>CM057459.1:345377500-346722500 GCA_016271365.2 Neoceratodus forsteri
CATCTTATTTCTCAGGCTAGATTAAAAATAAATTTGTCATTATATCCAATAGCGAAGATATCCAAACTGTCTATTTCTTAACCTTGATACAAAATGACTGCCTAGGTGAACATTTGAATTTTGGCAAATGAATATAATTTTCAGAAATGGTCACGTGATTTAGTGCACATATTCCAGTCAAGCTGGGTCAGTATTGAGGCTGGAGCCTCCTTAGCAAGCTGCCACCCCTGGTGACCACTGGTCTCTCTGATCATCCCCCCACCCATACCCCTCAAACTCCTCCCCTCCCCTCTTTCTACCTCCAGACCAGCACCCCAAGGGACACTGCCAATCTGCTGAAGAGCCTGCCTAGCCAGGGCAGCCCGGGCAGCGATGGTCTTTTCCCTGCTATGCTTAAACATATCACCTGCCATCTTAAAACCACTCACCTACCTCTTTAACCTGGCATTGACTACCTCCTCAGTGCCCAGCACTTGGAAGCATGCCAGGGCGGTCCCAATTTTTAAGACTGGTGACTCGCTATCCCCGGATAACTATTGGCATATATCCTGGCTCCCCCACCTTAGCAAACTCCTGGAAAGGGATGTCCACTGACAACTGTCTGACTATATTGACACACACAACCTACTGTCCAGACAGCAACACGGCTTCTGTAAACATCACTCCACCACCCCTCCCTCCCCCTGTTTACTGGTCATATTCTTAGGAACATGGACCTTGGTAGGGCAATGGGTGCCATCTTTTTCAACCTGTCTAAAACGTTTGACCTGGTCAACCACACCCTGTTGCTCTCCTCCCTCTGCACCCTTGGCTGCTCTACTGAAACCATGCAGTGGCTCCAAAGTTACCTTTCAGATAGATCTCAGTCGGTATGTGTAGGACCTTCCACCTCTCCTGCCACTACCGGTGTACCCCAGGGCTCCATCCTGAGCCCACTCTTATTCTCCCGGTTTATAAACTCTCTCCCCTCTGACTGTCTCATTTCCGATGCCCTGTTTTATGCAGATGACCTTGTCCTCTTCACTAGTGACAAGGCTCCTGAGAATATATCCAGGGCTTTATCCGACAGATATTCTGCGATGCACACCTGGTTCCACACAAATCACCTAATTGTTAACGCTAAAAAAATTAAATCCATGCTATTTGGATCTAAACCCTTCCTATCTAAGGTTGCCAAGGCTGGGTCCACCCTCTCAGTAGTCTCACCAAATGACACTATACTTGAAAATGTACTAACTTTCAAATATCTGGGAGTTATCCTGGACCCATCCTTCTCCGTTTCCGATCTTATCTCCTCTGTTATCCGCTGTATTAACCACAAACTTGGTGCAGCTTATCGGATCAAGTCACTTCTGACCAGGGAGCCTGTTTAGCCATTGCCCAAGGCAACCTGCTACCCTTGATTGACTACTGCTCCCCCATTTACTCATACACATCCTCAGCCTTGTGTGTGTGCACCTCTGCTCTACGTACACATACAACAACATATGTCATTTCACTCTCCTGGCACCATATTCCACTCACCACTGCCACCTCCACCAGAGCCTTGGCTGGCTTCCACTACACTGCAGATTTGTATACGGGCTTGGCTGCCTCCTGGACAGTGCCATCAAGCATGGTGAAGCCTCCCCTTATGCATCTCTTCTCAAGACCAGACCTTCCTCGAGGTGTCTACGTGCATCCTCAGTCCCCTCTGAATATCCCAAAAGTCTCCTTGGCTATGGGTAGCATAACATTATCTGTAGCTGCTCCCACTTTGTGGAACAGAATCCCAGCACCCATCCACTTTCTGGACTCCCATGCCACTGTCAAGGCACATCTCAAATCCTGGCTGCTTGATGAAGCCACATGCCATTACTAGCTTGGATGACCCTCCCTCCACCTGTCTGACTTTTCCCTTTTGGGCTGCTTTGGCCCCCTATGCACTCTTTCATTTCTTTGAACTTCTGTCTTACATTCCTCACTACCTGCTTCTTGGGCTCTCCCACTTGGCTATTGTCTTGATTTTTTTTTTTTACATCATGCATTAACTTGCATTGGCCACTTACCCTTAGTAAATAACTGTATAATAATTCTTGCTTATCATGATGTACTGATTTTTTTTTCAGCCTCTCATTAATATTACTTTTCTATGTCACTTTCTCTGTTCACCACATGGCATGTACTCATTGTATAACCTGTCCCTACCTCTGTAACTGCCACTTGTGTGGCCTGGGTCGTGCCTGAAAACGGTCCCCTGGATCAGTGCACTTACCTGGTTACCAAAGATTTAAATAAAACAAATAAATAAATAGGTATTGGCCTATCAGATGGATGCATGCTTCTCTGCTGGGGATATGGGTACGGCAGCAGACTTGGTACACACACAGGGTGGGCAGGCAGGCTGGAAAGAGTGCTGCCACTGACTGCATTCTCAACCCAGTGAGAGGATGGTGCAGCAACCAGCACCGCAGAGATCCCTGTGGAGGGCCAAGGAGCTTGCTTCCTCCAGAGTTAGCTGTGGTATCCAAGGCAAACACAGAAGGCTGACAGCATCATCATGTGGATGGAGGGTGCTAGAAGGGAAATTAACAGAAAGAAAAATATTGGTACACCAGCAGAATAACGCCTTTGTACACTTGGGCCTCAAGAAATGGATCCTGCTGCCCACTGTATTGTGCCATGGCAGCCTAGTGGTTGATGTGGCTAAGGTAGTCGCCCAAGTCCAGAGGGAGGGCAGCTAACATTAGGGCCAGGAGAAAAACTGAGTCAGATAGAATACAAGGCATTTTATTGGCCACCATCACAAGAGAAGTTAAAAAGGGTATCAATTTAATACTGGCATCTTATACATAATCACACCTGTTGTATCAAAAGATGTAAAAATCTCTTTGGTTATTTGAAACTAGGCATCACAAGAGCAGCAAGAACCGGAGGCTTACTGTGAAACAAGTGCTTTGTTCTCTGTATGTTCACTCATTGAAAACCAGCAGCCCTTGATCATTCCAGTGCAACTGGATGTCCATGCACTTTGACAGGAGTTTTTTAAGGGTAACAGTCACCACCAAGAGCCCCACAATTAAGTGTGGGGCTGGTCCCAGTGTGCACTTTTTGTGCAAAAACGTTTTGGTTTGCTTACTGTTTACTGTAGTACAGTAGATTGCATCAGACCAATTGCTTAGTAGTAGGCAGACATCTTCTGTTACTATAAATCCCAGAATCTACTGCAGATGACATCAGAGCAGTAGGCAGTAGTGAGAGTTCCAGTAGCCTGCAATGCATGTTAGAGTTTATACAAGCCCTGATCTTTTGTTTGCTGGTCCTGCTATCCTCCATAGGTTATGTGCAGTCACAGAGAACTGTACTTAGCCCCTGGAGAAAAGCAGTCCCATAAAACATCTGATCAGAGATTATAAAAGCTCCAGTATGCACTGCAGGCTATTGAATCTCCCACTGCTGCCTACTGATCTGTCAGCTGCAGAGGATTCTGAGATTTGTAGTAAAAGATGTCAGCCTACAACTAGGCAGCATTAATCTGATCTACCCTGCTGTACTACAATAAATAGTAAATAAACCAAAATGTTTTTGCCCACACAGTGCACATTGGAACCAATCCCACACTTGAATGTGGGGTCCCTTGTGCTGACTCTTTTCTTTTAAAAATGGCCCTTTAATTCTATCTGGTTGAGAATACTGCATATTGATCTATTCAAGTTTGTCCACTATGGAAATATCTGACATGGGGAGACAGCAAAATACATGCAACACATAAGTTAAAGAGCAAACAAATGAAACAGAAGTTGTAGAAATGTACAGTAGCTCATACTTAACTATCTGTAGTTTAGTTGTCCTAGGATGTCCACTTCCTTCAAGAGGAAGAAGAGTATTGGTTCAGGGAGTCTCTGGATGACATAAATCCACTAGTGTAAATGACAACTGAGAAAAAAGGCTGTACTCCTGAATTAAAAGAAATTCTTTTTTTTATTATTTCATTAACTTGCTTTCCACCATAGAAAGATAACTACATAGAACATAGAAACATAGAAGTTGATGGCAAATAAAGACCGCAAGGCCCATCCAGTCTGCCCATTTTTTCTACCTTATGAATGTGCCATAGGTCTTTACTCTGTCAATGGCCTATCTATTCATACTCATCTGTATTGCTCCCTTATGCCTATCCCATGCCTGTTTGAAGCCCTGCACTGTCTTCATAATTTATATCCACCACTTTCTGAGGTAGGCCGTTCCATGCATCCACCACCCTTTCTGTGAAAAAGAACTTCCTCACATTACCCCTTAATTGGCCTCCCTCTAATCTCATGCTGTGTTCTCTTGTCCTGCTATTTTTCTTATATTGAAACATGTTAGACTCTTTCACCTTGTTAATACCCTTAAGATATTTGAATGTTTTGATCATATCACCTCTCTCCCTCCTTTGCTCTAGGATATACATATTGAGCTCCGTTAATCTGTCCTCATATGTTTTCTGATGCAGTCCCTCCACCATTTTGGTTGCCCTCCTCTGGACTGCCTCCATTTTGTTAATGCCCTTGTGCAGGTGCAGCCTCCAGTACTGCACGCAGTACTCCAGATGGGGCCTAACCAGAGTCTTGTAAAGAGAGATTATTACCTTCCTCTTATGACTTGTGATACCCCTACTAATACACCCCAACATCCCTCTAGCCTTACCTACTGCTTTAGTGGTCTGCTTGGATGATTTCAGGTCATCTGTGATGATGATGCCCAAGACTTTTTCTTCCCTTGTGATTGCCAGCAACGCCCCTCCCAGCCTATAAGTGGCTTCAGGGTTTCTCTTCCCTATGTGCATGATCTTTCACTTCTTTGCTTTAAACCCCAGTTGCCACTCTTCCAAACATTTTGCCAGTTTATCCAGATCTCTTTTCATTCTACCCAGCCCATCAGGATCATCTACTCTGTTGCAGATCTTGGTGTTATCTGCAAACAGACAAACCTTACCCTCCAGTCCATCTGCAATGTCACTGATGAAGATATTGAAGAGGACTGGCCCCAGGACTGATCCCTGAGGTACCCCACTTGTGACTTGCATCTCTTCTGACTGTATACCATTTACCACACTCTCTGCTTTCTGCCCGCCAACCAGTTTGCCACCCAGTTGACCAACTTCTGACCCACTGCGAGCCTACCCATCTTACTAATCAATCTTCTATGTGGAACAGTATCGAAAGCTTTGCTGAAGTTAAGGTAGGCAACATCAACTGCACCCCCTTGGTCCATCACTCTGGTTACCCAGTCAAAGAAATCTATGAGATTAGTTTGACAGGACCTTCCTGTTGTAAACCTATGCTGTTTTGGATCCTGTGCTCCTATAGATTCCAGGTGTTGCATCATCCTTTCCATAAAGAGTGCCTCCATAATCTTGCCTGCTACTGAGGTAAGACTGACTGGTCTGTAGTTCCCCTCCTCCTTCCTGCTACCACTCTTGTGGAGCGGGATCACATGAGCCCTCCTCCAGTCTTCTGGGACCTCTCCTGTGCTCAGAGACTCACTAAACAGTTCTGCTAATGGCTCTGCTAGTTCCACCCTTAGCTCCTTTAGTACCCTGGGATGTATGCCATCGGGTCCCATTGCCTTGTCCACCCTGAGCTTAGCAAGCTCTTGTAGGACCCTTTCTTTTGTGAAGGGACTAGTGCTCACCTCCCTCCCCCGAGTCCATGGTACTGAGCTGTGGCCTGCCCCACCTTCCCTCAGTAAATACTGAGCAGAAGTATCTATTTAGGATAGATGCTTTTCCTTGGTCCTCTTCCACATATTCCCCCTTATCCCCTTTGATCTTAGTAATACCCCCTCTGGACTTTCTCCTTTCACTAATGTATCTATAGATAAAGTCTTGTCCCCTTCTATTACTGTTTGTGCTAGTGTTTCCTCGGTTTGGGTTTTTGCCTGCCTTACTGCCTTCCCTGCTTCCCTAAGGGATGTTTGGTATGCCTCCCTATCTTCGCCTGCTGCATTTCCTTATATTTCCTGAAGGCCAGCCTTTTGGCTCTGGCCTTTTCTGCTACTGTTTTTGAGAACCAAAGTGGCTTTCTCCTTCTTCTGCTCTTGCTTTTCTCCCTAACACAATGGGATGTTGCTTCAAGTATTGCATCCTTAATACTTGCCCACTTTTCCTGTACCCCCTCACCTGTATTTCATCTTGCCAGGGCTAGCTTAACTCTGTTGACCATCTTGTCAAAGTCGGCTCCTCTGAAGTCCAATATTTTTGCCTTGGAATGGCATTTTATGGCCATATATTGTATACCACTGTACACCACTTTGCCAAGGCAATTCAGTGGTCTCCCAGTTTCAGCTTGTTGCAGTCATATTTTCTGTCTTGTTTTTTGGAATAAATGCTTAACTTTGTTTGCTTTAAAGGTTAGCTGGAGTGCCCTATCTCCATGTAGCCCTTACAAATTTATCAGTTATGATTATTTATCAGTATCAGTGGCTCAGCAGCTAGCACACTCACCTCTGAAACCAGGAGATCAGAAGGCTGTGGGTTCTATCCCCACACCAAGCACTTGTGTTAAATCCCAATACTGACACTGTAGTGCAGCGGGGGGTGCTACACTACTGAGGTGCCATCTTTCAGATGAGATGTTAAACCGAGGTCCCATCTGCCTGTTCTGTAAGTAGTTCAGGAGGCTGTTAAAGATCCCATGGCACTTCTTGAAAAGAGATGGGGAATTTCCCCGGTGCCCTGGCCAAATTTCCCCCTATTCACTAATAATATCACCAACAGCTTAATCTGGTGCAAGGTCAGTTGGCTTTCATCTGTATTCCCCTCCTCTGGGTCATGCATGAAAATAGGCAGGATTTGTCTAGTGCACTTACCCAGTCAACAAAAACTAAATAAATAACTTATACAGTAATGGCTTTCTAGTTATGTTGGGGAGTCACCAAGCCTTCTCAGCCTTTATTTCTGTTAGATGAAGAAGGCTGGGTGACTCCCCAAGCTACCTAGAAAATCAGCTCTCATCCCTCCCCCATATCATGTTTTTTTTTCGTTTTTGACTTTTCTTCACCAGTAGTATTTATTGCACTGTTTGCACTGTTCTCATGACATGACAGTGATTGCAGTCTCCAGCTGCTCATGGTTTTGAATAGTTGTTAAATTGTTTTGCACTTCCCTTTGTACCCTTCCCACAGGATGTCTCTGGAAATTAGCTGTTATAGCTCAGTAGGCAATACCTAGTAAAACTATTTTGAGAGATAAATAAATAAAAAAAAATTGGAAGACCACTGTATTTCCTTGACAAAGAGGTGTCTATGGCTACTGAACATCATCCTAGATGGCTTTGTATGGTGATGAGCGAGTTGATGAAATACAAAAAAGAAGAATTTTGATTGATTCAGAAGTGGAGTCTTTTTCTCAGTTTTATTTACATTTACTTACCGTTAACTTCTCATTAGATGCAGATTTCAAAGTACTCAAGGTAATACATTGACCCAAGTTGAATAATACCTAAACAAATCTGTCTTGTCTACAAATATATAATCCAAGGCTAAACAGCTTGGTTACAAAGTCACTGAGCATGTTTCTTTATTTTTTTTTTGGGTGGGGGGCATCAGTCAGGCTAAAATTCACTAAAGGCTAATATCCTGTTTATCTGTTTTATGGAAATAACCTTTACAGCTCCTTTCTGAACTAGAAAAAGTCAAGAAGTGTATTACAGTAAACCTGATTTAGTTATAATTTGAGTATAGGTGCATTTACAGTGCATGCTGCAATGTGCATCATTCAGCCTCAACATGCAGTACATGTCATACACAGATTCTCTGTTGTATCCATTATACAGCTTCTTACAGGGCTGCCTGAGAAACCAGCATTTTCAGTGATGTTGGCTGTGGTGGTGGTGGGGGCCATGGATAGAGATGCTGTGAAATTACATTTTGCAGACAAAATTCCTGCAAAACCAACAGTTTTCCTGCGTGAAATATATAGCGTAATTTGGCCATTCTGCAAAATATTTTGAGAGGTACAAAGTTGTGAAATTTTGTCTGAAAATGGTAACATTTCACCCACAAGCGGTGAATTTTGCCATTTTGCAGATGAAATTTCATGCTACATTGCTGAAATGTCACACTCTGAGAGCAAAATTCCACATTTTGATTCTGTGAAAAATTTCATGAAAAGGCTGAATTATGTGAAATATTTCACGTAATGAAATTTGGCAGTTTGGCACATCTCTAACCATGGAGACTGAGAGGAGCAGTAGTGTACTGCATTGCAGATTATGTGTGGAGTCTACACCACAGCTAACAACTCCTGCAGCATGTCTGTTCCCAGCTCAGCAGCAGTTTGTTGGAACTGCGTTGCAATAACTCTGCAATGCAACTGATGGTGCATGCACGCATGCGTGTGCTCACTCACACACTAGCAGCAGATCATTAGCTCAACACTGCATACAGTGGTGCAGAACAGGCAATGAAAACAGGCCTTATGCCTCATGCAAGTAATGAATGTCCTGCTATTTGACCCATAGTGATCACATCATGACCAACATTAACTTTTCCACCCATGCTGCATAAACCTAAAATGTTACAAATGAGTTGATGTTTAAGCTAGAAGTCTAAAACCCTGAAGTATTTTGGTTCATTCTCATCAGTGACTGGTAGTCAAGCTTTATAAAAATAATAATAATTGAATATTGATTCACAGTATGTGAAACTACAGTAGAAGTCTGGCTATGTGAACAGTGTTTGTGGATAAATATGGAAATGCTTAGGACAAATGATACGTGCCTGGTGGCAGCTAATACATAGAATTGCTGTCTCTGGTTTCTAGATGAAAATTCTGACTTGCTGCTTAAAATTCAGGAATACCTGCCATCACCTAAAGAAGGCTCCTGGTAAACTGTTCTTTGCTCCCCTCTTCGCCCTGTACCTACACTAATGCTGCCCCTTCAACACCCTCCTTTCCTGTAACCACAGCCCCCCCTCCAAACCTAGTATTTCCCTCTGCACATTGCAAATGTTGTTCTTCTCCAGCACTTTACCATACTGTAGTGTATTTTACTTACACAGAATCTGTGTCCCGTGCACAATTGTTATTTATAATGCTTGCTTGCCTATTTGTATTATGTATTTATTGTTCTTAACATACCACTGTTCCTCCCTTCCCCCACCCAGCAGGATGCATCTGGAAATGAGCTGTTACCAGCTCATTTTTCTTTCCTGGTAAAGCTTTTGAAATACATAAATATATAAATAAACCAAATAATTAAAATTAGAAAGTCTATGTTAAAACTTATGTGTGTCCAATAAAAAGTTTGCCACCACTTACATCATCTCAATCTGAGCAACAACTAGCACTCCTGCGAATGCTCCAGGGCTCACCATTCATCAGTGGGCCTATCCTATAAATATGTTAAAATAAATAATATATGGACAAGCTGTGCTTGAGCCAAATCTTGCATCAAGAAATATAAGAGGCACTTCAGACTGCAGTGACTGCAAATATTTAGTCATTATAGGACAATGAAACACTTTCAAACACCCCCCTTTTACTATCAGCACAACAAGTCATGTATTGTGGTGTAAGATATAATACTGATATTATTTTTGCATGTGTTATTGCTTTTATTGTAACTTTCAATTTTTGTGTTGTGTTTTGTTAGCTATTGTACACTGGGTGGTGCTTAATAAAGGTCCACTTGGCACCAGTGCACTTACCACGATAACAAAACTAAAACTAAACAGACCATCCTGAAAAGGCAATGTTACTCTCCCCCCAAATATGCAAGGTCTACGTTTCCTTCTCAGCTATTGGGTCTATAATCATTTTTCATGTGTACATCCAACAGTCTAAAATGAATACACATATTTGGGGTTCAGTTTTCTTTTTTCTGTTGTTGTTATTAGTGGATGACAACTGCCATGTGGCCAAAACTGAAAATGTTATAAGCAATAATGACCAAGAAGTCAGTTATTGTTTTGGGAATGAATGACTGATTGGGGAGTGTTGGTAGGACATTATTTTATTAGGTCATATATGTTTGTCTGCGTGCTGGCACTGTGGTCCTGTGAAACAGGTCTGTCATTTCCAGAGGATTAACAAACAGCAGGGTAGCCAGTCAGAGGGCACCTTTGCCTCATGAATATTTATTCAGAGATACAATGAGACTTTTTGGAGGTCAAAATAGTTCCATGTATCCAACTGTGATATTATCACTATTCTAAGAGAAGAAATGTTTTGGTAGTTAACATAAAATATTACTGGTGACAGATTTATTTAACAAAAAAAAGTCTGGACTTTCAAATCTACAGAATTGGATGTCACCTAATTTTGATTAGTTTTTCCTCTTGTGAGTCAAATACGCCCTCCCTCTTTATCTTTTGATGATAAGATTTGGGTATTCCCAAATGATAAATGAGGATTACTTTCTAAAGACATTTTAAAAACAAAAATAATTCCATTGTTGTTTTGTTTCTATATGGACCAAAAAATCTAAAACTGTTTAAAATGAGTTAACCATTTTTTTAATATCTTTCCATCAATACAGTGTAAGTTTATTCGTATATCAATATAGTGTCAGCATATTTTCACACTATCAGTATACTGAAACTACTTTTTAGTATATCAATATATTAAAGGTGCATGTCCACACTGCATGTGCATTAATATGATGTAGAAATGCAAAATCACACAAACCTCCAATAGTGCAGATCATCACGGGAAATACATGCATATCATTATAAAATAATTTAGATTGGTTCTGCTTTAAGCAGGAGTGCATGGCACCAATTGACTCCTCACACAGATCACAAAGGCTGAAAACTGAAGACACAGGCACATTTTTCATTCATATCAGAACTTATCTTTTACTGACTTGGGCTGTGGTGAGCCCAAAATTAGAAAGCAATCAAAAAGACAAAGAACTGTGCAAAAGCACCAATGCAAGGGTTACCCTAGAAAGGTATTGGCAATAAAGCCAAGTTTCAAAGAAATACAAAATAACGCATACGTCAATAATGAGAAGTTTCATGAAAAATATATGCAAATTACCATGAAAGAATTTTCCATACCCAAATCAGTAAGACCATCATAGGGCTGGTTCCCCTTCCCCTGTGCTGAGATACAAACGAAGCACACTGATTAGTCCTGAGAAGGATGAAACACTTGTCTGTGTCTTCTATTTTTAGGCCTTACTGATTGTGACAGGACTGACTTACAAATATAGAAACAGACCTCCTGGCCCACCTAGTCTTCCCTAAGGTCCCTCTCTACTGTGCTACCATAGACCCTAATTGATCTATAGCCTTCCCCCAAGCCCTGTTACTAAGGTCCCCCTGTGTCTATCCAATGCATGTTTGAAACGTGTTATTGTTTTGGTTCACACAACCTCTTCTGAGAGTCTGTTCCAGACATCCACCACCCTTTCCATTAAGAAGTATTTCCTCACATCCCCTCTCAGTCTCCCCTTCCAGATTCATAACATGCCCCCTTGCCCTTGAGCATCTCTTTCTGTGCAAAATGCCACCCTTCTGTAGCTTATTGATACGTTTGAGGTATTTGAATGTTTCTATCATGTCCCCCCTTTCCCTTCTTTCTTTTAGAGAGTATATATTTTATTCCCTGAGTCTTTCCTCCTATAGCTTCTGATGCAGACCATGCAACACTTTGTTGCCCTTCTTTGTACTGCCTCCACCCAATCTATGTAATTCCTGAGATGAAGCCACCAGAACCAGACACAGTACTCCAGATGGGGCCTCACAACTGAACTGTACAGGGGTAACAGTACCTCCCACTTTCTGCTGGTGATACCCCTCCCTATACACCCCAGCATTCTACTAGCCTTTCCCACATCCTTCTTACACTGTTTTGCTACCTTCAGGTCATCAGATATGATGACCCTCAGATCCCTTTCCTGTTTTGTGGTTAACACCTCCCCCCCAAATGATACATTGCCCTTGGGTTTCTGTGCCCCATGCGCATAATTTTGTACTTTTTGGCATTGAATCCCACTTGCCAAACCCTTGACCAGTCTTCCAGCTTTTTCAGATCTTCCCTCATTTTTTCCAACCCCACCCCCCTCCCATTATGTCCACCCTTTTGAAGATTTTTGTGTCATCCAGAAACAGGCATACCTTCCCTTCCAGACCCTCTGTGATGTTGCTAGTAAAAACACTGAAGAGGACCAGCTGCAGCACTGACCCCTGAGGCACCCTGCTGTACTCATGCCAGACAAATCTGATAGATTTCTTTGACTGGGTGACCAAAGTAGTAGATCAGGGAGGGGCTGTGGACATGGCCTACCTAGACTTTAGCAAGGCATTTGACACAGTCCCACACAAAAGATTAATATACAAGTTAGCCAGCCTGGGAGTGGGTCCCAAGATGACAGCCTGGGTAAAGAATTGGCTGGAGAATAGGACAGAGAGAGTAATAGTAAATGGAGTCCACTCAGAAGAAAGGAGGGTTACTAGTGGGTACGCGGGAGTTCAGTATTAGGACGGTCCTCTTCAATGTCTTTATAAGCGACATTGCGGAAGGACTGGAAGGAAAAAGTATGTCTCTTTGCAGATGACACTAAGATCTGCAACAGAGTTGATGCACAGGGTGGGTGGAAAGGATGAGAAGGGACTTGGCAAGGTTAGAGGAATGGTCAAATGTATGGCAGCTTAGATTCAATGCTAAGAAGTGCAAGGTAATGCACCTGGGAAACAAAAACCAGGGAAGAGTACACAATGGGGGTAAGATACTAACAAGAACAAAATGGAAAGGGACCTGGGGTAGTCATATCAGATGACCTAAAGGTGAGCAAGCAATGTGAGAGGAACCCAAGGGAGGCTGGGGGATACTGGGATGCATAGGGAGAGGCATCACCAGTAGAAAACAGGAAGTTATTATCCTCTGTACAGACAGCTGGTGAGACCCCATCTGAGTACTGTGTGCAGTTCTGAGACCCAATCTCCAGAAAGACATAGACAGGATGGAAGCTGTCCAGAGGAGGCAACTAAAATGGTGCAGGGTCTGCACGCGAAGACATATGAAGAGAGACTTAGGAGCTTAATATGTATAGCCTCGAGGAAAGGAGGAGGCAGGGACATGATAGAAACTTTCAAGTACCTCAAGGAATCAACAAAGTCCAAGAGGGTAGCATCTTTCAAAAAAGAGGAGTGCAAGAACAAGAGGCACAATTTGAAGATAGAGGCGGCTCAGAGGTAATTTAAAGTATTTTTTCACAGAGAGTTATGGATGCATGGAGCGGCCTTCCGGAGGAGGTTGTGGAGTCAAAATCAGTGGTGGAATTCAAGCATGCATGGGACAGTCATAAGGCAATTCTGGGGTGTGGGGGTAAGAAGAAGTAGGCTGCTGGTTAACTAGGATCTGCAGCTTATCCAGTAGGTAGGGAAATGGGCAGGCTGGGTGGGCCAAGCGGTCCTTATCTGCCGTCAAATTCTATGTTTCTATGTTTCTTCTGAGTGAACTCCATTCACCACTACCCTCTGAGTTCTGTTACTTAGCCAACTTTATACCCATTTTACTATCTTTGGACCCACTCCCAGGCTGCCCAGGAGGCCAGTTGGAACCATACACTCCAGCTTAAAAAACATGCATTTCAGCTTAAAAAAGGTCTAAAATTAGTTTATGATGATTTGCATAAATTTCCCATAATATTTTGCTTTATCGGTGTATATGCATATCAGTATCTCTTTGCAATGTGGTGCGATTGTCATTGCACTTCCAGGGTAAACATTGCTTTAGCACTTTTGCACTGAGTTTTTTTGTCTTATGGACCGTTTTCCTTTTTTTGGGCTGGCCATGACCCAAACCCGTAATACCATCAAAGGGAATTCAAATATTTTATGTTAAGGGTCAGCTTCCACCATCTAGTGCTGTGTGTACTAGAATTAGTTCGAAAAAGATTAGAACCCATTAAGGCCCTAGACACACTACAGAACTGTTTTTAAAACCAGTTTAGCTAAACTATTTCAGTGCAGCCACACTATTCAGTAACCATTTTTGATTACGGTTTAGTGTGGCCACACTACTAGTGTTAAACTTGTTCTCTTTTTAACTATTTTGCTGTGTTAAGCCCAACACACAGAACTGTGCTTGCCTGGACACACTACAGTTAGAAATGTTTTAGTTAAACCACTACAGCTTAAAACACTTTTACTCCTGGACAGACCTGTGAGTAAAACCATGCTAGCGCCAAAATATTTTTAAAAATTATTTTAAAACTAGGTATCTAGCAGGGTTTAAAAACACTTTTGTTGAAATGTTTTAAAGGGCTTGTAGTCTGTCTGCAAACAGTGCTGGGGAATTAAACCATTTTAAGGCACTTAAACCGTTTTAAGTTCCCCAGTGTGTCCAGGGCCTAAGAAACCAGAAATTTGAGTTCTAAATTAGAACTAGAATATTTATAGGTTCTGCATGCTAAATAAAATGTTTTTGGTTTTTATACATTTCAAAAATAAGAAATGCCAGTCAAGAAAACAAGATCATTACTGGAAATGACATTCTGAAATGTTTAAATGACACATGCTTGAGACAAATACTGTATATGAGAACCTATTGTTCATGTACTGTACCTGCACATGCAGCTGTGCCAAACTACAATACAGCAATTGTTACTCCTGACATTTGCATTTTGATTTGTTCAAACAGTACAAGAGATTTTGGTTCTCACTTCTTTCCTTAAGAACATGGGATATTAGGGCCTATCCATTCTTGTGAGGAAATCCACAGAAAGCACACCCAAACAGTCCTATGAGTCTAAAAAGTGCACCAGTACACTATGGAACATCAATTGTATGTTATTCATAAGTCCTTGAAGTATTTCTTTATTAACTCTAACATAATCTACAGCAGGAGAGTGGCAACCCAAGACTAAAATAACAACTGTTTTGCAATTCACTTTCATAATGCTTCCACCAAGACTATGGGCGAGCCACCAGAGCATCTCACCTGCTGCCAGTGCATTTGTCACAGACTGACATTTCAGTCAAGCGAGCTTCCTCCCAGCAACATACTGGATGGCAGGGTAGTTTATTTATAGCATACTGCACATCCATTCATCCACCACCAATTAGACAGTAGACCCAGTGATGACAAAAAATGGAAACCATTTGCAATAACTGCATACAAAGTGCTGGTGCTTAATGTGTGTGACCTCAGAATAAGTGCAATAAAGTATGTAAAGCTTGGAAACTGAGCAAATATGCAATCAATATGCTACAAGGAAAAGGATATAAAAGGGAACACAAAGAGAGGTAATTATTTTGACTAACAATGAATTGACATCACCACAGGTAAATTTGTTAAGGAAAGGAATGCCTGTTGCACCAACAGTGTGGGTGAATGCTTTGGAAAGGAATGTCTCTTGCACTAAGAGTGTGGGTGAATGCATTTTATTTAGTTTTTGTTAACTGGGTTAGGTGCACTAGCCAAAGTTGACTATTTTTGGGCACGACCCGGGAGAATACATACATAAAATGAGATGAGATTATACAATACATAATATATAGTACAGGTACATAGTATATAGTACAGGTAGGTTTGATTTAATCTGAGAACTGAATAAGTATTCCATCAGCTTCATTTAAAAGTATTTTTCAGCCACCTGCCACCATAACCCTAAATGTATCATGAATGTGGTACATCTCAATGATCAGCAAAGTAGTGAGATTGAGATACAGCCTATCTGTGAGGAATAAAACTGCATTCAGAAAGGGACTTTTGCCACCCTCGCACATCTATGAATTTGACTGCAGTAAACACATAGCTGGAAGTGATGAGATGCGCTGGCAGCTCATCCTTAGTCTTGGTGAAGGCGTTATGAAAATGGATTGAAAAACTATAGTTACTGTAGTCTTGGGTTGTCATGTAGCTGCTATAGATTACATGGGAGATGACAGAAAAGTAGCACAAGGACTTATAAATAACATATCATTTATACTCCTTGCTGGGCTGCTTCTCTTTTTAGTCTCACAAGACTGATTGGATGTTATTTGCTTTAAGAATGTCATACAAGTTTTCACTTTCCTTTCTTTTTGCACACTGAATCCAAATACTGTTACTGCACTCAGAGAGTAGATCTTTCTCATGTTTTTCTGTCCCAAATCTCAGTAGCTCTCTCTGCTCTTTATCTCCAGCCCTATACCCACTGCAAGCCAGAGAAGGCTGCTGACCAAACACAAGGCTTTCTAAACCTATTCATGAGGCACTCCTATTCAATGAAGTGTGTCTCTTGTGCAGCTTCCCAGGAAATGAGTATATCCTCAGTGCCTAGTTTTTCTTTTACAGTATTAAAAACAACAGCACTCCCTCAGCCTACACTGTATTATAGGTCCCTTGTAGTCACTCACTGTAATGTGAGGGGCTTCACAGACATCTACTGAGTGACAGAACAGCTGAGTTTTGATCTGCTGCTCTCTCACCCAAATGAACCCATGTGAAACCACTCTTATACTACAAGAGGCTCCTAGGGGTGTACAACACATTATAGATTGAGGGAGCACTCCGGATTTATCAGAGCACTCATTTCCTGTGTGCATGAGACACTTATTCTGTCTTTCCCCTTTATGTTGAAGCAGAGCGGTGCTGAAACTGTAAGTAATTTTTCCCCGCAGAAGCTGTTTTTTAAAAAAATACTGGTTAAAATTCTGTTTATTGTTCCACCTATACAGGCCATTTAGTAACCTCAGTGAGTGTTTCTGTTGGACAATCTAGTGGTAAGTGTCGTTTTAGAACTGTAATTATGTCCTTCTCAGCCACCGAGTTCTACAATAGAATGTGGATGCATTATGCCAACAATAAAAGAGTAGAACAGGGATGCAAACTAGATGATGCATTTCTAAAATGTTTTTTTTTGAGCAGCATTTAAATCTGAAACAACCAATAGGATAACTAAAAAGCCTGGATAGGAAGAGCAATAACATACTTTTAACCAGCATTTAAGAAAAACAGCTTCTGCTAGGAAAAATGATAGATTCAGCACAATCTCCTTTTACAGATTGTTGATCAAACTTGAGCAATAATATATTAATACTGCAACCACTGTTATGGTTGAAAGACTGGTCTCACTTACATCCCTAGGATATCAGAACCATTCACCTTTGTTTCATAGTTCTCATACCATAAGAATGCACAAGAGACCTGTAAGAGTGGTCACTGTGGCGGTATTAACATCAATCAATCAATCAATCACTTCATTTAACCATGCATAACATAACATACAAAAGAGTTTGAGTTCTAAAGAAGATTAGAGCCCTAAAACTATTTGACAAGTTCTATGCCAGAACCAGAATCCAGAAATTCAGTGGGTTCTGATAACCTTGTATGTACAATGTCTTTCCTTACTAGTTTTAACTTCCTTTTGTGAAGACCTGGCTGAAGCAGGCCCCTGAAGAACATGACAGACCAGATTTTCAAGACACTTGCACAGACAAGCTGGTCATGGCACCAAACTGTAAAACACTGGGAAGGGGCATAATTTCTGGTGACATTACTAGAATTTGTAACAGTTGTAAATTTTGGTAAGGTCTCATGGGAAGGCAGGTTCCCTGCCCTGTCCTCCATCCTCACCCCAGTTTTAATATTTCCTGGTGGAGAAAATGTTTTTAGCTATTTTAGCCATTGGAAAGGGGATTTGTTGAAGATTTCAGTGCTTTTCGCTGAAAAAAATAAGAGCGACATCGAAAATTAATGTTATAGTATATTGTTGTGCGTGTGTGTGTGTGTGTAACACACACACACACACACACACACACACACACACACACACACACAGTACATGTTGGTCCCATAAAAAGTTTTACAGTCTTCAACAAATCTAACATTTGTCAGAGACATCAAATGGCGCCTGTTCAAGTTGTGGAAACCTGGTCAATATCTTTTAACCGCAGCCGCTCAAATCAGCTTACAACTAATCATAATCAAGAAATAGGGACCACTGTTTTTCTCATTGATCTTATAAACGCAGGAGTGCAGGAGAAGGCAACGCGTTTTTGAAAACAGTGCTAGATCGCAACGCTAATGTTTGACAGCATTTTGGTGATCAAAACCCTGAAGTTGGAAAATCCATGTTTTGCAGGGACAAGCTTGCAGAATTCCGGCACCTTGTAAGTACTGAAACTGAAATTGTCAACTCCCCGCCAGTGTCTGCAAAAATCAAAACCAAATAGTTCTCCAAATTCTAAAAGGGCATCAGACGCCTTAAGGTGCAAAGATCAACATTTTATATACACCTAATTTTGTTCATCACATTAGGCAGTAATTCTGAGTAAAATCCATTTATCCATGTTGGCCAGCAGAGAATAATATCACTTACCCACTTTTTTCAGAGATGCCTTTCGTCACTCACTGCCTAATGCCACTCTCAATTGCGATCCATGCTGCTGCCGGTCCCTTCTCCATAAACACTAGTGCCCCGTCTCTCAGCTGTGTGCCAGCGATTTAAATGGGGGAAAAGCCAGTAACTCCCAAATCCAAGAGGAAGGCAGATCAAAGGCAGACGATGAGTGCGATCAAAAGGCTGTAATCTGATCAGCGATCAGTGGCGCACATCAAAGGCAGCCACCGACCAGCGAGAGAAAGAAAGAAGTTTCCACTTCAACAGGTAGCCCTCGCCTTCCTCCTCCTCTTTTTTTTTTTTAAACTGGTCACAGATCCCAGCGGCGTTCAAAAGTGTTGCCTTGTGCGACTTGTCTCAGATCCTTAGCATTGCTGCATTGGTTTTGGAGTTGGAGAGTTGGACTGGTCCCAGTTTCCTGCCTGCCCTTTGCGATAGCTGGCCCCGGGACCTTTCTACTGGTGTCGGTGGGCTGGGGTTTAGCGGTTCCTAGTGCGCATGCAGTCCTCTAATCTCTCCCTCTCTTCTCTCTCTCTTTGCATTTTTTGTTTGTAAGTTTCCGAGTTGGAGCTCTAGTGTTTGAAGCCCTGCCCAGAGCCAGCGGCTGCCAGTCCTCTCCTTTTGATCTCAATGAGCAGCAGATCCCATGACATCATACTGCCGGGGGGCGGTGGAATGAAATGATTATTGCAGCGCGGGAGGGAGCAGCTCCGGCTCCTTATCTACTGCAGAAGCGCAGCACAGCAGCACCACCGACACATCAGTGATGGGACTTTTGTACACAAGAAATTAACCACAGACAAGCAGCGAGTTCTCAGTGATTATGGCGACACACTATCCACTCCCAGTAGACTGTTTTTTTGTAGTTAGCAATACATAAATGCGAGCAATCTCCATACGTCTCGAGTGCTTCGTATTAGACACAGAGCTAAATATATACTCCTGCACCTACATTTCCAGTAACTGCATAAGAACAAAGAATGTCCCATACTGTGTTAAAAGCAAGGCGGATGGACATAGGATTACAGCATTAAGGATACCTCTGGTTGTCCCACATTTTGAGTGACAGTGCAGTTTTTCCCTCGGAACCTCTGTGTTTCCACGTTTTACGTCTTTTTTTTTAAGCAATAATTAATACTATACCGTGGTGCTCATTCAATAAAGTGCAAACATTATTAACGTGAGATGCCGACACCTCTTGATGCAGTGGTAGAGCTACTCCCTCTGGCGAAGCGGGTGACCCTGGTTAGGAGCATGAGTCATGGGGCTGGGCAGCCATGGGGCAGCAGGATCCAGCACCCCAGAAGACAATCTCTTCAGCTGGGGGGATTCTGCCTCCAGTGCAATACTGCCAGGTGGGTGACCACAGATAGCAGTGCAGCAAAGGTATGGCAGAGGGCAGGGAGGAACTCCACCAGAGTGTGCACAGCCATGCGTGCCTGCAGTTGGACTATCTAGCTTGCCAACATGGGGGGATGAAAAGCAGTGAACATGTAAAGAATCCAGCATGCTAGGGCACACAGGCTCTGGCACAACTGAACAGCTACCCTACCCTGAAGGTCCTCAAATGGGGGGTTGCACCTTACTCCATAAGGTCAGCCGGGTGAGCCCTGCCTAAGATGTAAGCTGTGGTGGTGTTGGTGATGGTGAGGGTGGTGGGGGTGGGTGTTTGAAAGGAGCATGTGTTGGGGAGGTTTAGGTACTGGGCTGTGTGGTAGCCATCAATGGAGAAATACCAGAGAAAATGGGCATAAATAGTTAATTTAAAAAACAAAACTAAATGAAAGTACTAGTTTCCAGTTTTCAGAGCTTCTGCATCCATGATTTGAAGTATCAGAAATGGGGGAACATACCCCCTTATAATACTACATTAATAAAACAATAAGCAGAGTACACAAAATTCTTCTACAGATTCCCAGATCTAGCTCTGGTTATAGAAAGCTGAACTAGGTCAAATATCTAATGCAAAACTGACAGAAGAAAAAAGTATGTTCTACTGGTTGAAACAGCATCACTATCCACTATGATTTATTTTATCTTTATGTCTGATAGACCAAACAAACTATTATATTCAAAACTGTAAATCCACCCTGTGCAAAACATATTAAAGAATTGTTCCTAAGCGTGAGATCTGGATATATATTTGCATTCCAGACAATAGAACCTTTAAAATATAATAGAGAAAGACTAAGGAACGAATATATGAACAAGCTCAACAAATGGACATAGCCCTGGTAAAGGAGTACAGAACCTCCCAGTGTATGGTGATGAACAAAAATGTCTATGTTCTTGAACCTTATCTGATCTTTGCCTTCACTTCACTTTTTGTAGGGTCGAACTATTTGCTAGTAATCATTTGAAAGCAAGATATGTAAAATGTAGGGATGCAAAGTTTACTTACTGTAAATGTGGCCTTAATATAGCAGATGATCTATCTACCATGTCATCCTAATCTGCCGTATTTTTTATTGTGAAAGAAATGTATATACAGTAGACTTTTTGGCTAACACCTATGAACATTCACAACATATATTAAAAGAATTAATGAATGCTAAATCAACACAGATTATTAGAAAAATGATCAGATATCTAATGTCAATAAATAAAAGTGATATGGGAATGGAATAAATTAATGGGCTTCAATCTATATAAACTACAACATATTATTATGCTCAGTCCCACTACAGAGTCATGAAGTTAGACAGATGGAAGGTGGATATGGATGGTATTAATTTATTATTTTATTTATATTTATTTATTTTATTTATTTATTTGTGTCTAGGATTACAAAGTACCTTTGAGCCAAGGCTCTTTTACAAAGGTTCCATGTCATGCTGGTTACAGGGTAGCAGACACTAAAACATAAAACAGTTACAGGTACATGGTCTTAGACAGTAACTTTGCTTGACAAAATCAGACTGAGCGATGAGTAACTCAAGAAACAATAGGAGGAAGAGGGCAAGAAGGGGAGAGGGCTAAGGGTAGGGAAAGGCATAGGTGTAGAGGGTCAGGGTGAGGCAGCTGAGGGGCCTTGTCAGGACAGACACAGGGCAAGTGCATTAGAAGTTGCATTGGACAGGTAAGTGCAAGAAGAGAGGGTAGAAACTGATACATATAAGGTCAGAAGCAGCGTAGGGAAGGAAGATGTTATGGGGTGCAAGCACAGGTGGAAGTGCCAGTTATGGAGTGGCAGAGCTTTTATTGAATGCACCAAGCATTGCTATGGATGAGGTGTCACTAGAGAGCTCATCCATTTAAACAATTGGTAACCGGGAAAGGCACACTGAGCCTAGGCTTGATTCCAGGTGCGACCCGGGGGGAGAGGAGATGGGGTACATACACAGTGTGCCACAATATACCATGAAAACAGCAGTATTACATACAACAGCAGATTGAATTAGAAACAAAAGGTGAGGTTGCTTGCAGGCAATCAGATACAACAAAATTTGACACAAACAGTGGATGGACCACAGTTGATTTGTTTCTGGTCTTCCATACAGTTCAGCAAAAGTTACATTGATATTCAAACTTGCAATAGAGTTCATCAGTCTTTACAATAATAGTGCCAGGAGGCAAGGAGTTTATGTGTGAAAGTGCTCACATAGAGGGGAGTAGTAAAGTAAGTGCAAATAGTTGTCTGGTGACTTAATGGACAGATGCAGGAGGAGGAGGGGTCATCTGGGGGCAGCAGCAAGGTGAAGGAGGAAGGGAGTGGAGTTGGTACTTGCTGGCAAGGTATGAGGTGGTATTCCTTATGTTTGGGGCAAGCTTGTTCCACAAACTGAGGAGGCAGGAGGAAAAAGCAGTCTGCCCAAGATGGAGGAAAGTCGGGGTATGCAAAAGGAGCATTTGTTTCTGTGTTTCAGCTCATAAGTGGAGTCAATGGCAGGGGAGAAAGTATCTGACAGGTAGGAGGGTGGCATGTTGAACCAGTATTTGGATATGAGGTTGAGGGAGTGGATATATAGCCTGTGGGTCAGTGGGGTAAGTGCAAGAGGGGGGTAGAGATCACAGTGGTGTGTTCTAGAGGGTGCGTTTGTAGCAAGGTGGCAGAAGGAGTTTAAGAGGGTATCAAGTTTGGATAGGGAGGTTGTGGGTGCAGTGCAGTAGACCACATCCGCAAAGTCAATAATGGGAAGGATCATTTTAATTATGATTTGAATTTTTGCAGAAGGAGGAAGGGGGTCTCTATTACGGTATAGCATACTGAGTTTGGGACGAAGTTTGGCTACAGTTGCATCAATGTGGGATGAGAGTGATAGGTGGGAGTCTAGCCAAATGCCCAGATATTTGTATTTGGAGACCAGATCAAAAGGGGTGCCATCAAGGGAGGTGATGGGAAGGGGGTCTGCTGAGTTTTTGAGTGGTGCCAAATAACATAGATACCGTTTTGGAGGTATTTAGTTTTAGCTGGCTTTGGTTGAACCAGTGCTGAATATTGTCAAAATAGCTTTGGAGGGTGGTCTGGACTTCGTGAGGTGAGGGGCCTGAGGTGAACAGGATCATATCATCCATATTCATGTGAATATTGGAATTTGTGCAAGAGGAGAGAAGGTCATTTATGAAGAGGGAGAAGAGGATTGGGCCAAGAACTGAGCCTTGTGGGACCCCGGCTGGGATGGGGAGTGGCCTGCAGCTTTTAAACATAGAAACATAGACTTTGATGGCAGATAAGGACCGCTTGGCCCACCTAGTCTGCCCATTTTGTTACCTAGAGGATAAGCTGCAGATTCTATTTAACCGACAGCCTATTTCTTCCTACCCCTCACAAAAATTGCCTTATGTCTGTCCCATGCATTCTTGAATTATCTCACAATTTTAGACCCCACAACCTCCTCAGGAAGGCTGTTCCATGCGTCCACCACCCTCTCTGTGAAAAAATACTTCCTCACATTGCCCCTGAGCCATCCCCCTCTATCTTCAAATTGTGTCCCCTTGTTCTTGCACATCTCTTTTTCTGAAAGATGCTACCTCTTGGACTTTGTTGATTCCACTGAAGTACTTAAACATTTCTATTATGTCCCCCCTCTCCCTCCTTTCCTCAAGGGAATACATATTAAGTTCCTTTAGCCTCTCCTCGTATGGCTTCTTTTGCAGACCCTGCACCATTTTAGTTGCCCTTGTCTGAACTGCCTCCATCCTGTCTATGTCCTTGCGGAGATGGGGTCTCCAGAACTGGATGCAGTACTCCAGATGGGATCTCACCAATTGTCTGCACAGGGGGATAACAACGTCCTGTTTTCTACTGTAATGCCTCTTCCTATACATCCCAGTATCCCCCCAGCCCTCCCTACTGCCTTCTCACATTGCTTGCCAACCTTAAGGTTATCTGATATGATTACCCCCAGGTCCCTTTCCATTTTTGTTGTTGTTACTACCTCCCCCCCCCATTGTGTAATCTTCCCCTGGGTTTTTGTTTCCCAGGTGCATTAATTTGCACTTCTCTGCATTGAATCCAAGCTGCCATACTTTTGACCATTCCTCCAACCTTGCCAAGTCCCTTCTCATCCTTTCTACGCCTCCTTGTGTATCAACCCTGTTGCAGATCTTTGTGTCATCTGCAAAGAGACATACTTTTCCTTTCAGTCCCTCTGCAATGTCACTTATAAAGACATTAAAAAGGACCGGACCCAGTACTGAACCCTGCGGTACCCCACTAGTAACCCCTCTTTCTTCAGAGTTTAATTAGTATTTTGGAAAGACCTTTGAGCGTGAGCTCTTTTACAAAGGTTCCACATCAGGGTGGACAATAAGACAATACACATATTCAGTCGTTACAGAGGCCTGATCATTAGGCATTAAAGAGCGATTACATGACAATTAGACAAATAGGAGAAAAAAACTGAGCAGCTGTAATTGAATACTAAGCTATTTCTAATCAGTTGCCCTAGGTAGCACACCCCTGGAAACCTCCAGTAGATCTGTTACAGGCTATGGCAGAGTAACTGCATAGGGTTTAACGCTATCCCAGATGGCGAGAGGCTGGGTGACAGGAAACAAGGGGATTGGGTTTGTAACCAACTGCAGAGAGCGACAGGTGGGGGGATAGTGAACGGGGGCGGCTGTGATGGGGAGCAGCTCCAGAGGGCTTTGTCGGGTATGGTGTGCGTGTGGGGGGGGGTGGTGGTTTGGGAGGGGCGGTACCAAGTGCGTTTAAAGAGGACTGATAGCTTACTTAAGCAGAGTGGACTCCATTTGCAATTACCTTCTGTGTACTGTTGTTCAGCCAATGTTTTACCCAGGCTACCACCCTGGGACCCACTCCAATGTTGGTTAATTTGACTACTAATGTTTTGTGTGGGACTGTGTCAAATGCCTTGCTAAAGTCTAGGTAGGCCATGTCCACAGCCCCTCTCTGGTCTACTACTTTTTTCACCCAGTCAAAGAACTCAATTAGATTCGTCTGACATGACCTTCCCGCTGTGAACCCATGCTGCCTTGGGTCCTGTACCCCACTGGCCTCTAGGTACTCAACAATTCTTTCCTTCAGAAGTGATTCCATCATTTTCCCTACCACAGAGGTCAAACTGACAGGTCTGTAGTTTCCTGCCTCTGTCTTGCTCCCACTTTTGTGAAGGGGAATCATATCAGCCTTCTTCTAGTCCTCAGGTACCACACCATCCTCCCATGATTTGTTAAAGAGAGTAGTCAGCGGTGTCACTAGTTCTATCCTTAGTTCTTTTAGAATTCTTGGGTGAATCCCATTAGGCTCCATTGCTTTGTCCACCTTCAATTTTATTAGTTCTTTCAGAACCCTTTCTTCTGTGAAAGGACTAATATCAACTCCCTATCCAGAGTTCTTCTATTGACCTGATTAAGTATTTCCCCCTGCTTTTCCATTGTGAATACTGAGCAGAAGTATTTGTTCAGTATCCCTGCTTTTTCACTGTCACTCTCTGCCCAACCACCTTCCTCTTTGTTCAGCCTCAGTCTTAAACCACTGCATATTATCATTATAAACCAACCATGGGGGCAGCTTAACATTGGTTACAGCTTCTATGTCTTTTCCTTATTACAATTAATTATTCTCTTCATACAGTATGACTTATATTTTACACTGACCATTATTCCTTTGTCAGCATAACCCTTTAGATATTGTAGGCTATACTCTTGCTAGGCATTGTTAACTTTATCAAGCCATTATGAGTGTTTGCAGCCTTAGCTGTGCCATTTGTTTTTCTCTATTAAACATTCATTACGCATCCTATATGAATCCATCCTAAACATTAAAAGGCTATGCCTGCAGTTCAGTTGGTGAGCAACCAGCCACACCTACTTCCTGAGCTATATAAGCAGTTCCTTTCAGCCTTCCTCTAAAGCGCATTCTCTTTGCCAATTGGAGGCTCTGTTGGTCTGTCTTGTCACTCAGGCCTGCGGTGGCCTTTTGCCTGGGGCCTGCTGGGGCCTTGCCCCCCTCCCTCTCTAGTTTAACAGTGCCCTGGACTCCGTTTGGTTTCTGTTGCCCTGTTCATGTGTTTCTCCTGCCTTGGTTAGTATTTGTTTTGCTTCCGGCTTCTGTGTACTTCCTTGTGTGTTTGTTTTTCTGCTTTCCTGTGTTCATGTTTTTGATTTGTATTTTCCTTTTTGGGCTTTCTGCTTCCTCAGCATGTTGTTGCACTTTGCACTTTGTCTCCTGTGCCTGTGCCCAGGCCCCTACCAAATCTCAGTTTTCCTGCATTTGTTATTGCTTGTTTCAGCTCCTACTGCAGTTGCTGCCTCGTGTGCTTCACTAATTGCTTGCACCTGGTCCTGGCTACTGCTGCTCAGCTAGCTGCTCCTCTCTGATTTTACCTTAACCTGCTGCATTTTGTGCAAGGCCTGTTTTACCTCAGCAGTCTTACATTCTCATAATGTTTCCTTCCTCCTTCCTTGCCTCTGTATTTTCTTCTTTACTCTGCTTTTCCTTCCATAAGCACGTGGTTTCCTGCAGCCCTTTTGGGGATTTAAATCTGCTCTAACATACTTATTAGCATTCAGTGCGAATCAAACCAGAGTCTTCTGCACTTCTGCATTGCTTTCTTCATGGGATTCAAGCTTGCTTAAATACAATAGTACCAAACAATTACTACTGTTGTTTTTCTATGCTTATTGCCTGTGCCTACATCTGTGCTTGTTTAATTGTTCAGCTTAGCTACTGTTAGAAGCTATAACTAATTACAGTCCAGTTTGACTGCTTCTTTCTGGTACTGTGAATACCCCAGTTTTGAATACTTTTCCGGTACTGAAAATATCCCCGTTTTGCATACTTCTTTCTGGTATTGTGAATACCACGGTTTTGAATACTTTCTTCTGGTACATCTAATACCCCAGTTTTGAATACTTCCCTCTGGTACTTAAAATACCCTGGTTTTGAATACTTCCTTCTGGTACTGAAAATACCCCAGTTTTGAATACCTTCTTTCTGGTACTGAAACTACCCCAGTTTTACATACTTATTTCTGGTATTGAAAATACCCATGTTTTGCATAATTATTTCTGGTATTGTGGATACCCTGGTTTTGAATACTTCATTCTGTTACTTAAAATACCCTGGTTTTGGATAATTCTTTCAGGTACTGAAAATACCCCAGTTTTGAATATCTTCTTTTTGGTACTGAAACTACCCCAGTTTTGCATACTTATTTCTGGTATTGAAAATATCCATTTTGCATACTTCTTTCTGGTATTGTGAATACCCCTGTTCTGAATACTTCCTTCTAGTACTTCTAATACCCCGGTTTTGCATACTTCCTTCTGGTACTTCTAATACCCCAGTTTTGCATGCTTCCTTCTGGTACTTCTAATACCCCCGTTTTGAATACTTCCTTCTGGTACTGAAAATACTCTTGTTTTTAATACTTATTTCTGGTACTGAAACTACCCCAGGTTTGAATACTTATTTCTGGTATTGTACATACCCCAGTTTTGCATACTTATTTCCAGTATTGAAAATACCTCAGTTTTGCATACTTATTTCTGGTATTGAATATACCCTGGTTTTGCATACTTATTTCTAGTATACCCCAGACTAGCATTTCTTTTTCTGGTATCGAGCCCTCCATGCCTTCTACCTGCTGCTCAATCACTCTGATACTTCTGGTTCTTGCTTCCTTATGCTGCCTCTATTTTTTTTGGGGGGGGGTCTTACCCTATCAACATTACATTTGCTGTTTGGTCCCATGTGCTTAGCTGTGGCTTCCCTGTTATTCCCATGGTGGGGGACTAGGTTTCTCAGTGGGGCATCATGGTTTCAAGCAGCAGGAGCATGCTTTTGCATCAACTATGATTTCGCCTGCTCCTTTGCCTTGGCAGCTTTCAATCTTCCTGGTCAAAATACTTTAACTCCACAACCTACATGTCTTCAGGATATGCTTTGCATTCCATTGCAGCATTGCACATGCTCCTTACTGGACTAACCTAACCTAACTCTGCCTTAATGGCATTTAAAGTATTCATGGTGACCATCTCAATTCACTCTTCATGTTAACACCATACCAGTCGGCTGCTTGTGTAAACTACATGTATATGATTTGCTCCTTTAACCTAGCAAGAGTTTTGGTACACTTCATGCTTTGACCAGCAAGAAACCTTAATTTCAATCACTTGTGCTACCTGGTTAATAAAGGACTACCTAAATTGCTATGCTGGAATTCCATGAGTTACAGTACCTTTTCCTACAGAGTAAGGAGATGGGACATTCCCTTTTTTTACAGTGAGGAGGCTTTCCATTCTGGCAAAAAGGGTCCTTTCTTCTGGCCCATAGTGGGAATGTCCTTACTCCAGGTGGAGCTTTAGCCATTTGTGCGCAGCAGCACCTCTTGATGTAGAATTTATGACTAGCTGTGAAGGGTGGTTACATGTGTCCCCCCTTCGGCTGTAGTATTAATTTACTACCATTGCATCTTCAGTGCTCTCCCTATGACTGCCTCTGGTTCACCTGGTTTGTATTTCAGATTGGTAAGCCAGCTGCTTGCCTCAGCAGTCATTATTCTACTCCTTCCGCCTTGGAGATGCTTATTGCAGAGAACCTTCGCAACCCTTCACAGCATTCCTGTTAGGCAGACAGAGTGAGAGACCGCCACCAAATAAGAATTTTTTTCCATCCCCTTGAATTTCAAACATGGCAACTAAGCTGTCACTAAATAAAATAGCCCAAGCCTGGAGGGAAGGTGATCTTGGCCTTTGATCCCCAGAGATTTCCTCCTCAAATGATTTTTTTTTAACTCCTCCATGTCGCAGGTCACAACACTTAGTTAGTTTTAATAACACTCTTAGCTTACTTAGATAGGTTCCGATGTTGGATGGAAATGGATGGTGGCCCTACTAGCCATTGGCTCTCTCCTTAGGAAGCCCCTTGCTGTTATCAGTGCAAGTCATATTATTGGAACTATCCTGCTAACTTGTGCTTCTCATTTATGTTTCATTAAGCTGCCTGTTGCTGTCAGTCTGCTTCTCTACCTCCTAGTCATCGATCACTGCTACAATTCTTTTGGGGTTCCTTCCTAAGATACCTTTAGCCAAGGGACCCTTCCCATGGCACCTCCAGGGGTGGAACCCTATTACAGGGTTCCTTGCCTTCAGTACCCCTACAGGCTGGTAATTCCTAATGAAATAGAGAGTGCAAACAATCACAACATTGTAATACAGTTGCACAGGCATAACATTATTTTCATTGCGTGGGCCATTGAATTAATAGGCCATGCCTGCAGTTCAGTGGGTGAGCTGTATAAGCAGTTCCTTTCAGCCTCCCTTTGAAGCACTTTCTCTTTGCCCCACCATCCTCCCCTCCTCCTCCAGCGGTTTGCCTTTGTACTCCCAGGCGGTTCCTTCCTATTTAGCTTCAGATGCTTTCAATAGGAGAATTATTGTATTACCACCATATCTGTTATTAAATTTGGTTAATCCACCAGCAGTTTGCTTAAGTTTTGTCAATTGAGCCTTTGTGTGCTTACTCCATAAACCATCATTCGGTATAGTTAGGCCCTGGTACACATATGTGTTCACAGTCTTTATTTTATCACTTCCTACATACCATATTTTATTTGTATTATTAAAGTCAAAAATTAAGACCTTTTACTTTCATTGATTTTTAGTTTATAAGTTTATGCATATTCATTTGAAATATCAAGCTTCTTCTTTAATCCAGATTATGTTAAGGCAAATAATGCAAAGTCATCAGCATAGGCTAATGCTGGACAAGCTCTACTGTCAATCTGTGGAGAATCTGTAGCAGAATTCAAAGTTGTAGTAAAAGATGGTCAATATATAAGCTAAATAATAGTGGTGTGATGACACAACCCTGTCGAACCCCTTTAGTTGTTGGTATTTTAGTAGAGAACTGACCATGTGTCCCTAGCCTTACTCGGGCCCAGGTTTTGCTGTATAATTCTCTTATAATCTTATATCTTTCTTTCCTTTCCTCTCCTCCACTAATCTCCTCCCACTTTCTCTAGTATGAACACTCTTGGTCCTATTCCGAAGCTGTTGGCTTTCTTGGCTATAAAAAAAAAAAAGACTATTAACGCTTGTTCACCAGTCTTGCACTTTCTCCTGAGCACTTAATTGCTTTATTCACGATAAGTTATTATTTGTCCTCCTCCGTCATCTGTACCTATTGTTTCATTTTTTATTACCTCTCCCTGTACATTGTAACCTTTGTAATTATTGTTTTCTTTAAACTGGACGCTTGTGAAAACGAGCAGTTTTGCTCACATGCCTTTCCAGTATAACAAATAGAATGAAAATGAAATAAAATGAAAATGAAATTTATTTAGCTTTTGTTGACCGGGTAAGTGCACTAGACAAATCCTGCCTATTTTCAGGCACGACCCGGGGGAGGGGGAATACAGATGAATGCCAACTGATCTTGAACCAGATTAAGCTGTTGGTGGTATTTTTAGTGAATGAGGGAAATTTGGCCAGGACACCGGGGAAATTCCCCTACTCTTTTCGATAAGTGCCATGGGATCTTTAACATCCACCTGAACTACCACCAATCTAGGCAGATGGGACCTCGGTTTAACGTCTCATCCGAAAGACGGCACCTCAGAAATGCAGCACCCCTCTCAAGCTGCATTACAGTGTCAGTACTGGGATATTAACCCAAGTGCCAGATGTGGGAACTGAACCCACAGCCCTCTGATCTCCTGGCCTCAGAGGCGAGTGTGCTACCTACTAAGCCACTGACACTGCAATGAAATAATGCTAACCAGTTCTGGTTGAATTCTCATTTGAGGCATCATCAGCCATAAACTGGCTCATGATAGGTTGTCAAAGGCTGAACTAAAATCAATAAATGCCACAAAAAGTTTTTGCTTCCTCAAAGTAAAGTACTTTTCAAATAGGTGTAATAAAACAAAACAGTTATCTGTGATACTATACCCTGAACGAAAGAATGATTGATATTCCAAGAGATTACCAAGATGTGCTAGTTGTTCAAAGCAGCAGTGCAATGGAAATGGGCTAAAATTTGACCTCACCATTTTTCCTTCCTAATCAATGCCAGATGTCTTCCAGTTTATTTTGGTGGCGAAATTTTCAGTTTCTGTTTTCATTTAAGAATTTTATGAAAGTTTTAAAATAATTATTTCTCAAGAAAAAAAGATGGCCGCCTAATTTTGCACTGAAATAATATAGAGGACCTGAGGAGGGTAAGAATTCAGACAAAAATACAAATGTATCATATACAGCACGGGAAGCATCCAGAAAACCCAAATAAACAGTTCTGCCAATATTTTTCATAACCATAGCAGAAAATTGGCTTTTTAGAAAACCTTTTTTTGTTGCACTGTTGCTTTCAATTAGTCTTTCTAGTATAACTTTTGAAAATATTTTACCATTTACATCTAACAGAGAACTAGATCTGTATATTTTTGGATCATTCTTATTGCCTTTCTTAAAAATTGAGAAAATAATAGCATCTTTTCAAGCTTCTGGAATCTCTTTCCATTCTATGTGCATTCTATGTGCAAATTAAAATATGGAACAAGACATTTAGTCCATAAGGAAGGGGATATAAGAAAAACCTCTGCTGGAATGAGGTCAGAACCGGGGCCTTTTTTCCTTTTTAGGGAAGCAATTGCAAAAAATACTTCATCATATGAGAAAGGTTTGAAGTTAACCCTATTTACTTCGTCTTCCCATGATGGTATGGATTCAACGCTATCTGGATCAAAAAAGAGGTTAAAGTAATGGTAAGTTCTTTGCTCTATTGAGATATATGTGTCTATCTGATATTTACTATTATTTGTGCCCCAGGCAATAAAAAGCCAAAATGACTGTTGGTTATTCTTATGTGTTGTATCTAACATATAACCCTTATTGTTTAAGTTGGTACTCCTTATGTTTGTTTTTCAGAAAAGCTTTATCATTTTCTCAGCCTTATCTGAGGATTTAAGTGTGCTTTTGTTCCTGGATAGCTTGGTATCCCTTATTAATTGCATAAGAATTTTATTTTGTCTAAGGCAATCTTGGTCAGACCAGGTGACCGGTGCTTTATTCATGTGCTTTCTAGACACTGGCCTATATATTAGTCCCCTAATACCATTAAATATTTCAGTATAAAATCATACATCATTTCTCCAGTAAGTTCCTCTGCAGGAATGGAAGCCAGTTGGCAGAACACTTCCTGTAAGAGTGATAGAACCTGAACAATATTCCCCACATCCCATCTGATCCTTATTGTATTCTTAATTTTAAGACCATCTGATTTACTTGGATTACTTTGTATTTTATGATTCCATTTCAATGTAAAGGGAAAGTGATCACTTTCACCTCTCACCGATATTTCCATGGAGGATCAAACATACATTGGACCATTCCAAAAGAAGAAGTCCAATGCTGAGGCTCCTACTATATTAAAATGGGTGAAATTACCCTGTGTATCACCTACCACTCTACCATTTATAGAAGCAAGATTAAAAACTGTCAAGAGTTCAGTAAGTTTTTCACAAGATGAATTAATTTTTAGATCCAGAGTGGACCTGGGGTATTTATCAGCATCCTCATGCATATCCATTATCTGCATATCCATCAAATTTAACTATCCTTGCATTAAAATATCTACAAAGCAATATGTTTTCACATGCTGTAGTAGCCCAACTTTTATGTATTAGAGTATCCAGTTCTTCCCAGATAGTTGGAAAATAAAGGAATAATGCATGACAGGGTGTATATTTGTGCTGAATAACATCACACCTTGGGTGGTTGGCATGGCATATGACGGTCGTCAACACCAGTGATGATGTATACCACGACACACACACCTGGAGTGTATTATTCCTATTATATAATGGCTTGTTTGTAAAAAAAAAAGAAAAAATCCATGTAAAATTATTTTTTTTACATTTTTTTCAATGTGTAGGAATACTGACAAGAAAAATAGTTCTGGTTATTTTGGGCACAAAGGTGGAGCTGGTACGATTACTGTGACTCTCACGTCCCCAAACAAACTGTGGATCTCTCCCTCAAAGCTTCTCTTCACTGTGCATACTTGTTTTCTGTCCTAATAGCCCCCCCTCACATTTCTCAGTTTGTATGTCTATCTGTGCCTCAGTTTCTCCATTTTGCTTTCTTTTATTCAGTGTGAGCTGCATGTGTCCCCCCTGCCTTGGTTTGCCTTGGTCTGAAGCTTCCCCCTCCCCCCCCGCAGTCTGAGCATCAGAAGTGGCACTTGTGGTTTTATGGCATTCTCCCGGTACAGCTGATGTGTGTTTTGTACCAGGAGAAGAAAGAGAAAACAAAGAAAACGGCCTAGAAAACAGTCTCATGTGAACAGTAGGAGCATGTGCTCCCCTGAGTCAGTTCTGGGTGGGTGGGGAGAGCTGAAAGCATGCTTAGGTGAGTCGGTTTAGGATGGGTGGGGACAGCTGAAAAGTGAAGCCAATCGTAATAACAACTTTATGGGAAGTTATGTCTGGCTTCATTCAGATTTCTTTTTTTTTGTTTTTAAATGAAAGCAGCTATACATTGAAATCCATTGTAAATCTGTTAATGAGAAATGCCAAGCAGGGTCACTGAAGTCAGCAGCTGACTGGGAACATGTAGCTGATCACGCTTACGGCTTCACTTTTAGTTTTTGCCTTCATGAGCACATGAGGGGAATATGCTAGAAATGTTTAGAGAGGAAGCAAGACAGATGCTTTTTTATTTCTCTGACACTGTAGGAGGGGAGAATTTACTGTTATTTACTGTATTTTTAAAGGGAAATAGTAGAAAATTCCATGGCAGGCATGTCAAGTGTGGACAACTTGTACAAGGCCAGTGGAGTGATTCTTTTAACATTTCATGAGGTCATGTGTGTGTTTGGACTAGATCTGTGATGTTATGCTTGGATAACATCACAGGTCCAGTCCCAGACTGACCAATCAGAGCCCAGCATTATTTCTTGTCATTGATATTTAAAATTGGTAGGAGGAATATAAACATTAAATAGGCAAAAGGATAGATCTGCTATTTGTAACAGGAAGGCCTGTGCAAAGGAGGTACTTAAAATGGGATGTACAGTTATTACCTTATCAATCTTTACCCAGGTTACTAGGCCACCAGATATTCTACCTAGTTTTGCTATTTTATTCCTTGGGACTTGGTAACAGCTATAACCATTTAACATAACATCCATGTTACCAGAATGCCAGGTTTCCTGAAGACATACAATATGTTGTTTACATATGAAGTCTTTCCATTCGGCATCAACAAATTTGGTGACCTCACCAGCAATATTCCATGGAAGCAGTGTCGCCTGTAAATTAATATATGTACCTATATTAACATTCTCTGTGTTTGATACTAATCGTCAGGGTAGCCTGTAATGATGACGGCCAAGATTGAGCACTTTCAAAAAGGGTGACTCAATCACAGCGCCTATGCACAGGGCTATCAGGCAGGGTGGGTGACCAGATAGGGGGTCAGCGAATATAGCGACAGGATGTTGCTATTTATACACATGCATGGGGGAGACCATGCCGTGCAATGGGTGGAAGGGGAGGGAGGGTTTGTGGAGCACAGTGTGGCAGTGGGCTGCCAAGCTGGCCATGTAACGTGGTGGGTTGGTAGCATGTTTGGGTTCGGAAGGTGGCTGGTTCTGGGTGCGTTCGTTTTTTGCTCCAGTCCGGAAATTTTTTGTTGTTGTCTTTTACAACCTACCCGACATGCACCCCCCTGGAGTTGAGAATCCTTTAGTGGGGGGGGGGCACAGCCTCCCACATAAAAAAACAATTTTGAAGTCTCCTGCACCCTTTGGCTTTGTGCTGTGAGTGTACATTGCTGAAATTGATTTTTGGTGATGTACACTCACCCAAACGGTGATCGCCTTTCCGTGATCACTGTTATGACATGTAACCTAAGTCAGGCATCCTGTCCTGACAGGACTGAAAATCTATTGTCAACAGCAACATTATATATCTTATGCTCAGTCAAAATGTTTTATTGCTTTATCAGATCATAATCAGTGGGAGAGTTGTCTCACCTTCAACACCTTCCTCAGAAACAAGATCCCCTACATTAATATTTTCACCTATGTGAAGTCCCATTTTGTCAAGCAAATTTAAGTTAACCATTAAATGATTATAGCCACCTAAAGAGTTTATACTTAGCTTAATATGGTCACACTCAATACCAGGGCTCTACGATGCCGATTCGATAACCCTTTTGTCGACCAGCATCTCGCCGACTGTAATCATGTCAACTGCAAGTTGCTGTCATCGTGATTCCTGTTTGTCTCCTAGTCCTTTTTCTTTTTATATTGGGGTGCTCTGCCCCCCACCCCACCCCCGACTGTAGGATTCTGACTCAGTCGAGTTACTTCGAGGTAGGGGTGCAGGACCGGAAGACAGTGTGCTCCTGTCTCGGGCACACTAACACAGCGACCTGTCAGCAAAGTGTTGATTTTGCTGACAGGATTATAGCTCGCTGTGTTGGTGTCACTCTAAGGGGTGCATACCAATACGAGTACCAGCATGGAGTGCTGTAAAAACGTCCTCCTTTTCCATGGGGATATTAAGTATATGCTCAAAAAATCTCTTAATATGAGTTTCAGCTTATAGTCAGTTTCACCAGATGGTCTGCCAAGGCCAAACATACAGTAGTTATTGTCTTACTTATATTTCCCATTTCTTCTGTGATCTGGTTTGAGTTTTTTTTAGTATATTGGGTATTTAGAATGTAACTAACAATTATATGGATACCAGCTTCATCCAAAATTGCAGCTTTATGCAACATCAATTCAGTAGCCTCAGATCCTTGCAACAGTACATGTATTTGACCTGGCCTATTTTCATTTATCCATCTATGTGCTCTTAAGATCTTAACTTTTGCCGGTGATATTTGTAGGAAATGAGTAAATCAATTTGACAGCACGTTTCTCAGTTTTCCTTCATTCTCCTTTTGGGATGGCTTTAAAGTAACAAATGCTGATTTGTGAGCATTTACCTTCCCTTGGATCATTCTTCCTACTGAGCATATCCCTATTAATATACTCAATGGTGCATCCAAATTTTCCAAGTGCGTCATTGTTTAACCATATGTGATTTGCTATACGAGAATTACAGAAAATGAATATACAACACACTCATCGCTGTCATTCCAAACTTGAATAAAGTCAGTTTCAAGGATATCAACACCCGTAGCTGCCCTTAATAGGTGTACAGTCTTTTCCTTATTTTCAGCAGATGTTTTGGACTGATCCCATCTCTTGCCATACAGACAGAGAATGGCACAATTGCCTATATCAAACATTTTTGGAGTTTTTTTTTTTTTTTAGTTGTTTAACCAGGTACAGCACACTAAGCTGAAAGCTTTTTTACAGGAGTGACCTGGGAGCACAAGGAAGTTAAGTGACTTGCTCAGGGTCACACAGTATGCAAGTGGAAGTTGTGGGATTCAAACCCAGGTCTGGTCTGCTGGATGTCACCAAATTTGCAGCTCAGAGCCTTAGACCACTGTGCTATACTGCCTCCTTTCATGTCTAGGATGTGAAATACATCGAATCTTATCTCTGTTTATTAGCATGTCTACGTCTATATTATTAGCCTGATTTTTTAGATTTTGCCTGATAGCTTTCGATTCTATTTCAAAAGTATTAAACAAGTTAACTAGAGTATTCATATTAGTGTCCACTTCTGTCTGTAATATGTTTTTTTCAGCATTTGTTTTAATTCAGGATCAGCAATATTATCAATTACAATTTCTTTAGTTTTATCATTTACAAAACATGCCTGTACAGCTGCCACTTGCTTTTCCTTTAGAGCAACACCCTCTGTTGATACACACTAGGCAGCTGCTGTATTTGTAGTTTTATGTTCATTTTTAAAGCCAGAAGGAGTATTATGTAATTGTTGGGTTGATCCTTTGCTATTCCCATCTACATTCAGTTTTTTATTATTTCTTTTCTTTTTACCTCTCTTTTTTGACCTGATCTTATTAGAAGAGGTGGATATAAGCACCATTGAAAAATCAGGTCTAGAGCGTGTAGAATTTTCCAGGACCAATGATGGTGTGCCCTTATTTGGGACAATTTTATTAAATTTTTCTAATATATCCTCTAATCCGAAGCTGTTTAAATCAATGTTTTCTTTCAGTGTCTCCATCTCATTCTTTACTACCACCAGTTGATCTAGAATCATCAAACGGGCAGCATATGGATTTTTCATAAAATCCTTGAGATCAACACTTAATGCAAATGGAAAAGTGCTTAATGCTTCTGATGCTTGAATGTTACTATTGATTTTAATTATTGACTCAAGTTTCATTAATCCAGATATTGTGGTTTGTAATTCCTCAATCACCCCATTCAAATCAGCTTGCTTCAATGAGAGGTTAGAACCTTCCTTATGTAGCACTAGCCTCCCCCCACGCACACACACCAATGGAGCAGAGCAGCAGGTACAGAGTGCAGATGCTTGGGACAACTGTGCTTGCCAGACACCGCTTTTGCAGTGGCTACAACACCCGTCCCCCCCCACCTTCCTACCCTGGACAAGCTGGTCCCTTATAGGCAGCATAGCCGATGTGACCTATGACACACTTCCCTTGCATCCAGTTATCTTCCCACATTCCCACTTGCATCTTATATGTCCTGACCACTAGGGGTCACTTCTGTTATTCATTTCATGTGGTAAAATGCTAAGTATTCCCCACTTCTCCCCCTCAAGGCCATTTGTTTTACATCCCCCCCCCCCCCCCCAACAACAACCTTATCCTGCTAACCCCTACTGTATTTCTCTCTTATGCTTTGTCCTACCCTGGTGTAGCTTTGAACCTGTGACCCTTAGCACTGGGACTATCCATAGACAGCAGGTCTACCCCAGGCCATCCAGACTGTCACAGCTCTTCCCCTAACTTCCTTCTGTTATCCCTTTTTGGGCCACTGGGGTCACAAGGGCGAGTGCATGCAGCTGCAACCCATCCTTATCTCGTTCTGATTCTATAACTCCAATTTGTCACTGGCTTGTTATAGTGTCTGCCACTTGGGGCACCATTTCTGATAATCTACTGCAACCTGTTATCCTATTTACCTTAGTCATTCTGACTTTTGTGCAACCCTTCTATAACTCTCTCCTTTCACTCCCTCCCTCTCCTTTCACTCTCTCCCTCTCTGACTCTACCTATTCTACACCCTTCTTTATTCCTTCACTCCTCTCACATCACTCTCACTATGTTTCTTTTTGTCCTCACCTTCCTCCTTCTTTCCTTCCCACCTCCTCCCTCCCTCCCTCCCCACCCTGCAAATGTCAACCCCTAGCCCTCTCTCCTCTTACCTCACTCTTCCAACTTCTTGTCTCCACCCCATTCTCAACTCTCCCTGGTGCCCAGGCACATACTTACCACTCATGCAGAGTTCACCTAGCCTTTCTTCACTACTTCTGATCCTCCTGCAGCCCCTCTTTCAATCATCTCCTCTCCTCAAGTTCACGTATGTCCACCACTCTCCAGAGACAGATATCTATATGCTCCAAGCTACTCATCTTATTACTACTACTTACAGCTGAGGATATTGAAACTAACCCTGGGCCTGCACCCTTTACCTCCTCTGACCTTCCTAAAGGGCTAAAAATAGTCCATCTCAACATGAGAAGCCTACTGCCAAAGACTGACCTCCTTCAACCCCTCATGTCCAGCTTGAAACCTCCTGTTCTAATCATTACTGAATCATAGCTCTCCTAAAAAATTCTGGACACTGCCATCTCCATTCCTGGCTACTCCCTCATCTGGCAAGATCGAGCAACCAGGAGAAGGGGAGTGGCCATTTACATCTCCTCCTCCATCCAATACTCTATCTGCCTCTCCTCCACTTCCCCCTCTGCATACGAGTCTTTACTACTAAAGCTGTCCCTTCCCTGCTCCCTTCCCATCTTTCTGGGAGGGGGTCTACTGTTGCCCCTAACCTCCCATCCTCTTCCCCCTGATCTATCACCAACCTCATCTCCTCTCTCCTCACCCTCTCCTCTTCTGGTGAATTCTATATCCTTGGGGACTTCAGCATCAACTGGCTATCCGACACCCAATCTAAAATCTGTAACTCCATCTCTTTCTTGAACCTATCCCAGCTCATCTCTGAACCTACCCGATTAAACTTTAAGTCAGGTAAGCATACACTGCTTGACTGGGTTCTGACATCTCACCCTCACTGGGTTGTCTCTTCACGGATCCTACCTGATGCACTCAGCAATCATCACATGGTCTATTGTGTGCTCAAAATCCATGACCCAATGCCCTACCTAATATACTCCATCTCCACTCCTTTAGATCCCTTGATCTATCTGCCCTTCATGAGGAACTTTCTGGAACTGACTGGTGTCCTATTGCTAATGCCTCCACTGTTGATTCAGCCCTGATCTACTTCAACAATCAGTTCCTGAATGCATGGGACCATCATGCTCCTATTAGGAAGACTAGGGTATGTGGCTCCCATCTCTCCAGGGTAATGGCCGAGCTGCTGGCTTGCCAGCATGCTCGTGATCAAGCATGGATGGATCACAAAACATCAGGTGCACTGAAAGACTTACTTAGGTATTGCTCCCTCCGTAACTCCTGCACCAGAGCTATCCATCTTGCTAAAGCATAGTACTTCAAATCCACCTTCCAAGAAAACCTTAATAGCCCCTCCAAATTCTGGAAGGCTGTCCATGCCCTATTCTCCCCCCCCCCGCCCAATCTGCTCTCCCTATCCTCATGGCAGGCAACCTCACCATTTCTGCCCCCATAGCTGCTGAATTCAAAAATGTCTTCACCACCCATGCTTCTACTCTTATTGCCTCCCTACTCCCCTTCTGCTCCCCCACCATAGCTCCATCTCCACCGGTTCCTCCTTCCCCATGCTTCTCCTTCCAACCAGTTTCCCCAGATGACACCCTGCTAGTGCTTTTAGCCCACAACCCTCACAAAGGGAAAAGCCCGAATGGACTGGACCCCAAACTACTGCACCTAACAGACAGTGCTATTACCCTTTCACTAGCCACTCTCCTGAACTTATCCTTCTTACTAGCCACTGTCCCTGAAGCCTGGAAGCTAGCAACAGTAGTCCCACTTCATAAGGGTGGTGTCTCCTCCAATTCTGGTAACTTCTACCCAATATCTCTACTTCCCATCCTTTTTTTTTTTTATTTAATATTTATTGCAGTTTCCAACATACAGTACATCATAGTCACGGTACATAAAGTGCGAACATGTACTTTCAGCATATCCAAAAAAACAAAAAGAAACAGGGAAAAGAAAAAAGAGGGAAAAAAAAAGCCACGCCTACTCCAAACTAAAAGCCCCCCACCTCCCCCTAGCATCCCCCCTTACCTACCGCCCATCCCAGGTTAGACTGCCCAGAATCATGGATTCTGAAAGGTCTCTGTTCTCTGGATTTATTGTGTTTGTGACATTCACAGAGAATATAGAGCTAAGCGGGCCCAGATTTTGTTAAATTTGCTCAGTCTGTTCTGCAAACTGGCAGTCATCTTCTCCATTCTGATATTGTCCAATAATTCCTTCAACCATTCGGTATATGGTATAACCGTTATCCTTCCAATGTCTAAGCACCAGTTTTTGACTGACATAGATATAAGAGCTCATGTGATATTCGATGTGTTTACCAGGTTTCTGAGTAATTTCCTAATAGGCAGATATCGACCGTAAACAGCTCGTCAGATCCCAACAAGGGGTCTGCTCTTTGCTTGATTTGCGACCATAGGGGGGCTATTTTAGAACAGTGCCAAAAAATGTGCACTAGATTGCCCTCACCTTGGGCGCACCTCAAACAAATGGCAGAAGAGGCCCTGTCGAACTCAGTTATCTTCTTAGGGGTATAATATAAATTGTGCAGGACGCGGAACGGCATAAGTTGGAGCCTGTCCTGTGTAATAAATTTATGGCATCCTTGCCAGAGTTTCTCCCAATTAATGGGCGTCTCCGGCAGAAGCGTTGTACAATAATCAGTAGGGCTTTGAATATTTTGGAAACTGCATGAGGGAGACCTACAATTTGAATCAAATCCACCCAGAAAGGGGTAGTCCCTAGTATCTGGGGGTTTGCCCCTATAGTTTTCACCAAGATATGTCGCAGTTGGAATAATTTAAATATATTAGAGTCTGACATCCCTAGCTTTCTTAAAATTTCTGTGGATGAAGCCCATTTTTGTTCTGCCTCCTTCCAAAAATAGCTGAGCTTGGCTTCCCTGAGTAGTGGGATCCATAGAGGGGAAAGAACTTTCCCATCTAGTCTGATATTGGGATTGCCCATCAGAGGTTGCTCCAAGTCCGAGCAATGGTTATATTTAATAACAGAGCAGAACTTGGAGTGGACCCTCACCGATATAGCGATAGGCGACACAAGCAGTGGCTTAGGGAGGCTCTTGGGTTGCATGAAGAGCAGTGCCGCAGGAGAAAGATTGTGACTACGGATTTGGGCAGATTCTATTTGAACCCAGAGGGGTATGTATTCCCCAAGGTATCTAGGGCCATTTGGGGTGAGCCACCTCAAGTATTTACTTGCATGGCTGGCCCAATAATAAAGGCCAACATGTGGTACCCGGAGGCCCCCTTTAAGCTTTGGGGCGGCTAACTTGTAGAAGGCTAATCGGTGACTTTTACTGGCCCAAATGAAATTAGAAAAAATGTTGTGCACTTTCTTGAACCATGATTGGGGTAACCAAATGTTCAGGAGATTAAGTGGGTAGAACAGTCGTGGAAAGACATTCATTTTGATAAGGCTAACTCTGCCCCAAATAGTCAAGGGGAGAAGGGACCATCCATTTAAATCTTGAACAAAAGTGTTTAGTAGGGAATCTAGATTGTATTTATGCAAAAGAGTGGTGCTTCTCAAGAAGGTAATGCCTAAATATTTCAATGACTTTCTTTCCCAGGACAGGCCTAATGCACTGATCTCATACCTCATCACTCTTTGGTTGAGAGGGAAAACCACCATTTTTCCCACGTTTAATTTGTAGTTAGAAAACAGACTATATTCTTCTATAGCCTCCAAGAGATGTGGGATGGCTTTTTCGGGATATGAAGTGCAGAGAAGTAAATCGTCTGCATAGGCCGATACCTTGATTTTGATGCCCTGTATCGATATACCTTGAATCTTGGGGTGAGCCACCAATCTTCGAATGAGAGATTCTAAATATAAATTAAAAAGAAGTGGGGATAGGGGACATCCTTGCCTCATGCCTGAAAGCACAGGAAACCTGTTGGAGCTACACCCGTTGCATAAGACTCTAGCTGTTGGGGGCTTATAGAGGGCCTGTATCCAATTTTGGAATTCTAAAGGGAGGCTGAAAGTATGTAACGTCCGGAAAAGGAAGTTCCAATCTACTCTATCAAATGCTTTCTCGGCATCCAGAGAAACCAAGGCCGCTGGGTATTCTGCATCTCTGGATGCCGAGAAAGCATGAGCCAGAGTTCGAATATGGTCACTAGCCAACCTGCCCTTCATGAAGCCCACCTGCTCCACTCCTATTAAATCCAGAAGAACTGTGCTTAGGCAATCTGCTAACAGCTTACTCAGAATCTTAATATCCTGATTAAATAGCGATATCGGCCTGTAACTTGCCATATCCTCTGGGGTTTTACCGGGTTTTAGAATAAGTATGATTAGCGCTTCAAACAATGTGGCATCTGTACTCTTACCATCTAGAATCTGCTGGAACTTAGGGAGGAGCAAAGGGGTAAGATTCTTTGCAAATGCCTTATAAAAATTTGATGAGAACCCATCAGGCCCTGGGGATTTGTCATTGGGGAGGCTATCTATCACTCTCAACATCTCCACTTCGGTTAAAGGAGCGCATAAAGCAGCTTGCTGCACTTCTGTGAGAGTGGGCAGATGTGATTCATTTAGGTAATGATCCAGATCCTTACAAGGGGGGGGGGTTCGCCATCGCCGAGTATAGAGATTGGAAAAACTTTTGGAATTCTGAAGCAATTTCTTTAGGGTCAGCCATTAGTGAGCCTTTATAAGACCGAATTGAGGCAATGAATCTGGCAGACTCTTGTTGTTTGACACGAGCAGCCAGAAGATGACTCACTTTCTCCCCCTGATCAGCGTAAGTAACTTTCGTTTTCAGAATCAGAAATTCTGCCCTCTCTCTAAGAAGCTCCGTATAGGAGCCTTTAAGTTTAACCAGGTCCAATAGAGTTTGTTCCGGTGTGCGAGGAGACAGATTTTTTTCTATACCTCTAATCTGTCTAAGGAGCTGCGTTAACTCTAGCTCTCTTGATTTTTTCCTCGTTGATGCCACCCCGATTAATACACCCCTTAGATAAGCTTTAAGGGCACCCCATTCCATATCAGGCTTACCCGTAGAGTTAGAATTGACAGACAAGTATTGAGAGATATGATTATTGATGTATTTCAATATTGTTGGGTCTTTTAGAAGTTGGTTATTGATTTTCCAGCAGCCATCCCTTTTAGGAATACCTGCCAAGGAAAGCTGACATGTAACTAATGAGTGATCTGATGGTGGTCCTGGGTGTATGGCCGAATCTACAATCCCAGATACCAGGCAATGCGAGATCATAATATAATCAATCCTGGAGGATGTCTTGTGGACTGGGGAGGTGAAAGTGAAACCTCTGTCGTGGGGTGCAGTGTGCACCACACATCACATAGTTCCACCTTGTCCCATAGATCTCTTAGGGCCCTTTGAGCTGGGGACAGACCTCTGGGTTTGTTTCCTGTGCGATCTATGCTTGGGTCAAAGACTAAGTTTAGGTCTCCACCCAGAATCATTGGGGTTGTAATAAAGGGAGCCAGTTTGTTCATGAGTTCTAAAGAACTCGGCAGTCGAATTTGGTCCTATATGCTGCCCAGTAATAACTCCAGATTATATATTCTTCCTTGGACAAATACATACCTCTCAAGGGCATCCCTAATTACATTGTTTGGAACAAAAGGGACATTGCTTCTTATCAGGATCATGACCCCATGGCTTTGCCTTGTACCCTGAGCAGTGAATACCTGCCCTATTTGTACCTCCTCATCTTTAATTCTTCTGAAATCAGCAGATGAGATTCTTGTATAAAAGTGACATCCGATCTCAGCAATTGCAGGTGCTTACGCACTTGGTATTGTTTGATTTTCTGCCTAACTCCCCTCACGTTCCATGAAGAAAAGGTTAAATTACTCATCATGGTTTAAAACTGACCTTGCATGAGCATTCTGGGCATTCCACCAGTGGACTCTTTCCTGGTCACGACATCCATGGACTTGTCCAGAAAAACCTGGTCCGGCCCCAAAGTTCAACCATTTGGCAGTTAAGTGTGTTGAAATCAACGTCCAAGTTAACCCCCTACCCTCCCCCTCCCCATCACTACTACGGACAGCGAACAACAGAGCACCCTGCTATGCCCTCCCTTCCCCCAGCCCTCCCAACCCATCTACTGCCCCATCGATCTGAAATATTATTGAGACCTTGGAGTGAACTAGCTAATGGGGCAGGAATATAATAGAATATATTAACTAAAATATACTATTCAAGATTCGTTTCACTTCTGTTGACTACTTTGTTTAGCTAAATGTGTACTAGTCAACTGCCATTGTGACCGTAATTTGATGGACTGCGAGCCAAATTATCCAACTTATTCCTATCCTATAAATCAGCATCATAGCTACCCAAAACCTGATGTAGCCTACTGAGTGGCAGCTTGCCCTCAGAAAATAAAAAGAAAAAGGAGAACATAAAGAAATTGTGGAGAAAAAATAAAGAGGATGCATTATTTCATGCAAGTAAATCAAAATGGACTCAGTCTCATACGCTAATGGCCAAATTCAGCTCCAATAAGTCTGAGGGCTGGCAGGTATAATTGTCCCACATTATGAGAATGATTTCAGCCGTGGCCTTTGCGATGCTGTAACGTTGATATTCAATTAAACCAATCCGAACACCAATATCGTAACTCTAACAGATGATTGAGCCAGATCGAAAAAATAAAGTTGAGATTAAGCATTTTCTAGCACCCCAAGCAAGAGATTAGTCCATTAACACTGAATTCTTGTATTGACAGCTTCGGAAAGGAGGGTCAGCTGTGATCTACCCTGCCGGTTCATAAGGTGAAACTTAACATTTAAATTATACCGAGCGGCTCTACCATTTTGGTAATCTGTTGAAAGAAGCTGCATTCTTACATTCCTCAGTTTCGTGTGCCCTCTAGTGGCAACTATCACAGAAACAAGGTGAATACTGCAACCGAAAGCCAGCTAGGTAAACCTGTAAGAAAACTGTGTTTCGGTGAGGCGTTATGAGGAGCTGGGTTCGAGAGAACTTATCACCAATGCCCCAACGATTATACGGAATTTGCAGTGCAAGCTACAACAGTACCATTGTCCACTCTTAATGAGTCATAAAGCAGCTTTGGGGTTTAATAATGGAAACCCACGCTTAAGGAGAAAAGACAATCTTCACAGGTGATCAATAGTCTTTTAATGGTCTTTGAGGCTGACATCCCATTTCCCCATAGCTCTCAGGTTTTTTTAAACAGATCGGGGAAAGAACTTTTAAGCCCTTTTGCAGCAGCGTCTGGGTCCTCAAAGGATACCCAAGATCCAGAAATCAGGACCCCCAACTTCGCTGGGTAGGTCATCCGAAACTTCACACTGGCGGCAATTAACTTAGAAACCATAGGATGAAATTGGGCTCTCCTTTGCCTAACGGAAGCTGGCAAATCCTGCGCGATTCTAATTTAGTGCCTTCCCAAGCGCACCTCTTGCAATTCTTTTATTTTAGTGAATAGATGTTGCCGGCTCTAGAAAGTTTAGAAACTTAAAAGCAGTGGGCGGGGAGCACAGACAGTGGTTTGGGGCGGAGAGCTCTGTCTTGTAGCGTTCAATAGTGTAGAAGTCAGGCCGAAGGGCGACGGCCCGGCTAACTTTTCAATTAACTTCTGGATAAATCCTATTACATCGGTTCCTTCAGCGTTTTCAGGAAGACCTATGAGGACCACGTTGTTCCTACGACTGCGGCCCTCTAAGTCTTCTATCTTCATCTCCATTTTTGCAAGCTTCTGGCGAATCATCACAATCTTGGGTTTCACTTTTTCGGTTCTTTTTTCCACCGAACTAATTCTGGCTTCAGTATCCAAGGTTCTTTGCTGTAGATCCTCCACAGCGTGGGTAAGACATTTGATTTCTGCTGTTATTGTAGCCATGCTTTCTTTGAAAGGAGAAAACTCCTGTAGAAAACATTGCAAGGTGAGAAGCTGTTGCTCCTCTGTAGTGGCTTCAGGCGTCAGATCGTCTTCACCTCCCGAGGCCCTGGCTTTTTTTGAAGCCTTTTTGGGGTAGCTGGAGGAGTGTGTTTAGCAGGATTTTTCTTCGACAGCATCTCCGTACGAGAAAGTAAGCTTAATATTATGAGCCCAATCCTTTCTTAAGCACGTGAGGCTCTGTTCAGATGAAAAACAGTTAGGTATTTCGTTGAATTTATAGATCTTGTGGGTCAGAGGGCTGGAGCTGCATTTGAAGGCTGCTACCTGGTGGACTGCATCACGTGATCTCCCTCTACTTCCCATCCTTGCTAAACTGCAAGAGCACCTGGCTCTGGGGCTCAGCTCTCTCCTTTCCTTGACTCCACCTCCTTCTTCACCCCCTTCCAGTCTGGTTTCCATAAGGCCCACTCCACCACCACCTCCCTACTCTGGCTCACTGACTCCATTCTCTCGAGCATGGATCAGGGACACATCACCTCTGCCATCTTTGTCGACCTAGCCAAAGCCTTCAGCACTGTTGCCCACACCCTTCTCCTCAGCAAGCTCAATGTGGCTGGACTCTCTGAGTCTGTCACTCACTGGTTTTGCTCCTGCCTCATGGGAAGGTCCCAGTCAGTAAGGACAGGCAACACCCTCTCCCCCCCCATTAACACCGGCATCCCCCCAAGGTTTGGTACTTGGTCCAGTTCTTTTCTCTATTTTCCTAAATGACCTCCTTTATACCTGCTGTACTACAAATATCCACATGTACATAGATGATACTGTAGTGTATGCCTCTGGTACTTCCCTGTCAGATGTGGTAACCAGACTTCAGCTGGACTTCAACAATCTCCAGCATTGGCTTTGTGCCAACCAACATCACTAAACACCAAAAAAAAATCTCCATGACCAGGCAAAAGCTCACCAAGCTTGCTGCTCCCCCCTCCTTCCATACTCTTGACAGTTCCTTACTTGAAGATGTCTCCTCCTTCAAATACCTTGGGCTCTGGCTTAGCAAGAGCCTTGATTTTACTGAGCATGTCAACTCCATCCACAAAAAGCTTCTCCCCAAACTCAGTGCTCTGTATAGACACTGCAGCTACCTTCCTCTTCCAGCCCAATGGGAAATCATCCAGAAGACTATTCACCCTATCTTTAACTATGGAGACACAGTCTATAGCACTGCCTCTAAAACCACCCTTGCAAGACTGGACACTCTTTTAAACTCCTTCTGCTGTTTCGCTCTTGACTGCCCACCTCATAGCCACTATTGCAACCTCTACAGCTCTCTCTCACTCCCCTCTCTAAGTGCCAGATACCTTGCCCACACTGCTTCTTTAATTGGTAAGTACTGGCGTGGCTCTCTGCCACCCTACCTCCACTCCCTCCTCTCCCTTCCTGCTACTTTACCTTACTCACTCCGCAACTCCACCCATAGGACATTAGCTCTCCCCTCCCAGTCCTCCACTGCTGGTAGGACTACTTTATCTTATTACTTTCTAAACATATGGAACTCCCTCCCATTAGGCATCCATTCTGTCACATCTACCCATTCTCTAGCCCACCTTCTTTGTCACTACATAGCTCCTCCTGTAATTACACCTGACCCTCCCTCCTCTATTCCTTTTTGTCTGTCTCCCATCATCCATTCACTATCCCACATGCTTCGCCACTACTTTCCCCCTCCTGAAATTTCACCTGTCCCCTTCCCCTAATTTCCTTCATTATCTGCTCCCCCCCATTTATACCTTCCCTCCCATACCCTTACGTGCCATTATTTCCTTTCTTCTATTGCTATCTCTAATATTTTCCTGCTTTTCCCCTTGTGGGGTTCTTGCATCCTGAAGGGGGGGGCAGGCATATCTTGCTATCCTTCTTCTCACCCCCACCTTAGTCCATCCAAGTCCTAGCCACCTTCCCATCTCCTAATTTCTGCAATGCCATTTCTCACCCTTATTCCTTTCTCTAAATGTTCCCCTGTTTTTCCCCTTGCAGGGTTCTTGCATCCCAAAGTGGGGGGGGGGAGCAGGCATACCTGGCTAACCTACTTCTCACCCTCTACCCTAGCCCATCCAACTCCTCCACCTCCCCATCCTCTAAATTCTGCTACACCACCTATTTACCAAGTTGTAAAGTAAAAACGTCAAAAGGTGTTCACCTAAGGTTATATCTTCATTTTGGTGTGTATGTGGATAGAGACATGGATATCAAAGCATACATGTGTGTAATTTGGATTTATGTCTTATGTGCAGAATATGTAAAATATAGAATAAAGTATGGGGTGGTGTGTGTAACAAAAGTTTACACCCCCCGAGGTGTTGTATGCTACAGAAACCCTGAGAGCAAAGCTTGAGGGGTTTATTAAAGCATCTAACACCGAGGGTGTGTGTAAACTTTGAATTATTAATATACCAATTTATTTTATTTCCCATAGTGTTTGCTGGGTTTTTCTTTTGGCCACAGCAATTATATAAAACAAAAAGACATTCTTTTGCGGCCACCATCCACTTAGATTCCAGTGCGTGGTTTGCGGTCATTTTTATTTATTTAACTTTTTAAATTCATTATTTCTGCCCACAGCCGAAATGTTAGTTTTGATTTATACTGTATTGTGTTGGTGTTTTTTTCTGGTGTTCACTTACTGCAGAGTCCCAGTGTCAGTTCTGACTCTGGTGGAAAGAGGAGGCTGCCAGCGGTCTGGTAGGAAGAGCTTAGACAGGCGCATGCGTGGAGCGAGAGAAACCGTGTATGTGTTTGCCATAATAAACACTCCTTTATTGCAGCAAATAATGCCACAATTTCTCTATGGCAAAACAGAAGATCCAGTTATTATTATAAGATTATATACGTGTACATGTTAACTGTGAATGTTTCTAGCCCACATATGATGGTATGTACTCCCTGTTTATCTAAAAAATGTTCTGTAATCTTCCTTAATGTGTTCTGTACAGGTGTCCACTATGTTCTCACATCAATTCTGTATTTTGTTTAAATTTATACTGCTGTACCCCCTTTCCCCTTTCCCCCAGGACACATCTGGAAATGAGCTCTTGTAGCTCAGCATAAATAATACTGGGGTATATATCTCAGGGGAAAATACCAGAGATAAAGATTTGTCTTATTCAAAGCTTGACTGGGAGAAAAGTGAAGAATTTGTAGGGTTAGTAAAACACCACAGATTTTTTGTACCACTTCCCTCTTCATATTCAAAAACAGTTATCTGACTCACTGTACTTGCTGAACTTATTACCTCAGCTCACATTAGCTATTTCATTTTCCTGCATAGCAGGATTTGTTATATTGAAAATACTAGGCATAGATGAAAGTCTTGTATAATCTGTGGAATTAACAAATTGTGATGTACTATTATCCAATTCACCTTGTATCTGATCAGGTTCAGGGAGTGGGGGATCATTATCTCTAATTATCTTTGCTTTATCAAAGTGTTCATTAATTTTAGTTTGTTTAGACTGGTTTTTAATTTGTTGAATTTGTTTGTAGTATTTATCCCCTTTTTCCTTAATTTGTTTTGGCTGCTTAAACTATTTCAGTCATTTAGTTTTAAGTGAAGCAGCATTCATTGTATTTTTCCCTTTACATTTTCATAGTTTAGGGGTCTTTTTCTGAAAATGCCCAGTTTCACTTTGCTTCATTCTCAGTGTTTCTGTTTCTATGAATCATTGGAAGATGCTGAAATTGCATTAATTTTAGTTGCAACAGATGATGTGTTTTCATTTATTGTATTGGAGTCAGCCTCAACCTCTCCCTCAATTTCAGCAGCCTCTTTTTTTATTAGAACCATTATAATATACTAAATACCAAAATTGCACTATGAAAAACAAGCTTACAATCTTGTAAAAGCTAATTTTATACTGCTAGCTAATAAAGTGCAATATAAATTTTACATAAAGCAATTAGATTATCACAAAGATGTTTAATAGTTGAAGTAAATAGAATAAATAGTCCATTTAGTGGGTTTCAGACCAACACCAACTTCCTTTAATTAGAGTCTGAAATGTCCAGTTAACCAGATTTGATATAAAGAAAGCCAGTTCCAGCAATTGTACAAGAGGCCTCCTTTATGTAGAGTTTTTGTTGATGTGCAAAATGATGCAGAAATATGTTGTTCACAGCAAGCCAAAGAAACAAGAATGGACTTAATGTAGGGCAGCTATAGCTCAAAAGCTGTCTTGCATTCATTTCAACAAGTGTGCTTTAAGGAAGACTTTGCCTTACTTCACCTTGCTTTGCCTAATCCACCAAACACTAGAAAGATTTCCCTTATAGTGAGCTCCAGTGTTGGCTCCTTTCAGTAAAGCTGTAATCAAGTGAATTTCCTTCCCATGCTCCATACTGATCGATGCCTTGTTATGGCTCATTAAGCAGAGTTTAGTTGTATGGGCTGTCACAAATGCACTCCGCAGGTCAGGCCCTCTGCTCCCACAGTGCCAACCTCAAAGTACAATAATGTGAACAAGGGACAGACAGGGAAATCTTCCTGTCTGTTTTGGGTCCGAATCACCTACTAGCCTCGAATCCTTTGGATCAAATGTGAACCTTATGCTAGCATACCCAGTTAACAGGCTTAGATACATACCCTCTTCTGGGGATGCAGTACAATCTTTCACCCGGGGCACCCAGCCAGGTTTCCAAAATGTACCATTAGGATTCAATATGAGACCTAGGAATATTCTTACCTTTTAGCAAGTTTAGTAACACATTCAAGCCCTTAACAGCTGTCAGACTTAAACACAGGCTCAGCATTCACATGTAAAAGAACTGAGGAAAAGCACAGGCAATATTTGAAAGAAAATATTGTTTACTAAAAATTGAAAAACAGGTTTACTCAAACACAGAACAATTACATCACTAACTTACAGTCACATAAAAAAATGGGAAGTTACAGAACACAAATATGCCTACCACAAATACTTAAAAGTTCTTGCCTATCTAGATGTTACCATTACATGCCTTAAGTCCAGAGAACTGTGTCTCTCTTGAGTCCAAAATAATATGCCATGTTTTCCTCAGATGCATATTCATTTCAAACTCCATCTCCCCACCCCTTTTGGTGAGGTCACAGTTAGATCATCCTAGCTGTAACCTCTTAATGTAATTATCCACAAGGATGTATGTTATTACTGTGAAAAATCAGCAACTAGCCATTTCCCAGATATGACAGTCTGATCAGAACACCCCCTTTGATGCTTCTCTGCTGATTTCCTGTTTTGCTAGAGATCTCAGATTTATGACTTAACAAGGTTCTATGACCAAATGGCCTCTTCCTGCAGAAATCATAACATTTTATGAAGTCCTATCTCCTGGCAGATGGCCAGAGCCCTCTGTTAAACAGACAGGAAACCTTTTGATTCAATTTTCCCTTAGCCAGCTTTTCTCACAGCCAGCTGCTTTACACTGTCATCTCAGAGGTCAAAGGTCACTTCTCTCACACTCTGGCTGCTTGTCCTAGGCAGACAATCACATATCATATATTTATTTTACAAATATCATACATATAACCATTTATTTATTTATTTACTTTTGTTAACTGGGTAAGCACACTAGACAGCCAAGTGCCTACACCAGCCTCTCAAAGTCCCCTGATGCCAGACTTCTCAGGGACAAAGATCATTTGCTTATCGTGCCCCCAGCTGGCTAAATGCCCTCAGCACTCATATTACTGCCTCCACCTCTCTAGGTATTTTCAAATCAAGGCTTTTCTCTCACCTTGCCACCTCCAGCTCCTGTGACTGCCCTGATTAAACCTCCTATTTTCTCACTACCCACCCTGTCCCGTTATTTGACAAAGACATGTTTGGGAAACCTTTTCTCCTGCTATTGTCTGCTCCCCACCTTTCCTTACCCTCTCTGTTCTGGACTTTTCCCTATTTGTTTCTCTAATCTGGCATGACCTCTTTCTTGTAATAATAATGTGATTATTGATATCTCATGTCCTTTTGCACAAATGATTTGATATGTATTTGTATATGTTTTCTTGCTCTTGACACAACACAAATTGTTGTGTTATCTATGTAACCTTTTGTACTGTACCTAATTGAAGTGGAACCTTTGTAAAGGAGCCTCTGGCTCAAAGGTAGTAATTCCTAGAACAATAAACTAAACTAAACTAAACTATTTTCAGGTGCGACCCAGGAGATTACAAGGTACATTACAAGGTACATACATGAGCATCAGACAAATACAAGTGGAGGATTACATTACATAGAATTAGCACAACAGGGACTTTACAAGCATCAGATTTCATCAGGCAAATATTAGTGAAGAGTTAATATAAAGTGACCAGAACGCAGGGACATTGTAAGACAACAATACTAAAAACAGGTATTACAATACAGTATTAAACATTGCAGTCAGTAGGAAGAAGTGCAGTGTGAATTCATCACTCCAGGCAGCAAGTTGTAAGGCTAGCAGTTAGAATAAGGAGGAGTCACAGTCAACAGCAAAACCATAAGCAGATGGCAGAGCATCACAGTTCTCCCCACCTAGACTGAATTTGGGGGCTCTATCCCCTGCATAGAATGAACTCCCCAAGTCAGTTCATTGCTTAAACTGACATGACAATTCATCTGCATTTTCATTGGCTGCCCCGGCCTCATGTGAGACTGTCTTGTCATACCCTTGCAAGGCAAGGCTCCACCTTAATAGTCTACCATTTGCTTTACCCATTTGTGCCAGCCAAACCAGGGGGTTGTGGAGAGTTTGTACCTCAAAATGCTGCCCGTATAGGTATGTTTCTAACTTTTTTAGGGCCCACACCATGGCAAAACACTCTTTTTCCACAATAGAGTGAGCCTGCTCTCTGGGAAGTAACTTTTTACTGAGGTACACTATGGGGTGATCTTACACTATGGGGTGATCTTTCCCTTGGTTGGATGTCTGACTCAGCACTGCCCCGATACCACATCTGAGGCATCAGTCCAGACTACAAAGGGTCTGCTATAGTCTGGACTTGTCAATACAGGAGCACTGCACAGAGCCTCCTTCAGTCTTGTAAAGGCTTGTTCACAGGCTGGTTCCCAGGTAACTTTCTTAGGCATCCTTTACTTTAACAGGCTAGACAAGGGAGCGGCCAGGGCACTGCAATTTGGTACAAATTTCCTATAGTATCCTGCTGTCCCTAGAAAACTCCTGACCTGCTTCTGCATTTCTGGTCTGGGCCATGCCTTGATTGCCTCTATTTTCACTTGGATAGGACAGAGCTTTCCCTGGCCTACAACATGCCGGAGGTATGACACTTCAGCCATGGCTACCTGGCACTCCTCAGCTTTGACAGTGAGCCCAGCCCGCTGTATCCTGCCCAGCACTTCCCTAAGGTGGGACATGTGTTTCTCCCAGCTGGCACTAAAGATGGTAATGTCATCCAGGTACACCACAACATACTCCTCAGCACAATTTAACACCTGGTTCACCAACCTTTGGAAAGTGTCTGGGGCGTTCTTCATTCCAAAAGGCATTACTTTAAATTCAAATAACCCTATCGGAGTGATGAAGGCCAACCTCTTCCTAGCTGTGGGGATTAACTCAACCTGCCAATACCCCTTTGTCAGGTCAATAGTCATAAGGTATGTCGCACCTCCCAACTTGTTGAGGAGTTCATTCGTCTGTGGCTTTGGGTGGGTGTCTGACTTTGTGACTGCATTCATTCAATGATAATCCACACAGAAATGAGTACAGCCATCTGGCTTGGGAACAAGGACTACAGGTGAGGCCCAGGGGTTGTGGGATTTCTGGATTACCCCTAAATCCAGCATTTCCTCCACCTCCCTTCTAATGTCCTTTTGGACAGCCTCTGACACCTGATATGTGGTCTGCTGTATGGTGCCTGCACCCCTGTCTCCACATCATGCGTCGCTAAGGGGATTAGTCTGGGCTTGATGCTAAACAGTGGGGCAAAGTCTGCTAAAACCTCTCTTACTTCCTGGATCTGGTCCAGGATCAACTGCGGTGATATTTTAATTGCCTCTACAGAGGACTCCCACTTGCTTTCTTCCAGCAAGTCTAGAAGGGGGTCTCCTTCTTCTTTCCCTTCCCCAGGACTACACACTGTAAACACCAAGTCAGCCCTATTAGCATATTGCTTCATCATGTCGACATGGTACGTTCTTTGTGTATGTCTTCTGTCAGGTAACTCTATAATGTAGTTTACATCATTTTTCTGTCTGACTACTTTTTACGGTCCTGCCCAATCGGCCTGCAGCTTGTCTTTCCAGACTGGGATTAGGACCACGACTTCCTGACCCACAGTGTATGCATGAGCTTTGGTTCTGCAGTCATACCATGCCTTTTGTTTTTATTGGGCAGCTGCCAGGTTGCTCTGGGCTGTCCCCATAAGTTCCTTCAGCTTTTCCTTAAACCTAAGGACATAATCCACTATGGGAGTTCCCTGGGTGGTGTGCTTGCCTTCCCAGTCCTCCTGAATCAAGTCTAGGGGCCCACATACCCTGCATCCATATAAGAGCTCGAAGGGCGAAAACCCTGTCAACTCTTGGGGCACCTCCCTGTATGCTAACAACAGGTGGGGAAGGTATTTCTCCCAATCCCTCCCATGCTGTTCAGCAAACGCTTGGAGCATTGACTAAAGAGTACCATTAAATCTTCCCACAAGCCCATTGGCTTGTGGGTGATAAAGTGTTGTGTGTCTCTGCACCACCCCACACTTCTCCCACAAACCTTTCATCAGGTCCGACATGAAGGAACCCCCTCGATCGGTGATAACCTCCTGCAGAAACCCAACATGGGAGAAATTCCCTAGTAAGGCATCTGCCACTTTGTCTGTCCTCAGTGAGGACAGGGCGACTGCCTCTGGGTACCGGGTGGCATAGTCCATCACAGTCAGGATGAACCTCTTCCTGGAGGAGCTGGGGGTATTTAAATCCCTATGATATCCATTCCCACCATCTGGAATTGCTCCTCCATGATGGCCAATGGAATTAGGGCAGCTTGGGTTCTCTTACCCGCTTTCCCTATTTCTTGGTACCGGTGACAAGACCTGCAATACTCCTTCACCTGCTGAGTGAAGTTGGGCAAATAGAAATTCTGGACCAACCACTGTGTAGTGTGCATGATTCCCAGATGACCAGACATGGGAATATTGTGTGCAATCTTGAGCAACTGCTCATGGTACCCCTGGGGAACTACAAGCTGCCTGTCTATCACCCCTCCCTCTGTCTTAGCATCCTGCATATACATCAGTCCATCATCCCAATAAACTTTATGTTTTACGTCACCTCCCTGCACTCTGTCTGAGTCTGCCCATCCCTCAGCTTCTCTAGATTAGGGCCACTTTTCTGAGCAGCTGCAAACTCCTAACACATTCCCAAGGCATGGGACAGGTCCCCTTCAGTGTCTAAACTAGGGTCCCTAGCTCTAGTGTCAGGGCATTCAGAATCACTGCCATCTCTAACCTTCTGACAATGGATCACCCCTCCTTCCTTGGAGTAACCCTCCATAGCTGTTTGGTTAATTGCTACCAGGAGAATTTCTACCCCCTTTCATTAGTCTCCATATCAGGAGACACAGGCTGGGGAACCAGCCTCTAAGTGGTTTTCACAGGAGCTTCTATGGGGTCCAGGAGACTATAATTTTCATTTGCCGCTTGGCTGTGGGTAACTGCATACACCATCCCATTTGAGATTGTTGCCGATAATTATATCAACAGATAAAGTTTCAGATAGGCAACCTTTTGTACAGTCCCCCCACCTCACTCCAGTCTAGGAGAACACTAGCGAGTGGCAAGTTTTCTCCTCCCCAGTGAATCCCCATACAGTCACAGATTGATCAGGTATAAGCTGACCAGGTTCTACCAGATTCCCTTTTGCCAAAGTCAGGGATGCCCCCATGTCTCTTAACCTGTGTGTCTGTACACCATTCACAGTGACTGGGTGCATGTGTTCCCTCATGTTTACTAGCATGCTTTCAGGGTCACACAAACAACCCACTTCTTTTCTAGCACCACTTTGTGTACTGCTTGTCCTTTTGGGACACTGTCTTGCAATATGTCCAGTTTCTTTGCAAACCCAACATTCATTTTTTTCCTCAGGTAAATCTTTTCTTTGTAACCTGGGGCTACCTGGTTTCCGTGGAGGCAGGGAGGATTTTAGCTGCCCTGAATGTGCGCTTTTCCATTTCTGCACTGCCATGCCTGCCCCATTTGCTCTCAGAGCAGGTCTGCTCCTGGCATAGCGGTCCGAGGGTTAGCGGCCTCTTGCACTGGTTTTGTGTCTTGGTCCTCCAGTCAGGTTTTCAGCTCTGCCGGGCATGCACCAAAAAACTACTCTAACAGTACAACATTTTCAATTTTTTCAACAGAGTCTGCTTCAATTCCTTCCCACCAACATTTTGAAAACTAATGTTGTTTAGTGGCTAGCTTCTCATAGCTCATGTCAATGCTTCTCCTGAGCTTATGAAATTTAGCTCTATATGCCTCTGCTGTTAGCTCATATTTTTTTAAAAGTGCAGCTTTAAGTTTGTTGTAATCCTTACTGTCCTCATTGCCCATTTGACCCAATGCATCCTGAGCTTTCCCGGTAAGTAGCGAAGATAGCTGGAAGCTCCAGGATTCTCTAGGTACATTGGCCAGAATACATACTTTTTCAAAGGAATTTAAAAAGGCATCCATATCCCGCCCCTCTTTAAATTCAGCTATCAATTTAGAATTTAATTTGTAACCCAGTCCTGTAGTTCCAGTTAAACCCAGGCCACTTACCTGTTCTTGTGTTAGTCTTTAGAGTCATAGCTTTTCCAGTTCATGTTGCCTCTGGCACTCATGCTCTTCTCACTCAGCTTCTCACTGAAGTTGTGCTCTCTGTCCTCTGCCTCTCACTGAAGCTGTCACCCTTTTTCCTCATCCTCTAACTGCTTTTGCCTCTCTTCTTGCTCAAACTCCAGCTCCCTTTGCTGCTGGGCTTCAAACCTTTTCTGTTCAAACTCCAGCTCCATTCTCTGCAACTCCATCTGCAGCCTGATCTCTTCTGGCTCCAGAATGTTGGTGACCTTCCCCTGCTGCTGTGGCCCTTGGCTTGCACTGGCCCTGCTGTCCTCCTCACTGGATCTGGACCCTGCACTGTCCCCAGGCCCCTCCACACCCAAGGTTCAGTTGGTCTGCAGTGTGCTCACTGTAGTTGGAAGCTATCTTCTTCCCTAACCATGACTATACTAACTTGCACTCAAAAAAAAAAAATAAAACAGGTAGGAACTTAGACTGTAAGCATAATGATATAGTTCTGTTTACATTTTAAAAATGACTGCCTTATTTTGCATGTGAGCTGTACAGTATTAATCTGACACACTGAACTGTTAAAGCTTGTGTTACCAAATACTTTTATATTGCACCGCTGCCAACCAAATCTGTCACAAATGCACTCCGCAGGTCAGGCCCTCTGCTCCCACAGTGCCAACCTTGAAGTGCAATAATGTGAACAGGGGACAGACAGGTTAACCCTCCTGTCTGTTGTGGGTCCAAATCACCTACTAGCCTCAAATCCTGGGAGTCAAATGTGAACCTTATGCTAGCATACCCAGTTAATAGGCTCAGATATGTATCCTCTTTGGGGAATGCAGTACAATATTTCACCCAGGGGCACCCAGCCAGGTTTCCAAAATGTACACTTACAATTCAATATGAGACCTAGGTATATTCTTACCTTTTAGTAAGCTTAGTAACACATTCAAGCCCTTAACAGCTGCCAGACTTAAACACAGGCTCAGCATTCCCATGTAAAAGAACTTAGGAAAAGCAGAGGCAGTATTTTAAAGGCAATATTGTTTACTAAAAATTGTAAAACAAGTAAAATCTAACACAGAACAATTGTATCACTAACTTACAGTCACATAAAATAAATGGGAAGTTACAGAACACAAATATGCCTACCACAAAAACTTAAGTTTTTGCCTAGGTAGATGTTATCACTAAGTGCCTTAAGTCCAGAGAACTGTGTCTCTCTTGAGTACAAAATAATATGCCATGTTTTCCCCAGATGCATGTTCATTTCAAACTCCATCTCCCCACCTCTTTTGGTGAGGTCACAGTTAGGTCCTTCTAGCTGTAACCTCTTAACATAATTATTCACAAGGATGTATGTTATTACTGTGAAAAATCAGCAACTAGCCATTTCCCAAATATGACAGTCTTTGATCAGAACATCCCCTTTGATGCTTCCCTGCTGATTTCCTGTTTTGCTAGAGATCTCATGTTTATGACTTAACAAGGTTCTATGACCAAATGGCCTCTTCCTGCAGAAATCATAACATTTTACGAAGTCCTATCTCCTGGCTGATGGCCAGAGCCCTCTGTTAAACAGACAGGAAACCTTTTGATTCAATTTTCCCTTAGCCAGCTTTTCTCACAGCCAGCTGCTTCACAATGTCATCTTGGAGGTCAAAGGTTACTTCTCTCACACTCTGGCTGCCTGTCCCAGGCAGACAATCACATATCATATATTTATTTTACAAATATCATACATATAACCATAAGCGATGGCAGTGCATCACACAGGCCACTAGAACGGAAACACAAAATGAGGAGAATTAAATGAGTAAATGCTGGGTCAGAGATTAATTTCACTAATATATTAATTTTTGCCTTATTTTATAACTCAGTTTTGAATAACTGCAACATTATATACTCATAGTCATTAAAACCTTGGGAGAATTACCAATGATACTCTAAGAGAAATATTAATATAATGATATCCCCTGTGATATAAGTCTGAGTGCATTAAATAACTCAGGTTAACTCTAAAACTACTGAGCACATTAGCAAATGTTGGGACCCAAAAGTATCAAGTCACCTAAAACAACTCTATAAATAAAAACAAATTTCAGCCAAGCTGGAGATAACAACTTACTTCTCCCTTTTAGGAAAGAGATTTTAGATTCAGGAGTATAAGTGCTGCAGATCTGTAGCTCCACAGCGGTCCACTCCAGTGGTTTAAGCAGAGATGGTGACTCTGAACTTACGGACCCCAGATATGCACATTTAAGATGCTATGCCATGTGACTTCAGAAGCGCATGAAGATTAAATTTAAAAGGGACATCCACAGATTTTTAATGCATCAGTTTTAAAAATTGATTTCAGTTGTCTGCTACTTGGAGTGCCTGGGTCCTGTATTTGTCAAGAACGTCCAAGGGCCACTAAGAAAGGGAATTTTTCCCACACTTCTGAAAGAGGCTGTGGTGAGTCCCCTCCTTAAGAAACCTTCTCTTGAACCCAACGTTCTCGCAAATTACAGGCCTGTCTCTAATCTTCCCTTTTTGGGGAAGGTTATTGAGAAGGTGGTGGTTGATCAGCTTGTGGAATGCCTGGAATCACTTTCTATCTTTGAACCTCTCCAGTCAGGTTTTTGGCCTTGGCACAGTACTGAGACGGCTCTGGTCTGGGTAGCACATGATCTCTTCATGGTGAGGGACCGAGGGCACTATACTATTCTTGTGCTCTTGGACCTTTCCTCTGCATTTGACATAGTTGATCATGAGGTGCTGCTGGATCAAATGCAGGAGTATATGGGTGCTACTGGCACTGTTTTGCACTGGTTTTGCTCCTACCTCACTGATCGATCACAGCGACTAGTTCTCTGGAATTTTTCCTTGAGTTCTTTTGTGCTGTCCTGTGGGGTCCCACAAGGGTCAATTTTGGCACTTCTGCTGTTTTCCCCTGTAAATGCTTCCATTTGGAGAGATCATTAGATGATACAATCTGAGTTTTCACTGCTATGCAGATGACACTCAGTTGTACCTGTATTATGTTCCCAATGACCTCTCTGCCTCAGATACGCTGAATCACCGTTTGGCCAAGATTAATAACTGGATGTCTGTAAACTGACTGTGTCTCAGCCCAGGCAAAACTGAGGTTATGGTGATCAAGCTGGGTCATGGGGTTGTCTTCACTGCTGGGAAGTTGCCTCCTCTCTTAGTTGATGGCTGTCCTCTCTTGGTGACTGGGATGGTAAAGGACCTTGGTGTCATCCTGGATGATTGACTGGATCTGCAAAAACAGGTTGCGTCAATCATCAGGACTGGCTTTTTTTCCATCTTCAAAATATAGCCAGGATCCGCCCATTCCTGACTCCTCAGAACCTGGCTATGATTATCCATGCTTTTGTCACCAGTCAACTTCATTACTGTAACTCCCTATACATAGGGTTGTCTGAAGGTTTGATATGTCACCTGCAGCTAGTGCAGAATGCTGCTGCCAGGTTGTTGACTGGTACCTCTATGAGGGACCATGTCACTCCTGTTCTGCACTCTCTGCATTGGCTGCCTGTGAGTACATGTATCACCTTCAAGACCAGCTTGTTGACTTACAAAGCGCTTTGTGGTTTGGGACCTGACTACCTAAAAGAGCTCCTGATTCCATACTCCCCAGTCCGACCCCTATGCTTCACCAATGCTGACCTGCTGGTTGTTTTGCCCTCACATTTAAAAAGATCTGGACACAGGGACTTTGGAATAGCTGCCCCACTCCTCTGGAAGGAACTCCCTCCCTCCACATATTAAGGTGGCCAGCTTGGTGGAGGCCTTTAAAGTCTCTCTCAAATCTTATTTTTTTGGAAAAGTGTATGACTTAATCTGATTTTATGCTGATTTTCTGATTTTTGATTTTATCCTTTTTATTGGTGATTAGTTGCTTTTTATTGTATTGTTTTATGTAAAGCGCTCTGAGCCTTTGGATAGGGTGCTATATAAATAAAAGTTGCCGTGCCTTTATAAGTACAATGTAACAAGTGAAGTCTATGCCCACATTCATTACAACAAAACACAACAAAAGAGACCATACGTTTCTTAAGGTCAGGGTTAAAACAAAAATAAAAAAGCAGCAATATTTCTTAAAACAAAAGTATATTGTGTGTCGCAGGAGTGTCCATAAAGATGTCCAGGGAGTTTACTAATGAGCAGCAGATCAATTTCCAAGGTGGAATAAGCCTTGCACTATGCTTCTTTTTGCGTTACTTTGTCCTTATAAGTTTTACTAAGGCTGTGAGGGAATTTGGAACACACCCTCTGCAGGACTGATTAAAGGACAGCAACTGGGAGCGGGCTCTGCCACCACACAGACTTCAAGATGATGGTGCTGTCCTTCAAAATACCAGAGACTCTCACAGGATAAATCGAGTAACACAAGTTGGCCTGGAAAGAGCTTGTAATTAGTTCTTAAAAATCAGGCAATGGTGGCATAGCTGTTCAAGAATAAAAAAGCAGTTATCATCAAGCTCCTGTTAGAACTGCTCCTCACAGTACAGCATGCTGCTGCTCTCTGCTGCTCTCTGTCATAGATAGAAATTCCCCAGTATAGATAAAAGGATTTAAATATAAGTTATTGTAATAATTCCGGTGTCTATATATGTACATATTTCATTTTAAATTGGTTTTAATGTTGCACCTTTTAATGTAACATCTTAACTGCAAATCAATAAAGTTGACTGGCAGATGTATAACAAATGTTGCCACTTTTTTCCACATTTTATTTGTTCAAAAGGTTTACCAGGAAAAGCACACTGAGCTGATATCAATTAATTTCCAGGTGCATCCTTGGGGAAGGGGAAATGAAGTACAATTAAAAAACATGGAGAATAGAGCAAAAACATGGTACTAGTCAAATGCTACTGGCATATACAGGCAATAATCAAGCATAATATAGTGCACATGCAGTACAAACACAGTAAAATACAGTAACAATAGCATATGCAAAATACAGGCAATGTAATTTATGCAAAGAAAAAAAATACAAGCGATTTGGCAGATGCATATAGAGATCAGCTGTAATAGGGCAGTCAGCCATACCCAAATGACAGGCATGAGAAGACTAAAGGATAGAATCAGAAGCAAAGCCAGATTTAGTAAGTAACATTTATTTTTGTACAGGAATAACATACTCAGGCCAAAGCCTATTTTCAGATGAATCCTGTTTCATGTATACATTATCTAAGAGGTTTGATAATGAAGTAAGACTTTCAGGGTGGAAGGAGAAGGGACAATGTGACTAGGAAGGGGGTTGGTTGGACCAGAGTCAAGAGAAACTGGATGAAAAGGCAACTTGACCAACAGTTGGTTTTGCTTCGGGGAGTGTGAGACAGCATAGTTCAGAGCTGAGTTGGGGTAAGACAGAAAGAAAGTAGGGAGAAGACACACGATAGAATTGTTACAAACCAGAATTTAGAGACATGAGTAGCACAGTGGATAAGGAGTATACCCTTGAGAGATTTATTTATCTATTTATTTAAAATTTGGTAACCAGGAAAGGCACACTGAGCCGAGGCTTGTTTCCAGGTGTGACCAAGGGACAAAGGTAACAATTACATACAGAGGAAACACGTACATTCATATACATTCATTTGCAAGTGCCAAAAGCAGTTTACAAGTGCAAAAAGCAGTTTAAATCATAACAGGATTCTTGGTACTGGCATTTGAGTAGCTCAGTTTTGGAACCATACAATGTGACACCACATGATACAGAGTATGATGTATTTGATAGGAAAAAATCATTTTTAGAAGAAAAGGGACTGAAAAGTAGTAAATAGAGAATAGGCATATAGGGTAGATACTGCAGGGGAAGTAGGGAGGGTAGTAAAGGGGGCAGAGGAGCTGACACTAACAGAGGTAGGTACGCGGGTGGGCTGATAAGCTTAATTTAGTGTTTTAGAGCAGGGAGGGAGGGAGGGAGATGGGGATTCCCAGAGGGAAGAGGCAGTTAATTCCAGAGAAGAGGTAGCTGGAGAGAGAAGGCGGAGATTCCGGCTAGTGAATGCCAGTGGGGAATGGAGAAGAAGCGGTGATGCCAGGATCTAAGAGAGTAGGAGGGGTTGGCAGCTGTGGAGAGGAGAGAGGAGAGGTATGGAGGGAGGAAGTTGAACCAAAATTTTGCAGTGCTTGTTAGAAAGTGAATGTTTCGTCTGTGGGGGAGAGGTGCGATGTTTAGGAAGGAGAGATGTGTGCAATGATGAGTATGTGGAGGGGAGTTTGTGGCAAATCTACAAAAAGAGTTGAGTAGGGTGTCTAGCTTGGAAAAGGGAGGTGGCAAAGGCTGAGGTATAGATAATGTCCCTGTAGTCGAAAATAGGAAGGATAGTCTTGTAAACTAAGTCATGGCGAATGTTGAGGGGGATGGCTTGTTTGTTGCAGAAGAGCAAGCCTAGTTTGGGGTGAAGTTTTGAACAAAGGGAGTCAATGTGGGCTGCGAAGTTAAGATGTTGGTCCAACCAGAGGCCAAGGTATTTGTAGGAGGTGACGGTATCAAGGGTGGCTCTATCAAGGGTGGAGAATCGATTGGGGGGGGAAGGGAGTTTGGCCAATTTTTGAGGGGTACCAAAGACCATAGAGATGGTTTCATCAGCATTTACTTTCAGGCTGTTGTCATGGAACCATGATAGCACATGATAGAAATCAGATTGGAGTGGTAGCTGGACTTCATCAGTGGTGGGACCAGAGACATAGAGGATGGTGTCATCCCTGTAGAGGTGAATTTTAGATTGTAAGCAAACAGTGGGGAGGTCATTTATAAATATTGAAAAGAAGATGGGGCCAAGGATGGAGCCCTGAGGAACTCCTGATCAGATGGGAAGGGAGGGAGATGCAGAGTTGCCTACTAAGACAGACTGATGCCTATCACAGAGGTAGGATTTGAACCAGTGGATGGTGGAGGATGCAAGGCCAGCAGAGTGCAGTTTCTGGAGGAGCAGGTGAGAGACAGAATCGAAGACCTTGGGAAGGTTGATAAATATTGCAGCTGTGAGGTGGCCATTGTCCATAGCAGTGATGACTGAGTCTGTAATGCAGAGTAGGTAGGAGATAGTGGAATAGATTTTCCGGAAACTGGATTGATGGTCTGAGAAGAAGTTTATTGATGACAGGAAGTCTGCTAATCTAGAGAGAACTAGTGATTCCTGGAGTTTAACCAGGGAGAAGAGCAGGGAAATGGGGCAGTTGTTTCCTGGGGAAGAGGAGTCACCTCCTTTGGGCAGCAGAATCACATTACCCAGTTTCCATAGTTGAGGGACTGTGCCAGTGAGAAAAGAGAGGTTGATGATGTGAGAGAAAGCAGAGGCTTTGGCTAGAGCAGAGACAGAGGCAGGAGCTTGGGGTGGAGGCCGTCTGGGCTGGACTTTTGTAGGTTTAGAAGCTGAGGGCATGAAAACACATCCTGTGGGGTGGTGGGGGGCAGGCTAAACTCATCAGAGGTGGGAGGGGAATAGGGAGGTGAAGGACTGTCAGGGAGTACACAAGTTGTGAAGAATTTGTTGACAGTATGAACAATAGTGGTAGGGTCAGAGTGTAAGGACCCATTAAGCTTGAGTGAGGGAGTTGTCCCCTGGCAGGAGGGGTTAATGAGGGATTTGACTGTGCTCCAGAATGATGAAGGGTCTGGGCAGAATGAAAGGTTAGACCTAAAATATTCTGATTTGGCTTTGCATATTGCTTTAGTACAGTTGTTTCTGAGTTTGGGATAGTGGTGAAGGTCAGAGATTGTTTTAGAGGATTTACATTGTGTCCATGCTTTGTCGCAAGCTTTGCAAAGGGACAGGATACTCTGGGAGATCCAGGGAAGGTGGTGATTCCTGACCCTAGTGATGTGAGGCTGGGCTTGGAGGTCCCAGATACTAGTCAGGGTGGAGGAGAAGAGAACGAGGGCCTGGTTTACGTCTGAGGCCAAGAAGATGGGGGACCAGTCAGCTGAGTTTAGGTCAGCCAGGAGAAGGTGGGAGGTTAGATTTTGAGTAGAGCTGTAGTTGAGATATTTTTTGGGGATTTTGGAAGGTGAACCTTCCTGATGCAATATGTGAAGCAGTGATCACTGATAGCATCAGTTAGGACTCCAGTAGCAGTTATGCGGTGGGGGTGAGAGGAAAGGAGCCAATCAAGGACGGCATGATTGGTGGAATATGGGTTGTAGTGGGTTGGTATATTTAGCAGCTGGGAGAGATTTAGCAATTCTACCAAAGTTCTAGTGTGAGAGGAGGTGGGGGAGAGCCAATCTATGTTGAAATCCCCCAACATGAGTAGTTCACCGTCTGAGGAGAGGGAGACGATTGAGCTGAGGTACAAGAGGAGGGATTCAGGGTCTAGTTTAGGGGCTCTGTAGAGAGTGCAGATGTAGACAGGGACTGTGGATGTGAGGGCAAGTCTAATAAGGAGGATCTCGTAGGATTTGGGAACTGTTTTTTGGAAGGAGATGCAGCATGAGAGAGAGCTACGGACTTACATAGTGACCCCGCTTCCCCTTTTGCCACGGTCCTGGCAGTAAAGGTTGAAGTCAGGTAGGGCAAGTGGAGGTTCAGGGATGTGAGAGGAGAGCCAAGACTCAAAGACACAGAGAACATCTAGCAGGTGTTGAGTAAGCTAGACTTTTAGGGCATCTATTTACAGTAAAGGAGACTCCAGATATTCACGTGGAAGTTATGAAGACCCTTTTGGGAGGAGGGACTGGGGCGGATGGGCCAGAGTTATTTATTTATTTTTATTTATTGAATACTAGGAGTAACACCTTTGAGCTTAAAGCTCATTTAGAAAGGTTCCATGCCAGAAAAAAGGCAGACTTACAAAACATATATAACAGTGTGCAAACAACAAGAGGATTAATTACATAGGTTGCAAGAAGTTTACATAATTTGAGAGTACGGTATAAAAACTATATGTGGAACAGCAAACATATGTGTCAATTGAGCCAGATTAAGGAGTGGAAATCTGAGGAGTAGTAAAAATATTGTGTAAGGATAAAGGAAAGAAGGCAGAGGGAGGGAGTTTGTGAAGTAGTAGGTTGAGAAATCGAAGTGCAGGGAGAGGCTGGGGGTGCAGAGAAGCAGCTATAATAAGCCTTGTTAAGGGAAAGGTAGGGGAGGTTGAAGGGGAGTGGGAAGTGAATCAGTGGTAGGAGGGAGACTAAGCACTATAGCCCACAGTCGCACTTTGTGTTGTTGGACACCAGGTGAGTTAAGTTCAACATCGCCTGAGATAAGATGAGAGTACAGGAGATGTTTCCCTGGTGTAAACTGTATGGAGGGGGGGCAGGGGGGGGAGGGCACAAGAAGGAGGGGAAGTGGGCAGGAGAAGGATGAGTCCATTTAGAAGTTTAGGTGTAGAGGTGTGGGTGGGGAGAGAGGTGGCTGTTTGAGCCAGAGCTGGAGTTGAGATGGATAGCTGGGAAGAGCCTGGTTGATATGGGGCTGGCTTGTGGTGAATTGCATAGAGTGAAGCTGAGTGTAGTATGGGTGCATTTTACAAGTTTAGTGACACCTAGAGGAGAGATCTGAGAAGGAGCAAATGGGCACTTAAGGAGAAAGAAACATATGTGACCGACCTACCCTATAAAAATAAAGTTAGTCAAGAGTGGAAAGATGAGCAGCAGGTGGGGCAGCTGCTGCACACGCAGGGGTGTAGCTAGGAATTTTAAACTTGTATTCAAATCTGATGCACTGTTGCCCCCCCCCCGTTATGTGAACATAAACCAAAATATGCAGTGCCACGTCACACCAACAATAGGTGCCCCCCCCATTTGCCATGTTTGAGTTCAAGTAATTAGTTTCTTCCTCCTTCCTTTGTTTTTCTGCCTGCCTGGTAAGATGTTCTTGTTTGTGTATTTGGCTGATGGCATCAGTGCCCTATAGCGAACAACAAATGGAAAAGGGCTTAGCGCGACACAGACACAATGTGACTTACAATGTCCTTGCTTTCCTCTTTTTGTTGCCCCTGCCTGATTTGTTGCTATCCTGCTTGATTTATTTTTATGTACTCTGCTGAGTACAGTGCATATGCCTGCCGACACCCCTGCTACGCATGCATGGCCGCAGGATGAAATGAGAATGTCTGGGCAGCACTAGTCCAAGCACTACATACCTCGCTGCTAAATGCTACTGAGGAATGGAGCTCTGGTGGTCCGGTGAGCAGGTATACTCGTGGGGTAGGGGGTTTAGCTGGAAAACAGCAAGAGGGAACATGGGGCTAAGTACAAGCAGGCGGGAGGGGTCTGATAGCAAGAGCTCAGGTTACAGGGAGAGAGGGACAAGTAACAGGTTTCAGGGAGAGAGGCACAAGAAAGGAAACAAGGCTTAGACTGATTAAACAAAATAAATAAAATATAAACTGTAAGTGACTGGGTTAAAACAGAATTAAAATACAGATTCAACTTTCAAAAGAAACATTTAGAGAGACAAGCAGGCTAGACAAAAACAGATCCGGGTACTGATTAAATGAATTAGTGTCCCTGAACACTGGATTTCTGGGATAGTGAAGGGAACGGGAGTTATAAATGATGCAGTATTTAGTGTGGGAAGGGCAGTCAAGGATAAAGTGACAGGAAGAATGAAAGAGGGGTTCGGCATATTAAGGGTGGATTTCAGGGCAGCATCCCTCATAGTCAAAAACTGTGAGGATCATGTTTACAATTAGATGGGTAGGGATAGGGAAACAGGCTTTGTTCCTGTGTAACAACACCATTCTGCCACTAGAGGGTGGGGCTGGTTACCAAGCTGCCAGACCCAGAGAGTGCTTTTCTGGTGGTGATTTCGACTTAGCTAGCCCAATTGAAGCAGTTTAGTGATAGAAAGTGGGGGATGGGGGAGCGGAGGGTGCTTGGGTGCGTTTGAGGAGCTTTTACCCTGAGGTGACAACCTCACACCTGATAGCTATCATGGGATCCAGACCTTTGAGACCTCATCACTCAATGCCTAGCTGCCTGGGAGCTTCCAGGGGCAAGGCCATGACAGTAGTGCAGATCCAGGTAAAGGGATCGGGGGGGGGGGGGTATTTGATGTAGATCATTGATAATTCTGGTGATTCTGTGAGTGGACACAATGAGAGGATTTTGTGACCCTGAGGGGTTTCGCCTCAAGGGGAGTTCCTGGCAGCCTTGTGGTGCGGAAGCAATCCCCCAGAAGAAAAGGTGACTCTTTGGGGAGTGTTTACTATCCTGTGCCCAAGTGATGCTGCCAGCCAAACTGCTGATGAAGACAGACCTGGTGAGAGACATAAGATTACTGATTAAGGTAGGAGAGCTGCCTACAATGAGTGAAAGGAGATCCCAGGCTCAGATGGTTACCAGAGTTGCTATCAACGGAAGAGCAGCTATGGTGATGGCCAGCCAGTGCTGGAGGGCAGGCTGGAGTTCATACTGCTGTGTTGTGCTGTGCTCAGCACACTATCCATTAAGTGGCAGAGCAATGATGTGAGGCACATGCCCCAGAGTGACCTTTTGGCTCCACAGGGGAGACTAATCTGTCATAGAGCTGCTGTCCTCAGGATTATAGGACCCATGGATGCCTCAACAGTGAATCAAATACTGTGCCTGGCTGAGTCACCAAAGTTATACAGGTGTAAATGAGTTGTCCCTATAGTAGTAGATGCCTCCTACATCACTTGCTGTGCCAGCACCAAGATGCCAAAGATGTGAAACATGTCAAGAGTACGGAGAAGAGGTATGGTGGAAGGGTTTCAAACCAGAATTTTGATATGAGTAACATAGCTGGTGAACTGTTTACCCTTGAGAAAGAGGAAAGAGAGAGGAAGTTATAAAGGAAGCAGTTTTGAGTGCAGGGAGGGCAGTCAAGGGCAAAATGACAGAAGAGTTAAAGAGGGATCCAGCTTACTAACGGGGGATTTAAGGGCAGCACTATTCGCAACATCCCCCATAGTGAAAAACTGAGAGGATCATGTTTACAATGGTCCTGCGATGGGCAAAGAGAGGAATACAGACTTTGTTCCTGTGTAGCAACCACCTCCTGCCTCTGGGGGTAGGTTTGGTTAGCAGATTTCCAGACACAAAGTGCACTTTCTAGTAGTGACTCTGACTAAGGTAGCTCAGTGAGAAGAGCTTTGTAATAGAAAGGAAGGTGCCAGGGTGCCTTCAAATAGCTTTTACCCTGAGGTGGAAAAAAATGTACACTTGCCAACTGTCATGAGATCCAGACATTTGATACCAGATCACTCAAAGCCTAACTGCCTGTGAGCCTCCAGGTGCATGCTCAAGATGGCAGTGCAGATCCAGGGAAAGGGCTAAAGTTGTAGCATAGTGGGAGCACTAATGAACTGTGCAGAGTAGACCAGACCCTGATGCAAGGTATAACTTCACCCCCTGGTGCACGTGGATATAACTGCAAAAAGGAATAAAGGGGATCATGTGGCTCCATACATGAGCACAGTGTACAGACTTCTGCAAGGGTCTCAAGGGTCTTATCTCATGTGTGGGGTTAAGAACGAACCTGTCTGTACCAGTACTAACATGGGGAGTGACCAGGGCTATTGTTTGTATGTAACTGCCGACTTATCAGTATAAGCATGACTACTGTATAATCAATGTGCTACAGTGATTTTTTCCTCTCAGAGTAGAGCTCTGGGCTGTACGCGCCCAATGGCTGGAAACCTGGGGCATGTGGTGGCTGTAGGTATGCTGTAGGGGAACCCTCTGATGAGTATACCATCCTACCCCTAGACACAGATGACCCCCTGGGCTATTCTCATCCTAATGACTGCTTTTAAATTGAGACATGACCGTTTTCCTCAAAAAACATTTACAGTAATTGTATACTCACAAATAAATGTACACTACCCCAATATACTGTCCAGATCTTGCTTAGACTTATGTAAATTCCAACTCTGTACCTCCTATAAAATTTATTCAACAATGCCACTGTAACAGAACAACTTTGTAAACATTGCTTCAAGCCCTAACAGTTATATCCTATGTACAAATAAAGTTCTTTACTACTACTAGCTAGTGTCCATTGGGGCCAGGGGTGCAGTGAAAAGAGAAAGAGTTAATTAATAGTAATCTAAAAATGCTTTCAAAGCTGTTAGCACTCCAGTTTGACCTGCTTTTGCTCAAGATTATTGAATCTGATCAGTGGGACAAGGACCATCACATAATCTTTATCTGTTTACACAAATTATCCCATTTTTTTCACAGATCACATTGTCTCCAGCGTTGTTCTCACACAATACGGAGAAAGTTTCTGACCATGTAAAGTGGGGCCATCTATGAAGCACACTTCACAAATTTGGTTTTGGAGAGAAATTTCTGACCCTATCACTATTGATTTATATGCCCCTACAGGCAACAACACAAACCAACAATTACATCTCAAAGCCACTTACATTATTGCATAGTACCAGAAAAGGCTGCCTCTCTCTCTTCCCTATTATTTGACTTTGCTTTAGAATCCTTGGCATAGACTATTAGATTGGACTGAGCGAGAGAAAGTTGATATTATTCACACAGCCCAGGGAACAGGCTATTTAAAGCTTTGTTGGGCACTTCTCACACTGTGGCTAGTATTTTACTTGCACTTGCAGCAGAGCTGCTATTTTAATTCAGGAGGCACATTCTGTGTTACTTATCTGCAGTTAGCAGGAATGAGGGACTATCTTCCAAAACTGTGCCTGACACAGAGGAGTTGCTTAAATGTCTTGGGAGGCTACTGCTTTATTTTCATGGTGCAATACAACCTCTTTTAGCAATTTTAAACACTTTATTAGGGGTTTCGAAAATGGGAAGTGAAGGAAGGGCTACTTCCTGCTGTGTGGCATAAAAAGAGAGCCTCTGCGAGTGGAGGCGATGCACAGGCAGAGGCAAGCACATCTCCCTGCATGCACTGAGGGAGATGAGTGAGGTGACCACCCCATTTACTGGATCACTTTTAGAGGATATCATTTTACAAATAAGCTTACATTCTGAAGCTTAGGTGAAACTTTATTCTTACCAGAAACGATGGATCCTGCTATAGACTTTTCGGAGCTCCTCTGCAATGAGGGCTCTGTTGTCAAATGCTCAAATTGTCAGATGTTTGGCATAACATCAGACAATACTATTGTACAACATTTTGTATGCCTTAAATGCTTGTAGCATGAGGAGTTGTGGCAAGAACTCCAGCATGTCAAGGATGAGGTACTTAAAGGGAACAGGAATGTATAGATATACATTCAACTGTATTTTGGGCATAGAAATATAATTAAACTTATGATGAAATTAAATTTGTGTCCTATTGTCATTTAGATTATGTTTTTTCTCTATAGCTGGTCACTGTTTATAGCTACAAACATTAACATTCTGATGGAGTATATGGCTGTTAGACCAGAGGGAATGTTAATTGATTCTGTGTACATTTGTTTATTCTGTGCAGTTACGATTTGTTCTTCAAGCATGCTGAAAAAGTGATGCTGTGCCCAGCTGTACTAAATTTCACACCTGTGTCTGGCTTAGAGAAATGCGTGGTCCATTGTTAAGCAAGTCAGAGCCAAGAACTATCCACCTGCACTGTCCAGTCTCATACACGCTTTTTACCTGTCTAGTTGAGCTCCCAATCTTAATAATAGTCAGAAAATCCTCCGATGAAAAAAAACAAACAACTGAAATCCTCCGATGAAAAAAAAACAAACAACTGTATTGAAAAGGAACAGCTAGATCACGTTAGTACTGTGGGCGCATAGTCAGTGCGGTATAATGCAATGGTCGTATTACCCCATAGATTCATGCTAAAAGTCATGGCTCCACCTCATCTATATTTAATAGGACCCCCCCAAAAAAACTGTGTTTTGAAAAGATTAGCAACTCCCATTAAAAAGTGCCATCTATAAAGTTTAACTGGTCCTGTCACTCACTTTTCATAATAGCCACAACTGCACTCTCCCATACTGCAGCTTACACAAACAAAATTCACATAAACACTGGATAACAGATTGAAAAAAATCTAGTGCTCATTAGAAATTATGACAAACAAGGGACCTGTTACAGTATGTGCATATGTGAGGGAAGGGGGTCACAAAGCAATAATCTAACCTCCTTCGGTGCCAGTCATTCCTAAAAGACATTCAGCATACATGGGCTGTGTTTGGTGGATTTTTAATTTAAAAATGGTCTTGTTGCTTTTTAAATAGCATCTGCTCCTGCCACTTCCTTTGTCTGATTACTGTCCACTCAACAGACTTTTTTAATTATAAAACTGGACATGCCCCAGACAGTAAACTGACTTTGAAGAGAGACCAATGGTCACTTTTATGATCACTGTCATCTGTCTGGATGACAAATGATGGTGATCATAAAAGTGACCATGGCTCTGTCATCAAAATAAGGTTACTGTACAAGTACTGTTTTACTGAAGTCTCATCTGTTGACAGCCACAGCCCTGCACCACTTGTGATCACATTTGCCAAATGCTGGCTTACAAATGAGCTGTTTGCTCCTGATTCTGCCCCTCTAGAGCCCCAATACCTCTTTGTTTGTCTAAGAAAACAGAGTCATAAGCAGACTACGTTAGGTAAACACACACACACACAAAAAGTAATTTTTTTTTCTGCAGCCGTCATCCTGCTATCACTGATCTGGGCAGAATTATAACTGTTGTGATGTTGCTATGGTAATGCTAAGGGGGTATTTAGAGATGAAGATTGGAGGTAATGCCTAGCACTGAATTTTATCAACATTCTTCTCTGTCTTGCTGTCATGAAAGCAATCTAGTTGCCTGGAGTTTGCTACAAAAAAATGTTTACGTTAAACAATTATTTGTTTTTTGATTTAGCGCGCTAGACAATAAAAAGCCTATTTTCCGGCACAACCTAGGAGAGTACAGTTACAGACACTGTGAGCAGAATACAGTAAAGAGGATAACAACATTAACAATGTAAATGGGCTCCTAGTTACAATACAAGCCTGTAGCATATTCAAAAACAGGGCATGGAATCCATGTAGCAAGGAGAAAAAGAAATCAGTACAATAGTGGCAGACATAAGCAACAAAAAAGTGAGATTACCAGAAGGTGCAGTATCACAGATAAAAGAGATGGTGCATTAAACAGATAAATTAGCAGCAGCAGTAAACACTATTCAGACATCTTAGGTATGGTGGTCAAGGAGGCAAACAACAGGTATGAGAGTTAGAGACAATTAGATGGTGGTATAGCTTCCTTTTGAAACAGGCATGGAAGAGAGAGAGCTGGAGGGCAGCTGGGAGGGAGTTCCAAAATCTAGGGGCAAAGTGGGAGAAGGCCTGGAGACCCATGTTGGTCATATACCTGGGAGCTGCTAGTAGGGACTGATCACCCCAGTGGAGGTGGTAAGTAAAGTCAGGGGGTGTCAGACTGGAGGCTAAGAAGGAGGGAACCCCATATCTAATAATTTTGTCAGTAAGATTGCCCAGAGCAAAAGATCAGCTAGCCTCAGGAGATAGTCAGTTTAGTCCAGAGTAGAGCTGACAGTGGTGGGTGAGACAGTTAGAGGCCAGAGCAAAATGACAGATGCTATTACAGGTAGAGTCCCATTTGTGGAGGTTTGCTTTGGAGGCACATGAGTAGGTAACAGAGCCATAGGTATTACTGGGAAGGTGGCTCCTTGGGCAATGGCAGTTTGAGCAGAGGGTGTGAGGGCATATTTGGTTCTAAAAGCCAGGCCAAGCTTTGCATTTATGGCCCTGTGAGTACACCTTTGTCCATGGCAACGTTGGTGTCATTTGTAAATTCGTGCAGAGCTGTGGTGGTGCTGTGACCTTTTTTAATGCCATGTTGGGAATCAGAGGGTACGTTTTGCTCAAGGAGATAGTTAATGGTATGGACCAAAACAAGTTTCTCCAATATTTTACTCAGGGCTAAAAGGACAGCTATGGGGTGATAATTTGCGATAGATTTGGGGTCCCTTTTTTTGGAAATGGAAGCAATTTTTGCCACCGTTTAGACTTTGGGAACAATTCCAGAGCACAGACAGATTATAAATTCTAGCCAGGGAGGGAGCAAGGTAAGGGGAGAATGGGAGGCCATTTTTAGCAACCTGGGCTTGAGGCCATTGATGCCTATACTACTGCAGTCAGAGATGGAGTCCAGTAGATGATGCACCTCCAGGTTTGTGATGGCACATAGGTAGAATTGGGAGGTGGATGCAGAAGTGTCCATGGGGAAAGGGCGGAGGGGTGGATGCTGGGGTTGGTAAGGTAGGACAGGTGTATTTGGACAGATCAGAGAAGTGGTGGTTAAAAGCACTGGCAATAGAGACATGTTTATTACAGTGGATGCCATCAAACACCATACCATTAGCATAGTGGAGATGACAATCCCCCATTATGCCTTTGATGTGATTCCAAATATTTTGAGAGCCCCCAGCAGCATTGAGCAACAAATCTTTGCAGTAGGAACTCTCTGCAAGATGTATGACCTTTTTACAGGCATTTTTCCTGGTCCTATAATCCACCAAGTCAGCTGGGAGACTAGATGATTTAAATTTGGTCCAACTCTTGTTCCTAGCTTTCAATATGGTAAGGAGGTCTTTGTGTAGCCACCGGGTAGGTGAACCTCAGTTTCTGCATTTTGCCATCATTATATATAAGTCTTGGAGAGCTCTAAAGAGGGAGATAAAGTAGTTTAGGGCCTCATTTACTTTATTGGTGCTATAAAGTGACATCCAATCAATCTGAACCAGGTCAGTGAGGAAAGCTGTGGGGTCAAGCTTTGAGAAATCCCAAAGCGATATTTCTTTAAGTGGACAGTGTAACAGGATCCTGTTATGCAGAAAATAAAAAAAGTTTCAAAAAGAAGAGAAATTCAAGATGCCCCCCCCTTTTGTTTTCATTTTCACTGTCTCCTGTCTACTCCTCTACCTTCCTAGCTATACTAATTTTCTTGTCAGGGTGGCCAACCTGGCAATTCTTAAAGCTTTACTATCCCTGTTATCCAATTCTAGTTTGTACATCTTGATAGTAGTTATGGTAATGGGCCTTAATATAAAGTGTAATTGCCCTTAAAAGCATTTGTTAGAAAATTCAGACAAAGCAAAAGTATGTTGCTAAAGGAGCCCCCCCTTTCTATGCAGAGGTTTTACACCAGAAGAAAAGGTTGTAAGGAGCAGTGCTACACTCCCTAGCAAGTAACTCTGAAGTCCTGTTCTGGTGCTTGCTCCAAGAAAATAAAAAGGAGCTGAATTTATGCAAGGACACTGAGGGCATAAAGAAGTAAGCCCTGCAGTGTCTATATTCATTAAAAAGGGGCTGTAATTGTTTAAAGAAGGTGCTGCCTTTCTATTAAAAGGCTGAAAAATGAACAACTGTTGACTGAGAATTGCAGCCATTGGGGAATCCCAATATTTGTTAAATAAACACAGTAAAAACTCTGTTAGCTAGAATTATAGTATGTAAATAGGAGATCAATGTGTTTTATAAATAAAAACTTGTCTTTTTTTCCTTTGGGTTTTGCACTACAACATCAAACTGGCTATTTATTAAAGAATCTAGAACCTTACAAGGAAACAAGATAGGGAGAGGAAGGAGACTGGTCAGTACCTTCTGATCAGGTGAAGGAATGGAAGTGTGAATGCCTACACACTAGCTTGGAAGTATTGGATACTGAGAAGAGCAGGGAGTCTGACTGCAAGACTTGCCTGGGTTTTTGTTTACTTTTGTTTTGGTGAAAGTTAACCTATTTTTTTTCTGGAAATTATTTTTTTTTTCTGGAAATAAAATGATAAACGCTATGCCAGCGCTTTTATGCACTTCATCTTTTGTGACTGGTGTCTGTTATTGAACCCACACGCTATTGGTGTCAGAAGTGGGATTCAACCTGGTGCATCGAGGCTGCCGGCCCGGGAGCGGAGTGGTGCAGCATAAACACCTAACAGATGCACGAAGGGGAACAGTCAGACAAAAGTGCATTGCATCTCACTAGGTCAGTGAGAGAAAGGACTGGGAGCCTTTGTTGCCTGGACTAAACCCAGGAACTAGACCCAAAATGAAGAAGACAGAGGAAGAAGAAGAAGAAGAAGAGGTACTAGCTGCAGCAGCAAAGCCACAAGTACAACAGGGACCGCCAGCTGCTGATGATCCTAGTGAATTGTTAAAGTAGCTATGCATGCGGCAGATCGAGATGGAGAACCAGAGGGATGAAGATCGGTGACTGAGGGATGAGGACCAAAGTCTCCAAGCTGAAGAAAGGAGAAGACAGGACCAAAAATGGACTGACACCCTCAAGGCGATACAGGAGATGTCACAAAGGCAAGTAGAACAAACTGTGCCAAGAGATGTTAAGTTGACTAAATTAACCAAAAGTGATGATATAGAAGCTTATCTGACGACTTTCGAGCAAATAGCCCAGACTTGCAACTGGTCCCAAGATCAGTGGGTGATAAGATTGGTACCCTACTTGTCTGGGAGGGCTCAGCTTGTATATAGTCAACTAAGTGTGACTGTTGCTGCCACTTATGCTAAAGTAAAGGAAGAGATTTTAAGAAGATATAATATCAGCACAGAGACTTACCATCAGCGATTTAGGTCACAGAAAATGTTCCATTATGACACACTAAGGGAGACCTACGCCAGATTTAAGGATTACTGTATAAAATGGCTACAACCAACCACAAAGTCTGTTGACCAGATTATGGAACTTACCATCGAACAATTTATCCAGGTTTTGTCTCCTGATGAGCAAGTATGGGTGAAGGAGCACAAACCTAAAACTGCAGAAGAAACCATTAAGCTAGCTGAGGATTACCTAGCAGCTAGAGCAACCAGACTCAGAGGACAACCAGGTAACCAAGGACCACCTGCACCTCCGGTAAGACCCTTTTATTCCCAAAATCTGCAGAATCAGAGACAATCACAGTATAACAGGAGGGATAGAGGTGCTAGAATTCCATATTCTGAACTGATATGCCATGGTTGCCTTGGGAAGGGTCACATTGTGAGGAATTGTCCTAATAAAAGACAAGAGCCTGCTCATTTGGCTCTGGCCAGTTTTGGCCATCTAGAGACAGTGGGGATTGGAGACCTACAAACCCTGGGATTATTGGATTCTGGGAGCAGGCAAACATTAGTGCGAACTGATCTTGCCCCTGCTTGTGCCATAAAACAGCAGGATACTACTGTCAGGTGTGTGCATGGGGACATTCACCAGTTTAAAACTGCCCATCTTGATATTAAAATAAATAATGACTGTTGTAAAGTACTAGTTGGTCTAGTACCCCGGTTACCAGTACCTGTCATTATTGGACAAGATTTCCCCACTTTTTCAACACTGAAGAGTAATCACCAGACTTTTATGGAGACTGTTAATGTGGTTACCAGATCTCAAACTAAAGCCCAATTAGACTCTGTTTTTCCCTTCGAAGAAGATTATTTTGAAAGTGGGGGCAAAGATAGGAAGTCCCTAAAAGAAAGAAGAAGGGAGAAGAAGGCTTGGAAAGAGCAACACCAAAAAGGGACAGAGTATATGGTACCAGGGTTGTCTTGTAACCATTTTTATGAAGATCAAATGGCAGATGATTCTTTGAAACCTTTATTTTCACAGGTGTCCAAAGAAAAACAACTGGGACAATCTTATTTCATACAGAGAAATAAAATACTATGTAGAATATCTGTTGACCAAAAAAATTATTTAGAAACTGAGCAGTTGATGATGCCCCAGAAGTACAGAGAACAGGTGATGTTTCTTGCCCATGACATCCCAATGGCTGGCCATGAAGGGAGGGATAAAACCATTCAGAGAATCCTGTCCAGATTTTCTTGGCCTGGGGTTCATCAGGACATGGCTGCTTATTGTAGAGCTTGTGCTAAATTAGCCAGCTAATAGCACAAGGAGGGAAAAAAGAGCAGGTACCCCTACAGCCTATCCCTTATGTTACCACCCCTTTTGATCGGGTAGCTATGGATGTGGTGGGACCCCTACTTAAAAGTTCTAAAGGGAATCAGTATATTCTTGTAATCTGTGACTATGCCACCCAGTACCCTGAGGCTATCCCAATGAGGATGGTAACAGCTCCTCGAGTGGCCAAAGAACTGGCCAAAGTTTTTAGTAGAATGGGAATACCCCGGGAAATATTAACAGACCGTGGCAGTAATTTTACATCAGCCCTGTTGCAATAATTGTATAGACTATTAGGGGTTACAGCCCTTAGAACTTCCCCATATCATCCCCAGACAGACAGACTAGTGGAGCGGTTTAATAAAACCATGAAAAAATGCTCCAGAAATTTGTGCATGAAGAGGGAAGAGACTGGGACAAATTTCTTCCCTACCTTCTTTTGCTTATAGAGGAATATAAGCCACTACATGGTTCTCCCCATTTACCCTGTTGTATGGCCGCAACCCCAGAGGGCCCCTAGATGTAGTGAAAGAACACTGGGTGGTTGGAAAAAATGTTGGTGGCACAAATATTGTTGAGTATATGCTGTCACTAAGGGAAAGATTGGTGAAATATATAGCACTTGCACATGAGAATGTGGAAAATAAACAACAGGCTCAGAAAGAAAGATATGATGTAGGGTTGAAAGAAAAACAATTCAAGCCTGGGGAAAAGTATTATTGTTGCTACCTATGACTGAGAATAAGTTGTTAATGCATTGGCAAGGCCCCTATGAAGTTGTCAGACTAACAGGGGTGATAAATTATGAAATAGAGATGCCAGGGCATAGACCCTTAAAACAAATTTATCATGCCAACTTGTTAAGAAAATGGGAAGAAAAAACAAAAACTGAAGTAGTATGCTACATCCAACCAGAACAGGGTAACACAGAATTAGATGTTGCATATGAACGGTTAGACCCTTGTCATGAGGAGACACCCATTCACATTAATCCAGATTTGGCACCAGCACAATGCCAAGAGATTGACAATCTCTTAGATTATTTTAAAAGTACTTTCACAAAAACCCCTGGAAGAGCAAAGGGTGTGGAGCATGAAATCAAACTGTCACAGACCAGGCCCATACACCAGAAACCATATAGGCTTCCTGAAAAAGTCAGACAGGAAGTAGTGGAGGAAGTGAAAAGGATGGAGCAAGCTAAGGTTATTGTACCATCACGCAGTCCATGGTCTTCACCCCTGGTAGTAGTTAGTAAGAAAGAAGGTGGAGTGAGGTTATGCTTGGATTTTAGACGCATAAATGCTGTCTCAGAGTTTGATGGATACCCCATGCTCAGGATTGATGATCTGTTGGACCAAATTGGATCTGCCCAGTATATCAGTACACTTGACCTCACAAAGGGATACTGGCAGATCCCATTGGCAACCCAAGCACAGGAACTAACAGCATTCTGTACTCTAATTGGGCTATACCAATTTACAACCATGCCATTTGACTATGGGCTCCTGCCACCTTTCAAAGATATATGGACCATGTGTTAAGACCCCATAAAGCATATAGTGCTTACTTATCTAGATGACGCCGCATCTATAGCCCAGACTGGGACACCACTGCTCACTTGAGTGCGGTTATTCAGAGTCTGAAAGATGCTGGCTTAACGATTAATCCGCCAAAATGTGCCCCTGCCAAAACTGAAACCCATTACTTAGGTTTTCTTATTGGAATCGGGGCTATCAAACCAGAAGTCAGTAAAATTGAAGCTGTGGCAAATAGTCCAGTGCCCAGTTCAAAAAAGCATGTCCACTTATTCCTGGGCCTGGCTGGTTACTATCGTCGGTTTACACCAGACTTCTCAACCATTGCCACACCATTAACAAATCTAACAAGGAATTGTTGCCCCACTAAGGTGAAGTGGACAGCAGAGTGTGATGCCGTTTTTAGAAAAATTAAGGCGATATTATGTTCTGCGCCAGTATTACATAGTCCAGACTTCTCCAAACCATTCGAGGTGCAAACAGATGCCTCAGATACAGGCATCGGAGCTGTTCTTACCCAATGTGACAAACATGGGGAACATCCTGTTCTTTTTTAAGTAGAATGCTCCATGAAAGGGAACGAAGATATTCCACCGTAGAGAAAGAGTGTCTGGCCATGAAATGGGCCATTGAGGCCTTAAAATATTATCTATGGGGGAATTAATTTACAATTGTAACTGATCACAATCCCTTATGTTGGCTTAATCTGATGTAAGACAAGAATATGAGAATTATGAGGTGGTACTTGTCTTTGCAACATTACAAGTTTTCAGTTAAACATCGAGCAGGATCCCAACACAAAAATGCAGATTTCCTATCTAGATTTGGAGCAGATAAAGATGGCTCAGGAAAAGAAAATGGATGATGTTACATCTAAAATGTTAAATAATAGTTGCAAACTATTAGATGCACACCTCAGAGAATTGTGGTAACTGGTACCATATTTGTAATGTACATATTAATGTTTGGTAAATGGTTCCGATTTGTTAAGGGTCCCTGAGGTGGAACTTCTGAGAGTGGGTGGGAGGAAGTTCCAACCCTTCCAAGGGTGAAGTGTCTCAGTCAACAGGATAAAAGCTTATTATGTTGCCTTCTTGTGCAGGGAGGTATGTAACAGGGTCCTGTTATGCAGAAAATAAAAAAAGTTTCAAAAAGAAGAGAAATTCAAGATGTCCCCCCTTTTGTTTTCATTTTCACTCTCTCCTGTCTACTCCTCTACCTTCCTAGCTATACTAATTTTCTTGTCAGGGTGGCCAACCTGGCAATTCTTAAAGCTTTACTATCCCTGTTATCCAATTCTAGTTTGTACATCTTGATAGTAGTTATGGTAATGGGCTTTAATATAAAGTGTAACTGCCCTTAAAAGCATTTGTTAGAAAATTCAGACAAAGCAAATGTATGTTGCTAAAGGCCCCGCTAAGGAGCAGTGCTACACTTCCTAGCAAGTAACTCTGAAGTCTTGTTCTGGTGCTCGCTCCAAGGAAATAAAAAGGAGCTGAATTTATGTAAGGACACTGAGGGCATAAAGAAGTAAGCCCTGCAGTGTCTATATTCATTAAAAAAGGGCTGTAATTGTTTAAAGAAGGTGCTGCCTTTCTGTTAAAAGGCTGAAAAATGAACAGCTGTTGGCTGAGAATTGCAGCCATTGGGAAATCCCAATATTTGTTAAATAAACACAGTAAAAACTCTGTTAGCTAGAATTACAGTATGTAAATAGGAGATCAATGTGTTTTATAAATAAAAACTATTTTTTTTTCTTTGGGTTTTGCACTACAACATCAAACTGGCTATTTATTAAAGAATCTAGAACCTTACAAGGAAACAAGATAGGGAGAGGAAGGAGACTGGTCAGTACCTTCTGATCAGGTGAAGGAATGGAAGTGTGAATGCCTGCACACTAGCTTGGAAGTATTGGATACTGAGAAGAGCAGGGAGTCTTACTGCAAGACTTGTCTGGGTTTTTGTTTACTTTTGTTTTGGTGAAAGTTAACCTATTTTTTTTTCTGTAAATAATAATTTTTTTATTTTTTTCTGGAAATAAAATGATAAACGCTATGCCAGCGTTTTTTATGCACTTCATCTTTGTGTCTGGTGTCTGTTATTGAACCCACACGCTTACAGACAGGAATGTGCACAAGTTCACCAGATGCAGTAGACAGGGGTGTAGTCACTAACTGCATCTGATAAAATTGACAATTAGACAAATAGCTTATCACTGAAAGCAGAAACAAATGCTATAAGTCACAAAATTATGCTTACTTTGCTTTAGACAACAAAATAAATACTAGGCTACTCTGTACTTACCACAATCAAAAAAAGAAAAAAAAGACAGAAACACAAATGCAAATCATTTGCTTTCATAGTGATGCAGAAATCATTGGTAGCACAATGTGAGTGATGTGTGCTTTGCACGAGGAGAGCAGGTGGCACCAAATATAAAAACAGGGTACTTCATGGCTAAACTATCATGCACTGTTTTTCAGATTTGAAAACTTGAACATTAAATGAAGTGGCTCCTATAGCAGCCATATTTTAAAATTATATGTAAAAAAATGTAAATAAAGGATAACACATGCCACATTGTTCTAATCATATAGACACACATACTATGTTTTTTTTTTTTTCAGCTCTTTTTATCTCCGGTCGCCGGCCCACAGGAACTCCCTCAGGTGTGACCTCATCCAACTCGGGACCTACTGTATGGCCTGAGATCCCCTGACCAGTGAATTGGGGACAGGATCCCCCCACTCCCACTCTCTGAGCACCTGGCTGAGCCCCCCGGCTTCCACACCCCCCAGGGTGAGACCACACCAGATCTCCTTACCTGGGTGCCCTTTCTCAGAATCCAGACTGCCAAGTCCCGGGAGAGGAGGCAGGGTCTGAGAGAGCTGGTCAGGTTGAGTCCAGTGGTGTGCATGTGGCCTGGTCCCTCAAGGTCTGCTGTTGTCCTCTCATGCGCCTGGGTTTTTTCTTGTTCGTTTCCCCCCCTCTCTTGAGGCTTGGACGTGGAAGTGGTTAAAGCAGAAAATGTTTGTACCTTTAAAAATAGGTTGGATAAGTACTATGCTGAAGTTGGTAACACCTGTTACCGCCACTGAAATGGTGGGGAGAGCTTACATGGGCCTTGCCTTCTTGGCATTCCTAAATCCTCCAGTATGATGTGCAATGATGCCCTGCACTGTTGCGAGCACACTCCTGCACCTGCATAGAAGACATCCGCCAATACCTCCCCCACTGTACTAGACCCAGTTGTTGTGCTCTCAGCCTCTTTTAGGAGCCAATAACACCATGGTCTGAGTCCCCCTTCCCTCCCAGGAGAGGAGAGCCATCCTCTGGACATTCAATCCTCTCCTCCCTGTCTGATCCCCGGCAACCCGAGTTTGCTCCCGAACCCAGATTGCTGGCATGGCATGAGGTAAGGCAGATGCTTCAGCCCTCAGTACCACTGGGCCAGCTCAAATACCATGTTAAAAAAAAGACAGTACACATTTGATAGCTTAGTAATCATTTTTTATTTCTTGTCCTCTTTAAAGCTAAAGAAATAAATAAGATAGATAATGTTATTAGTATGGTTATTGCTGAAAATCAGTCATTACAGAAAACACGCACTTAAACCAAGAAAAGGACATGGGAGATACCTGAGGACTCCTCTGGTTCTAGTATATCCGAAAGCTGCCCCAAAAGAGGTGGGGGGAATCAAGGGATGAACTTGAGGATGATTGGTGTATCCCCCCCAATGTAATGAACAAGAAACATCAGTATCCTCTGTAGCATCACCCTTTTCTGGGGTCCACAATAGGTCTCATAATGAAGTCTCTTTTACTACTAATAGTAAGCAGATTAAGCACAAACTGGTCAGAGGGGACACTGATTGTCATATTTGCAACAAGAAGGGCAAAAAGACATCCCTCATAAAATATCAGCCAGTCTCACTTCTTTCAGCTCTAGCCAAGCTGCAAGAGAAAATTGTTCATAGTCAACTAGTTGACTACCTGCAGCAATACAGTCTCAACTGCCCATAGCAGCATGACTTCCATAAAAGATACAGCACTGCCATTGCCCTGATCAAATTCACAGATGCCATTTATCAAGCAATGGATAAGAGCCTTGCAACTGGAACTGTGTTTGCGGATCAGACCAAGGCTTTTGACCTGGTTGATCACAAAATATTAAACTTCAGGTTACTCGAACTTGGCCTTGGGCCCCTCGAACTCCCCTGGTTCATAGGCTACCTGGGCCACAGGAAACAGACTGTCAGAATTGGGAAAACTCCGTCCAGGATAAACACCATCACCAGCGGTGTCCCTCGAGGCTCTACTTTAGGCCCATTTCTTCTTTCAGTTACATAAATAACCTGCTAATGGTCTGTAAACCAGTGCATACCCTCCTTTACACTACTGACAATGCTGTCCTTTACACCCACAGTGACAACATCAGCATAATCAGTGACAACATCAGCATCATCAACAAAACCTGCAGCAATAGCTTTGCAAGGCTTCAGGAGTGATTTGTCCAGGATAAAATTGTCTTAAACCTCCCAAAACCACAGTTCATGTTGTTTGGGACCAGGCACAAACTAAACAATCTATCCCTCATGTTCAGTGTCAAAGCAGAAAAATGATGCATCTCTGGAAAAGGCAATCCCCTTCAAGTACACCTCAATTCCACAATGTATTTCAAAATCCATCTCCAACATACTACTGTACCACTCTTCTTCATCAGAAGTTAGGCTCACTCTACAGAGTTCGTAAGTTCCTAGCACCTGAAACTAGGATCCGAATAGCACAAGCTAACCTTCTCCCCTCATTTGATTATGGTGCGGTTGTCATCGATGCTGCCAGCAAAAAAGTACTACATAAAAAGAATACCTTATATCATAAAATTGCCAAATTTGCCTCTGGCAGTGTGTTCAGTGCCCATCACTGTCTCATGCTAAATACCTTAAACTGGCTACCCCCTGACTTCAAAGCTAATTTAACTCTTGCCATGCTTGTTAAAAAAATCTTGCAATCTGGTGCCCATTTACCTAGCTAACCAAATATTGCTCGTTGATCTGCTCACATCCTACTCTGCCTCTAACAACAATATTGCAGTTCCTCTGTTTCATACTAACATGGGACAACGCTCCTTTAGTTACCGAGCTGCCTCGATATGGAACTACATACCACCATCAGACAAAACCCTACATAATCAGCCTTTGCTAAGCTTCTGAAAATTCATTACTCCTCATCCAATGCCTGCAACTTCTTCTGCTAACCCCCTCTCCCCTCCCCTCACTCTTACCTACCCAAACTGCATGCACACTTCTTTATTTATCACCCGCTGTCATACCCCTTTGTGTACTACTACCCTTATTGATCTTGCCAGTTACAACAATTTGTCACTGCTTTCCCACCTCTTTGTACATTGCAAGCCTTAGTATGTATTCTGTATATTATTCCAGTACAACACATGTGACTGCTACTGCTCATATTTGTAGCTATATTTGTTAAATTCTGTAATAAGTATCTGAACCATAATGTAGTACCTCCCGTGTCTGTGCTTTTGAACCCGGGTCATGACTGAAAAAGTCACTCATTGCCAGACCACTCACCCAATCAACAAAGTTAAATAAATAAATTCTTAGATTCACCTAACCTCCAGTCTAAGTCAACCTGAACAGCATGGGTATGCACAAACCAATATGGGGAATACTTTCAAAATCATATCACCCCAATAAAAACTTACCTAAAACCCCAAGGTTACATACTATCAAGTATTGTCCATTAAAGAGCAGCTCTGCATTCCAGCATGTGCTTCTGTAAATAAAATATTTTAGTTAAAATTCACTAGAGAATACATTTTTTTCATTTTCAATGTTCCTTTCCAAGATTTACAGTACATCTTAGTAGTGCATCTAAAACGTCTGTATGGAAACATTTGAAAGCATTTGCCTCTCCCCTGTTAACCTCACAATGCCTTTGTTTATAGAAACATAGAATATGTCAGCAGATAAGGACCATATAGCCTCTAGTCTGCCCATTTCCTTACTCACTGCTGCAACATTGTGTTTATGGCATCATAGTGCTCACCATGACAACAGACTGTGATGTCACAAACAGCAATTGTGTGGTTAGCAGGGGAGAGTCAGAAACATTTTGAAAGACTTAGTGAAATAATTGCTGCATTATCTGCAATATTTAGTAGATCAACAGCAGTGGAAAGTAAGAAAAAAAATGAGCAAAGAAATAGTAAACAAGAAAGTTAAAACATAACTGGTGTAAATCTATTATTTTTAAGCTTTTTATTATAATAGACAGTTGCTATTTAAGTGCTAGAAACTTAAACAATAAATTTGATGAACTTCTGGCCCTGGTGTCAAAAGATAGGCTTGATATAATAGCCATCACTGAGACCTGGTGGACTAGTAATGAGGAGTGGGGTAAAATATTTGCAGATACAGGGTAATAAAAAAGGAGGGAGGTATAACTATATATATAAGTTCTAGTTTTAAATCCATTGATATTACTAACAATAAAATCAATAAAATGCCTAACACCGAAAGCCTCTGGATTAAACTTTTTTCAGACTCTCCTGATTTTCCCCTCCTAGGCCTTTGTTACCATTCACTTGACTTCCTGTCAATTGTTACATCCGAAATCATATATAAAATTGAATTAGCCTGTGAGACAGGCAACATTGTTTTCATGTGAGATCTTAATTTTAGGGACATAAACTGGGTGTCTTATACAACAAGTTCTACAGCAGGCAATGTATTCATATCAGCCTGTGTTGTGAACAAAATCAATGAAAGCAATACCTGTCTAAACCTCAAAGAGGTTCACACATTCTGGGTATAGTTTTAGGCGCTACTAATATAAATATACAAAATTGCAAGGCTGGCTCTCCACTTGCAACAAGTGATGACAATCTGGTCAAATCTGACATTGATTTTACATGTGTTAACTACAAATAGGTGTCTGAATTATTTTTGTATAAAGAAGCTGATTCAGGTCAAATCAATAGAATCTTAACTACGATAAAATGATAAAATGAGACACACAACTTCATGACTGTGACATGAAGGCTATGGGGAATAAAATCAAGAACATTACAATTAGCCTAAGTAACAAATGTATTCCTAAAGTCAAGAAAGCAAAATGTGACAAATTAAAGCTCATGTGGTTGACTATGAAAATCTCCCAACTTATTAATATAAAACATACATTATATAAATTATTCAGATCATCACAAATACCCATTTTTGGGAAAAAGTACAAAAAGGTATAAAAATGCAAAAATGAAATTATGATGGCAAAACAAAGTTTGGAGCTTAGACTTGCTAAGAACATAACAAACCAGAATAGAAAGACATTTTTCTATTACATAACCTCTTTGAAGAAACCACAATGTAAAGTAGGGCCTTTAATTAGCAATAATATTACCATCAATAAGATCAAGGAGATATTAGATATGTTTAACGAACATTTTCGCAAGGTTTATGCCAAAAAAAAGTAAAAACACCTGATCCTATTGATACTAGTTTTTGTAGTTATATAGAGATTGATTTCTGAGGAGGAAATAAGTAATAACATCACAAATGTTAAAGTAAACTCTTCCCCGGGTCCCCACAGGGTAAGAGGAATCATGATGAACTCATGACTAATCATCTACTCTATCCCCTCATGCTGCTATACAAAAACAGTTTAAACAGTGGTGACATTCCCTGAGACTGGAAAAAGATAACTGTGGTCCCACTATTTGAAAAGGGGGAAAACACAGTGTAGGTAATTGCAGACCTATTAGTTGGAACCCCTTTTTTGTGCAAAATTTTAGAAGGCATCATAAAAGACAAAATATCAACATCCCTATGTAACATAGACCCTGACCAACATGGATTCACAAAGGGTAGATCATGAACTACAAATCTTCTGTGCCTCTATGAAAAATTAAGTCATCACCTTGATAAAAATATTCCTTGTGATGTTATTTCCCTAGATTTCATCAAGGCTGTTGACCAAGTACCACAGCAGGCAGTATTAGAGAAGCTAAAAAATGTGGGCATGGATCTTAAATTGGTTAAATGGATTTCAAACTGGCTCAATGAAAGATCACAGAGAGTCATGACTGATGGATTACTATCAAATGAGGGAGATGTGTCTAGTGGTGTTCTGCAGGGGATGTGCTGGGTCCACTTGTTTTTCATGTTTTTATGTCAGACATTACAAACAACCTTATCAGCAGGTCCTCTACATATGCAGATGACTCCAAAATGGGAGGTCCCTGCACCACCATTGATGAGGTTGGCAGGATACAAGAGAATCTAAATGTAATCTCTAATTGGGCTACCACCTGGGAGATGCTTTTTAACCATGCAAAGTTATGCATCTAACTAACAACACATCCTTACTTCTTGTGTGGTAAACAATTGACTGAAACTACAAGTGAAAAGTATCTGGGGATTATAGTCTCTCAAATGACTTAGGAAGTACTATGACTTCCAGCATTAACGTCAGTGAGCTAATTACAAGTGACAAGGTCTCCACTAAATTATCTGGGCTTAATGTACACAAATCAGCTGGACCCGATGGCCTTCACCCCAAACGTTTGAAAGAACTGGCTACAGACCTTGTACCCTGGATAGGAGATATTGGGAAAATACCTCTCTTAGAAGTCTGTGTGTCCACTGATTGGCATAGAGCTATTATAATACCAATCCATAAGAAGGACAGTAAGTCTAACACTGGCAACTATAGGCCTATTAGCTTAACGTCCATACTGGGTAAGACAATTGAGAGCATTATTAAGGATGAATTCAGTAAGGATATGATGAGCAGGGGCTTCTCAGATGTATCACAACATGGCTTTTCCAACAATAGGTCTTGTGCCACTAACCTGATCAGCTTTTATAAGTTTGTTTAGCCTTAACGTGGACCATGGCAAGGGGGTTTTCAGGAAGGCATCTGATACCCTCCCTCATAACATCTTGGTGAATAAGCTTCTCAACTTAGGAGTGGATATTTGCCTAATTAAATGGATTCAGAGTTGGCTAGCAGACAGAAGGCAGGCTATAAAAATTAATGGTGTAATTTCCTCAGTGGGTGCTGTGACTAGTGGAGTGCTATAGGGCTCTGTCCTGGGTCCATTATTATTTAACATATTCATAAGTGATCTTCATATCACAAGTAACAACAAATTGGTTAAATTTGCCAATGACACTAAACTTGGGGAATGGAGTGCACTGAAGCACAGAGAAATAGGATGTTAAGTGATTTTGAAAGCATAGTAAGATGGATAAACACCAACAAGATGCAGCTGAACATAGGAAAAATGTGTGGTATTGTATTTTGGCAAGAATAATGGTGTGCAAGAATACCAAGTAAGCAGGACTAAAATTAAATCTGTGATCACTGAGAAGGATCTGGGTGTTATTGTAAGTAATGATCTTAAGTCCAGTGCCCACTGTAGACAGGTGCATCCAAAACGGGACATCTATAAAACAGCATATGTAGGTCCTTTTCTTCTAGATCAAGTTCAGTTCTATTACCACTTTTTAGGACCTACATTAGACATCATATGGACTACTGTTCCCAAGTGTGGAGTCCATACCTCAAAAAGCATATGGAGATGATTGAAAAAGTACAGAGGAGATTCACCAAACATCTCTCTGGTTGTAAGGATTTGCCATACGAACAACATTTAAGGTACCTGGGCCTATGGGATCTAAGCCTAAGGAGACCTAGGGGGACATATTACTCCTATTCAAAGTCTTAGAGGACCCAGTTTTAAGTTCAGATCTGGGACTGGTCTATGAAGGCATCAAATATGATCTCAGAGGCCACAAGTGTCAACTTATCGAATCAATTCCTAAATCAGAACGTAGGAAAAATGCATTAATTCCGAGGATTGTTAGACTATGGAATCAGCTCCCCAGGCATTTAGTAAATGTATCAAACCTGTCAAAATTCGAACATGGGCCAGATGTTTTTATCCAGGAGGGTAACTTAGGTAACTTCCACTGAGTAGTGGGGGGCAGCATTTATGGGCCTTGGCCTTCTGTTGCCCTATGACTGAAGTATTAAACCAAAGTATTACTAGACCTATTAATGAAGCAATATGTAAAGCTAACAAAATTTCATGGACTGTAAGTAGAAATATCAAATCTAGAGACCCAGCAGTACTTGCACTGCATTGCAGATGGGCAGGCTGGGTGGGCCAAGCAGTCCTTATCTGCCGTTGCCATCAGATTCTATGTTTCTATGTTACATTCACCCCCACCTAGATTACTGCTCCCCTGTTTTGGTGTCCCTTTAAAAAAATTATATCAGCTGGGTTGAAAGAGTTCAAAGGAGAATGGCAAAGCATATGTTGGGGCCAAGGGGTTTGTCTTACCAAGAAAGATTAAAACTTCTAAATCTAATGTTTCTTGAGACAAGGTGGTTAAGGAGTGATCTCCTACTAATGAAGGACATTATCAAAGATCCTTATCTAATGAAACACATGAGATTTGAATTTAAACAAGACACTGAATGCACAAGGGGGAACCCCTTACAAATAAGAAGTAAATAATTCAACAGCTGCAGAAGAAAATTTTATTTTTTCCCAGAGGGTAGTTAACCCATGGAACACCCTCTCTCTTAAAATTATTTTTAGCAATAGTAAACTTACTTTTTGAGAACAAACTAGACAACTTGATTTTGTCAAATGCCAGTATACAGCATTATGGGTTATGAGATGGGGGCTACTGTGGGCAATGCCTACTGCTCCTGATTTCACCTCAGTATGAACCTCAGGACCATGGTATGATGTATGGCAAACCAAAGAGCTTAATCACCTTATATGTTTATGACATTATCCTTATTGTTCCATGCCTGGAGGAATCTCTTCTGGTCATTCTAGATCTCATTTCTATTTTGGGGAAATTTCTGATTATAAAATTAATTGGACTTAGTTAATAATTCTCCCTTTTTCATCAGAAGGCCCTGGCACTATCTCATCTTTACCTTTTCAGTGGATCACAACAAGATTTTAATATTTAGGTGTTAATATAACTTCCTTGTTTTTTGAATCTCTACTCTGCCACTTATCCTCCTCTCCTGGCAAAAATGGGTGTTGAGATAAAAAGTTGTATAGATCTCCCCATCTCCCTTCTTGCCCATATAAACATGGTTAAAATGACTATTCTTCCCAAATTTTTGTATCTTTTTCAGACTCTCCCACCTCAGATTCTGGAAATTTTTTAGGCAAGTATGCTCATTTATGTCCTCTCGGATTTATGCCAACAAAGCCCTTAGAATTCAATACTAACATCATACAGCCTCACATGCTGCAGTAGACTTCACTTTGCCAGATTTTAAGCTATAATTCTGTGCTGCCTAGTTCAGTTTCCTCAGCCCATGGTTTAATCCAGAAGTGGATCATGCTTTTCTTAGTACCCTTAGGGAGCTCACACAGAGATGTAGGCTTACTAATTTATTGTTCATGATCTGTGAAACACGTAGAGTAGATTGTTTTAAAGTTCTGAAGCATTTTAATATACTGTACTTTGGTTTAAAGTTCATTGTGAAAACACTTGTCCACAAAGTGTAGGTTCATTAATGCCCTTGGGAGCATGTGTTCCCCACACATTTTGCTGAATAAAGGCTTCAGGGTATGGCAACAACAGGAAATAGAACTGGTGGGTCATCTATTTGAAAGAGGTAAGCGCCAAGCTTCCCCTCAGTTACAGGTTAGATTTAAACTCCCATTATACAATGGCAAGAAAGAATGCTGGTCTCTGATTGGTCAGTCTTGGACTGGACCCGTGATGTTATCTCAGTACAACATCACGGGTTCAGTCTCAGTACTATGAGCCTCCTGACTGACTGCATTGGATTTGTTACACTTGTGCACTTGTTCCTCGTTTTCTTGAGAAACAAAAATATTTGTTCACACTAACAAAAACACTTTTAAAATTATTTTTTTTATTCTGTATAACAGCGAGCCATTGTATAATAGCAATAATGCCCTCCAGGGTGTGTGTTATGCTGGGATAACGTCATGCCTCAGGTATTGGCTGTACCTGGCCTGTGGCCTCGTGCTCAACCACCTAAGGCGTGAAGTTATCCCAGCATGACACACACCCTGTTGGGCATTGTTGATTAATTATTAAGTTTGTTTAAGCAGTGGCCCATGCATCATGGTCTGCTTACCACGTTGGGGGAATCATTAATCCCAGATGAACCTTTAACCCAGTCTATTACTCTGACAGCTGGTGTGAAGAAGTGAGGTACTATTTCCAAGCTCCATTACAAGCTTTTACACCACACATGGCTCTCCAATGTGGTTGCTGTACTTAAGTGGTCTGACATACTTGGGGTGGTATACAAAGTCAAGGACTGGATCTCAGTACTGGAAGATGAATTCAAGCTCCCCATCTCTAGCAATCTTATAAAAAAAACAATGTTTTTGCATCCAGAAGGCATATTATACCCCTCATAGGATAGTCAAAGTTTAGTCTGGTTTAGACAGTCTTTACCCTAGATAACAGTCCACTGTGGTACATGTTCTGGGGTCTCAGGTGATTCTTGCTAATTGAAACGGTTTGGACCCTCCCTCCATTAGGGAATGTCTACCCAAGATGGCATATGTAGCTTATATGGAAGGATTAGTTTTCTGGCCAAGAAGAAAAAAGATATGTCTCTAACTGGTTAAAATTTGAGGAGTACTTGAAGTAGCACGCAGCGAAGACAGTCATGATGCAATGCAATAACTTGCAGTAAGTAACACGTCACAAAATACTGCATGACAAAAGAGGCTTAATTGCCATTGAATTACACTGTTTCATGCAGTATATTGCAGCAGTTTGTGATATACTTCAGCATTACTTCATTGCATCCTGGCTGGTGTTGCTGTACATTTATGTGATTGTTTCTTTTTTACAGCATTACATTAAAAGATTATTTCTGGGTGTTGGGGGGGAGGGGGTGGTGGTGTTAGAGGAGGTTGAGTGGTAGGATAAGTGTAAAACAGGGTTTGGTAGGGTGGGTGAGGTGGGGGAGAATGTTTGGGGTACGGGTGGGAGGAAGGGTATATCTATATTCATAAATTTGCCAGGAGGGCAGGGGGAAGGAGGGAAAAGGGTATTAATGGTGGGATGGGAGGGGTTATAAGAGTTCAAAGTTTATGGGAGCTTGGGGGGATTGCACTGCAGTTGGTAGGGGAAGGTATTTTATGCAATTTAAAAAAAAAAAAAAAAAATTAACCAGCGAAGTTGGTCTACCTGCTGGGAGATTCATGAAGCTTTGCAAATTGTTAATTTCTTGAATTTGTGCCAGCTTCACTGGTAAATGAAAACTCTACAACATCTCTACCAGAGACACAGTAAATATAAATAAAACTAGTCCTCCAATTAACACCTCCCTGTGGGTGCACTCCCAGGTGTGCAAAGTCTTGAAATACAACCCCATCAGGGACCCTAAGCAACCAATTCTGCAGAACCTCAACTTTTGCATTGGCCTGGCTTCTGTCTCTCAAAGGGATGTGTCCACAGGAGTTGTGTCTGCTGACTCATTCCTCTCAGTAAGGGACATGATGCTGAAATTCCCAGCTGGCCCGGGGGGCTTCTTTAAGTTATATCAGGTTTGTCATCTGTTGACCTCTAAACAGCTCACCAGGGGAGATGGTAAGGGAACAGCTGAGATTTTTCAGCCTCTAATTACTTTGTTCCACCAGCCTCATTCTGCCTCCCTTATATATGCCTCTCTCTATGACTTGGTTTTCCCCCAAATCGAGGGAGCGTCCCTCTACTGGTCTGACATGTTCCCTCAGAGGGCTCTTAATTGGGATAGGATACGGAGATCATGCCACTCCTACATCACACAAGATAGACTGCGGCTCATGCAGTACTTGATCCTCCAAAATATGTACTTGACTGTGGTTAAGTTGCATAAAATGGTCACACTCCCCTCTTCTACTTGTAGTCATTGCGGCCAAGCCGAGGGTACTCTGTATCATATCTTCTGGGAGTGCCCTTCCATTGCGTCACTCTAGGAAACCATCAGACAGAGGGTGGCACCCCCTCCTAGGATTAGGCAATTTATTCTCCCCAGAAATCTGCCTGTTGGGCGACTTTATCGGAGTCGAGGTCAAGCAACGATGGTTTCACATGGCCATGATTGCCCTCTCTCTGAAGGCCCTGGTGCTTCATCACTGGAAAGAGGTCACTGCCATTTCTTACATGGAATGGCTTCAGGAACTGTTAGCCAATCTTTGAGTAGAGAAAATGGCTGCAAGTCTACATAACTATATGCACCGATACAAAGCCCGCTGGGAGTCCATGTACACCCTATATTGTCTATAAGATTGGTTGGCTTACAAAGGTCATGTCAAAGATGATGTCTGAGTGGGGGTGGTGGGGGGTTATCTGTACCTGTTGATTTGGTTGTCTTGTCATACATTATTGTATTGTGTCTTTTATTGTCCTGTGACTGGATTTTCTTTTGTATACCACTTTGTCTTAAAAGCTAATAAAGTTGAATTTCAAAAAAAAAAATAACATTAGTCAGCTGGACACTGATGAATCATCTGTAATAATAATAAGGCAAGGCAGTTAAACAGTACTGTAGTTCTAAATAATCTAGAAATGGATAAGCAGCAAAACCTTGATGGAGGAACTATATTTTAAGACAGGCCGATAGACAGTGCTCAATCTTCAGTGTGCAGTTCTCTTGCCCTAAGAATGCATGGAGTGATACTCATATCCCTAAGAAGCCTACCATCATCTCTATAAAGTTATAGGCAAGCATTTAACCACTGAAGCGAGAACAATAAATTAAAGCCAGACTGCTAAACTGTCATGTAACACCTGTATAACAGGGCAAAATAGTTACAAATAACAGCAAATGAAAACAAAAAATAAGCAGCTAAACAGTGATACAGTAATTATATTTTAGGATTATCAGCTACAGCATTAATGCAACATGTGAAAATTAAGCCAGTACAGTTAAACACTATTGCAGGAACTACTGAGTAAAACAAGGCAGTTAATGGGGAACGGTCAGAACAAAGGATGTCACACTCAAGTGGTGGGGCTGATCCCAAAGTGCATGTTGTGGGTGAACACATGTTGGTTTGCTTACTGGTTACTGTAGTACAGTAGATTATATCAGACACATTGTGCTTAGCTGTAGGCTGACATCTTCTTTTACTACAAATCCCAGAATACCATGATGCTGACATCAGAGCAGTAGGCAGCAGAGAGAGTTCCAATAGCCTGCAGTGCATGTTAGAGCTTTTACAATCTCGGATCAGATTCTGGTACTGTTTTTCTCCAGGGGCTAAGTACAGTCTTCTGTGGCAGTACATAGCCCATGCAGGACAAAAGATCAAAGCTAATATAAACTCTAACATGCATTGCAGGCTATTGAATCTCTCACTGCTGCCTGCTGCTCTGATGCCATTTGCTGGGGATTCCGGGATGTGTAGTAACAGAAGGTGTCAGCCTACAACTAAGTAAAATTAGTCTGATGCAATCTACTGTACTACAGTAAACAGTAAGCAAACCAAAGTGTTTTTACACACAAAGTGCACATTGAGACCAGCCCCACAATTGACTGTGGGGGCCCTTGTTGGTGACTGTTCCACTTTAAAGAGTGATGCATCAACAAATTAATAAGGTGAGCAGCTAGGCAATATCATAGTACTGATACATAAGTGGGGCAACTAAAATGCTGATGTAATGTTAGTATGTAAACAACTAAACAAGTCAGTTTACACAAAGTAGAATAATGAATCAGCATGATAAAAGTCAGATAAAAGGCTAGATATTAAGTTGCAGGAACAACAGGTTAAAGGGGCACTGTCAGCCTTGTCCCTTGTTTTATTGCCACAAAACATCAGTGTGCCTCTGTGGACACAGTGATCACATATGGCCCACAGAAAACTCCTATATATAACATAATCGAGAATTCTTACAATGATGCACATATCACACGCATGCGAAGTAGCGTCCCACTATCGTGCATGCGCGAGATTTTGGCGACTCCTTTCAAATGCATTTGTCATCTTTCCCAGCACTCGGTTTCAGTTAAAAAATGGCAAAAAAAGTGCGTCGTCCCACTTTGGGGCATGCTCAAGATTTCAGCAACTCCTTTCAAATGCATTTGTTGTCTTTTCCAGTGCTCAGTTTCAGTTAAAAAATGGCAACTCTAGTACAGCATTTGAAAATACATGCTGTGTTTAACTTTTCATTATGGCCATGTGCAAAATCGATGTTTGTGCTGGTGTACAGTGTCCGATGCGCGCTCTCATCTTGCTTCTGCTTCCGGTGCACAACGTACTTATAGGGAACCCGAGGGACAGTAAAATATCGTGAAAACTACAAAAATTGGTAAGAATTCTCAATTATGTTATATATAGGGGTATTCTGTGGACCATGTGTAATCACTGTGTCCACAGAGGCACACTGATGTTTTGTGGCAATAATAGGAGGGACAAGGCTGACAGTGCCCCTTAAAGAAATTACCTGGTCACGGGAAGGCTACAACACAAGCTTATCAGACAGGAAAGTTCACTGCTGTAGGCCTCAGCAGAGTGAAGCTGGATGGTGAATTGGGCATTATGACTGGCAGACAAGCTCATTGTTCTTCCGTGCATACCAATATGACACATTGTTTGCTACTGCCTGTATTAACTCTGGATCAGTCCTAAAAAACAGACTTTTCTCTCAGTGGGCCTTCCTGGTTATCAATATTCAATAAATAAATAAATAAACAACTAAATAAATAGACACTGCAAGCTGACACCCCCAAGTAGACACGCTCATGCTGTGGTCTTTATTCTGTAGGATTGCTATTCTTGGAGATGGATTGAAGATTGGGGTACTTCAAGGAGATCACATTTTTTAATTTATTTATAATTCGGAAAACACCTTTGAGCACAAGTGCTCTTTTGCCAAGGTTCCATGTCTGATAAGTACAAGGAATGAGAAACACAACATACATTCACCAGCTCAGGAACGGCCTGGTCAGGTATAAGCAACAATAAATTAGCAGTAATGGTAATATACACACTCTAGCATAGTAGTCCCAGGGGGACAAGTTTGCAAGTGCCAGTAATGTATAAACACAAGATACACATGGTATACTGGACAGAGGTCAATTAAAAGCAGCAGCAGGTTGATTTCATAGTGAGTTCTTCTCTTAGGAATTTCCTAAAGTCTGCAATTTTGGAAAGTCCCACAAGGGGTTCTGGGAGCTTGTTAAGCCATTGGCAAGCATGAGCTGCAAAAGAGCACCTACTCAGGCTTTTTTTTTCACAGTGGGACTACAATGGCTTGTCTAGACATACTTCTGGTGGAATATTGGTTTGTGACTGGGCAGAAGAGATTTTTAGTTACAGTGGGGGGTGAGGCCCAACAGATCTTTTTTGCCATCAGACAGGACTGGTATTTTAGCCTGTCCTGAAGTGGTAGCCATTTGTTAAGAGCACACAATGAGTAGCTATGTGTGAGCCTGTCTGCCCCACTGGCAAAATGGCAGGCTTTGTTGAGTACCATCCTTACTCTGGAGAGGGTAGTGTCACAAGCTACCCCATATACTGAGAGACCATAGTCGATGAGCGGTAGGATCGTACTGGAGACTACCAGGCATCTAGCCTCCTGGGTGAAGTGAAGTTAAGTTAAATATCCTGCCTTTTCCCTGCTCCACCAATCAGGAGCTGTCAGAGATTTTTGAGTGGCATCTCCAGCTGCTCCAATAAAATGGCAGGCTATGCAGTCAATTTGTGGTTTGTATGTCCTTAGGAGCAACCTTGGCTGAACAACCCCCACACATTTAATTGTTGCCAGTGAGATAGTAAGACAGGGTAAGAGGCATCTGAGAAAAACTCAGAATTCAAAAGCCCCATCATTCCTCTGCTCCACCAAATGGGAAATGTCTGGGACTTATAATTCTACCATACCACTTCAGCTCCCAGTGCAGTAATTGGTGTGGGGTGAAGCAGATTACAAATACTGGGCAAAAAAGCCTTGAGGTCAATAATGAATATTAATCACTGTAGCTTACTTGTAGCAGGTGCTGTTGACGCACATGTGCTATGGATTACTTTTTGTGGTATTGCAACAGAGTCTACAGATTCCACTAAGGCTGCCACTGCCCAATGGGAGCTACAGTAAAAGTTACTTCTACACTGATTATTATATTCACTCGTGCTCCATTACTTCTCAAATTACATAATATCGCTTCCAAAAACAAGTTATACATTAGAAACATTAAAAAATAATGGAAAGAAATGTAAGGACGTTCAATGAATGGCATTACATTGCCCTTCACAATATTTTCCATCCATGGAGGGATATTATTTGATTGTTTTTTTATATATTTTTAACTTGTTTTTCCTTTTTACATTAATTGAACCTAGTTGGAACACAGACATTGCCTGTTGTCAGCCAAAGTTGTAGTAGTTAACTACTGACTAAAGGTCCGACTGGAGAACTATGCACACCTGTACATGGCCAGTCAGGTCACTTATTCTGTTGTTGTCCCATGCGTGGCAGGTGGGTTGGATGTAGGGTCTTATTTAACTGATAAAGACTGAGGGTTCTTATGTAACTGATATGGATTCTGTGTGTTCAGTGGCAAGCCTCATCATATTGAGCTTGGTGGTAATGACAATGTGAAAGTTTTTGTATATGTCATCTGGAGTAGGAGTTGTGCCACTAGTGCTGGGAGTGGTGAGCTGTACTGTGGTGCTAACATGAGTGGAAGATGTCCAGGGAGACTTGCCACCAGAAGGTATAGGAGTGGTGTCACTTGTTTGTTGGACATGCAAATAATCACATGAATAGTTAAAGCTGATTCTTGGTAAACTGAGTTTGAGAAAGGCTAAGAATTTAAGATTCCCAAGATCTAGTCTTTACTGATGTGGTGAGGCAGTATCCCCAGTTGTACTGAAACATCTTTACAAAGCAAATGATGCTGAAAGGCATTCAAGAAAATACAAAGCCACTTTAGCCAGTGCAGGCCAAATGACTTGCTTGTGTTTTCAGAATTTGATTGGATCATTATTTATTCTAGTCAGTGGCTCTGCTTGATAAGCCTGCATCATGTACTCTTGAAACAGGTTTGAGCCTTCCTCCAAAAAATGTCCAAGAGGTGTTGGCATTCAGTAACCAAAAGCTCCCAAATGTCCTTGGTTGCCACAGGATCACTACTATGCAAGTCTGCCTCCATACCACATTGACACCTGATACTGACACAATCTGAAGTCATCAGAAGAAGAGGAGGAGGAGGAGGAGGAGGAGGAGAAGTGTGACCGGGAGGTTGTGTATGCACATTCTTTTAAGCTGACTTGTTGCTCCACCATGAGCATACACAACAGTTTCCATTTGATGTAGTGTATGCATAAATGAACATATCTTTCTATTTGGGATCCAGTAATGTTGCCATGCAAAATTTTGTGTGCAATCTAATGCTGTCAGACCTGTCTGCAAGACTGACAGAAACATCTCTGCCACTCCTTTAATGTGGATTGCAACCTGATGCTGCTGTGATGATGCAGATGAACTACTGGTGTCAACACCCACTCCTCCCCTACTATCAACATTGCCATTCTTGCCTCTGCTACCAGTGGTGCCCCAGCTACTACCATTATCAGCCTTTTTTTTGGGGGGGGGGGTGCTGTGAAAGATAAATAATGGCATGTGTATTATTCAAATAGACTCACCATGATAATGATCATGCTAAGGGTTGCTGAGACAGCACTGACTTTTTGTGGCCTGTTCATATGGCCACAGAAGCAGAACAAGCTTCTGCAAAACAAACTACTGCACCCATGACAGATATCCTCCACAGGCTACATCATTGAGTTTCAAAGTCTGAAACACATGTTTCTGTTCAGTGAGCCTCTACAACATTTAAAAGACAGAGTTCCATGTTGTTCAATAGTCTTAACCTAAGCAATACTGAGGAACATTGTACATCTGCTGATTTTGGTGAAGAAGCTCAGCACATTTGGGAGATTGATGGATATATCTAGTGCTGTCCCATACTGTGTCAAGTGTTTCTTTTAACTTTGCATGCATGTCAAGTACATGACTCACCACCTAATTTAGTGCATGTGCAAAATAAGTACAAGGCTGAAGTCCCTATAACTGATTACTTTAGCATGTAACTGCCACTGCCCATCATGAAGATTCCCATCCTCATATCATGATGGTATATCTAGATGTCTAGCAGTGACTGGATGAACTGCAGAATGTTTTTTCCACTATGCTTCCCAAACAAGAGTGACACATTAAGTAAGGCACTTCCTCTATTGGTGTGCATCTGTGAGGCTCCCTACTTCTAAATAATTCCTGAAGGGTCTGGTGTGGTGGAGGTGACATGGGAATGGTGGAAGAGCTTGTCAGCTCAAAGGACACTGAGACTTATGATGATTTGTTTGGCATTACTGCTCCAGTTATCATTAGGGAATTGAACATAACCCCCCTCTGCCAAAGTGTCACTTTCTGTGTGCGTACTGCTCACACATTGTGGGGAGAACATGCCTGGAAAATTTGAAGAATGATGGAATGGTGTACTTGGGTTTTATTTCATGTAACAGTTTTTGAAAGTCAGTGCCTTCTATGATGGAGATAAGTTTGAAGATGGAAAGCCATCATCTTCAAATGAGCTGTGTCATTTGGACAGAACTTGGGTGAGTGGGTGGCAGTTTAATGATGGCATGTGAAGAACTGGACCGTGTAGTTTGTTTTGTTGTTGTTGGCGGTGGTGGTGGTGGTGGGGGTGTAAGTGATGCTTTTGAAGCAGCACTAGTACCTGGGGATGCATCAGATGGATGCAGTGGCTGTCATGGTGGCTACATTACTTGAACAAATCATCTAATCCCACTATTTCCCACACCTGACCTTCTCTGCAGTGGCTGGCCCATCTGATCAGTGGTGAATGGTAATGGGTGTAGCCCTTAGGTAGATGCCCTATTCTCATTTTAAGGGATCAGCCAGAACACTTGTTCCCAGTGTTTGAGTAGACTGGCCCTGGATGATCTTTCTACTATACTGATTGCAACATGCTTTCAGTAAATTTGTGGTGTCATTTACAAAATATTCCCTCACCACAAAAGATCTCTTTTGGATTGTTCGCAACATGAGTGGACTGCTTGGTGGGGGGCGGGTGCTTCATGAGGAATTGGGTGGTGACTATGAAATGAATTTTGTTTTTCCATCACTGTGGTTTGGTATGGCTGGGAATGGCCAGGGAGAGCACCAGCAGCAGCAGGTGGTACAGTACTATGGGGCAGATCATACTAAGGTGGGGGGCGCTTAGGCATGGCTGGTCTTTAGGTTTCCTTGCCTGATAAACTTGCTTTCTTGGTTTTCTCTTTTTCATGATCTTTTTTTAACTCTGGCTTCCCTCCCATGATGGCCTTCATTTCTTAATGTCACACTCATCATCACCACTAGTTGTTGGTGTGGCTAACAGCAGATTTTCAAGCTCCTCTTGTTCTTTATTCTCATCTCCCACATCTGCTTCTTCAAGCCATTCCTCCTCTCCTTACTCTTCCCTGCTTCTCTTCTTCTCATAATTCTTCACCTGTCCCTCCTTCTCCTTGCATGAATTATGCGCTTTCTTCTCTCTGAACTCCTCTCTCTCATGCCCCTACTATGAGAGCTCCAAACCTATATTCTAATCACTGGTGCACTCCCTAAGCTGATTTGATGGAGCTGCTACTGGCTTGCTTTTGCAGAACTGCAGAGTTGGCATACCTTGCCCTGCCCCATATGACAATGAATACCTGTACTTTTTCCTCTGGTGACAAGATAACCATAGTGACCCTGCCAAACACAGACTGACTGTTACTTCCCTTATGAGATGAGTGAGCTGTAGCACTGGATTTGGTTAGAGTGGTACTGCTGCGGATGTTTGATTTAGACACCAGGGAGCATCATACACTGCTTCAAGATGGACTGACAACTGTCTATGTCCACACACATGCACAGGTGGCTATGGTGCCAGCTGTTGTCATGTTGTTCATACAAGATGGACAGGGTGAGGGCTTGCCTTTAGAAATCTGGATAAATCTATTCTATCCTGGATAAGAGAATTGGAAACACTGGAAGGAGGAAGAGCGGTAGACTGCTGTGCTTCTAGATTGCTCATGGTGGTTTTGTCGTTATATGCACTGGACAACTGGCTGGGAAAGCTGCATGCTATTGGAGTGGAGCCAGTGGACATATGTGGATCAATGATTTATGGATTATTTGGCCATACTAACAATTGCCTAGCCATATAGTCCTCCTCTCAGATATTGACCCTGCTGCACCACTATGACTCCCAGTCCCTGTCCTAACTCCTTCTCCATCACCACTACTTGCAGAACAGGTACTTGATTGAAGTGGCATGGGGAACCTTGCCCTACTCCTTTCCTCCTTCCCCACAACTGTTTCTCCTCCAGTTCCTTTCCTCATTCCTACTTGACACTATGGCAGGTGCCCATCACCCACTTTGGCACACCCTCCTCACCCTCAAACAGAAACCTAGTATCTCACTACAGCAGCCTGGATCACTTAAGTTTCACTCCCAGGCAGACAAAAACCAAAAAAATTAAGCATTAATTTCTGTGCTGTGTACCACTTGCAGTCAGTAAAAGCATCAGCTTTCAAATGAATCCATCGAAACCCCCAATACACTTATCCCAGTCTGCTAAATTCACACTGATCCTGCTGCAGAGGTTGGTTTGCCAACAACCTGGAAATGCTCAGTGTGTGCTCCCTGTAAACACTGTTGCATCATGACATTGATGTGCCAAAGGCAGATCAAGTTCCTTCAGACTAGCTTTACTGATATCCAAAACTCCAGATTTTGGCAATTTCACAGAATGCAAATATAGCATCAGCCTACCCTTACTTGCCTGTGAGGTAGTGGGACATAGGGAGAGATGTGAGAGAGAACTTAGAATTTTAAAGTCCAGTCTTTCCTCCTCTTCACCAGTAAGGAGCTATCTGGGCTTTTTTTCCCGATATAGTTTTTTACACCTCCTGAGACATTGCATTTGTCCTCACTTCCCCTGGCTGGTACCTGACACCTACCTCCTCTGGACATACCTGTAGCGAGTCCCCCATAGCTTTCCCATTGTGGCAGGGTTGGAGAGGGAGGGCCATCCTCCCTTCCACATCCATAATCCTCTCCTTCGCATCACCAACTCCATCCTCTCCTGCGTGGACCAAGGACACATAACTGCTGCTATCTTCATCAACCTCACTAAGGTTTTCAGTTCTGTTTCTCATCCCCTTCTACTAAACAAATTGTCCTCTGCTGGTCTCTCTCCTGAATCTGCAAACTGGTTTCACTTCTTCCTCACAGGCCATACCCAACAAGTCCTTGTTGGTGGTGCCCTCTCTCCTCCCCTCCCAATCCGTGCTGGAGTTCCCCAAGGCTCCATCTTGGGCCCCATAAATTTCTCTATCTTTCTAAACAATCTCCCATCTGCCTGTTCTATGTCTAATATACAGATGTACTCTGACAAAACTGTTCTTTTCACCTCTGGTCCCTCTGCCACAGCTGTCCAATGCCAGCTCCAAGCTGACTTCAGCTCGGTCGTTCAGTGGTTTCATGAAAACCTCCTCAAGGTAAATGTAAAAAAAAAACAGTGTCTGTGATGTTTGGAACCCTTCAAAAACATGCCACCCTTCCCTTCCCCCTCTCATTCACTACCCTTGATGGCTCCTTACTGGACATAGCCCCTCACTACCAATATCTGGGTGTCTGGCTCGATGCTTGACATGACTATACAAAGCATATAGAGCACATCCATGCAAACTACACCCTAAACTAGGCACTTTGTATAGAAACAAAGAGGCCCTCTCCTTAAATACTCATCAAGAACTCCTCACCAAGATGATTATACCCTCCTTTCACTATACTGACATAGTGTATGGCACTGCCTCAGCCATAGACAGACTAGACTCCCTTTATAATGCTTTCTGCTACTTTGCACTAAAGTCCCCTCTTCACTTACACCACTGCTCCCTCTACTAGTCCCTCTCACTTACTTCCCTCCACCACCATCAGCTACTTCACTCTTCCCTATTAATTGCTAAATTTTGGTTTGGGTCCCTACTCCCCTACCTCTTCTGCCTCCTGTCTCCCTCACCCCAGGCCTTCTACCCCCTCCAGTCCAGGGACACCCCCACTCTCTCCCTCCCTATGCCCTAATCCTGTTCTGCTGCTTTCTCTTACTAGTTGCCCTCCTTCTGGAACACCCTTCCTTCCCACATCAGACAGTCCCCTTAAATCTCTTACCTTAAGCGTGTGCTATCCCTCTCATCTGTGTTCCTTGACCCATGCCCTTGCCAAGACAATTTCTCTCATTAATACGCTCCCCCTAGCAGCCTCCCTTTGCTCAACTACATTGTTTTTCTCCTTTTCCTTTTCCCAGGCATAATGTTGAATTTTTGATGGCTCTACACTATTGTTTGACTAGCAATTTCTGTTATCACTGTATATACAGTACCATATTTTTTACTACCTGCACCTGTACTGATTCCTGCCAATTCAATACTTGTGTATTCTGAATCTAGTTCCCTTTTTTATTAGTCTTTTTCAGTCTATTTATTTGTAAAAACAAATTTCAGTACTTGTGTATGTAACCCCCCCAAATTGGGGGCTTACCTTAAGTGTCTCCCAGGGCTCCAGCAATGCCCACTGCCAGGCAGACATCTTGCCGAGATAGTAAATCCATGGTTATTTGGTGATCCTATTGATCTGAGTGATAGTGTCATGGTATGCCTCCGCACCTGTCCCTTTAAGTGACACTGCTAGTGTGTTGTAAATAGCCTGAGCTAGGGGTCCTAGCGTTTCAAAGCTCACACTGGCCAGGTGCCATCCTGATTTACCCCGCTCTGTGGTCAATAGTAAAGCAGAGGGAGCTCTAACTAGTACTGTAAATATTTATTTCTAATTTCTTGTTATGTTTAAATTAGAGTGCTCATTTTAACCTGCCTTCTTGCAGATTATGCATCTAAAAGGGAGCCACCATATTTGATCTGGGACTTCCAGGAACCTGGACCAATTGGGACACAGGGGCCTCTAGGGTTCCTGAGTTCAGGTGCCTCATGGGAAAAAGCTGTAGTTCTTGTAGTTATCAGTTTGGTGCCTAAAGGAATCAATGGTAGCACAGGATTGTGAGTAACAGCTCCCCCACAACCAATCGGATTGCATAAAGAACAGACTGATCAAAGGACTGTTATTCAAATGGTGGAGTGCAGCTCAAGTTCTTGAAATGAGAGGAGCTTCTGTGGAGTGTTCAGTCCAAGACACACAAGTTCACAGGGTTCTGGCCCAGGAAAGGCCTAGTTTCCTCCAGCGTGTGTCTGTGGAGCTCTCTTCCCCAAGGGTAGTGACGAGCTGTGTTCCACAGGGTTCTGTGTTGGGATCAGTGTTGTTTGGGATATTCATTGCAGACATATTATTGGACATTAAGAGCAAGATCAGTCTATTTGCTGACAACACCAAGATGGGAGTGGTGGTGGACGACCTAGGGGGATGGCAGGGGTAGCAGGATGATCTGGCAAAGCTGAAAACCTGGTCAGACACCTGGCAACTGGGGTTTAATGCCAAAAAGTGCAAGGTGCTGCATTTTGGAGATGAAGAACCCAAGGAGAAGTTACCAGCTGGGTGGAGTGCAGCTACCAAGACAGAGGGGGAGAAGGATCTGGGTTGCTCATTACAGGGTCAATGAACAACTCAGCACAATGTAGGAAGGCAGCTGCAAAGACCAACAAAATGCTGGGTTGCACTGAAAGGGGTATATCCTCGAGGAGGGAGGAGGTGATTCTGCCACTGTATAGATCATTAGTTAGACCGCACCTGGAGTACTGTGTGCAGTACTGGTGCCCGTATCTGAAGAGGGACATTAAGTTACTGGAGGGGGTGCAGTGAAGGGCAACAAAGATGATCAAGAGGCTGGAGGACTTACCATAAGAGAGGAGGCTGAGGGAGTTGAACATGTACTCACTGGAGAAGAGGAGGAACAGGGGGAACATGATTGAAACCTTTAAAGGAATAAACAAGACAGGTATGGAGGGTCTGTTCAAAGTAAGGAAGGGGAGGGACACCCTGGGCCATGATATGAGACAGGAGGGAGGAAGGTTCAGGAGGGAGATGAGGTGACACTTATTTACAGAGGGGGTGGTAGCTGGGTAGAAATGTGTTACCAGCAGAAGTAGTATCCAGTAGAACAGTGAACTGCTTGAAAAGGGGCTGGGATAGGGCAAGGGGGGGTCAATGGAGTAGAAGGGTAGGAGGGAGGGGCAGCTGCAGAATAAGGGATGCTAGCTGCACATTCAAGCAGACTTGATAGACCTCTAGGTCTTTATCTGCTGGCAAATTCTGTACGTTCGTATGTGGTCCCGAGTTTGAGAATCTGTGATCAGAGACTGCCTTTTGCAGATTAAGAGGGTTGCGCAGCATATCAGCTGTAATTACGAACCGGCCTGAAACCGAACTAAGAGGTAAAGAAGTGGATGCTGTTTCCATTTAATGTGCTGAATGCTTGAGGTGGGTCAAGGCTGGCTAACCAGTGATGCCTGTTTCCCAACGGGAGTCAAGTGCCTTGTTTGGCCAAGTTGTCAGCCAGCTGGAGGTTTTCACCACAACAGAACTGAACTTTGCCAAAAGTGTTCCATCTGACCTTGGGCTCATACCAAACTCAGTCCAAGCTGTCTGTTCTGGCACCAGTTACCATTTTCTTGGTGAGAGACCAGCTTGGGGATCCAGCCCCTGTGCAGCAAGGTGTCACAGGTTGCAGCCACCTGGAGGGAAAGGCAGTGAAGTGGCGGTCAGTTGTGTCGGCCAAGCTTCCCCATGCTCTTCAGTGCTCTGCAGCAGGTCTTCATTTCACCAGGCCATCGTCAAGCTAATAGTGTTGTTAGTAAACTTAGGGTAGTTCCCTGCAACAGTTCCTGAAATCATTCTGTGGTACCATCTGATTTCTTCAGTGTGTTTACAGGGTTACAGTGAGCTAGACTAACCAGACGAGGATACAATTAAACAAGGTCTTTGTTATTGCATGCTTAACTGCTTTTTCTTTCCATCAAGGGCTCCACAACAGCTGCAACCATGGGCACCATTCTGGCTAGCCACCAACCTTCTGGGTACCCAGCCGTTGCAAAACTGTATAGTGGGACTGAATGCATGCATGCAAAGTACCCTGGTTTAAATACAGTATAGAAATCATTTATCTAGATCTGCCCCTTTCCTTGTTCAAACCCCCCCCCCTTAATAAATTCATTTGATTGTTTCACTGTTATATTGCCTCACAAATATCTCATTGCTGGGTTTAGGGTTAATGTGTTTGGGGAAAAGCATTTAACAGTGCATGCCTGTTTTGATTATTGTTCTACAGGGGTTCCAGGGTGTTCACCGAAGACCACACCCTGGTGGTAAGTGAAAGGGTGTGTGCATATTATGAATGTTCATTGCTAACTGTGTATTTTTTTTTATTAAACTCTAGGATTAAAAATACCTTTGAGCAGGAACTGGTCATTTACAAAGGTTCCACGTCAAAGGATGTAGGGTAACATACATACAAAGGTCAACAATGGTTACAGTCTTAAAAACACAAAGATGTCTAAGCATTTATTATACAGCCAAAAATGGAGAGAGACAACATAAGCCAGATTCAGACAAATTTCAGGGTGAACTGTATATAGTTAGTACAGGGTAGGAAGGAGTCAGGAAAAAGTAGGCAGGCTAATGGGCCATTGTCGGCGGGTAGAGGTGGGTGGCAAAAGTGTGAGGTGGATGAGCTAGAGGGCCCCATATTTGAAAGTGCCATTAGAGAGGGGAGGAGGTGGGTGAGGCAGTGTGGTGTGGGGGGTAAGGGGTGATAGTGGGGGAAACTGTTGCCAAAAAAGTGGAGCTCTAAGGGAGGTTACAGGTCACCTTCAACTAGGGTAAAATGAGGATGCAGTTACTTAGGAGAGGCAGTCACATTGAGTGGTAGAGGCGAGGAATAGTCAAAGTTGCCTTTTACAGGGACCAAGTGTCGCAGTTGTAAGTGTTTCTTTGTTAAGGGTACTGTACCACTGAGGAGCCCTGTGTGTGAACGACCTCTGACCCATTGTGGTCCGGCATCCATGGACCTGGAAGGTTTGATATAGAGCACTGCGTGTAAGCTGGGTACTGCTGTTGGCAGTAAGGAGCTTTGCCACTCCCGATGGCATGAGCCCGAGGAGAACTTTTTTCGTTAACAAGCAGGTCTGGTATTGTATCCTACTAAGGAGTAATAGCCATCCGGCCTGGGCGTACAGGTCACAGATGTGTGTTAGGCGGGCGGCACCCATTTGAAGCCTTCAGTCCTTGTTGAGTGTCACCGATATCCTCTGGAGGGCAGTAGGGGAAGCAGAGCCATAGATGACTAGACCGTAGTGGATGATGGAGGTGGCAGAGCTGTAGATGGCCAGTCTAAGGGCATCAATGGTCATGCAGAATTAACTGCTGAAAGGGGCTATGTTTATTTCAAAGGTCCTTGGTCACTAGGTGGGCTTGTAGGTGGCTATAGCTTCCAAGAGGGCCATACCAAGTTAGGTAGATTCTCCCACATACTTTACTCTGGGTGGAGGCACCAAAATATTGTGGTTACTGAGGGCAGGGAAACCCCGGTAATTGTTAAGTTTGAACCCAGGACCCTCAACCTGTTGTCAAAAGTACAGGCAGTGGTAGTAACCCTAGAGACAGCGCCGCCTAGGGGTTACATGTATATTCTGAATCTAGTTTCCTGTTGTATTAGTTTTATACTTATTTATTTGTAAAACTCCCCTACTCCCCATTCCCTTGGGTTGCACCTGGAAATGAGGTTCAGCTCAATGTGCCTCTCACAGTCAAAAACCTTAAATAAATAAATAAATAATCCAGAGCTGCTGCAGGTATTCAAGTGGCAGTGTGGTCCCAGGGAGATGCACAGAGCAGTGGTCCACCTTTGGGTCCGTTTTTCCATTTTCTCCCAGGTGTTCCTGCTGCAGCAGCATGTCAGGGCATGAACAAGGAGGCACACGTACCATGCAGAACTGCCGCCCCTCCCATCAAGTTACTCATTGCCTGCACTATCACAAAGCCTCCACCTGGGGGCAAAGACAGAGTTGGCTGGCCACCTCTCTCCAGGGGAGGGGAGCAGTGCCTATGGCCCTGTCCATACTCACAAGCATAGGAGTGTAACGGTTTCTGTAACAGTTGCACACTTACTGTTACCACGTATCCACACTCTCGTCACAGCATTCTGCCTGATGGTGCATTCCGTAGCTTTTTTCGTCCACACTTGGCTCCTCAAGCAGTGATTCCAAATGATTCTAAAAGCTGCCTAAATCCATATTTGGAGAATAATAATAATAATACTTTATTTGTTATGCGCCTTTCAAATATCAAGGCGCAGTACAATAAAACAGTAAAATACAACAGAATCAGCATCATAAATAACAATACAGATCAGCAGTCAACATAGCCATAAGCTTTTACCCAAAGAAAAGATTTTAGGGCCTGTTTAAAACTCCCCACAGTCATGCACTCCCTAATCCGATGGGGTAGAGAGTTCCAAAGGGAAGGGGCCATGAACATAAAAGTGTGGGCCCCAGCAGATTTTAAAGTCACCCTTGGAATCTCTAGCAACCCTTCATCAGCTGAGCGGAGCGGTCTCACAGGGTGGTAAGGGATCAGGAGTTCTTTCAGGTAATCAGGGCCCAGTTCGTGCAAGGCTTTATATTAAGTCAGTAGTCCAACTTTGAAGGTGATCCGCCAGTGGACTAGTAGCCAGTGCAGTTCCCACAGCACTGGTGTAATATGGGAAGATCTAGACGTACCCGCCAACAACCGGGCTGCGGAATTGTGCACCAGCTGCAAGTGGTGGATATCAACCCCTGGAAGCCCAAAGTATAGCAAGTTGCAGTAATCTAGACGTGAGGTAACAAAGACATGGAGAAGTGACACACATACTCCCAGAATCCTGTGTGTCACTTCTCAATGTATCCCAGCATACCGCCTCTCATTTCCATGGCCACAGTAAACAAAAACGAGCATGACAGCATTGCATGGGTTCTGTTATGTGCACTGAACAGTTATTGTGGTGCAGAAGTCACCAAAGCCTGCATCTCCTAGCCAACACAAAACTGATGAGCTGGGTGTGTGGAGGGTACCCTAGCTGAACAAAATGCAGGCTGAGTTCTGGGATGTTTATGGTCTGGAAGCAGTGCTGAGATAAGGGTAGGGAGGGTAACATATTTAAAAAAATAGAAGGTCAGGATTTGGGGGACTGCTGTGATAGGATCAGGGTTGGTATATCTATTTTAAATAATAAATGGAGGGTCGGAGGTGCCGTGCTCCCTCATGGGATACCCGACACAGACATGGAGGACCGAGGATTCAACATCATGCTCTCACCCATCCGCACTGGTGAGTGTACAGAACTTTTACCATTTTTGCTGCCAAACATTCCTGCTGCTGATCTCATGACTACCTTCAAACAGGTCTTGAGATTGGAAGAAAAACTGGATTGGGTACCATTACCAATGCGGACGTGCGCCATTTTTGTCAGACTCTGTAACAGTTGCACTCCACAGTAACAGTACAGATTTGCAAGTGTGGACAGGGCCTATGATGCTCAGTCCTCTCTCATCCCAACAAATTCCAGCAACCCATATTCATCCCAGAACATGGGCTGCAGGCGTGGCAGGAGGTAAGAGATTCAATGCTTCAGCCCTCCACACCACTGGACCAGCTGCCATCCTCACTTTTGAGTGAATGCTGCAGCTGCAGCTGCTCAGATGAAATGATGGGCTCCAGGATTGACTTGTGATCCAGATGACCTCAGGGGGAAACTTGGATGACTTAGTAACCCCTACATTGCTGGTCCTTGCCAGTGAGGTAGTGGAGCAAGGAGCCATGTTGAGACACAGTGTCCCACATGTGGGTGTAGAAGGGTTATGTTGCATAGCCAACTTTGTAGTGATTTATTATTTAAAATTGCTGACTAGGAAAGGTACTCTGAGTCAATGCTCTTTTTTTTAGGTGTGACCTGGGGGAAACATGGAAAGAGAAATACAGATGGATAGAGATAACAGGGGAATAAAACAGGGAAATAGTATTATGAATAAAGAATAAAACTTTGCTGATGTACATTAAAATGAAAGAAGAAAGTAATGCACAATAATATATTAAAATAAATAAATAACTCAGTGAATATATACATATGACACAATTGTAGCTCAGAAGGAGCAGTATGGGCAAAAGGGGAAGTGATTTTCGGAGCTGAAGAAATAGCCATGTGTGGAGAGGCAGGTGGAGGAGGAGTGGAGAACTAGTTGCATGAACAAGTGTGGGAGGAAAAGTCTCAGATGAGAGCTTTAAGAAAGAAGGAGGAGGAGCACAGAGCAGAAGAGAGGTTATTCTTGAAGAGGGGGGGGGAAGGGAGGAAAAGACTACTTTCCAGAAGAAGTTTTGTAACAAAGAATTGAAATAGAGCAGGAGTCAATGTAATGGAGGGAGTAGAAGGAAGGAAGTGAGAGGTGGGCAGAAAGGAAAAAGGGAACACAGCATAACCAGAATTTAGAAAGCAAGAGTAGTGGGAGGAAAGCCTGCCTTCAAGAGACAGGAAAGAGAGGTTGCAATAAACGGAAAAGTGATGAGTGCAGGTGGAACAGCTAAGAGGAAAGTAGCAGAAAAAGTGAAACTGGTGGTCCAGTCTGGCCTGGGTAGTTTTGGGGAACAGCATTGCATGCCAAATCTACATAGTTAAACACTGACAGACTCATCTTGAGGATGATTTAACAGTTGAGCAGAAGTGAGAGGCAGGATTATTTGTGATACAGACATGGGTTCTGGAACGTGGGAAGAGTGGGGGAGCTGATGTTCAAAAGGGCACAGTGTAAAAAAAGGCAGTTTTTGCAAGCCACTGTTTTTGACACACAAAAATACTGTATTAACAAATTTTTTTAAATACAAAACACGAGAAATACTGTTTCACAAAAACAATTTTGAAAATCATTTCAGAAGTCTTTGGTCCCATGAATTCAAATGGAAATGAATGTCAAGCTTTGCATCACATCAAGGCAATTCCAACAGTTGTCTTGACATATTGGTGAGCTTGACAATTTGTACTGAATCCATATGATCAAAAACTCCAGACATGACTTGCTGCATTGCATGTTTTTAATAAAAGACACATAAAAGCTTAGTTCAATTATATAGCTGTATTTCCAGATAAGAGGCTATGTATTAGTACATCAACAATGGACAGAAAAGCAACCATGTTAATCATTTGTAATATATGGATATCCATAATAATATTATTGGAAATCATACAGTTTTTACACTGCAATACCACTGATACAATCCATCAATAGTATTACCAGATCTTGTAATGCTATCATTCCATCTTCATTGATAGTATTACGAGATCTTGTAATACTATCAGTGCATCTCTCCATATGGCAGCATGAGAATATTGGTTCCAAGAGCTCTGTGCACACTCTAAACAGCTATCCTGTTCAAATCTGGTTCAAAGTCAGTTGGCGTTCATCTGTATCTCCCTCCCTCCCTCCCCCGGGTCATACCTGAAAATAGGCAGAATTTGTCTAGCGCACTTACCCGATCAACAAAAATGAAATAAATAAATAAAATCCGTGAGCTGGCTTCTAATGTAACCATTGTGTACAGTAAAAGCCACTCGTTGCCACAACTGACAGAACTGCATCTACCAAAACAAAAACACTTTCGGCCCTTTTTCAGATCCATATATTACAAAAAATAACAGATAGGTGACTGGTATTTCTTGGCTATAATATCATCTCGAAATTCTGGGGACATGGGAACCCCTTGAGCTTCAGTCTCAAGGTTCCCACGTCCCCAGAACCTCTTGATGGCATTATAGCCTCCTAATACACAATTCCCTATCTATTATTCTATTTGAAATCTTAATTACAAAAATTATATAAGGTGGCTCTACAAACAAGTTATCAAATCTCCAAACTATACAATATGGCCAGACTTATTCAATTCTTAATAGACAGGTATCTAACAGACATGGCAAAGAGAATATAATACAATACCTCCTTATGAACACTGGAAACCTTTATCAACTAACATTCATCATCTAACAAACTGGGAATCTGGGAGTGGTTGCTGGAAAAGTTGCTAGGCTTTTTTTCAATATAGTAAGAAATTGTGATAAAATATATTTTTGGAAATGTTCAAGAGATTCTAGCATGCAGAAAACTGTACACACACTCCAGTTTGGGTGTGAAGTAGCAAGCTGAAAAAATGTTGTAAGTGCTGGGTAAGAGGAGGACATGGGGACAATTTTAGAAATATAAATAAACATGTTATTGTTGTACTACCAACATTTTAAATAAAGTTTACTAATTTACAAAAAGAAATAAAATAATTTACAAGTTAATTGTTTGCCAGGTGGCCGTCAATAAGAAACAATAAAATGTAAATTTTCATAGGTTTCATAGGTTGGATACAAGTCAATAGCTTACGCCAAATAGACTCGCCATTTTTAATGGAAAAAAGTACTACCTACATGCATATCTAATTTCTTTTTGAAGGTATCAATTGTGTCACTTGGCACCATTTCTTCTGGAAGTCTATTCCATTAGTCAAGCACACTCTGGTTTATCCAGGCTCCCTTTTTGTTAGTTTATAGTTTTCACCTCTTAGTTGATAGTCATGTGCTCTGTTGGTTCTGTTACAAACCCTGGTTTCTAATCCTAGGCATTCCCATAGATCATTACTTCTAAATGCTGAACATACTAGGCATAGGTTGCCTCTTAATGGATGATACTCTAATGTGAACAATCCTTGTTCTTGCAATCTTTCCTTGTAATTAAGATGCTTGAGTGTAAATATATTCTTGGTTGCCTTCCCTGGGGCACTCCGCTAGTCACATCACCCCAGTCAGATTTAACCCTCTTATGCGCACTCATTGCTTCCTATCTCTTAGCCAGGCTGTTATCCACTTAATAATACTAGGGCTGACTTGTAATTTGACCAATCTATTAATAAGTTCCCTGTGTGGGACCAGATCCAAGGCCTTGGAAAAATCCAGGTAGATGATATCCACTGGTAGCCCTTCTGCCAGTGCCCTACTAACTGGATAAAAAAATTGTAGAAGATTAGTCTGACAAGACCTCTTGGGTGTAAACCCGTGTTGTGTTATATCTACATTACCAATTTCCTGTATAAGTGTGTCTAAGTATTCCTTTATATATTCTTCCATTATTTTACTGATTATACAGGTTTAAATAATATTTCTATAATTCTTAAAATCGTTCTTGGATCCTTTTTTAAAGATCGGGTCACATTGGCTGTTCTCCACTCATTCGAGACATCACCATCTTTTAATGATTTCTTAAACAACATAGTTATGGGGTTACCAGTTCTGCAGCTAGCTCCTTCAAAACCCATGGATGGAAACCATCAGGTCTTGGGGATTTATCAACTTTCAACTTGTTTAATCTGTTCATGATGTTTTGAACCTCAAAGACGTTGATTTCCATGTGCTTATCTACCTGTGTTTCTACTGAACTAGTAATATTTTCCTTAGCTTGATATATACTTAGAAAGTATTTATTGAACATGTCAGCCATGCTTTATTCATCAGTTGTCAATTTATCATTAATTTGCAATGGTCCAACCTTAGTCATACCATTCCTCTGGTTATTAATATAAGTGAAAAAGGCTTTTTTGTTGTCCATTGTTTTAGTTGCTGTTCTCAGTTCCTCATTCTTTTTTTGCCTTTTTAATAATTTGCTTACATTCATTGGCTCTTTCCTTAAATCTAAGTCAGCTAACTATTTAAATTTTAGACCCAGATGTATCAGTCACTTGCTTCCCTGTGTTTCCTCAATCAATCAATCAAAAATCTTTATTTATCCAGGTGAACACCATTGAGCATAGCTCATTTACAAGGTGGACCTGGTTAGCACAGGAACAAAGGATAAACAATTTATACAACAGTCAACAACATAACATTCGAATAATGTTTTACAGTTACAGTGACACAATAGTATAACCATGACACAAATGGAGAACAGCTTGAGAACAGTGGTTCAATTCCTACATAATATATGAATGTGTCTACACAATAGCTGGGTGAGCTTATACAAGGACAGCAGTTAATTAGTAATATATTACATACAATGCCTTGTGATCAAGACAGTCAGACTGTTCATAGTCAGTGTGAACAGGGTAGAAAGGGTGTGGATGTGGCAGGCAGAGGGGAGGGGGAGTACATGCAGAGGCAGTTGAAGGGTATCGAGAGGGGGTTGAAGAGTACCGAGGGGGAGAGGTAAGAGCCATGGAAGGGACACAGGATAAGAGATAATAGACAGAGCAGCAATGTAGAAGCAGCAATGTGGAGGAGAGGGCCACTGTGCCAGGTATGATGAAGAAGACAGGAACCGTTAAGATGCGCCACAGCTGTAATGGGTGTCTAGGATTGAGAGAAATAGTTACAAGATTCCTTAACTGAATGGGCATATAGTGTCTTGAAGGTAGAAAGACTGACTGAAGTACTCAGCTTCAGTATTTTTTGTAGTTTATTCCATAGAGATGCAGCACATAACTTATGGACGTTCTTCCAAAGTGTGTTTAAAGCTTAGGTACCTTTAAGGAAATAAAGGAGTAGCTTCTCAGTGCGTAATTTCCTAGCTCGCATATCAGAAGACAATCAGAGATATATCAAGGGCGTTTTTTGATAATAGCTCTGAATGTCGAGAGTACAGCATTTCTGTTCCTCCTGTACTGAAGGGAGGACCACCCCACAGCAGCGTAAAGGGCACAATGGTGAGTGGAAAAAGGCAGGCCAGTAATAAATCTCAGAGCCCTGTGATACAATGTATCCAATTTAGCAAGATGAGAGGCTGGACAGTGACTATAAAGAAAGTCAGCATAGTCAACCAAGGAGAGGAACGTTGTTTGTACCAGCCACAGCTTGGCATCTCTGGTAAGGAAGTTATTAATCCTGAAAAAGAGTCCAAGCCTCTGCCTCAGTTTTTTTAGCACCTCCTCGATGTAGTCCATAAAGGAGAGTCTATGGTCGAGCCACACTCCCAAATATTTGAATTTATTGACAAATTCTAGGTTTTCTCCCAGGATTGTTGTAATCTGAGGAATAGAGCTAGCACTGGCCGAGTTTGCTACATGAAGAAGAGGTGAAAATAGCATCGCCTTTGTTTTTTTAGCGTTTAATAGGAGCTTTTTATTTAGAAGTTGGCTCTGAAGTAGATTGAATTCAGCTTGTAGGTCTCCACAGGCAGCTTCTGGTGATGGGCGACTTAGGTAGTGTACTGTGTCATCTGCAAACAGATGAATGTTGGCCTTGGTTATGTTGATTCGATGTTGTTTGTGTAAATTGTAAACAGTAGGGGACCAAGGATCGATCCCTGGGGCACCACTCTTAGCAGGGGTTTAAGGGGCGAAAGTTCACCTTCTGTCTTCACCTGCTGCCACCGACCAGAGAGGTAGTCATCAAACCAATGCAAGTATAATGGGTCCAGGCCTGTCACCTTCAGGGAAGAGAGGAGCAGGCCATGGTCGACAGTGTTGAAGGCCTTGCTTAGGTCTAAGAACACTGCACAGACAAAGTTCCTAGTTTCCAAGTCTCGCTGCCAATCATTGGTCACTTTGGCTAGGGCCGTAATGGTGCTGTGCTTTACTCTGAAGCCAGATTGCAGTTGGTTTAGTAGGTTTATAGTTTCTATGTAGGTTCTCAACTGTTTGCTTGCAATTTTTTTCCTACAGTTTGGTCAGTATAGGAAGTAGAGAAATCGGCCTGTAATTGTTAAGATCACAGGGATCCCCTGATTTAAACAGGGAGATAACATGGGCTGTTTTCCATATAGGTGGGAGGATCCCCTGAGACAGTGAGAGATTGAATAGATGGGTGATTGGCACTGCTAAAACATGTTAGGAGCAACTTTTAGAAAGTATGAGTCAAGGGAGTCAGTACCAGTGCTTTTCTTGATATCCAACTGTAATAGAAGTTCTTCAAACTCTTTCAGCGATGCAGGCTGAAGGGAGAAGACTGAGTTGGTAAGAAGAGGTTCAGTATTTTATGTACCAAACTGGGAGTGTAAAGAACATGTGGGGGAATTGTCAAATGCTAGCCCTGCAGTAGCAAAATGGTTGTTAAATGGAGCCAGGATCTCCAGTTTGTCACAGATGGTGGTACTACCAGAGGTGATCTTTGCAGGCAGAGAGCTTCCCGGTGTATGGTCCGACATGTCCTTAATAGATTTCCAAAATTTAGATGAGATGGTAAAAGGAGGCCTTAGCTTCTCTTATCATCTTGGTGCATGAATTCCGAGCTCCCCTAAAGTGACACTAGTGCATGAGGGCCTTTGTTTTTCGAGCTTTTTTCCAAAGTTTGTCCCTGTCCAACAAAGCTGCTTTAAGTTCTGAGGAGAACCAGCGACAGGCTCTACTCCTTACCCTGACTTTTACAAGAGGGGCGCACTTATTTAAGGCCCAGTCACAACTTCGGAAAAGATGTCATATGCCATGTTGACCGAGTTAGCTAGATAAAAATCCTGTCAGCGCGGCGAGTATTTTAGTTCATCAAAGTAGGCAGACTGATTAAAGTTACGTCTGGACCTGTTAGAGGAGAACCTTGATGAGAATAGTGGATTCTGGACTGATCTTACGCTGGCAATGACGCAATGGTTACTAACATCAGAGAAGAAGGTTCCAGCATGGGAGAATAAATGTGGTTTGCTTACTAGCATTGCAACAGGGAGCATGGTTCTTCTTATTAGGGCATGTAGGCTCGCTAACATGTTGTATCAACCCATGGGCATCACAGAACTCTTTAAGTAGTGCGGAGGCCTTGGACATCCAATCAAAGTTAAAATTCCCAAGAATAACTGTTTCAAGGGAGCCGTGCCACATAATAGTAATTAGATGGGTGAGGATTTGAGAGCCAGCAGATGGGGGGACTATAGCAACCTATGACACAAAGCGCAGTAGAGGAGGATATCTCAACCTTTAGTGACAGGCATTCAAATTGGTTTGCAATGGATAACCAGTCTAGGCATGAAACCGAATATTTGTCCTTGATGTATATGGCCACTCCTCCACCCCTAGTGTGCCTGTCAGCTCTAAACAATGAATACTATGGGATGTTAATTTCCATGGCGGTAGTAGTGGGTCTGAGCCATGATTTGGAAACCACTACAACATCCGGCACGGTATGATTAACCCATGCCTGGATCAGAGTAAACTTCTTTAATAGGCTGCATGCATTTACATGCATAAAACACATTCCTTTTTTGCTTTGCGAGGTCTGATGGAGAAGTAAGCTCTTCAGGTGGGCCAGGGTTGAGTTCAGTGTCTCCTGAGCACAACAGAAAGAGGAGTAAAAGCTTCCTTAGCACAGCAATAGTCAGTTTGTAATCCCTTGCCCATGATCGTCTACGAGGGGTGTCAGGCCAAGTATATAAGGCCCCGTGTGGAGACCACGTGATGCAGAGTGCTGAGTAGAAGCACCTCCACTAAGCTCCAACCTCCTGATCTTATAATCGTCTTTTTTTGATGTTATATTTTTCCAAAACCCTCTGCATTCAACGGTTCCTGCCTACTAAAAACCTAGAGTGTCTGTTCTGAGTGTTTGGTGCGCTGATGGAGGCTTACATGAAGAAAGCCCCGCAAAAACACACTCCACCTGCTAACCACGAGAAGGCCTCAAAGAAATCTCGGGCCTCGGGTGGGCCTGATAGGCCTGATCATTCGAGTCAAGCAGTGGAACAAGAACATTTAACGCTTAGCAGGTTCTTAGAAGAATTTAAACCATTCCATGAGGAAATGAAAGGGATGGCGATCAACCTGAAAGAGCTTTCAAAAAAGCTGGATGAAGTTTTGTTAACTGCCTCCGATAACACTGCCCGTATAGTTTCATTAGAGAAATGACCAGAGAGAGTGGATCCTGAGTTAGTGGCTACATGGCAGAAGCTTTCTCAGGTGGAGGCAAAACTTGAAGATTTAGAGGGTCGCAGCTGCAGGAATAATGTTGTGATTTTAGGGCTACCAGAGGGAGAAGAGGGCCAGAATGCTGTAGCTTTCACACAGAAGCTGGTGGAATGGGTTGCTGGCCCCTTTCCCTTTGGCCCTGTATACATTATCGAGCAAGCACATAGGTCGCTCCGACCGAAACCTTTATCAGAGGCTGCCCCCCGACCCATTATTTGCCGGTTCTTAAATTTTTTAGAGAGGCAGCACTTTTTGCAGAAAGTGAGAGCTCTGCAGGAGGTCCGGTGGGAGAAGTCCAAATTGAGAATTGCACAAGACCTGCCAGGATCGGTTCGACTGAAACGTAAAGCATTCCACCCCATCGTGTCCAAGATTATTGCCGCTGGGCTTAAGTTTAAGACGGGGTACCTGGCCAAGCTGCAAGTACTTGTTAACGGGACCTGGCTTTCTTATGAAGACCCAGAATCGGCCCTTTCAGGCCTTAAACCCGCTTTACCTGATTTGTTTCGAGAGCCCTGAGAAGTTTGTTTTCAAGATGTGTGGATGCCTGGTGCTGTTAAACTGGGACTATTATCCTGTTACTTGTTCACGAAAATAGTAATGATGGGGTGCATCTGGAAGCTCTTGTTTCTCATTTAGACTGTGCTAATAATTAGTTGGGCTACTTGTTGCAAGTCTTTCATGCTCTAATTCTAAAAGCGAATTGTTGCTCAGGGCAAGGACTCCAGGAATGTTTGGGCTTATTTATGTGGGGATGGGTTTTTTTGCTTCAGAGCATTTAGTTATATAAGTCAGAAATACTGAGGGGAAGGTCGTGTTAAGCTGTTAAGGATTAATATTTTACTTCACGGATGGTTTAGCCTGGGAGCGGTGCTGGACTGTTCCATTAGTTTTATGTATTTACTTTGGTAGGATCGGGATTTGGCCACAAGAGGGAGCTCCATGCATATGAATGGCAACTTAGCTCTGATCTTAATTCGGAGAGGATCTCCCTCAGTTTTGTTTCCCGTCTCGAGGTCAGGGTAGGAAAATACCCCAAATGGGGTTCTCCGGTCTTTGGGCTGGTAGGTATCTGGTGCAGTGATGCCCTTCCTTATTAACTTCTTGCCGGGGGCCCATGATGTTAGTGCACCTCACTGGCTCTCAGGTCACATTCTGGTTGGAAGGGGTAATTTCCCTGTTTAAGACTCCTGATTTGGTTCTGGTTCGCAGAGTTGTTTCTCATGGGGCAATAGTGGCCCTACTTCCCATTTTGTATCTTGTGGTTTCTGGACGTCTCTTTGTGCTTTACAGATTATCCTATCCCCTTTCAATATTCGAATGCATTTATGCGCACTTAAGTTTGAAACCCAGCATCACTTTCAAGTAACCATGGGTTGTTAAAATAGTAGAGTTGCTTTATATTTTACTGTGAGTAATGATATAGTTGATGGAAGCAGAGAGATATATTCGGGGGCTGGAGGGGAGGATGGGACCCAGTGCTGTGTTAAACGTTGCTTGTGACAGTGGGGGTGGCTGGGTGGGGGGAGGTATATGCTGGGTTATGTTAGGTGGAAGGGGAGATTTTGGGGGGGAGGGGGAAGGGATAATCTTAGAAGGGTGGAGGGGAGGGTCATACAGCAGTACTACTCGAAATAGGGTTGAATGTTTCTTGCTATTTTTGTACAGGGCTGATTATACTTAGCTTATTAATCTTAATCAGATGGCTAATGATGTGACTTTTGCTACCTGGAATGTTAAGGGGATCAGGAAAAAATCCAAGCAACATTAAGTGCTCAAACATTTAAGTTTATTGCGTTCTCAGATAACATTCTTACAGGAATCCCATCTATTAGAATCTGAAGCTTTACAACTTAGGAGACAACAGGTGGGCAGGTCTATGATGCTCAGGGCTCCACTAAAAGCTGTGGGGTCATGCTAATCATTAATAGAGGCATTCCTTTGTTTCTACGCAGGTTATCAAAGATCCAGGGGGTAGATTTGTCTTAGTCAAAGGCACTCTCTGGTCTGTTCCACTTTTACTTTGTAGTATATATGGTCCCAATACTGACGATCCGGGGTTTTTTACGAGGCTGATAACTATTATTCTTCTTCCAATGCTTCCCATCAGGATCATTATGGGGGGCGACTTTAATCAGGTCATAGATTCTAACCTGGATAGGTCAGGTAGTGGATTGGGAGGGATGCCCCCGGGGCAGAGGGCACTTAGAGATCTGGTGGATCAGTGTGGGCTCTGTGATGTCTGGCGCGTGCTGTATCCTGACGCCAAGGAGTTCACTTTTAGTTCAATGGTGCACTGCTCTCGGTCTCGCATTGACTACATATTTATCTCTCAGGGTCTCTTGCCCGGGGTCAAGGCCACCTCGATCCAAACTGGTCCTGTTTTTGACCATTCCCTTGTGGTATGTAATTTGGCATTCCTTAAATTATCTAAAAGGGAGACCAGATGGAAGCTCAATGAGCAGCTCCTTAAGGATGCCAAATATTGTAAACTCATAAGGGAGCAAATTGAGCTCTTTTTCTCATCTAATCCACTAGACAGTGCAAACCTGGATATTTTATGGGGGGCTTTTAAAGCATACATGAGGGGGGTTCATATCAGTATGGCGGCTAATAGGAAAAGGGCACAGGAGGAAGAGTTACTATCATTAATGTCCCACATTCGGTCCCTCGAAGCGAATCTTTCTGTCAGTATCTCTGATGAGGATAGGAAGAGGCTTCTAGTGGCCAAAAACAGATATCTAGAGCTGTTAAGGGAAAAGGCAGAATTAGCTATAATCCATACCAGAGCCAGTTATACGGATCAGGGAGAGACAGCAGGGTGCCTGCTGGCATTGCGTATAAAACAACAGGAATCCGCAAGATTTAACCCACCAATCTGGGCAATGGCGGATGGGTCCCTGAGAGTATCCCCTACCGAGATAGTACAGGAGTTCGCCCTATTTTACGAAAGATTGTATGGTGACATGGAAAATCCCCCTTGTCCTGGGATTATTGAGAAGTACTTAAGGGACTCCCACCTACCTTCCCTATGAGAGCAACACAAGGGTTCTCTGGCTATTCCCATATCCCAGGAGGAAATCTCCGAGGTTATTGGTGGGCTACCCGCAGATAAGGTTCCAGGACCAGATGGGTTCTCCTCCCTATTTTACAAAGTTTTTCGTGATCTTTTATTACCAGTACTTTATCGCCTATTTCAGTATATTCTATCTGGAGTAATGGTAGACCCCCACCTCTTTGAAGCCCTGATTGTTCTTCTCCCTAAACCAGATAAGGATCCCGAGTTAGTTCAAAGCTGTAGACCCATATCCGTTCTAAACCAGGATATTAAAATCCTTTCAAAGATACTAGCCAATAAGTTAACTGTAGTCCTCCCTGACCTAATAGGTATGGCCCAGATTGGATTCATGAAGGGACGTTCATCATCAGACCATTTGCGTATCCTCTCTCATGTCTTCTCGGCCACCAGGGATGCTGAGTTTCCTGCCGGGCTGGTCTCCCTGGATGCCAAGAAGACATTTGACCACGTGAACTGGAACTTTTTGTTTCGGGTCCTTGAAGCCTGCCAGTTTCCTCCTGTCTTCATATCCTGGATTGCTGCAATATACAAAACTCCAACAGCAAGGATCTCTGGAAATGGTGCTTTTTCCAAGTCCTTTTCACTACATTCAGGTACCAGACAGGGCTGTCCCTTATCTCCTCTCTTATTTAACCTGTACCTTGAGCCCCTTAGTCAAAACATTCTTAATAACACAGAAATACAAGGCATTTGGGTTGGGTGTCACGAAATTAAGGTCACCGCATATGTGGATGATCTGCTTGTGCACGTATCCCATCCGGTATCTTCCGTCCCGGTCCTGCTGGATGAAATAGCTAAATTCAGCGCCCTATCCAATTATAAACTAAATGCTAATAAATCCTCCTTTTTTCCTCTAAACCACAAGACATTCAAGACTGATATTATCCCCTTAGGATTATGTTGGGATCCCAGGTCATTTAAATACCTGGGCATTAAACTAACTCGTAACCCCTTGGTATGGTTTAAGGAAAATTTGGAGCCCCTCTCCCAGACTATAACTCAGGATTTTGATAGATGGTCTAAGCTCCCTATTTCGCTATGGGGCCAGATTAACATTGTTAAGATGAATATTTTCCCAAGAATTTTCTATCCTTTATCTCTTCTCAATACTTTTATCCTGTTATCCTGGTTTAAGAGGATGCATGGTGTTTTCACCAAGTTTATCTGGTCTGACAAATACCCCCGATTGGCTTATCATAAATCGGCTGCTCCAAAATCTGAGGGGGGCCTGCTGATTCCCCATTTGGCTATATATTATTGGGCTAGTCATTTGGCAAAATGTCTGAAATGGATATGTCCTGGCCTGGAAAAGGAGCAACCAGCTTGGCTTAGGATAGAGTTGGATGCAATTTGGTCTACGAATCTGGATCCCCTAACTCTGTTCTATGTAAAAATGTCCCAGGTGCGTGTGGCCGAGATGTGTCCCACAGTTGCTACTTCTTTAAAGGTATACGCGCAACTCTGTTCCTTTTTTCATCTGGAACTCCCCATCTTTCACTATGAACAAGCAGCAGATTCCCCATACTTGGTTGCCCCAGTTGAGCGATGGGATAGTATCCTCTTTTGTGGATGAGGAGAGGCAATGGCTATCTGTAGGTGATCTTATTCGGAAATTTAGTAGCCCGGCTCTTTCTCATTTTAAAGTAATACAGTTAAGGCACCTACTTACAATAGTCTTTGGCAATATCCCTCCCAATCAGTCGGTTGGGGACCTGATCCCAGAAGTCTCTTCCTTACTTGGATCTTCGGGTATCGTATCTAAATTATATCAGGTTGTGTTTCACAAAAGATATGGGGACTCTTTTGGACCGACGAGGTTCTGGAGCTCCATACTTCCTCAATATTACCCTAATTGGCAAGCCCTGTTGAGGTCCTGTCATAAATATGTTTCCCAAGACAGGCTACGTCTTATGAAATATCACATTTTGCACAACATGTATTATACTTCGGTTAAGTTAAAGAAATGGGGTCTCTTGGACTCTAACATATGTCTTAAATGTTATCGGGAGGAAGGAACACTTCTTCACATATTTTGGTCTTGTCCCAAAATCTCCCTTCTTTGGGACTCTATCAAAATGTCCCTGGATACCTTACTGGGTTTGCAGGAGTATTTCATGCCTGACATTTGTCTCCTAGGGGACTTGTCATCTATCAGAGTTAAAGTGAGAAGGTTTCATATTTCCATGATAGCTCTATCTGTCAAGAAGCTTATTTTACGTCACTGGAAAGACAAGTCTACTCCGACATTACAGGAATGGGTGAACTAAATTCTTGCTAACCTGTGTACAGAAAAAACGATTGCCAGCCTCCACAACAGATTATCTCTTTATACTCAAATATGGGATCCCCTTTACTCTTTAATTCTAGCTGCTCAGACTTAGTTGTGTTCTAGAGCAAATGGCCCTGTAGACCTTTGTATAATGACTTTGAACTTATGTGACACACAGATATGTTACTGCTGTGTGGGAGGGTGGGGCAGTTTTAACATATGAAGTTTTGTATTCTTGTTTCACTTTTCTTGTTAACTGCCTCTTAATGTGGAAAATCTGTTAATAAAAATTTTGAATTAAAAGGCCCCGTGTATAGATCTATGCTGTTCTAAGACAGCAAATACTAGGACCTGGCTGTAAGATGTAGGGAGGAGTAAGTGCTGGGAAGAGTAAAAAACTTGCCTTGCAAAGGCAATTTGGCCCAAGTCCCACTGCTAAAAATAGGTTGAGTAATAGGCTGCAGGTGAGGGAGCTTAAGGGCACAGAGATAGTTACAAGATGAGTTGCAGTGCACATGACAGCCCACCGGAAGGCTATATTCCCTCCACATAGAAGGTTGTGAGAGCTGGTATACTGTGCAAGGCACAAGGGAGAGAAGGAACGGATAATGGAGCCAGTGAATCCCCCACATGGTGATGCCTTGGAGAGAGCAGTGATAGTAATTCACACTGGTCCTAGTAGCCTATTGATTGGATTAGCAGCCTAAACCGCTCCCTGAGTATTCGTTGGTCTATAGATGTAGAATACCCTCAACTATTGCCCCTTCACTACACTGCAGGAATCCTTCCTAAGCTAGCAGATCAGACCAGAGACTCCTTCCTGAGCTAGTGGGGTACCGCAAGGTTCAGTACTAGGACCAGTCCTCTTCAATGTCTTTATAAGCAACATTGCAGAGAGACTGGAAGGAAAAGTATGTCTCTTTGCAGATGACACAAAGATCTGCAACAGAGTTGATGCACAAGGTGGGGTGGAAAGGATGAGAAGGGACTTGGCAAGATTAGAGGAATGGTCAAATGTATGGCAGCTTAGATTCAATGCTAAGAAGTGCAAGGTAATGCACCTGGGAAACAAAAACCCAGGGAAAGAGTACACAATGGGGGGTGAGACACTAACAACAACAAAAATGGAAAGGGACCTGGGGGTAGTCATATCAGATGACCTAAAGGTGGGCAAGCAATGTGAGAGGGCAGCAAGGAGGGCTGGGGGGATACTGGGATGCATAGGGAGAGGCATCACCAGTAGAAAACAGGATGTTATTATCCTTCTGTACAGACAGCTGGTCAGACCCCATCTGGAGTATTGCATGCAGTTCTGGAGACCCAATCTCCACAAAGACATAGACAGAATGGAGGCTGTCCAGAGGAGGGCAACTAAAATGGTGCAGGGTCTGCACCGGAAGACATATGAAGAGAGACTTAAGGAGCTTAATATGTATAGCCTCGAGGAAAGGAGGGAGAGGGGGGACATGATAGAAACTTTCAAGTACCTCAAGGGAATCAACAAAGTCCAAGAGGGTAGCATCTTTCAAAACAAGAGGTGTGCAAGAACAAGGGGGCACAATTTGAAGATAGAGGAGGGTCGGCTCAGAGGTAATTTAAGGAAGTATTTTTTCACAGAGAGGGTTGTGGATGCATGAAACGGCCTTCTGGAGGAGGTTGTGGAGTCAAAAACAGTGGTGGAATTCAAGCATGCATGGGACAGTCATAAGGCAATTCTAGGGGGTGGGGGCAGAAAGAAGTAGGCTGCTGGTTAACTAGGATCTGCAGCTTATTCATTAGGTAGGGAAATGGGCAAACTGGGTGGGCCAAGCGGTCCTTATCTGCCATCAAATTCTATGTTTCTATGTTTCTATGTAGTAGTTCAGGGATAACTTAGCACATTTAGGCATATCCTCAAACTCAGTGATGGGGAGGGAAGCTATGAAAAAATGATCGTAATGAGTGACAGAAGGAGTGGGCATGGGTATAAGGTGGGGCAGGGCAATAGTGTATTTAATAACTGGCAGTATGCAGGATGGGAGGGCGGTGACAAAATGTGGCTTTTGCCATACCTTAGCGAGGCTTGTGGTCTCGGGCAGTGGCTATGGAAGTGGCGTCCGCCCAGTGGCCGAGTCTCCCTCTGCAGATGAGCTGGGGGCCCTGGGGGTTCTCGGCTGGGGAGAGAGGAAACAGGAGAGATTAAATACTGGCCAGAGACAAAGGCCACACAGTCCAGCAGGAGAAAAATTAGCAAAACAAAAGGGCCGATTTCACTTGGCGTTCAGGAGTCTGGGGTCCAGGCAACAGAATCAGGAGAGGGCTATAAACACTTTTTAACTTTGCATTGCTTTAACAAATAAGGCTAACAGCAGTTACTAAGTAGAAATCATCAAACCAGCAGTAAAACTTGCAATTACAGCCCTTTTCAGGTATTTTTTACAGAAAGCAAAAGAGAAACGGACAGTGGACCAATCAGAACAGGGCCGAAAAAGGCGCTCATGTTCCGATTGGCTGGTGGCTTTTGCTATACCTTAGCGAGGAGAGTGTCCGGACTTGTGGTCTCAGGTGGGTCTCGGGTTTCCTGCATTCACTGTGGACACCTGCTGACACGTGCTGACACAAATGTCTCAGCGTGCGTCTCCATGAGCCTGCCCCACTCACTGAGGGGCAACTTCTTTATACTTTGTGACCTGGATGTAACTGTCCAGAGTCACACACTGTCCCTGTTTCCCACAGTGAAGTAATTCAATTAAAAAGCTAAAAATACTGGGAGTTAGCTCTTTACTCTCAACAGTGGCATGCCCTTTCACAAATGTAGCAAGCACAGAAAAAACGCTGCTCTTCTGGCATTTGTCTCAGTGTCTGTAGTCCCTGAGGCTCACCAGTGGACTACAGAATCCCACACTTCCTGTTGTCTCCTAGGTTACAGTATACAGACATCCTGTTCTTGACAGGCTCCCTATGCTCAGTGCAAGGCATTCACTAGAACTCTTGATTGTTCCTCTAAACTTCGCTGTACTTATTGTCTCACAGCACAAGGCTGTCACACAGCTTGATATAGTGAATCCAACACTCGCTCACTGTGGGGCAAGTTCTTTATACTCTGTGACCAGGATGTAGCTGTCCGGGGTCACACACTGTCCCTGCCTCCCACAGTGAAGTCATTCAATTGAAAAGCTATTCCAGTATTTGCAGCAAAGAATTGTTATCACTAGAACAGTTACAAACAGAGTCCTCAGGCCTGGCCATGTTGACCACCTGAGAGCAGATCTCTGTAACGCTAACTGGTCATCTGTATTTGAGGCTTCTGATGTGGAATGTGCATTGGACCACTTCATCCTCCTTTTCAATACAATCTGCAACACCCATGCATCCTTCACAAAGTGTAAAATCAAGGGCCACTTTAACCCCTGGATAAGCCCCAAGATCCTTGAACTTATGAAAAATAGGGACCATTTCTGGCACCTAGCTAGAGCCTCAGGAAAGCAGTCTGACATAATGAACTACAAACAAGCCAAGAATAACAGCACCAGGACCCTCTGCACAGTCAAAAACCTTTACTATAAGGAGGCCCTGGCCAAGAACTGGAACGATGGCCGAAAATTCTGGGCAAACCTTAAAGAGGTCACCGGCAGGGAACCCCAAACTGCCCCCACCATGATCAGCGTAGATGGTTCCCCCATCCTTGACCCGAAAGCTATAGCTGACACTTTCAACCTTGCTTTCATGACCTCAGCCATGTTCTCCCTTCAGACTACTTCCTCTCCAACAACCACGTTGCATACCCACAGACCCCTGTGCATCCCCTTTTTCAGTTCAAGACCATTTCAATTGGCGTTGCCAAGAAATATCTTAAAAAGGTGCTCGGTAAGGGGAAATTCAGTGGTGACATCCTTGACCTAAAACTAATCTCACTGACACTGGAAGAAATCCTGTCCCCTCTCACCCACATCTTCAATCTATCACTTTGACTTGCAGTATTCCACCAAAAATGGAAAGCTGCAGTAGTCATTCCTGTTCATAAGAGCAGGAACCAGGCCATGATAGAGAACTACAGACCCATCTCTTTGCTACCACCACTCTCACAGGCCCTTGAACAAATCACTGCGGACCAACTTGTCGAATACCTTGACAAGTACAAACACCTGTGCCCAGAGCAGCACAGCTTTAGAACTGGGCACAACACCACCACAGCTCTTCTTGAATTCACAGGCTCCATCTACAAATCACTTGATCCTGGACAACTTACCAGGGCAATCTTTATTGACCTTACAAAGACATTCGATATGGTTAATCATGCCCTTCTAACCGAGCAACTTGCCGCCACTGGCCTTGCACCCGAGGCTGTCTTATAGTTCTGTAGTTACTTGGACCATCGATCCCAGAAAGTCAAGATAGGGTCTATTCTCTCGGACAGCAAACCTGTCTGCTCAGGCATTCCTCAGGGGTCTATACTGGGTCCCCTCCTATTCAGTTTATTCCTGAATAGCCTCCCTCAAGCCAGTCAGTGCCACATCCTCCTCTACGCTGATGACACGGTCATCTTTACACATGGCTCAGATCCTGGTGAGCTGGAGCAGCAACTTCAAAGGGACTTCACCTGTCTAGAGAAGTGGTTCAAGGTTCATAAGTTGATTATGAACTACAAAAAAACAAAGACCATGCTGTTCTCCAGCCTCTCAAATAAGCATCGTAACTACCCTATATCAATACGCAATGTTGATGGGGCCTCTCTCGAACTTGTCCAACATTTTAAGTACCTGGGTATTACCATTGACAACTCGCTGTCCTATATAATTCATATTGACAACAAGGCCAAAGCAATCAACAAACGTATTGAGCTGCTTTATAGATACAAGCACAGCTTGACCCCTGAAGCCCTTAAAATAGCTGCTCACAGTTCTATGGGCTCTCTCATGGACTACGGCCTGCCCATATTTGGCTCTGCCTCTGATACTGCCCTCTGGTGATTAAAAGTAGCCCTAAACAAGGCTTGCCGGTTAACCTTAGGTTCGCACAGGCTTACTCACACCTGTGATCTGTACACCAATGCACAATGGCTCCCACTAAATGGCCGGTTAAAATTCCAAACCTGCCTGTTGGCAAAAAAGATCAGCCTTGGCACCCTTCTGACTGGGGTCTGTCAACTTCTGGTGTCTAGCATTAACCCTCAGCACACACGTAACTCCGAGCACCAGTTCTTCAAACTCCGAAATGTTGTACCTCTCAAGGACAAAGGTCCTTTGCTCACAGGACCCTGCTTTGGTTTAACTCCCTCCATGATAATATTGTGCGCATGCCAACCTTGGGCGCCTTCAAAGTTCGCCTAAAGGAACATATGTTACATGAAGCCCATTATGACTGTCATCGATAACTTCGCCATCCCAGCTTCACCTTCATTACTCCCACTGCTTCCCCAATTTCATAATCTGTCTCCATTTCTGAACCTTATTCCTCCCTTCCCACCCCTTTTCCTCCCCTGTTCCCCCGCCCCGTTAGCCCAAACATCTCTCTGCTCCTGGCACTTGGGGCTCCTCCCCAGCTACCCCTGCACTTAGCATCTTCTTCTTAAGCTCCGTCTCTGCTGACAACTGATTGGTATTCTCCATTGGGCATCATAACTTGTGTGAACAGAACATTTGAAGCCTACTTGTACTGTGTCTCATTATAGAATCCCTGTTGCACACCCTGTATAGTGTGTTCCCTGTTCAATTTCACCCTCCTATTTGTGTTGTATTCCTGATGTGGATTCTGTTGTAAAGAGCTCTGAGCTCAAGTGGTTTAATCTGAGCTTTAATAAATAAATAAATAAATAGTAGGTGGTCAAAATTCATTCTAGAAAGGAGGGGTGCATGTTGAATAAAATGTATCACATGGAGAAGCTGACATGCATTGTGAGACTGCAGAAGGAAACTTTTGACAATAAATGTCACAATGGTGTTGTATGTATCATCTCAAGAATGGGCACTAAGCTGTCATAGCCCTTTATGTAACCTAATACCCCCAGACACCAATAGGAGTAATCCATTAAGGGGGAGGTGATTGCTAACATGACCAACCAATTCTACACTGACTTCTTGGGGCTGTATAGTCACTATGGTAACTTTCTGGGAGGCAGAGACTATGCATCCTGGGAGCTGCAGAATGGGAACCCAGGCATCTTTCAGGAATTTGTCCCAATTCTCACCCCTCACAGACAGGCCAATGAGTAGCTGTGCATGCCGGTACTCAATGATAAAGTGGGTTCCCACAACGAACACCATACAGCTAGTCACCGATTCAAGTTCTTTGACCTGGGCCAATTCCCAATACTTGACCTTCCTCCCCCCTATAGCAAAGAGCTTTCAACCCCTGGGTCGGGATGATGATAGGCCCAATAATCTTTCATTTCACTTCAAGATTACATCCCCCCCCCATGGTCCATAGGCTACTGCAGGCACTATCAAACAGAGGTAGTGCAGTGAGCGATGGCCTATGCCCCCAGTTCCTAAAATTAGCTCCAGATCTTATAGCTAAACCCCTGGTACACATTATCATCTTATCAATAGCCACTTTCACCATTCCTACATTCTGGAAAGAGGCCAGGGTGGTACTGTCCTTAAGTCAGGAGATCCTAGCCTCCCCAAGAACCCAAGAACTATCGGCCCATCTCCATCTTATCACACATGAGCAAAATAATGAAGAAGGTGGTATTCTAGCAAATATCTGACCACCTCACAGCATATAATAAATTATCTCCACACCAACATGGTTTCAGAAAGGGATACAGCACCACCACAGCCCTGGCCCAGTTTAGAGACCATGTCCTCAGGGAGGCGAATAGGGGGAGCCTCACTAAGGCCATATTCATTGACCTTTCCAAGATGTTTGACATGGTCAATCATGGAATGCTACTCAGGGATTTATCAGAGCTAGGTTTCTCCCCAAGTTCCTCTAGTTGGGTCAAGAACTACCTCTCAAATAGGACACAGATGGTTCAGATTGGTGGATCCCTATCCATCCCTCTTCAAGTTCTCAGGGGAGTCCCTCAAGGGTCCATCCTTGGTCCCCTACTGTATTTGGTCTTTGTAAATCCTCTACTATTAGAATCAACCTCAATTAGCAGAATCATGTATGCTTATGACCTCATACTATTCTGTAGTGACAGCTCCTATGACAGGCTATCTCAGACACTCTCCAGGGAGTTTGCCTCTATTAAAAAATGGTTCACTCAGCATAGTTTAGTCATCAATGTGAAGAAAACAAAAGCCATGCTGTTTGGCTCAAACCACAGGTTTGTAAGAAATTCAGCTAGTCCCCAGCATTCTCTCAGCATTCAAACCCTGAATGGAACAACTCTAGAACAGGTCAATAATTTCAAATACCTAGGGGTAAACTTAGAGCCCTCACTTAGCTTTGACTACTACATAGGGCAGATTATGAAAAGGGTAAACCAGCGTTTGGGAGTCTGTTTCAGGCTGAAACACCTGTTGTCACCTGAGGCGAGGCTAGCAATAGGACAAAGCACCCTGCTCCCGATCCTGGAGTACTGCTCTCCTATCTTACATCACATCTCATCCAAACTAAGGAATAGATTGAACACAGCTTACAACACCATATGCAGATTTGTCACTCTGGCTCCTTATGACACTCACCACTGCACCCTACATCAATCATTAGGGTGGCTACCACCCCCCCCAGGCATGCAGAGATCTCTTGTACGGTACATTCATTAACAAGACACTCCACGATGGTGACAAATCACCGCTTTCAAGCATGCTTGCCACTAAATGGGTTTCCCACCAGCTTAGGTCCTCCTCAAATCAAACCCTAGAATGTTCCAGATTATCAGCAGTCATGGGGCAGAGGGTATTTTCGTGTGTGGCACCTAAGTTCTGGAACACTCTCCTGGTAGAACTTCATTTCTTGGACTTCCCACCAATCTTCAAACAGCACTTCAAGAATGTTCTAGCTGGAAATGTTACATGTAACTGCTAGCTAGCACTACTATCAGCACTGTTTTTATTGCATTACCATGTATTTGATATCTAAGAATTACCTAATCAATGAGTTATGTTCTCTCTATATTGTCATCCCACTGCATGGGGATATATTTCTGAAAACTGTACTTATCTCAAAGGTTTTCTCTCGGTAACCTATGTGAAGCTGTTATGATAGTGTACTGTTAAACATGTCTTGTTATGGTGTGCCATTTAGATGGCCCAGGTCACACCTAAAAATGGTCCCTGGACCAGTGCACTCACTCGGTCAACAAATACATAAACAAACAAATAAATAAATACTGGCTTGGGTGCAGAGGGAGCAGAACATTGATTTATGACCACTGCAGAGGTCTCCCATGAGCAGAGGGGGCCTCCATGATATGTTTGAGCCCTAAACACCCATAAGGGGGTGCATATAGGGTTTCATGGTTTGGGCTCTTAGAGTAACTTTATCTTTATGGAATTGTTTTGAACTGCCTACCCAAGTGTGGAATTTTATTGCAGATTGCTGAGACTGAAACTCCTTACCTCTGTGTTCATTCCTGCCTACACAGTTGGCTCAAATAAAATATTACATTGAAAACACACCTTCTGGTTTGGGCAACTTGTTTCTTTAAATGAAAGCAGAACATACAAGATCATCTGTCACAGACTGGCCCTCCCAAAATTCAGTCTGCATTGTCCTATTAACTTCTTATGACCCTTCAACTGCCTGAGTGGTCATCTTGGTGTGCTGCCACCACCCAGCTTGACTCTCACTTGAGGTAATTTTAGATTTGCTTCCCCCCACTACCCATTTCTCACACAGCACAGTGGCCTTTCCCAAGAGCAAGTGATCCACCACTATAACCACAGCTACAAAGTCTCTTTCACCTGCTCTCTTAGGCTTAGGTGCGATTTGGACCATTTAAAAGATTATGCCTCCAGAGACTGATAACAGGCATGCCAATTATACCAGGTTATCAATACCCTTAAAAGTACAGTCACAGAGAGTGTGAGTTAATACTCCACAATATTTACATATAGTACATGATTATACACACAAAATGTATGGAGACTACAGTAACTCTACTGAAATAAAAAAAATAAAGCTTTTGCAGATTCAGAATAAAATTCACTAGTTTCTAAACTAGATAGTTAAAGGAGACCCTCAACTGGGATCTCTTGAGTCATAACAGATACTGGCAAAGCTGTCCCTGGGTCAGTTCCCTAAAATATGACTAGCTTTATAAGAAAATGCAGGCAGAAAAATATTTATGTCAGGCTTGTCCTCTGGTTGCATCATCCAACATACCCATCCTACATCACAAGATGGACATTCCTTTGATCTGCAGCCTAACCCTGCCCCCTTAAATAAGTATAACCTGGTTAGGGTCTTGGGAGTGATTTAGAACTACTTTTTCTTGTTCCAAATGGCATACATCCCCACAAAGAACATCTGGCCTGCCCTAGTTATTGTTTATACATAAACACATAGCCCTTTTTAGATGGCTGGAGTTCTTTTCTTTGATAAGATCAAATGATTGTTTGCCTTTGGCCTAGGACAAGAAAAAATGAAATTTGAATTTCCTTATACTGTACATCCCCTCTAGTAAAATAGTTCACAGAGAAATAAAAAAAAAAACATACTGCATTGGAGTCACACCATCATATAAATTTATTCTGAAGGTTGGCCCTTACTGAGGCTCCTGTGTCACATATGTGACTCTTAATGCTAAGAATATGCTGAGTAAATTGCATCTTTTCCTTAACTCTCAGCATGGCTTTGAAGGGAGATTTCTGAGGCAATATTGTCCTATGGACACAATTGTTATACCGTAATAAAGCTGTGAATTGCAGTTCTAAAATGATATACATTTTGTTCATAGATTAAAAGGTACCCAAACAAGCAGTTTTTTTTTTAACTGCAAACTCCAAAATCTGGCTTTACAGCGAGGTAAAGTAAAGGCTGCTGTTTACATTTATGCTAAAACTACATTTATGTAAATAACATAAACATCAGCCTTTCACTTTCAAAAAACAGCCTTGGTTTCTCCCTAAGATGTCTACCAAGTGTGTTAAGTGATGAATAATAAAAACATCATCGGAGCCAAAGACAGAAACCCACATATATTCCTATGGTGCTAACTAGTTCTTCTTTCCCTCTTTGTTTTGAATTGTTGTACCAGAATGATCAACACTATGTATTAACTCGTGGATTATTTTGATCAGTACACATGGTAGGCTATGATTTTGTTTACTTTAACTTGCGGAAAATGTTTTGCAATCCAGCTGACTTTTTCTTTGGCAAACTGCATTACAGTACAACACTTCAAATATCTGATGATCTAGTGGTTATGTGATGCACTGAATTTTGTTTTTTGTTAACTAGGAGAGACACACACTAAGCTGAAAGCTTGTTTACAGGTATGGTCTGGGAGCACAAGGAAGTTTACTGACCTGCTCAGGGTCACACAGCAAAGTACCAGTCTGGTTCAGTTCCAAAGCTCATGCTCGCTTGTTAATCCAAAATAAGGCTTTCTTTTTCCATGTGAACCCCCTGCACCTAGCCTGCCTTCTGTTGAACACCCCACCATCCATACCCTGTCCTTAGTACTGTCTGGGGCCGCATACTGTATGTGCATACGGTCTCATGAAGAGAATTATCACACCTCAGTAATTTTGTACCTCAGAGAGTTGTGCACACCTATACTAATGCGAATCATCAACTGGCATTGTTAAAAAAACCTCCCAAATCACTCTCCAGTCCACATTCTCAATGTTTGACTTCTGCTTCCACAGTAAACATTGAGTGGATCACCACCCTTCTGCACAGCGAAGGTAGTATGTACAGTTCCCCTGCTGTGCTTTTTTCCCGCCTCATTAACCAACAACTAGGTCTTCCTGGAGGGCCAAGCAATAAGCATCATGACCCACCAGAAAAACTGCTGTTCATGCCCTCATAAGGGTTGCACTTACAATGGATAACAATATTATTAGCAGGAGAGGCATACTAATACCTTAAGAGAATCCACCTGACTTCCAGTGTCAGTCTACTCCTTTACCTGTGATCTGCAGAACCCCGCAGGACAGTTCTCAGCAATTATTCTCCAGTACTTTTCTGTGCTGTACTCCACAATGCGAGTTGGCTGGCTACCACCCTTCCAAATCTTGAATGAGTTAAACACAACTCCCTCAATACTGTCCTAACAAACGTCAACATCCCCCCCCACCTAAGGGTAATCTCCCTACACTGAATTCAAGTAACAGTTTAGGTGCAGCCCTGCCACTCTGAGTACAGTTCAACCCCTTTTATCCGACCCCCAAAAATCCAACTCTCTCTAACTAACCTGTGCTGTGTCCCCTGCTTTAAATAAGCTGTCAGTCTGCTACCTTGCGGTTGGTGTTAATTGGTTAAATTAAGGCACTCCCTGAATCTCCCTGAATCTAGCATGAGTGTATAAATGGATGCTGTCTCTGTGGCCCCTTTTCAGCTAGTGAGCGCTGGCTGGATCGTTTCAAGTGTCGCCACGGAATTCGCCAGCTCAGACTTTGTGGCGAAAGGCTCAGTGCAGCCCTGATCTCCCTGACAACACTCACAGTACTGACACTGATGTTTCTGCAGGCAGAGATCGCACAGCTTGTAGATGGACATTAAAATCTTAAAAATCTTACATTAGCAGAGAGCTAAAATGTAAAACTAGTTTTGTTTGACATGCATTAGATATATCACCAACTCTCCCTGCAGATATCAGAACGAAGGAGGGAGGCAGCACAATAGGTAGCACGACTCGCAGTAGTTCCTATATTCCACACAGTGAAATCGGATAGTGCGGCTCTGCAAACTAATCTTTTAACTAACGATTTTACACAAGGTGTACACTAATACCACTACCTCACTCTCTCTCCATGTCCACACTACACTGTAATTCTACTTGTTCAGCAATTTCATCTGCAGGGACAGTAGAAGAGAACAAATTCTGTACAAGGCTGCTGACTGACTGCTGTATATCAGTCTGCACAGTTTTGGCCACTCATGCACGTTCATCGAGCAGGATCTGCTACTAACTACCCAATAAATAATATCAGTACACATCGTTATTCTGTTAGCGGAGGACTAGATTTCTTTTTTTGGGGGGGACGGATGCAATGACTGTGATATATAAATATGGAGACTATCACTAGATATTGTTTGAATCTGGTCCCTTCAGCAGAGGCATGTTAATGATAAATGAAATAAGATGTTTCTTCACTGTGATAATGTGTGTTTTTTTTTTATTCTGTGTGTGCGTGTGGTTAACAGGCTGAAATCCCGATTATCCGGACACCCGTTTATCCGAACTGATTGGATGTCCCCCATGCTGGTCGGATAAATGGGGTTCAACTGTATTTGTCATCGCTGGCTACTCTTATCCACAGTCAGGTAGTGATCACGATGCTGGCAGCCCCACATTTCAGATCTCACAGTGATCTGTTCAATGTCCTCCTTCATGTCTAACCTGAATATACAGTAGCTATACCCTGCTGTAATGGCCTCTTCAGTCCCTCTCTGGCATTCATTCTTCTCACCTGCTCCCCACACCAAAAACTGGTGAGTTCACTACCCTTCTGCATCATAAATGTGGTTAGTACAGTCTCCTGTGTTATTTTTACATATTAATAATAAACATGATCTTCTGGTAAGCCAGGCTGATAGCAGCATGGCACAAGTGGAAAAGTAGGCTTTCCTACCCATATAAGATCTAAGTCACCTATGATTAGGTACTATTAAATGACATGCATAATGATGTTCACACCATCATTTAGCAGTGCCTAATCAAAGATAGCCTAGATCTTTTAAGGATAGGAAAGCCCATCATTGTCCTTGTTCCCTGCTGCTATCAGCCTGACTTACTGGAAAGATATGTTTATATTTGATATGTCAACATAAAACAGGAACTGCACTACTTGCATTCATGATACGGAAGGGTGATGAGCTCACCAGTTTGTGGTGTGAGGAGGAATAGTGAAGAATGAATACCAGAGGGGGACTGAGAAGGCCACTCTTGCAAGGTACTGCTATATTCAGGGAAGGGAGAGACAAAGGAGAGAAATATGAGCAGATTACTGTGAGAAATACGATGTGGGGCTGCCAACACCTTGATCACTACCTGACCCCGTTGTCCTGGCCAACATTCTCCTTCCCATAAAACCAGTTCATGCAATTGCCCAAGGCTGTGTGTGGATATTAATGTATGAAATGGCAGCCACTACACATTCAGTTACTTCACTACCAGCCTAGTATTGCTTGTAAAGCACTTTGGGCTACAACGTGTATGAAAACCACTATATAAATGCTGATTCTTCTTCTTATTATTATTTTCCATGGAAAAAGAAGATAAGACAAGCATATATTTAAGTTTCAAGAAAGTGTGAACTCTAACATTGAACTGCACAAGAACTGTGCTACAAAAAAGTGGTGGCTCTAGAGGGTGGTGAAGGGTGTGGCTGCAACCACTCCCCACATAGTAACATACTTGCTTGCTGCTGCTGCTATATTTCACTTTGTTGAAGAAGTCTGATTTATTGATTGTACAAATGTTTGCATTCAAACTATGGATTACATTTGTAGGTTCTGTCAAAAGCGTACTAGAAAAGAATAATAGCAGAAAATATAAAGGTTTAATAAAAATGTTTAAAAGTGCATATTAAGCATGCACGCCACCACAGCACCCCCATTGTAGCATCCTGGATCTGCCATAACCACTAGACCACCAGGTTATTCAAGATTTGTACTGCACTGTGGTTTGCCACAATGAAAGTCGGTTGGATTAAAACATAATTTCAGCATGTTAAAGTAAACAAAATGAACAGAACCATAGCCTAACATGTGTATTATACAAAATAAGGCACATGGTTTTGACCATTTGGGTGAAACAATTCTATACAAAGAGAAAAAAGAACTAGTTAGCACTATAGAGACTTGGCTCCAATGATGTCATCACATCTCTGACTTTGGCTCCAATGATGTCATCACATAACACATTTGCCGGCCATTTTAGGAAGCAGGTAAGACAGTTTTTTGAAATTGGAAGGCTGATTTTACAATTTTCAAATGCTCTGGAACCACATTTAGGTAAATTATATAAATGTAGTTTTAGCATTAATGAATATAGCAGCCTTTCCTTTAGTCACCTACGGAATCAGATTTTTGAATAGTTTGTTGTCAAAATGTTGTGTAGGTATCCTCTTTAGAGATCTACCTTCAAAATAATTTAAGGAATTGAGAACATGACACAATTTTCTTAGAAACATTTCATAGTATATTTGGCATCCAGGTAAGAAGACAGGTACTTTCCACTCTTCTCTGTTCCTCTCCAAAAATAGAAAAAACACAAATGTTCTGAGCTAGCTGACTTATGCTTGAAGATGATGGTTGAGCCAAATCCTACACTCATGAAAAAAAATATTCGGTTGCTGAGCAGGACGCAGGCATTTATGATTATGCCATTTTGCAGAGTATGGAAACAGTGGGTCTGAGGGCAGACTACATTCTGTACTCTGGAAATTATTTTCGTAGAGGATGGGTGGGTTGTTGATGGGGACAGTGTTAACTGTTTAACAGGGAGTGGTGCTAAGAACTTTTAGATGCCAACTTGCTGGGAATACCCATGTCAATTTAAACAGGGCTACACACACAAAATTATAAAGAAGTCCATGATTGCACCCTCCTGACCTTGAATGCATTAAAGGAGCACTTTGAATGGTCATGGACAAAAGTGGGGGTGCTGCAGCCCCCCCCCCACAGGTTCCAGCACCTATGGATACAGAGCACCAAAATTTGGGGACAAGCGTTTTATGGATAGCATCGATGTGAGATGAAAAATCAAGGACTTAATTCAGGCACATACACTAAGATAATTGAACTGGGGACTTTTTTCACATGGGAGTCATCAAGAGTGAAAAAAAAATCTAATGTATTGTGGAGCTTGATAAGTCACTGCTTATTGGAAAATATCATGGAGACCAATTTTGGGGGGCACTAAGTGAGAATTGGTTAGTGCAGAACCAGCAATGAATGTTGCAAACGTTGCTGAAATATCACCTTCAGTTCAAGGGCTGAAACTCTGATGTAAAGAGTATCACATCATCTGCATACACGTGAATGTGCGCAAAGTCATAGACAAGGTGAATTCATTTACAAAAATGGAAAACAAGGTGGAGCCCTGGAGGACACCAGTACAGATAGTAAGGGAGGAATAGGTTATCATCTACTTGGATTGACTGATGCCTGTTGGCTAGTTAGGAATGGGACCAGCAGATAGAAAGGTCAGAAAGCCCTGCTTCTGCAAGTTTGTGTCAAACAGTTACATTATGCACAGACTTAAGTTAAATTTATAGGGTTAAATTCACTGTAAATATACAGGTATGTATTACATGGGCATACTAGTGAAATGATGTAGAGGTGTGTAAGGATCGGAGAGCAAATAAGAAGGGGACAGGCAAGTGGCAAGAACAGATTGTTAGAGATGTGAGCAGGGTGTTCACAGATGATTGATCATGGCTTAGTTTTTAGATCTTAGTTTTTAGTTCAGTGTTCCTGGATTCTTTGTCTGGGATCAGATTCCAGCATGTTAGAGCAGCTGCAGCAAAAGCATTTGTGAGAGTCAATTTGGGAACTCTTGGAACTTGAAATAGATCCATGATTTGAGACCCAAACTGGCAGACTAGGGTTGTTCTTGTCAACGGGTTACTAAGGTATGAGGGGAACACCTTATTCACATATTTGTAGAGCAAGGCAGCCCATTTGTTTTGCCTCCACAAATTTGCTGAAAATAGGCTCAATTGATTGTACAGTGTACAGTGATATGTGAGCCTATGACAACCAAGTGCAAATCTACACATACTGTACAAACAGTTGTAGTGATTTTGTGAGGCACTGTATGACTGGCTACTCTATAGATTTCATTTACATATTCCAGGCAGGAAGAAAGATTTGCTTAAGTAGCTTCCTGGTGCCAAGGCTGAGACAGCTTCCATTTTGATAAAACAACCCACATTTTTGATTGTAGCTACTGACTGTTCTCATGGTATGCTAGTATTAGGAAAACTGAGAGTTCATCCAAAGACCTAGATACTTAAATTGTTAACTATTTTCAATAGGGGTTCTGATTGAAGTTACAATTTACGGTACATTTGAACTGTGAGTTTTGAGTGACAAAAACATGACCTTAGTTTTAGATATATTGAGGAAAAAAACATTGCCGGTCATTTACTGCTATGTATTGCTAGATACTGTCTGGAGGGTGCTGCTGAGGTCATTGAGGGTTTGGCTTTTGTGTAGATTGGGATGTTGCAGTATCATCAACATACACAGCAGAGTCAAGCCAAGGTGCAATTCGATACTTTGCAGTAAATGACATGTAACAAAATACAGCATGATGAAAGGGCATAGTTGACACTGAACTGCACTGTTCCCTACAGTATACTACAGCACTATGCAGAAATACTGCAAGCTATTGTGCTGCATCCTGGCTTGACTTAAATGTAGATGAATATTGGAGTTTTTATTGGTGTAGATGTGGGGAATATCATTTAAACCAGGGTAAATAGTAGCTCATCCAGGATAGAGCCTTTTATTCTAGGCTCAAGAGAACAAGGCTCAGATATTATACCATTAACGTTAACCACCTAGGACCTACCAGAAAATTAGCTATCAAACACTGCTAGCATACTTCTTTAAAAATCCTAATAGCTGTAGCTTGTGCAATAAGATGCCATGGTACACTGTGTCAAAGGCCTTTGATAGTTCAATAAAATAGCGCCCATTAGGTGGCCAGAATCAAGAACAATTGAGATGTTATTTGTAACTTGTAGCAGAGCTGTGCTGGTGGAATGTCTGGGCATGAAGCCTGATTGTTTATCTGTTAATAGGTTGCTATCCAGAATGTGAGTTATCGATTGGCTGTATGCCAAATTTTTTTAGCAGTTTGTTCAGAACTAATAATACTTATCAGTGTGACATAGACAGCCAGCTCTGAGTGTGCTGAGAGCTGTATTAATTTTTTTATTACATATAAAATATGTGATGGGAAGGTCAGCTTGAGGAAAACTTCTGTTTTACTGGAACTGACACATCAAATACCCCCAGGGATAAGTTCAAAGGACAGGAGGTATTTTAAACTGCAGAGATCTGGGGTGCAATTACCTAGTCAATTTGCTTTCATCCCAGGAAATAAGATTAGCCATTCATAATGCCCTCAGGGAGATCCTCTGACTTGCATAGTTGCCAGGAAGGACTTGTGGGGAGGGGTGTTGGAGAGAGGCCAGAATGGACATTGAAGAGGTTTGATGTCTGGGCCAGGCAGTATCCAGATGAATTTGGAAGGTCAAATACACATTCCCCAGGAAGCCTTGGGAGGACAGCACAGAACCTGTTTATGTTTGTGTGTGTGTGTGGCAGAACAAAAAATAGTTCTGACCAGTTACCCTGAGGAGAGGAAATTGAGTATGTCACTTATCAGTTTTTTTAAATCTTGTTGGGACATCCTGTGTGGTAACATATAACTTTTAATACACCAAGGTGGAGCTTAATGATCTCAGAGAGGAGGCTGGCTCAGAACTCTTTCATCCAACTGAGCAAGCCTTAGAGACACACAAGACAATTTTCTGACTTAGAGAAGAGAGACCCTCAAAGCACTGAAAGAAAATAAGCATTAGACAAGATTAGTCTGAAGTTATAAATTGTAGGAACTGTACTTTTTTACCTGTTTGTTTTAAGGCTGTATGTGTTGGGATATATATTTTGTTCTGTAATTATTGTTCTGTTTTGATATTTTTAAAGTAAAGATATATTTTTACAATGGAAGTGTCTGGAGTGCCTTGACATTTCTTTTTATTTAAGTGGAGCTTTTAAAGGTTATAAGTAACACTGTGTATGGGCTTATTGTATACCGAACTGGGAAATGAGTAGAGTTCTCTAAAGTGTTGCATAGCGTTCTAAGGGTTCATTTGAAAGACCTGGTTGGGTGCCCATAGGCAAAGATATCTGACCCCCTGAAGACAGAATTATCTGAGCCTGATATTTGGGTACGCTAACAAGAGGTTATCAGTTTGAATCCTTCCAGAGCTTGAGACTAAGGTGACTTGAACCCACAAAACAGACAAGAGGGTTACCTTGTTTGTTCACTGTATACAAATAATATGCTCAGAGGTTGGCACTTTGGGAGTAGAAGGCTGACCGGCTGAGCGAGTTTGTGACAATCAGGAGATAGTTGGTGGGGTCAGATGGGAGCCCATTGTTACTATGGCATATTTCCAGATTTGAGGTTGAATCGTGCAGTTATTGGTTGTGCCAGAAAATCCTCCACAAATGTCAACAATGCAGGATCAGTTTGATCTGCGTCAGTACTCTTAGTGGTGCACAGGTTATGGAGCAGCAGTAGAATCTTGTGAGGGGCAATGTCACGGAAGGAGCATTGAGGTGGTATGGTAGGATGTTACAGTTTAGGCAAGAGTGGTTTCTGTGTTCTGAAAGGGGAAGGTAAGTTTGGGCTTATAAAATGTTGGTTTAAAGCATCCTTGATATCAGCTTTAAAAGTGACCAGGCTACCACTGTGTAACAGGTGGGAAATACTGGGGGCTTGATCATTACCTAGGACAGCATTGATGCCTGTCCAGAGATTTCTTTGAGGAGTTCCTGTACATTGCCCAGTGGTTGGATTAGAAAACAGCTTTTTCTGTCCTTGTGAGTGTGCAACCTTGTTCTTAAGAATCTAATCATGGTCTTGGCATGTAGATTTGTACTTGATCCAGGCTCAGTGTTGGTGGCAGTAGAAATCCAGGAGATTGGGCATAATCTATTTGTTATGAGTGCTGCTGACCCAGACTTGCCTGGGTAGCAATAGTGTGTCACAAGTCAGCATTAATTCCCTTGTGAAGAATGACCAAGTGGTCTCCACATCATGGATGAGTGGTAAACCTTACTGAATTTCAGAATATCTTGTTTAGGCCAAACTTGCTGTAGGATATGGTCCTGCCATATAATGTGGTGGCCTTGTGGTTTTACTGCTTCAGACATAAGAAGCAGGGCTGTGGTAACTCATAGAATTTGGATAGGTTCCAGAGGCTAATACTCTGTTGAGGCTAACTAATAAGAACCCGTCTATGCATGATTCATTCTTAGTTTGGTTTGATCTTGGTTGTAGCAGTGATTATCTGTGTTAGATTGTTTTAAATTAGCCTTTTGCTGCAGTTTTTATAGGTTAAGCCAGTCTATATTGCTGTCACCAGGTAGAATGTTCTTTGCATTGGATATGAGATTACGAATATGGTCAGTGATGAGATGTAAGGTAGATCTGGGAAGCTGTAGACACAGCACAGCTTTATTTATTTATTTATTTATTTGTAAGTTAGTTTACAACCTTTGAGCCAGGGGCTCGTTTCCAAAGGTACCTTGTCACATTGAGGACAGACATAACAAATTTAGGTTACAGCAAGGCCTTTGGCACTGTGCCACATAGAAGACTATTACACAAACTGGGGAATATGGGTGTGGGCAGGACAGTAGTGTGGTGGATAGGTAATTGGCTGGGTGGCAGGACACAGAGGGTGGTGGTAAATGGCTGTCAATCCACAGAGGGAAGAGTGACCAGTGGGGTACCACAGGGATCAGTGCTGGGACCGGTCTTATTCAACATCTTCATCAGTGACATTGTGCAGGACCTAGAAGGCAGAATTTCACTGTTCGCTGATGACACAAAGCTGTGTAACAGAGTAGACACACCAGAGGGTATAGACAGAATGAGAAGGGACCTGCAGAAACTTGAAGAATGGTCAGGGGTTTGGCAGTTGAAATTCAATGCAAAGAAGTGCAAGATAATGCATATGGGGCACAAAAACCCTGGCACAATATATCAGTTGGGGGTGAGGATATAGCATGCACCAAGCAGGAAAGGGATCTTGGGGTTATTATCTCTGATGACCTCAAGGTAGGGAAACAGTGTGACAAAGCAGCAGGTAAAGCAAATTGGATGCTGGGATGCACAGGCAGGGGCATCACCAGCAGGAAAAGGGAGGTCATAATTCCACTATACAAGACACTAGTGAGGCCCCACCTGGAGCACAGTGTACAGTTCTGGAGACCTTACCTACGTAAGGACATAGAGAGGGTAGAGAAGGTTCAGAGGAGGGCAACAAAGATGGTGCATGGATTGCATCACAAATCCTATGAGGACAGGTTGAAGGAACTGAACATGTACTCCCTGGAGGAGAGGAAGGAGAGAGGGGATATGATAGAGACATACAAGTATCTTACAGGGAGGAACAGGGTGCAGGAATACACTATTTTTAAGTGAAAAATATGTTCCAGGACTAGAGGGCATGGGATGAAGTTGAGAGAGGATGATTCAGAGGAAACGTGAGGAAGAATTTCTTCACAGAATGGGTGATGGACAAGGGAACATCCTGCCAGAGGAAGTGGTGGGGCTGAAACAATCACGGGATTTAAGAATTCATGGGATAGACATAAAGGAATTCTGGAGGTCAGGCGTAAGGGGCAACAGACTTCTAGGAAAACATAAACTGAACTTACAAGCTCAAATGGGCAGACTGGGTGGGCTATAGGCCCTTATCTGCCGACACTGTCTATGTATCTATGTATCTACGTACAGAGTATAGGTAGCTGAAATTGGTGTTACCAAAGGTACCTCGTCATATTGAGGACAAACATAACAGATTCAGGCTACAGAGTACAAGTAGCTGAAATTGGCGTTACACAAGTTGAATTCATACATTGTACAATCTGGTGGCAATTACAGTAATACAGCAGGCACAGGCCTGTTAAGGCATAGGTTGGTGCACAGGGGAGAGGGAGAGGTGGGGGGGTGAGGTGGAGAGCGGCCCAGCGGGTGTTGTCATGTGTGGAGAGGTCGAGGCCACATTTAGAGACAGGAGCAGCTACTAAAGAGTTGGCTCCGAAGGGCGGTTTTGAAGTTGGAGATTGTGGGGGCATTGGAGATGGGAGCAGGGAGAGAGTTAAACCAGGATGGGGCTCTGCAACAGAAGGACCTCTGACCATGGGTGGTCCTTGCTTTGGGGACCAGTAGAGTGGTCTTGTTGGAGGTTCGTGTTGCGATAGTAGGTGGAGTATGGTGGATGGAGGCTGTCACCCCAGGAGGGGAGAGCCCGAGTAGGATTTTCTTTGTGAGGAGGCAGGTTTGATAGCATAGCCGTTCATCTAGGTTAAGGAGTTTAGCCTCGTCATAGAGTTGGAAAGGATGTGTGAGCCTGGGGGCACCAGTAATCAGTCTGCAGGCCTTATTTAGGGTGAGGCGAATTTTTTTGAGGGCAGTCGTGTTGGCAGCACCATAGACTGGCAGGCCATAGTCTACAAGGGACAGTACTGAAGATGTAACAGCAAGCTGGAAAGCATCAGGGGAGAGGCAGTTTTTATGGCGGTAGAGGATGCCAAGCCGTGTATTAGTGGCTGATGCAAGGGCATCAATGTGGGTGTGGAATGTGAGGGCTGAATCAAAGGTAACCCCAAGGTATTTGTAGGTGCAGACTTGTTCAAGCAGTTGTTTGGTACTAGGGAGGATAGGGAGTGGGTGGTTGCAGGCTTTGTTTTGGGGGCGGGCAAAGAGCAGTTTTGATTTTTTTAAGATTAATGATGAGTCTGTGCTCCTTAAACCAGGCTTCGGCATCATTGTATGATTGTTGTAGGGAGTCCTGAAGGGAGATGGGATTGCGGTGGGTGGCAAAAATGACAGCATCATCTGCATACATAAGAATTTTGCCAGAGCATGCACTGGGCAGGGAGTTTAGCTAGAGCGAGAAGAGAAGAGGGCCCAGGATGGAGCTCTGGGGTACCCCTGAGTGGATGGGACGGGTATCAGAGAGTGTCCCATTGATTTTTACACACTGTGAGCGAGCTGATAGATAGCTCATGCACCATGCGAGGGGGCCAGCAGAGAAACCAGTGTGGCAGAGGGCATCAAGCAGAAGAGGGTGGGAGGCAGTGTCGAAAGCCTTAGAGAGGTCAACTAACACTGCACCAGCTAGGTAGCTGGTGTCCAGGGAGGAGTGTAGGAAATTGGAGAACTCAATCAGTGCAGTGCCGGTACTGTGACCAGCATGGAAGCCGTGCTGCTCAGGGCATAAGATGTTATGCTTAGTCAGATATTCAGTGATTTGAATGGCCACCACCTTTTCTAGGGCTTGTGGGGGGATGGTGATTGGTCGGTAGTTGAAGGCAGAGGACCTGTCACCCCCTTTATGAATGGGCGTGACTATGGCTGTTTTCCAAGCAATGGGAAATTGCCCCAGGCAGAGGGATCAGTTTAGTAGGCTGGTGAGCGGGTCAAGGACTTCATCCAGCACCAGCCTGAGAATACTGGGGTCCAGGGAGTCGCTGCCGGGACTAGTGCCATTTAATGCTTTGATTAGGAGGGGTCTGGCTTCCTGGGAAGATACCTTGCGCAGATGGAAGCTGGGGTGGTGAAGGACAGGGGAAGGTAGGCTGGGGGGAGTGTCAAAGAAATTATTGGGGAGGACAGAGCTAAGATCAGTGAAGGAGGTATTAAGGCAGTTAGCTATGAAGGCAGGATCGGTGGAGGTAGTGCCATCAATAGTGAGCTGTGATGGGGAGGGGAGCATGTTTTTCCATTTAGCTGTTTAATATTGTCCCAGAAAGTCTGGGCAGACCCCCAGGAGGAGGTGAGGGTGGCCTGGTAATGGTCAGCCTTGGCTTTACGGACGACCCAAGAGCACCTGTTCTGGGCAGCATTGTGGGCTTGTCTATCAGCCAGCCGGCCCGTTTCAGTGGCAAGGTGCCAGAGGTTATCCCGATTTCTAAGCATTTGTAGTAGGGCAGGGGTAACCCAGGGTGCATTATGTTTTTTGGATCAAATTTTGGTGAAGGGTGCAAAGAGGTCACAGGCCTTGTTGAAGTTTTGGGAGAAAAAGACGAGGGCAGTGTCAATGTCAGGTGCATGATGAATGGGGGACCAGCTAATCGGGGCCAGAAACTGTTTAAGTTTTTTCAGCCCACCAGAGCGGAGGCACCTGCGGAGTGTGGTCTGGGCTTTGGGTTTGGGAGTGGGGACTGCCCAAAGAAATAGGATAGGAGAGTGGTCACTTAGGGAATCTGTGAGGACCTGGATGTTATGGATTTTTTGGGGGCGGTTGGTGATGATTACGTCCAGAAGGATACTGGTTCCTCTTTTTGGGTTTACTCTAGTGGGCTGGGAGATGAGTTGTGTCAGGTCTTGGGCAGCGAACGAGTCTTGGATCGTGGAAGAGGAGGCACTGAGCCAGTTTATGTTAAGGTCCCCTACTAGGATTTGTTCCACCTTGTGGTGGAGGGTGGCCAGATATTCAGTTATAGATACCAGCATTGGGTTCTGGTTCTTTGGGGGAATGTAGGCAGTGGTGAGATAGAAAGGGCCCCTAGAGGGGTCAGGAGTGAGTTTGAGGATAAGGGCCTGGGCCCCATTTACAAGGGTGGGGGCAGGGAGCGCTTGTCCAATGATTGTGTCCCTGGTGTAGATTGCACAGCCTCCCCCTCATTTGCCTACTCTGTCCTCCTGATATAGGGTATAGCCTGGGAGGGAGACAAATGAGTCAGGGCTGGATTTGGTCAGCCAGGTTTCAACCAGGGCTATGATGTCTGGTTGATGTACCATGGCCCAGCACTGGAGGGCATCACATTTTTTCAGTAGGCTGCATATGTTCATGGAGGCTATTTGGAGTCCAGTGGGCCTAGTAGGTGGGCTGGAGGGGGCAGGGCCTGGGTTAGGATGTATGTTGCCAGATAGGAGTAGTAGGAAGACCAAGGCTCTGGTCAGGGGGTGGTAGTATGTCAACTTCCAGGGTGTACGCTGGGATGGGTTGCAACAAGGTAGTGCCCATGATTGGTTTAAAGGTGAGGACTTCTGGAGATGGTCCCAGGTAGGAAGAGGTTGTTAGGTTTACAAGTCAAAAATGTAAGGTTATATTTACATAGTGTGCTATACCTCCACCCAGTCAGATGATCTGTCCTGATTTAGGACAGTGTACACGTAAATTAGCATCTCAGAGTTTGAAATGTTGGCTGAAGCCAAGTTTACATGAAAGCAAGAACTTCTGGATTGCATTGTGTTGTTCAGGTTATGAGTAGGTTCTGTTTAGGCAGCAGGCTTCTTATATTAATCAAAACCAGAAGTGATTGTACTTCAGTCAGGAATCAACATTTCATCAAGAACACAAGCAGCTCATACAGATCCAGAACATAGCACATTTCTTTCCACAAATATTCAAAGTAAAAAATTAGAGGACAGTGCCAGCCTGTCAGCCTAGTGGTAGCGTTACCACTCGCCATGTCAGTGACCCAGGATCAGAAGAGATCTTGGGTTAAGGGCCAGCTGAGGTGAAGAATATTGAGCATCTCAGAGGACACTCTCCACCTCCGGCATGGGAGGGCTGTATCCTCTGCCCTAACACAGCCACCTGGGTGACAACAGGTGGCAGTGTGACTGGAGGAAGAAGAAATGGGATGAGGCAGAAGCAGACAATGACCTGTCAACATGTTTAGAGCGTACATGCCATGGCATCATCCCATTTTCCCATGTGCTGCCTCAGGACCAGGGGACAGAAAACTGAAGATGGGCCCTGGTACTGGGGGGGGGGGTGAGCAGCCTTGGTACATCTGGCCCCCTTAATCATGACCATGCTCTCTTGGAAGAATGACTGGTATTCTATCAAGGGGGGTGTCCCTACCCTTGACCTCACCTAGGGGGCCATCCCTGGCACAAAGTCAGCCTGGAGGAGGAGCCAAGGTACGTAGCAATGAGGGGGCCAAGATGCCTGTGAAGGAAGGGAGAATAAACAGAACAAAAAAAATTAGAGAACAGATGAAACAATGACAAGGAGAATCAACTCACCACAGTCCAGGTGCCGCTGCAACCACACAAGTGGAACTTCATCAACTGTCAAGTTCCTGGAGTGACCCCCCCCCCTCTTAAGTACTACTCACAGCATCAGCTGTCCCAATAAATGGATGTGGCAACTTACAGAAAAGAAAGGCATGGTATCGTGAGTGGCACAGGGGGACTCAAACCTAACAACCCATATAAGTGAAATAAATTTATAGCAGTGTCCAAAAAAAGAGAAGGCATAAACAAATGTATGGTAAACAGCTGTTAAAAAAAAGTTGTCAAGCATTACTAGTTTAAATTTTCACAAATAAATGTCATGATTTTACAATTTTTCAGTTCTTCGATAATTTAAAACTGTAAAGGCAGAGAGCAAAGAGGCCATCTGCTGATGCTTACAGTGGACACACAATCTGAAAAAGGTAGCAGAGCCAGCCCATTGGTGCAGAGGGATGAGACACTGGACACCACATATCCCACCAGGTTAGTGACCTGGGTTCAGTAACAGAGTTGGGTTGCTGGGAGTTGGCCAGGGAAGGGAGAGGACTGAGCATCTGCCTGTCTGCTCTCTTCTCCAGAACAGTGGGAACCAGCCCGCTCTGCTCCTACACTGACACCATTTGGAAGAATGGTAGTAGGGCAGTTGGGCAGCTCAGAAGGTTGCAGCCAGTGACAGGCACCAGAGTGCATATGCACCTCTATGCACATGCATGACCCACATCATTGCATGCTGCCAGTCTGGAGAAAAGGAAAAAAAGGAAAAGGCTGGGCAGACATTCATTGCACCCCTGCCTACTTGCCTCCAGCCACCACCACCACCACCACCACCACCTGGGACATGTGCCCACTTCAGCATGTGGACATGGGTGGGAGGGCTCAGTGCTTTCTCTCCATGCCCAGCTACAAGGGAAATCTGTGGGGGAACCTTGGTAGGTAAGTTCCAGGGGAGGTGGATGCCAGTCGGGGGTAACACAGTAGGGCAGACAGTACTTGCCTACACCCATAAAAGAGAAAAAGCATTATGAAAAAAAAGAAGAAAAAGCAGGACATAGAACCAAAAGCTGCGATCACACCTATTTTAAATCATGACTGAAGTCGACTGGGTGGGGGACCAGCTGACCTGAAACATCCATACAACCTATAGTGATGGAAGAAATCAAAAGAAAAAGAATAAGCATTTGTCAATGCCGCATGCTGTCGCGCTGGCATTCGCAGTGATGGAGCTAGAGACCCATAAGAGGAATGGCAGTGAAGTATTGAAGTGATGCAGACATAACCCCCACCCTGTAGAGAGTGACAGGCATTGGGGTGTGCCTTTGGGTCATCAGCTATAATGCTCATGCCATTGTACCTCACCCTACCCTGTAAACACTGACAAGTGTTGTGTACTTTGGGGTCTTTGGGCATTATACTTAACCCATTCCATATGGAAATATGCTGACATGGGATAGGAGTGTGGGGTGAAGTTTGTGGCCGAACAGTGCAAGACACAGCATGATGCCTGTCAGTGGCTGCAGGGTGGGCGTGGGGGGTGGAATGGCATCAGCATTACATCCGATGATCCCAAGTCACAGCCCTGATGCCTGTCAGTCTATACCGGGTGGGGTGCTACAATTGGAAACCCTAACACTGTAGGCATGTAGTGGTAGTTTTACTCCACATTTTCAACATGGGCTGCTTGTCAGGCCACCTCATGCAAAGCAGCACAATCACTTTGTTAGCTGAAATGTGGTTTTGCACAGTGGCTGTGCCATTTAGTGACAGAGGAATGAAAACACAGTTTTGGGCAGGATGTATAGAATGACAACTGTATTGTTCATGAGGAGGTGTAAAAAATGGCAACATTGAAAATCTGGAGTGGCAATATGAAATATTGGTGAAGCAATGAACATGCATACAAACTGCGCAACAGACGTCCGCAACCCAACTATTTGTGGGAGTTTTTAAGGCACATTTTCAACATAGGTATTTTGGGAACTCCTCTCATGAACAGTGGCACTGTGATTTTGTTAATGTGTCCCAAAAAATGATTTCCCACAGCGACCATGCCATTGTGCTCCACAGTTGCAGGAACGCATTTTGGGCAGGCTGTGAAAAATGACAGCTGTACTGTTGATGAGGAGGTGTGCACAAATGCCAGTGGTGAAAATCTAGCATGAAAATATTGCAAATTTATGAAGTTACAAGGCTGCGTGGAAACTGCGCAACACACGCTTGCAGCACAGTCATTTTATGGACTTCCGGCACCAAATTTTCAACATAGGCATTTTAGGACCTCTGCTCATGAACAGTGGCATCATCATTTCCTCAGACTGTCCCGAAAACTGATTTTGCACAATGACCAAGCAATTTTGCGCTGGACGTGCGAAAACACATTTCAGCCAGGATATGTAAAATGACAGCTGTACTTTTCATAAGGAGGTGTGGAAAAATGCCAGTTTTGAACATCTGGAGTGAAAATATTACAAATGCACGAAGTCATGAGCGTGCATGCAAACTGCGCAACGCACGCTCGTAAAACACTAATTTTATGGACTTTCAGACCCAAATTTTCAACATAGGCATTTTAGAACCTCTGTTAATGAACAGTGTCACTGTCATTTTCATAATGTGTCTTGAACACAGACTTTCCACAGTGACTGCACTATTCTGCGCTGGAACAGCAAAAACACATTTTGGTCAGGATGTGAAAAATGACAGCTGTACTATTCATAAGGAGGTGCAGAACAATGGCAATGTTGAAAATCTGGAGTGAAAATATTATAAATTCGTGAACTTATGAGCGTGCATCCAAACTGCGCAATGCACACTTGTAACACAGTCATGTTATGGAGTATCATCACCAAATTTTCAGCATAGGAATTTTAGGACTTCTGCTCATGAACAGTGTAACTGTCATTTTCATAATTTGTCCCAAACACTGATTTCCCACATCAACCGTGTTATTCTGCACCGGAAGGGTCAGTGGCTCAGTAGGTAGCAAACTCGCCTCTGAGGCCAGGAAATCAGAGGGCTGTGGGTTCAGTTCCCATATCTGGCACTTGGGTTAATATCCCAGTATTGACACTGTAGTGCAGCATGAGAGGGGTGCTGCACTTCTGAGGTGCCGTCTTTCGGATGAGACGTTAAACCGAGGTCCCATCTGCCTTTATTGGTGATAGTTCAGGTGGATGTTAAAGATCCCATGGCAATTATCAAAAAGAGTAGGGGAATTTTTTATTAAAGAATACAAAAACAAAATACCAAAGAATCCATAAACAGAAGCAAACATAAAAACCACCATATCATTAAACAAAAAACCATAACCAACAGGAATAAACTTCTTCCATTTGAAAAGGTAAGAAAAAAAAGGGGAAAAAGAAAAACATAAACACATTCCATAAATGGTGTTACTGAAAATAAAAGGAAAACTAAAGGAAAAAAAAACAGAGACCTTACCCTACCCAAGCAATATTATCCCATAATGTCCTAAAAACAGTTTTCTGTAGAGAACGTCTTTCATACTCATAAACATTATCCAATTCTTGTTGAATGTGAAAAAAAAACCTCTTGTATTGAAACAGTTTTACCTTGTAACGTCCTAAGGCATCTTGCTTGCCAAATAGCCCATTTGATACATACCAACAGGATATGAACAGTACTGAGGGCCCACTTTCCCCAGGAAGATGGAATTTGCCTTAAAACCAAAATATCATAACACATTACTGAAAGTACAGGTTCTCCCCATAAATTCGCTAAAAGGGAAAAAAAAGTTTTTAACATGTGCACAATCAAAAAAAAGATGCTGCATTGTCTCCACAACCCCAGCACAAGACAACTCTGTACATACTCTTTCTTCCAAACATTTATGCTTATGGTTGCCTTTCACTTGTAATTTTTGATGCCCACAACGCCAAGCAAAATCTTTCATTTTCAAAGGAATCCTTGGATTCAATATACTATTTAGCAATAAATCAGTATCTATGAGAGGTGAAACTTGAAACACTGGATCTTCATGATACCATGTATTCACTATTGATTTGTAAAAAGTCTTTCTCCCTTTCTCCTTACATCCTGATAAATCTATCTTCCAAAGTCTAACACAAAAAAGTGTAGTTTGGGCAAAGCTAGTAAGATTACGGTCTACTGGATGTCACTTCCCTCTACCCCATGCCTGAAAGAAGGAATTACCCCAAAGCTGCATACACATTTCCCCAATCCCTGCTAACTGAGAAATGACAGGAAGAATAGAACTATAAAAAAAGTTTGCAAATAAATAAACCAAGGGCTGCAACATGTTTAGTCCCCCCTCATTTTCTGCTCTATATGTATGACTCCTTTTTACAGAATTTAGCCTGCTTCCCCATAAAAGAAGAAAAAATAAACTCATAATCTTAGTATGCATGTTCCTGGGCAAAGGAAGAACGTGAGAAATATATAAAACGATGGGTGCTATATAAGTTCTTAATAAATATACTCTTTTCTTTCTTGACATCTTCCAAGAAAGTCATGACTGTACTTTTGTATGTGCCTTGTCATAAACCTAAGACCAATTGTTGATTTCTGATTCTGCTGTGCCAAAATACATGCCTAATATTTTTACCTGCCCTCTGGTCATAGAAATAGGAAAATCATCAAGCTCCATACCATTGCCTAATATCAAACCAATACTTTTGGTCATGTTAAGTTTTATCCCAGTAGTATCATACTCATCCTGTAATATTGACAAAATCTTTTCCCCTGATTCCTTGTTAGCTACTGCAAACACACAGTCATCCGCATAAGCCGAAACTTTTGGGAAAACAAACCCATTCTTATTCACAATAGCTGTTATATCCCTATCATTCCTGATTTTTCATAAAAGAGGATCTAAACCAAAAACATACAGAAGAGGGCTTAAAGGACACCCCTGCTTTACCCCATTTTTTAGATATATAGGGACACCAAAGAAACCATTAACCAAAGGAATTACCTGTGTTTCATTATATAGAGTTTGTATTAATGCAATAAAACCCAAAGGGATACCATAATGAGCCAAAACTTTCCAAAGATATGTATGTTGAATGGAGTCAAAAGCCGTTTCTTGATCTACAGATAATAAGTAACCATTCAATAAATTCCGTAAACCTTGATCAGTAATTTCCCTTAGAAAGACTAGGTTTTGGATTATATTTCTTCCAGGAATTGCACAGGACTGATCCTGAGTTATCAGTATTTGAGCTACTTTTGCTAGTCTCTGAGTAATAATTCGTGTTAGTATTTTATAGTCTGAATTCAATAGAGTCAAAAGTCTCCAGTTTTTTAATTCGCACGGGTCACCTTTTTTAAAGAGAAAAAACAGAATACCTAACTGCATCGAAGGTGCTAAATGTTTTTCCTCCCAAATAGCATTATATAAGACTTCCAGACAAGGAACCACTAAATCCTGGTATATTTTATAAAAGTCATTAGGGAGCCCATCCCGACCAGGAGAGGTTTTAGTAGAAAGGTGCCCAATTGCTTCTTGAATTTCCACTCTGGTAATGGGAGCAGATAGTTCTTCCTTCTCTAGACTAGATAAACCTGGTACTATAACATCAGAAACACAATCCCTCTGTTCCTTTTGACCTCTCTGAAAAGTGTCCAAAAGATGCTGCTGTACCAAAAGCATTATATCCTGATTATGTGTCTGTAAAACCCATTGCTTATCTTTTAGACCCACCATTGGAACACTGTGTGTCTTTTCCTCATATGGGTTAACCTCTTGTTTTGTACCAAGTGTTCTGTATTTTTGTTGAGTAGCTAATCTTACTACTGTATCATGTAAATATTGCTTCATTACATCTTTAACTGCCTGTATAGACACCCTACTTCCTCCTGAATTAAGAAGTTTCAAATATTTAGCCCTATGTCCTAAATACATAATATACTTAGTTTTTGCCAGACGGGAGGTATATGATCCGTACCATCCCTGTAAATCCCTTTTCAAATCCTCCCACCATTCGATAGGGCTATCATATAGAAAACTCAAATCCATTTTAAAAAAAAACAGTCATTTAATATACTGCTCTACCATAACATCCTGAAGTCTAGAGGTATTCAATTTCCAGTATCCCCGTCCAACCTTCAACCTTTGATATTCCCCTAATGTGAGAATTACTCCTAAGTGATCCGAGGTCTCTAAAGGTGTCACCTGTACCTTATGACATGTTAGTCTCGTGGATATCAACCAAAAGTCTATCCTAGTGGATAGCTTCCCTTTAAAAAAGGTATGCGTAGGCACCTGTTTCAGAATGTCATAAACATCCGAAATATCATTTTGTGTTATAATATTCAACAACTTGTTTGTATCACAAAAACTTTCTGTGTTACTCGTCCCCAATCCCTAGAAGAGAGACCACAATTAAAATCTCCTCCCCACAGAATTAATTTAGACGTACGAAGATATGGTTCTATCTGTTGAAACAAAACCGATCTCCCTGCTTTTGACTGGGGTGCATAAATATTAATGAGACAAAACACTTCATTCTGAAGAATCACATCCGAGACCATAGCTCTCCCAGGCTGTATTTCATAGATATGCAATACGCAAACATTTTCTTTAAAAAGTATACCTAGCCCTGAGCACATCTCTTCCCCTATGGACCAGAATGAGACACCCCACCTCCAATCCCATTGAGCACTCTGAATATCCTGTAAAGAATGTAGTCTAGTGTCTTGTATAAAAAAAAACCTGCACTTTTTTCATACTAAGACTAAAAAAGGTATCATGCCTCCTGTCAGTGTTGTGAATACTGTTCACATTAATTGTGCAGAGAGAAAGAGAAGAAACCATAGCCATTTTGTAAAAGAAAAAGGGAAAGAAGAAAAAAATTAACTCCCCCCCAAAAAAAGCCTCATCTCTTTTTCTTCCTTTTTTTTGTCTTACGTCTGTCCAAAAGACCAGAGTCTATAACTACCTCAGCCTGAGAGGATGCCACAGAGGAGAGATCAGATTCACTGCCATCTTCTTCAGCTCCCTCCTCAAACAATAAGGCGTAAGAATTCTGAACAGGGGTTTCCTCCATAATCTCTTTCTGTATAGAAACCCCCTTATCTTGTTTACCTGCTTCAGACCATGTAACCCGATGGAATCCCAATGTTTCCTGCACTAAAGGGGGAGCCATTATACCACCTTCCGCTTCTGACAAGGTTAAATCTTCTACACCCACCAACCCGTCTTGTACAGTGATAGAATCAGTAATGTTTGTGCCAGTCTGAAAAGGTTGCTCAACCAAATGAATACCATCTTCTGCAGACTTTGTCTCCACTGATTCAACTATTTTTGAAACGCCCTGAGCTACCGGGGTAATTTCAGGGGGTGCCGTTAGTAACTCCATAAATTTCATTTTTTCTTTCTGTGCTGTTGCAACATACAAATCTTGCTCAGCCCACACTGTGCTGTCAATACTATTGTGAGAAGCCCATGTACATGTGCGAAAGGAATGACCCTGCTCCTCGCATAAATTACATCTCAGGGGTTGTCGACAATGTGCTCCTATATGTCCCAGGTCCCCACATAATCCACACTTCTGCTTGTCACAAGCATTACTCAGGTGTCCCACATCACCACATTTAAAGCAGGCCTGTGGCTGACCAGGGTAAAAAACTACCCCCCATCTCGGCCCAAAAAAAAACAATTGGGAAGGTGCTTAGTCTGACCATTTACCAACTTCAGAATCACCTGGTATTTCTGGCCCCCTGTCCATAATTGCTCTTCATCTAAGATGGGCTCTGGAAAGCCTTTAATCGTACAGTGCTTTTGTAACCAATAGGTAATGTCAGCTACATTCACCCCCTCATTTCTAAAGAGGACAGTAATCATTTTTGTTAAAGGCTTAGTCAGGGGAATCACTAAAAAAGGCCTCCACAAAGGTGAGAGCTTCATTAAGTGATACTGCTTCCAAAAACGTTCTAAACCAGCAGGGTGTTTAAAACTAATGTCAAACATTACATCACCAGGTACACGTATCAAAGCATAAATCTCATATGCGTAATATTTGATACTTTCTTTCAAAAGCACTTTACCCACAAATTTCCTATCTGGAATAGAGTCCATATCCCCCCTGTATTTTAGCCTAACCGCATTACGTCTCTCAGCTGGTTCCATCAAATGTCCCCTATCAGCAGGAAACAAATGTTCTGCCACTCTTCCACACCATATTTTCTCGGCATTAGTAGGCAAAGTAACTGGATTTGTCACATCCATAGGGACAGGTCCTTGTTCTCTTATGATAGCCTCAGACCCAAGTTCAATTGGTAAACCAGAGGAGCCATCTGACTCCTGTTCCCTAATATTTTGTAGTAAAGGATGAAGTTCTTCTTTTAAGGGCAAAGGTGCCTCTTCAGCAGGGAAGAGCTGACCTGGAGGAATCAAGGAGATTGATTCCACCCCTCGAGAAGGGACAGTAGAGAGGGGCGGGTTACTAAACCAGTTGGTAAAACAGCAATAGAGGCATTGTCAATATTTGAATCCCACCCATTACCTGCAGCATTTCGTTTCCATCCAGCAGCTATTAAGGCAGTGGAAACCCAATCTTCAGAAAAGTTTTTATCTGAGTCCTGAATATTTTCCTGACAGGAATTAATCATAACTTCCTGCTGAATACCTGTATCTGTACCCCTTTTGGTAATTTCCTGACTAGCGGACTCTGTAATAGGCCCCTTGGAAACACTAGGAGCTGACGATTCAACAATAGGGGAAATACTCCCTGAAACCCCAGTCCGTGCCATTTTTGCAGTCATTTCCCTCTCCCCTACCTCTTTTGATGCTGCTACTCCAGAGTCCGACATAGAGAGGCCACATTCTTTATCTTCCTTGGGATTCCCAGAAAAACTCCCCCGAAAAGCTTGCTGCTCCTCAGTTACCATGAGTCCCTCGTCGTCTACTTCTCTGGTCCTTCCACATACATGCGATTCTGGTTCCTGTGTCTCCGAATCCTTGCTCCGACGTTCCTTCTCGAAAAACAACCTCTGCCTTGCTTCCTTGTAAAAACGTTTAGCCTCAACAACGCGGTGCTCCAAAACTTCCACGGAGACTTCTTCCATCGGCTCCACGACCGGGCAAGGTACCAAAACTCTTTCCACAGCATGCTCCATTACAGAAGTATCGAAATCCTTCTCCTTATGCTCCATAAAACTGCTAGTATCGTTTTTACTGGTCTGCATCTTCGATTATATTTCGCTTCCTCGGGAGCCAAGGAGGAGACCAGCTCCTTGGCCTCCTGCACGTCCTCTCAGTTCAAAGCTCTGGTCACCACTGATCAGAAAGGCTCTGATCAGCCACACAGCGCCCTCTGCCTCAATCAGAGTGGGGGAATATCCCCGGTGTCCTGGCCAAATTTCCCTCATTCACTAAAAATACCACCAACAGCTTAATCTGGTTCAAGGTCAATTGGCATTCATCTGTATCCCCCTCCCCCGGGTCGTGCCTGAAAATAGGCAGGATTTGTCTAGTGCACTTACCCGGTCAACAAAAACTAACTAAATAAATAAATAAATAAAGGGTGAAAACATATTTTGGGTAGGATGTGAAAAAGGATATCTGTACGGTTCACGAGAAGGTGTAGAAAAATGCCAATGCTGAACATGTGGTGTGAAAATATTGCAAATTTGCTAAGTTATGAGCGTGTGTAGCAACTGCGCAATGCACGCTCATAAAACAGTAATTTTTTTGATTTTTCCCACCAAATTTGCAACATAGGCTGTTTGAGAGCCCCCCTCATGAACACTGGCACTGTCATTTCATTCCTCACTCCCGAAAGGTTATTCCATGCAGTGACTGCAAAATCACCTGTTGGGACCAAATAACACCACGACAGTGCAAGAATTCATGAAGAGAGGTCCCAAAAACCCCATGTTGAAAATTTGGTGCCAAAATTCCAAAAAATGCCTGAGATATGCATCAAAGTTGAAACCCCCCTATTTACTCCATCATACAGCTTACCAGCATTTCCTCAGTTCGCATTCGCTTTGAAGAGTGCAGATGCGTTCCTGGTCCACCGAAGATCATCGCGCCGGACTCCGCAGGTAAGTATGGGGTGGGGGGTGTGTGTGGGGAGGCAAGGTGTGCAGAGGGTGGGTGTGGGTTGCGGGAGGAAAACTACGAGGAACCGTTTTTGTGTTACAGGATTAAAAACAAAACATCGGAGACAGTTTTTTCCCCTCAGGGATTTGGCATGCTGGAGTGGGCTCCCAGTGTGCAACCCTAACTGTTTGGGGGTGCTGCAGCTGACGGGGATTGGGCACCTGATCAGCACACCACAAAATGGAAGTGCTTTATGCCAACGGGGAGTGGGCTCCCCCATCGGCACATACATTGGGGCCACGGTAAGCCAGCAGGGGGATTGGACACCCCTGAAGTTGGCAGTTGGGTGGCTGCCATGCTTACAATGTGGCCGAGCACATCAGGAGGTCCACTGCATCTGATGAGCTTTGCTCGGGTTGCAGCGACCTTTCCTTAGATGTGCTTGCCACATTATGTACGCATGGTGTGGCACCAGCATGCAGGCTGATTGGGGAATGAGGGACGCACCTACTGATGCATGCTCTGCATTCACCCAACAGTGACCGCTCCTCCAAATCTGCACTACAACAAGATGTTGGCTGCGCAAGCATGCCAACATAAAAAGAGCTAAAGAAAGTGAGAGTGTGAACATGGATTAGCAGCTCAGAGTTTAGATGTTCAGCTGAAGTCAGGTTTATGTGATGGCAATAATATTGGGATTACATTATGTTGTCCAGGTCCTGAGGAGGTTCAGTTTAGGCAGCAAGCTTCTTATGTTAATCCCCATAAAGTGTAGTCCCTTAGAATTGGCTTGTGGTGGGGTGAGATGACAGGTTAGTACTGCAGGGCCAAGACTGATCTCAATTGCCCCTACCAACAAGATGAAGGTTACAAAGAAGTTTTTTTTTTAACTCTATTTTTGCCTCCTCGCTTGCGGCAGGGGAGGTATCCTCCTAGTTCACCCTGTTATGCGGACCTTCAAAACTCCTCCAGTCGGCCTCCGTGTCAGCTACAGGGACAGGGAGGATCATGCATACCCCCCAGGAAGAAATGGTGGGCAGACCAACATTACCCTGAAGCCCCTGCCCTGATTTACACTGGGCTTTGTTCAGCTGGAAGGAGTGGGAGTCCATCGAGGGCATCACAGTGCTTGCTCATGAGTGTTTTTTCTGCTTAGAGCTCCTAAGGAGGAGGACATGCAATGATGCTAGCATATCAAGTTGCACACTCCCGTGTGACCTACGTGGGCCTCCATCTTCTCCTGAGCCCTGTCCCAAGTGGTCCTGACTGTAGGGGCATCCAGTCACCACTGGGTGCCCCAATGGCACTAGGAGCCATGAAACCCTCCCCAGGAGAGGAGAACTTGTCTGACAGCTGCTCAATCCTGCTTGTCCCTTCCCCCCAGCTGACCCCTGATGACCTGAGCTTGCTCCTGAACCCAGGTTGCCAGCATGGCGTAAGGTGTGGCATCCAGTGCCTCTGCCCTCAGCACCACCTGCAAAAATGTGAGTTTTTTCATCCTGTATCCCATGGGATTACATGGTGCTGGGGTAAATCCTTTTATGGCGAGCATGCCAAGGTAACAGATGTGCCAGATAGAGCTAATATGTAGAAAACATGTGTTTGGTGGTGGGCAGGTATCCATCTGATATAGATGGTGGCACTTTTATGGGGATGGGACAGAAGAGCTGTTTGTTGACCTCCCAAAAGCCTTCAGCCTCATCGACTACATGGTACTACTCAACACTCTCACTAGCCTCAGTTTCTCCAGGGATATTGTAAACTGCTTTTTCTCTTTTATGGGATGTTGTAAACTGGTTTTCTAACTACCTCAGCCACAGATCTCACAAAACTGTGATCGAAAGAGTCCTTTCAGACACCTGCCCCATCAAATATGGAGTCCCCCAGGGCTCCATTATCAGACCCCTCTTCTTCTCCTCTCTCATGGGCAGCTCCCTCCCCGAAATTTGCAAGCATACCAAAATCTTACTGTACACAGATGATGCATCACTGTTCTGCAAAGACAAGGACCCAGGCATCCTCCTTGACATACTCCATCAGGATTTCCACAGGATCCACACTTGGTTCTCCTCCAAGGGACTAATCCTTAACTCCAAACAAACAAGTCCATGATTTTCTCAGGGTCCAGAAGAACTGCCACCTTTGATTTCCCCCTAACTGATAAACAATGGCAATACAATTGAAAGAGTCACAGAGTTCAAGTACCTCGGTCTCCTCCTTGACTGCCACCTAACATTCAAACCTCATATGAGGTCACGTGATGGCAGCCAGCTAAATGGCAGCTGAGGCATAGAGCTCTTCCCTCCAGCTACTCTAATCGCCAGCTCCTGAGTCCCTCGGTGCACCAATCTTCCCGAAAATAACATCAAGTAGGTGCCGCTACACTCCCAGGCAATTTGAAGTTAAATTTGAATAGATCTACATTATTTGTGGAGAAGGATGGAGGTGGATGGGAGGCAGGCCGCGGTGAAGCATACGCCGCCTGCAACTCCCGAAAAAGCAGCCAAAAAACAACGGAACCAGGGAGGCCAGAAGTCGGAGAGGTCCGGGGAAAAGTCTCAATTGTCCAGTCCTCTAACTGAAGACAGGTTCCTGCAGGAGCTGACTCCGCTGAAGGAAATCCTTCAGGATTTAACTGTAGAGCTCAAGTCCCTACGAAGCGACCTCTCAACAGTATCCACGCGTGTAGCTGACACGGAGGCCAGGGTGTTCTCTATGGAGAAGTGGAAAACCAAAATAGAGGTGGAGATGGCCAGAATTAACCAGCAGATGAAGAAACTCCAGGCTAAAACTGATGACCTTGAGGGGCGTAATCGCTGAAATAATTTATTAATCCTAGGCCTTCCAGAGATGGAGGAGGGACACGATCTTATGGCCTTCTTGCAAAAATTTCTTGTTAAGGTGGTAGGCCCATCGCCGATCAGCCGAACTTACCACCTTGAACGGGCTCATCGATCGCTGAGGCCTCGACCCCCCTCGGGATCCCCTCCGTGCCCCATTATAATGAAGTTCCTAAGTTATGTTGAGAGACAGCACGTGTATAGCAAGTCCCGGACCTGAAGGAGATTGTGTGGGGTGTAGTCAAGATCCGGATGCCAGGACCTTCCGGAAAGAAACAAGAGAGAAGAGAGCAGTATTTCACCCCACGGTCCAGAAGCTAATTGCTGCATCTATTCCTTAGGACGTCGTGACTCGCCATTCTCAGGGTTATAATTCGAAGGCAACTCTTACAGCTTTAACACCAGAAGCGCCCTGAAGGACCTCGCTACTAGACTGCCTGACTTGTTTAAGAGCCAGGTTGAATGACTGACCATGTCTGTAATGCTGTAACGGAGTTGGACTTATTGGCTATTTGTTAGATGTCTTTTTCCCTTTTCCCTTTTATTTTGGCCTAGCTGGTGGTTGTTCCTCTTAACCCCTCCTGGCCTACCCTTGGAGTTATTATTTGCCACTTCTTAACCTCCCTGAATGCCACTGAAGCTTCTTACCTGAGTTGCTGCTGCATGCTGGCCTGGGGGGCTGAAGGGTGTTCCGGGGGGCAGGCGCTGGGCAATCCGGTTCGGGGTTCTACGATCCGCGGTCTAATCCAGATCTCGTCTAATGAAACAGTTTCAGGGTAACTTCCTGTTTGATGGACGGTTTGGTCCTATATTAAACGGTACCCCGGAAACAAACAAACGGCCTAGCCTGGAAGCATCCTTCGAGACGGGGCCCGGTTTACAGCTGCGAACTCCCCTTTCATATCGATGCCTGAGCCAGGGGGTGATTAAACATAAACATAGACTTTGGAATCTGGTCATGCTTGCTTACTGTGATGTGGTTTAACTAGGAGATTGGTTGCACTGGGGATGTGTTTTTTCTCCTATACGTGTACCTATTAGCCTAGCTGGCGGTATGGGGGGGGGGGAGGTATTTATGCTCTAGGGCCCAGCAATTGGCTGAATGCTGAATTGCGAGCCTAAGGTAGGGGGGTTGGCCAACCTCACTCCAATCAATCAATCAATCAATCAATCAATCAAAATCTTTATTTATTCAGGCGAGCATCATTGAGCATAGCTCACTTACAAGATGGACCTGATTGGTCATAACAATATAAAGGTACAATTTTTTACACAAATACAAGATATAGATTGAATACAAAAACAAGGACATTATAAATGAACAAAAAGCAAGAATATTCACATATATACAAGGCAATGAGCCAAAGAAACTGGGTTATAATAAAAAGGAGCAAAATAAGACAGTAATGAAAGATTAAAGCGAGGGAGGTGGGATTTTGAGAATAAGGTCAGGTATGAGTTAAGTGGGTGAAGGCTACAAAAACAAATAAGGGTGGGAGTGTGAGGAAAAAAAGGGGTGTGGGAGAAAAAGTCAGTTGTGGTAGGACTAGGCCTTGTGAAAACAGTTGCATGGCTCTGGAAAGAGACTAGTGTATAACTTTTTGAAGGATGTTAATGGAATGAGGGTATTCAACTTCAGGACCTTTTGAAGAGAGTTCCAAATAAGTGCTAGAGAGTTGCTGATTGCTGCCCTCCCATGTCGGGTACAGGTAATAGGTATCTTCAGCATGATGAGTTTGTTGTCCCTTAGGTCATATGGTCTGGATATGACCTGGGTAAAACAATCTGAAATGTAGGATGGTAATTTGTGTGTTAGAGCTTTGTAGATCCATAGAGCAGCATTTTTGTTTCTTCTATGATGTAGGGATGTCCAGCCGACTGCAGTATAGAGAGAGCAATGGTGGTGCTGAAAGGAAGGTCTGTAATGAATCTAAGAGCTCTATGATACAAGGTATCCAGCTTGTTTAAGTGGGAAAGGAGCAATGACTATACAGGAAATCAGCATAATCAATGAGGATAGGAATGATGCCAGGATTAATCTTTGTTTAGAATCTCTGGTTAGGTAATGTTTTATTCTGTAGAATAGGCCAAGTCTCTGCCTGAGCTTCTTCAGGAGTTCTTCAGTGTGGCTAGTAGTCAAGTCTATTGTCAATCCAAACCCCAAGATATTTAAATTTATCCACATAGTCCAGACTTTCACCAAGGATGGTAGATAATTGGGGAAGGGTGTTTGGTGTGAGAGTGGAAGAGAAGCTCTTGGAGGAGAAGAACATGGCTTTCGTTTTCTTGGCATTCAGCAGGAGTTTCTTTTCTAGTAGTTTGTGCTGCAGCAGAGAGAACTCAGATTGTAAAAGTTCACAGGCTTTTGATGGTGTGGGACTACTGACATAGGACAGTATCATCTGCAAAAAGGTGAATATTAGATTTGGTGAGGTTGGAATCAATATTATTGATATAAATGGCAAAGAGGATAGGGCCCAGGATGGAACCTTGTGGTACACCTCTTAGGAGTGGTTTTGAGGTAGATAGGTCACCTTCATTTTTTACATGCTGTAGTCTACCAGAGAGGTAGTATCTGAACCATTGAAGAGAGACTGAGTCGAGGCCTATGGAGTGTAGAGAGGAGATTAGTAGTTCATGGTCCACTGTATCAAAGGCTTTGCTTAAATCCAGAAATACAGCACAGATATTATTCTTTTTGTCTAATTCAGTCTGCCAATCATTAGTGACTTTTGCTAAGGCAGAGATGGTGCTGTGCATGGATCTAAAACCAGATTGAGCTGGATTGAGCAGATTATTGGTGTCAAGATAGGCACTTAATTGGCTGTTCACTAGTTTTTCAAGCATTTTGGACAATACTGGTAAGATGGATATGGGCCTATAGTTATTGAGGTCCATGGGGTCACCTGCCTTGAGTAGAGGAAACACTTGAGTTGTTTTCCAAATTGCAGGAATAGATCCAGTGGCTAGTGACAAATTGAAAAGGTGAGTTAGGGGCTGCTAAGGCGTGCAGAGCAATTTTTAGAAAATAGGGGTCCAGAGAGTCTGCACCTAAGCTTTTAGTTGTATCCAAATGGAGTAGTAGGTCTTCTACTTGTTTTAAAGAATAGGCATAAAGGAAAATGTGGAAGTAGCCTTATATTGCCTCAGTAGTCTGGAAGTTTAATTGTGACCTAATAGATTTGCTGGAGAGGGAGACATACTGAGCCGGCTGTAGTGAAATGGTTGTTGAAGGCATTTAAGATTTCTTGCTTGTTAGTGATATCCACATTGTTTAGGTGCACTTGGTGGTAAGACAGGGGTAGAATCTTGTCCTAAGATCCCCTTTATGGTCCCCCAGAATCTGGCAGGGTTATGGTAGGAGGCATCCAGTTCTGCTGTATAGAAGGCAGCCTTGGCATTTCTCACTTTTTTTGTGCAGGAGTTTCTGGCTTTTCTGAATTGAAGCCAATCATTTGGGTCTTTGGTCTTTCTTGCCCTTTTCCAGAGCTTGTCTCTAGCAAGCAATGCGGATTTAAGGTCAGCAGAGAACCATCGACAGGTTTTGAGCTTGGTTCTGACACTGGAGAGAGGTGCATGTATGTTGAGGGCACTAGTGATAATGTCATTTAAGACTTGTAGAGCTAATTCTACTGAAGCTGTGAGATAGAAATCTTGCCAGCGCGTGGTGTGACACAAATCATGGAGGTATCCTGTGATATTAAGGTTCTTTTTAGACCTTTTTGGGAGAAATTTTGCTGGGTTGGATGGCTTGAATGAAGATCTTATACCAGCTATGGGACAATGATCGCTTATGTCACTAAATAGCACTCCAGCATGAGAATACAGGTGAGGCTTATTGACCAGCATAATGTCCAGAAGTGTGCTGTTATTTTTGTTTTTTGGGTTAATCCTTGTTGGTTCTTTAATTAATTGAGTGAAGCCATGAGTGTCACAAAAGGATACTAGGGGTGCGGATGCATTGGCTAGCCAATTTAAATTCAGGTCGCCTAAGATGATGGTGTCTTCTGGGCCTAATTTAATTATAGTGCCTGGCTGCTGCTGATTACTCTATGTTGGGCTGGGTCTACTCTGTATTTTATAGATTCTGTGGTTTGGACCTTTCCCCTACTGTTTGACCAGGTTGAACTGGGGTTTTTGGGGTTCTCAAATGGGGTTGGGTGGCCAGGTTTTGCATCTTTCTATCGGGGTCTTGTTTTCTATCACCCCTGGCTCCTAGATGTATATAGTTGTATGTTTGGGGTATGGGAGGGTTTAGGGAGGGGGGATTATTGGTGGTATCTGTGCCATGTTCACTCTGTCAGGCCATCGGTGGGACACATGGAGGGGTTGGGATGGGTTGGGGTGGGAAGTAGGAACTGCTTGATATATACTGTGTTTTGCTCTATACTAACAAGTAATGACACACTGTATAACCTATTCTTTAAATGTTTTCGGTGGCAATTTGAGAGGGGTGGGATTTTTGGAGATTGTAGTGGGTGGGTAGGGGTTTGGGGGTAGGGGTTAGCCTGCCAAGTTAGATTTTTGTGCGACCATATTCTGGCTGGAACAATTCTTGTGACTTTCTGGTTGTTTAACTTTGTTATATTTTGGCAGGCTGTGGGATTTGGGTATATGTTGGTTTAGTGTGCCTTCTCCCTTTCACCATTTCTGGATGTTTCTGGTTATATACTCTTTCCGTTTGGTATTTAAAATGGCTATTAATCTGATTAAAATAGCTTCCTGAATGTACGCGAGCTCAGAGATCGGGTCAAACGAACTCAGGTATTTAATCACTGCTCATTGTTGCAGGTGGATATACTTTTTCTTCAGGAAACCCATTTGGGTCAAGCAGACATTAAATCCCTATCTCGATCGGGTTTCTCGCAGGTCTACGTGGCTGGAGGCTCCAGCCTTAGTAAAGGGGTGGCAGTTCTTATTAAAAAACACGTCTTGTTTATGAAAGAACTGGTAGTATTGGACCCAGAAGGGAGGTTTGTCCTGGTTAGGGGTGCCCTCAATGGGAGTACCGTTGTTTTAGGTTCCGTGTATGGGCCTGTTGGAGGGAACCCTGAATTCTTTATGTCCCTTGTTGACAGAGTCAGCACTCTCCTTCCTTCTCAACTCATATTGGGTGGAGATTGGAATGTTCCCCCCTCGTCCATTTTGGACAGGGATCCTCATGACAACCGCCCCCCTACTCACGCCCAGAGGGCCCTTCATGATCTTTTAGTAATGCTAGGACTATGTGATCCCTGGAGACTTTCGAATCCCTCTTCTCGGGCTTTCTCCTTTTTTTCTCAGCCCCATAAATCGAGGTCGAGAATAGACTATGTACTGTTTAGTAAAACCTTTCTTCCCAGTCTTCTTCAGTCCGGAATTGATCCAATCATTCTCTCAGATCATGCAATAGTCTGGATCAAGTTTTCCTTAAATCCGGATTTCTGTCGAGATACTATATGGAGGTTGAATACCCAATTACTCAAAGACCCACATACGGTTTCGCATATTAAAACTTTAATCTCTCTCTTTTCCTTGCAGACAATCTCGGCTCCACTCCGAGGTTTGATATGATTTGGGGCTCATTAAAATGTTATCTTAGGGGTGAGCTAATTAAGATAGTCTCCGCAAAGAAGAAGGCCCGACTTGCAAAATCTCTTTCCCTTTTGAGTAAAATTAGAGAACTAGAAGCAAGTTATTCTCAACCTCCTCGTTGCTGTCTCTAAGGCTCTCCTGGCAGCTAGAAGAATGAGTACATGGATCACTGAAAGAAAAACTGAATACTGTCTTGTGCGAACTCAAGCTAAATATCTAGATCATGGGGAGAAGGCTGGTAAACTTCTGGCCTTGCGCCTACGGGCGCTGGAAAGTTCCAGGATAATTCCATCCTTACACTCCCCAACTGGTTCCATAGAGACTTCCCCTAGAAGTATTGCTCAAATCTTTGAAAAATACTACACGGATCTTTATAGTAAACCCTTATCTTCTACTCCTATTTTGAGTACTATTGCATATTTAGAGGACACTGATATCCCCTGTCTGTCACCGTCCCATCATAAGATTTTGACTACTCCCATCTCTCTGGAAGAAATAGAGAGAACTATCACCTCCATGGCCTCAGATAAAACACCTGGACCTGATGGTTTCCCTGCTAATTTCTATAAGGTCTTTTCTAAAGAGCTTGCACCTATACTCCTTAAGTTGTATGAGTATCTCTCCTCCTCTAGTGATATAGATCCCACTCTTTTTGAAGCCACAATTATCTTAATTCCTAAACCGGATAAAATTCTCACTGACCGTGCGAATTACCGACCTATATCCCTTCAAAATTATGACATGAAAATCTTTGCTAGATTCAGCTGAAAGAATTAAAAAGTTTGGTCTGGTTTACTCAGTCCTGAACAAGTAGGTTTTGTGTCTGCTAGATCCTCTGCGGATCACTTAAGAACCCTATCCCATATCTCCCCAGAGCCCAAACAGTCTCTCTTCCTATGGCATTGGTTTCGTTGGACGTAGAAAAAGCCTTTGACCGAGATGGATTGGGCCTTTCTTTGGACTGTGATGGAGAAATGGGCTTTCCGACATCATTTTAAAATGGATTCAGGTTTTATATAGCTCCCTCGGCCAAAATTTATTGTAACGAGTTTTTCCTCCCTTTCCGTTTATACACTGGCACCAGGCAGGGGTGTCCTCTCTCGCCTTTGCTATTTAATTTATACCTAGAACCCTTCTTATCAGACTCAAAGCCTCTCCACTTGTTAGAGGCTGCATATTACAACAGCAGGGTTGGTACTTTCTGCTTACATGGGCGATATACTCCTGCATCTGGAGCGTCGGCTGAATCTCTAAAAGCAGCGATTGATGTTATTAAGCAGTTTGGGGCCCTTTCTCACTATAGATTGAATATCTCCAAGTCGGAAATCTTTCCATTAAATGTTCATACGTGTAAACAGGAGTTTGTTACTTTTGGTATGAAATGGGCTCCTAAGTCGATTAAATATCTGGGGATTCATTTCGCGACAGAGCCCTCCCTTTTGAGGAAGCTCAATTTGGATAATATTAAAAATATGGTTCACCAGGATTTGCGGTGGTGGTCTACCCTTCCCATTTCTCTCTGGGGCCGGATCAATATTCTTAAGATGAACATCCTTCCCCAGATCTTTTACCCCCTTAATTTGTTGAATTTGTGGTTGCCTATCGCCTATTTTCAACAATTTCATGTGATGTTTTCCAATTTTATCTGGCAAGGAAAGGGTGTTAGACACTTGTACTCTAAATTATCTCTCCCCAAGGACAAAGGCGGTCTCCGGCTCCCTAATCTTTTACTCTATCACTGGGAAGCTCATCTTTCTAAACTAGGGAAATGGATTTCTATGGATCCTAGCCTTCCATGTCGACTTGGCTTCAAATTGATGCACTTTATCGAGGCCAAATTGGATACCTATGCGTTTTTTCATCCCTCCATCAGCGGTTTCGCACTGGTTGACTGATAATACGATTTTTGACATCCCTAAATCTCTCGCTCAATGCCTACTGTCCTTTAAAATCCTGGTTAGCTCAGATTTAGGCCAGCCGGTGATCCTTAATCCTAATATTATGTGGGTCACTCAAGACTGACCCTGAATAGCTCCCACAACTTAGAGAAGCTGAGACTGGAACACTTTTATGATCGGATCACTCCTATCTTGGCCGACATGCTTGATAAGTTTGGCATTCACAGGAGAATATTCAAAGTTTACCAATTAAGGCATCTTATTGCTGGGAAGTTTGGTATCTCCTTTGCTTGTCAGTGGCTACCACCTTCTTTTCTCAAATAATAAGCCTTGCTTCTCAACCACACTGCACTTCGTTAATCTATGCCTTTCTCCTAAATTATAAATTTCCGACACAGTTGGGGTTCTAATATCTGGTCATCTTTGTTGTCTGATTCTCCCTTGAATTGGTCCGGTATATGCAAGGATCTTCATAGATATCATACCAGGATAGATTAAGGCTGACTCAATATTATTATAGAATAATTTATATTACACCCTGTTAAGCTTTTCAAGCTTAAGAAACTTCTCACTCTACATGCTCTAGGTGCATGCAGGAGGAAGGAACCTCCTTCATGTTTTTGGTCCTGTAGTAAGGTTGCTCCCTTATGGTCTTCTATCCGGGACAATTTGGATCCCTTCTGGGTCTGTCGACCTTTTTAACCCTGAGATCTGCATTCTGGGCGAGTATTCTCACATAGACAGTGTGGGCCGTCGGTATCATATGGCTTTGGTGTCCATGGTGGTCAAGAAGTTGGTCCTGGACACTGGACTGATCAATTGGCCCTGACTTACACTGAATGGCTGACTGAGCTTACTGCATACCTTAACTCGGAGAATCTAATTGCCAGCCTGCATAACCGTAAGGACCTGTTTCATAAGAGATGGGGTAGATTACAGTTGCTATGTTTGCACTAAAGAGTTCATAACCATATCCCTGCTGCCCGCATTGGCAATTTATATTTTATTATGTATTGTTTTAGTAAATTCACTTTTTAAGGAGATCTCATATATAAATAATAATTGTTAGACTCATCCAGGTTATAAGAAATCATAGGAAATATTGAGAAGGCGCACCTGGGTGGGGGGGGGGGTGATTGTGTTTTGGGTCAGATAGTAGTTTTATTTCCTCTGTATATGTAATTTTGGAAGGGGATTCTGTTTGGGGGTTTGGGGGGATGGGGGTTACCATGTACTTCCGGTTTTATTCACCTGACATGTTTGTTATGGTTTGTGTTTTTTATATATTTGAAAAATTTGAATAAACTTAAATTTCAAAAAAAAAAAAAACCTCATATGAATCAGCTCATCAAAAAAGCTCACCAAAGGATTGGAATGTTTTATAGAGTTAAACTAAATCTTCGTTCCGAATCCAGGACCCTTCTTGCCAATAGCTTCTTGCTCCCTATATTTAAATATATTGGGCCTTAGTCTACTACACCTTCCTTACTCAAAGAAACTTCTCACGGCTTAGGAACACCTATCACAACATTATGCAGTTTGCCACCAACCTCCCCACCACTGTGAGCTTTACAAAACCTCCACTTGGCTCCTGTTAGAGGACAGGTTGGACAGTAAAATCCTGGTCTTTTTCTACAAAATCTCATGTGGGCTATTATCAAGCAGCATAGTCTCCCTTTTCCCTAGGTCGGCCAACACCAGGCCCACCAGACAATCGATTACCCACTCCTTCGCTCTCCATTCTTGTCAGACCACCCAAGGTCAATGCACTCTCTCCTACAAGGGTGTGAAACTGTTCCATAGCCTGCCCCCCTCCCTTGCCCAATGTCCCTCACTGGCTTCTTTCAAACACAGCCTTAAGAGTCACCAGCCGAGTTCCAAAATCTGTACATGCTCCCAACCCTGATTGTCTTAGATTCCTCCTTCTCACACCGTCCCTCTACTGCCTACATGTTTTGATACTGTATGTATATTTATTTGATCACTCTGTATAAACCCTTAAATTATTGCCTAACACTGTCTTTACTGCACTTCTTATATAACCTGTACTCTACCTGTTCTCCTTTTATAACCTGTAATTGTACCTGTTTGGCTGTGTAAAGCTGGACGCTTGTGAAAATTGGCAATTTTGCTCACATGCCTTTCCAGTATAAAAAATATAAACTGAAACTGAAACAGAGCTGCATCCCTTTCTTGAGATAAATGGTCTTGTCCTTGTTCAGAGAGGTTAGTGGGGTTTATGGTGAGATAGGCACAGTGGATGATTGAGGAGTAGCCACAATGACTGAAAATATGTGATGGAAGGAGTAGGGTTACTCATGCTGATAAAGTGAGTTGCCAAAATGGTGACTTTTCACAATGTGGTGCCAGTTGGCAGCCCATTCAGTCACAGGGAGGAAAGTCAGGAGAGTAGAGTGCCATTGAGGCAGGCTAAGAAAGACAGCTAAATGCTGCAGAGTTACCACAATACTGTACATGGCCATTTGTTCCACATTTTAAAAGCCAGTGCTGCATATTTGTGAGATTAAAATGTTAATCTCGGCATAATGTTGATGGGGGTGTGAGTCAGTGAATTGAGATCAAACATTGGCTGTGTGGACAGATGAGGATCCCAATCTGGATTGTAATACTGCCTCTGTTTAATTCTTAATTCTCGCACACCAGCCCACTTAATTACCCACCCATCAGATTGGACCATCTCTTTGGAGTCAGCATTGCAAGTGTGTCCTAGTGCATGTTCATTGTCATCATGGTGTGGCGTGTTGCTCTGCAAAGGATGATTCTTGCATCTCTGAATAAATAAGAAGACACACTGTGACACACATTACAAGAGAGAGGGAAAGAGCCATGTTGTGAGGGGTGAGTGGGAGACAGATACCAGTTGTCTTCAGAAGCTGTCCTCCCAATAGTCTCTTCAACTCATTCCCCATTAGTTTGGATGGCAAGTCATTTTAAGCAGATGTGTAACACTGGCACCATTATACCAAGGGCTACTACCCCGCCTGCTTTCCTAACTGCAGGTTGAGGGGCCTGGGTTTCGAAATTAGCTACTACTGGGGCCTTCCTACCCACAGTACTTTCACAATTATGGTGCCTCCACCCAGAGTAGTGCTTAAGTGGGCAATTATTACAGTAGATACAGCCCTTTGGGAAGCTAATACAACCCACAATCCCACCTAGTGATCCTATACACTTAACTGGGCAATAGCAATGGTTAACGTTTAGAATACAACTTAGCATCAACATTAATGATATACTCACACTCAGCCCACTTACCCACAGGGTCCGGCTGTCTGGCTGGCACCCTGTATTCCCCTGTGAAAGACAGTTTCAATACAACCATGAACTATAAGAACACGCAGCATATAACTTATCACTGTAAGCCAAGTAATAATATGCTCGTGGCTGTGGTTAAACTTAAAACAGTAAACAGGTTTATTTAGGGGAATTAACAAGGAAGGGATGAGAATCAAAGTGATTATTAAGGTCCCTGCATTTGGCAGATGGATATGGCTTAAGTTAATCAGTCCCTGCATTCACACAGTTAATGCAACTACTGGGTACCCAGAGTGGAAACAGGCATGCCTGAGCAGTGCAGCGAGTTGACCGGCATTGCAGCTGCATTGGGGAGCTTGATGGAAAAAGGGTGATTAAATGCAAACAACACATTTGTAAACCCAGAACCATTTGTATCTGTGGCCAGATGGCCCAGTCACTTTAAACACTTTAAACTGATAAACAGAATTAGATGTGACAATATGGTACCATAGATAATTACTTGTTGGTTACAAGGAGCTACCCTGGTTTTACTCACTGTACTCAGAGGAATTGAATAAGGTGCTGGCGACATCAAGACCTGGTGCTTACTCAAGCTGTTGGTGTGGACCAGGGCCAACATGACTCACCTCCACTTCACAGCCTTTCCCTGTAGGTGGCCACAACCTGCATGTAGCTGCATCGTAGGGACTGACTCCCCAAGTCTGGTCTCTTGCCTAGTTGGTTCTTTGGCTGGTACAGGAACAGTCTGGTTGGGCCACTGGTGGCATAGTCCCAGGCTGAGAAAATGTTTGTTGGCTATTTGTATGGGTGCTGATGAAACCTCCAGCTGGTTGTGGAAGAGTACTTTGTCATGAACGTGGGTTCCCTCTTCAGTACTGGAGTCCCCAGCGCAATTTCTTCACACACGTGGTAGGCCACAATCTCAATGTCTGAAGAAGGACAAAACTTTCTCCTTTTCAGTATCTGGACAGTTTCTCTTCAACCGCTTGCTGAAGAAACCTCTCGTTCTGCTTAGCTGGCAGTCCCAGGATGATTGATTCCCTTCTGAAATTGAGAGGAACTCACAGGAGGCAAATACAGACCTCTCCCTGTGAGAGAGACACAGAGCCACACAGGCAGCTTTCTTATTGGTGGCTCGAGTAGAACTGACTCACATAGTCTCTCTCTCTCTCTCTTTCTTTCTCTCTCACCCTGGCTGAAACTGAACCCTGTTCAAAAACAGTCTCAGACTTGCCCAGTTTTCCTGTATTCCAATTGGCTATAGGAGCTGTCAATCACAGTTCTAATGCTCCCACTGGTCCATTTAGGTGCCAACAAGGAAAGTTCACAGTTTCTACCACAAGGTACTGTAACTAGGACCCCTTGAGAAACCCTTGGTTCTGATTGATTCAAAGCAGAAGTCCAAGACCAAAGATTATGGCTCCCATTGGGAATTCCAGTTCTGGTATCATAAACTATTTTAACAACAGTAAAGCTTTAGTGATAAACAATTACAGATTCCTGCAGGGCTCGCTCTGCACTGCTAGCAACTGCAGATTAGAGTGGATGGGAGCTATGCCTGGCTGGTCATGAGCCTTGATTTACTCAGACCCAACCCAGGCTGTTTACACTATACACAGGCTGAATCCCTTAAAGTGATAGCACGGTGGCATGGAGGTGCACACACATGAAGGACAACAGCAGAACATCAACAGCCATGGATTTAGCTCTGCTTGCTGGATAGTTGCCAGGCAGTGGGCATCAGCAGAGCCCAGAAGATACATAGGTTAAGCCCCCCAAAATTAGGGGTTACACTCTCTCCTGCCCAGTAAACTTGGCATCCGCATCAAGTCTACAACTCAAACATTAAATACTATCAAAATTGTCCATTATATACAAGTGGCAACCACATATTGTTATATACAATTTTTGAACAAATATATGAGAGCTATGTACACTACAGCATGCTATATTTTAAATGAGACCTTTCCCTTTAGCAATTGCATAGTTTAGTTATTTACATATTGTCATGACACTTTACATTTCTTTAGATGCCTTTGCTTTAACCAGTTGATCATATGGATTACACTGTTTCTTTCCTAAGCACTTTTAAACAGTGACCCCTGGTGGACAGTAGACCTGCACTCCTTAGCTAACCCTTGGCACTCTATAAGGGGGACCCCTAGGATACTGGAGTGATGGCCTGATTAATATCTTAGAAGATGCAGTGAATACTAGCTTAGATAGGGAATGGGCTGTGACATACACCCCTTTATGAACTACATTCATATACAAGTTTACAGGCTTTCCTGGTATGTCATAAGTGAGCTGAACCATGGGGTTTGCAATTCTGCCTGATCTTCTTGGTGTAGGGGGCACTGGCACTGACACTTCAACATTAGCATTCAGGTTACATACTCCCGGCTCATTGTCCGCAACAAGACAACTTTTGTAGAAGGGAGCACCACTTCTATTTCTTGAGGACCAGAACTGGTTATAGGTTCTTCACTTTGCTCATTACTTTGATTCTCTGGCTCTTGAGACTCAGTTTCATTTGAAAGTGGTATTTCAACAAAGTTTGAATCATTTAACACACTGCTAGCAGTTTCAGGAATAGCCATATGTTCCTGGTCACAAAATAGTTACACTTAGCACAATTAATCTGGCATCACTTTTCAATTCACAGCCAGGTTTTTCATTTGGTTCACTAGCATCTTCAGATTCATTGGTTTGGTCACCATTCTCTTTCTCAGAATCAAGTGCTTCTATATCAGACAGTTCTACTAGGCAAAGGAAGTCTGCCATGTCAGAAGTCACACTTCGTCCGTCACACTCTTGCAGTTCAGGTACCAATGATAAAGCAGAGTTGTCAGGGGTCTCCAGGACATTAGAAGGAAGACCAGAAGTAGGATGGTAGGTTCCTTGAAACAACTGATTTAATTTGAGAGAAGTATAATATGCAGTACCACACTCACTATCATCTTCAAAATCAGCATTATTATCAACTGAAGCACTTTGAGCTGGGGGCTCAGGCTGTTGAGTAGTAGGAGGTGAATCTGACTGTTTTTATGAGCAGCAGAATAAGTAGCCAGCCCAGTGGGAGCATCATCTAAAGGTGCAGTGTCTATAACAATTTGACCTATTGGTTGAAGGTGATTTCTATGCATTGTTTTTACAGCTTGAGGATTGCCTTCAGGTCGCACTTTATATATTGGTAGGTCATCCAGCTCACTACTATGTAGGGTGAGTGACTTCAGTGGTCAGCTATTTTGTGTTTTCCCTGGAAACCAAGGTTTTGCATTAGAACATGATCTTCAGCCTTTAGTTCATGAGCCTTTGCTCGCTTGTCTTGATGTGACTTGTTAGCTAGATTTTTCTTTGCAGCCATGGTGTTAGCCAGTTGATAAGCATGGTTTAATTGAGCTTTTAATTTCATAACAAACTGCAAATAGTTGTCAGACTGAACCCCAACAGGTAACACTCTGAAACATACATCAATGGGAAGATGTGCTTCTTGGCCAAACATGAGATGATAAGGTGAAAATCCTGTGGCATTGTTTTTAGTGCAATTATAGGCATGCACAAGAGAACCACCTGGATTTATCTTTGGGATGCAGAGTGCTAAGCATATCAGGTAACGTCCTGTTAAACCTTTCAGGCTGCTGATCTCCTTGCGGATGGTAGGGAGTGGTCCTGGACATTTTCACACCCTAGAAGGACAAAAGCTCCTTTATCAATCTGCATTCAAAGTCCTGGCATTGATATGAATATACCCTTTGTGGGGCACCATAGTGAACATAAATCTTCTCCACAAGGACTTCGGATATTGTGGCTGCTTTTTGGTCTTTGGTTGGGTATGCCTGTGCATATCTTGTAAAATGATCTGTCACTAAGGACACATTACTAATGTTCTTTGAATCTGCCTCTAGGCTCAGGAAGTCTATACATATGAACTCCCTGGCACACTGGTTGTTATATTAACCAAGGGGTCTGCTCGTTGCAGCTGTGCTTTTCATCGGAGATATCTACTACACGTCTTCACATATTGATCAACATCTCTGCCCATTTTATGCCAGTAGAAATGTGCAAGGCCAAATCCAGAGTTCTCTCACTACCTAGATGTCTCATGTGGTCATGTACAGCTTTTAACATGACGTATTTAAACTTTTAGGCAGCACCAGTTGTCTTTTTGCAAGTTCCCCTTGCTCATCCATCAACTCTCTGTACAGCAATCTGTCTTATAGCCTAAGTTTAGAACCTTCTCGAAATAACAGAGCAGTTTCTGGGTCAGGGGACCACAACCTTGAGACATCTTCTCCCTTTGTGAGGGCATTTAATACTGGTTGGATCATTGGGTCATAATATTGTTCTCTTTGCAGATCAGCTGGAGTTAGCTGTGGCAGGGCACTGATATCTAGAGCAGCAAAATTACAATAGGCCATGGACAAGCAAGTATCAGGTGGTCCCAGACAATCTGCTAGGCAATTCACAGTTTCAGGTGATGGAGTTTCATCCCTGTTAAATTTATGGCACAATGCTTTTACGGAATTCTCTGACATAGAAACATAGAAATATAGACTTTGACAGCAGATAAAGACCACTTGGCCCACCTAGTCTGCCCATTTCCCTACCTACAGGATAAGCTGCAGATCCTAGTTAACAGCCTATTTCTTCCTACCCACCACAAGAATTGCCTTATGTCTGTCCCATGCATTCTTGAATTCTCCCACAGTTTTAGACCCCACAACCTCCTCAGGAAGGCTGTTCCATGCGTCCACCACCCTCTCTGTGAAAAAAATACTTCCTCACATTGTCCCTGAGCAGTACCCCCTCTATCCTCAAATTGTGTCCCCTTGTTCTTCCACATCTCTTTTTCTGAAAGATGCTACCCTCTTGGACTTTGTTGATTCCACTGAGGTACCTAAAGGTTTCTATCATGTCCCCAATCTCCCTCCTTTCCTCAAGGGCATACATATTAAGCTCCTTTACTCTCTCCTCATATGGCTCTCTTGCTGACCCTGCACCATTTAGTTGCCCTCCTCTGGACTGCTTCCATCCTGCTATGTCTTTGCAGAGATGGGGTCTCCAGAACTAGACGCAGTACTCAGATGAGGTCTCATCAACTGTCTGTACAGAGGGATAACAACTTCCTATTTTCTGCTGGTGATGCCTCTCCCTATACATCCCAGTATCCCCCCAGCCCTCCCTACTGCCTTCTCACATTGTTTGCTAACCTTAAGGTCATCTGATACGATTACCCCCAGGTCCCTTTCCATTTTTGTTGTTGTTACTACCTCCCCCCATTGTGTAATCTTCCCCTGGGTTTTTGTTTACCAGCTGCATTATTTTGCACTTCTTTGCATTGAATCCAAGCTGCCATACTTGTGACCATTCCTCCAACCTTGCCAAGTCCCTTCTCATCCTTTCCATGCCTCCTTGTGTATCAACCCTGTTGCAGATCTTTGTATCATCTGCAAGAGGCATACTTTTCCTTCCAGTCCCTCTGCAATGTCACTTATAAAGACATTAAAAGGACTGGACCCAGTCTGAACCCTGTGGTACACCACTAATAACCTCTTTTTTCCAAGTGGACTCCATTTACAATTACCTTTTGTGTCCTGTTGTCCAGCCAATGTTTTACCCAGGCTACCACCCTGGGATCCACTCCCAGGCAGTTGGTTATTTGTTAATTAATCTTTTGTAAGGGACTGTGTCAAATGCCTTGCTAAAGTCTAGGTAGGCCATGTCCACAGCCCCTCCCTGGTCTACCACTTTGGATACGCAGTCAAAGAAATCAATTAAATTCATCTGACATGACCTTCTCACTGTGAACCCATGCTGCCTTGGGTCCTGTGCCCCACTTTCCACTCGGTACTCAACAATTCTTTCCTTCAGAAGTGATTCCATCACTTTCTGTACCACAGAGGTCAAACTGACAAGTATGTAATTTCCTGCCTCTGTCTTGCTCCCACTTTTGTGAAGGGGAATCACATCCACCTTCCTCCAGTCCTCACGTACCACACCATCCTCCCTTGATTTGTTAAAAAGGGTAGTCAGTGGTGTCACTAGTTCTCCCCTTAATTCTTTTAGAATTCTGGGGTGAATTCCATCAGGTCCCATTGCTTTGTCCACCTTCAATTTTAGGAGTTCTTTCAGAACCCTTTCTTCTGTGAAAGGACTGGGATCGATCCCCCCTTTCCAGAGTGCTTCTGTTAATTATATTAGGCATAGGTGAATACTGAGTAGAAATATTCATTCAGTATCCCTGCTTTTTCACTGTCCCTCTCTGCCCAACCACCGTCATCTCTATTCAGTCTCACTATTCCTCCCTTTGTCTTTCTATGCTCCCTGATGTATCTATAAAAGGTTTTATCCCCCTTCTTAACTGAGTTGGCTATCTTTTCCTCAGTTTGGGCCTTTGCTATTGTGACTTCCCTCCCTGCTTCCTTCTGCCTTAACTGGTACAGTTCTCTGTCCTGCTCTTTCTGTGTTTTCTTACACTTAATAAATGCTATCTTTTTCTCCCTAACCTTCCCCACCACCTCTTTTGAGAACCATAGTGGCTTTTTCTTTTCTTTTGATTTGTTTATTTGCTTCACACAAAGGCTTGTTGCCTCTGTGATGGCAGTTTTGATGTTTCCCCATTGTTACTCCACCCCTTCTTCTTGCCTGTTTGCTAGTGCTTTTCTAAGGCACTCTCCATCTTGCCAAGTCAGCCCTCCTAGAGTCCAGTACCCTCCCTTTTGTATGGCTTGACTCTGTATTTGAGTTTATCGTGAACCACACTTTTTGGTGGTCACTTGTTCCCAAATGTCTACCCACTTCTAGATCTGAGATCCTCTTGTAGGGACAAAACCCTTGATGGAAAAAATTATTTTATTTTTATCTGTAAGAATTAATTTTTAATTATTATTTTATCTGATTTTTATGTGGCACTAATTTTTTAAGATTATTGTTGCATCAATTTCTAAGAGAAAACAAAAAGTGTTAGTTAATTAAACCTTAAAACAAGGTAGCTGGCTTTAATGCTTTAAAGGAAAATATTTCTGTTTCCTAAGCAGCACTTTGCCATATGCTAGATGAGGTTTAAGGGAATAGAGGTGAAACTCCATTTTGTTTTTAAGCCATGATATAAGTGGACACCTTCCAAGCTAAGCATATAGTGCAATGTTGTTTTAAGGGGGGCCTGGCCACATTTTAGGACCATCTCTGTTATGTCCAAGCCTTGCATGTCAGATTCATAGGTAAATTTATAGGAAAAGCCTTAGCTAAAGCTAGGTATCCATGACCTCTATCAAGATAAGAGATCATGTGACTGGTAGGACCTAGGAGGAAAAAAAAAATTGTCTTAGACTTTGAAAGTCACATTACCCTGTATAGAAATAAGAAGTTTTATTCATAGTTTAAAGACACAATGTACTGCCACTATGAAGATTGGACAATTATTGGACAGCATTATGATAAATAAGCTTACCAAGTTTTATAGTTGCAGAACGAAGCATTCAAAAGTTATGAATATCATTTACTTAATATAATTTTCTTATTAGAGAACTAGAGCAATCTAGTATCCTGCGACAGCTCACATCTTAGGAAGCCTAACAAGATGAATATTAAATCTGTAGTTTGTTGCTATAGAGAAAAAGACCATCTAAAAGTTTATAGTAAATTAACTTTTCTGACAGTGATTGATGTCTTTAAGAAAAGAACAAAGGATCTCGTGAGTCTCTACAAAAAGTAATGTTTTAAGAACTTTAGGAATGGATTTTTCTTACAAATCTTATCTCATTCTGTAGTTTAGACTATTAAGAGTAAAACTATTATTTTGTTTTTAGACATTCTATTCAAATTATAAAGTTATAACCTTAATAGTGTAGTTTAAAAAGTATCCATACTACAGATATCAGACTTTTTCAAGAATGTTTGGCTTAATGTAAAACCCTTAAATATGCAAGTTTAATGTTCAAATTACATTAAATAAGACTTTTATTTAAAGAAATAATTTTGACCCAAAAATAGGTTTGAGGAGAAGGGACTGTCTTAAATAGGCATGTCTATATGCCACCATTTATCTTTTAAGATGACCTACCTTTCTAGTGACTCAAACCAATCCAAGTCTGGTGATGACATCACCAGAGCAGTTTTTTTATTAGTAAACACTGCAGACCACTCCTTATATCTGAGCTAACTATTGATGTAAGAAGACCTATATTCAGTTACCTAAGAGTTTTAATGGCTTTATACTGATGCTAGGCCAAAGAACTTTGGGCCACGCCTGTTTGAAATGCAGGGGTCAGCCTATGGAGAGCCAGAGCTCAGTGCTGCTGAAGATATCCAGAGGTAAGAAAAAAATGCAAGGACATTTTTATTGTGTACGAAGCAAGGTCTGTGCTATTTGCTGAGCATTTTAACAAGTAATGTTGCCTGCTAAAAACCAGAAAGACTTACTTTTAAGACTCACACAAGCTACACAGCGTGCTGAGCAAAAAGAGGTCTATTGTCCCAAAGTTTTAAAAGCTGATGCACAACATAAAAGGGGCAATTAGCTCCAGTTGTTAAAACAACTTGCTAGTCACAAGAAAGTTCTTTAAATCCAGTATTGCTGTGTACTGTGCAGATTAAAGCTGTGTTCTACAAATCCAAGAACTGATTTTTTAACAAAGGTTTAACTTGCAGAGTGTATCCATGCCAAAAAAAGTTCCAGGGTCAAAGTTAGCTGACAAAAAAACCTTTACACCAAAAGCCAGACTCAGCCAGAGATCTAAGTGCAAAAGAGAAAAAACACTTCTACAACCAGAAATATAAGTATTCCTTTTTAATTACTTTCACTAATTTAATTAATAGTCTTGGTAATTTAAATTGGCTTATCTGGGAAAATATGAGAAAATCTACTTTTAACTATGGAATCTGTGAATATAGCTTAAAAGCTTTACATAATTTTTTTTTGCATGATTTAGAAAGTTAAACTGAGTTTTACAAAAGTAGTACAAATCACTGATGTAATGAGTTGTTGCCAGTTCTCATAGAAAATATGTTTTACATACAATAAAGTTAAAACAAGTTTTATACAGAAATAATCTAAGATACTGATCTTATAAGTATATGTTCTTATGCATGAAGGTTATGTTAAATGCTAAATATGATAAAAGTAGTATAACTATTACCATTTATTATGCTAAGTATTGCTTATTTCTTTACATTGTTTATTTGCTAGAATTTATTAGTTGCTGAATTATCTGAAACAATTTTGTTGATGTTTACAAGATTAGGCTTAATATTTATGCTAATGAGGAATATTTAGAACCATTGTATAGGTGTAAATAAAATATCTATTTTTCATATAATTGTACGTGTGGTACGCAGTGTCATTTACCATTATACTTGAATCTGGGGAGCATAGAATAATATCACATGTAAATATTTATTATCTTGGGTAATTTATAAACTAATTTTTGGGTAAGACCCGAGGTAAATCCAAGTGCATCATTATTAAAAATGATATTATAAGCCTTTGTTGCTACACTCTCGATGTCCTCATTTGAGAGTATGAGGTCTAAGATTGCTCCTCATGAGTGGGTTTCAAAACTAGCTGTCTGAGGCATGCCACCTGTAGGGCATTGAGAATGGCCCTGCTCTTCGATGTGGCTGCAGCAAAGGTGCTCCAGTTAACATCTGGCATATTCAAGTCCCCCATCAGCAGTATCTCCCCTTTCTCTGCCATCCTAAGGATGCCTTCTATCATATCGTACCTTCCCTTTCCTCTCTCTCTCCCCCCAAATGTGATCTCCCGCCAGTACCCTCTGCCTATTTGAAACCGTATGCCTGCCTTTGAAAATCGCATGTCTGTACTTGTACCACTGTACCTTTGCCCGTATTATGTTAACTAAACTGACCTATTTTGTACTGTAATTGTGTCTCCTGGGTCGTGCCTGAAAATAGTCACCTGTTGGCTAGTGCACCTACCCGGTTAACAAAAATTAAATAAAATAAATAAATAAATATACTTGTCTATTCCCTCTCCCTGACATGGGGGTCTGTATACAACCCCTGTGCAGACTGTGGTACCATTTCCAGTCTCTAAGATGACCCACAGTGCCTCCTCTCTTCCCTGCTTACTTACTGACATTCATACACACTCTTGGTTTGAAACAGGTCTTCATGATAAGGCATCTGTGTCGGCGTGGTTGTGGCTCAGTCAGTATTCCATTACATAATCATATGTAGACAATGCTGATAGCCATCTGTGTCCAGTAGTATCCAGTTTTGCAGATGTTTGAACATAGGTTAAAGGATTATAGTATATAGTTAGGGCTTATTGTTGGTGGAAACCAGTGGCTTTCTAAATCTTGTTGTAGGACAGTTCAAAGGTCAAAAGTTGTTGTACTATCTTTCTGACGTCACATCGATAGTACAACAACTTTTTAGCTTTGATCTGCCTTCTGATTGGCTCACTCCACCAAGCTCAACGGAAAAAAATATCCAAACTTGGCGGCTGCAGTTTAGCAAGTGCGGAGTAGTGGACACTGTTTATTTTGACGAGGAGTTATCGTTGCTCCGTGTCACAAAAGCAAATTTTTTTTTACATTTTATTTAAAAAAATTATAATTTCTGACGCTGGAGTGAGCAGGAGTGGCAGAAGCTGAACAAGTGGCAGTGGGCCAACAGGGAGAAGCTGGAGTGAGTGGGAGCTGGGCAAATCTGGAGCAAGTGGCAACAGGAGCGGGAGAAGCTGTGAGCGGCATGAGGTAAAACAATTGAAATAAGTCCTAACCATATAATATACAAAACAGTGGATGGGTGACCATCCACAACTAAGGCTGTTTCCCTCTCGGGAGTTGATGACATCAGGGAGACCTCTCGAGCTTCGCTCTCGAGGTCTCTATGATGTCATCAACCCCCTCAAGGGAAACATAGCCTTGTTGTGGATGGTCACCCATCCACTACTCTATATATTGTCTGTTTTAACCAATATCTTAGCACCATACAGGTATTTGTGGAATTGCTCCACAATGGCCCACTTGAGAGAGGGAAATTCTAATTTATGCATGGAGCAGTTCTCAGAAGGAATCAGACTTCTGCTGGCATACACCACTGGGCTCAACCCTTCTGTATGCTCTTGATACAGCATGGCCCCGAGGCCACTTAGGCCAGCATCAGTGTGCAGCACGTAAGGTTTAGATGGGTCTGCATATGCAAGAACAAGAGCGTGAGTTAGTTGATAAATAATTTTGTAAAAAGCTGGGTCACATTCTGATGTCTATCTTGAACCAAAGGCTTCATGAGGTCTGAAATAAGATTTTGCTGTTTCATTCTCAGCACTTTTCTTGAACTTCTTCTGAGTCAGAGGGCACCTTTACATTAAATTCAACAATGGATGCACTACTTTAGTGTAGTCCTTGATGAAACAGTGATAGTAGCCACAAAAGCCCAGAAATCATTGTAGCTCTTTTAAGTTATTTGGTTTTGGCCAGTCAGTTAGCACCTCTAACTTGCTAGGATCAGTCTGGATGCCTTCTGATGACACAACGTGGCCAACATATTTCATGGAGCTCTGGAGAAACTGGCATTTTCCAATTGATAACTTCAAACCAAACTCTTCCAGTCTGTCCAACACTTTGAATAGGCGAGCCTCATGTTCCTCAAGGGTTTTGCCAAAAACGATGATGTTGTCAAGGTAGACTAAACATTTGAGAAGGTTCATATTTCTGACAGCACATTCCATTAGCCTTTGAAAAGTTGCTGGTGCACCTGATATGCCTTGAGGCATGCAGAGGAATTCATAGAAACCTAATGGGCAAATGAATGCAGTCTTTTCCCTGTCCTCAGGTGCCATTGGGATTTGATAATACCCGCTGCGGAGATCAAGGACTGAAAACCACTTACTCCCATTGAGACAGTCCAATGCAACTTGTATGTGAGGCACAGTATATTGATCTGGCACAGTTCTTTTATTGAGAATCCTGTAGTTCACACACATATGGAAAGAACCATTCTTTTTCTGGACTACAACAACTGGAGAAGTGTAAGGGCTATGTGATTCTTGTATAATTCCAGCCACAGGCATTTCCTGTAGATAGCACCTTTTGTCATTAATGTCAGCAGGAGCTAAGTGTCGGATCTTTCTCTGAAGGGCCTTTCATTGTGCAGGTGAATATGATGTTCAGCACTGGTAACACACCCAACATCCCATTCTTTAAGGGAGAACTCTATGGTCCACCGAGCCAGTTTCTGACTGATCCTTTCCCCTCCAGTTATCTGGTATAGGAGATTCTCCAAAGTCAAACATGTCTGGTGAGATGTCACAGTCTGCTCCATTTTGGCACTTGGATGGTAATGCAGCAGTATCAGCACAGTAGACTTTGGCTGGGGTGCAACATTGGTTAACCTTAATGTCCCTGTTCGTAACATTCTGAATTTGGACTACCACTCTCCGAGCATATGCATGAGCATGGATAGGCAGTACACTGGTTTAACCAGAAGTCCTTCAGGTAATCTTCCTTCTTCAGGGGCATCCAGCATTAGTATCTTATTAGTTACATCTTTGCTCAAGTGGACCTCTCCAATGACACTACATTGAGCATTAGGGGGAAGAACGAGTGGTAAAGAATCCTTCTTCCATACAAATCCCACAGGTTCATCCTGGTCGCCTTCATCCGGACGCATCTGCATTTTGTATGTTTTCTGTACCATAGCGTGCCTGTGAAGAGCTCTCCCTGTCTTTTGTGCTTGTCTTTCTTGACACATTTGCAAAAGCTGGCCAAACATACTGTACATGCCTTAGTGCTGATCAATACTGGAATTCCATCATACAGGCTGGATGGGGGACACACAAGATTTAATGTGTCCGCTGGATCCCCAATGTCTGCCGCTGATGAGGGGAATGAAAGCCACACTTGAAGAAAGCCAAGGTAAGGATATGACTTGTCACTTAACCCCCACACATGCAGTCCATCAAGGGGTTGTAGAGTGTGGTCAGATAGATGCTGATTGTACCAATCTTTAAATATCATCGTGACCTGAGAGCCACTGTCTAATACAGTTCGGGCCTGGATGCCATCTATGTGTACCGTAGTCCCCATGGAAGGACCTACCATTTCTGACCAGTCAGGATGAGCATTGTTCTTAGGATGCTTTACAGTAGACCGTACTACATAAGGCTTGTAGGGAAGTTTGGATTGAGGCTTTAGACCACTTTGTCTCACTTGATTAAGTAGCTTAGCAGTTACCTTCGGCAAGTCTTCAGGAGAGTTACATACTATTTTGGTGTGCCCATCTTCTCCACAGTGGTAGCGGAAGACATTTGGTCTGGAGTTATGCGGTCGGTAGGTTCCTCAACCTGTTTGTGGCTAGTGGAAGGACCAGGTTTGTAGTCATCTTTAGGCCTGGGCCCAGGTTAAGTTCCACTGGGCCTACTCCAGGATGATGGCTTTTGAGACGTTCAAGCCAGATCATGCACTAAGGCCCTCAGCTCCCTCATTTACTTTAGCCTATCGTATTTGGTTCCACACCAGAGATTTGAACGCTCACACTGGTGGCAGAGGGCAGTGTCTCACTGATGACCTCAGTAGCAGAAAGATGAGCAGTCTGATCTTTGACCAATTCCACAGCACTCTGGGCACTGGCCTTTACATCTCACAGCTCTTTTAATAAGTTTTTGATCGACTGGTCATCAAGAGCAGGTTCTTTGTCAACAGGCATCTCAGAAACAGGGGGCACTCAGGCAACAGCTGCATAAGAGTCCCAGAACTCTTCTTTGTTCTCAGCTTCTCTAATTTCTTTAATTAGCCAGCAGTACACAGGTGGGTCATCTTTGCGGTCCTGAAACTTTAGTTTAAGCAACAGCACACAGGAGAACCTGGCAGACTTGAGGATATGCTCTAACCTCACCCTATTCAAGTCACTGGCTACTACTCCACCCTTGCGGTGTGCTCTCTGAAGGGCCCTTTCTATCCGGGTCACATATACAGACAAGCGTTAATTTTTCCACTGTTTGGTGGACTTGAATTTCCACATTAAGTCTTCTCCAGACTCAGTACTGCCAAAAACTCTTTCCAATGCAGATGGCTATTCATTGGCTGACTCATCAGGGTTGGTGGACCTTAGAAATCTAATTGCTTCAAGTGCAGGGCCCCACAAACTCTCCATAAGTCTTTTCCTTTTCTCTGCTTCTGCACACTACTACTCTTGGACTAGAGGGGATGCATAGTCCATCCAAGTCTCTAGATCATCCTCCCCATTTGGTGTGGGAACCGTGCCAGAAAACACTCTCAGCCTGCGATATGAGTCCAAGTTCATTGAGGGTATGTGCACTGGCAAAGGCATGGGTGAAGGTGCCAGTGAAGGAGCAAAGGAGGAGTTTGTAGGTGTACCACCCCCTGGGTATCTAAGGCGTTTTTTAGCTCTTTCCACATCTGTCCCTCAACAGCTAATAGCTTCCCCAACTTGTCTTCAAATTCCTCCTGGTGTGGATGCCTCACTATGCATAGTGATCACTCTCCAACCCACCTGGATCTCATCAGGGATAATACAGGGGGTAACTGCTAAGGGGCCACTACAATGCTGCAAGCTATTAAGGCTACCAGACTCTGACTAAACAGATCAGAATTTCATCCTTGTACAATGGCTTTACCTAAACATTTGACTTTATTTACCACCTCCTCTGTAACAGCCTTATTGGTACCCAAAGTGATGTTTAATAACATTATAGCCTTGTGAGGATCGACCTCCTCAGCTTTACACCACCCTATCAGGTGATGCACAGCCATTTTATGGGCAGGGATCCCAAGTCTATGTCCAGCTCTGTCCTCCATTTTGATACCAACACTCATAGGAGGAAAAATTGCAGTTTTTGTATTTCAGCCACTAGGGGGCGCTAATCCCAGTGGTGTCTCCACGTTTGTAACCCTGGCACCATTATACCAAGGGCTACTACCCCTGTCTGCTTTCCTAACTGCAGGCTGAGGGGCCTGGGTTTGCAATTAGCTACTACTGGGGCCTTCCTACCTACAGTACTTTCACAATTATGGTACCTCCACCCAGAGTAGTGCTTCCATGGGTAATTATTACAGTAGGTGCAGCCCTCTGGGAAGCTAATACCACCCACAATCCCACCTAGTGACCCTATACACTTAACTGGGCAATAGCAATGGTTAACATTTAACTTACCCAGCCATCAAAAACTAAATAAAAATAAAATAAAATAAATAAGAATACAACTTAGCATCAACATTAATGATATGCTCATGCTCAGCCCACTTACACATAGGGTCTGGCTGTCTGGATTGCACCCTGTATTCCCCTGTGAAAGACAGTTTCAATACAACCATGAACTATAAGCATAAAATTTATCACTGTAAACAGAGTAATAATATGCTCGTGGCTCCAGTTAAACTTCAAACAGTAAACAGGTTTATTTAGGGGAATTAACAAGGAAGGGGCAAGAATCGAAGTGATTATTAAGGCACTTGCATTTGGTAGATGGATATGACTTAAGTTAATCAGTACCAGCATTTACACAGTTATTGCAACTACTGGGTACCCAGAGTGGAAACAGGCATTCCTGAGCAGTGCCGTGGGTTCACTGGCATGCAGCTGTGTTAGGGAGCTTGATGGAAAAGGGTGATTAAATGCAAACAACACATTTGTAAACCCAGAACCATTTGTATCTGTGGCCAGATAGCCCAGTCACTTTAAACACTTTAAACTGATAAATAGAATAAGATGGTACCATAGATAACTACTTGTTGGTTACAGGGAGCTACCCTGGTTTTACTCACTCTACCCAGATGAATGGAATAAGGTGCTGACAACATCAAGACCTGGTGCTTACACAAGTTGTTGGTAGGGACCGGAGCCGATATGACTCACTTCCACTTTATGGTCTTTCCCTGTAGGTGGCCACAACCTGCATGTAGCTGCATCACAGGGGCTGACTCCCCAGGTCTGGTCTCTCACTGAGTTGGTACTTTGGCTGGTACAGGAACAGTCTGGCTGGGCCACTGGTGGCATAGGCCCAGGCTGAGAAAATGTTCGTTGGCCGTTTGGATGGGTGCTGGTGAACCCTCCAGCTGGTTTTGGTAGAGTACTTCATCACTGGCATGGGCTTCCACTTCAGTACTTGAGTCCCCAGAGCAATTTCTCCACACACATGGTAGGCCACAGACTCGGTGGCTGAAGAAAGACAAAACGTTCTCCTTTTCAGTATCTGGCTGATTTCTCTTCAGCCTCTTGCTGAAGAAACCTCTCGTTCTACTTAGCTGGCAGTCCCAAGATGATCGACTCCCTTCTGAAATCGAGAGGAACTCACAGGAGGCAAATATGATCCTCTTCCTGTGAGAGAAACACAGAGACACACAGGCTGCTTTCTTCTCTGTGGGTTGCACAGAAGTGACTCACATAAGCTCCCTCTCTCAAGAGAGCCCTGGCTGAAACTGAACCCTGTTTAAAAACAGTCTCTGACTTGTCCAGGTTTCCTGTGTTCTGATTGGCTATTGGAGCTGTCAATCACAGTTCTTTTTTTTTTAATGTTTTATTAAATTTTCCAGCTAAAAACAGTAAAGAAGAATAACATACATTCAAGTTCAGTATTCATGTGGGTACCAGTCCTGTCTACCGCTCTTCAGTTACAACTGGTGGTGGAGAGGTGTAGTATAGCAATCACATTTTGATAAGATCCTGAATAAATCATATTTGCATGTTTAGACATGAGCGTACGGGGGGGGGGAGGGAACCTCTTCACTGAAATTTGGTAGTTAGTTGTCACGACATCTTGGCGCACTTCCGTGACTGTCCATTCTCCCATTTTTATTCTTCTGTTCTGGAAAAGAGATATAGGGGATCACAAAGCATCATGGTAGCCAACATTATGCACATTATGCATCAATAACTGGTCATCTTAATCTCTCATTTATTCATTTGCTTTCTCTGCCAAAGGGGCACATATCATTCAGGGGTTGTACAGGAAGAGAAGAGGTCAGGAATTCATCCAACACCTTTCTTGGCACTCAGATACACCATAAAGGGGGCCCAGCACATATGATATGTGGCCATAGTATCACCTATCCTCTGAGTCATTCTATTCAGTGATGCTATCACAGCAAGGGAATTAAGTAATTCAGACATGCTGGGTATGTCTGTGGACCTCCATTTGATAAGCAGGAGTCCCTTGATCTGAATACCAAGGAGGGCCAGCTACCTCTTCTCAGAGGGAGAGATATGAGGAGTATCTGGTGGGATCCCCAGTATCCAGAATTCTGCTGTTTACGGAATATGTTTATGTAGGCTCTCTTCTGCCAGTGCCAGGGCCTGCACCCACATTGGTTTTATGTTGGGGCAGGACCATAGAATGTGGTGGAGGTCTCCAGGTGACCCTAAAGCATCTCCAACAGCGGTCATGTGGGAGACGTTTGGCTACATACAGTACCCTGGGAGTTTTATGCCACCAATGCAGGATTTTATTTTGCATCATCTGGCTTCTGGGGTTGAGGTACAATTTGTGGGCTGGCCTCCAGCATGACTTCCATTGTTGGTCAGTGGTGTGATGTCTATGCTCAGAGTTCTTTCCCACTATTTATCTTGGAGTTTTGTGATTGGTCAGGGATACCCTCTCTGCTGTCTATGTTGATTTTGCTGGCCACTCTTCTTCCAGAAGCCAGCCACCCTTGCATGCTGCTGAGTTTGGGGGGCTTGGACAGCTATGGAGGTATTGTTGTATTGCACTTCTGATCTGCAAATATCTCCAAAAATTAGATTGGGGAATACTATATTGCTACTGTATGTCTTGGAATTGGGCCACTTGGTTGATCCTGGAGTCCAACAGTTGTTGGACTTGGGATATGTCACTCTTTACCCAGTGTGGCCAGAGTATTGGCTCATTCCCCACTTGAAGGAGTTGGTTCCCCCAAAGAGGCATATACATCAGGGGGGTAGGGTTTGTGCCCACCTTATTGTGTGCCAGCTTCCAATATTTCATGGAAGGTCCTATAGTTGGATGCCCCTTCATATTACTCGCTGGGCTCCCATACAGTAGGGAGGAGAGTAACAGTACCCCTGCCTGTTCCTCCTCCTCCATCTGCAACTATTGTGGAGAGGTGGGGGTGGGGGCTGAACCACCTGAGGGTCTATGAAGTATGGTAGGCCAGTGTTTATCCCTCAAACCATGGCATGTTCCATCCCCCGTTTTTCCAATGTGCCCTAAATTTGTTTTGGCTATACCTGGGTTTTTTCCCTTCCTGTATAAAATTTCCAATAAGCTTGTTGATCTGGATGTACCATCTGGGGGGAGATATATTGTCAGGTGCAAAATGATATAAAGAAGTCTGAGAGAGGTCATCATTTTAATAGCCAAGATTTAGATTTTTCCTGCCATAGTGAGGTGGAGCAGCTTTCATCTCACCAACTCAGCCCTAATTTGGGATAGGAGGGGTGTGAAGTTGAGGTCCCATAATTGGGATATGTCCCTTGTAAAGAGGATGCCTAGGTAGGTGATGCCCCAGGTGACCATCTCAGATTATAGGGGGCAATCATAGTTTCCTTGCATAGGGGGTTCAGAGAGAGTACCTCCATCTTGCTTTGGTTCACTGTAAGCTCAGAAAAGGGTGGCATATTGACATAGAAGCGTTATCAGGGGACCAAGGGATGTACTTATATCAGCAGATTATCCGCATACATCAAGGTGGGGTAACTTTTTGTCTCTATGGTAACCCCTTGGATTAGCAGGTGCTGACTGATGGCAGCTGCCAAGGGTTCTACTGCAAGTACAAAAAGAAGGGAGGACAAGGGACACCCCTGCCTTGTACCTCTGCCCAAGATGAAGAGATTTGAGAGAAGGGAATTAGCAAGGATTCTGGCGGTGGGAGTTGTGTACATAGCCCGAATCCATGCCAAAAATCTTTCCCCAAAACCCATGTGTGCCAGCAGTGACTGCAGATAATCCCACTCTAAGGAATTGAAAGCTTTCTCAAAATCTACAGCCAGTGCTGCTGAGGGAATTGGGAGGGTTCGGGCTGTGGTAGCTATGTTGATTAGTGACCTAATATGGTCTGTGCTATATCTACTGGGAATGAACCCCACCTGAGAGGGATGTATTAACTGGGGTAAAAGCGGACTAAGTCTGAGGGCAAGGATTTTGGCAAACACCTTGCTGTCCATGTTAATCAGGGATATAGGCCTGTAACTGGCTGGATTGGTTGGATCCTTTCCCTTTTTGGGGTGGATGGTTATCACTGCTTCCTTTAGGGTGGGTGGAAACTTGCCCTCTTCTAGTGCTTCTGTGTACATTATTTATTTATTTATTTAGGAAATCAGAATTATAACCCTTTGAGTCATAAACTCATTTCCAAAGGCTCCATGTCAGAATAAAACATAGACATTCATACAGTACATACATAGAATAGATGTGGGTGAGCAATCATACACAGTATAAGTACAATGAGCACTGGTTAATGCCTATACATTTGGTAGCTAAAACAGGGCAGAGCTATAGACATATTTACCTAATGAGTGGTTAAGTCCTATACAATTGGTAGCTAAAGCAATGCATGTTATGAGTTGGTAGTAAGCGCCTCAGGGAGGCCTTGTCTTATACATAGTACAATGCATTCATAGTCCAGTGCAACTATATGGTAACTGAAGGAGGTGAGGAGCCTGTAGGCTAGAAATAGTGAGGGCTTTCCACTGCCAGGCCAAGGAAGGGTGTGTGGCCTAGCGGCATGGAGCAGAATCCACAGGTTACCAGTTACACTGGCATTGATGTGAGGAGAGGATATGGGCCCTTAAGGCAGCTTTAAAATGACCTAGGTTAGTGATTGATGTGACGGCCAGTGGGAGGGCATTGTACCAGGATGGAGCTCTAAGGGGGAAGGATCGCTGGGCCAGGGTGGTCCTGACCCTAGGCACCTTCCAGATAGTTTTTGGGGCAGTCAATGTTGATGCTGAGATGGTGGCTGCCTGAAGAGAAGCCATGACACCTATTGGGGTTAAACCCAGGTGCATTTTTTTGGTGAAGAGACAGATCTGGTATAATAGTCTTTCCTCAAGGGAGAGGATATTGGTGAGTGCATATAGGGTGCATGTATGTGTATTTCTGTCAGCACCAGAGAGGAGCCAGCAGGCCTTATTGATGACTACTTGTATTTGATGAAGCATCGTAGGGTCAGCGGCAGCATAGACTGTGAGGCCATAGTCCACCAGCGATAAGACTGAGGAGGAAATGGCTAGGTGAAGTGCTTCAGGTGGCAGGCAGTATTTATGTCTGTGCAGGAGACCAATGCAGGTGTTGGTGGTGGAGGTAAGGATTTTTATATGTTCATGGAACGAGAGGGAAGAGTCAAATGTAATACCTAGTTACTTATACTTTTAGACCTGTTCCATTGGAATGAGAGAATCGGAGAGTATTTCAAGGGGGAAATCCTTTGATCTGTTTTGGCGGTGGGCATAGAGCATTGTCTTAGTTTTTTTAATGTTGACCACCAATCTGTGTTCAGCAAACCAGTGTTCAGTCTAAGAGAAGGAGTTTTGTAAGGTACGCTGGAGAGAGAGAGAGAGAGAGGATCAGGATGTGCGGCATAAAAAACAGCGTCTGCATAGAGGAGAAGGTTGCCGGGGCAGAATTTAGGCAGGGTGTTGAGGTAGATGCTGAATAGCAGGGTACACAGGATAGATTCAAGGGGAACTCTGAGCACACAGGCAGCATAGTAGATATGGTATTATTAATTTTAACACATTGGGTTCTAGATGAAAGATAGCTGGAGAACCATGATAGTGGACAATGAGAGACCCCAATTTGTTGTAATGTGTTAAGAAGGAGGGGGTGAGAAACTGTGTCAAAGGCCTTTGAGAGGTCTATAAACATGGCCCCTGCGAGGTGCCCCTTGTCAAGTGTGGAGTGCAGGGAGTTAGCAAATTCTGTGATGGCGGTTGTAGTGCTATGACCAGCTCTGAAACCATGCTGCTCCCTACATAAGAGGTTGTGTGAGTAGATAGTCAGTGAGCTGATTGGCCATGATCTTTTCAAGGGCTTTAAAGAGTGGGGGGAGAATTGAGATGGGCTGGTAGTTGTTTGGGAGGGAGCTGTCACCACATTTCAATATTGGTGTTATCACTGCCATTTTCCATGAGGTTGGGAACTGGCTCAGGTGCAGGGACAGATTTAGAAGGTCTGTGAGTGGGGAGATAACCGAGTCTAGCGCAAGGTATAGTATATGCATATCGAAGGTGTCTTTGCAGTAATTGGAGCTCTGGAGGGCTTTGGACAGGTAGACTTTCGCTTCTGTAGGGGTAATGACTCTGAGTTTGAAGGGGGGGTGGAGGAGCTCAGGTGGTGGGGTAGGCTGAATTGGATTGAAAAAGTTGCTAGGGAGGACTGAGCTGAGGTCTGAGAAGGTGGAGTTGAGGCAGTTAGCTATGTGAAGTGTGTCTGTGGTGGTAGTACCGTTAACGCTAAGTAGTGAGGGGGGGAGGAGAGCAGAATTTACCATTAAGATCCTTGATGTTATCCCAGAACTTTCTTCTGCTACCCCAGGAGGTGGCTAGGCTCAACAGAGAGGAAGTTACCAGGGAAAGATGTTTCCATAGTTCCACCGAGAAGCCATCTCCTCTGGGGCATTTCCCTGCCTTGAGGGTTTTTAATGCCTCGGCAACCTCCTGCTCCATAATGGGAGTATCCAATAGGGCTGCCTGTTGGGCTGTGAGTTGAGGGATATTTAGAGATGACAAGAAGGTCTCAACATCTGCTGGGATTGGGGGGGGCAGGAGGGTGAGCACAGGGCACCATAGAACTGCTTCATTATATTACTAATCTCTTGATTCTTAGTTTGGATATGTCCACTGGTGTCCTGGAGGCCTGCTATAAATCTTTCAGCCTGTTGTTTCCTTAATCTGTAAGCCAGAACCTTGTCTTCCTTTTCTCCCACCTCCCAATATTTATGCCTTCACCTTAGTATTGCGCTTTCAGCTTTGTGAGTAAGGATGTCATTGATGTCCATTCTTAGCCCCAGCATCTTTCTGCCCAGTGTTGAGTTTGCACTAGCTCTCGGGGTGGCATTAAAGGTCTGCTTCATATGTTTTAAGCTGGGCTTCCAGGTCTGCCAGCTTTCTTTTCTTCACATGCCTATTGGCAGCAGCATATCCCATTATATCTCCCCTAAGTGTAGTTTTAAATGCCTTCCACCTATTTCTGGCAGAGGTATCTTCTGGTGGGTTCTCCAGAAAGAAGTGTGTGGCAGTCTTACGTGCCCACTCTATGAATTCTGAGTCTCTAAGGAGAAGCAGATCCAGTCTCCAGGATAGGAAGACTTGTGGTGGGGGGCCCCACAACAGGTGAATTTGTACCTGTGCGTGATCAGATATCACTATAGAGGCTATGTCTGAGCCCATTGAGGCCTGAGTTAGTTGGGGAGAGGTCAGCCAGTAGTCCAAGTGGCTATGCAAGCTATGTACTGGGAAGTAGAAGGAGTAGTCATGGTCCCTTTGGTGGAAGGTCCACCAGATGTCCACCAGGCCTGCGTCCTTCATCAGCTCCAAGAGGGCAGCCACCCCTCTATTGTGTGGCTCTATCTGGCTCATACTTCTGTCTAGGATGGGGTCTAAAGTGAGATTCAGGTCTCCCCCTTCTAGAATCGGGGTGGGAACTGGGGCCAGAAAGTCTATTTTCTGTGCCAAGGTATGGGAGAACTCGGGGTCGTCTGTGTTTGGGCCATAAACATTCCCCAGTAGTAGAGATCCCTGTGGTGTATCCATCAGGGCCAAAATCCAGCAGCCCAGTGTATCTGTTTCTGTCTATTTTAGGGTCCATCGCAACTTTTTATGGATTAGGATGGCCACCCCTTTTTTACGTATTGGGGCCGAGGAGTGGAACACCTGTCCCACTCAGTCCCTTGCTAATCTTGCATGGTCTGGTGTTTTTAACTTGGTCTCCTGTAGGAAGGCCAGGTCTGATTTCAGTTATTTTAGGTGAGAGAGCACCTGTTTTCACTTTATGGGTGTGTTAAGCACTCTCACATGCCAAGTAATATATGTAAGCTCACCCATTCCCATTTCTAACAGGGTTATGCTGACACAATGTGAGCAAGAGAAGAAAACCTAGTGTCAGACCCTGCCCCCCTATACTATACCATTACATATCCAGAACATGAGTCCCTTGTGAGAGTATCTAATCCTTAAACCACTCATTTTTTTTAAGGCCACCATGTGCATACATTACTTCACAATGCAGTAACCAAAACCATAACAGTTCTACTCACTACTAAACAGTAACAACTATGTACGCAAGCCGCAGCTTGACACCATTGGGAGTAGAGGGATTTGTGGCCAGGTGGCCTTTGTCGCCCAGGGCCCATCAGCTCTCTCCTTGGGGGTGGGTTACCTATTCTCTTCACACTTTTCAAGGCATCGTGTCTTGGCATACTCTGTGAGGGGTGTGTACCTAAATGGCAGTGGGACAGGTGTGGAGGGGTAAGGTCTTCCTTCTGGGTCTCACACCCATCTTGTTAGCAGCTATTATATCAGCACTTAAAACATATTTATTTAACCTGGCATATTCAGATTAGTCTCTAATTCGAATATTGAATCTGGCATATTTCGATTTTATTGAAGTTCATATTTATAATATTGTAGTTTTATGGGTTTTAATATTTGATCGTAATGTGTGTTTTAAATTGTTATTTTATTTGTTTTATGTACAGCGCCTTGGTTCTAGAAAGGCACTTTATAAATAAAGATTTAATTCATTCATTCATTCATGTATCAATCTACCTAAGTGGGCTGGGGTGTACAATCTAATAGCCTGTCACGATGTCAGTTCCGAAGGGGGGGGGAGGGCAAGGTGTGTGTCTGAGCTACACGAATGGAGGGAGGCGGTACTCTGTTAAGAAGACACTCCATTTCCTGCCTTGGGGTTGGTACTGCATCCCTGAGAGGAGCTCAGGCAGGAATGGAGGACATGGTACTTATAAGGGAGAGTAAACACACTTCCCCTTCAATGGCTATATACGGGGAAGGGAGGGGCTTGGGAAGGGTGCCCTGGGTTCCCTGTGATTAACTCTGATGCACAAATTTAGATTCTTTCAATATTTATTTCCATAATCCCCTCTGATGTGGTATCCCCTTTTTCCTGCTACACAGTGGATCTGGCATCATCAGGAAAGCCTGGGGGCCAGGAAAGAAAGGGGTGATACCTCTAAGCTGGTGTCATGGGGGGGCACCAGGTCTGTCTTATGCCCTGGGGTGATGATGCAGGCTTGTGTACCCTGCTAGATTTGTTATTTTGGCTTGTTATAAGGCTATTAAGAGGGATCAGGAGAGCATTAATAGAGATTTCCCCAAAACATCATTTCAGTCATGCACTTTGTCAGAGGGGTACACAGTAAGTAATAATCCCCTGTGGCTTACTAATCATTGCCACTTGAGTCAGGTTTCCCTTCAGATCTGGTCCTGGGAGACTGGGATGGAGTAGCAAGAGGAAGGGGGGGTGAGACTCACCACCGCCCCAAGTCGAGACCTCGCAGTGGTGACCTGTGCATCAATATGAAGTTAGCCCCTCTCAATCTTTATTTATTTAGTTTTTGTTTACCGGGTAGGTGCACTAGCCAAACAGGTGACTATTTTCAGGCATGACCCGGGAGGTACAGTAACAATGCAGAGTTCATTTACATAATACAGGGAAGCAGTAACAGTACAGAGAACAGTTTTCAGTAAAAGGCAATAAAGGAGTACAGCTTCAGTGACAATCAACAGGTCAAGAGAAAAACAGCAGATTTACAGTGTACAGGTAGCATTTAGTGAGTGGCTAAAGGTATACAGGGTAGATCCAAAGGACAGGTGGGTCAGGGGAGGGGGAGAGAACGGGGGAGGGGGAACTGGGTGAGCAGGTAAAAAGGGAGGGGATGCGGGAAGGCAACCTTGCAGCTAAGTGGTTAAGGTGGCAGCAGGGATGAAGGAGACAGGACAGGGAGGTCTGGGTGTGGGGTGGTGAATGGATGGTGGAGGTACATGGTCGAGGTGGGGGGAGAGAGTAGGTCAGGCAGAGCTGGAGGCAGGGGAGACACCACCTGCAGTGGGGCTATAGAGGGGTAAAAGGCGGCGCAAAAACAGGGCAGGAAAGGACATGATAGGCATCGGCGGCCAGAGGAGAAGTGAAGCAGGAGAACATTTGGATGGGGCAGGGGGCTTACGGTATACGTCTGGGGAAGGGGGATATGGTGGCATAAGCGGTGAGAGGCTCACGGAAGACGAGTCCATGGAACGTGCGGCTAGAGAGAGCTGCAGGGAGGAGATTGGAGGTGAAGGCAGCCACGGGCAGCTTGCGGCAGAACCACTCAAGAGGAGCCGGGTTCATGGAACCAAAGTCGGCAGGGAGAGTTAGGATGGCGGGTTCGAGGTGAGTCAGGGCGGGAGCAGCATCAGTGGCTGGAAGGTGCGGCAAGTACCGGGTTGTGGTACTGTTCCCAGGCAGGGGAGTCGGTGCTCAGTCAGGTCGGGGATGCAGAGGTTAAGACAAAATGGGTCTAACTGGGGGTGTAGAAGCGAAAAGTCAGTGTTAGGGGATATGATGGGAATGGCGGCAGGGGGCTGAGGGATGAGACCGTGTCCATGGAAATCGTATGCAGGCTGGACAGATCGATGAGTGTGAGAATACGGGGTGAAAGCAGTGGGTGAGTATTTTTAGTGGCAGGAGCCTACTAGAGGAGCCCAGTATCATGGAGCCGTAGGCCGGCGGGGGAGGCTAAAGATAGCGGGGGTTCGGGGTAAAGTACGGCGGGTGAGCAGTTTTAGTGGCTGATGGTGCGGCTAATGTCCGGGGTTGTGGAACTGTATCCGGGCAGGGGAAACGGTGTTCAGGCAGGGTGGGGGGGCTGTGGAGGTCCAGGGGCAATAGGAGTAGAGGAACGGATCCGTTGGGGGGCGCTTAGGCATTGGCTGCGCCAGTACCTGGTACCCCTAGATCATCAGTACAAACATTCCAGTAAGCAGCAGTAACACGTAGAGCAGTGCAGACAGCAATAACAGGTTAACAATGCAGTAATCAAGGTGCAGTAACTTACAACAAAATTACATACTCTAGACAAGTGCAAGTAGGCTTCGAGGTCGGAGTATTGAACTCGAAATGAAGTGCATATGGGCAGAGACATATATCACAGTGTTAATGTTGTAAGTAAAATAGGGTAAGGAGTAGGAAGGAGGGAGTGGTGGGGCAAGAGAGAGAGGTTGGCAGGACAAGCTCAGGTAGGGTCATAACAGGCACACTGGTCCGTGGAAAGCAGGTGTTCATGTAGCTTGCACTTAAAGAGATTGTGGGAAGATGTCAGTCTAAGGTCAAGTGGCAGGAGGTTCCACACTGAGGGGCTGTCGAATGCTCCAGCCCTTTGGAGGTCACAGCTGGGGGATTTTAGTAGGGATTTGTCCGAGGATCTCAGCTCACGTGGAGGGAGGGCTGGTTGAAGCAGTTCAGTTAGGGATGCTGGTCTGTTGAGTCTAATGATGGAGTCGCAAAGGCAGCCCAGGTAGTATAGTCTGGTGGCAGAGGGGGAGAGCCAGCCAAGGTCTTTATACAGTTGGCAGTGATGTTTAAGTCTGGGGGCTTTTGAGGCATACCTGCATGTATTGTTGAAAGTGACATCCAATTTTTGTAGTGTGGATTTAGGCGCCATGGGTAGGATGGGAGCACAGTAGGTCAGAGCGGGTAGGAGGAGACCCCTGACGATGGCTAGTTTGGCTGCAGGTGTGAGCATGTAGCTGGATCTGTAGGCAGCACCCAGTTTGCAGTTCACAGATTTACATGTTTCTTGTATGTGCAAGTTTAGGTCCAGAGACTGGTCTAGCAGGATGCCCAGATAACGGAAGGAGGTAACCACCTCAAGGGGGGTCTCATCCAGGTCAAGGACTTTTAAAGGAGAGTGGCAGGACCTTATCTTGTGGGCAGTGCCTAGAAGTATCAGTTTGGTTTTGCTGGAGTTCAGTATAAGGCGGTGGGTGTTTAGCCAGAGTTGGACAGCTTGGAAAGCAGATGTCAGTGCCACATTAAGTTGGTCTACATTATTAGAGCTAGCAAAGATAACCAGGTCATCTGCGTAGAGTAGAGAGTCAAAGGACGCAATGCTGTATGGCAGGTTATTTATGAATAATGAAAATAGGAGGGGACCCAGTACTGATCCTTGTGGCACTCCAATGTTGATGGTAGTACAGTCGGAGATTGATGAGTTAAGTTTGACTGCTTGGGTCCTGTTGGTTAAGTAACTCCTGAACCAGCTTATGACAGGGGTGAAAAGCCAAATTTATGAAGGCGGATAGGAGTAGGGGTGGTCACGAGGTCGAAAAGCCTTGGTGAGGTCGATAAAGATAGCACCAGTAAGCTGACTTTTTCCATGCTTGTGAGAGTATCAGTGGTGAATTTGGCTAAGCGCCGTTGTGGTGCTGTGGTTTTCCGGAAACCATGTTGTGCTGCACATAGCAGATTTGATGTTTCAAGGAAATCAATGGTCTGAGTGGCTACTAGTTTTTCAAGTATTTTGCTGAGGACTGACAGAATAGCTATGGGTCTGTAGTTTGAGATCTGACTTTTGTTGCCCTTTTTGAAGATGGGGGTGATTCTTGCAGATTTCCAGATGTCAGGGAAGGTACTGTTGGAGAGGGAGAGGGTGAATATCTTGGCTAGAGGATAGGAGATGAGATGGGCAGCCACCTTTAGTAGGCGAGGTTCCAGTGAGTCGGACCCGGGGCTGATGGTGTCCGATATTGAGTTTAACAGTTTGAAGACTTGTGATGCAGACACAGCTTTGAAATAGAAGGGCTTGTAAATATCCAGCACATGTTTCTTGAGAGAGGTATCTGCTGGTGCACCGTTTGATGGGGGCTTGGAAACCACAGTTGGAGGTTGAAGTGTGGAAGTATACTGGGACAGATCAGAGAACATCTTATTAAAAGCATTTGCAATGGTAAGGGAGTCATTACAGTGGACACCATCTAGAATCATTTCCGAGGGGGTTATGGATTGAGGTGTACCCAGAAAGGTTTTTATGTGGCCCCAGAACTTGCGTGGATCTCTGACTGAGCTGGCAAGTAGGTTCTGGCAGTATTTGCTTTTTGCAAGTGTTTCTATGCTGCCTATAGATGGTGTGATCCCTGGGTTGGCCAGTGCTTTTATACTTCCTCCACAGTTTGTCCCTGGTTCTGAGTTGGCTGAGTAGGTCTTTGTGGAGCCACCTCATCTGTTGTCCCCTGACCCTTCTTTGTACTTTCGGGACATGTTTAGTTTGTGCTTCTGTGAACTTGGTGAGGAACACGTTAAGGGCATCCTCAACTTTTGTAGATTGGTAGATATCCATCCAGTCAATGCAGGATATGTCCAGGAGAAAGGCACTTAGATCCAGGTGTGCAAAGTTGGTGAAAGTGACCAGGCGGGACTGGGGTGATGGAGAGGGATTCGTGTGCCAGTGACAGATAGTGGGTGAGTGGTCAGTTATAGCATCAGCCAGGGTGCATGCCTTAGTAATGTGGTCAGGTCTGTTTGTGAGGATGCAGTCAATAAGCGTGCCTGATTGGGAGTTTATCATCCTGGAATTTTCAGTGATGAACTGGTGGAGGTGGAAACCTTGGATTAGGGCTGCAAGGGAGCTGTGGGCAGGGCCCAGCCAGTTTAGGTTGACATCCCCCAGGAAGATGACTTCGTTCGAGTTTATGGTTTGAGAGGTTAGCTGGAGCAGTTCGTGGAGGCCATCCACCCCTCCAGTGGGTGGATTACAGAGACAGATAATGTGCAGGTTTTTTGCACCTAGGGACAGGATAGCATGTAGTGATTCGCAGATCCGTTGAGGGTTATGGACAGGAACAGGCTTAATGGTGAGGTGGTTTTTATAGTATATGGCAACACCCCACCCTTTTTGAGCCTGTGGCCTGTCCTGTCATGAGATAGAGTATCGGGTAGGTGGCATTGGGCGTCCTGTATGCGAGGTTTAAGCCATGTTTCCATGAGGCAAAGGATGTCAGGTCCAGCTACTTTGGTCCACGCCTCAAGTCTCCCTCCCTCCCTCCCTCCCCAAAACAGTATTTCCATCCCGGCACTTATCTGATTCTGTTATTCTCTGTCGATTGTCCTGTCCGCAGTGAACCTGGTGAGAAGCCTTCTGAAGTTGAGGGAGTCAGGGGAGGTGAGACCTCTCTCGTGGGGCCATAGACCTCCTCTGTGGGCATCCTGGAATTCACAAAGACTATTGCAGATACAAGATCATCTAGAATATCTCCCCCTTGGTATGATGTAAGTCTTGTAAGTTCGTTGGGGGGGGTCACTCTACCAGGTGTACCCAGGTCCATGTTCCATGAAGCTGGAGAGGGGGAGCAGAGCATGGCATATCTATTTCTCCCCAGTAGCCCTTCCTCAGCCTCATCCATTCTCCTGTAGGAGCCTCTGTTCCTCAGGCTGTAGGATCTTGGGCTGGTAGTCAGATGATCCCCCCGATGGAGTTGTTTGGGATCCTGATGCTTGCGTCTCCATAGTGGGAGTGACCATGCTCCTTCTAGGTCAGCAGGGTACTTTGCTTCTCCTTGCTGATTTGCCTGGAAGGGGAGCCAGCATTGTGACATTTGAATTCACGCTTACCAGGGCTCATAGATCCAGGACACCTCATCTCCTGCGGTCAGGTCTTCTGTAGGAAATCCAAGAGGTGCTCTGGTCAGTCAAAGTCCAAGAGGATACCATATGAGTCACCCTCATGCTGGCTGGGTACCTTAAGGAGAACGTAACACCCAGCCTGTGAAGGTGCTTATGGGTCTCTGTATAAGCTTTCCACCTATCAGCCAAGTCCTTAGAGTAATCCTGGTAGATTGAGAGCCTGTTGTTTTGCCAGCACAGTGGACTGGCTGATCGGGCAGCAGTTAGAATGGCATCCTTTTGACAGTAGTCCAGAAACCTAGCAAGCTTCGGCCTGGGCCTTTCTCCCATCTTAGGCCATGGTGTTAGGGTGCAGTGAGCCCTCTCAATTTGCAGTGAGGGTCGCCCATGCTAGCGGAGTATCTCGGAGATCATGGACTGCAGGAAGCCAGTGGCATCTGATATTTCTGTCTCCTCAGCAAATCATAGGAACCGGAGATTGTTCTGCCTACTCCAGTTCTCTAGGTCATCCACTTTGTTTAGTAATAATTATATCAGTCTGTGGTGCTCTCGGGTCCCCTCGTGGATTTCCTGGATTGCCATTTCATGCACTTGTGCCTTCCTTTCTATGTAAAAAACAATCGGAAGTCAATGTTTTGAATGGCTGCAGTTGTTTTATTGGATTCGGCCTGACCTGATCCATTTGTATTACCAGCTGGGCAAACATGGACTGTATGGCATCTGGATCCATGTTTTTCATTGCCTATGTTGCCATGGCACTGTGGGCTGCAGGCCTATGAGCCTAGTGGCTCTGTGATCCATGGTGAGTACAGAGAATCAGCCAAAAAAAGTTGATATTATTGTTTTGTGATGTTAGTAGACTTTCCAGGTTAGGTGTTTGCTGAAAGATACTGCTGATGTTGGATGGTAGAAGGATTTTGTGCCGATGAGTGTAAGAGCTCAGTGACTAAGCGTCCATTTTCTATCAGCACCAAGCCACCTGTCAATCACAGTTCTAACACTCCCACTGGTCCATTTAGGCACCAACAAGGAAAGTTCACAGTTTCTACCACAAAGCACTGCAGTTAGGACCCTTGAGGACTCCTTGGTTCTGACTGGTCCAAAGCAGGAGTCCAAGACCAAAGATGGTGGCTCCCATAGGGAAGTCCAGCACTGGCATCATAAACAATTTATTTATTTTACCAACAGTAAAGTTTTAGTGATAAACAGTTACAGATTCCTGCGGGGCTCTCTCTGCACTGTTAGCAACTGCAGATTAGAGTGGATGGGAGCTATGCCTTGCTGGTCATGAGCCTTGATTTACTCGGACCCAGCCCAGGCTGTTTACACTATACACAGGCTAAATCCCTTAAAGTGATAGCACAGTGGCATGGTGGTGTGCACACACTCAGGATAACAGCAGAACATCAACAGCCATGGATTTAGCTCTGCTTGGTGGACGTCTGCCAAGCAGTGGGCATCATCGGAGCCCCAGGAGATATGTAAGGTAAGCCCCCCCCAAATTGGGGGGAGTTACAGATGAAATGCGCTAATATAACCCAACAGTACAATACAGTCCTATTCGGGACTGATAGTATCTCTATCATTAGGACTGTGTAAGCAATTTAATGTTAAACCTGGATGTTTGCACCATAATAACATGGACATTCCTGGATGGAATAACCTAAATTTTGTCATGAATGTTGTCAATTCCAGGATATCCCTGGATCCTTAAAATTTGGTAATGATCGATTGGGTGGTTGTAATGCTGTAGATGGATAGAAATAGCATATTTTGCATTTTAAGACTATTTTTGCTTAGCAATAGAATAAAAACAGTTTAGAGTTTAAACCTGAAGCTTACAGGTTTACTAGAGTGTGTATGAATGCATGGTCCATGTACTCACTGTGGAATGTTTGGGTGCTGCTGCTGTAATAGTGTAGTACAGTGTAGTGGTTAATAGCACTGAGCTGCAAACCTGGAGACCTGGGTTTGAATCCCATCTGCCCTCGCTTGCATACTGTGTGACCCTGAGCAAGTCACGTAAATTCCTTGTGCTCCCAGATCGCACCTGGAGACAAGCTACAGCTTAATGTGCCTTTCCTGGTTAAACAATTTCCCCCTTTCTCTTATTGGAGGCTTAAACTTAGAGGAACACAAACAAATGCAGTGTGCTGTGAAAATATCAAAAAGCTAGAGCAAATTTATTTGAACTTCCAGCTGCCAAGATCCCGGTTTTTCAAGGGCAGTGCCTCATCAGAAGGAGTCTGAGTCTTGGGCGTCCTTGTATCTGGTTACAAACTTATGAACAATCCAGATTCAGTGCAAAAAATAATCTTTATTAAATTGCTATCAAATGTTGAAAAGTGCAGCAGTAAAAAGGTAGAAAATAGCTACTACCTCTGCTTTTTATCTATGGACATTGTTACTATCTACAGGCCCAAGGCAACATGACAGGTATCTGAAGTGGCTTCCTTGTTCCCCTTTTCTTTAAAGTTCCAGATCACAATTAATATCTGACTTTTTTCAAGACAGCTTAATAAAGTGCTAATAGTTGTTAAAGTGTCACAAATGCAAAAAACACTGTTGTATTCACTTCTCGTATTATAGGGGTGGTAGCACCCTATAGTTACGATTGAGTAGGCTGAAGTTTGTACCTTAATAACTTTGTCATTATTTGACAAAATAGCCCCAAATTTGGCATGCATGGTTAGGCTGTCTGAGTCTAAAGACATGGACAGTTTTGTGACAACACCATGTACTGTTTTCGAGATACAGAATGCCAAAAAAAGGGGAAAAAAACACATTTGGTTTCCCTATACTTAACATTGGATATTTTTTGCTCTCACCTACAGCCTAGACCATGTGGAATTTTTGCATGGCATTTTTAGGGTTGAAGGGGCTCATGCTAAGGGTATACCTTTGGAAGGTTTAGTGAAAAAGTATACCATTTAAAGTGATAACAATTTTTGCATTAACGTTCCAGTGCAACTGGTAAAAAAAGTATCATGAAAGGTAAAAGAAACTGTTGTGAAAGGTAAATAAAACACATCACAAGTGGTTATTTGCATGATTTACTTGTCATGGTAGAAAAAAACAATCGAGATGGCCGCCATTTTCTTTTAACTGTTTAAACTTACAAACATTAAAAGTACATACAAATAATGGCTTTTAAAAACAAACACCTGAACGTAGCTAAACTGAACCTGTTTAGCTAGATTCTGATGTTTGTTTTTTTTAAAAAGTTGCCAGAAATACATTTTCTGGGCACCCCAGTTCCAGGGTGCCTATCTTAGTGAGAGGAGCTGTTCACCTGTGCTTTCAGTATGAGAACATCAGGACTTTCCTGAGTTCTGCAGTTGCAGCTGGAATTCATGCTACGGGCTACTCTGAAAGCAGTGAGCTGCTCTTTCTCTGGTCTCCAGTGGTGCCCCCACCCTCTGATCACTGTCCCATTATGTATGTTAGGTTTCCCTGGTGTCTAGTAGTGCCCCCACCCTCTGATCACTGTCCTATTATGTATGTTAGGTTTCCCTGGTGTCTAGTGGCACCGTACCCTCTGATTGGCATCCCCATATTTAAATAGTGATTCCTTGGTGTTCAGTAGCAACCCCACCCTCCAGTTGCAGTCCCCATATTTACATAATGTTTCCCTGTTGTCTAGTGGCTCCCCCCACCCTCTGATCACCAGTTCCATATTTCTATAATGTTTCCCTGGAGTCTAGTGGTGCACACCACCCATCCAGTCACCAACACCTTCTTATTGGCATGTTTCCCTGGTGTCTAGTGGCACCCCCCACCCTCCAGTCACCATCCATTTATATATGGCATGTTTCCCTTGTGTCACGTGGTGCCCCCCACTCTCCAAACGCCATTCCCTTATGTAGTTTTTTTCCCCTGGCATCTAGTGGCACCCCCATCCTCCAATTGCTGTCCCCTGATGTATGTTTTTTTTCCCTGGTTCCTAGTGCCCCCCCCACCCTCCACTCACCATTACCTTATGTATGATTTTTCTCTGGTGTCTAGTGGCATCCCTTACTCTCAATTGCCATCCCCGCATTCAAGTTACCTGTAATAAAGAAAACCATCCCTCGATTTTTTCACCTGTAAAAAAGAAAACGGTCCATTGCTGATCCAACCTACCAACCCCGACCTCCCACTGAGCACCCACCACCTTGCACTCCCCCACACCTCCCATACACCCTCACTCACCTGAACAGGTCCCAGGGTGAAGATCCACTCACTGATCAAAGACACGTCTTGCTGCTGGAACCGCCAACTGCAATATGAGAAACTAAGGTAAGTGCGGTTCGATGTATTTCAATGTTTTTTTTTTTATATTTGATGCATAACTTTGTCATTTTTGTATATTTTGACCCCAGATTTTCAATGTGACCTTTTTGGTATCCCACCGCATGACCAATGGCAGCAGAATTATGTAAATCAGGGCCAAAAGGGAATTTTGTGATCACTTGGCAAAATATTCCTTTTGGGCTGGATATGAAAATTTTCACCACCCTTGTTCAAGAGGTGGGGGTCATAAAAAGGCTATGTTAAAAATGTGGGGTCAAAATATGTAAAAATGGCAAAGTTATGCCCATACCTTGAAATTTTTCTACACTCATTCATAACTTTGGTAACTTTAAATATCTTGACCCCTAATTTTTAAGATAGCCATTTTTTCACACCACCTCATGAATGTGACCACTATAATCCTGGCCAAAATGTGTTTTTGCATCTGTGGCATGGAATGACATTTTGGTAGCGCCGAAACACATTTCTACAGGGATCTGAACATCTTCACATACCAGACTCATGAGGTGGGGGTAATAAGAAGCCTATGCTGAAAATTTGGTATATGAATGCAGTAAAATAACCAGGTTATGAGTGAATATTGTAATATTTCAATGTTCAGTCATAACTTTACTAATTTCAAATATTTTGACTCCAAACTTTCAGCATAGCCATTTTTCCACACCACTTCATAAACGTGATGTATCATTTTTAAAATCCTGGACAAGGTGTGTTTTCAGACTTCTGGTGTGAAAGCACATTTCGTCCAATATACTATAAATGGTGCATGTCCTGTTTATAAGGTGAATCACAAAATGAGTATCTTGAAAATTTTGGGTCCAAATTAAAAAATTGTTGACAAACTTTGTGTGTAGTGGCAGTCTTGACCCCAGCAGGTATGCTTTGTGATCCTGTGTTGGTGAGCTGAGTTCAGTGGGGAAAATCAGTGTCCCAGCTGGATGGGGTGAAGATGTGGGATGGCACTGTTATGTGACACCCCCTTCAGCCAGAGAATGAAAGGTGCATGCTTGTCTGCACAGGCCCGGCTACCACATAGTGAAGACAACTGTCCTCTTGGCATAGGGCCCTGCACTACTTCCCCTTGTGTGGCACAGGGCCCAGTGCATTGGCTGACAGATGCATTCCTCATTCTGTATATCTGTAGCTATGGCCACATAGAAGTGCAGGGACCACTGGGCCCTGCACTTCCACAGCTCACCAGACAGCCCCATGAATTCTTCATATCTGTCATTGCACTAAACTGTAGGTGAATGGAGTCTTCTCTTCATGCAGGGCATCCACATTACTTCATGCAAGTCCTGAATGAAGATGCAATTCCACTATCTCAAAAATAAAAAAAGGAAATTCTTTGAAAAAAAAATGTTGCTAATGCACCAGTTAGGATAACTTAATCCCACAAAAGTAGGGAAATGTGATGTTAGGGTTTCTAACCCTAACTCCCTGCCCCGATCCCCCCAAGCAGCAAAACGGAAAAGTATTAGGGTTTTGGATCTCCTGAGTCTTGACAAATCAATATTGGGGTCTTCCTTCATGTTGTCACTCCCAATGCCCACCCCATTCCCTGAGCAAACAACATCAGACATGATCTCCTTTCTTCATGCAGTGCCTGCAGGGCCCTGCATGAAGAAAGTTATAACAATTTGTGCTGGCAACATATAGTGAGACGTAATTCTCAACCTTTGAAAAGTGTATCACTATAAGGTCCTGGCTTGGAGCTGTTCCGTATGCTTTGGACTACAGGCTATGGGCTGGGGGAAGACAATTAGGGTTGACAACCCCAAGGAAGATCCCACCACTGATTTGCCTAGACTCCAGAGACCCAAAACTGGTTCATGCAATTGTCCAAGGCTGTGTGTGGATGTTGATGTGTTTTATGGCTGCCACTACACATTCAGTCACTTCACTACCAGTTTAGCATTGCTTATAAAGTGCTTTGGGATACAATATGTATGAAAAGTGCTATATAAATGCTGATTATTCTTCTTCAAAACCCTAATGTTTTTCCTTTTGATGCTTGGGGATTGGGGGTGGGGAGTTACGGTTGGAAACCCTGACGGCACATTTCCCTACTTTTGTGGCGTTAAGTTACCCTAACTGGTGCATTAACACAGTTTTTTTGCAAAGATTGCGAATACATAGTTGTTCTAACTTTATTGCAAACAAAGACAAAACACTCATAATAACAGGGTCAGCCATTTAAAGGCAATCATTTTTTTAGATACCAAGTAATGTAATACCAAAGATAAAAGGCACAATGTAATAAAAACCAAAAAGGTAGTTTCATAAATTGCACAGCAAAATACTGTCTCAGAACCTGAACAAATTACATACAACACTGGTATCCATTGATTTAAAATTGGAGAGGTCTGCTAATTAATGCTATCTGCAAAAAAATAATGACACACAAAAAGGTAGAAATGTTGACTTTTTGTTTTTGTTTGTTTTGAAAAAACAAACAAAAAGCTAAGCTTTCTCAACCAGCATCCACATATATAGAGAGCCCAAAGGTTAACTGCAAGCATATCTGCCCTTTGTTTAGAAAGAAAAGACATTTGTTTGTGTGTATTTTATGACAGCAAGTTCTAAACACTTGTTCAACATACTGTAGGTTCCATTTTGAAACAAGTATCTTGGTATCTTGCTACATAAGACAAAAAAAGGACGAAGCCCATCGTGATTATCTCCATCCATAAGGTGGATTATTGTCTGGGTCTGGACTGGATAGTAAATTTGTCAAGTTGCCACTTAAAACTATCCACTGATTGAAGGTTTACTAGGTATGTAGGGAGAGAATTCCACATACATGCTGATCTTCTAGTAAAGAAGTATAACCTTTTATTAGTCTTAGCCCTTTGTACAATGAGTTACTTACTGTAAGACCTCAGCTGGGTATTCCTGCCATTGAATTTAATACCCAGTTCAGACACAATTTCCTTATTCTTTAATATGTTATATAGAAATAGGAGATCCCCTCTCTGTCTCCTTTCTTGTAAACTAAACAGGTCCAATTTTAATAATCTGTCTCCATTGTCCATATTACAACAACCCTGAATCATTTTTGTTATTCTTCTTTGTGGTCTTTCTAAGAGTTTAATATCCCTTTTAGGTGAGGACACCAGAAGGGGGAGCTGTAGTCAAGGTGAGGAATTACAAATGTTTTATATATCTGTACTATGCACTGGGGTTCTCTTGTCACAAAAGAATGCCTGATCACCTGTGTTAGAAATTTTGCTTTCCTGGCATCTAGTGCACAGTGATCAGAATGGGAGAGGGCATTATTAACAGTAATTCCCAAATCATTTTCTTTATTCAGTGATTTTAGTAATGTTTCATTCATGTAGTAATCATATATTGGATTATTCCTTCCAAAAAGCAGTACTGTGCATTTGTTAGGGTTGAAGGACATTTTGTTTTTGTCTGCCCAGTTCTGAATAGTGATAAGATCTTTAAGTAACACTAAATGTTTCTCAAAACTGTCCACTACACCCCCAGTTTTAGTATCATCTGCAAACTTAGTCAAAGACTGACTCCCAAGCCCATATCAGTGATAAACAGCCCAAAAAGTGCTGTCCCTGGTGATCCAACTGCCTGTATCAATGTTTGCATAATAAGGCCAAATATTCAGAGCCATCTTTTAGTGTCAGGCAGCCAGTGGTGCTGCATGGTAAACAACGTATGGCTGACCCTGTGCAATAGACAGATAGTATACTCCAAAAATAGAGTGTCAAGTGTCTGAATATGGGGCCCTGCCAGTGTAGTGCATACTGCTTATTTAGTGCATAGTGACTACATGCTGCACTGACACAGCCCAAGGCTGTATATGGCTCACAGGGGAGCCCACTGGAGATAACACTGCCCAAATGGGATAGCACCAGGACTCCTGTGGGTCCTATTCAGCCCTGTCATTCTAATGAGCCTATTGGGTGTGCAAGGTGCTAAGGGGCTATTTGCACGGCCATTATGGGCTCATTGGCATGCTGTGCAGCCCCTTAGTGCCCATGTTGGCTGTGAGCAAAATTATAGAAAGTACTGCCTGGAGTCTAGTCATCCCCCTACCGCAGTTCACCCATGTAGATATTAGTATTTCTATCCCTGGTGTCTAGTGTCCACCCCTGAACAGGTATCAATGTCCCCTGCTGATCTACCTACTCTGTACCCACCACTCTGCAGCTGCCTCAACCTAGGCAGTGGCCCAAACTCAGGGACAGGGATGGTGACTGCACAGACCTCCACTCACCACCCTGAATGGCCACTGTCTGACTGTCAGTGAGCAATCACAAGTACATAACACTTGGGATTACTCACTGACAGTCAGACAGCAGCTGGTTGAGTAGGTGAGTGGAAGGCTATGCCAGTTGCTGTCACTGTCCTTGTGTTTGGGCAGTTGTGTAATCAGACAGAGTCAGAGTGGGCTTAAAATGCTTGAGTGGAGCTGGGGGGTTAGAGAGAGAGAGAGATAGACAGAGAGAGAGAGAGAGAGAGAGAGAGAGAGGAGGAGGGAGAGGGAGATAGCCCATCTGTAGTTGTACAAATTGCCTGTAAGTGAGAAAGACAGTGAGGGATAACTCTGATGTCTTCAGAAGCTCTGAAAGGCTGATGATCTATTAATGTCCTAAAAGGTATTATGTGTTATTTTCCACCTATGATAGTACTGAGTAAGAGGAAAGTTAAGTTTTGCATTTCTGAATCATCTTTTTTTGTTTTACATTTTATACTTGTAATCATTTTTGTTTTAATTCTTGCCAATGCCTAATAAACTGTGTAAATATAATAAATAAGTATCCTTCGATATAGCATAAGAGATTGACTTGTGGTGCATTTTAAGAACATATGAACATACAAACATATGAATCAGCCAGCAGAAACTGGCCTCAAGGTCTGTCAGGTCTGCTCAAATGTGCAGAAGGAATGAGCAGAATGAGCACCCTTACAGCAGGTATTGTTATGAACCTTTGAGGTGGCTATCATTTTAAAAAAGGAAAGGCTATCCTATTTTAAAGACCTTCACCAGTCCTTTTGACTTTCATGCATAAATTACCCCTTCTTGCATTGATTCTGGAATTGTATTTCATTACTGCCTGCTGTAGTTAGTTTTTGCATTATGAGCTGCTAAAAACTGCAGGGTGCACCAGGGTTTCTATAGCAAGCCTGGTGTTTCTGTGGACGTAGGCTTGTACTGCTGACATCACTGTAGGGCAGAGTCAATTTCACACAAAAAAAAAAAAACATACTGAAAAGGCATCTGGATTTTGGCATAATGCATTGCTAACAGGGTGTCCTGGGAAGGGGGAACACAGTAGGTATACTGAGAACTGGTAGGTTTCCCTTGCAACATTGTTGCAACTGCATGGTACTGCACAGTGTGAGTCACTCCCCTATCCTACAATGATGTCATTAGGAGCTAGCAGCCCAGCAGCTGAACAGCAATGGCATGCGCATCACAGCTCAAAAACAAATCCAAATTATGGAAGGTAGAGTAAACCTTGGCCAGAAATAACAAATGCACACACCTTTTCAGGTCTAGTACTGCATATAATGACTACAAGCTGTAACTTTTTAGACTATCACTGAAGTTCCTCTTTAAGTATAATAAAAGAAGAAGCAGAATTCTTCCTGATACAGGAAGGGATTTTGGGTAAACTTGATAAGACAAACCCACACTTCTTTTGGGGTTTGAGCAGTCTGCCTTGACTTGATACAGGGGGACTGGGCTCAGAGGGTCCAGGTGTCTAGGGTGTGCCACCTTCATAGAGAGCTAAGTGTGGGCACAGGACACCATACAGGTCAAACCAGCAGGTGCAGATTTGAATAATACAAGTACCAGGAAGCATTTGGTGGTTACCCTAGAGGTGGCTGTGTTCTGTATACAGACAACTGAAAAAAATCCTTAGAGTGTGCACAAAATATGTAACCAATCCTAAAACAAAGTAACAAAGTGCACAAGAAAAATTTTTCTTTTGTTGCTTTTTACTTTTATTTTTGGGCACAGACTGATCAAGATCATATAGGCAAAATTGCAGCAAAAAGAACATATCCATGATTTGCTTATCAAGAAGCAGTTCATAGAAGCTTTGGCCAAAAAGGATTACAAAGAGCAGGGGATCTCCAGACCAGAAACTATGGTCAGGGTGCTTCTCCTTAACCAGTGAATGATGCCCATGAAGAGAAGGAGCTGAGTGAAGATGATGATTCTGGGCAGCAGGTGAAGCCAACACAGCAGGTTCAGGTTTAGGTTTATTTAAGGTTAAAAGTATGTATAACTAAAAGTCTGGACATAGATAAAGCATAAATAAATAGAACTGAAAGATGCAGAAATAGAGAATTAGGTTCCACCAACCTGCAGCAACATACATTTTGTCGATGCCGATTAAGGTGCCAGCAAAATGTCACCACGCACTGCAGCACCTGGCATTTGGTCTCCCAGGAGGTACAGTGCCAAAGTGCACTCCTGGGAAATTATCAGCTTTTGTGGATGGGCCTTTACCCCTGCACCACCCAAAACTAAATATAACTTCCTCCAAGGTGGTCATGCCCCAGAGGTGGTAGAAACTGGGTAGGGGTAAAGGGTGACATGAGTGAGGGGTGATCTAAAATCAAGATTGCCCCTTTCACTGTCACCCTTGTTGCAGCATCATAGTTGTGGTGGCCAAATGTAGTCGTCAACTTGACAGGCTGTGGAAACTTAAATAACAATATTTACATTCCTTAAAATTTTTATAACAATATGAGTTGGTTACACATATTGATCTTTGTAAATAGCATATCAAATAAGCAAAGTAGCTTTGTCATTAACATAGTCCAATAAAACATGCATATTGAATTAGCAAAGTGGCTAACTAAGAAACCATTCTTGCTGCACTCATTGCAAAGCTGGCCACCGAAAATACAATTGAGATTTTGTCCATGTTCAGCAAATGTCCTAGCAACTGATCTTGTGAGATGAAAAGCTAATCTATCAAGAAATTGCCAAAATATTTTTTTCTCAGGCCCTCCAGATATGGACAAGTCAGTAATATATGCAATGCTGACCATTTCTCATTACAGCCAAATTTACAAAATTGCCCATTTTTAAAAGTGTGCCATGGCACATAAGCTACATACCATCCAAAGTTGATATCTAATTTCAACCTTGTAATTGTCTGGATATAAATATCTGATTCACAGTATCTTAAAAAGCAGCCGACAACTTTTGGAGAACTTTAAAAAAAACATAATATTTAGATAAAGTTCAGCTTGTATTTCACATTAGTTCTGTATTCCTTCTCCACCTTATTTATTGCTGAGGTCAATTGCATGAAAACAAGATTTTTGCTTTTGAAGAGTTGATCTATTTCTGTTTCCTGTCCCCCTACCTGAAATCATAATGCACTGCTTGTGACAGCATAGTTACTCTCATGGTAACAGATTGTGATGTCACAACAGAGCATTATGACTTGAAGTAGGGAGTAAGTTATAGAGGCAGATTAACTTTAAAGTAACTGTAAAGGATACAAATTGTGTATTTATGCACATAATGGGGAGGAGAAATCTAGAAAATATAAATAGAATACAAGCAGCATTTTACCTACTTATGTTTTTCAAAGTTTTCTTTCAGGTGTCAGTAGCTCTTTCAGTAGAATCCTCCATCGTGAAATAATTTTAATTGCTTAAATAGTGGAAAATTACTTGTTTGATCCAACTTTTCAAGATCTCTTTACTAACCTCTTTAATACATTGTATTCCTTTTAATTTGTAGTGTTGTGAATATTAACTGGAGCGCATATTTTTTAATTTTCTGATCAAGACAAGAAATTCAATTTGTAGTCTGGATATTTTGAGTAAAGTATTCAACCTGGTCCATGCAACATGCCTTAAGTTTTTTATTTGTGGTTTTATTTTATTAACGTAACTATTTTGTGTCAGTATTATAGCAATGTAATTTCCACTAGATTTGAGATGGACAAGAATATCGGCTTATGCCTGCAAAAATTAATTTAGCACAAAATCAGGTAGTGCTATTAGTAGTCTCAAATATAGGTTTTAAATTGGTTCTAGACTACAGACCTCTTTATCTCCAACCATACTTCAACACCATATAGTAGACAAGAGTTTACTTTAGTTTGGTATATATTAAATATTGACAAGAAAGATTCTTTTGTCAACATTTTTGTGACTCTATGAGTTCCAAAGATGGATGCATCAGCTGATCTTTTTACTTTTTATATGGATTTTCCAGGATGACAACACTGAGACCTTAAGTCCTAGGCAAACAAATATTTCATTTGTTCAGTTCTATGAGGACCTGTTTTCCAAGAATATGCTATATTTCTTGAGTTACCAAGAACCCTAACTTTACATTTTTTGAATACTTAACTGAAGCTATAAGCTGTCCAATGGTGTTACCACATTATTAGGGGCATTTTGAAGACCAGATGCTGACTTACATATAATTAAGGCATCATCGGCATACAATATAATGTTGATTTTGAGATTTAATATCTTTATTACATCTGCATCCATGTTATCTAAATTCTCTACTACTATGTTAATGTACATGCTGAAAAGAGCCAGAACAAGCAGTCAACCCTGCTTCATACCACTGTCCACTAAAATTTATTTTCTTAAATCACCCTGTTTAGTATATCTAGCTTTAACATAGGTATGCAAGTGTAAAGTTTTGTATTTCTCAAATTATCCAGTATAACCATATATTGCAGCTCATTCAATAATAGAAGGTTATTCAGTTTATGAAAGGCTCCTTTAATGTCAAGGAATGCCAAAACCAAAAACCCATTTTTATGGGTAACATATTTCTCAAGTTAGTATTGTAAGATGAACAACTTGTCTACTGTTGAAGAATTTTTCTTGAAATCAAATGGTTTTTGACTCACAAGGTGTCTTTGCTAGATCAAAAAATGTAAATAATCCAACAGGTAATGTTAAACAATTTATGCTGTTACAGAGAAGTGAAATGGTATGATATGACGCTGGATCACATGTGTCTCCCTTCTTAAAAAGTGGAACAATTTCTGCCACTCTTTATTCATTCAGAATATTGTTACTTAGATAACTACAATTAAGCAATCTGGCCAGCATTTTAGACCACCAATCTGGGCAATATTTGAATAATTCTACCCAGATTTCATCTATACCTGATTTGTTATTCTTTTGCTGAACAATATAGAATTCCACCTGTGTAACAGCAATCCCAATCCATTCTGAGTAATTTATCTGTGATGCCAGAGGTCTAGAGTCTTGTTCTGAATCTAGAACTGCTATACCATTACAAAAGAGAGCTTCAAAATAAGATTTCCAAGTGGTTTGTGAAATAACAGCATCAATATTACAAGAATGTTGCTTTTGTCCAGTGCCTATAATGCTACAAAAGATATTCATAACTTCTTGTAGATCAGACCAGATATTTTTTCATATTCCCTTTTCTTGGTTTTAAGGTATTCCCTATATTCCCATCTATAATTTATGAGCACTATTTTGCACTAAACTGATTGAGGGTCTCTTGAGTTTCTGACTAATCTGTTCAAATTATGCTTCATATTTTTACATGTTTCATTATAGATAAACATTCAAGAGAAGAAGACAAACGTTGTTGCCTAGAGTCAACTGGATATGCTTTACAAATTTGCTATCCACTGTAATAGCCTCTCCTTTAAAATTTAAATTTGTCAAGACCAGGGTCATCAATTCACCCCTGCATCATACACAAGCCATGGTCAGGAGTGCCTCTCCTTAACCAGCAGATAATTCCCATGAAAAGGAGGAGCTGAGTGAGGATGAGGATTCTGGGCAGCAGGTGGAGCCAGTATAGCAACAGCAGTCACCAGAGTAACCACAACAGGAGCAGCACTGATTGAGAACAGCTATATCAGCTCAAGCAATGGATCTGGGACTGGAAGGGCTGGGACTGTAGTTTAAGTGGGAAAAGTGGGAAAAGATGAAGATGCAGAAAGAGGTTGACATCCAACTGGAAAAAATATGGATGGAAAAGATGAGAAGGAATTGAGGCCAAGCCCCAGCACAGACGTAAACTTAAGATGGGGCAATTAATTCTGCAGCCATCCTGAATAGTAAGTGGGGTTGAGAAAGGGAGGCCAGCACAAGGTCCTTAACCAAGTTCTAAAATGTTTCTTCAGCTTAAAGAGGGAGATGATTTAGATGCCTTCTGTCAAATATTTGAGAAAATACGTACACAGTCCAAACTTGACAAAGAAACATGGGCCCTCAGTTTAACCCCTTTATTATCTGAAAAGGCTTTCAATGAAGTTTCCAAAATGAATGCACAGAATATTTGCAACTGTGATAAAGTTAAACATATTTTGTTAAAACATTATGGACTGAGTACTGATGCATATAGATTAAAATTTCAAAGATTTAAGGTAAGTAATAAATAAAGTTTTATGGAAATGTAAGTGCAGCATTTCAGTTTGCTCATGAGGTTTTTAGAGAGTGCACAGGTATCCATGGCTGAGCAAATTCTAGAGGTTGTGTTACTGGAACAGTTTGTCAGGTGTTGTTCAGAAGATATAAGGGTACAGTTGTTGAACCAAGCCACAGGACAAGCAACCAAAATGGCTGACAGATATACGGCAAATATATATTTTTCCCAACCATGGAAATGTGGTGGGGGGGTCAGCTAGGTTTAAAGGAACAGGCAAACTAGCAGGACACCCTAAAGGGAACTCGACTGACATGGAATTCAGAGTGGAGCACGCCCAGTTCTCCAAACCAAAAAGGGAATGGTGGAACAGAAATGTCATGTGTGCCAGAAAATGGGACATCTCTCTTTTACCTGCCCTGTATGGAAAGCATAGCTACCTGGGGCAGCAGGAGGGAGCTGTACTGTCTCAGGTTCTCATAATGTTAATTATGTAAGAGGGACAATAGATTCAGATTCAGCAGAGTGTATGCCCCCTGCTGAAATTAAATGAAAACTTACTCAAGCCTGGAGAGACACTGGGGCTACACTCTCCATAGGGCATCATTATTTCCTTATGTCTGAACAGGTCTTGCCTGATCAGTTTGCCTTGGTAAAGTGTGTAGTAGGACCAACAGTGCCATTTCCATTGACTCAGATCTTGCTGATTTGGGATGGATGTCAGGAGACAGAATGGGTGGAAAGGTAGGGTTTAGTGAAGACCTCACTGTAGATATGCTGTGCAGAATTACCTTAAATACAGCAGTGAAATTGTGTGTGCAATTATTTGGAGCCGTACTGTCAGATGGGAGGCTGATGGGGCCGACAGCAGGTAGAAGGGTGCTACTGAAAGTGGGTCCTTTTGCCCTGAGCCTTCTGGGCTGTAGGCTGACACTGTAGTGCACCGGGGGGCTGAATCTTTTGACAGTCCAGTCACAGCCACAGCCACAGCCACAGCCACAGTATCAGCTAAGAGTTGCTCATGGGAAACTCTATGGAAGGGTACTGTTCTCCCAGGAGGACTAAGTGCAAATTTAGAAGATGCCCTACAGAGGGATGCATCCTTGAGGGTTTTGAGGGACTAGGCAGCCAGTACTGACTCTGACCCTCAGGATGGGAGGCAGAGCAAAGTGCATTTGAATATGCATTTGTCAATGTCAAATGTTTGCTGTTGGTATTTCTGTTGTACTGGGTCTTGTTTGAACACATTTTTACTATATATTTTATTCAGGATAGAGCAGATCAGTTGCAATATCTCATTTTCAGTGGTGCTCTGCTTTGACCATTGTTAGATTTTAATTACCTAAGATAGGGCAGCTGAGAGCCAATGTCTACTTTTGAGTAGGCTCTCACATTTTAACCACAATGGCTCGATTTTCAAAGGTTGACACAGGACTTGTAACAAGCCCTGTGTCAACTGAAGTGTCTGGTACAGCTGCACCAAACAGTTTGCCAGAACCTGTGCCTGATTTTAGTACATCGGGTGCAGTTGTGGCAGTTTCCACGATTTTCGGCAGCTTGTGCCAAAGGTTTGGAGCAAGCCCTGTAAATATGGTCCCCATTTGGCACAAAGTTACATCAGGGGAGCTGGTCTAATTTTTGCCCTTTGGCACAGGGGACCGAAAATTGCAATCTGAGTTGGCGGAATGCCGCAAGCCTGCTGCGCCATATGTTCATCGAACAAGGGACTATGGTGACGGCAAGTCCTCTGAAAATCTGACCCCCAATGTCCAACATTCTTTTTATGACCTGACGTTATGATCAAGATAGGTGGAATTTTTAAGATCCCATCTGAGAAGTGATTTTGCTGTGTGACTGTGGAAACAAGTTTTGGAGGGAATTTAAAAAATTACACCTGCCATGTTCAGGAGGTGGGGTAACACAAGAGATATTTTGAACATTAAGGGCCAAAATCTGAAACAAACCCTGTCATTTTGCACCTCAAGTGTTAAAATAACATTTTGGGTAAGATCTGAGAAATGATAGCTGTCACATTCATGAGCTGGTGTGAAAAAATGACTATGTTGAAAACTTGGAATTAAAATATTGAAAATTGAGGACTTCCGGTGACGTCACCACCCAGTATGGCTGCTTAGTCTTCAGCTCCGAGGTGGTAGTGCGAAAATGTACTGCAATCCAGTGTTTTTCCTAAAGCAGAGATGAAATTTAGAGATAAACCCGAAAAGAAAAATGAGCCAGATGGTAAAGTTAAGGGCCAGAAGTGAGAAGAAAAGCACAGCGGGAGGGAGATCGAGGCCAGAACGTGGCCCGAGCATACCCAGATCCAGGGCCTCAGAGTCAGCTGCCGGATCAGGCGGGGAAGAGGAGGATGAAACTACCTCGAGGGGCAGCTCTTTGGATGGTCGTGCCACAGCGCATATCTTCAAGATGTTGCAACGGATTGATACCAGTGTAAAAGATATTAAGCAAGACCTGAAGCATTTAGAGAGGAGAACAGAAGACCTTGAATCGAGTTTAGAAAGCCTCCAAGAAGATTCGATTAGACTTACAAGAGCTGTAACCTACCTAGCCAGAAGGAAGAGAGAACTAACAGTGAGAGCGGAGGATGTAGAGTCAAGAGGCGGAGAAAAAACAGTTCGCATTTAAGGCTTTCCAGAGGGGCTGAGCAAGATAACCCTGTGGAGTTTGTTAAAACATGGCTGCGACAAGAGCTGGACATTCCTGAATCGGACCCCTTAGATCTTGAAAGGGTACATCGGGCCTTAGGCCCCAAACCAAAGGGAGATGCTCCCCCTGCTCAATTCTAGTTAAATTTGCCAGATACCCGGTGAAAGAAATGGTTCTACGAAAAGCTTGGAGTAAGAAGGACCTAAATCTTGATGGGAAATTTCTTGACCACGACTTCTCTCCTGTAACGATGGCAAAGAGGAAAAGAGTACTGGCGGTCATTAAGCAGCTAAAGGAGCAGCAGGTTAAGGCTTTTCTACGATACCGAGCTAAACTATTGGTAATGTGGCCTACAGGCAGCAAACTATATGACTCCCTCTTGCAAGTCAGCAAGCCGCTGCAGAAGGCAGGAATTACTCTCCCGGATTTGCAACCAGACTTGTCAGAACAAATGCTGATGCAATTGCGATGGTCCACGGTGAAGAAGGAACCAGTAAGAGGTGGAGGGGCATATCCTGATCAGCAACTGTGCAAGGACTTGGTACTTCTCAACAAGGGACTGCTCATGAATCAATGGAGGGAAAGTCTGGATCGAGGAACCTGAAGACAGGCCTGTGCTGTTTAGGGTGGCTCTTTTTGAACTAGCTATGGGAATAATTGAAATTCACTGATCCCAGATGGGTTGGAAAGGGAGGGGGATGACTTGATAATAGGCAAAAGACTGGAGACTGCAAACTGTAAAATAAACCCCCGGAAATTTAAAATTTAAAATTTAGAATCTGAAATCAAACTTCGGACTTTGAACATTATGCTTAAAACAATTGAATGGTTCAGATCTCATTAAGAACATACACCAATTAAGTCAGGAAACCCGCGATATTTGGCAGATGGGAATCATATTGAAGGAGGGGGCAGGGGTAAGTGACGACTGCCAGGCTATATTCTCACCCTAGAGTTGCCAGGAAAGGGTAAGGGAGTGTTCAGTCACCCACCTCCCCCCCGCATGAGGTGCGACGGAGGAGTGCCTAAAGGGTTATTTCAGGAATTTATGTTATGAACGGGCGATCAGCCAAGGTCCTTTAGAAGATTTTAGTGGAGGGCCCAAGCAGGAGATAATAAGTGGATATGCATGTCACTAATAAGCTGCTTTCTTTACAGAAGTGTTAAAATGTAAACATGGATAGCAATAACACTGGAGCTGGTTATTGGGGAACAGGGGAATGGTGCTTGATTTGCATTACAAAGCCTGCACCCACCCTACACGCGGGATTCGCACTCGAACTGGAAGCCAGTATTGGGGTAAGGCAACCCAGTGGAGGTCACCCAGTCCCTTTGGTTGTTGTTGGTTGGACGGTGTGACCCTTGGAAGGGGTTATTGCCTCCCCAGTGCCACTTCACCCCAGGAGACCACCTTCCGGCTACTTCTCCAGAAGGGCGGGGGTGTGGAGCTTGACTGAGGCTCATGCTCCTGGACGGAGGGAGCTTCCCTCTGAATGAAGGCCTTGTGGGCCTAAATGTGTATAGTTGGATAAAAGTTATGTTTGTTGTAGTGAAACAATTGTTGTTTGGTGATATGGGGGAGGAAGGAGGGGAAGGGAGGAAAGGGTAACGGTGGTGAAAGTGAAACAAAGAGGTCATGAACAAAAGGGCAGGTATCTGTGTGCCATCCTCCAGGAGGAACAGGGAGAAAAGAAGAAAATCTGAGGGATACCAGTAGAAGAGGGGTCATCTCCCCCAAGAGAACCTAACCCCATGGCAATATGGGTACCCTGAAAATAGTTTCTTTTAATGTAAAAGGGCTAGGATCCCTGGTAAAGTGGCACAACATCTTAAGAGACCTAGCAAGAGTACAATGCGATGTAGGACTCCTGCAGGAGACGCATCTCTCCGCACCCGAACATAAAAAATTACGCCGCCTGTGGGTGGGAGAAGTGCTTGCCTCATCCCACAAAAAAGTGAAGAGGGCGGGGGTGGCAATTCTGGTGCGGAAGGGCCTAGGCTTTGCCCAACTAGATTTTTCGGCAGATGAGGAGGGTAGATGGGCGATCCTGTCTGGTAAAGTGGGAGAGAGGGTAATACATATTGTAAATGTCTATGCCCCAACCCCTACTAATCCAGAATTCTTTAGACAAGTTTTTGGGGTAATCGCTTCACTCCCGGAAGGACAGATAAGTATAGGCAGGGATTGGAACTGTGTAGAAGATGCAGACAAAGATAGGTCCTCAGGGAATAGGGGACGAGATAATGGGAAGGAACCGAAGGTTCTCTCACATCTGTGCACTGAGGCAGGGTTAGTGGACACATGGAGGGACAGATACTCATCTAGCAGGGACTTTACCTTCTATTCAAACTCGCAGGATTCCTACTCCCGGATAGACAGGTTTTATATTCAGAAAGGCTGGTTGCATTCTATAATAGACCAACAGATATATCCGATTTGCCTTTCAGATCATGCCAAGATTAGTCTTACAGTGAAGTTGAGACCCCAGCACAAGCAATCCTTATGGCGCCTAAATGCAGGACTACTAGGGGACAAAAAGTTTAATGCTAAGGTGAAAGAAGTAATAGAAAACTATATTAAAGAGAATGTGAATTCTGTAACTAAGGTGAAATTCTTGTGGGATGGATTAAAAGCAGTGGTAAGGGGGGAAATGATATCCTACGCAGCTCAACAGAAGAAGGTAAGGCAACATAAACAAATGGAGCTAGAACAGAAAGTCAAAGAGTTAGAAGATACCCATAAAAAGACAGGGCGAGCTGCAATACTGAAGGAATTAAAGCTAGCTAGAGCTCAATTACACCAGCTCCTTTCGGTAAGGACCGAGACTGCTCTTAGATTCACTGCCCAAAAATATTATGGGGGGGGAATAGAGCCGAGAGGTTATTGGCATTTAGATTACGAAAACAAGAAGCTGACAGGTATGTGTCCAGAATTGCTGCCCCTGATAGGTCAGAAAAGCTGGTCATGAAGCCCGTTCAAATAGCCGAATACTTTCAAAGCTTTTATGAGGCTTTGTATAAATCCGAAGCACCCATTAATTAGGCCGAGATGATAGATAAATTCCTTTCTAAAATAAACCTACCACGCCTTTCTAACACACTTCAGAAAGAACTGGACCGACCTTTCGCCCAAACAGAACTTATAGAGGTAATTGGGAAACTGAAACATAATAAAGCCCCCGGCCCGGATGGATATATAGCCGAATATTATCAAAGGTTCAAGGAGTAACTCTCTCCTTTATTGCTTCAGGTGTGCAACACAGCTCACCTGCCCTTTGAAGCCCCAGACACCTGATCCCAAGCTTTGATCACAGTGATCCCCAAGCCGGGTAAAGACAGTACTTCATGTGGGAACTACTGTCCAGTTTCATTATTAAATGTAGATGTCAAGATTATGGTGAAAATGATAGCTAATAGGCTTCAAGGAGTGGTGACCCAACTGGTTCATCCTGACTAGACAGGCTTTATGCCAGGGAGGCACCTCCATGAGAATGTCAGGAGACTGCTCACAGTTATGGCCCACTCCCGAGGGAAGGAACAGGGAGGTACCCCGCTAGTAATCACCCTTGATGCTGAGAAGGCATTTGATCGCCTGGAATGGAGGTATTTGGGAGCGGTCTTCCAGAAACTGGGATTCGGATCAAAATTCCAAGTGTGGGTGAAGGCTCTATATAAAAAAACCCTCGGCCAGGGTGAGAATAAATGGGGTAATATCTCAATCATTCCAGATCAGGAGAGGCACAAGACAGGGTTGTCCGCTTTCCCCTTTATTATTTGCCCTTAGTATGGAACCGTTAGCAGAGGCATTCCGTTCCCATAAAAATATTTTGGGTATTGAAGTCGGGGGGTGGATATCTGTATATCCTTATATGCGGATGACACCTTACTATATTTAAAAAACCCAGATTCCTCACTCCTGAGGGCCATGGATCTACTCAAAGAATTTGGGGCCATTCTGGGTTTCAAAATTAATGAATCTAAATCCAAAATATTGGCATTGAGCACAGAAATTTCAGGATGGGTGAAAACTCTGACTAATTTAAAGTGGTGCACTTGCAAGTTTAGATACCTGGGGGTACAAATCCCAAGGAATCTGAACAAGTTATTTCAAAGTAATTATTTGCCACTTTTGAGTGAGGTGAAAAAAGACTGTGAATGATGGGCAGCTCTTCCTCTTTCAATCACTGGAAGGGTAGAATCAGTCAGAATGAATATTCTTCCGAGGCTGATTTTTCTATTCGAGGCTTTACCTCTGACCCCCCCAAAAAGAGCTTCTGGCAGGAGTCCCAAAAGGTGCTAAGCAAATTTATCTGGGCGGGGAGGAAACCCAGACTCAGCTGGGCTCTTATGAAACTTCCGAAAGGACAAGGGGGCCTGGGGGTCCCAGATTTTAAGTGGTACCATAGGGCAGCTCAATTGCAACATTTAGGGACATATATCACACCTAAGGAGGGGCAAAGCTGGGTCAAAATGGATACACAGCTGCTAAAGCCGTTCACGGTCACTTCCATCTTATTTAATAGGATTACCCCCAGAACAATACAAGCACTGAGAAACCCAGGATTTAAGACCACAGTGGCCCTATGGGCTCAGACCATTAGGGAATTGAAAATTCAGCCTTGGGTCCTAAAACAAGGGAGAATTGTGGACAGTGTAGATTTTCTGCCGGGAAGAGAGAACCCGCTCTTCAGGCGCTGGTGGGGGTCCGGATTAAGGAGGTTTTCACAGCTTTTTGAGGGAGAGACGGTTAAGAGTTTTGCTCAATTGCGGCGGGAGTTTGGCCTTCCCTCCTCGGATTTCTATGGGTACTTACAGGTGCGACATTATATACTGGGGGTAGAGAAGGATGTAGGAGGGTTGAAGACAACTTGGCCCACCCTTCTACTGGAACAGCTGGGTGGCCTTTTCGCTGGGTTGGCACCCCAAAGTCATTTAATTTCCAAACTATACAAGGCTGGAGTTCCGAAGGGTCTGGAACCTAGATTGCGATTACAAATAAAGTGGGAAAAGGGTCTGGGATTGGAGAGAGGGGCTGATGCTCCGAGATGGGATATGGAGGATGGCGCACAGAACCACTGTCTCACCCTCGTGGAGAGAGTTCCGATGGCAAGAGTTGGTGAGATTCTTCAGAACACCAGAGATAACTAAGCATTTTGCCCAGACCTTTTCTGATAGGTGTTGGAGGGAGTGTGGGCAACTGGGCACATATGCACATATCTTCTGGAGTTGTCCTAAAATTAAAGGTTTTTGGAGTCAGGTGGCTCGAGATATGGGGCAAATATTCCAAATAGATATTCCAGAGGAGGCCCGGTATCTGGTGCTAGGTGAACCTCCTCCTGGTCTCAAGGGTCCTAAGGCACAATATTTGTTCCCCATCCTCGTGGCAGTGGCCCAAAAAGCTATCACGAGGTTATGGTTAAATGGGGTCCCTCCAGGAGAAGAACAATGGCTGGAAAGCTGTAACCAGATTAAGAGAATGGAGAGGCTTACTGCTAGCCTAAATTCAAGGATTGAGCAATTTAAATCTCGCTGGTTTCCCCTTTTTGAGTTCTGGGGAGCAAGAGAAGGGATAGACACTATGGAGGTCCTGGCTAATGAAATGCTAGATGGACCTGAGAGAATCTAGAGATGGTAGTGTCAGGGTCAAAGGAACAGAAAGCATGCTGAAGAGGCGGAGACCCAGCCCTGGAAGATAATACATAACCACCACCGTGGGTGGGGAGAGGGAGGGAGGATAGGATTAGATTAGTAGTAGTGGTTTGTTCTTTCAAAGAGGAAGGGGGGGAGGAGGAGAAGGGGGTTTGGGGGAGGTTTTTTTTTTTTCTTTTTTTCTCTCCCTTTCTTCTAGGGTGCTATCTCTTTGAGTGGGTTCCTTATTCTGTGAGTTGGGAGTACAAAGATGGATGGATGGATAAAGGGAGTGTACAGTTGGAGAGGGTAAATGGGTGTTAAATTAACTTGGACTCCCCCCCCCAATGGCGAAAGGAGATAGTCAGATGATATTCAAGGTTAATAACATAATTAAGTACAAGACCTTTATAAGGAGAGGGATACGAGTTAAAGGTTGTCTTCTGTATGATTGTATGACTGTACTATCTATTCTTTTTATTGTTTAGATAACTATTTTGTAATTTTATTTGGGCTTTTTAGTATAAAAATGGAATAACAATAAAAATTGCAATTTAAAAAAAAAAATATTGAAAATTACCACAGTTACGAGCATGCATTGAAAAACTTCAGTGTAGACTCACAGCTTTGTTGTTTTCTCATATTTTTACCCCAAATTTTCAACATAGCCTTCATATGACCCTGCATAGCTTTCTTATGAGCCCACCCCATGAACAAAGGTGGGGAAAATGTTCACCTCCTACCTGGAAGTTGATTTCGTGCAGTGACCACAAAAATCACCTTTTGGGAGAGATTTGTCTAATTTTACTGCCATTGTTCATGAGGTGAGGTCCAAAAAAGGCATGCTGAAAATTTGGGGCAAAAATATTCAAAAATGACCACATTGAAATACATTGAACTGCATACCTGATTTCCTCAGTTTTCAGTCCGGCATTGAAGAGTGAAGCTGTCTGTTGTCCAGAGAGGATTATGGCATTTAACCCCCAGTGGGTAAGTAAGGGCTTGGAGGTGTGGAGTGATAGGTGATGAGTGGCAGGGTCAAGTTGGGGGGGGCAGTGGCAGCAACAGACATTGATGTATGGTTCTCTTTTTTACAGGGTATATTGCAAAACAAAACAAAAAAAATATAAGGGATGTTTTTCTTTATTTCAAGCAGCAACACCTAGGGACTGGGCACCCCCAGTGTCAGTGTTTATTCCAGGTGGTGACATTGGGGGATTGGGCACCCTCAGTGTCAGTGTTATGTCTGTGGAGGGGTGTGGAGTGGTGGGTGCTGAGTGGGAGGGTTGGGTGGGGGACTAACAGCGGCAGCAACAGACATTGATGGGTTTTTTTTTATAGGGTATATTGTAAAACAAAACTATGAGGGATGGTTTTCTTTATTTCAGGTGATGACACTAGGGGATCAGGCACCCCCAGTGCCAGTATTTATTTCAGGTGGTGACACTGGGGGATTAGGCACCCCCAGTGTCAGTGTTATGTTTGTAGGGGTGGGTGGGTGCTGAATAGGAGGGTCGGGTGTGGGAACAGTAATGGCGGCAGCAGCAACAGACATTGATGGACGGTTTCCTTTTTTGCAGGAATGTAGTTCAACATTAGCAGGCTGATCATGACAGATCAGCTATGTTTGTTGGGTGGCATTATGTAGATAAAAGGAAAGAGCCAATCTATGATTTGGTCAGCTTTTTCCTTTGAACTACACAACGTTTCTGCGCAGCAAGCCAGAACAGTGTCATGATCTGCCTGGCTGATGATTGGTGTGACACCAATGAGCCCTTTGCAGACCACTCTGCATTGGACTGACAGTGTCACACCCCTCAAAAGCCACTCTCTAAAAAAAATGTTCACTGTGTATGTGTGCATGGCAAACATAAAAATTGGTTGTTCTATCAGAAATGGGTACAACAGGGAGATGCAGAGGAATGGGAAACAGTTGATAGTTTCTAAGGAGTGTAGGAAACAGCTACTCAACATTGCTCATGACATTCCACCTGCAGAACACATAGGGTTGAGCTGGAACAGGCAGAGGTTGCTACAAAATGTCTACTGGCCTGGTGTATATAAGGATGTGACTGAGTACTGGCACATTTGTGATACCTACCTGAGAGTGTGAAATCATGGGGACAAGAACAAGGCAACTTTAGTTCCCTTACCCATAACAGAGGTACCATTCCAGAAAGTATCGGAAGATATTCTGATGTGTCTCAGTGTGCCATCCAGATTTGGAATACTGTATCTTTTGGTCATATTAGACTACATCACACATTATCCCAGAGCTGTGGCACTGTCCTCCAATGAGGCCAAGAAAATGGCAGATGAACTGCTAAGCATTTTCAGGCAGGTTGGATTTCCTCAGCAGATTTAATCTGATGAGGGCACAAACTTCATGTCAGCTCTGATGAGGAGTTTGTGGGAAAGTGTAAGGTGCAGTAGCTGTGTGCTTCACCATACCACCCACAGACAAAGGTCTTGTTGAATGCTTTAATGGTACTCTTAATATGCTTAGAGCATTTGCAGAGCAGCACAGGAAAAGCTGGGACAAGTATTTGATCTATCTCCTATTTGCTTGTAGGGATGTCCCAGAGGAGTCCACAAGGCTCTCACACTTGGAACTCCTGTGTGAATGTTAGGAGAAGGGACCCTTTGAGTGAAATGAATGGGAGGGCAAGCTGCCCCTCCTGAGAGATCTGTGGTAGAGTATGTCCTGAACTTCAGAGTGAGGTAAAAGAAGTTCATATGCCTGGCACAGGATAACTTAGCAACTGCACAACAGAGGCAGAAAGACTGCAATGATTGTACAATCAGGGATAGGACATACAAGGTTGGACACAAAGGTGATGGCACTCATCCCTGTTCAAAATAACAAGCTGCAGGCATCATGGGAGGATCCAGTTGCAGTGGTGAAACAGGTGGATGAGGTGAACTATATTGTAAAACTTCACAGCAGGAGTTGCAAACATAGGGCCCAATTCTCAAAAGGGGCTTAGAGCGGTGCAAGCTGCAATGAACAGCAGCTTGCACCAAAGCACTTTGTGCTAGGGAATCTGCACCTGATTCTGGAACAGGAGGGTTCACGTCTCCTAAATCCCAACACTTGCAGCAACCCCTCCCATGTGGCAAACACCCGGCGCATGGGATGGGTCAGCTGCAGGCCCTGTGCGAAAAAGCAAGCAATTTGGATGTATCCCCTCCTCCCTGATCCCCAAGTAAATTAAATATACCTCTTCCCTGGTGGTCTAGTATCCCCCCACTTCCTGAACACAGATGCTGCCGTAATCTGTATGAAACATAATGCCCCCCCATCCCCGATGCTGCCATAATCTTTAAGTAATAATATGCCCCCAATCCCCAGTGCTGCCCTAATATTAGGTAATAACATATCCCCTCTCATGGTGATATAGTGGACACTCACTCACCCCCCACACCAGCAGGTAATGGCCACCACCTTGTTCCCACCCATCCTGTAATACAGCCGGCACCAGCATAGCTCCCCTCTCACTTCCACGGCCGGTGCCGACTGAACTGTCAAGTGCTGTGCAGTATAGTGTACTTGCTTTGTGTACACTATAGAGTATAGCACTCAATGACAATTCAGTCAGCGCTGGCCACGGAAGTGCTCAGTACCACAAACCCATTCCTGGGGTCAGACCCTCTGCTTCCACAGTGCCCAACCTCAAAGTGTGATTTGTGAACAGGTTGTTTTGGGTCTGAAGAACTACCAGTCTCAAGTCCTGGGGTGAAATATGAACCGTTGTTAGTGAGTACACCCTGGTAACAAGTCCAAATATCAGATCCTCTTCAGGGAAAGCAGCACAATACTTGATCCCAGCTGGCATACAACTAACTTGGTTCACAATCCCCCTTCTGACTCAATTGAGACTCAGGTATTTCCTTACCTTGCCGGATCTTTGCACAGATCCTTTTAGGATGGGTGCATATGGTGACACAATAAACACTTTAACAGTTATGTCAGAATTATCAGTACTGTTCAGCATTCACACTCAAAATGAGAAAATATCTCAGACAGGATTAAGGAAACTAAAATGTTTACTAAAATTAAATATAGTAAATAAATACAAAACACAGAACATATATGCATTAATGCTTACAGTCAGAAATAAATCAAAATTACAGAACAAAATGCCTTGTAACTGAATTACTAGTTATAACTCAGTTTTCAGTTGTGTGTTACCTATCTTGACTGGTATCTGAGGATCTTGCCGCTTAAGTCCAGAACACAAGTGTGTCTGGTCTGTGAAAGCTTGAAACATGAGTGAGCCACAGTTCTTTCAGCCAGTTTGGTGATATTCAAAGTTAAAGTCCCAATCTCCTTGTGATGTCACAGCACATGATGTCACTTTTTAGCCCTGTAACTAATTTGTAACATGACCAAGTATAATCAAAATGGTTTCATCTTATTGCTTGTTTGAAATCTGCAAAGATAGCAATATCAAATTATACAGTCTCTCTTCATCAAGCATAAGTTATGACCGCATTTCCCTTTGATGTTTCAGAAAAACATCCTGAAAAACATTTCTCTTAGCTGTGTGAATTTTCACAGGTATCGATCAGAACTGGCTTCCCTCCTGATGTCGTAAAATGCAATATTTTATGACCAGTTTCCTGGATTCAAAGCAGTGGCTTTTTTATAGCAGATAAGTGTAAACACAGAAAAGTAAACTCTAGCTATTTAGCTCCAGCAAGCAACTGCTTTGGGGTCAAAAGGTCAGGCTCCTTTAAAAGCTAGTCTTCCCCATGGGCATGCTGACCCTGCCATGTCTCATAAGTAGAAATTCAAAGAAATATATATATATATCAAAACTATATCCACATAACTAGCAGATGGCTATTCTGTACTCTCGGTACTATGCCTCTCCGATCTCTCTATTAAGAGATCATTAAGTACCCGAACAAATGACGTCTCGGTACTATGCCACTTCCTAAATCCGGACTGAAGAGGATCATAGACATCATGGATGGTTAAATGATCTTCCAGCACAACCACCTTCTCAATAACCTTTTCCACAAAGGGCAGGTTAGAGACAGGTCTGTAGTTAACCAGACAGTCCTGGTCGAGGGATAGTTTTTAAGGAGAGGTCTCACAACCGCCTCCTTCAGGGGGTCAGGAAACACCCCTGTCTCCAATGACCTACAGACTAACTCAGTTAGGACTGGGTCGATTACCTCAACACACCTCACAAGGAGGCATTGGTCCCTGGTCAAGACTACAGTAGGTTGGTTGCAAAGTCTGGCTAATCCTCACAATTTAATCCTCACAATGTCAGTGATTACCAGCCAGCTGAAGTCAAACCAGGTAAACTAGGTGCTCACAACCTCCTGTCGACCTCCGCAGCACCCAATAGAGGGGGCTAGACAAATTCCGGATCTGATGGTGGCAACCTTATGTCCAAAAAAGCAAGCAAACTCATCACACTTATTTTGTGAAAATGCTCCCCAGTCCGAAGACAGATTGGATTGCACAATCTGTTGACAGTCTGGAAGAGCTGAGCCAGTCAATTTTGGCAGTGGCAATCTCCCTGGACAGGAACTTATGGGAGATTGCTAATTGATAGTCCTTATAATGATCCCTCAGTCTACTGTAAGTCCGTCATCAGTCAGGCCTGTTTTCCGCCAGCACCTCTCTAACCTGTGTCCCACTCTCCTCAGCTCCTTCAAGGTCCCATCAGACCAGGAGGACCTTAAGCAAAGTTTGAGGGGATGAATTCAGACAGATGCTATGGAATCCAGGGCCACCATCACTGTCTTATGATAGGCATGTAACAGATCCCCTGGCTCCAAGCTTTCACTCGGCACACCCCATGGGTGGGAAAGGTATTCCTTCCAGCTGGCACTGAAGATGGCAATATCGTCCAGGTATGCCACAGCGTATTCTTCAGTACCATGTGACACCTGGTTCACCAACTTTTGGAAGGTGGCAGGGTGTTCTTCATTCCAAAAGGCATTACCTTGAACTCAAATAACCCTATCAGAGTGATGAAAGCCGACCTCTCCCTAGCTCTGGCAGTTAACTCTACCTGCCAATACCCTTTTGTCAGGTGTCTAGTAGTAAGGTATGTCACCCCTCCTAACTTGTCCAGTAGTTCATCCATCTGTGGCATTGGGAGGGCGTCAGACTTTGTGACTGCATTGAGTCCATGATAGTCCACACAAAAACAAGTAGAGCCATCCGGCTTGAGAACGAGGACTATGGGTGAGGCCCAGGGGCTGTGGGATTTCTGGATTACCCCATAATCCTGCATTTTATCCACCTCCCTCCTAATGTCCTTTTGAATGGCCTCTGACACCCGATATGTTGTCTGCTGTATGGGTGCTTGCATCCCCGTATCTACTTCGTGTGTTGCTAAGGGGGTTAGTCCAGGCTTGGCATTAAACAATGGGGCAAAGTCAGCTAAAACCTCCCTTATTTCCTGGATCTGGTCCGGGGTCAACTAGGGTGACAGTTTGACTGCCTCCACAGAGGACTCCCGCTTGCTTTCTTTCAGCAAGTCCAGGAGGGGGTCTGCTTCGTCTGTCCCTTCCCCAGGACCATACACTGCAAAGACCATTTCAGCCCTATTTGCATATGGTGTCATCATGTTGATATGGTACATGCTCTGGGTATGTCTCCTGTCAGGCAGTTCTAAAATGTAATTTACATCATTCACTTGTCTGACTGCTTTGTATGATCCTGCCCACTCGGCCTGCAGTTTATCTTTCCAGACTGGGATTAGGACCATGACTTCCTGACCCACAGTGTATGAGCGAGCTCTGGCTCTGTGGTCATATCATACCTTTTGCTTTTGCTGGGCTGTTGCCAGGTTCCTCTGGGCTGTTTTCAGGAAGTTTAGCAGAGAAGTGTTAACACAGAAAAGTAAACTCTAGCTATTTAGTTCCAGCAAGCAACTGCTTTGGGGTCAAAAGGTCAGACCCCTTTAAAAGCTAGTCTTTCCCATGGGCCTGCTGACCCTGCCATGTCTCATAAGCAGAAATTTAAAGAATTTTTTATATATATACATATATATATATATATATATATATATATTTGTTTATTTATTTGTATATCAAATCAAATCAAATCACTGTTTATTTATATAAGACGCCTTTCTTAAACCAAGGCGCCTGTGCAATATTACATAAAACAATAAATAGTTAAAACAACATTAAAATATTCAGAAATCATTATACATATACTGTATATACACACATAACTAGCAGATGGCTATTCCATTACACTTGGTACTATGCCTCTCCGATCTCTCGCTATTGTGAGATCATTCAGAACCCAAAAAAGTGCCATCTCAGTCCCATGCCTCTTCCTAAATAAGGACTGAAGAGGATCATAGACATCATGGATGGTTAAATGATCCCCCAGCTGCAATGCAACCACCATCTCAATAAACTTGGTCACAAAGGGCAGGTTAGAGACAGGTCTGTAGTTAGCCACACAGTCCAGGTCGAGGGACGTTTTTTACAGAGAGGTCACACAACCGCCTCCTTCAGTGGGGTCATGAAACACCCCTGTCTCCAATGATCTCCAGACTATCTCAGCTAGGACGGGGTCAATTACCTCAACACACCCCACAACTAGGTGCATTGGACCTGGGTTCAAACTACAGTAGGTTGGTTGCAAAGTCTGGATAATCCTCACAATTTAATCCTCACAATGTCAGTGATTGCCTGCGGCCGAAGTCAGACCAGGTAAATTGGGTGTTTGCAACCTCTTGCTGATCTCTACAGCACCCAGTAGAAGGGGTTAGGCAGATTCTGGATCTGATGGTGGCAACCTTATCTCCAAAAAAGCGAGCAAACTCATCACACTTTTTTTGTGGAAATGCTCCCCAATCTGAAGACAGATTGGATTGCACAATCTGTCGACAGTCTGAAAGAGCTGAGCCAGTCGATTTTGTGCAGCAGCAATCCCCCTGGACAGGAACTCTGCCTTCTTATAGGAGATTGCCAATTGATAGTCCTTATAATGATCCATCAGTCTAAGTCTGTCATCAGTCAGGCCTGTTTCCTCCAGTGCCTCTCTAACCTTTGTCCCACTCTCCTTAACTCCTTGAAGGTCCCATCAAACCAAGGGGACCTTGGGAAAAGGGTGAGGGGATGAACATGGACAGGAGCTATGGAATCCAGGGCCACCATCGTTGCCTTATTATAGGCATGTAGCAGATCCCCTGGCTCCAAGCTTTCACTCAGCACACCCGATAGGTCCAGCACCACCATTAGACCATCTGGGGTCACACTCCTTAAAGGGCAGTACTGGACCACTTTCGTAGGGGCAGGTGTATTGGGGGAGCCAAGAAACTGAACCTTATGGTATAATGGTCTGACCATCTGACTGGCTCCATCACCAGGTCGGAGATCTCCATTCGCAGAAGGAACACCAGATCCAATGAGTGACCATAATCGTGGGTCGCAGAGGTAATTACCTGTGTAAGGCCCAATGATGTCATCATGGAGGAAGTCTTGACCAAATTGCAAGAGTTTGTCATCAACCCAGGCATTGAAGTCCCCCATAATTAACCATCTGGGGAACTCCAACACCATGTCCACGATGAAGTCTGTGACTTCCTGCAGGAATTCCTTCTCAACACTGGGTGGATGGTAAATAAGAAGTATCCTGCACCCCACACTTTCACCCATGATACACTCAAAGGATCTGGTCGTCCCCACAGGAACATCCACAAGGCCCAGTTCTGATTTAAAACAAATGGTACACTCCCATCCCTATGATCCACCTTTGGGTGGTGTAACACCAAGTATCCAACAGGAACTGCTGATGCCAATACTGAGCCAGTATTTTTATTCAGCCAGGTCTTGGTTATGCAACTGAGACAGCTGTACCAACAAGATCCATTATCACAGTGGTCTTGTGTTTTAGAAACCTGGCATTGCACAACACCACTCGAGTAGGATGGGTAGCTGAGGATGGGTACCCTTTACAGGTCACTGGTGAGACCTCACCTCGAGTACTGTGCACAGTTCTGGAGGCCCTACCTCCGAAAGGACATTGACAAGGTTGAAAGGGTTCAAAGGAGGGCAACCAAGATGGTGCAGGGCCTGCATCAGAAGCCCTATGAGGACAGACTCAGGGAATTAAACATGTACTCCCTGGAAGACAGGAGGGAAAGGGAAGACATGGTAGAGACATATAAATATCTCAGGGGTTTAAACAAGGTACAGGAAGGGAGCATTTTCCACAAAAAGGGATGCACAAGATCCAAGGAGGGACATGTCATGAAGCTGGGGGGACTGAAGGGGAATGTCAGGATGTTTTTCTTTACAGAGAGGGTGGTGGAAGCTTGTATCAGACTCCCAGTGGAAGTGGTGGAGGCTAAAACAATCACAGGCTTCAAGAGGGTGTGGGATAGGCATAAGGGTGTCTTAGCACTGAAGCAATCATGGGTGGTACCAGTGAATTTATGTGGGGCTGAAGAGGTGCTATAGACAAAAATATTAGGGTACACTAAGTGGGCCAGTTGGCCCTTATCTGCTGACAGCTTCTATGTTTCTATGTTTCTATGGATAGGTATGACATTTGCTGTTACCCAATCACATGGAAGGTACCTCTTTTTTAATATTTTAAGAATATATGTATGTATACTGAGGTGATGGAGAATGACCAAAGCAGTGAAGTCTCTGATAAATCTGGTGAGATGGCTGGTTGGAAGATGGCAAGAGTCTGAGCAGGATGCCTGGAAGCAAAAACCAGGTATCGGATGGTGCTGGAGGATTTCAGCAGGTGGGTACCTGTGGGACCTCAGTTAAGTGACAGGAGCATCGATAGAAAGGAAGTGGACATCAGTCCATTTATGGGGGAGAGAGTCCTAAAGGAACTTGTAAAACTGAGGGTGGACAAGGCAATGGGGCTGGACAGGATACATCCAAAGACTATTAAAGGAGCTTAGAGAGGTGTTCGTAGCACCACTGACAGCCCTGTTCAACAAATCACTGGAAATGGGAGTGGTTCTGGAGGACTGGAGGAGGGCATATGTAGTCCCTCTCCACAAAAGTGGGAGCAGGGAGGAGGCTGATAATTACAGGCCAGTCAGCCTGACCTCAGAGGTGGGGAAATTAATGGAATCTCTGCTAAGGGAATGGATTGTGGTATATTTTTTGGGTCCGTATTTAATGACCAAGAGAACAATGCAATTAATAAAATTCCTCTGTCCAAAGCTAATGAAATCAGCATAGATGAGGTTTTGAAGGCCGTAAAAGAGATTTGACCTAATACAGCCCTAGGGCCGGATGGTATAAACCTAAACTTTCTGAAAAACACTGCTCATTCAATCTCCATTCCTCTTAAATTAATTTATAATGCTTTTCTACATCAAGGGGAAATACCAGTGGAATGGAAACAAGCAGTAGTTATTCCTATCCCTAAAAAGGGAGTAGGAAAGAAATGGGTAATTACCGTCCTATAAGTATAACTTTGGTTATCTGTAAGACCATGGAAAGAATTCTCAAGAATAGAATAGAAGGAGAATCGGAAATCAAAGGATTAAAAGATGTAAAACAAGATGGTTTCACAAAAGGCAGATCTTGTACTATGAATCTCATCAGCTTCTATGAGAAGGCTAGCAAATCACTAGACCAAGGCATTCCAGTTGATATTATTTTTCTGGACTTCAAAAAGGCCTTCGATAAAGTCTCACATAAAATTCTTGCTGATAAAATACATTGTATGAAAATAGATCTGTACATAATTATGTGGGTTACCGCATGGTTAACAAATAGAACCCAGGGGGTCAGAATTTTGGATACTCATTCAGACCCAATTGCAGTCACTAGTGGGGTTCCCCAGGGCTCTGTCCTGGGTCCCGTTCGGTTTGGAATTTTTATATCAGACCTGCATAAAGAGTTAACTGGCCATATCAGCAAGTTTTGCTGATGATACAAAATTATGTAGTGAAGTGAATACTATAGATAAAACTATAGCCTTTCAAAATTATATCACCACACTAGAGAAATAGACTAAGCATAACAAAATGAGATTTAATGATGATAAGTGTGTTATTCACATTGGGGCAAGAAACCAATATATAAAATATTACTTGAATGGGAAAGAATTAAAACATGTTAAGTCAGAAAAAAACTTAGAAATTTTAATTACTGAACAATTATTACCAGGGGAACACTGCAGATGAACTGCACTACGGACAAATCAAATACTAACTGCTATTAGAAGATATTTTACCTGTAAACAGGCAGCTTGTGTGCTACCTTTGTATAAGTCATACATCAAGCCGCACCTCAACTACGGAGCTGCCTTTTGGGCACAGCATCTTACAAAAGACAAAAAACTTCTTGATAATGTCCAAAGAAAACCAACTAAGGTCATTCCAAGATTATGCAATCTTTCATATAAAGAGAGGTGTAGGGAACTAAATTTATACAACTTAGAAATAAGGCAAAAAAGGGATGATCTTCTATTACTGTTTAACATCCTCCAAGATAAACAACTTATGGAGGAATGTGACATTAAATATGCCAACAAACTGAATATACTAAGATGCAATAACAAACAACGATTTGTACCCAGGGCAGATAAAAACAGATGAAAATATTTCTTTACAATTTGGGCTGTAACACTCTGGAATAAACTTCCACAGACCATAGTAGATGCAACAAAAGCTGAGCATTTTAAAGCAAAATTAGATAAGTATTTCTTGGGCACCTAATCTCATTTCCCACATTGTGTGGGGAGGTAGACTTGATGGGTCTTCAGCCTTCTTCTACCTTAGTAAACCGAGTAAATAAATAAATCTTGAATTCAGCAGAGCACAGGATCTTAGGTAGTGTGGATTCAGAGCAGAAAGGTCATGTCAAACAAATCTGATAGATTTATTTAACTGGATAACCAGTGAATTAGATCAGGGAGGGGCAGTGGATATGGCCTACCTGGATTTCAGCAAGGCCTTCAACACCATTCTACATAGGAGACTTGTAAACAAGCTTGGCAGCATAGGAGTGGGTCCCAAGGTGGTAAACTGGGTCAGAAACTGGTTAAGAGATGGAAAGCAGATGGCTGTGGTAAATGGAGTTCATTCCAAGGAGAGAAGGGTGACCAGCAGAATGCCACAAGGATCAGTTCTGGGGCCAGTACTCTTTAATGTCTTCATAAGTGACATTGCAGAGGGTCCAGAAGGGAAGGTATGCCTCTTTGCAGATGACACTAAGATCTACAAGAGGGTTGACGCTCTGGGAGGGGGGATGAGGGGGGAGCTAAGCAGGCTTGAGGAGTGGTCAAGAGTGTGGCAGAGAAGATTCAATGCAAAGAATTGTAAAATCATACATGTGGGGCACAGAAACCAAGGGGAGGAGTACAGAATGGGAAGGGGAGGTGCTGACAACCACCAAACAGGAAAGGGACCTAGGGGTAAACATATCTGATGACCTAAAGGTGATCAAACATTGTGAAAAGGCTGTGGGAAGAGCCAGTGGGATGCTGGAGTGCATAGGGAGAGGTATCACCAGCAGAAAAAAGGAGATGTGATACCACTGCACAAATCATTGATAAGACACCCCCCCACCACAGTACTATGTCCAGTTCTGGAGACCACATCTCTGGAAGGACATAGACAGATTAGAGGCAGTTCAAGGAAGGGCAACAAACATGGTGCAGGGTCTGCACCAAAAGTCATATGAGGAGAGACTCGAGGAGCTCAATATGTATTCTGTGCAAGAGAGGATGGGGAGGTATGATAGAGACTCAAATATTTCAAGGGCAGCAATAAGGTACAAGAGGGTGGCATCTTTTAGAAGAAAAGATGTTCAAGAACAAGGGGTCATGATATGAGGCTGGGGTAGACTTAGGGGTAACGTGACAAAGTATTTTTTCACAGAAAGGGTGGTAGATGCATGAAATAGCTTCTCAGTGGAGGTGGTGGGGGCACAATTGGGAAGGGAATTCAAAAATGCATGGGACAGGCACAATGAAACCCTAGCAATAGAAAACAGAGTGTAAAAGCCGGAGATAAAGTAGGATCAGCGATATTACAGTAGGTAGGGAAAATGGGAAGACTAGCTGGGCCAAGCAGTTCTTGTCTGCTGTAAGTTTCTGTGTAGGTTTCCCTTAGCCCAGATGATAACAGAAAGTATCACCATGAAGGGGAGACTCTGGGAGGCACAGAGCAACAGCTTGCACAATACACGGATGATGTCCTGCTGTACATGATGTGCCCCAACTCTACTATAGCAGAGATTTTCTGTTTATTGGATTCCTTCAGTAGGGTGTTAGACTACAACTTAAATACAATGAGGATGGTGGTCCTCCCCCTATACTGGTGCCCCGCAAGTCCACAAAATCAGCATAACCCTTTAAATGGGACATGCAAGAGATTAAATACCTGGCCATTAAAATCCTGCTGTGCTTGTATTGGCTATATGAAGTGAATATCTGACCCTTATTGACGCAGTTGCTGGTTGATCCCAAGAACTGGCACAACCTCCCTGTGAGTCTGATATGCTGAATAGAATTAGGGAGAATGGTGATGTTTCCCTACTGTCTTTATGTATTTCAGCACATCCCAGTTCAGATCTCTGAGCAGGACTGGAGAAAATGGCAGGTAAACATTTTTATGGTTTGTATGGGCAGGGAAATGCTCCAGAATCAAGTTCCATGACTGAGAGGGAGGGAGGCAGCAATGGATGGAGGTGGTGGGGGGAATTCTCAGCACCTGGGCCAGTGATGAGTGGAGTACCTCAGGGCTCTGTGCTCGGTCCGGTGCAGTTTGGGCTATTCATTTCGGATATCTCACACAGAGTTGGAAGCAGGATTAGTCTGTTCACAGATGATGCTAAAATGGGGTCAGTAGTTGATGAAGTGGATGGGTGGAAATAACTACAAGGGGACCTAATCAAACTGAAGGAGTAGTCAGAGAGGTGGCAGCTGGGCTTCAATGAGAAGAAATGCAAGGTTTTGCACTTTGGGGCAAATAACCCAAATAGGGAATATTGGTTGGGTGGGGTGAGGCTGTGGGACACTGAGGAAAAGAAGAACCTTGGGGTCTTGATAACAGGGAGCATGAACAACTCTACTCAATGCAGGAAAGCCACATCTAAGGCTAACAAGATGTGGGGTGTATTGCAAGGGGATTCTCGTCCAGGCATAGGGAAGTGATCCTGCCCCTCTACAGGTTATTGGTCAGGCCGTACATGGAGTACTGTGTGCAGTACTGGCATCCATATCTGAAGAAGGACATTAAACTGCTGGAGGGGGTGCAGCCAAGGGTTACACTAGCCATGACAGTTCAGGGGTCTCAATGTCTGTGACAAGTGAACAATGGCGACTCATGGACTCAGTAATAACAATTTTGAGGCTGTTTGATCACGCCACACGGGTAGTGAGTGGTGACACTGCATCCGTTAGTCAAGTCATTCTATTTGTCTGGGTGCTATGGTTCTCAAAAGAAGTGGTGGGGAAGGTAAGGGAGAAAAAGACAGCATTCAGGAAGTATAAGGAAACACAGAAGGAGCAGGGCAGAGAACTATACCAGTTAAAGCAGAAGGAAGCGGGGAAGGCAGTCAGAATAGCAAAGGCCCAAACCAAGGAAAAGATAGCCAACTCAGTTAAGAAGGGGGATAAAACCTTTTATAGGTACATTAGGGAGCAAAGAAAGACTAAGGCAGGGATACTGAGGCTGAATAAAGAGGAAGGTGGCTGAGCAGAGAGTGACAGTAAAAAAGCAGGGATAGTGAATGAATACTTCTGCTTAGTATTCACAATGGAAAAGCAGGGGGAGATGCCTAATCCAGTCAATAGAAGCATTCTGGATAGGGGGGTTGATATTAGTCATTTTACAGAAGAAAGGGTTCTGAAAGAACTCTTACAACTGAAGGCGGATAAAGCAAAGGGGCGTGATGGGATTCACCCAAGAATTCTAAAAGAACTAAGGGAAGAACTAGTAACACTACTGACTACCCTTTTTAATAAATCATGGGAGGATGGTGTGGTACCTCAGGACTGGAGGAGGGCAGATGTGATTCCCTTTCACAAAAGTGGGAGCAAGACAGAAGCAGGAAACTACAGACCTGTCAGTTTGGCCTCAGTGGTTGTGGAAATGATGGAATCACTTCTGAAGGAAAGAATTGTTGAGTACCTAGAGGCCAGTGGGGCACAGGACCCAAGGCAGCATGGATTCACAGCAGGAAGGTCATGTCAGACAAATCTAATTGATTTCTTTGACTGGGTGATCAAAACAGTAGACCAGGAAGCGGCTGTGGACATGGCCTCCCTAGACTTTAGCAAGGCATTTGACACAGTCCTGCACAAAAGATTAATAAACAAATTAGCCAGCCTGGGAGTGGGTCCCAGGGTGGTAGCCTGGATAAAACACTGGGTGGACAACAGGACACAGCGGGTAATAGTAAATGGAGTCCACAGTGAAGAAAGAAGGGTTACTAGTGGGGTATCACAGGGTTTAGTACTCGGGCCGGTCCCTTTTAATGTCTTTATAAGTGACATTGCAGAGGGACTTGAAGGTAAAGTATGTCTATTTGCAGATGACACAAAGATCTGCAACAGGGTTGATATGCAAGGTGGGGTGGAAAGGATGAAAAGGGACCTGGCAAGGTTAGAGGAATGGTCAAATGTATAGTAGCTTAGATTCAATGTAAATAAGTGCAAAGTAATTCACCTGGGAACAAAAACCCAGGGGAAGAGTACACAATGGGGGGTGAGATACTGACAACAACAAAAATGGAAAGGGATCTGGGGGTAGTCATATCAGATGACCTAAAGGCGGGCCAGCAATGTAAGAAGACAGTAAGGAGGGCTGGGGGATACTGGGATGCATAGGGAGAGGCATCAACAGTAGAAAACAGGAAGTTGTTGGCCCTCTGTACAGACAGTTGGTAAGACCACATCTGGAGTACTGTGTACAGTTCTGGAGACCCCATCTCTGCAAAGACATAGACAGGGTGGAGGCTGTCCAGAGAAGGGCAACCAAAATGATGCAGGGTCTGCACCAGAAGACATAAGAAGAAAGACTAAAGGAGCTTAAGATGTATAGGGTTGAGGAAAGGAGGGAGAGGGGTGACATGATAGAAACTTTCAAATACCTCAAGGGAATCAACAAAGTCCAAGAGGGTAGCATCTTTCAGAAAAACAGATGTGCAAGAACAAGGGGGCACAATTTGAAGATAGAGGGGGGACGGCTCAGAGGTAATGTGAGGAACTATTTCTTCACAGAGAGAGTTGTAGATGCATGGAACAGCCTTCCTGAAGAGGTCGTGGAGTTAAAAACAGTGGGGGAATTCAAGAATGCATGTGACAGACATAAGGCAATTCTAGAGGTGAGTAGGAGGAAGTAGGCTATTGGTTAACTAGGATCTGCAGCTTATCCATTAGGTAGGGAAATGGGCAGACTAGGTGGGCCAAGCAGTCCTTATCTGCCATAAAATTCTATGTTTCTATGTTTCTATGCTGAGGAAGACTTTGTTCAATCTGCAGCCTAGCTTTGATGTTGCAGGAAATAGGTCAAGCTGTGCATTACTGAAATGCATGATTACTATATTAGATAGCAATCAACACATCGCCACTGTTCAGCAATCTCCTGAATTTGGAATAGCAGCAATACTGGACCCACGCTACAAACAAGGCATTGCATCCATACTGGAGGAATGGCAAGATCAGGTTAAAAATATGACTGGACAGCTGGTACGATTGGTTCATGGGGCACAGAAGTCACATGCAAAGTTATACAAATCGCAGCATAACCAGGCTGAAGGTCACTGTGGATCGAGTACATTCAGTAAGGTGGCTGAGGGGCAAGAGGTGGTATCAGCAAAACAGTTGTCCATTAATCCACTTTGGGGTGCCTTGTCCCAAGTTGGAATTTGTGACCTAGATGAATCTTGTGAAGAGGTGGACGATTCATCCAGAATGCATGCATCACAGAGCATGGTTGAGGCCTATTTGGTAGAAAGCAGGCATTTGTCAATAATGGACAATCCTTTGGAGTACTGGAGTGGCAAGGTGACTGAATGGCCAGCGCTCACATTAGTGGTATTGAAATACCTTACATGCCCACCCTCCAGTGTAAGTGTGGAGAGGGTATTTAGTTCTGTGGGGGCCATAGTGCACGACCATCATACAAACTTATCACCTACAAATGTCAGCATGCTTCTCCTAGCTTGTTCCAAATTTGCCCTATCTCGCCCCACCCTGTGACCTCCCCCACCCCTCCCCTCTAGCACTATTCCTTCTTTCTGTGTAGTTTCACATAACACTGTTCTTTCTCCCTCCCTAGTTCTACATCTGTCCCCCTTTAATCAATCTGCTCCCACCCTAGCATACCACCCCTGCACCTCCACCCCATCAAATTGTTCCATCCCCTACTTTTCCCCTTCTCCCACCATTATCCTCTCCTTCTCTTCTTTCATCCACCTTATCCCATATCTCCTCTTCCTCTCCTATTGCTTCCTCACTCTACCCTCACCCCTCTCTGCATCTTACTGCCCTCCTTTTACTCCTTTTCCCCTCATCTCCCTTCCCTCTCCTACACTAACTCTTCCCTCTATTTTCCCCCTTTGACAATGCTCCTGGAGCTACCTTCCCCCCTCCTGCCTCCCTCCTTTACCAATCCCCTTATGCCTCTGTACTTACCTTCAAAACTATTTTCCCTTAGGCATACGTTGTTCAAATGCTTACTATAATGTGCTGCTGGTTAATAGATGTACAGGATTTATCTGACAATGTCTTTGTCTGCTCCTAATTGTTTGCAATTTTGCGTAAGTCTGTTTCTCTTTTGTCATTACTTGTGTTCTCCTGACAAGGAACCTTTGTAAATGAGCCCTGGCTCAAAGGTGTTATCTGATATCTTAATAAATATATAAATACATTTATCAAAATGAATGAAGGTCACATACCAAGTCAGAGAAGCATATCTCTGTTTGTACCCAGTCACAATGCTGGTGGTGCTGCTGCTGATGGTGGTGAAGCAGACCATTCTTGTGGAAGCATCAAACACTGTACCACTGATGCTGATGATACGGTCATTGAAAAATAATTTCTAAGTGGGTACAGCTCTGGGCTTGAGGATTGTGAGGGCTGCTTCCTCATTGATGATGATGTGGAGGATGTTGTTGGTAGCGCATAATGGCAAAATTACCGTGGTGAAGGCTATCTCAATGCTGTAATGTTACTGTTTTTTTAATAACTAAAAGGCACAGTGGCCTTCACTGTCATATGACAATTGACAATAAATGACATGTCGTTATAATTTTACTTCCCTTTTATTGATTGTGAGGGTGTAGTTCACATAATGTGTGCAGTCATTTCATTATTACCTGCAGTCAACCCCATGTCTTGAGACTGAGAGATAGGGTTACCACCTTTTAAGAAGCCCAAAGTGAGACATTTCTTACTGAAACATGATTTTTCACAGGACAGTACGTAACCTTGACCAATGCAGCAGACTTGTTTTCTGTATATAATTAGAATTAAGGCAAAGTATTATAGTTTCGTGGTTGCTTATATTGTTTCTAATCATTTTTATGTATTTTAGTTAAGGTATTATAGATTTCTACAACATTTAGTGGAAAGTTAGAAAATATTTTTTCAAATAAAAAGTCAGGACATGTAGTATTTTTCATGTTTTTTTTCAGGACACAGCTGCCCAAATCAGGACTGTCCTGTGAAAATCAGAACAGGTGGTATCCCTACTGGGAGAGACATTTTACCTTTGCCCAAGCTATGAACACTCAGCCAGCAACAGCCACCCTGCTTCTTGAAAGTGATAGAGACATTTTACCTGTGCCCAAGCTATGAACCCGCAGCCAGCCATACTCACCCTGCTTCTTGAAGGTGACAGAGAGACATTCTACCTGTGCCCAAGCTATGAATCCACAGCCAGCCATACCCACCATGCTTCTTGAACGTGACAGACAGACATTGTACCTGTACCCAAGCTATGAACACTCAGCCAGCCCCACCCACCATGCTTCTTGAAAGTGACAGACATTTTACCTGTGCCCAAGCTATGAATCCACAGCCAGCCACACCCACCATGCTTCTTGAAAGTGACAGAGAGACATTCTACCTGTGCCCAAGCTATGAACTTGCAGCCAGCCATACCCACCATGCTTCTTGAACGTGACAGAGACATTGTACTTGTACCCAAGCTATGAACACTCAGCCAGCTACACCCACCATGCTTCTTGAAAGTGACAGAGACATTCTACCTGTGCCCAAGCTACGAACCCACAGCCAGCCACACCTACCATGCTTCTTGAAAGTGACAGAGAGACATTGTACCAGTGACCAAGCTATGAACCCACAGCCAGCCACATCCACCAGACTTCTTATCACTAATGGACAGTCAGTATGTACCAATATCATGTACTCTGTTTTTGAGTTAAAGTGTGGCATCCAGCATTCCTACACCAGGTTAAAGATGCCACTGTCAATAAATACAGGCAACTTATTTTCATTTTGTTTTCACAGGTTATAGTCTGTGTAAACTGGCAGTACTATAGTAATCCTACCACTGAAGGGATAACATCAACAGCTAAGTATCAGTGTTATCTCATATTTCATTTTAGATTTTCATTTTTGTGGCACAGGTGTAAAGCATTCACTGGGGGTGACATACAGAATACAGGCCATATAATATATTTGTTATTCACAGATGGGAAAGGCATAATTTAGTACACCATGGTTGTAAAATGTGTTATCCTGGTCCTGAAACAATGTAACTTAACACAGTGGGCCAGTGCATGTCACTCAGTAGATGTGTAACATTTTTTCACGTGGTTTACTACGTGAATAATAGCTTGGTATTTTCAGCTTGATAAGGGGTTCTTACTAATAGCTTGGTATTTTCAGCTTCATAAGGGGTTAGAAACATAGAAACACAGACTTTGACGGCAGATAAGGACCACTTGGCCCACCCAGTCTGCCCATTTCCCTACCTATTGGATAAGCTGCAGATTCTAGTTAACCAACAGCCTACTTCCTGCAACCCCCCACTATAATTGCCTTATGTCTGTCCCATGCATGTTTGAAATCCCCCACTGTTTTAGACCCCACAACCTCTCCAGAAAGGCGGTTCCATATGTCACCACTCTCGTGAAAAGAATTTCTTCACATTCCCCTGAGCCGTCCCCCACTAACTTTAAATTGTGCCCCCTTGTTCTTACACATCTCTTTTTCTGAAAGATGCTACCCTCCTGGACTTTGTTGATTCCCTTGAGGTACTTAAAAGTTTCTGTCATGTCCCCCCATCCCTCCTTTCATCACGGGAATACATATTAAGCTCTCTCAGTCTCTCTTCATATGGTTTCTGATGAAGACCCTGCACCATTTTAGTTGCCCTCCTCTGGACTGCTTCCATCCTGTCTATGTCCTTGTGTAGATGAGGTTTTCAAAACTACACGCAGTACTCCAGATGGGGTCTCCCCAACTGTCTGTATAGAGGGATAACCACTTCCCTTTTTCTACTTGTGATGCCCCTCCCTATGCATCCCAGTATCCCCCTGGCTCTCCTTACTGACTTCTCACATTGCTTACCCACCTTTAGGTCATCTGATACCACTACACCCAGATCCCTTTCCATTATTGTTGTCGTTAGTACCCTCCCCTGTTATTGTGTACTTTCTCCTGGATTTTTATTTCCCAGGTGCTTACTTTGTACTTCTTTGCATTGAATCTAAGTTGCCATATGTCTGACCATTCCTCCAACCTTGCTATGTCCCTTCTCATCCTTTCTACCGCCCCTTGTGTATCAACTCTGTTACAGATCTTTGTGTCATCTGCAAAGAGGAATACCTTTCCTTCCAGACCCTCTGCAATGTCACCTATAGAGACGGTAAAGAGGACTGGACCCAGTACTGAGCCCTGAGGTACTCCACTAGTAACCCCCCTTTCTTCAGAATGTGTTCTAGCTTGATATTTTCAGCTTCATAAGGGGTTCTTACTAATAGCGTGGTATTTTAAGATGGATTAGGTGTTTACTAACAGCTTGGTATTTCAAGCTGGATATATAACAGAATATTGGAACAGCCATGCTGGAAAGTGAATGTGGTAGAAACAATGAACTCATAATTTCTTCTTTCTCTCTTTTCAGGGAACATTGAGGTGCTGTACATTTCCATGGGTGGTATCTTCAGCTCTGAAGAAGGACAACAGTTATGATGATGATGATGATACACTGAAGACCTGTAAAGATGATAAAAACATTAATGAACATTTTTTCAAATGCCCCCCCCCCAAAAAAAATACTTACCTTGCATGGGTTGACAGTATCCATGCAGCCAAAGTCAGCAGCCATCAGAAAGTGGTGGACCACCTGCGGTGTGCCTATGACCTGAAAAAAAAAGAATCATAAATGATTGTCTTTCAGTCAACCACAGCACCCCCCAAAGAAAATTTAAATTTTACAGTACCACATTAGGTGTCAAACTCATAACATATGTGTTGCTTGCATGTTGATGTGATTTGATCATCATGCCCACCATGATAAAGTATCAAGGTTTCCTGAAAAGGAACAACATGATGGACTGCTTGCAACACAGAACAAGATTATATAGAAATTAAATGCCTGTGTCTATGGAAACAAAATTACAATGGCATGCACAATAACTCACCATTGTGGTATGAAGGCAAGGTACACACAAAGGGCAGCATGTATTGCTGATGCAGCAGGTGCCAACACAGGCAGTGCTCTCACTTGGGACAAAGTGACGCATTTATGGCATTTTAATTTTCATCTAGACTTTTAATTCAACTATAGCAGCAGGAGAACAGCAGCAACATCAGCAGGTGGCGTCACAAGGCAGTGCTGTCACTTAACACATTGTGATGCATTTCTGGCATTTTATTTTTCATCTGGGCTTTTAATTCAATTACATCAGCTGGAGAACAGTAGCAGCAGTAAGTGGCGTCACAAGGCAATGCTGTCACATTACACACTGTAAAGCATTTCTGGCATTTTATCTTTCATCTGGGCTTTTCATGAAATTAAAACAGTGGGACAAAAGTACCAGCAGTAGCAGCTGGTGCCACAAGGCAATGCTGTCACATAACACACTGTGATGCATTTCTGGCATTTTATTTTTCATCTGGGCTTTTCATGAAATTAAAACAGTGGGATAAAAGCACTAGCAGCAACAGCAACTGGCATCACAATGCAGTGCTGTCACTTAACACATTGAGACGCTTTTTTGGCATTTTGTTTTTCATCTGGGGTTTTCATGAAATTAAAACAGCAGGACATTCACAAACAAGATAGTACATTTGTGGGGGCATGATAGGTGGGGTAATGGTATTGTGATAATTGTGCTGGTGCTTTAACTAAATGGTCAGAAAAGTAACAAGTATTTTCGTAGTTTTACGTAATTTTTTACATGACTGATGGCCGGCAAAATGGCAGATGCTGCATGCTTTCATTACAGGTGAAACTGTCGTGCCGCTATGCATGCTGCAATAAGTGTCTTGCAGATGGCATTTTGGAGCCACAATATTTAATTAAAGGAAAGCGTGCAGTGTCCGCAAAGTTGTTGACCACATGACTCATTATGTAAAATACAGTAATGAGTAAGAACAAAACAATTTATATTACTGAAAGCATATTATACAATGGCAAGAAAGAATCTAGAACTCTAATTGGTCAATGGGGGACTTGACCTGTGATGTTATCCTGGCATAACATCACGATCTAGTCCCAGCACACCTAGTCACCGCATGAAATGTAAAAAAAAAAAGGGTAGAAATCACTGCACAACTATTCCTGTGATCTCCTTCGCCACATTGCAGAAAACCTCCTGATGTTTCTTCACAGCACTATAAATTCCTCCCTAACACAGAAATGGCCCAAACCCAGCACACAGCCGTGACACATATCCAAGCCCCCAAATTTTAGATTTTTAAATCCACCTCGTGAAACCCATGTAATTCCTGGAAGCGCTTTCATAACCCAGCCTCAATCCTCTCTCCAGCAACCCGCTTCTCTAAACAATGCACCCAGTCAGTAAGTGAGCGAGCGTGTGATTAACAGACACTACATGTCTGTCTTCAAACTGCTCCATCGCTCGCTTTCAAACCACTCTTCTCATTGGTTTTTCAGTGACACCATGTTGTACAGTAGATAAAAACACAATTCTCCTTGCCATTTCCCTGCCTTGTCTCCTTCTCAGAGAAATATTGTACAGAGAGCGAGCCAGCAAACAAAAGATGTGGGGGTTGGGGGGCTTACGATTCCCAAGTTGCCACTAGCATTTACTCAGTACAGAGGTAAGTCATAAAATGAAAACCTGATTTTTTTTTTTAAAAGATAAAAACTACAAGGGAATAGGGCACAGTAACAAACTGAGCACCAGTAACAAAGGTGCTATGCTGAGAAGAGTTGCTTAGTTACTAGGGGGACTGCAGAAACACAGCTCCACCTGCTGGCTGGAAGTGAAAATCAGCACTATTTTCCCATAAAGTAATCCTACGCTTATAACAAAATGAAAAAAAATCAACTTTAAATTTACTTTTTCATATCTTTTTTTTTATTACAAATAAGCCATTATATAATAGGAATAATGCATTCCAGGGTGTGTGTCATGCTGGGATAATGTCAGTCCTGGGGTGATTAGTCACACTCGGCCGGTGGCCTCATGCCTAATCATCCCAGGTGTGACAATATCCCAGCACAATACATACCCTGTCGTGCATTATTCCTTTAATGGGGGTTGTGGGAACATTGGGGAGGTGGGGAATCTGATTTACCATTATGAGGCTCAACAAATACAAGATGAACAAAATTAATATCACAAAGAAAACATTAACTGAACATAAATGTTATACTTACTATGTAAGATACATAAATATGGCTTAAGAAAATAAATAAAAACAGATATTAATTTTTTGGGGGGGACATTTTGTTAATTCTGTCTTTCTTGATCTTGACCCTCATAATGGTAAATCCAATTCACCACCTCCCCCAAAGGTTCCACCCCCCCATTATGCTTTCCATAATACTAATTGTTTAGTTCTTACTCATCCTTTCTTTACTTTATGTAATAAGTCATGTGGTTGCCAACTGTGCATACACTGCATGCTTTCATTTCAGTTGAAATTGTGCCACCATAAAGCCATCTTCAAGACACTTTTATTTCATCGTGCGTAACGGCATGATAGTTGCACTTGTAATGAAAGCACACAGCATCTGCCATTCTGCCGACCATAAGTCATGTAAGAAATAAAGTAAATTAAGGAACAAGTAAGGAAAATCACAAACAAAACATTACCTGAACATAAATTTCATACTTAGTCTGGAGCAAAAGAAAAATATTAATTAAGAAAAAAATTAATAAATAAAAGCAGAGGAGATGTTGGGGGGGGGGTGTAAATTGCAAGTCCAAATAAATTTTTAAGGGATCTGTGGGGGCTGTTGCTAACCACCACTGAAATTATGCAACAAGCTTATGATCTCCTCATTCTGCCTCTCGATACAAGTCAGACGCTGCCGGCCACCTCCACCACCATTTTCATTGCCTCTACCTCAGCCCACAGCACAGCCAGGACCATCTAGGTCAAAGGCTGCTGTGATGGGTCTTCTGCTTGGGCAGCTGCAGGACCAGACACATCTACTGACCCATTTCTGTTCACCGCCACCGACACACAGGCAGACAAGGTACCTCTGCCACAGCTGCAGGAGTGGCTGCTACCTCCTGCAGTTTGGCGTCCCACTTGGCATGGTGGTGAACAACCAGATGGGTTCTCTGCCAACCCATGCCAGGGTGCCCACTCTTGCACCCCAATGGACCAGCACATTGCATATTTTGCAACACACCATAGCGGGGTCCCCGGGAAGGCTACTAAAAAATCCCATGTGGGAGAGCTCTATGCAGGGCCGCATACAGACTGTGGGGGGTGCACCAGATGACACCTGCTGTGCCTGTCGGTGGTGCAGTGGCAACAACCTGCTGTGGTTGCTGCTGCTACTGCTCCTCCTGCTGCTGCTACTACTGCTCCTCCTGCTGCTGCTGCTACTGCTGCTCCTGTGGCTGCTGCTGCTGTACCTGCTGCTGCTGCTGCTCCTCCTGCAGCTGCTGCTACTACTGCTCCTGCTGCTACTGCTCCTCCTGCTGCTGCTGCTGCTACTGCTGCTCCTGTGGCTGCTGCTGCTGTACCTCCTGCTCCTGCTGCTACTGCTCCTCTTGCAGCTGCTGCTGCTACTGCTGCTCCTGCTGCTACTGCTGTACCTCCTGCTGCTACTGCTACTGCTCCTCCTGCAGCTGCTGCTACTGCTGCTACTGCTACTGCTCCTCCTGCTGCTGCTGCTACTGCTGCTTCTGTGGCTGCTGCTGCTCGAAGACCACTGCAGCAGGGCTGTCTGTGGCTGCAGTTGTGGTCCTGAAACTGGGCTGGTGAATTGAACTGTGGCCAGCCACCCCATTCATGGCCCCTCAAGCACATCACTGAAATTTTCCTGCCACAATCCATTGATAAATTAAACTGCTAACACAAAAGAAAAAAAAATTACTAGTACAAGTACTAGTAAAATAAGTACAGGAACTAAAACTAAGTACACCAAAAAAACCTTTTTTAAACAAAAAAAACCCTTTCTAATTAAATAAAACATCCTGCACTACTACTAAAACTGAATCACAAAAGGTTTAAACAGAAAAAAGAGAAATTATTCTACTTTTAGCACTAGTCAACACAGATTGCACAGTACAGATCTTCTGCACACCTCTCTCTACAAGAGAAAGTGCAAGTAAAACACTGACATCCTGCATATTTAACTGCTTCCCTGAATCATGTGACCTGCAGACCAACAGAGACAGTCAGGCAGTGATCAGTGACCTGTTTCTTACCAACTTCGCCTTCTCAAACTGGAACTCGAAGTGAACAATGCGAAGTCCATTAAGGCAAATTTTTACTTTTTATGGGAATTATGCGTAGTGCTATGCAAATTTGAAGTGAGACAGTTTGGGTTCACTTTGCCAGTGAATTAAAACTTCACTGCATCTCTAGACAAGGTACCTGAGTGTGGGATGCACTTTCAGCTCCAGGAAAAAAAATGTTTATTTGTTTATAGTGTCCCTTGTTGCTTTCCTTTTTTTAAATTTATTGAATTTTTTTTTTCAGACAAGGGTCTGTGCAGCCATTGCTTTTAGAACTTAAGCCTGCATTAGCTGCTCCTTAGAAGGCCATGCCAATCCAGTTGCCAGATGGTCTTGGTCACTCACGGATGGTGCGGTGTGGGAATGGGATGGGATTCATTCTAGGTGGAGGAGGTTTTTTTACACTGTGACTTGATCTTGCGCTTACCTTTTTCTGGTCAGCACTGCAGGCTGCTCTGCTGAGGGAGACCAGGCAGGGGAGTCGGGCGGGCAGACTGGGTTCGGGTGGGTTGGTTACAGAGCAGACTCAGTGTCCCTATCAGAGCAGCCACACAAGGCGTGGCACAGCATGCAGCGCAGGCACCTCTCGCTCTCCAGGAATGGGTGGTCACCGACCATCTAGACTCTCAGTGTTGACTGATTCAATTCAAAATTCAGAAACAGCATCCCCCCCCAAAAAAAAGACACAAGAAAGGATCTCTCTAGCAAGCAAATGGTCAAACGGAGCAGTCAGGACTTGGGCACCACCGCACTGTCCATCCACAGCAAGCAAAGATATGATACATACATACAGGCTGCCTTTTTGAGAGCCTGCTGCCAGTTATCACCACTCCCCATACAGACATGGCTGACCAATTAGCTTAGGGTCAAGACTCCTGACCCTAACCTCATTGGGGCAGAATCCCTATCACACCTTTGCTGCATGTCTGTTCAGTCAGGTCACCTAGGGGAAAGGAGTGATAAGGGGCATGACAAGGTTTATTCTTCCTTGCAAATTGCTGTGTCTGATTTCTTCCATCCTGTGACAGACTGTCTGTGTATAATCCACACCTTTTGTTTATTTCTTTTCTTTTCAACTGGAGCACTTATCTGACTGCCAGCTCCAGCACTCTGTGGTGAACAAAAAACAGAAAGGGTCCCAGGTCAATACAGAACATAGTTTGTTGAATTACTTGATTTCACTTGTCCTCCTCCTGGCTCAGGCTAGCTGTTCATTCAGTTTTATTTTTTTGATGGTAAGGGTCCACCCGGAAATCTCCAGGTATCCGGCCAGGCCAGTCCGACCCTGTTCTGGTTGCCCAGTATATATACTGTATATATACATATATACTGTATATATGTATATTATTTTAAAAAAACTGCATTAATGCACTAGTTAGGATTCAGATTAAAGTGACAAAAGTAGGGAAATGTGGTGTTAGGGTTTCCAACCGTAACTTCCCCACCACCCAAGCAGCAAAAGGAAAATAACATTATAGTTTTTGCTGTCTGGAGTTTTAACGAATCAGGGCTGAGGTCCGCCTCAGGGTTCTCACTCTAATGCTTGTCCCACTGTGATATAGTGATCAAGTGTACAGAACTGTGTCTCCCCACATGTTGACAGCAACCTGCATGCCCTAGAGATACAATGCACTTAAAAAGGCAAATTAATTACTCCAAAATTGTTGCTGAAGATATTTATTAGCCCAAATGGCTATCAGTGGCAAGACAACAAATATCAGGGTTCAGGCTAGAACTCCAGTGCTTCAACTTCGGGTTCTTTCTCAGGAGATTAAGTTCCAGCTCTTTCACTCTTGCTTAAAATAGTATAAAGGCTGCTGACATCATAATCACTGGTGTATCGCATTGACAGTCATAGGCAGATATTACTACATTCAGCAAGGGGATTTAAAGAGCAACTGCTACGTTTTGTGCAGGCAACTCTACTAAGGAATTGCCTTTTTGGGACCAGATATTCAAAACGTTGCCCTGGCCTCAAACCATTTGCGCTGGGTTTGTGCTGGCTTTGCGCAGGTCCTCTATATTAAAAAAAGAAAAATAGTGTGGGCAAACTGCATTAGCACCTGGCAAAACTATAATGTATGTACTGTGCAAATAGTTGAGACATGTACATATGAACATACGAATTTACCTGCAGATAAAGGCCTTATGGTCTACCAAGTCTGCTCGAGTGTGCAGCTAGCAACCCTTATACTGCAGCTGCCCCTCCTTCCCTCCCTTCCCCTCCCCTGACCATCCCTCTTATCCTATCCCATCCCCTTTTGAAGCAGTACACTGTTCAACAGGATACCACTTCCACAGGCAACGCGTTCCACCCAGACACTACTCTCTGTAAAAAAGTGTCGTCTCATTTCCCTCCTGAACCTTCCCCCTCCAATCTGAGATCGTGACCGCGATTGTCCCAACCCCCCTTAACTTGAATTGTCCCTCCATGCCTCTTTTGTTTATTCCCTTCATGTACTTGAAGGTTTCAATCATATCCCCCCTTTCTCTCCTCTCCTCCAGTGAGTACATGTTCAGCTCTTTCAGCCTGCTCATGTAGGGTATGTCCCTTAGTCCCTGGATCACCTTTGTTGCCCTGTGCTGCACCCCTTCCAGTAACCTAATGTCCCTCTTCAGGTATGGGAGCCAGTATTGCATGCAGTACTCCAGGTGTGACCTAACCAGTGACCTATACAATTGCAGGATCACCTCCCCTCTCCTTGAAGATATACCTCTGGCAATACAACCCAGCGTTTTGTTGGCCTTTGTAGCTGTTTTCTGCATTGTGCTGAGTTGTTCATTGAGCCTGTTATAATCACCCCCAGATCCTTCTTCTCCTCTGTCATGGCTAGCTGACCCCCAGCTGGTAGCTCCTTCTTGGGTTTTTTGCCCCAAAATGTAGCACTTTGCATTTTTGGCATTGAACCCCAACTGCCAGGTGTCCGACCAGGTCTCCAATTTTGATGAATCATCCTGTAACCCATGCCACCCTCCTAGGCCATCTGCTACTGCGCCCATCTTGGTGTCATCTGCAAACAAATTCATCTTGCTCTTGATGCCCATTGAGATGTCTATTATGAACAACCCAAACAACACCGGTCCCAGCACTGAGCTCTGTCATACTCTGCTTGTCACAGCCCTTAGTGATGAGAGCTCCCCTCCCATCACCACCCTCTGCTGCCTTCCCTGTAACCAGTTTACTACCCATCCCACCATTTTTGCCCCTGCATCTGCACTTGCCAGCTTACTATCCAGCCTCCTATGTGGCAGTGAGTCGAATGCCTTACTGAAGTCCAGAAACAGGACATCTACTGCATGGCCCTTGTCCAACTGTCTAGTTAACCAGTCATAGTAATCCACCAGGTTGGTCTTACAGGATCTGCCTGTGACAAACCCATGCTGCTTAATGTACTGCAGTCCATTGGTCTCCAGAAGGGACACCAGCCTCTCCTTCAGGATTGTCTTCATCAGTTTTCCCATAATGGATGTGAGGCTTACCAGCCTGTAGTTTCCCAGTTCATCTTTGGGACTGCTCTTATGGAGAAGTACCACATAAGCCATCCTCCTGTCCTGAGGTACAGTTCCTGAGACCAGGGACGCATTGAACAGGTCTGCCAAGGGCCCCGCCAGGATTTCTGCCAGCTCTCTCAGTACCCTGGGGTGAATGTCATCTGGCCCTGGCACCTTGTCCACCCTCAGTGCCCTCAGGCCCTCCAGTACCCTGCCCTCTGTGATTCCCCCATCTGTCACCTCCTTCCCCCGAGCCTGACCTCCCACCCCCCTTGTTAGTGCCCCTCCTTTTTTCTTAGTAAACACTGAGCAGAAGTATTCATTAAGTGCTTCTGTCTGCTCTGCCCCTGTTTCCACCCACCCCATCCCTCTTAATCCTTACTATTTTGTCCCTAAACTCCTTTTCTCCCTGATGTACCTGAAGAATTCCTTCTCCCCCCTTCTTGATGCCTCGCGCCAGCCTGAGCTGCTTAGACATCTTGGCTGCCCTTACTGCTTTCATCACCTCCTTCAATTCCTTCAGGTAATCCTCTCTGTCCTACCCTTTCTCTGTTTTTTTAACCTCCTAAAGGTGGCTCTTTTATTTTTGTACTTCCTCCATGACCTCCTTACTCCACCAGCTGGGTTTCGTGGCCCTAGCTCTCTTACTCTGGACCTTGATGCAGGTTTTGGTTGCCTCCTCAATCCCCAGTTTTATGACCTCCCACCTCTGGTTAGTATCCATATTAGTTTGGATTCTGGTTAGATACCCCATCCTTCCGAAGTTGGCCCTCCTGAAGTCCAACACTCTTGTACCTGGTTCTACTCTCTCCTTACCCATTTTCAACATGAACCACACTGAGTGGTGGTTGCTCCCTGCCAGTGGTTCTTCCTCCCCCAGCTCCCTCACAAACACCCCATTTGCCAGCACAAGGTCTAAGGTGTTCTCTAACCTGGTTGGCTCGCTGACCATTTGCATTAGGAAAATATCCTGTAACATGTCCAGAAGTATCTGGTCCCTTCTACTCATGGTGGCTGGGGTACTTCAATCCACTCCCAGCAGATTGAAGTCCCCCACAATCACCGTGCTACCCTTTATGCAGGCCCTTCTGATCTTTCCTGCTAGTTCCCTGTCTAACTCCTATGTCTGAGATGGTGACCTGTACACTACTCCCATCCTGAGAGTCCGGTTCTTGGAATCCTGGATTTGCATCCATAACGACTCTGTACTACCCTCCTCCCCCTCTTCACGAACACACTTCAGTCCTTCTCTCACATACAGTGCCACCCCCCACCTTTCCCATTTACCCTATCTTTGCGGAGTATCTTATACCCTGGTACCACCAAGTCCCAGTCCTGGTAATGGGTTGCCCTTGTTTTGGTGATGGCTGACATGTCCACCTCCCCTTCTGACATGAGAGCCTGTAGCTCTGCTGTTTTGTTCCCTAGGCTCCTAGCATTCAAGGTGATCACCCTCCATCCTTTTTCCTTCACCCCTCTCCCTCCTGCTCTCTCTTCCTAGCATTCCCTCTAATACTCCCTTTTTTCTATTGCTTCTAGCATGGGGGTTAAGCTCATTCAACTTCCCTTCCTGTGGATTCTGCATGTTTCCTGCCTACTTGCCACCCCCCCTCCTAGTTTAAATGCCCTTCTTTTGCTATGTAATCTTCCATCCTTTGCTTCAGTACTTTCTTGCCCTCTTCACTTAGCTGAAGTCTATCCTTATCGTAGAGATCACTGTCCTCCCAGGTTGCTCCCCACTCACCCACTAGCCCATAACCTTTGGACTGGCACCAGGTTCTTAGCCATTTGTTAAATTTCTCTCTCCTCAGTTTCCTTGCAGTGCCTGCCCTGAGCACTGGAAGTACTTCCGAGAAAGCTACTGATCTTCCTGCCTCCTCACATATTGGTCCTAGCTCCTCAAACCTCCCCTGAACTGCCTCTATTGTCTCTCTCACTAGGTCATTTGTCCCCACATGCAGAACTATATGTGGTTTCACCCTACCCCTCCTAGCAAACTTTAGAGCAGATTGACCCATCCTTTCCGCTGTCATTCCTGGCATGGCCTCCACCCATATGTGACTATGTCTCTCTCCCTTGCTTTCCCATTTGACTCCTCTTAGTATTAAGTCTCCCAGCACTAGGGTTCCACCCTCTTTTCCATGAGCCACATTCTTTGGTCTCACTTCATCCCAATCCCTTCCTCTGGACTCCCCCTCATCCTCCAGTACAGTTGTTCCCCCTTCCGTCCCTGTTGAATCATCATCCCCAGTTGTTCTCCTGCCTGTTCCATGTTCCTCTGGTCTATTTTTAGTTCCTCCTCTGATCACACCCTCTATCACATCACCCAGACCTGCCAGTACTGCAAATTGATTTTTCAATGCCCTCTCACTACCACATATTTCCTCCTTCTTATTACCAGCCCCCCTTGCTACTGCTTCTATGTCCGTTATCTCCCCTTTCCCCTATCTTCCATTCTTCCCCTTTTCTGCTGTCTTTTGACCCGTGACCTGTGTCCCTCTGTCTCAGTTCCCTATCCACCACCCTTTTCATGCTCCTTCCCCCCAGTTGGTTCTATTTGTCCTTCCTCCTCAGTTCCCCATCTACTTACTCCTCCTTTTGGGTTGTTATACACTGCAGCCTGCCGTTCCCTCCTTAGCTCCTCCTGTAGACCTCTGATCTCATTTTTAAGCTGCATTATTTGCCTGCACACCAAACAACCCCTCACTCTCCATGAAATTCTAAGAAAGATTGCGTTCTGCGGTTGTTACAGCCTACCACCCTACCCACCTCTATATTCGCCCACCTTTGTCCCCCCACACTCTCAGAAGGAAGCCCATCATACCCACATGCATTCTCCCATCGTCCATTTCTAGTTTTGTTCGTGTTCCACCAGTTCAGTGAATATTGTAGGTAAAAAGATGTATATACTATCTATCTGTTTAAGCTATACTGTAATTAAAAAGTTACTAATATTTTCTTAAATTCAATATTATCATGCACTTTTCTTATCCCTCCATCCTTTTCTTTTTCTCACAAAAATTTATGCCCAGTCAAAAACAGTTTTGCAATGTAATATTTGCAGAATATAATTTAGATCCCTAAAAAAAGTCCCTTATAGCTTTAAATATTTTTTTGAATTTATGAGGACCACCTATAGGTGGTACCTAATTGCTCCACCCATTTTAGCTGAGTATTTAATATGTGAGGTGGATGGGGGTCATAGGGTGGTCCAACAACTCAGGCGCCCAGTGTAACTCCTTAGTGCCCCACACAAACAGTAATGATTACTTATTGCTGTAAGTTTCAGTTTCGTAATCCACAACATATTTTAAGTCCAGAACTGTGTATGGAGATGACTGCTCCACTCCATTGCAGGATTATAACTTGGAAAGTACTTTTCCTATTCCTTCCCTTTTATCCCTGATGCTGCAAAGCACTATCGCAAATTGCTCACTGCAGGTCTCCACTCTGTTGCAGGGGGAAGACTTCCACAGCCACTGCCAACAAGATAAATCCTTCCATGTCCTCTAATCTTTGATGCTGCTATCATGAATATCATGAATGAATGTACATGAATACAGGCGCTATACTATATTCAGCACATTAGTGCCATGTAAAGTGTGTTTGCATGACTTTGTGCAACACTTTGCATGGCGCAAATTACTGCCCAGAAAAAGGTAGTCTTAACTCTGGGCAAAACAAGGATGGGGGCATGGACACAGCAGCAACTGGCAACATGGCCATAAGCAACAACAGCATCATGGTGTACCTGATGACTGCAGCCAATGAGAAGGCAGAGAGGGCAAATGGCAGCCCTGGGCCACTCCATATGCCATGGAAAAGAAATGCTGCACACAGATGGCACCATCCACATCACCATCATCTGGCACCAGTCCCAGCCCTGCCAGGCATTTGTGGGTGCCTCAGCCCTCAGTGAACTCCTTGTCAGTGTGTCCATGCAGCACACACATCCAGTCCCCCCATGAGGTACACCGCCACAATCCAGCAGACACATGCAGTACTGGGCGAATGTAGGGTATGGGGGGGGTGTACAGGTGGCCAGGCTGCACCACATAGTAGGTGCTTCCACATGGCTGGGGCTGTCCACACAGTGCATGTGTGCCAGTGATGGGAATGCCCCTCACATTAGTGTGCCTGTATGATGGCATGTGTTTGCCCCGCACCGGAGCACATACTGCACTCCTGTCCTGGCTCGGTCACACACGGCCAGCCATGTGTATGTTAGTGTGGGACTCCCATGCCACTGGTGTAGTGTATGTGGGTCACAGGACAGTATGTCTGTGGTGTCCACTGTCAGAACACACCTGCCAGCTGTGTATGTCACTGTGTGGATAGCAGCAGTCACTGTTGCCTGGCACACTGTAGGCATTGCTGTGTTCCTCACAATACCAGTTACAATGGTATGGTACCATCTGATACACACTGTAGCAGGAATAAAAATATGTCTATGGCATGCAGCACAACCACTCATTCTTGTGGTGCTAGTCCCGTGGGCCACACTAGTCTTTGCATCTGTGTCCAAACCCAACCTGCAGCTGCTGAACTGTCTGACATACTGGTGGAGCTGTGAGCACACCGATACTGCAGCTACTGATCTGTAATTCCAGTCTGACATAAGGTGGAGCTGTGTGCACTTTGCAATAGAGCCGGGCAATCTACATGGTAATGCATGCAAAGCAGGCCATAATGAGATGCTAATGTGGCTGTTTGCCCACGGATTGCCTAAGTAGGCTCATTTGCATAGGAGCTTTGAATATAGCAAAATTTAGAGCTGGGCTAATGTGCTAGCTCTGGGCAAACATGTTAGCTGCAGGCAGATGAGTTAGCCCTGGGCAAGCCTGTCATAACCATAGCACAGTTCTGCTGTGTTTCATCTGAAATGTTGTTTGCAGTTGTTGTGCACCACTTTGCTATCACACACATTTTATTTAATTTTTTTTATTTAAATGATTGATGGAAAGGCACACTGAGCTGAGGCTTGATTCCAGGTGCGACCCAGGGGGAGGGTAGATGGGAGTACATACAATGTTGGTGTTTACAAGATGCAAGTTACAAAAATATTACATAAACAAAGGTTACATCAGAACTGGTGGATTCTGGTCATTGAGACAGATGGGCATATGTTACAGTGAATACATCATTAACAACAGAGTACATCAGTCTGGAGAAAGACATTTCAGGTCAAGTGACAGACAATATGAAGTTACGTGTGGAGAGTGCACACATTGAGAAAAGTAATAAAGTAAGTACTTAGGAGGCAGTGGACATGAGAGCAAGGAGAGAGGAGGATGAGGTCATCTGGGACAGAGTCAGAGGGAGGAGGAAGGGAGTGAAGTTGTTGCTTGCAGATGAGGTAAGAGAAAGTGCTTCTTATGGAGGGGGCCAGCTAGTTCCACAAACTGGGGAGTCAGAAGTAGAAGGTGGCATAGCCAAAAGAGGAGGATGGATGGGGTATGCAAAAAGAGCTTTCATTTCTGTCTAATTTCATAAGGGGGGGTCAGAGGCAGGATAGAGACTATCCAACAGGTAGGAGGGTAGCATGCTGAACCAGAATTTAGATATAAGGTTGAGGGAGTGAATATAACATCTGTGGGACAGCTGAATTAGTCAAAGAAGGGGACAAATATCACAGTGATGAGTTCTAAGGAGTGAGTTGGTAGCAAGACAGCAGAAGGAATTTAGGAGGGTATCCAGCTTAGATAGGGAGGTTGCAGGGGCTGTTCTGTAGACCAGGTCTGCATAATCAACAATGGGGATGATAATCTTAGTTACAATTTGACATCTGGCAGGAAGTGGAAGGGAGTCTCTGTGCCGGTATAACATACCAAGTTTGGGGTGTAGTTTAGCAATGGTTGCATCTATGTGAGATGAGAAGGATAGGTGGGGGTTGAGGCAAATACCCAGGTATTTGTATTTAGTGACCTGGTCGATAGGGGTACCATTCAGGGAAGTGATGGAGGAGGGGGGAAGATCTGCTAAGCTTTGGAGTTGTGCCAAATACCATAGATACGGTTTTGGAGGTGTTTAGTTTTAATTGGTTTTGACTGAACCAGTGCTGAATATTATCGAAATCACATTGGAGGGTAGCTTGGACTTCGCGAGTTGATGGGCCTGAGGTGAAGAGGATCATGTTGTCCTCATACATGTGTATATTGGATTTTGTGCAAGAGGAGGGAAGGTCTTTTATGAAGAGGGAGAAGAGGATGGGATCAAGAACAGAGCCTTGTTGGATACCAGCTAGGATGGGGAGAGGGCGGAGAGACATCAGTGATTTTGACTCACTGAAACCTGTTGGAGTTGAACCACTGTAGTACAGTGATAGGCCTGCAGCTTTTAGTTTACTTAGGAGGAGAGGGTAGGAAACAGAATTAAAGGCCTTGGCCAGGTTGACAAACACAGCTGCAGTGAGGAGGCCTTGGTCAGAGGCAGTGCAAACAAGGTTGGTAACATGCAGGATTGAGAAGATATTGGAGTGCTGCTTCCTGAAGCTGGACTGGTGGGGAGTTAGGAGATTGTTTGTAGTTAGGTAATCTGACAGCCTAGAGTGGGCCAGGGACTCCTGAAACTTAACAACCTACTGTAGCTCTGCCTTACTCCACCTTCGGGGTGCAATGGGCTGCTGTTGCAGTTTGCACTGCTCAGTTGCTATATTCAGAGCTGTCTTATTTGCCGGGTTATTTTTGCAATGCACTTTCAGCCTGTTTGCACGCCTATATTCAACTGATTTAGCCCCAGGGCTATTCATTTGAATATAGTGTGCAAATGGTTCTGGGCAATTTTTGCATGCCAGGCAAGGCTAATTTTGTCCCAGGGCTAAGTTTTGAATATTGGGCCCCTAATGAGTTAAATTAGCCCCAAATAGATTTTTTTTATTCAGTAGTTAAGTATTTACATTAGTATGCCCGACTCATAGTTTCGGACTATGAGCTGAGTGGCCACCGAGTGCTGCAGCCCCACTCCACTGTAATGTATGTCATATCATATATTATTTATTTATTTATTAGATCATTGGTTTACAGTCCTTTGAGTCAGACACCAGTGATTAGCTGCATACAAGTATACATGGAAGCAAATAAACTGTCACCATGTTTAGAGAGCCCCCCTGATTTCATTATTGTATATGTAGCGTGCCTGAAGCCCTGTTCCCTACTTCACATCATCAAACTGCAATTTTTAGGGATGGGGCTGCAGCACTTGCTGGCTGCTCAGCTCATAGTTGGAAGGAATGAGCCAGGCATATTAATGTCAATACATAACTACAGAATAAAAAAATTTAATTTTGGGCTAAATTACCTCCTTGGGCAGGCAACTCCTTAGTATGAGTTGCCTGCCCAGGACAGAACATTGTGGCACTTGCTCTTTAAAGCAGAACACAAAATAACAGTAAAAATGTGCAAAATTAGTAAACAAAAAAAAAAGGTGAAAAAATATCTGTTCATCCCACAAAATCACAAAGTGTGTACAAAATTATCAAAAACAAATTAACACACAGTAACATGAAATACCACTGTATAGAACAAATGTTCTTCTAAATTCATGACATATAATTCCTTGTTTCATTTTTTAATGTGTGTTTACCCCAAACAAATTCTAAAGCAGTGAAATCTAAAAAGATAGAAAAATGAAAATAAGATTTCAGGATATAGTATCAGAAAAAGATAGAAATGCAGTACCCCTCTCTTTTCACAGTAGATGTCCCAGTATTCCAAAGTAGTGATCTCCCTACCTCCAGTGGTCCTGAAAAGTATAAGGGGATCTACTCCTGTCATATCATACCTGGGTCTGTATGTGAAACAAAGGGGAAAAAGAGCAATGAGCATCATTTTAAAAAGAAAACTGGACACAGTTTGAATCAAGGGAATGGTTTCAAGTCCCAGTCATCATTTAAACCAAAAGCTTGAAGTGCATTCAGAGACAAAAATTCAATATACAGTAGTTCCCCCCCCCCCAGAGAAGCTGCTGCAGCCTGTTATCTCCTCTTCTACCAACTGTCACACATTTCAGAGCCATACATTTTAAATATTCTGGGTTAGAAGAGTGTGCTTCCTGAAAATGAGTAGTCACCACTGTATTGGATCTAGGATTTTTATGTTCCTAACATGCTCCTGTATTCTATGTCTCAAAGTTCTTGTGGTCTGGCCCACATAAATGTTAGAACAGGTGCACCAAAGCACATCTACCACAAATCTGGGGGAACAGTTTAGGAACACTGTAATGGTTACCTTTCCTGTAATGTTATCCAGTGAGAATAAGTTCAACTGATTACAGTAAATGCAGACATTGCATTTGCCACACAAGCACATTTAGGTGGTGGAGGCAGCCAATCAAGGATGGTTTTTGAACCTTACTGTACTGACTGCACACTAGTCTATCTCTGATATTCCTGCCTCTCTTGAAAGAGATCCTCAGGGCTTGTCCTACTACAGCAGCACATAAGCTATCATTTTGTAAAACTGGCCAATACTGTCTCACTAGTGACCCTATTTTACTAATCAAATTGTTGTATTCTGTGACAAAACACACAGGTTTATTTCTGTTTGGTTCCCCCCCATTTTTTTTTTTTTTTTGCTTTTGCAGTGAGTAAACTATCTCTCTCCATTTCTCTTGTCTTTTTCAGGGAATTTTCAACAAGTTTTTTTTCATAACTGCTCTGTAGGAATCTATTATTTAGATAATTTTCACTTTTGTCATTTTTATTTATTTTATTTAAAATGTTGGTGACCATTAAAGGCACACTGAGCCGAGGCTCATTTCCAGGTGTGACCTGAGATCATAATCTTCCATGTCAGTACAGTTGAGGCTACCTTTGCTGTACCACAAACCTGAATAAACAAATCATTAAATTCAAAGCAAGTATGAGTCAAGATGAAATGAAGTGCCTGTAATATAAAATTTATAGGTATTGCAGTGCCCAAGGGCTCTTTCTCAGGATATACAGTATTCACACCCTCCTATTCCCAACATATGCTCAATTGATGTATATAAATAATCTACATGAATCCCTAAGAAGGCAGGTTGCTATTCCATGAAAGTCCCTTCATTTTCACAAGTAGATGCATAGTATCTCCAGTATTACCAGAAGTTCAGATACACACAGTTTCAGGAAGAAATCTATGAAATTATTTAACATAGAAACATAGAAGCTGTCAGCAGAAAAGGACCTTTTGGCCCACCCAGTCTTCCCTAAAGTCCCTACCTACTGTTGTACCATAGACCTTAATTGATATCCAGCCTTACAGTATCTATAAGGGAGCCCATGCTGGAAACTGTGGATTTCCCTGGTGGATTTTCTACAGATTTGTGAATTTTGGGAAATGGGTAAAAAGTTGGAATGATGGGGTTACCCTGCCAAATATATCTGAACTCATCGTCAATGACTTGACCCCTCTCCTTTGCTGTATTCAAAAGGTTCATTAATTCCTTCTGGAACTCTGATGTGGGATTAACCCTTACTTTTCTGTAATTCATTTGAACTGGCAATAGATCCATTACTTGTTTGTAATATAAATGTCTGGTCATGGGTATTTTGTTCCCACTCATGTCCACAGGTTAATAACCAGTTCTTTCATTTCAGATAATTCTTCTAATGCTTTTAGTTGACTTCTAGTAAGATTTCTGTAGACAAAACTGTGATTCCACAGTCATGAGTTTTTCAGCTTCTTTTAACACCACATTTTCATAAGTTCTAATATTGCTATTCAAACAAGGTGGACAAAAATGATGAATTGATTTTAAAAAGCAGTTTTCTAAGTTCATTTAGGTGTTTACCTGTACTTTCCCAGAGGCGCATTTCCTGATTGGCAGAAATATAACCCACTGTTTTTTCATAAAAATCCAACAAAATGTCCTGATTTAACAAATTTTGCTCAGTCATTTCCGATGAGATATTAAAGTCCATTCCCTCATGTATTAACTTCTCTGTCTCTTCCATTCCTGGTTGTGCTATTACTGAATCCATACCTCCCTCCTCAAGTGATAGTAGTTCCTCAACAAATCCCTTGGCAGAGGTTGGTTGTCTAGAGAAATGATCCTTTAAATGTAATTTCCAAAAAATATTTATATAAGTTTATTTTTATTTGAAAGAAATCTAGCTAACTATGGGGAACAAAGTTCAGTCTTTTCTTTAAGATTGACTATTGGGACTCTATGAGGACAATTTATGTTCAACTTATTATTCTACTCAAGTCGTAATGATCTTCCTCTTCCCCTTCTGTCCCTCCTTGTTTTTCTCTTTCTTTATCTTGCTGTTTTGGTGAGGGCTTTTTGTTCCTTTGTTTGTTCTTCTCTAAAAAAGGACCTTGCTCTTTTCCAACATTTTGAACATTTTCTTCTTGTGAACTTCCTTCTGAATCCAAAATAATCACTACTCTTTTTTTTTTTGGGTGGGGGTCTTGATTTCGGGACTTACTCCTCCTCCTGCTTCTTTAATGGGGGTGCCTCTTACTGGATGATTGGAATCTATAACATTTACTCCAGCTAAAAATGTGACCCGTTACAAAATCAATGTTGTCCCTTTCTAATTTATATTTTTGTATTTCTTTTTATCACTTTTTCTCTTTTTAAGTAACTTTTCATTCAATTATTTGTGCAGGTTTGGAAACTCAGAATGACCTTTACATTTCGAGATCTTTCTTTAATTTACTTATATCTTTTTGTAACCTATCATATTTTTGAAGTGTCCTCCTTGATGATCTATAATATAGTTTTAAAACTACACTCTGTAGCTGCTTGTTCCAAGTCAGGTCTGTGGTCAAAGTCCTCAAGATCACTAGACGGTATTGTTGTTATAAGAAGACCTATGGGTGCCAGTTTTTGAACGAGATAGGTTTGCAAAGTTGTAATGTTATATGTAATATTTATTTGTGAAAAAAGAAGTCTCTCCAACTTTACAAACTCCTGCTCCTTCATCTGAACAGAGCTTCATTTTTGCTTGGGATAAATATGTACTTAAATCTGAAGTGCTGGTATTAAAAATAGAACTACCTAATTCTATTATGACTGCCACTTTTAATGCTCCCTCCTGCAGTCATGCTTTTTTCCCCACCATTTTTGTATATTTTAGTAGTGGAAAATCACTGTTTTTGTGTTCTGCTTTAAATCTGCCTTACTGAATGTAGTATTAGCTTCCATTCATTATGTTATTCTCATGAAAGAGGATTGGTTTGTATGAAAGAAGAATATGAAAATAAACCTAAGTTCAAATTCTTGTATCGTATGAACCTAATCTTCTTTCATATGGCCCTATTCATGTTTCTTGAGGCAATAGGAAAGAAGAAAATCATATCATGAAGCAAGATTTTTAAAATGTTTTAAAAATACATTTCTGGGTCCTTTTTCTAAAACCTAACTGCAGAATACACATAATGGGAGCCTGTCTAGCAATATACATGTGTTGATGTTTCTGCAGGATATGATTTTTATGAGTTTTCAAAACTGTTTTTGAAAAAATATGGAAACAAGTTGTCTGCCATATGAAATAATTTTTTACTCACAAAAAAGCATTACTTCCCTCAAGAAAGAGAATCCTATTTTGTATAGCCAAATTCTTCTTTCATTTGGAACAGCTATCCAGAAGATGTGCTGATCATGCTCAGACCTGGACTTTCAAATACTTATAAGTCTGGAATGGATTAACATTTTGTCACCAAACCAATGAAATGCACTATTCTGAGGCAAGCCCTTTCTACCCCTAAAATTTCAAAACATAATTCCAAACCATCCGGGTGTTAGGTAAAGACACAAAACAGCCAACCCCCCTGAATTTTCACTTTTTTCACTATCTGGATCTCAGAATCCACACATCCAACCAGAATCAAACTTAGCACAGCACCAGACTTTGCCCCCCAGACTATGAATGCTAATGTGTTTTGCAAATCCACTGAATGAGAAGGGGGGAGCTATTAAAGTACTAAGTTAGGGGTTTAACATTAAATAGCCTACTCAACCCTGTTTAGATCAATAATGATAGAGCAGTGGTGTGGGTGAGGTGTGACACAAAGAGTGTCATGTACTCCTGCCCCACCATCTATTTTCTTGTACCTCATAGCTGGGGCATATATGTTGGCATGTATATGTGGAGGCATACACATGCCTCAGAGTCCCACAGCTCCCTTCCTTCATGCCACTGCAGACCCACATAACCACCAGGCCTCCACCTGTGATAGTCTTGCAGAAGAGCCAACAAGCCCTTCCTCACAGGAAGAGGAGAGCAGTCCGTTGGACACTTGGTCCTCTCCCCAAGATGGCCCCCAACAATCTGAGACAGTTTCTGATCTAGGGTCACTGGCATGGTGGGTGGTAGCTCTACTGCTATGCCACTGGTATGGCCTGTATTTAGATATCTTTTATTTAATGAACAAAATGTTTGCACAGGAATCCCTCTAATTTTCTTTGTTTACCAGCTGTACAAATAGATTGAACATATACACAATGGTTTCCAAAATATTCATGCTGCAGTATAGTTTTCAAAATCTGCATGTGGCACAATGGTTTTCAAATCTGTGTGCTGCCCAATGGTTTCCTAAGTCTTTGTGCTGCATTAGGAGTTTTACAATCTTCTTGCTGCACAATGGTTTTCACAAAACAAAAAATCTTACAAGAAGGTTTTGAAATTATATTGGCTGTGTAATAGGCATTTTTTTGGTTACATCTACATGCTGCACAATGGTTTTCAAAATCTACCTGCTGAGTGAATCTTTTCAGTTAGTGTATACGTTCAAGGTGGCCAAAAATTTAAAGTAAGCTAACTCATTAAATAACTAAATGCTAAGGGTGATACTTTAGTGCTTGTAAGGATGATTTAGAATAAGATTCACAATGACCCCCATATTATGAAGGTTAGCACAGTGTTAACAAGCATTCTGACAAGCTATCCAGACTCAGTGCATATAGGAGGGGTGGGAACCATATGCAAGGATACCTGGCAATATGCAACATGGATGGCACTGATAGACAGACTACACTGCAACCTTGTAAATGAGTGTACCCTCTTGCATACAGAATGCAATGGTATATTCAAAAGTGAAGGATTGATGCTATCAAGCCCACACCTTTTGCCATGACTATGTAATGGAGCATATGTAGAACCTCTGAAGAAGGGATTTCTTTAATCATTTTTATTATATTTTTAAAGCAAAGAGAGAAATACAGAAGACAGGAAAAATAAGACTCCAAACTATTGAAAAGAGAAAAAAAATTAAAATCCAAGACATTATACAAAAAAAATCATAGAAGTTAAACCGATAACATTTTCACATACACTGAAGTCATTTAATACCATGAATACATAATAAAACTTGGCCAAGCTTGGTATTGTACACCTCAATTTATAAAGGAGGAGGTAGAATAGCTATCCATTGTTCTGTGTGAACAACAATTGTATCTTCAACTGAACTCATTACTTTTTCTAAAATTAAGGTATCTAAAAACATTGCTGACAATTTTTGTATATTAAGAACCCCAATATTTGGGGCATTCCACATACTAAGGATTAGGTGCTGTGTGGTCATTGTAGCTAAAGCACATATCTTTCCATACTTTTTATCTAGTTGGTATTGAGTAAAGTCATTAAGTAGCAACATTAAGTAACAGAAACTTGGTGTGGCTTATCGGATAAAGTCACTCCTGACCAGGGAAGCCTGTTTAGCCATTACCCAAGGCAATATGCTGCCTTTGATTGACTGCTACTCCCCTATTCACTCACACACATCCTCAGCTTTTGCTGTTCAGCTGTTGGATGTCTTTCAAGACGCGTTCCTATCTCAGCAGGTGAGGGAACCGACCAGGGAGGTGCGGGTACTGGATGTGATCCTGGCAGACAGTGACCAGATTGGGGGCCTGGAGGTAAGAGACCCATTGGCGGGGAGTGACCATGCCACGGTCTGGTTCTGCCTGGATCTAGGAGGGGTAGAAGGTTGCACAAAGACGGAAGTAACCAATTTCAGGGGAGTGGATTTTAAGGAAATGGGAAGGATCCTTAAAGAGCATTTGGATGGGATTGGGTCAGACATGGATGCTGATAGTAGGTGGGAAATCATCAGGAGAGGGGTGCAGGATGCTACCAGCACCTGTGCAAGAGTAAGACAAAAATGCGGTAGGGCCCAAAAACCCTACTGGTGGACCAGAGAGGTCCAGGAGGTGGTGCGGGGAAAGAAGGCAGCCTATAAGCAATTCAAGTGCTCAAGGAGTGAAAGGGATTGAGGGGAGTATGAGCTGATGGCTAGAAGGGCCACTAGGGTGGTGAGGGCGGCTAAGGCAAGGAAGGAGCAGAACCTGGCCAGGGAAATTAGAAGAGGGAACAAGGGGTTCTTTAGATACATTGGGGAAAAACAAAGGGTGAAGGGGCAGATTAGCAGGATTAAATCAGGGGAGAGATGGGCACAAGACCTGGGGGAGCAGGCTGAGGTACTAAATGAGTACTTCACCTCAGTTTTCACCAAGGAAAATGGGGGTGCTGCATCATACATGGGAGGAGACAGAGATACTGAGGAGGGGGAGACCCTTACCGATCGGCGGGTCTGGGGAGAGGGGGAGGCATCACTGGCAGGAGGGGGGATGGCTAAGTAGGGAGAAGAGGTACCGGAAGCGGAAATCACAGCAGAGAGAGTGAGGGAAGACCGCAGCTCCCTTAAGATGAAGAAAGCACCGTGGCCAGATAAATTACATCCCAGAGTGCTGAAGAAACTTGCGGATGTCCTGGCAAAACCCCTGACGGAGCTTTTCACCATCTCTCTGAGGACAGGGTGGGTGCCCCAGGACTGGAAGGTGGCACATATAGTGCCTATCCACAAGGGGGGATCAAGGGAGGTGGCAGGGAACTACAGGCCTGTCAGCCTGACATCGGTGGTGGGCAAGGTGATGGAGGGCATTGTCAAGGAGAGGCTGGGGGGGACCTGGATAAGTCAGGGTGCCTGGATGATAGGCAACATGGATTCATCCTGGGGAAATTGTGTCAGACAAACCTTGTGGAGTTCTATGACTGGGTGACGAGTGCCTTGGACCTGGGTAGACCAGTGGACGTCCTCTTTCTAGACTTCAGCAAGGCATTTGACTCTGTTCCTCATGTAAGCCTGTTGGATAAGCTGGGAGAAATGGGGGTGGGGAACCAGATGATCAGATGGATAGGCAATTGGCTCCAGGACCGGACCCAGAGGGTCATAGTTGGCGAGATAGTCTCATCCCCAAAGAGGGTCATTAGTGGGGTCCCACAGGATCAGTCCTGGGCCCTTCTGTTCAATGCCTACGTCTCTGACATAAGGACAGGAATCAGGAGTGAGATGAGTCTCTTTCGGATGACTCGAAACTGGAGGCGGTGGTGGATGGGGTGGAGGAGGTGGCCCTACAGGGGACCTGGAGGCTCTGGAAGATGGTCTAGAAGTGGAAACTGAGGGTTCAATGCAGGGAAATGCAAGGTCACTCCACCTGGCGAAACCCAGGCCAGTGTACACCCTGGGGGAGTGCTACAAGTCTCGATGGCTGAGAGGGACCTGGGGGTGGTGGTGGATGTCAAGATGAACAACTCTGAGACTTGTAGGAGGGCAGCAGCCAAGGCCAACAGGATGCTGGGATGCATCTCTAGGGGATCGCCTCCAGAAGGAGGGAAGTGATACTCCTCTGTATAACTGCTTGGTGAGGCCGCACCTTGAGTACTGCGTGCAGTTTGGAGGCCACACTTAAAGAGGAGGCAACCAAAATTATTTGGGGCTTGGGGACAGGACCTATGAGGAGAGGCTCAAGAGCTAAATATGTACACATTGGAAGAGAGAAGGGACTGGGGACATGATAGAGGTCTTCAGGTACATGAAGAGGGTAAATAGGGGAGGAACAGTCAGGGTGCTTGAAGGAAGGAGGAGGGGCCACTAGAGGGCATGGGTGGAAGCTGGAGGGGAAGATTCAGGGAGAAAGGAGGAGGTGCTATCACTGAGAGGGTGGTGGAGCCATGGAATGCGCTGCCTAGGGGCTGGTGGAGGCAGAGACAGTGGAGGGGTTCAAGAGGGGGTGGGACAGGCACAGGGGAAGGGTTCTGGAAGCAAAATCCAATGCAGCAAGAATATCCGGAACTGGGAAGGGAGAAGCCAGAGTAGGTGAGGGGGCAGCAAGGTCAGCAGCCAGGGTGGGGGCTGACCAAACGAGCAGACACGAAAGACTGTTAGGCCTATTCTGCTGGCATTTTAGTATGTTAGTATGTTAGCTTTGTGTGTGTGCCTCTGCTCCATGTACAACAACATATGTTGTTTCACTCTCCTGGCACCATATTCCACTCACCACTGCCACTTCTACCAGACTCTTGGCTGGCTCCCACTACACTGTAGATATGATTACGGGCTTGGCTGCCTCCTGGACAGCACCAAAAGGCATGGTGAAGCCTCGCCTTATACATCTCTCCTCAAGACCTGAACTCCCTTGAGGTGTCTGTGTGTATCCCCAGTACCCCCCCACCCGGATATCCCAAATGTCTCCTCAGCTATAGGTAGCAGAGCATTATCTGTAGCTGCTCCCACTCTGTGGAACAGAATCCCTGCACCCATCCACTCTCTGGACTCCCATGCCACTTTCAAGACACATCTCAAATCCTGGCTACTTGATGAGGCCACGTGCTATTGCTACCTTGGGGGTATACTGGGATGTATAGGGAGAGGCATCAGCAGCAGAAAACAGGAAGTTGTTATCCCTCTGTACAGACAGTTGGTGAGACCCCATCTGGAGTACTGTGTCCAGTTCTGGAGACCCCATCTCCGCAAGGACATAGACAGGATAGAGGTAGTCCAGAGGAGGGCAACTAAAATGGTGCAGGGTCTGCAAGAGAAGCTGTATGAGAAGAGACTAAAGGAGCTTAATATGTATACCCTTGAGGAAAGAAGAGAGAGGGGGGACATGATAGAAAGTTTTAAGTACCTCAGTGGAATCAACAAAGTCCAAGAGGGTAGCATCTTTCAGAAAAAGAGACTTGCAAGAACAAGGGGACACAATTTAAAGATAGAAGGAGGGCAGTTCAGGGGCAATGTGAGGAAGTATTATTTCACAGAGAGGGTAGTGGATGCATGGAACAGCCTTCCTGAGGAGGTTGTGGGGTCTAAAACTGTGGGAGAATTCAAGAATGCATGGGACAGACATAAGGCAATTCTTGTGGGGGTAGGAAGAAATAGGCTGTTGGTTAACTAGGATCTGCGGCCTATCCTGTAGGTAGGGAAATGGGCAGACTAGATGGGCCAAGCAGTCCTTATCTGCCATCAAAGTCTATGTTTCTATGTTTCTAACCCCCCCCACACACACACGCACACACACACACCTCTCTGATCTGACTTTGGCCTCCCCTGCCCTCTCTCATTTCTTTGGACTCCTATCTTACATCCCTCTCTACCTACTTCTCGAGTTCTCCCACTTGGCTATTGTGTTGTATGTTTTTTTTTTTTTACATCATGCATTAATTTGCACTGGCCACTTATCCTTTGAAAATAACTGTATAATAATTGTTGCTTATCATGATGTACTGATTGTTTTTTTTCAGCCTCTCATTAATTTTACTTTCCAATGTTACTTTAGTTGTTCACCAGTGATGTCTGTATATCCGCTTTGTTCACCAGTGATGTCTGTATATCCACATGGCTTGTATTCATTGTATAACTTGTCACTACCTTTGTAACTGCCGCCTGTGTGACCTGGGTCATGCCTGAAAATGGTCTCCTGGATCAGTGCACTTACCCAGTTACCAAAGACTTAAATAAATAAACAAAAATTGAGGTGACATGGTATGTTTTGTCTTAACATTTTGGAGATCTCCCAAGCCATGAATAAGTGTAAATATATGGACAGCTCCAACTATTATGAAAGAGTGCCCTTTTTTATACAATCATATCAACATTTTTCATCATTTCTAACCCATTTTATGCAATATGGAAGGTGCGTAATAGGCTTTTGTTAACATTTTGAACTGTATGGATTTATTTTTGCCAACAGTATAATATTTATTTGCTGTTTTCCAAACAATGTCACAATAATTAGGGAAATAATTTCTTTTTATGTCTTCTTGCCATTTTGTATGTTTTAATGCCCCGTCTCACACTACTGATTTCTTAATACTCTAGTTATAATGTTACAGAACTTGCTAAGACTTTTTTCAGAATATTGTTTTACATGAAAATTATCCAACTTATGTCTCCTTTTCCAGTATATTTTTTGGTAAACCAGTTATTTTATTAAGCATTAAGTAGGCCATTTTAGTTAATTATATCCAAAGCAGGACACATTCAAAGACGGAAATTTATATTTGAAGTTCTTCCACTGAAAATAACCCATGTGAGTTAAAAATGTGATGCCAGTAGATTGCTTCATTCTTTTTAAGTTCAGTGAATAGACAAATATGATCATTACTATTATCTGTAAAGAGGTTTCCATAGCAATTTTCATCACAATCCATGAACTTGTATCTTTTTTAATTTAAAAAAGTTTAATGGCCTGTATATTACAGTTCAGATAATTTTTTTCTATGTCTTATACTTTTCTGATTCGATACCTAAAACCAAACCTTAAACCATTCTTCCATTAATATTATAAAGGATTTCCACTGGAGTAAAAAATAAATGATTTTTGGTAATATGCACGATTGCGCATTCCTAACTAAAACACATTTTTTGTGGTAGAAAATAAGGAAAGAGATCTAGGTACATCTTCCTTAGGGATCATGCATCTTCCTTAGGGAGACACAAAATACACCAGGCTATAAAGAGGAAGTCATCTCTCCAAAGACATTTCCTAAAAATGATCTTAACATCCTTAAAGATATCTTGTGAAAAAACACCAAGTGCCTAAAAAATATATAGTAGGTAGGGCAAAGCTATCATTTTTATAGTTTCAATATGACCCCAAAGAGAAAGAGAGAGATTTTGCCATCCCTCCAAAAAGACCTTAACTTTACTATAAATACCAGTCATACAAATTTTAGCAATCTGTTTCTATATGACTAGTCAAGATAATCCCTAAATAAGGCCTCTTCCTGAATAATAATTTTTTTGTTAATTTCTTTTATCTCCTCATGCTGATCGGCCCCCATCCACTGGTCCCTCCAATCTGATCACCCCACCGCCCTCTGGGACTTGCCTTTGTCTAACCCCCCCCCAGGGCTTGCCCCCCTGGAGGTGTTAGCTGGGTCCCTCTCAAGTCCCACAGGGAACAGGATCCAGTTCACTGGGACATGCCCAGATAGCTGAATGTGGAGGCTGTGGGAGACTGGCATCATCCTATTGGTTGGCAGTTTTCCCTGTTTTCTCCCCGGCATAGAGGAAGTGGCATGCAGTGACACTAATGGCTGTGCTGCACATGCTCCCATGCACAGCACACCAGGTGTCTGCCCCACCTCTGCCCACCCATTGTACAGAATTAGTGTGCTGACCCCCAGCCACCACTAGGGGCCAAGTTAACACCAGCCACTGGTCCCACTCCTCCCCAGCATAGGAGAGCAGTCTTTGGTGTACTCGATCTTCCTCCCCTACCCAACCCTCTGACTCCTGAGATTGCTCCTGACGTCAGGTCATCAGCACTGCAAATGGTAGTACTACCACTGCACCTGCAAGCCAGCCCTGAATAATCATTTAATTTAGAACTCTTTGCTTCTAATGAAAGTTCTGTAATCACAAGTATTATGAAATGTTTCCTTGTTAAGTCTATAGCCTGAAGGAGGCCAAAATCTTTCCAGTTTATTTATTAAGAAGGTAGAGGATAGTGTCACAAACCCACTCAGCAGGTCAGGCCCTCTACTCCCAAAGTGTCAACCTCTGAGTGCAGTCTTGTGAACAGTGTAACAGACAAGGTAACCCTCTTGTCTGGTTTTGTGCATTCGGATCAACCTTTGGTCTCAAATTTTGGAGGGATTCAAACTGTTAACCTCTTGTTAGCATGCCCCATGCACAGGCTCAGATATGTCTGTCTTTGAGGGGCCAGATATATTTACCTATGGGCACCTATCCAGGTATACAGACATGACCCCTTTAAAACTTTACTAAAGACCTCAGATTTAAAACGCTTCCCTTTCCAGTTTGGTATCACCATTCAAGCTTATGTCTAGTGTCTGCTATAACCACGTGCTTTTCTTACAGATAAAAAAGAAGTCAAAGACAGACCAAGTAAGTTCTAAAAAGAATTTACTAAAATAGTTAAAAATATGTAAAATGCAAAATACAGAACTCTTATATCACAAGACATACAAATCTATTAAAAGAACAAGGTTTTAAACAGTGCAATTCCTACTACAGTACTTAATCTCTAAATACTTGCTTAAAGTGCTCCAAAGATGAGTCCTTGTCAGAGTCTAGGTAAAAAATGTGTCTCTGTGAAGTAAAACAGACTAAATTAAAAGCTGGCTTTTACCCCACCTCTTTTCAGGAGGTCATCTAGCTCCTCCCTGTCAGGATATATGAAAATATATGTCTTATACAAAAGTATTACATTCTATAACTTAAGCATAATTCATGTCCTTCAAATGACACTTCTTTTGATCTCATGCTGTGTTTTTCCTCACACAGGCTTCACAGGGACATTTATAACCTTGCAACCCTGTGTAACAACCTAGGTTCCTTTCCAACGTCATAAACCTTCTTTATGATTTTTCTCTTAACAAAATTAACTTAAACAAGTCTGTAATTAACTCAGAGAAACAGGATCCTTGATTAAAGTCTTCCATGTAACACATTGTCTCTAAAAACTGAGTGTGTGTGAACTCACATGCTGTCAGCATTTTTCTTATGGCTTCCATCTCTCAGCTGAAATCTGGGGGGGGATGAGTAAGGTCACTCCTAGAGCATTTGATTTTCAGCAGGAGACTTTCAGTAATACATTTTATATTTAAAAAAATGATACAGCACTCAGAACTGGCTGTCTACATCACAGATAGTTCATGGTTTCTTTATAGAACCAACAAATTGTCTGTGTATGCATTCAGTTTGTATTCAACATCTTCCATTTGAAAATCTATATTATTGGGATTTGCACAAATATGATTTAATAAGGATTCCAGGGCAATAATGAAAATAAAGGGGAAAGGGGCAGCTTTCTTGTACACCACTGTGCATCAGCATCTGCAGTGAGGGACTAGTATAGTTATTTACTAATTATAAATTCCAACAAAAAACAAGCAAAGCACTCACACCTCATCTTTTATCAAAGGTATTTTGATAAAGGATGACGTGTGAGTGCTTTGCTTGTTTTTTGTTGGTATTTATAGATTTTTCAGCATAGAAGCACCACGTCCCCGTGCCCATGCTAGTTTGTTGGAAATACAGTTATTTACTCTAAAGCAAGTCAAAGTAACTGAGAAAAATTGCTTTAAAATGTTCATATGGGTGTCCGAGAAACCTATATTTTCTAGACAAAGTAGCATGAAATCCTAGTCCATGAGGTTAAAAGCCTTTGTTTCATTAAGTACAATGGAGACTGACTCTTCCTCTAATTGTTTTGCATACTTCATAACACATTGTGTTGTAGTAAAGCCCTGGAAAATATTATTCTTAATAAAGCCCATTTGGTTACTATCAATTATTTCCAACAAATACTTTTCTATTCTTTCCACTAATAATTTTGCAATTATTTTATAAAAGAGCCTACCAGGCAATGAAGATGGTGACCATGCTGGGCTGCTGTCTGTCTGCTCTCTGAGTAAGAGCAGCATTTAGCAAGAATTCTTGCTTTGTACACTCTACCTAAATTTTGGGAGAGTCGACTTTGGTGTGTGCGTGCGTAAGTTTGATAGTGTTGACTTGAGCACCCAAATTGCGAGGGTAAGCCTCTGTGGTGAAACTAGTGTTGTAGTTAGGGCTTTTAGCTATAGGCAGGGTAGGGGAGTGAGTTAGACATAGGAGCTAGCTTTTTTATTTTCTAGGGTAAAGACTTGCCTGCAGTTTTGCCTCATTTACCTGTGCATCCTCTGGAGTTGTGGAAAGCTGCCATTGACTGGACCTTGCCTGCATTGTGTCCTCCATTTGCCATTTCATCTGCCAGCAATGGAGTGGTACTGTTCTGATATCCAGCCTGCTTTGGAAGGTGCACGCTTTGTGTGGCGGGGCCAACTGCCATCGGGGTGGATAACAATTCCCCAGCCTGGTGTTTTCAATCCTCGAAGTTGGAGTTGGAAGAACTGAAGGATGGAGGTTCCAGGAATGGCTGGAGGTGTCTCTGTAGTCATCAATGAGAGGGCCAAAAGTGTAACTGGCATCTGCTACTATTGGACTTCCTTCCCCGAAGAATGCAGATGTATAGAGGGTGGCATCCATGGTTCCTCTCCCCGGGCTTTCTGACCCTGAAATGTGGCTGGGAAAACTTCAGTTCCTGCTCTGGTATTTTCTCCTACTGGCTAGAGTTCTTCCAGCCAATGAACATGCGGGATTATACAAGGCACTTTGCATGGCATCTGATGGTCTGAGGATTATCTGCAGTAATTCCCCTTGCAAATCATTTTCAATTCTGTTGGAGCTGGTGAAAGAAGCTCCAGGCTACTGAGTAAGGTGTCTGTCTCCAGTGGACTGCACAGGTATACTTTTCCATCGTTTGGTTCCATAGACATCTCATCCAGCAGAGACTATGGGCAGTGAGAGGGCCCAGGGCCTCCTAATTATTCTGGACTGGAACTGATATTTTGCATTCTGACTAATTACTCAAGTTTTTGTGACATTCTGCCCTCTTTTGTAGGGCATTGTTTTAAACCCTGCAGGTTTTCTCTCCTGGAAAGTTGGGAAGATTGGCTCCTTGGACATTTTTAGTTCTTTTTGAGGGTGCTGTGGGGAGGAGACTGGGCAGATTATTAGGGTTTTGGGGTTTTTAGTTTTATGAGTGTGAGTGTTGTATAAGTGATTAGGCTTGTGTGTGCTAGTTGTGTGGATGTTTGTATGATTGACAGTTGTTAGTTATTTATTGAGGTTTTCTGGCAGGGACAGGATGTGTCTGGGGAAGTCTGGGGGTCTGGGATGGGCCAGGATTGTGTACAAGGTGTCCCAGCTGTTCAATCTGTGGCCCTTTACTGATCTCCCAGTCTCCATCACCACAGCTCATCGCTGTGGGGGGGTCAGAATTAAGGGGACTGGCACTGATCAAATTTGATGGGGTGCCTCAGGCATGTTGAGTGGGAGTAGGACTGAGGTTGTCGGGTGCAGAAGGCACCCTGGAAGTTGACAGGTCCTAGGGAGAGGCCAGTCATGTTTGGTTCCCATCCCCAGGGTTTCCACCAGACCAAGTGGACTGGCACCCAAAAGGGCTACACTGCCCACTACTCCCCTGAGGTCAGTGCTTTGCAATGCCAGTTTGATCAGAAACAAGACTACAGTTATAGTAGACTTGGTTTCCTCGGTTGATCTGGCATGCCTTACTGAGACCTGGGTGGGCGATGATGCTGGGCCAGTATTAGAGGCCGTCACCCCCTGCATACTCAGTGGTGCACTGCCCCAGTGTGGAATGCAGGGGTGGGGGAGTGGCCTTCTGTTTTAGATCTGAACTTGGCTTCACTATGCACCAAGTGGGAAGGCTGGGTTCCTTTGAATGTGTGGCCATACTTAGGGGTCCATGCACAGGTTGCAGGATTCTCCTGATTTACCGCCTCCCAGGGATGATGGGAGAATTCCTGCAGGAGGTAGCCGATTTAATCGTTGGCAACATGTTGGAGTCCCCCAGATGTTTACTTCAATGTCTGGGCCAACGACGAATCTTCTAGGCTAGGCTGCAACCTCCTCCAGTTAATATCATCTCTGGGCCTTTTGCAAGAAGTTTCTTCCATGACCCACCAGGGCGGCTACATGCTGGATCTGGTCTTCTCGCTTGGGCTTGAGATTAGTAATCTCAAGACTGATCGAGTCATTTGGTCTGATCATTGCACAGTGGAGTTCTCATTTGGAGACCCCCCAAGAGCCCTCCTCCTGTTGGGATGGTAAGCTACTGCCCTTTGAGGGGTTTGACCCCAGAGGGATTTTTGGCAGTAGCAGATCTATCCAGTGTGGGTATTGTATATGTAGGGGGTGCGGGCGAGGCTGTTGCTGCCTAGAATCGGGTGATGTTGGCTGCACTCTACTCTCTTGCACCAGTCTGTGTATGACCCAAATCCTCTCATATGAGGTCCCCATGGTTTGATGGGGAGCTCAAGGTGATGAAGATTGTGGTTTGGAGGTTAGAGCACTGCTGGTGGAGGTCAGGGCTCAATGTGGACAGACTGGCCCTGCGCTCTCATTATGTTGAGTATAAGGGAGCAATCACCCATAAGAAGGCAGAGTTCTTGTCCAGGTAGATTGCTGCTGGGAAGAACTGACCAACTGTGCTTTTTTGGACTGTGGACAGGCTGCTAAACCTAGCTTGTCTGCAGCTGAAAAAAGCCTTTTCCAATGCTTTTTGTGAAGAGTTTGCTCGGTTCTTCTCAGACAGGGTGTCCACTGTCCGGCAGAGTGTTCCGCCAGTGTCACACTGTGGCTGGAAGTGATCACTTCCAGCATTCAGAGAGCTGTCTGCCTAGATGAGGGGAATTTAAACCAGTGGAGGTGGCTGAGGTCATTGAGGTTGCCCTTGGGCTAAAGCACACATATTGTGAACTGGACCCAGTGCCAACACGTTTCCATATGAGATGTGTCAACTCTATTGGCCCAGTGTTCACCTTGATTGTCTGGTGCTGTATCTCAGAGGGGATCTTTCCAGATGCCTTGAAGGAGGCACTGGTTAGGCCACCTTTGAAGGAAACCATTGTTAGACCCTGACATCAAGACAAATTACCATCCAATCTCCAACCTTCCATTTCTAGGGAAGGTTGTTGAAAAAGGGGTGGCACAGCAGCTAAAGGAGCCCCTCATGACCTTTGACTTTTGTGAGCCCCTCCAGTGAGGGTTTCATGTGAGGCACAGCACAGAAATCCATTAGTTCGGGTGCACAATGACCTCATCAGGGCTCAAAATCGAGGAGAAGGAACAATTCTCATTCTCTTCGATCTCTTTTCAGCATTTGACACAGTAGACCATTGTGTGATGCTCGATCATCTGAGGGAATTTTGTGGGGTTGCCAGCATTGTCTTCTGCTGGTTTGAGTCCTATTTCAAGAACAGGAGGCAACAAGTAGTGATGGGGAATTTCTCCTCCTCCCCTAGCCTCCTGTCGTGTGGAGTTTCTCAGGGTTCAGTCCTGTTGCCAATGTTGTTTGCCATGTACATGCTGCCCCTGGGAGAGCTCATTAGGATGTACAGTTTGGGTTTTCATTGCTATGCCGATGATACCCAACTTTATCTTTCCTTTGCCCCCGGGCCATCCAATGCAGTGGAACTGCTAAATAGGTGCCTTGCTGAGATCAATGATTAGATGACCTCCAGCTGGTTGTGAGTGAACCCTGATAAGACACAGGTACTGGTGGTAGAGTTGAAAAGAAGGCATGATAGGATGGCCTCTGGCACAGCTACTGGTCTATTCCTGGGATCTGTGCCATTGAAGGCCTCCTTTAGGGTACGTGATCTGGGTGTGACCTTTGACAGCATGCTGACATTTGAAGCACAGGTGTCAACTATTGTCCAGACCAGCTTTTACCATCTTAGGAACATCACCAGGATCAAGTCCCTAGTTCTGCCGCTGGACCTCCCCACCTTGGTACATGCCTTCATCACGTCTAGGCCTGATTACTGTAATGCACTGTACTATGGGGTCACAGGAGGTATCCTCTGCAGGCTGCAGCTAGTGCAAAACACAACTGCCAGGTTGTTGATGAGACAGTCTACTCACTGCCACATCACCCTGGTGCTGCGTGAACTGCACTGGCTGCTGGTCAGGTGGAGGATCCTCTTTAAGGTGGGCTTGCTCACCTTTAAGGTCCTAAATGGGCTGGGCCCTGGTTACTTGTCTGACCTTCTAACACCCGTTACCTCTGTCCGCTCCCTCCATTCTTCCTCTAGGGGCCTCCTTGCGGTTCCCAGGATGAGGCTAAAGACCACCAGTGAAAGAGCGTTTAGTGTCACTATCCCTGTCCTGTAGAACTCGCTGCCTCCATTGGTAAGGGAGGCCCCTTCAGTGGAAGTATTTAAGGCCCGCCTCAAGACCCTCCTGTTTAGTCAAGCGTTCCCAGACACTGTCTTTTAGTATGTATTAGCCTTATCAAGGACTATTAGTATTATTAACTGCTTTTATTATTCAAAATTGTATTTGTGTGCTTTTTTATGTGTTGTGTTTTATGAATAGTATGTATTTATTTGTACAGCACTCAGAGCCACCGGGATTGGGCGCCTTGAAAAATAAACTTCGCCTTGCCTTGCCTTGTGATTCAGTAGTGCTACTGGCACATAAAGTAGCGTTCAGGCAAACTTAAATCTTCATTCTATTTTTCCCAAACTACCACTGAAGCTTCAGTTGAAGATGATGGCATTGGAATATTATTAGCAATTTCATTAACCATCAATTCTAACCACGGTAATTGTAAATCAATACAGGCAATATAAAATTCTGCAGGGTATCACTCTGTGTCTTGTCCATTGTTCTTCTTACAGTTTAGTATTATAATTTTATTTTATTTTTCTGTTCGTTAAAAGGGGGAAGGTTAAAAACCTGTTTGTCATATGGTAGGTCCTCTATATAGTCACATGTTAATTCCTTACTAACAGTGTTATGCTCTTGATCAATTGTTTTGTAATATTCTAAAAATACTTTACCTAATTTAACATCCTCAGACATCATTTCACCTTTATTATTTTTTAGTTGAATTATTGTATTTTTTTAGTTTTTTTTAACATATAGTCCAGTAATCTGCCTGTTTTATCCGTATTGCAATAAAGTTTTGACATTAAAGTTCTTATATTTCTTGCTATTTCTGCATTTAAAATAGTTAGCTTTTTCAAAAGAATTTTGCTTTCCCATAAAGATGTTTTCTCCTGCTAAAATTTTATAATCCACTCCTTTATGTGTTTGCCCAACAGGTATTGAAGAGATTTTTGTTCTTTTTTATATTTAATTTCATATGATTTGACATGTGCCCGTAAAGCAGCAGTGGCATTTTTACCCCACCTTTTTTCTTCCCAATTGATGCCAGATGTCTTCCAGTTTATTTTGGTTGTGACATTTTCAGTTTCTGTTATCTTTAAAAATCGTATGAAAGTTTTAAAATAATTATCTCTCAAGAAAAAGAGATGGTTGTCTCATTTTTGCATGGAAGTAGTACCAAAGACCTAAGGAGGGTAAGAATTCAGACAAAAATGCTAATATACAGTACACAGCATAAGAAGCATCCAGAAAACCCAAATAAGCAGTTTTACCAATATTTTTCATAACTGTAGCAGAACATTAGCTTTTTGGAATGACTTTTTTTGTTGCACTGCTGCCTTACGCTAACTTTGAATGCATCCCATAAAGATGTCATTGTTATTGTTTGACTACCATTATAAATAATTCTATAATAAATTATTTACCACCTGTGCACTTCCAGTTCACCCACTATGTGCCTCATCTGACCCTTCCTCCCCCCACCATCTGGAGACTACACTTCCCCCCAATTTCTCTCAGGAGTTCCTTCAAGCTCTACTCTCCCTGAACCCCTCCAAAACTATCCCTGATGGACTCCACCTCAAGCTGCTCCTCATCTCTGCCCCAGCTATCGTTGCTTCTCTCACACTCTCTCACACTCCTCTTAAATCTCTTTTTCCTGTCTTGCACCATCCCTATGACTTGGAAATTAAGAAAGGTGCTTCCCCTTCCCAAAAGTGGCAACACGTCTTTCCCTAGCAGCTTCCAGCCCATACCCTTACTTCCTTCCCATGCCAAACTGCAGGAATCCATTGCCTATTCCAGACTTGCTGAATTCCTGTCCACCACTGGCACGCTTTCCCCCTTCCAAGCCAGATTCTGGAGGAATCTCTCTACAATATCCTCCCTACTGTGGGTCACAGACTCAATCCTCCCAGGGATGGACCAGGATCATATTACTGCAGCAATCTTTAAAGTCATTTGACGCGGTAGACCACTCTCTCCTCCTACACAAGTTAACCTCTTCTGGCTTATCAAGGACAACAGTAAACTGGTTCTGCTCCTATTTCTCTGGCCAACAACAATCACTTCAGGTAGGTAGTGTCCTCTCATCCCCTCTCCCTATCTTCACTGGGGTCCCTCAAGGTTCAGTGCTTGGTCCTATGCTATTCTCCCTCTTCATTAATGATTTCCCCTCTGTCTTCACCAACACTCACATCTACATGCATGTGGATGATACCATAATCTACATATCAGGACCTTCCTCACTGATGTGCAATCCCCTCTCCAGCACAACTTCAACAAAGTCCTGAGTTGATTTCAAGTCAACCAACTCACAGTTAACACTAAAAAAATGCCTCAATGGTTTTTGGTGCCAAGCAAAAGTTGACACTACTCCAGGCCCCCAGTTTTCTTCACACCTGATCACCTCCCACTTGACTTAGTACCCTCTTTTAAAATACCTAGGGGTCTGGTTGGACAGCCCCCTTGATTTCACCACCCATATTAATGCTATCTACTCCAAACTCCGTCCTAAGCTTGGAATCATACTTTGAAACAAAGACTCCTTCTCTTTTCCTGTCCACCATGATTTATTCATAAAAATGATAGTACCAGTTTTTGACTATGCTGATATAGTCTGTGACACTGCCCATGCTGCACCCCTTACCAGGCTTGACACACTCCTAAACTCCTTCTGCCAGTTTGCCACTAACTTCCCCTTCTGCACACACCACTGCTCTCTGTACCACTCTCCATCTCTCACTCCTCTTCCCTACTGGTGTCTGATCCATTGTTTAGCCTTTACTGCCAAATACTGATTTGGGACCCTTCCATACTATCTCCACCCTTCTGTCCCCCATGAATCCATCTCAATACCTCATGCACTCCAGAGACTCCTGGACTTTCTCAGTACCACATCCCCACACTACTTCAGGACAATCAGCTTTCTCATACCACTTTCCTTTCCACTTGAATCAGCTCCTCTCTCTCATCCACTCATCCCAGTCTCTTTCTCTGCCTTCCAGCACCTGATATGGCTCTCTCTGGTCCTACCTTGTTCATGTCTCTGAAACACTCAAATCCCCCCACCTCAACCTACCTAGTCTCAGATGGATCAGGGGCAAACCCATTGATGCCTAATTCTTTTACAGTAACTTTTCAGACTCATCTATTTGTCACCACGAGTTGATTTTTTTGGTCTAAGTACCTTTTCTCCTGTTACAATTTATTGCTGATTTTATAGGAACAGTTGAATGTTAGCATTTGCCTATTGCATTGCACTTTGAGTTGTGTCTCTACCCTCTGTTGTACTTGTAACTTCCCTCCATCTCAGTGCGAACCTGGAAATGAGCCTCAGCTCAGTGTGCCATTCCCATTTAACAACTTTTAAATAAAATAAATAAAAAGAACCAAAATGCTCTTATGACCTCAGTAATCTTTTCCATAAAGCATTTGTGTTTTAATAAGTAATTATTAAATTTCCATTGCAGATTTATTATTCTACCCTTTGATGGAATCCATTCCATTATGACCATAGCATGGTGCAATTTACTAGTGGCAGTAATTTCAGATGTAATTATATTTTGACAAACTTAATTGGGGAATAAAATATAATCCAATATTGAATGGGAATTTGTAGGTTTAAACCAATAAGTATATTGTTTAACTTATTTATTTTATCCCACCAAACTTCTATTAATACCTGATCTCTTAAAAATTGGACAAAAATGCAGGTTGTCTTTTTGTCTTCCTTAATGAGTCTAGTAGATTTATGTTATAGAATGTTATCTTAAACATGAATTCCCTCCATATTAATGGCTCTTGTCTTCCAAAAATATTAAACTATTGAGGATATTAGCCAAAGAATGACTGTAGTTTATGAAAGGAGCATAAACTTTTTTAATGAGTACATTTTTGAAATTTATCAATATGTATACATATAGATGGAACTGATGTTTGAAGCTTTTCCTCCTATAGTATGAATTCTAGCATGTAACCAACTAGTTCAATTCACCCTGTGACATAGCAGCTATACATACTTCTGGCCAGATGTCCACCAAAACAAAAACAAAATATAATTAATTTACTCTAGATCACCTATATGGGGAACCATAATCTATACAATACACTGTATAACATTAGTTTAGTTTAGTTTAGTTTCAAAATCCGAGACAAGATGGCCATAATGGCTCACCAGTCAGTATATTCTGAAAGCGCAGATTTGTCATTCAAGTCCACATAATCTATAATTTTTTCTAAACACAAAGATTCAAAGAACATGAATATCCATTTATTATAATCAAAGTCTCCTAAACTGAACCAATTCCATTTTTGCTAAATTTTCCAATTAGTAGCCATGGAGAGAAGGGTGTAAATCTTCTTTTCCATTACATTTAAACCAATGTTTTCAAAGTCATTCAAAGCATAGAAACTTATTTTGAAAGGATGTTTATTTTTTAATAGTCCTTCCAACTACGTGTGTGTTTTTCTCCACCAAGCGTTAATCATATCACATTTCCAGAATATATGTGAAAATTCAGCAATCTGTCCACATTGATGACAACATTTCTTCCTATATCAGACTGAAAATGAGAAACAATGGTAGGTTATATATGCTCTATCTAGAATCTTATACTGTATACTTTATTTTTGGCATATGTATATAGTTTATTGACAGTAATCCCTAAATTATTCCAATTATGATTATATATTTTCCCCATCTCCATTTCTTATTTTTATTTGGTTTTCAGCATTCTACATGTAAGCTGAGTATTCTCCAAATTTAGTATTTATTTATTTAGCTTTTGTTAACCAGGTAAGTACAGTAGACAAGACAATTTGCCTATTTTCAGGTAATGATGATATATCTGGTTATGATACTGGCATTTTTATTCAAATTGCTGTTCAAGTAAATATCACAGTCACAGTAAAGTAAACTTCACGTATCTTTTTAATATAGTAAATTTAGAGTTTAGTATTGAATATAAATACCAATTATCAATCAGTTTAGCTACTGAAGGACATTCATTAAATGTATATAAAGGTATGAGATTCCATTCAAAAATAAGATCCAGCCAATTAATAATAATGGCATCAATAAAGGCTTTTTCCACTGTTTATATTCAGTTACAGACTTTGTTGATTAAAATTAAACAAAACATTCAAATTAAATAAGACATTTTTGACTTTGCTCTGTTAGTCCAAATCTTGCAAGCTTTCACACCCATAATTATGGTATCAGTGGCAGTTTGCAAGAATTGTGTATGTGATAGTATAATCTCTTGAACCACTGCATTTGGATCCTGTTTATGAAGAAGCCACTGCACCAAATAATTATAATTGCTCTGGGTGTCAATGCAATAATTACACTTTTCTGTCCATCTAAGTGCAATCTAAATTTTGTTCACTATATATTAAGTAAAATGATCTGGACAACCAATACCTCCTTGGTTTCTAGGAATTATTAATTTACACTATGCTATGTGAGGGGAGGCACCTTGCCATAAAAACTTTACAAATGTGCACTTTACTTGAGAAAGCTATTGGGGAAATTCTCCTGCACAGCCTGGTACAGATACATTTGGAGAGGCATAATAGACATTTTCAGGGTTTCTGTTCTTCCCCATAGAGGAAAGGACAGGATTTCCCACATCTCCAATAACTTTATGATTTGTGTGTAAATATCATTAATATTTAATGTAATAGTTTCTTGAATGTCACCCGTAAGAATTGTTTTTGTACTATGCTTGATCTGTGCTGTAATGGCATGATGCTGAACATTAAAGCTGTTGAACCAAACTGAACCAGTAAGGATTATACCAAGATAATGCATATTTTGTACTGTCTTGACAGGAGAAAGAATTAAAATAGTATCCATACTTAAAGGTGTAATAGGCAGGATCAGCAATTTAGATTGATTCAGTTCAAAGCCAGAAACGGCAGAAAAAAATGTATATCTCAACTAAACTTGTGGGCTATGACACTTGAAGATTTTTAAGTATCAGCATCTTAAGTGTATTCTTCAAGTAAATGACTGCACCATTTACTTGAAGGATAAACTTAAGGGCCATGTCCTCCCACTTACACCCCCTGACAACAGCTCCAAAATGCTAGCAATTAAAATAATCCTGGGCCAGCAAGAAAAATCCATCACCATAATACCCATTTATATCCCCCCACTTGACCAGGCCTCCAGCTTTCAAATGATCACCGACTACCTCAGTAACCTCCCTCACCTACTAAGACAGTGGTTATAGGTGACTTCAATGTAAATTGGCTTGTCCCTGAAGCAGATCCTTATAAAGATGCACTAGCAGCTATTGACATCACCCAGGTGGTACCCACCCCTACATGGATCAATTATAGGACCGGCTGCAGCTCCCTCCTGCACTTGATTCTCACCACTCACCCTAGAAGAATCTCTAACACCAAAGTCCTGCCAGACTCACTGAGTGATCACTCACCAGTTATCTGACAATGGTCCAATAGGATGCCCAAATTACAGGCTAAATTCTCCTACCAGCGAATATTAAAAAAAAACAAAGTCCCACAACTTCAGACCTCACTTGCATAGATTGACTGGTCCTCCCTAGACTCTATGAACAGCACTGATCATGGACTAAACTACTTCATTATGTGGTTTAATGAAGTTTGTGACAAGTTTGCCCCTTTAAGAAAAGAAAACTAAGAGGATCCTCTAACTCTTGGATTACCCCAGCTCTAATAACCATGATGAAGGACAGGGAAGTATCTGGCTCCATGCATTAGCCTCTGGTTTGCTGGACTGACTTGCAATGCTACAAAGCAGCCAGAAAACTCTGTACCAGGCAGTATGTAGAGCCAAACAAGATTATTAAAATGTGAGCTCATAAACTCATGGGGAAATAGCAAAGATTTTTGGGAAAACATCAAAAACTCACAGGAAATCCAATAAATCCTCCCCTACTATGATCGAGATTAATGGCACTATTATTCAGGACCATAACTTAATTGCAGACACTTTTAATGTCACTTTTACAGATCTTAGTGGTGTACTCCCCCAGACATTTTCAGCTAATCCACCTTGCCTGAGCTCCCTCACTCCTTGTCCTTGGCCTCTCCAATGAGGTTACCAACTGGTTTGAAAGTTACCTGATGGGTAGGTAACAACAAGTTAAGATTGGGAACACTCTATCCATCAGCCTCCCAGTGTGATCTGGGCTAGCCCAAGATCTATCCTTGGTCCACTATTTTTTAGCCTCTTCATTAACAACCTCCTAGCAGCTTGCAACAATAAAATGATCCTTTATGCAGATGATGCCATCCTCTTTCTATTCACACTGACCCAATCCTCTATCCTATGACCTACAGGCACATTTCAGCCTTGTTGAAACATGGTTTGATCAGCATAAACTGCTGATGAACTATAAAGAACTAAGGCTATGCTGTTCTGTAACCCTCACAGCAAACATAGAACAACCAGCTTAACTATCCTGAACAAACAACTCCTCCCACTCGATCACGTGCAGGAGTTCAACCTTGGAATTACACCTGACAGCTCCCTTTCTTATAAAGCTCATGTTAGTCTCATCTCCAAAACCATAAACTTAAGGTTAGGAATCCTCTACCACCATCACCACTACCTGACCACTGAGGCCATGTGCATAGCTATAACTAGCTCAGTCCTGTCCATAATTGACTATGGGCTAGTTTTCTATGGGTCTGCAAAGGATATCTCCTTAAAAGAATCAAGACTGCATTGAATAAGTGCTGCTGGCTTGTGACAGAAGTGGGTAAATGAAGGCATACTGTACTGTGAACGCTATAAACATTCTAACAGGCTCAATCTTAATGGGAGGATAGGCTACCAGACCTGACTCCTAGCAAACAAAATTTACATCTGCCTTACCCCATCAGCAACACATGCCTTTATGTTGCCCACCCCTAAACACTCAGTGCACATGCAGTGCTAACAAATCCTCTTACCTGGTTCCCTTCTGCTGAACCTCTCAAGCCCATTGCCTCTCAAGGCTCTCCTTGGTGAATAGGCACCCCAGAAGTCTCTGCAGAGAATAAGCTAGGCCCACACAAACGCAAACACACCATCACCACTAATCTCAGCAGGTGTGACTGCACCCACTAGAATTACTCACAGCTCCTTCACTTATTAAGTCCCCTCTGCTACTTAATCCTCTCCTTTTCCCACTCTCTCCACACTCACTCTCCTCCCCTTCTTCCATTCTCACCATGTTTGTTCATCTCTGTCTTTCCTTTCTCTGTACCCCTTCCCTGCTGTTTACCTCCTTCCTACCAGTCCTTTCCTCTTCCCCTCAATCCTACCTTCCTCTCCCCCTAACCTTACTCCACAGCTTCTCCTCCTCTCCACACACTTTCCCTTGCACTTTTGCAGCCACCAGCACTTAAAATGACAAAGTCATAACTGATGACTGCCTCATACCCCATACCAACTTCCACCCCTATACTTTTTACAAGTTGTTCTGTATCATATTTTTTGTTCTATGATTGTATCTATCCTATATGTAATTTTACATTGTTCACATCTGTTCCACTCTTGTTGTTTTGTTCCACAATTATATCTGACATGGAACCTTTGTAAAAGAACCTATGGTTCATAGGTATTTGTAATCCTAGTACTCAATAAATAAATAAATACAAATAAACATCATCAGTATATACATTTAATTTAGTATATTCTGAACCAGTAGAGACCCCATTAATATGTTTATTGTCTCTAATTCAATTCAACAGAGGTTCCAAACATAATATAAATAACAAAGGGGATGAGGGACATCTTTGTCTCACCCCATTTAATAACCTCAAAGGATCAGATAAATAGGAAACCTGATCAGTGGAGTGTGATATAACTTTTGTAGTATAGACTTAAGTGGAAATCCCCATTGTTTCAGACACAAAAACATGTAGTCTCATGACAGTAAGTCAAAAGCATTGGTATCGCCTAAAGCAACCAAAATGTTTTCTTCTTCTATTGTCATATATGATTTAGATGAATACAAAGGAATAATCTGCTGAACATGTTCCAATCTCTTCAAAAATATTACAGCCCTTAATGAATCCTTTTGTTTAAATTGAATTGTATAGATATTTATTCCTGAATACAGTTTACAATCAGTTTTGTAATAATTTTATAATCTATATTTAACAGCTTATATTGTATGATAATTTTCTGGTTTATTTTTTTTTCATTTTCCTTCAATAATAATATAATGATGGAGCTCATTTATGGAATTGGGTATCTTGTCTGAAAAATTATCTCATCCATCATTAATTTTAACTGATATATGAGCTGGTCTTTAAAAATTACATAAAATTTTAAAGTAGAGCCATCTAGGCCAGGAGTGGAACCTTTTTTTTTTTTAACCAGTGATGGCTAAATTAATTTAATTAATAGAAAAGGGTTTCTTACTTATTTAGAGTTTGGGTATTTTAGCTTTTTGAAAAAACTCCATTATCATTCCTTTGGGGCATCTGTATTCTTTATTGTAGATTTTATGGAAGAACTTTATAAATTCTGCTGAATTTAGCTTGTCTGTGTAAACTTCCTCCCCTTGCTCTGTTTTAATAAAAGCTATGGCATTCCTTTCTTTTTGTCTTTTTAAGGGTGTAAGATAAGAGTCTACCTGTCACCATAAAAAATGGTTTCTTTTTTAATCTTCAAAGGATCTTTCTCAACTAATATTAATAATTGTTCATTCTTTCTATTTATACAGTTTTGAAGTTCAGTGTTAGTTTAAGTATCGAAACCGAGTTCTATTAATTTAAGCTCTACTCATTTAATTTCTTCTTCTGATTCGTAAGTCTATTCTTTTGTTGTTTTTTTCTTTTAATTTGATATGTGATAATAACACCTCTTAGGTGGGCTTTAAAATCATCCAATTTAATTGCCATAGACAACTCAAGAAGGTTATTAAATAATCAATATTCCTCTATAGTCTGTTTTATTACACTAATAAAGTTGTGATCCTGTAGTAAAGTGTTGTGAAATCTCCATAAGGAGTATGTGCTCTATCTAATGTAGGAATCATTTGAATAGACATCATTGTGTGATCAGAAACAATTATATCAGGGATAATTGGGTTAAACATCATGGTAGTCATAGTTTTGTTTATTAAAATAAAATCTATGTGACTGCACATTTTTAAATATTTGGACCTAAAATGATATTCCTTTTTCAATGGATTTCTATCCTGCCATGCGTCAATCAATGGATTTCTTAGCATGAAATGGTTCAAGGATGAAGTAGAATAGTAATCATTATTAATTGGTTTTGAAGTTTTATTAAGGTGAGTTGCCAAGGTAGAGCTCCAATTCCCTGCCAGTATATTGTATATATGCAGTTGAGGGCCATAATGTCCTTCTTCAATTTCAATAAAAAATCCTCATCTGGAATAAAAGGCCCATATACTGACCCTAACAAAATTTCTGTGCCATTTATTTCTCCTTTAACTAAAATGTATCACCCATCAACCCCTTTTATTTGCTGACTACATTTGAAATCTATTAGTTGCAAAAAAAACTCTGTTAATGCATCAGTTAGGGTTAAAGCAACAAAAGTAGGGAAATGTGGTGTAAGGTTTTCCAACTCTAACACTTCACCCCCACCCTGCATACACCTACAGGCATCAGGAATGTGACATGGGGTCATCAGCCCTAATGCTCACCCCATTCCATGAGTAAATAAGCTGAAATGGGTACAGCATTGGAGAATGGGGTGAGCATTAGGGCTGATGACTCCAAGCCACACCCCTGACACCTCTAGGTGTGTGCAGGGTTGGGGTGAGGTGGGTTGTTAGGGTTGGAAACCCTAACACTATGTTTCCTTACTTTTGTAGCTTTAACCCTAACTGATGCATTATTGGAGTTCTTTTTTTCAACTCTGTTTCCCTTCAGACACCAGATGACAAGGCATCTCTGAGGCAGGGACCCACTCAGCCTCACATCTACTGCCTGCCAGAACCCCTTCCCCAACCAAGGAATCAGGTGCTTGGTCCCCCCGTCCCACAGGCCCCATACAGGAGGAGGAGGTGTGGACCATGGAGAGTCAAGTCGGGGCTGGAGTCGGCATTAGGTGTGTGGGTTTGGCTCTAGAGCTCTGCTGTCACCTTCCCTCCAGCCAGGATTTTTCCACCTCAGTTGCCCCTCGAGGCAAGGATGTTTAATGACTTCTGCATGAAGGACTCAATCCCACCCCCTCTGCTGATGTTTGAAGTCACCTTGCCCCATTAGCAGATCACTCCTGTCATTCCCCCGGTCTCCACCAGAGTGCTGCATCCTCACAGACACACCCAAGGAGAGGAGAGCAGTCTTCCAGATGCTCAATCTTCTCCTCCTGCCCACCACTGGTTCCCAGAGTCTGCTCCCAAACTCCAGTTGTTGGCATGGCATGAGGTGTGGCATCCAGTGCCTTAACTCTCAACACCACCGGACTGGTTTGCATTAATGGAGTTTTTTGCAACTAATTTTCTTACTTTTTGAGATAGAATAATTAAATACTTATTTCCTGTGGAGCATGGGGCCCAGAGGACCCTACGATCCCATCCCTCCAAAGATGTGTATATGTATATCTGTGGAAGCTAATAGGCCCTCCGCCCTCAAGGCGCTTTCTATTTATAGTACAGCAGTGATCAAATTGTCAACATAGCCATGTTATTACCTCACCTCATGTACCCAATGCAGAAAATATTCAAATCCCCACCAAAACATAACTCTACAGAACCGGAATGCCATTCTGCACCTCAGGTGCGAAAACACATTTTGACAAGGATTTGAAAAATGACAGTTGTGACATACATGGGGTGGGGTAATTAGAAGGCTATGTTGAAAATTTAGGGTCAAAAATATTTAAAATTCCAAAAGTTATGAGTGTGCATAGTGAAATTGCAATGAATGGTCATAACTTTGCCATTTTTAACAACTGTGATCAGACATTTTTAATATAGCCTTATTTTGACCCCACCTAATGAACAATATGACTGTCATTACATAAATCCTGCCCTAAAGGTGATTTTACCAACTGATCACAAAATCACCTTTCTGGTGGGAGTTGCCTAATGACAGTCCTACCGTTCATGAGATAGGGTCCCCAAAAGGCCATGTTGAAAATTTGGAGTCAAAATCTCTAAAGATGCCAAAGTCATGCATAAAGGTTGAAACCCCCACTGAAATACATTAAACCTCATTTACCTTATTTCTTATATTGCAGTCACCAGTTCCAGCAGCAAGACATGTTTTCGATCAGGAGAGTGGATCTCAAACCTAGGACCTATTCAGGTGAATGAGAGGTGTAGGGGTGTCAAGGGGTCTGTGGGGAGGTGGGTGCACAGTGGGAGTTCTTGTGGGTTGTATGACTGTGATTGGTGATGGACTTTTTTTTTTTTACAGGTCACAAAAAATAAAGACATCAAGGAATGGTTTTCTTATTTATAGCAGCAAACAGACATGGGAGGGTGGCAGGATGCCACTAACCACCAACCAAATCACAAAATGAGCATCAGGCATTGGGGCGGGAAGGCCACAATATATACAGATGCAATACATTTTGTTGCATTTGTGATTTCCCCGGACCTGTACAATCAGTACTCATGTACCCTATCCCATCATGCCTAAATGATCCAACCCTTTTAAGCAGCTCAAGTCTGCATTCCACATGCCCTCCCCATCACCAAATGTCACCCCTAGGTCCTGCCCTGTGTCATTCACCTTCAGAGCCTATAAAGATAGCCTCATTATGAGTGGGCGAGTGGGCAAATCCTTTGTGCAGCAATGCAAGTCCACAGTGTCCCTGTAGTCCTTGGTGTTTTTCACCTGCAAACCAATGAGGAGAGGGCTGCAGAAAATGTTACCCTTTGGCCCCCTGCATCTCTCTTCAATGTGGCTGCTCTTCTGTGGTTGGGATCCATTGCAAGTTGCTTTTATCAGTTTAAATTTGACATTGCCAACTCGTCATGGGTATTTTCCTAAAAGATACCTCCTGGTATTTTCAGCACAGACCTAGCAAACACAGAATGGTCAGCCACTCTGTTCCTGAAATGGGGACCATGAGCCAAAAAGTCCCATCAACCAATCTCACCAAAAATGCCATAATGTCAAAGTGATCACCTCAAAAAACAAACCATGGTGACTGCTCGCAGCAGTCAGATCGCAACGAGCCTTCTTTCAAGTTCTTCAGGGCACCATCAATAATAATGGCTTTAGTAGTATAAAACAATTAAAACAGAACTCTCAGTAACACAAGCCATGAAAGGAGGCAACAGCACTAAAATGGGATGGAGCAGAGCAGCAGCACCACAGCCATCTTACTGCTCCACATTCCCCCAACTGTAAATCGACAGATGCCCTATTTCACAGTGTAACAGACACATAATGAAAAGTTGTGCCACAAATTGCAGGGAAAACAAATGGTATTTCATGAAACACTGAGTACTTTTGGTTCAATTTGCAGCAAAACACCCCATTGTTTCAAGAAAATAGTGTCAGAATTTGTGCAGTAAAATTCTGCAGATAAAATACCCATATTTCTGGTCATTATTTGGGCAAACTGACCACAGAATCTGATTCCTTGGACTCTGATTAGGTAAACACAATTGTTGGTGTTTTCCAAGTCTATGTATTTTTTGAAGTATTTAAATTTATGTGCCTCACTAACTGAAAATAAGATGCATGGAATCTCAAAACAAGATTCCACATTTATGTAATAATCATTGCTTCGCAGCAACAAAACAGTTGTTTTGCATGGCACATCTAACGTTTCCCATAGGAAGTAATAAGAAAATTAAACTTTAATAACATTTGAACAGATTAATATTTTTTCAGCAAACCTTCTAAAGGCACATCTGTGACCCAAGACCTGTATACTCTGCAAAGTTCAGACCACAACTCCACACAGTTTTTGAGAAATGGCATGACAAAGAATTTACACAAAAAAGATAAATTTTACATTTGTTGATGTTCTGTATCTCTGCACTCACACATCCAACTAAAACAAAGCTTGCCACATTCAGAGATCTTTGGTCCCCAATTGCACATGCAACATTTCATGTGAATCGGTGGAATGGTTGCAAAGTTATTATAGTGAAAAATGTGGAGTTTAACATAGAAGTGACCATTGAATTCTAACTCTAGGGGCACAACTGCACCCCTATACCTCTAGATATCAAAAGTGCTATGCTGCTGCTGCTACTATTAGAACCAGCTGCTTGATAAATTTGTCCTACCCAAGATCTTTAAAAATTTTTTAATATTACTATATATTAAATGTGTTTCTTGTAGACAAAGAATTCTAATCTGATGTAACTTTGCATATTGTAACATCGTATTTATCTTTCTGTAATTACTTAAACCATTCATGTTTCATGTAGCAATTGTGATATCAATATTCTCTTTTAAGGACCCCATACTTATCTGGATATATTTAAATTCTGTGCCCTAATTCTGGCCAGAGTATGGTTAACATGGTGATGAAAAAAAATCTTCACCCATTTTAAACATAAATATATTGCCCCTCTCACTTTGAAACAGGCAATTGGTATCCAATACCCAATGGATACCAGGCACTGGTTTCATTTTCTATCAGCAAAACAGTAAGACATTCACAGAAATAAATCTGATAATTGTGGTCTTAATTTTTTCTCAGCTGGTTCTACGATTACAAAGACATGTTGTTTGCCATTGATAGTAAACCAAAGCTTTATCAGAACAGATGATTTAAAACCTTTTGCCACAAAAGTTTATTCAAAATTTCATATTTTCTCCTTTCATTAACTGTTTTGTATGGTAAATCTTGATAAATGGCAATAGTGGCACCTTTCACAAAATTTAAGTCCCTTTAATAGAGTTAATGTCCCCCAGCATGATGCTAACCTAAGCCGGGGTTGGTTCATTTTGAGCTACCTTAAGAGTTTGAGTTGTATGGTTTGAAGTTGGTCTTTAATGCAGACACACTGACCTTGTTCGGGTAGTGTTTGAATAGCAAAAACTCCACGTTGGTCTGAGCATTTTGTACACCTTTATGATTTTTATCTGGGTTTATAGCAACTTCAAAATCTACTCTTAGATTCCATATCTGACTCTGCAGATACAAATTCTGCTTCTGTAATTAAATAGGTTGCCCCCCACTCCCTTTCTTTACCATCAGGATATTATGTGATTCAGATGTCTCAGAATTAATAATATGAGCAAACTTAATTAATCCTTTACTTGTGCTTTGTTCCTCACATTCAGGCTCTGTACTTTTAAAAATAGTATTAGAGTTTATTATTTCTGCCCGGACATTTTCCATCTCCAAATTGTTTTCCTGCTGATTTGAATTTAAATTTCTCTCATTTTGTGAAAGTTTGGGACTCAAAGGATTATCAATGTTCAAAGTGGGGATTATACCAAAATAAAATGATCTTGTTCAACTTGTGGTTGGTTTGTTCTTGCTTGATATTACTTTTGGAAGTTTCCTTATGCATCTTCAGTCCCTCTTTATTTAAATGTTTTTTGTTTCTGTTCTTCTGCTCCACTACAGTAAGGGTAGAGTGGGCACTTATTACATATTACTATTATTATTATTACATTTGTATTCAGATATGGTCAAAGGGATATCTGCTGTCACCTGGAGGTAACACACACATTAGTATGGTGGGGTACACCTGGGAGACACACACACACACACACACATATGCACAAGGCTGTAGGGGCCCACACCGTCAGCACCCACCTAGTAGCCATCCACCACCCCCACCACTCATGGCCAGTAGGTCATCCATGTTGGAGTGATCAAGCACATAGATGTCGTGGCAGGACCCAGGGTACATCACACAGATGTTGATGATGCAGCCATGGGGCATCACACACGACCTGACAGTTAATGCTGTGGAAGCACTTCCTATTGCGGTATGCCACCTCATCCACATAGGGGACAGTATTGGCACATCTGTGCCATAAATAATGCCCATTGTATTCGGCATCCCATGCATGGTGTAGAATGCCTCTGTCATGGCCTGCTGCACCTGCTGTGTGGCTGGGAACCATATGGGGTCCCAATATCCTGCAGCAGTGCATCTGTCACCTGATGCATGGCCCATGACACAGATGACTGACACCTGTCGCATCACCGCACACATGCTAGAAGGACTGGGTGGCATAGTAGGACAGTGCACACAGGACCTTGGTCTCCACAGACATCATGGGAATGCCGTGTCTAAGGCTGGTTGCTGTCACAGACCATGTCACACAGTAGTGCCACCATCCCATGGTCCACCCGGAAGCAGTCCATGCACTCCATCACCCTCTGGTCTGATGCCAGGAGCCATGACCGATATGTGTGTGGCCTGTTCCTAGCTCAGTGTGCATGTCTGCCTGTGACAGCTGCATTAAGCAGGGCCACATTCAAGAGCACCCATGGGCACATCATTGCTACACCTGGACATGCCTCCAATATCCTACAGGCTGTCCTGTGGAAGTGCTGTGCATCCTTCTGTGCATGCAGTGTTTTGTTGCTGCCTAACAGGGTCACCACTGTGCATGGACTGTGACCCCAAGTCATGTCCTGTGAGGGTGGTGACCAGCATCGGGTGCTGTGTGCCGTCACTTACTACAACAGGATGGCAGCAGCAGTAGCTGAATGTGGTGCGGCAGTGGCAGGCTTGTCACTTACCCACAGAAGTAATGGAGGATGGCCGCATGGTATTATCAGGACAGCCTTGAGGGTAGAGCCGTATGGCAGGTGATGGAGCCACTGGAGATGGGTCTGGTGCCTGTTGGGGCATGCGTGGGTGTGGGTCCTCCATTGTCCACATGGTGACTGATGACATGCATTTTGTGTTCCTGCAGATTACAAGGGGAGGGCTGGGGAATTTGCAGCTGAGTGCTGCAATCTCTGTGATAGTGGTGGGACTGGCCACAACTGCACCTGGATTTCATCGCCCTACATGTCAGTGGCTAGGACATCTATTATAAGGATGACTAGGAATGTACTGGCATGTTCTGGAGCTCACAAAGGTAGGTCTGGCTACTTACATTGGGGACTGTGGGTTGGCGTATCGCAGTTTCCTGAAAAGGACTGATGTGCCTCTCTGTGTGTATTTCTATGCTAGGGTTACCATGGGCCACTATGGAGGATGCTCCTAGGATTGTGAGCAATCACTGACACAACCCCGGAGAGGTCCTCAGAGGATTTGGAGGTGGAGAACGAGGCCATCTAGAGATGCTATGACATGGTCCCTGGGCATGGATGGTTGCCCAATCATGTTATGTGCTGTGTGTCAGGGGGAGGGAGGTTGTGCTGTACTGCTCTGTGCACCCTTTATACCACAGTAAACACAATGTTCAGTGCACCTTTGTGTCCATGTTCTCCTCTGTGTCTCCTGTCACTTCAGTGCTGGGCATGAGGGGTTCCCAGTGGTTTGGTTGGCTTGCTGTACTGTGTTGGACAATCCTTCAGTGTCTCTTTGCTGCTCCCTTCCCCATAGTGGCTGTGTGCTTATGTGTTGCCACAGCTCCATGTACTTGCTATGTGGTGCGTCAGGTGGGTTAGTGCCATGTGCATGTGTAGTTGTATGTGTCTCTGACTGGGCAATGACCCTGTAGGGTTCTTCACCATGTGTAGGGGTTGCAAACAGCTGGGGGTAGGGCCCTGTATGCTGCCGCCATTCTGTCATCTTGTCAGCCATGGCCTTCTTGGTGGCTGCCCTCCTGTGCCCATAGGCCTGCACCATGGGAGGCAGTGTCCTGTGTTTCACTGCTGGTGCCGTCCCGTACCTGAAGCCCTGATCTGCCCTCCTGTGTATACCTGTGCCCATTGCATGCTGGTGGGTTGGGGGGCCGTTTTGTGGCTCCACTGTTTGATCTGCTGTCTGACACTGGGTGGGCTGCAGTGTTGGGCATGCCCACCTGTCTTCTGCATGGTCACTGGCTGATGCCAGTGTCTGGCAATGCCATTGCCTACTGCCCACTGCCCATGCTGTGTGCTGCCATGGGTCATGGCCCTGGCCAACCTTGCTGCCCTGCTGGTATGGGCCTTGGCAGGCTGCCCTGTCAGGTATGTCTGTGCCACCTGGGACCTCCCACGCATCAGAGTTTAAGTCTACCCCATTGGGGCATCTAACCACACATGCTTCCACACATGTATTGCAGTCATAATAGCTTTTGTGCATGTGCGTGGCATGATGGCATGGCCCTGCTGTGCAGGCCCACCCTCTCCACATGTGTGGTGGGTGCGTGTATGAAGGACTTCTGCAATGCCCATTGTGCACTGCTGCATGCCTTCCATGCATGCTGCCTGTGCCATTGCACAGAGTGTGCCATGCGTCCATGGTGTTGCACATTGCCTACATGCCATGCACACATTGGAGAATCCCCATTGTAACTACAATGCCTTGTTATGTACATCTATATATTGTATTAGGTGCTATATGCAGTCACCACTACTAAATTAGGAGACTACTCCTCTCAGTAAGAAAATGTAGTTAACTTTATAATGTACCAAGAATTCCTCACTGCTGTTTATAAATCAACCTGTTAGCTGTTATACTGCTGTAACCATTATCAAAATAAAAGTTAGCTGATTTAACAAAAAGGGACTACTTTATGTCCAAATGCAGTTACAAAAATAAATGATATTTTTTTTAAAACAAGGGACTACTTTATGTGCAAATAAGAACATACATAACAACATAAATAAGACCATGAGAATGTGACAGCAGATGGGGATTACTTGATCCATCCAGTCTGCCCATGTGTTTGTTTGTTTGTCTACCCCCCTAGGGTATACTTCTTTGTTTCAGTATCCCACAATGCCTATCCCAAGATAGCTTGAATTCTGTAACCATCTCTGCCTCCACCATCTCCTGTGGCAGTCTGTTCCAAGGCTCCTTGACCTTTCTGTGAAGAAGAACTTTCTGACATTGCTCTACTAAATGTCTGTTGTGCCCTCTGGTAAGTGCCTCTTTATTCTCATTTAAGAGGCTCAGCTCCTGTGTTGAGTTGATTCCTTTGAGGTATTTAAAAGTCTCTTTCATGTCTCTCCTGTCTCTTCTCTGTTCCAAGGAGTACAGGTTTAATTGCCTAAGTCTAGTCTCGTAGGGTTCATGGTGGAGGTCTTGGACCATCTTTGTAGCTCTTCTTTGCACCAACTCTAATCAATTTATGTCCTTTTTAAGGTGCAGTCTCCAGAACTGGACGTAGTACTCCAGGTGAGGCCTCACCAAGGACCTGTACAATGGGACTATCACCTCTTGCTTTCTTCTTGTAATACCCCTGCCGGTGCATCCTAGGATGTTGCTATTTTTTTGTGATGCCTTCTCACATTGCCTTCCTACCTTTAGGTCATTTCATATCATGATTCCAAGGTCTTATTCAAGGTCGGTGATGGCTAATGTTTTACCTTCTAATGAGTAATTTGTCACTGGGGTCTTTTTTCCAGGTGCATGACTTTGCATTTTTTGGCATTGAGCTTCAATGCAGTTATAATAATAAATTATAATGTTTTTGAAAGCAGTTTTACATTTTTTTTTATTTTACAGCTTTAACAATTTTTCTACATGTTATAATTTATAATGGAACTCATGTGTAATTTAGTGACTGCTCTGCAGATAGAAGGAGGGATCAGTTCTAGCCAGGGTAAGTGAATAGTTTACAATGGAACTTATGTAATTCAGCCACTGCCCTACAGATGGCAGTAGTGAGCATTACATTTTACTCTAAGATCTTTGCAACTGTTCAATGGATTTGTATGAAATTTTGCACAGGCTGTCTCATTATGCAGATCCCTTGATGTACCAACTTTTGTTCTGGTTGGATGTGCAGATTCCGAGATGTGGATGCAAAAAAACATAAAAAATCAGTTTTCTGCCTTTTTTTTGTCATCACTTTGCACCCAGATGGTTTGGAATTTTGGTCTGAAATTTCAGGGTAGAAAGGGCATGGCCCTCAGATGTGCCTTTGGTTTAGTGAAAAGCATTAATCTGTTCCAAAGTTATTAGGTGTGTGTAAATCTCACAACACACCACCTGTCATGCATTATTGCTTAAATGGAACTCACGGGTAATTCAGTGATTGCCCTACAGATGGCAGGAAGGATCAGTTCTAGCCAGGTAAGTGTATAATTTATAATGGAATTGTGTAATTCAGTGACTGCCCTACAGACGGCAGTAGTAAGCATTACATTTTGCACTTTAATATCTTTGCAACCATTCAATGGATTTGCATGCAATTTTGTATGTGTGGTCTCATGGGGTAGATCTCTTCATGTGTCAAGTTTTGTTCTAGTCAGATGTGCAGATTCTGAGATGCAGATAGTGAAAAATATAAATTAATCTCTATTTTTTTTGTCATCACCTTGCACCCAGATGGTTTGGAATTTTGGTCTGAAATTTTCAGGGTAGAAGAACTTGGCCCACAGGTGTGCCTTTCACTGGTTTGGTGAAAAATATTAATCCATTCCAAAGTTATTAATAGGCAGGTTTAAGTCTCACAACACACCACCTGTTGTGCATTACTGCTTAAATAGAACTCATATGTAATTCAGTGTCTGCCCTACAGATGGCAGGAGGATCAATTCAAGCCGGAAAGTGTATAATTTATAACAGAACTCCTATGTAATTTAGCAACTGTCCAACAGATGGCAGGAGGGATCAGTTCTAGCCAGGGTAAGTTATGATTCATAATAGAAGCGGTGTAATTCAGCAACTGCCCTACAGATGGCAGCAGTGAGTGGTAAAATTTGCAATTTAATATCTTTGCAACCATTCAACAGATTTGCACTAAACTTTGCATCTGTAGTCTCATGGGGTAGATCTCTTGATGTGCCAAGTTTTTTTTCTAGTCAGATGTGTGGATTCTGATATGCGGATAGTGAAAAGAACGTTAAAACCCACTGTTTTTTTTTACTGTTTTTAGTCATCGCATTGCACCAAGATGGTTTGGAATTTTGGTCTGAAATTTTCAGGGTAAAAAGGGCTTCACCCAGAGGTGCTTTTCATTTGTTTGGTGAAAAATATGAATCCATTCAAAGTTATTAAATGCTCAGTAAGCACTTCAAAATACTGTAGCTGTATAATGAGACATGACTTAGACACCTAGGCCCAGATATTCAAACTGTGCCCAAAAAGTGTGCAATAGCAGGAGAAAGTGCAAGTCCATTGTGCCCATGCACAAGAGGCATGATATTCAAAAAGTGAGCTGGCCAAACTGTGCCTTCAGCCGACGACTGAATATCGCACCACCTGCGCCATAGTGCAACTATGGAGGGGAAGCTGAGCAGATCTGATGTGCCATAGCGTAAAAAGGGATGTGCAGCTGAGCAGTCCAGAGGCACCATCGCACAACCAGGGATGCCCCCCAGCAGCAGAGCAATGCAGCTACACAACCAGGGAGGTAGGGCTCACCACCCATGCCATAGATGGGCACAGAAACACAAAGCAGAACAGACATCATCCCCCCACACCCCATGCACTGCACAACTGGGGGAGGGCTGGAATAACCACTGGCCCATGGAGACAAGCAAACAACCCAAAGCTGGGCCATGGAGCCCCATCACACCCCCCGGCAAGCTGTGACTGGCACACAAGGAGGGCTGACCACCCTGTGCCACACCATCCCCCCAATACAGAGCACACCCTGCACTGTGACCCCTAGACACCCTGCCCAGGAGCAGCGACCACCACTGCAGGAAACCCCATGCATGCCATCACCCCCACTGTGACACTGCAACTCTGTGCACCACAGAACCATGCAAGGCAGCCCCACCATGAGCGCCCATTAGTGGGTGGCAGCACACAGCTATGCAACAACAGCATAAACAGTGCCACCATGCACAGTCCCCCCGAGGTACTGCTGAAAGACCAACCATGCGTCGACACAGGAGGTACCCCACACGTGACAGGGCTTGCCCCAGACACCACCACCGGTGGTACAGCACCCTGCACAGTATCCCAATGACACACCCCGACCCAGCACTGGCCACAACAGCCAGCACAGACACCCACAGTGGTGCGTGGAAGCATGCACCACACCAGATGCCACACAGTGCATGGACAGACACCCACCCATACCCAAGGGCACAACACAGGGATGCAGTGGCAGGTCAACCAAGCCCCCAGCGTGGGCCCATGTAAACTGTGTACACACAATCCACAGTCCTCCATGGCACTGGAGTGCCAGCCACCCTGCACAGGCCTGTGGACCTGTACGCCACCAGCATTTCCCGGAGCACAAGTCACAGACAGTGGGGCACATCCCCTGCAACACACACAAGGCACAGCATGGAGGTGGGACAACAATTGTGGAGGCCACAGTGTCACCCAAGGCAGACATGCACCACACCAGTGACAGAAGGCAACCCAGCAGTGTGACAGGTACAGTGGCTGACCTGCATGGACTGCCACCACTGACATGCCAGCGGACTGTGCAGGTCACAGGCATGCATATGTGTCAGCTGCACAGGCCATGGATGGGCTGATAGGGGTGCCATGGACACAGAGCACGCACCATGGACCACTGCACACAGTCATCCAGTGCACAGGGAACAACACACACACCACAGACACTGACTGATAGCTACCCCCACACCATAGTCACCTCCACACGGACACACAAACACACCCATGGCCGCACCACCCCTGATGCCATGCACACCACTGCAGCTGAGCACCTATAGCTCACTGCAAATCAGAGACCACCATGGTATTCATATCAAAATAACTGTATTGAAATAACATAAAAAAGTTAACTATTTACAAAATATATACAAGGTGGGGGAGGGCCACAAACAAGGTGGGGTGGGTAAGGGTAGGTGGACAAATGGGACAGGAAAGGAGGGGTGTGAGGGTGGGTCCAGGGGGTAGGGATTTCAGGGGCAGAGGGACTTAGCGGAGTGCCGCTTCCACTCTGGCTCCATCTCTGTCAGTGCCTCCGCAGGACCCCGGTGTCATCGATCCTGCGGAGGATGTCGAGTGATGCCCTCGCCACCTGCAGGATCTCCCGAAGTGCCTCCCTGATCTCTCGGAGCTGGCGTGTACCTAGGACAAGGGAGCACAGTCAATAGGTGTGAATGCACAGCCCCATACAGCCCGCCCACTGTGCATGGTATACGGCCGTGGGACATACCTCTGTGATGGTGTGTGATCACCCATAGTGATCATGTCCACATGACCTGCCCACCCAGGTGCATTACAGCCATGCAGAATGCTGCACACACCCACCGGCCAAGTCACGCACAGCACCACTGTGGCCATTTAGTGATATGGCTATGTGGTGCAAAGGCAGTGGCACAGCCATGTACCTGGTGCATGCATGGACCACCATCAATGCACTCCTAGACATGCATTGCCACTGGACAGTGTTGACTGTAACAAGTTGCGTGCATGGCAGTGGTGTCGATGGATGGTGGCCATGCCCCGCTGCCCACCCTGTTACACAGCATGCAATAGTAATCATGGAGGTATGGCACTCACCATCATTGGGCCAGTCCATTGGGCAGTGTGGACCCTTTCCCCGCCTGGCTTTCCTCTGTTCTTCATTCTGCTGCAGATCACGGGCAAGGCGCTGTTCCTCCGGGTCTGTGGTGCAAACATGGAGAGAGGAACATCAGTACAATCTCATAGCAAAGCCCCCCTGCCCCCAGGTGTGTGCCCTCCCACCCAGCCAGACCCACCCACCCCACACCCTGATAACACCACCAGAGCCAACCCCAGACGGTCCCTCCCCATGTGCTGGACACATACAACTGTGATACCCATATGGAAGATAAAAGTGTGTTGATGTAACACCTACCTGACTGTGGCACTGTGCCCCTCCTGGCACGCGTCTGGTAGGGCTAGCAGCTCCGGCCCCTCCGCTGCAGGTCCTCATACCTGGCGGCACTGTTCTGTGCTTCTCTCCCATCCAGTGGCCTCCTCATGCAGTGGCCACCTCCTCCCACACCTGGCTCCTGCACCTGTCCAGGGTGCCTCCCCAAACAGTGGCCCATGGTGTGGTTCCACAATGGCCACTAGGTTGGCCAGCTCTATTTGTGACCACTAAGCAGCCCTCCTGCATGCCATGTTTCTGCCTCGATCTGCAAAGATGGTCTGCAGCGCAGCTCCCCACATGCAGATGCTGCATGGTACAGTGCTGCTATTCCTCATCGCGCTGTCACCAACAGCACGATAGAGGTGCACCCATGCCTGACGATGGCACCTAGGGGTAAAGGTTGGGCACAGGGTCAAGGGTCTCTGGCACACGGACACGCACAGCACCATCGAACCCAATGTGTGTAGCATGATTGGCTGCCTGTGATACCGCCAGTAGCGCTCACCACAGTTGCCCCAGTGCGCCTATGATGGCCCAGTGCCACAGCGCCATGTAGATGACCATCGCTATAGCACCACTGGCACAATGATGGCTGTGCCCTGCATTGCTTACTGTGCACAGCACATCAGCAGCGCAGCAGACACCCGCGCCAGCAACCCGGCCGCGCGCGAGAAGTGTGTACTATGCATATCACAGAACTACGCCATTGGCTCAGCACGTTCAACACAATTGCACAAAGTGCAAAAGCGCGATATTCAGCCGTCATATGCAAATCATCTAATCAGCCATTCAATGATGCAGCACTGCAATTTGCATCCACTTGAAGTTGTGCCTCGCCTCATTTGCATGGGTTGCACTATAAAAGTGCGACATTGGGCTGCAGTGGCCATAGTCAGTTACTGCAGTCTATTGGTGAGTTTCATGCTGTTTGGGAGTGTGGACTGTGGATTTAGGGACATGCATGGGACTGCACAGTCACAGGTAACAACTCGCCATTCTTACAGGCTAAATAATGACCGAGCAAGTTGTGGGAGAGGAGGAACACAGTGGTGGAGGGAGGAGGAGGCCTAATTTTACCAAGGGCGACCGAAGCCTTGTTTGACGCCTACCTGGATCAGGATCCACTTCTCAGCAGATGGCAGGGAACACCTCAAGCCCATGCTGCTGCATGGAAGGAGGTGGCACGTGCTGTGAACCTGCATGGCAGCCACCAGAGCTCCATGCAGGACTGCAAGAAAAAGATGGGCACGGACAGGAGGAGGATAAAGGAGAAGGTGGCTGCCATCAGGGCAGCATGAGCTGCAACAGGTGGGGGACAGCCAGAGGTGGTACACCTGACCCCACAGGAGGAGAGGATTGCTGGAAGCATGCAGCATAGTGCCATTGAGGGTGTTCTGGGTGGTGGCTTCCAGACGGGTGGTGGCCCATCACTGCATGGTAAGTTATGGTCTGTCTATGGGGGGGCAGGGTAGGTCACATGCAGTAATGCGACTTTGCTTTCTGTTACAGATCCTGAGCATCTGCATGGGTCAGCAGTGGTGGGCATGTCCACTGAGGACAGTCAGCTGGAGATGGAGGAGGGCCCATCCGCCTCCACAGGTATATGTGGCTCAATGCGACAGTGGGGCCACCTGGCTGTCCACACTGATGTTGTTGTAACAGGTGCGGAGGAAGCCCTGCCTGTGTCCCAGTGTGCCGGCATCCACAGATGCCATCATGCTGTGCCTGGGGCTGGTGCCAAGTCTGTCACCGATGATGATGTCGCTAACGGCATGGGCAGTGACACGTGTGTGCCACAGGATGGCCACACAGCAGGACACATCGTGGCCATGACTGTGGGTGGTGCTGCCGTGGAGACCTGCATGTCAGCACAGCCCCAGCCTGTGCCTGTCAGCACCAGTGGGGCAGCACTGGTGTTTGTTCAGGACAGTGGGACTGTTGTGGCCACTGCTGCAGCACCACTGAGCCCTGGGGAGTGGCAGCCAGAGGGGCAGCATCAGCAGTCGGCCAATGGGCTTGGGGGTACAAGGTCCAGTGGCAGCATCTGTGCACTGCCTGTGGACATGCCCAGACCTTGCCCTGGTGCACAGTGCCCACCCTCAAGGGGTGCTGAGCATCAGGGCCATGCACACCCTGAGGGACAGGATGCCGAGGAGGCAGATGACCTCTGGATGAGAGCACACCCACCTACTGCAAGCATCAGTCCAGCTGCAGATGCAGCTTGCAACATCGGTGGATGCACTGCATGCGGCTCTGGAGTGGGCAGAGGAGCATCGCAGCAGGGACACCACTCTGATCCTGGCAGGGATGGAGTGGTTGCAGGAGGATGTGACCGCTGCCATTGACAGGTATGCACAGTCATTCAGTGCCGTCATGGCCACAATGGGCACACAGTCATGTGTCCATGTGTCACGGACACCACGCAGTGCACTGTCCACCCCCCCGTTCCCGGCGTCGTGCGACACCCTCCCTGCTGACACCAGGTTCAGCTGTGGGCATCCCGAGCATGCCTGGTGCAGGCATGTTCGGTGTGCTGCAGACCCCTGCGTGAGCACGGTCGCATTCACGCAGTGGAACCCCTGGGGGACCATCGGTGCAACTCCATGAGGCCAGTGGTCAGCCTGTCAGTGCTGGCGGGTCTCAGCGGGGCCGCCCATGCATCCGTGGTGGCCGGGGCACTGTGTCACATGACTGACCTGTCTCCCAAAGTGGCTACTGTCTGGTGCTGCCCTGTGTTCATTTTGTCTTTCAGTGGGTACCCGGCCCTGCACGCAGACACACAGTCCATCTGCATACCCTCCTGGCTGCTGTCCGCAGTTGCGTGTGGATGATGATGCCTGCATTGTGCTGTACACCAATGTGCAATGGTGCTCAGCACCTGACACACGCACATGGACAGGCAGTGGGCGTGGTGGTCTGTGGACATGTGTGTGGCTAGGGGTGGCGTTCTGGGTCGATGTGCCTCCTGCCCTTTGTGCAAGTTTGGTGCATTGTGTGTGTGTGTGTGTGTGTCCGTCCGCATGGCATGTTAGTCCTCACCCATCCCTGGTTGTGTGTGTGGTTCCATGCCCTGCCACTTCCCTTGATGGCATGCACCCCTGGTGTGTGTCCATGCATGTTTGTGGGTTGTGCCTTAGCCACTGTTGGCTGCACATGGCCCCATGACTTACCTGGGTTGGCTGAAGTGCTCCTCCATGATGGTGTCCCGGTGCAGCTGTGCCAGCCGGAGCAGTCAGTCCCGCTATCAAGGGGCTGCCCATCACCATCATCACCAGCATCCTCATCATCCCCATCGCTGTCCCCTTCTTCGACCTGTACAGCTATCCCACATTCGTTGGTCATGTTGTGCAGGATGCAACAGGCCAGGAATAGCCCATAGGCCTTTGAGGGGCTGTACTGTAGGGCACCGCCGGAGGTGTCCAGGCAATGGAAACATGCCTTCAGCATCCCGAACACCCGCTCGATGACATTACATGTGGTGGCATGTGCCTCATTGTCGCGTTGCTGCGATGGGGTTGCGGGTCGCCGGTAGGGTGGGAGCAGCCAGGGACGGAGTGGGTATCCACTGTCACCTGTGTGTAGAGGGTGGAGGTTAGTTTGGTGATCAGCATCGTCCTGCCCCGGGCGATGTAGGCCACTACCCATGTCACCTCTGGCCATGCCCCCCAGGCCCTATGATTGTCCATGTGCTTTGCATACTCACCCACTAGGTTTCCAATGGGGATCTCTCCACACTTGAATCTGTGGCACAGTGCCGACTGGTGCCAGATGAAGGCATAGTGTGCTCCCCCAGGGTGCATGGCACAGACATTGAATATGCGCACCCTGGCATCGCACACCACCTGGCTGTTGATGCTGGCATAGCCCTTGCGATTATGGGCGCGCCCCTTAGGGCCAGGTGGTGTGCATATGGCCACATGGGTGCAGTCTATTGCCCCAGCATGCCAGGCATACATGCTACCCTGTGGAACTCCTGTATGTTTGCTGTGCACTCTGCAGTGTGCTGGGAAATGGATGTACTCCACAGCATGTGGTAGCAGTGCGCTGGGAGGAATTGGGTGAGGTGCATGATGTGGCTGACTGGGTTATGCCTGTGGTGTCCCCAGTTGGTCTCTGGAAGGTACCCGTGGCGAGCAAGCACATGCAAGCTGTCACTTTAGTCTCCACTGACAGGGCATGGCTCCATTGTGTGGGTGCCTGCATCACATCACTGCACAGTTCACAGAGCCGCCTCAGAATTGCCCTATTCAGGCGGTACCAGCCCACAATCTTGGTATCACTGTACAGCTCGAAGGTGGTGTGGGCTCGGTACTGCCTGTTGGGGGTATACCGATGATGGGCCCTTCCACAGCCATGCCCCCCTGCTGCCTGCCTTCTCACCCCCCTCATAACGGCCTCCATCTGGAAGGTGGCACTGGCCATGTCCCTGGCTTGTGTTCACCCCCCCCCGGCAGCTGTTACTGTATTCCTTCCACTGTCCTCACTGCTACTTCCTCGCACCAGGAACACCTCCCTGTGGTGGCCTCTGTGCTGTGTGGCACTTCCCCCTTCTGCACTGGCTGTGGCTCCCCACACCTTCCCTGTGCCTCTGTGTTCAGGGTGCCCTTTCCCTGGCCTGCCCTGTGTGTCCCTTCTGCCCTGTCTGTATGGCTAGAGTTCAGCCTCATGTGCCTTCCCTGTAGCATTCTTGCGCCTCTCTCTTGCTCCTTTTTATTTTGGCTCATTTCCGCTATGGCGCAACTTCTGCTTGCTCCCCTATTGCACATGGCACAATTTGTTGAATATCGCACTGCGCCATTTATGCATAGTTCCTCCTCCTTCAGTTGCTCATGCCTTCATTATCATTATCATTGCGCTGTTGCTCAGTGTGATTTAGGGGGCGCAACTGCCTCCTGCTGAATATCACAGAATGGTGCAATTTCGGACTTGTGCAGGCGCAATCCTATTGCGCATGGCTCAACTCTTTTGACTATCTAGGCCATAGAGTCACCTCATAACTCATGAATAATCATAAGCTTATTTATATACCCATTTTTTTTTTAAACTGAGGGAATTCGAAAAATTGGATGAAAACTACACATCATCCCTCTTTGGAAAGCTTGGTCTATTCAAAATCACTGTTTACAATAATTTGTTGTTGGTTTTTCCTGTTCGCATTGCAAGACGAACAGTTCCTTATGTGCCCCACATTTTCAAATACGTCGATGTAACTGTAGCTCATGAATAATCATGAGCTTATTTGCATACCTGTCTTTTTTAAATTGAGGTAATTAGAAAAACTGGGTGAAAACTACAAGCTATCCCTCTTTGGGAAGTGTGAATTGTTTTGAAACATGGGCTACAAATCAGTGTGTTTAACATTAGGGCTATAGAAGGAAAGTAGTCATTGTTTAACTTATGTTAAAATAGACACTAGGGTCTAGATTTTGTGCTACTCTAAACTGAAACAGTTTTAGGCAATTCAACGGCTTAGAAATATGCAAAGTTTTTTTTTTTAAAGACTTGGCAATACAGAGAAACAGAAAAGTATAATTTGGTATTTTAGTGTGGATCTGTCTTGACTTAGAATAAGAAAACATTTACATAGTGATATCAAAGGAGGCAATGTAGTATAGTAGCTAAGGCTCTGGGCTATGATCCTGGAGACCTGGGTTTGAATGCCATAGCCCCAATGAATATGGTCAAATATTTTTTATAGTAACTCATGTCTTTATAAAAACTAATTATAGAAACATACTAATGCATTTATAAAAACTAATTACAGAAAAAGCACCATCTCAAAAAGTGAGGAAACTCATTGCAAAAAACTTCATTATTGTACTAGTTAGGCAAGACAAGGGGCAAGGCACATTTATTTATATGCACTCAGTCCCTGGGGCTCTGGGTGCCTTACATAAAAACAGGTAGGGTGATACAAATAAATACACAAGACATATACAGCATGCAATACAATATTAAAATAATAAATATAATAGTATGATATCTAAACTTAAACTAACTCTGGTCAGTCATATTTCATCAGGGAAGGCCAAGCAAAATAAATAAGCCTTTAGACCCTTTTTAAACATCTCGACCATCGGGGCCTCCCTAACGGAAACTGGAAAAGAGTTCCAAAGGGCTAGTCCAGTGACCTCAAAGGCACGGTCACCAGAGGTTTTTAATCTGGCCCTTGGAACAATGAGAAGGTCCCTGGTTGAGGAGTGAAGGGAGTGGACTGAGGTGTCAGCTGTCAGGAGGTTAGCCAGATAGCCACAGCTCAATCCATATAGGGCCTTACAGGTGAGCAAGCCCACCTTGAAGATGATCCTCCACATGACAGGCAACCAGTGCAGAGCTCACAGAACTGGGGTCACATGACTAGACCTAGACAGGCCCGTCAGCAACCTAGCCATTGCATTCTGCACCCCTTGCAGCTGGCAGAGGGTCCCTCCAGTGACCCTAAAGTATAGAGCATTACAATAATCAAGCCTGTATGTAGCAAAGACATGTACCAGTGATGGTAGGTCCTCGGGCAGAACGAGGGGTTTAATCCTAAAGTTAGGTTTAAAGCGGCAAAGGTAGGGAAATGTGGCATTAGGATTTCCAACCCTAATACCCCAACCCCACCTTGCAGGCAGCAGCAGCAGGTGTGGGGTGTGCTTTGAGGGGTAATACGTCAAGACGGTGAATACAAAATGGCGACCTCTAAAAGGGATCAAGGATAATACCAAATGACAAATTTAGCACTGTCTCTGTACCCGGCCCCTGAGGTCCACTCGCCCCGGAGTTAGTATAGTAAGGGGGGGTATGGGGGAAGCAGCCCCCGCAAAATAAGACATTGCCAAATTTGTCGTTCGGCATTATCCTTGAGTCCTTTTAGCGATTGCTGTTTTTTATTTGCCATTTTGACATGGAACCACCTTGGGGTTGTTAGCCCTAATGCTCACCCCATTCTCATACACTGTACCCATCTCAGCTTACTTACTGATGGAATGGGGTTAGTATTAGGGCTGACAACCCCAATGGACACCCCATGCCAGTTGCTGCCTGCAGGGTGGAGGAGGGGTGTTGGGGTTGGAAACCCTAATGCCACATTTTCCTACTTTTGTCACTTTAACCCTAACTAGTGCATTAACAACATTTTTTGTAATGAATTTCTATATACTGTATATATAAAGCAACAGAGAAAACAGTATATTTGTGGGTGGAGGTAGAGGTTTACTGTTTTAGTCTGTAAAAGATGGCAGCAGCCATGAACAATTTTAGTTAGCGGAATCTGTAAACATCTTTAGCCTTGTAAATCATCAGACACCACATTTGTATTACAAATATATAGCTACAGGAAAATGTGTATTTGTGGTTGCATGTGTAGTTTTATCATTTTAATCAGTAAAAACAGCATCCACCGTTGATGATTCTATCCAGTTCAATCTGTGATCATCTTTAACCATCTAAATTATCAGACAGCAGATTTGGATTGTCTATATATACAACTACAGAGGAAAATGTATATTTGTTGTTGGAAGTGTTGTTTTAGTATTTTAATTGGGTTAGAGCTCGGGCACAATTCAAAATTAACTGTCATGGCTGGGTCACCTAATAAAGATAAGTAACACAAAAAAGCAAGAAGTGAGAGCGACTTTAAAATTATCCTGGCTGAACTAAGAGAGGACTTAGCTGAGTTTAAACTTATAAAAAAATTACATGACAGAGCTTAAGGAGTTCTTTAGTAAATTGTCTAACAGTATCAATGAGAGCAGCATTAGGACCGAGGCAGCTGATAGAGAACATTTCTGCAACTAAGGACACATTATACAGGCTGGAGCAAAAGACAGAAAATAGGACAGGCATATTTTCTTCTTGCTTAATAAAACTGATGATATAGAAAATTGTTGCCACAAAATAACATCAGAATTGTGGGGGTACAGAAGGGGGTAGAAAAGGAAATATTTACTAATTTCTGCCACATTTTGTCATGATGTTCTCCAGCATAACTTCAACTGATCAACTGAGAAAGCTTACATAGAAATAAAAACACAGAACATAGAAGTAAGGATATTAATGCAGTGGAGCGGGTCCAGAGGAGGGCTACTAAGATGATATAGAGTATGCATCAGCTGTTCTATGAGAATAGGCTAAGGGAGCTGGACCTGTACTCACTGAAGACCAGAAGGGAGCAGGGAGATATGATTGAAACATTCAAGTACGTGAAAGGGATAAAAGGACAAAAGAGGGAAGCCTCTTCAAGAGACAATACATGGATAGAACTAGGGGCAACACTCTGAGGTTAGAGGGGAGAAGATTCATGGGGAGTTTAAGGGCACATTACTTCTCTGAAAGGGTGGATGATTCCTGGAACAAGCTCCCAGAGGAGGTGGTGGGAGCTGAAACAGTGGGGGGATTCAAGAGGTCATGGAACAGATTTAAGGAATTGGCCAAGCAACAGAGAGGGACAGGGCAGGGAGGGATGGGGATGTAAATACAGGGAGGAAAGGGCAGACTCGATGGGCCACTGGTGTACTTTTCTGCTGACAGCATTCTATGATTCTATGAACTCCTGGTAGCTCCAGAAAACAAAATGAGCACCCTAGAGCTAGTTTAGCCAGCTTCCTGAGGGCCTCTAAAAAAAAAGAAATGGTTCTCAGAAGGGGCATGTCAGGTATTTAGAAAGGGATGCAAATCACTACACTGGATCTGAGTTGCAGGGATCCTTAAATGAGGGGAATAATTTACCCTTGTACCACAACCCAAAATAAGCTTCTTATGGTGATAAGAGGGAGAGAGGGGACATGATAGAGACTTTCAAGTACCTCAAGGGAATCAATAAACTCCAAGAGGGTAGCATCTTTCAGAAAAAGAGATGTGCAAGAACAAGGGGCACAATTTGAAGATAGAGGGGGGCAGCTCAGGGGCAACGTGAGGAAATATTTTGTCATGGAGAGGGTGGTGGATGCATGGAACGGCCTTCCTGAGGAGGTTGTGGGTCAAAAACAGTGGGGTAATTCAAGAATGCATGAAACAGACATAAAGCAATTCTGGTGGGGGTATGAAGAAGTAGGCTGTTGGTTAACTAGGATGTGCAGCTTATCCAATAGGTAGGGAAATGGGCAGACTAGGTGGACCAAGCGGTCCTTATCTGCCATCAAAGTCTATGTTTCTATGGCAGAGAAAATGTTAATAAAATGGCAAGGAATCAGAATTTTTATATTCCAAGACTTTTTAACTGATTTGGCAAACAGACGCTAAGGAGTTCACTCCTGTTAGACAAATCCTCCAGTCACTCAACAGCAACATACAATACCAGATGAGGCATCCTGCTAAGTTAGTCTTTTCCATTAGGGTATCCAGTGTTTTAACACTCCAAAACAGGCTTTTGAAGCTGCTTTTTGTTTAGAACTGGTAGCTAAATCCGTGCAGCACAGCGATCAGGCACACACATGCAGAGAGTTCAGTATTGGAATTACACTTTATGAGCTTTGGGAAGCTAAGGGGGCCTATGAGGATCCTATCTTTAAATTGAGCCCCCCTTTCCATTATAAGTCCATGGCAATGATGCCAGAGCTACCGGGGCTCACTTCAGAGCTAGGGGGGCTTAAATCCCTAGTTCCACCTGAGGACCTGCCATCACTGGTACATGCCTTTGTTACATCCAGGCTTGATTACTGTAATGCTCTTTACTTTGGAGTCACTGGAGGGACCCTCTGCTGGCTACAGCTGGTGCAAAATGCAGTGGCCAGGTTACTGACAGGCCTGTCTAGGTCTAGTCATGTGACGCTGTCCCTGTGAGATCAGCACTGGCTGCCTGTCAGGTGGAGAATCATCTTCAAGGTGGCTTGCTCACCTATAAGTCCCTATGAGGATTGGGCCCTGGCTTTCTGGTGCTATCCTGACACCTGCCATCTCAGTCCACTCCCTCCACTCCTCGATCAGGGGACTCCTCATTGTTCCAAGGGCTAGGTTAAAAACCTCCGGTGACCATGTCTTTGATGTCACTGGACCGGCCCTTTGGAACTCTTTTCCAGTCTCTGTTAGGGAGAACCCGATGGAAGTGGTAGTAGTTCCCTCTCCAGCAAAACAAAACTCAGTTCCTCCCAGAAGGAAGAGCAGAAAGAAGAGAAAAGACAAACCAGAACCCGAAAGGGGGTGGACCCTTTCCCCAGATGAGCATACTTTCATGAGGAAAAGCAAGTAAAGCAAGTTTACTCAGAAGGGGCATGACAGGTATTTAGAAAGGGATGCACATCACTGCACTGGATCTGAATTGCCGGGAGCCAGAAGTAAGGGCAATGATTTACCCTTGCACCGCAACTCAAAAGAAGCTTCTTATGGTGATGAAGTAGATACAAACAACAGCAGGGTCACTGTTGAACAGAAGAAATCTGCAGCTTTGCCTATCCAGAACCCTGAGGAATGAAAATAAAGCAAACCTCTGTCCTGCTTTAAAGAAGGACTCTGGCCAAAAGTGCTACATTGCAAAATTAGAATAATCATCCCCCCAATAAATCTCATACCAAACATTAGGTTTCTGTGTTACTTCATTTTAAATTTATGGGCTATCTTGTAACCCTGATTTCACTACCTGTTCAAAAAAGCCAGTTTCAGTGAAGAGGTGCTGATTTAGCCCTCCCTGTCAACAAGCTTACATGACCTGTTTCTCCAAAGTTAAAAGATCATTCTGAAATGGTTTTCACAAGTATAACAGGCAACACTATTCTAAAAACAGTGCTATAGAATCTACGTGTTTCAGGTTTTGTAACAAAGTTGAAAAATTTGTATTTAATGCCTTTTTGGTGTGGTTCATTTTTCAGAGTTGCAGCATGCTGTCAGCATGCCTCCAGGCTGCTAATACCATGTGAAGTGCTACTCTGCAGTGCTTGTTTGAAAGTTGTGTTGCTACAAGTGTTGAAATGTTGGTAACTGCACTGTTGTTTGTCAGAATCTGCTTTACAATAGGTTTTAATATGGGCCTTAAATGTGTGAATTCCTGCTAGGAGTGGAACTGTTAGCCCTGGCAAAACAATCATCGTAATGTGCAGTACAACACAGGTGAGCCTGGATATAGCTCAAGTAACAGCCTGTCAATGAGAAAACAGAAAATGAGCTCTGCTCATCTGAGTATCCTATTCATTCATGCTTTGATGATGAATAACATATTTATTGATTGATTGATTGATTAAGCATTGAGCTGGCTACTGCATAGAAACTCTTAGTAAGGTTTCAAAACAGCAGTACCTCTCCCACTCCCATTTTACAGGGTGATGGGATAACTGATTTAAAGTGCCATCCAGAGAAATCACTTCAATTGAATGAAAGGTGTGAATGATCACAGCATTTCTCCACATCAGGGATATCCAGTCTGCAAATCTCACATTAGTGTGCTGTACCTCAGCATACAGCGACCCATGAGAAAAGGGCCACAGCATAAAAGCAACAAAAATATGATTTTGTTTTCAACATTGCTACAAAACCTGAAACACACTTAGGTTTTAAAGCAATGTTTATTGAATGGTGCTGCCTGTTTTACTGGAGAAAACAATTTACACATAGTTTTTAAACTTTGGAGAAGCAGGTCCTGTAAGCTTACTGACAGGGAAGGCTAGACTGTGAGTTCAGGAGATGACATCATCAACACCTCTTCACTGAAACTGGTTTTTTTGAACAAGCAGAAAATTTAGGGTTGTAAAATGATTTGTAACTTTTAAACAAAGTAGCCTAGGGATCTCAGTTTTGGCATGAGGGTGATTGGGGCTCTGTTGATCCATATTCTGAATTTACTGATGCCAGTAATTTGTGACCATAGTCCCTCTTTAATATAGTGAGTACATTTTAGCCACACTTTTGGGGTCTGGGTGTGGGGGGTTGAGGCAATTAAAGGGGCAAAGATATTTGTTAAAATTAAAGCAGTGTGCTTGTATTTTTCCACTCTGTTCTTGTAGTGTTGCTAAGCACATTTTTATAGGGGAAATCAGAAGTGTGCTATAGGCATAACACTCAAACATGTATGAACCATCTTGGCTGTACAGACTTGCACCTCACAGAAGCTAGAACTTTTATCTGTCTTATTTTGGGTGCACTCTCATGGGGTGTAGTAATTGCATCAGCATTGAGAAACCCCTTAGAAGAACAACATAGCTGAAAGATTATGCCATTTAGGAGCCAGTAACAACTGCATGAATTTCTGATCCCTGTCATCAAGTATTCTTGTGTTATAACAGGACATAGGCAGGGCTGGTATCACTGGCTTGTAGTTGTAAACATTTTCTACCTTCAGGGGCATAGCCAGGATTTGGTTATGGTGCTGGGGGGTTCCCAAACACTTCTAGGGGGTCCAGGGGCATGCCCCCAGTAAACGTTTGAAAATTTAGGAGCTAAATGGTGCAGTTTTGTGCGTTTTAGACAATAACTGTTGAGTTACGAAATACATCAAAATTCAAGTTATCAGTCTCACCCATCCCCAATTCCAGGTATTTCAGTTGAACTCAGGATTCAGGAAACATAGAAGAAAGCACAATTTTCCAGGACTCTTTTGCTAGGAAGTCCCCCATGTATTTATTATTTGTATGAAATTTTTTAAAAAAAGGTCCTTGGTCACCGAAGAAGCCAAAGTGCCAACGTGTCCAGGACATTTATAATACTGAAAGCACAGCCCCCCCCCCCATTTTTATCAGGAGCACCAATTTACATAAATTCTGTAGTTCATATGAATCAAGAGGCTGCTATGATTAGTGCAGAGAGGGCTTTGGAGCAATGGTCATAAAACATAACTAACTCCAGGTTTTTAAGACCTTAATCTACACAACCTACCACACCATAGTTTGTGCTTTATTCATTGCATCAACCCAGAATTTACAAGTTATTAAATATAGTGAAATTAATAAGCTTTGTACATAATTAGCTACATGGGAGGCTGGGTAGTAAGCTGGCAGGTACAGGTGAAGGGGCAAAAATGGTGGGATGGGTAGTGAACTGGTTACAGGGAAGGCAGCAGAGTGTGGTGGTGGGAGGGGAACTCTCATTTCCAAGGGCAGTGACAACTGGAATATCACAAGGCTCAGTGCTGGAACCGGTGTTGTTTGGGTTGTTCATATCAGACATCTCAATGGGCATCAAGAGCAAGATCAGTTTGTTTGCAGATGACACCAAGATGGGAATAGTGGTGGATGACCTAGGAGAGTGGCATGGGTTGCAAGATGATCTATTAAAATTGGAGACCTGGTTGGACACCTGGCAGTTGGGTTCAATGCCAAAAAGTGCAAATGGCTACAATTTGGGGCAAAAAAAAAACAAAAGAAGGAGCTACCAGCTGGAGGGGGGGTCAGCTTAGCCATGACAGAGAAGGAGAAGGACCTGGGGGTAATTATAACTGGTTCAATGAACAACTCAGGACAATCCAGGAAGGCAGCTACAAAGGCCAACAAAATGTTGGGTTGTATTGCCTGGGGTATATCTTCAATCAATCAATCTTTATTTTACCAGGTGAAACACCACTGAGAAAAACTCATTTACAAGATGGAGACTTCAAGGAGAGGGGAGGTGATCCTGCCATTGTATAGGTCACTGGTTAGGCCACACCTGGAGTACTGCATTCAGTACTGGTGCCCATACATGAAGAGGGACATTAAGTCACTGGAGGGGGTGAAGCGCAGGGCAACAGATATGATCCAGGGACTAGGGGACATACCCTACGTGAGCAGGCTGAATGAGTTGAACATGTACTCACTGGAGGAGAGGAGAAGAGAGACTGGGGGGATATGAATGAAACCTTCAAGTACATGAAGGGAATAAACAAGACAGGCACAGAGGGACTATTCAAGTTAAGGGGAGTAGGGACACTCGAGGTCACAGTCTCAGATTGGAGGGGAAGGTTCAGGAGGGAAATAAGAAGACACTTTTTTACAGAGAGAGTGGTGTCTGGGTGGAATGCATTGCCTGCGGAAGTGGTATCCTGTAGAACAGTGGACTGCTTCAAAAGGGGATGGGACAGGGTAAGAGGGAGGGTCAGGGGTCGGGAGGGAGGGAAGGAGGGGCAGCTGCAGTATAAGGGTTGCTAGCTGCACACTCAAGCAGACTCAGTAGACCATAAGGCCTTTATCTGCTGGCAAATTTGTATGTCTGTATAATGCTTGCTGTTGTATTTCAACTTGCATTGTTTACCATGTGGCATAGCTAAGGGTTTTGTATCAGACCATAGCCAGGTAAAATGAAATAAAATCAATACAATAGATAATATGAAAAAAACTGTGTTTGTAAGCTTCTCTATGGTTGCTTCCCTCATGCACAAATACACACACTGTGGTCTCAGTCAGTCCAGACTGAGGAATAAGACTGATATTTAATGGTAAACTGCTTTCCAGTCTCTATGTAATCATGCACATACAATGGCATCTCTTCCAGTCTGTATGACCACTATGTGATAAAGAATACATCCCTCAGAGGAAGATGACATTGTTTCCCCCCCAAGCCATATTTCATGCCTTTTTATTCCCACAGCCTCATCTCCATACTGGCAGCTGACTCGATGCTAATTTATTTTATACTAGACTGATTTTTTTTGTGTGTGCCAACTCCCAATCAACCATTTTGTTTTCTTTTTTTTTTCTTAACATCCTGTATGACCTGATCTCTAACTTTTGCCACCTGGACTTGTAAGAGCTGCCTGCAGGTTATAACCAAATGCTGCCATGGTGCACAGACTACACAAATATTCTGAGTTCCCAGCTCAGGCTTGTGAGCAGCAGCTTTATTTCAGTCAGCCCCCACCCAGCCCCTCACCACAGAGACCCTAGCAAGCGTGGCAGGAGGAATGACGGATGACTGCTGGTTGGTTGATTTTTTAATTTTATTTGTGAGCCACTTTGAAAATAGCAATAAAATGACCAAGCACTGCAGTGCTACTCAGACACTCCACTGTCAGTCACACTGATGTGGGAAAGTGCCGGAATGTCATGCGAGTTTGCATTAGTCTCTGGCTGCTGAATCATGTGACAACCTCAGTTTACAGTCATGTGATGCAGAATACAAGGCTTCTCATCTGTTCCTAGCCGGAGGCAGGGCTCATACATAGTCATAAGCTGATGCCAGCCTCCCGACTCGCTAGCGGCAATTTAAATGGACAAGAAATTTACTGGCACCATAACTGCAGCTCAGGATGTGAGTAAAATCCTTTTGGCTGGAGCTGGGGTATTTTTTAGCCCAGGGCGGGCAGAGCACACAGTTTTGGCATGCGGGGGTGTAACAGGAAAATCGCAGACTTAGAGGGGAGGGGGTTTCTGTGCACCCTGGAAACCCCCCAGGCTACGCTCCTGACCTTGATAATTCTCCACCCCTTCCAATAAATGCACCAGATAAGCTGTACCAACTTGAAACTTTCAGCATGGAATGAAAGGTGCCAGTAAATACAATTAATATTAACAACAAGAACTGACTGACTGACAAAAATAACTGTAATTTCCTAAATAATGTCTGTACCATTTTGGGTCAACGTTTTGACTTGGAACCCAGATAGAAATATAGTTAGGAAATTGCTGATGCATTGTTTTATAATAGAAAGCTAGGTACCTGAACAGCTACTTGAGAATCCGCTATATCCAGTGGCTATATAAAAGCCTTATTAGTAATTTCTAATGTGCCACTTGATTTTAGAATGTGGAAAAAGAAGGAAATTGCATTTTAAAGTTAAAGTGTCCTTTCCAGGTACTAGTAACATATCAATGAAACAATGGACTTCTGTGCACCTGTTTGCATAATGCTCATGCCTCAGATTCCTTTATTTATTTATTTAGTAAAGTCTAGGAATTACAACCCTTTTAGTCAGGGACTCATTTACAAAGGCTCCACGTCATACAAAAGACTATGTATGTCTTTCTTTCTGATTTTTTTCATATTAATATTTTCCACTTCAGAATACGGTCATTCTGATGTAAAAACAGTTTGATTTTAGATTCAAAGGGTTTAACTGTGAAATGTTTATTGTCTACTAATTGTGTATGCAGTCATACTGTAGTTCTAGAACTAGGAATATTACCCATATGTGTATGCAGTTATAGTTCTAGAACTTGGAATATTACCTATGCTTGTAATATGCATGTTTTACTTGAACTTATGTGGGTCATAGATTACGTAATTGTTTACTTTAATGAAATCAGTCTACAATTATTTATGTACACTAACGTCCCTTTCAAATTTTTTACAGGTGTTACATACTTAGGAATTTTTATAAAAATGAACAGACTTCTAAGGGCTCAAAATTTCTCATCCCACCTTAAGTTGTAAACATGAGTTTCACTCATTTTACCACCTACTCCATGGCTGCCTTGAATATCATTACTTGGAATGTTAAGTGATTTTGTTCCCCAATCAAAAGGAAAATGGTTTTATTCCACCTAAAATCCAAAAGTGTGGCTGTTGCATTTATGTAAGAAACACACCTTACACCTGCAGAGGCTGAGAAATGGCAAAGAGTTTGGGTAGAACGTCTTTACAGTTGCTATAACTCCAAAGAAAGGAGAAGGATGGTTTTAATACAGTGAGGTATCAATTTTAATAAAATAGATCATATAACTGATGATGAGGGGAGATGGTAACTTTTGTTGTGCTCTGTGGAAGGGAAGAAAATAGCATTTTTTCAGTTGGTATGCATCTAATTTAACATATTCAATTCTTTATAGATTTATCTGCTAGAATCTTTCCCTCTCTCAGATTACAAGGTTATCTTAGGTGGGGATTTCAGTACTATTATAGATCCTTACCTAGACAGAAGTAACCAATATTTGTATAATACATCTGACATAAGTTCCTCTACCCTAAATTTAATCATTAAGAACCTCAGTCTAAGCAACACATGGAGGCTCATACTGTCTAAGGGCGGGGATTATATAGTGTTTTTCTCCATGACATGCTTAATACAGCCATTTGAACTACTTATTTGCCTCTCCCACTGTTTGTAATAATATTATTTCAACACACATTGATAACTTTAACATATCTGACCATGCTTTATATAGGTTATTACATGATTTAGATACTTACTATACCACCTATGACACATTAGTGTCTCAATATCTCTTTGCTTAGGGACAAAGAATTTGTTACTTGACCTAAGAAAGAAGCTCAACATTATTTTGAAACTAACCAGAATAGTGAGGTTGATAATAATGGAGTACAAGAGGCCTTTAAGGCTGTAATGAGAGGATTGATGACTGTCTTTAATGCTAAATGCAAAAAAGAGAAACAAAATGACTTACTAGAAAAAAAAACCTACTCAAAAAACTAGAGACAGAACATAAAAACATCTTGTACAACAATACAAATTTATTGCACCACATTACTTTATTAAAATATGAAAGTAACTCTATGTACAATTAAAAACATTGAATATGTACTTTTTAGGGTAAAACAAAGGTATTTGGAGTCTGATGAGAAAAATGGTAACTTGTTAGAAAGCAGACTTAAACAGAGACATGGCTCAAACTTCATTACTGGTATAGAGGTTATTCAAGGGAAATTAAGGTCAAAAGTGCAGAAATCAGAAAGATATTTTGGGAATCTTATGAACACCTATAGTCATATGCATCTTCAACTTCTGCACAACAGATTAACCAGTATTTATCCAAGCTTAACTTCCCCCAACTGGCAAAGGAGGACATTGTCAATTTGGATAAACCAGTATTTAAATTAGACTCAGAAACTGTTAGAACAAAACTACTAATGGGTTGAACACCAGGGCCAGATGAGCTTTCCAATGAAATCTATAGATTACTAGCCCCATTGTTAACAAGCATTTATCCAATATGTTTCATGAATCTTTTTTAAATATACTCTTCCCCCCTTCAATGACAGTGAGCAATATCACTTTAAGACATAACAAAATAGATAAAAAACCCTCTCAATGTGAAAATTATCAGCTCATCTCACTATTAAATAGTGATTATAAAATCTTGGCCAAGATTTTAGCAAACAGGCTGTCCCCCCTTATACACAACGTGATTGGTAAGAACAGATAAGCTTCTTATCAGGAAGATGGGGTGCCAATAATATAAGAAGATTACTCATAGACTTTGACGGCAGATAAGGACCACTTGGCCCACCCAGTCTGCCCATTTCCCTACCTACTGGATAAGCTGCAGATTCTGGTTAACCAACAGCTTATTTCCTGCAACCCCCCACTATAATTGCCTTATGTCTTTCCCATGCATGTTTGAATTCCTCCACTGTTTTAGACCCCACAACCTCTCCAGAAAGGCGGTTCCATGCGTCCACCACTCTCTCCATGAAAAAGAATTTCCTCACATTTCCTGAGCCGTCCCCTCTAACTTTACATTGTGCCCCTTGTTCTTACACATCTTTTTCTGAAAGATGCTACCCTCCTGGACTTTGTTGATTCCCTGAGGTACTTGAAAGTTTCTATCATGTCCCCTGTCCCTCCTTTATCAAGGGTATACATATTAGCCTCTCAGTCTCTCTTCATATGGTTTCTGATGTAGACCCTGCACCATTTTAGTTGCCCTCCTCTGGACTGCTTCCATCCTGTCTATGTCCTTGCGTAGATGAGGTCTCCAAAACTGTACGCAGTACTCAGATGGGGTCTCACCAACTGTCTGTATAGAGGATAACCACTTCTTTTTCTCTACTTGTGATGCCCCTCCCTATGCATCCCAGCATCCCTGGCTTTCCCTACTGACTTCTCACATTGCATACCCACCTTTAGGTCATCTGATATGACTACACTGAGATCCCTTCCATTATTGTTGTTGTTAGTACCTCCCGCTATTGTGTTCTCTTCTCCTGGATTTTTATTTCCCAGGTGCATTACTTTGCACTTCTTTGCATTGAATCTAAGTTGCCATGTGTCTGACCATTCCTCCAACCTTGCCAAGTCCCTTCTCATCCTTTCTACCCCCCTTGTGTATCAACTCTGTTACAGATCTTTGTGTCATCCACAAAGAGGCATACCTTTCCTTCCAGACCCTCTGCAATGTCACCTATAAAGATGTTAAAGAGGACTGGACCCAGTACTGAGCCCTGAGGTACTCCACTAGTAACCCCCCTTTCTTCAGAATGAGTTCCATTCACTATTACCTTCTGTGTCCTGTTGTGCAGCCAGTTTTCTACCCAGGCTACCACCCTGGGACCCACTCCCAGGCTGGCTAACTTGATTATTAATCTTTTGTGTGAGACTGTATCAAATGCCTTGCTAAAGTCTAGTAGGCCATATCCACAGCCCCTCCCTAGTCTATTACTTTGGTCACCCAGTCAAAGAAATCAATTAGATTTGTCTGACATGACCTTCCTGCTGTGAATCCATGCTGCTTTGGGTCCAGTGCCCTGCTGGCCTCTAGGTACTCAACAATTCTTTCTTTCAGAAGTGATTCCATCATTTTCCCCACCACTGAGGTCAAACTAACAGGTCTGTAGTTTTCTGCTTCTGCCATGCTCCCACTTTTGTGAAGGGGAATCACATCTGCCCTCCTCCAGTCCTCAGGTATCACTCCATCTTCCCATGATTTGTTAAAAAGTGTGGTTAGTGGTGTCACTTGGTCCTCCCTTAGCTCTTTTAGGATTCTAGGTGAATCCCATCAGGCCCCATTGCTTTGTCCACCTTGAGTTTTGTAGTTCTTTCAGTACTTTTCTTCTTTAAATGGACTGGTATCAACCCCACTATCCAGAGTGCTTCTGCTGTTTGGTTTAGGTAACCTCCTCTTCTTCTTTGTGAAAACTGAGCAAAGTATTCATTCATTATCTCTGCCTTTTCACTGTCTCCTCTGCCCACCTCCCTCTCCTTTATTAATCTTCCTATCCTCCCTTAACCTTTCTATGTTCCCTAATGTACCTATAAAAGGTTTTATCCCCTTCTTAACTGAGTTGGCTATCCTTTCCTCGGTTTGGGCCTTTGCTTTTCTGACTGCCTTCCCACTTCTTTCTGCTTTAATTGATACAGTTCCCTCGTCGTGCTCTCGTCTCAGATTCCTTATACTTCTTGAATGCAGCCTTTTCTCCTTAACCTTCCCTGATACTTCTTTTGAGAGCCATAGTGTTTTTTATTCCGCTTTGTTTTCTTAATTTGTTTCACACAAAGGCTTGTTGCCTCCATGATGGCAGTTTGATTTTTCTCATTGTTCTTCCACCCTCCTTTCTGGCCATTTGCTAATGCATTCCTCAGGTATTCACCCATTTTGCCAAAGTCAGCCCTTCTAAAGTCCAGTATCCTTGTATTTGTATGGACATCTCCATGGTTGTGTTTATTGTGAAGCACACTGTGCAGTGGTCGCTTGTTCCCAGGTGTCTATTGACTTCTAAGTTTGTGATCCTCTCTCCATTTGAGAGTACCAGGTCTAATATTGTTCCTCCCGAGTGGGGTTCCACCACTAGCTGTCTAAGGCATGCTCCCTGTAGGGCATCGAGAATGACCCTGCTCTTGGATGTGGCTGCAGTCCATGTTGCCCAGTTAACATCTGGCATATTCAGGTCCCCCATCAACAGTATCTCCCCTTTTTCAGCCATTTTGAGAATGCCCTGTATCATTTTCTTGTCCATTTCCTCCCCTTGAGATGGGGATCTGTATACAACCCCTGTGCGGATTGTGATGCCATTCCCTGTCTCCAATGTGACCCAGAGTTCCTCTTGTCCTCCCCCTTTACATTTTAGTTCTGTTACTTTGATCCCTTCCCTTATGTAGAGAGCTACTCCACCTCTTCTTTTACCCTCCCTGTCCCTTCTGTAGATTGTGTACCCTGGTATGTTGAGTCATGGTTCTCTGTGTACCATGTTTCTGTGACTGCCACAATATCCAAGTGTTCCACTTTCATCAGGGCTACTAGCTCTGGAAGCTTGTTTCCCAGACTACGGGCATTGATACTCATTGCCCTCCATTTAATGATGGCTTTATCCTTTTTTACCCCATCCCTGCTCTTATTGCCTTGTCCATTTTTCCATGTACCCCTGTCCTGCCCTCTGTCAAGCTCTGTACCTCAGTGTTTACCCTACTACCTGTCATGCTTTGCGGGGGGGGCTTGAACTTTTCTGTTTCCTATCAGCACCTCCCCCCTTGGCTAGTTTAAAAGCTTGCCAAGGAAGCCTTTAAACCTGTCACCTAGGAGCGTGTTTCCCTTCCTGGACAGATGCAGACCATCATGCCAGTATAGACCTTCATCTCTCCAGGTGGACCCCCAGTCCCCAATGAAGCCAAAGCCCTGTGCTCTGCACCAGTTTTGCAACCATTCATTAAACCGCATGGTGTGCAGTACCCTAGCCTCACCCCTTCCATAGACTGGCAGCACTTCTGAGAAGGTTACCGTGCTTGCTACCTACCTGAGGCCCCTCTCCAACTCCACAAATTCATCCTGCACTGCACTCATCTCATGTCTAGCTAGGTCATTTGTCCCGAGGTGGACAATGATATCTAGTTTCCTCTCCTGTGATGCTGCTTCTGCAATCCTGAGGATTCACTTCCTGTCCCTCCAAGCCATGGCACCAGGCAGGCACCTTACTTCCCTCTCCTCTCCCTTCCCCAGGTCTACACCCCTAACAACTGAGTCCCCTATCAGAAGCTGTTTCTTTCCCTTGTGTTGTCCCTTGCCACTCTTTTGTGGGTCTCCCTTGTGGATGTCCCCAGCATTCTTCTTGGTCTCCAATGAGAGTGTCATCATAGAGGAACCTTGATTTGCCAGACTGACATGTGATTTGTGTAGAGGTGCAACTCAGGGGGCTACGCCTCTGTTCCACCACCCTCACCCTCCCAGAACCTACTGTGGTCCATCTGCTCTTCACACATGGCAACCTCTGAGGCAGTGGTTGTGAAACTGGTGCTCTTTGGGTGGGGGAGTCCTCCTTAGTCCTTGCCAGGTTCAGCCTGGAGGTGGGCAACCTCCTCCCTCAGAGCTGACAGTTGCCTGCAAATAGGGCAGCAACGCAGGTACTCTCCACCATCTGTGGTACAAAAAAAAACTAAAATATGAAGTCATGGCTTTATCTCTTGACATAAGCAAGACCTTTGATTCTAGAGTAGAATTTTCTTAAAGAAGCTCTTAAAGTATACGGGATTAGCTAAATATTTAGTACACAGATATCTGCACTTTATGCAAATGCTAATGCTTCAGTCATTACCAATGACATTATATTTTTTTGATTTAAACTTCATAGAGGCATTTGGCAAGGATTACCCTTTTCACTTTTAATCTTTCTACCATTCACCTTTAATCCTTTTACTAGCTATTGAACCCCTGCTTCAGTCTACAGAAATAAAAAATTCAAATGCATTAAGGTGGAAGGTATCAAAAATAATACATTTGCATATGCAGATGATAGCCTGGTTATTATGTCTTCCCTGTTATCATGATTTATTTCTTTAAAAAGAGAACTGCAACAATTTGGGGAACTCTCTGGACTCTCAGTGAAATGGAATAAATCTGATACCCCTATAAATGGTATCAAGCAGCATAGCATTGTTAACACGAGGGGGAGGAGCCTATCAATACATCTGATTAGCCATTTGAATTGTATTCTACACCTAAGAGAAAATCTAGGGCAAATAGTAAAGTTAAAAAAGGTTGTGGTAGCAGCCTAGTGGTAAAGGCCATCAAACCTCTGAAAAAGCAAACTAATGGTGCTAATTATAAAAAAAACTAAGAACAAAAAGCAAACAGTTAAAAATAGACCTATTAACAAACAAGGTGTACAAACTAAAATCGATAAGTTCATGCCTGGACTACCAGGAGTTAGTCCAGACATGAATACAACAGAAGTAGTGGGAAGAACTAATGAGCAGGGTGAAGTTGTAGTATTTACTGTTCCAGACTCTGAAATGAATGACATTATAGAACAAAATAAGGCACAATCAAGACTTGAATGTACAGATTGTCCTAGCTGTACTGATGGTGGGAAGGAGCATTCTAGGCTCTCCACCTCCCCTGTCTTAAATTTTACAAACTATCCCACTAGAATCCTCAACTGATCACCTTGATGGTGCTAGTTCCTCTGAATTGATGCTTGAGGAAACCAATCACAAATCGTGTGCTTTTATTAGTTATAGAGCACCACAGTCTCTTGTTTTTTCTCCTGACTATTTTAGAGAATCCAATCCCCTACCCAACTGGCAGTCCAATTTAAGGGAAATTGTTACAGATTTACCAGAAACCATTATTGGTTTAAAGCAGATGTATACACCAGGAAACCAGGAAATTTAGGGGGTTGCCATCTTGCAGACCTGACATCTGACCACCAACCATCAAATTCTTCTGAGGGGTATCCATTTGGTGTTAGTGAAGACTTCAAAAATGTTGTGCATCATCCTCATTCTGCCCACCTGGTGATTCTTGAGCAACCTATTAACTTTAGGCATGAATTTGATGTACTTAGTTAATATTGCTATAAACAATGAGAAGCTGGATACTATTCTTGGGAAATTGGAGTTGCTTGCACCTAAGGTTGAATCCCCCTCCTATGTCCTAGAAAATCAAGAAGGACTTAGATCCAATTTCTCCCCTGTTTGCTTCCCATGTAAAGAATCTGATAATGGAAGTAATATTACAATCAAGGGGAAAAAGAAAAGAAACAAAAAGAAGAAGAAAAATAGGGGGAAAAGTTGCAAAGAAGGTAGGGATGCACCTATTGAAGTAGTAGAGCCAAGGAACAATGGATTATTTCCTACTAAGCCTGTAGGAGCCACCAAAAAGATATGCAAGGTAGATGTCAAATCTAAGGGACCAACTCTTAAATGCCCTTCTAAATCTGTTTAAGATATGGTGGTTGAAAAAGAGGATAGCTTTGTTCCTATCCTCTCACTGATCTTAACCCCTCTGAATTGCAAAATAGGTTTGAACAAAGAGACATTCTTGCTTCCATAAATGCAAAATTGCAAAAAGTTGATTCTGATATGCAAAATTTTAGATCAGAAATGAACTCAAAGTTAAACTTTATTGGAACATGGGATAAATCAGGATGCATGGATACTTCTTGCACTGAGAAAAATGAAGTGGTTAGAACAAGGGGTTTGGTTAACATTGATGAGTGTGCAGTAATGACACTATATGGTTACAAACTGGAGGGAAATATTGTGTCCAATGATAGCAAGAACAAGATTGTGAACCTTCTTAGGACAGTTACTGGTGTGGACATCAACCCTCTTGATATTGTCCAGATGTGGAATGACAAGGATAAGTGGGATAGAGACTGTAGTTTTATTTTTTTGCTCAGTTTCTAGAATAATTAACCACATTTGGCTCAATAATAAGCTTTTAAAGAACCAGGGCTATGGCATGGAGTTTGTAAACAGGGAAAAATTAAACAGTACTCCCAACTTCGAACCCATTAAAACAAAACAGTTTAGTATATTTAGGCGGAACTGCATACCAAATGAAACCATGGGGAAAATAAAAAATGTTCTATTAAATTTATTTGCACAGAGTTTCAAGATAGACATGGCTGATCTTAAAATCACCAGTGTCCACAGACGGAGGAATGCGCAAAAAAATGGGCAGGTAGACGTTATAATCCAGGGTGTCTTGATTGATTCCATCTTGCAAAAAGCTTCCCTATTGGACAAAGTGGGTATTTACATTATTGAAGCTCTTCTGTATTTAAGCAAAGGGATTCAAGCACTATTGAAGGGGAAATGTTTAAACCCTTCTTTCTATATGGTCTCTCTAAAGCTAAGTATGAAACTAACAGCAAGCTAACAAATGTTATTACTGATTTTCTAGAACAGCTTTTAAATTTATCTATCATAGATAATGATGCCATCTAAACTATTAGGGTGGCCACAAATGCCAATCTGACCAAGTTTAGCTAACTATAAAATATCAAAGCCTGAACAATAAAATACGGAACAATTCTGCCTTACTTGACTCAATGGGCCTATATCTGATGCTCATTGAAGTATCTGGTAACATAGTGGGCAAAGTTGCAGTGCCAGTAAGGGATCAAACAGAAGAAGTAAACACCCCAGCCAAACAGTTCAAATTTACACCCAATATATCAGTTAGCAATAGGTTTGTGGTCCTAGATATTGACAACTGACAACTAAATATGGAATCTAACGAATGTACTAAAAATTCATCATCATAACATTTTATGATAAGTTGTAACATCTTGGGACTTGCCTCTAAGCTGTTAGATGAGGAATGGTTATGTTATATAAAATCCTTTCAGTTAATTTGTTTGCAAGAAATGTGGCATGCAATTAACATCGATGTATCCTTAAATGGTTATCAGCTGTTTGAGGTCCCTGGGATAAGGACAGCAAAAGTTGGCAGATATGTGGCGGGGTTAGCAACTTGGTTTAGGACAGATGATAGTCTTAAATTTGACTTATTAATATCTAATACCAATATCCAAGCCTTTTTGTTAAGTATTCAGGGAATGAATTCGGTATTGTTAATACTTATATACCCCCATTGGGTACTAAATATTACACTGAAACCCTATGGGATATTTTGGAAGAAACAATACATTTTATTTGGGCAACAACTGGTTGTGAGCTAATTCTTGTCTGTGGCAATTTTAACACCAGGATTGATGATTTTGACAGTCATTCAAATAACAACTATCATAACTGGTGTTCTCCCAATGCTGTTGACTATCCCAGGACCACCATGGACAAAAAGGTTAACAAACCTGGTATCAAATTGATAAATATTTTGGATATTCATTTTTTTAGCACCTTTAAATGGTTGAATCACTGGTGGCAAAGGGCTCTTTACTGATATTAGTCCTTTTGGCCCAACAGTACTCAATTTAATTTTTTGGAATGGAAGAATGAACTGTTGGAAAGTTGTTATGCAGATAATTTACTAGACAGTAACCATTTTCCTGTTATTTTAGATTACAGTAATGTAACTGGGATTATAATAGATAGGAAAGATGAAGGAATAACAATTGAAAAAAGAAGTAATAAGATCAGATGGCAAATGTCTTGTGAAAAAGTAATTCTGGATGTTTACTGTCTACTTAGAGATTTATTCAGTGACCCTTCTTGTGACAAACATGAACTAATGGAAAGTTGTCTTATCAATATCAGGGAACCTTTGATAACAGCTACTCCTCAAACAGCCACAAGATCTGTTACTACCTGGTTTGACAATGAGTGTCATATTGCTAAAAGGAGAATGAACCAAATTGCTAAAAGTACAAAAAAATCTGAACTAAAAAATAGAAATAAATATATTAATTCAGAAAGGGAAAAATATAAGTTATTACTGTTTGGTAAAAAGGAGGACTTTCAGCACAAACAATGGGACAAAATGCTTTCTATCATAAACAAGGGAGACCAGCAGTCTGATTGACTGCTGTTTGCTAAGGAAACAAACAAATTTAAATATCGGATTTATTCCTATATACCCATGTCAACCTGGCTTGAGCATTATTCAAGGCTTTTCTTTAACCCAGAAATGGGGAACTCCAAAAATCCAACCAAACCAGATACAGTATGTCCTTATTTAAATTAATTTCTCTAAGGAAACATATTTTTCTATTTTACAGTTAAAAACAAAAAAGGCACCTGGGCCTGACTTGATTCCCTGGGAAGTCTTCCATATTTATTTATTTATTTAGCATTTGTTGACCGGGTAAGTGCACTAGACAAATCCTGCCTATTTTCAGGCACGACCTGGGGAAGGGGGATACAGATCAATGCCAACTGACCTTGAACCAGATTAAGCTGTTGGTGATATTTTTAGTGAATGAGGGAAATTTGGCCAGGACACCGGGGAAATTCCCCTACTCTTTTCGATAAGTGCCATGGGATCTTTAACATCCACCTGAACTACCACCAATCCAGGCAGATGGGACCTCGGTTTAACGCCTCATCTGAAAGACGGAACCTCAGAAGTGCAGCACCCCTCTCATGCTGCACTACAGTGTCAGTATTGGGATATTAACTCAAGTGCCAGATGTGGGAACTGAACCCACAGCCCTCTGATCTCCCAGCCTCAGAGGTGAGTGTGCTACCTACTGAGCCACTGACACTGTACTTGGCACCAACACTTTGGACTAGAACTTTAACTAGCTATTTTAATGTTTGCTGTAAGAAATTGGAGTCCCCCCAGTCTTGGAAAGGAGCAATCATTATTTTAATTTACAAAAAGGGTGATAAAGCAAACCCTCAGATGTATGGGTCAATATCATTGCTGGATGTAATGGGTAAGATCTTTGCAAAATTATTTTAGACAGGCTAAATATAGACTTGCCCAGTTAGAGGTCTCTTTGACTATCAAGCAGGCTTCAGGCAGGGGCATTCTACTGTTGAAAACTGCTTTATCTTAAACTACCTCTTCAAGAAATATGTTAAGCTAAGAAAGCAAAAAGTCCATGTAGCTTACATAGATTTAAGTTCTGCATTTGATTCCATCTCTCAACAAATTCTTTGGAAAGAAATGATCAACAAGGATATCTTTCCCCATTTAGTGTGCATAATCAGGGAGCTTTATACTGACACATGGGCTCAAGTCAGGGTAGGGCTTGCTAACCAGTTATCATCTCCCTTCTATACTAATTGTGGAGTCAAGTAGGGGTGTGTTCTTACACCCCTTCTGTTTTGTTTATATATAGACAAATTGTTGGTATTGCTAGAGATGTCATCTACTGACTTCCCTAAAATTCAATAAAGGAAATGTCCTGTCTTGGTTTTCTCTGGTGATCTAATTTTAATTTCCCTATTTCAATTGGGTTTATCTAAAAAGTTAGAATGATTACATGATTTTGCAACTGAATATAAATTGAAAATCAACAAAGCCAAGAGTCAAGTCATGATCTTTGGAGCTAGACATTGTACAAAAAACTGGCAAATTGGTGATAACAAACTTACCACCGTTAAAGACTACAACTATCTTGGCTTGGACTTTACTTCAAATGGCTTATGGATCAAACATGTTAGTCAACTATTGATCAAATTAAAACAATCAGCTAGCTCCTTAAGCTTATTCAACAAAAAGTATGGTGGCAGATCAGTAAGCCATCTATTACAAGCAATTAAATCGAAATACAATTCACAATTCTTATGCAATACAGAAATGTGGGATGCTAGTAGCTTTAATTCCCTTGAGATTCCTCTTATGAAACTGCTGAGAACAACTCTATGTTTAAAACTGATCATGCCAGCTTCTCTCATTAGAGCATAATTGGGTATAACTCCCTTATTGGCTCTCATACAGGCCAGGAAGGTAAATTAATGGATAAAAGTAACTTGTATGAATCAAAATCGAATACCATTCATGTGCCTTAGGGAAAAGTACTCTTGGTTTGATCAAAATCTTCTGCAGTCAAGCTGGCTTAAAATATACAAAATGTTTTAAGAGCTAATAACTTGCTGTTTTTGGAGAAGTATGTATCAAAAGAATTTCTATTAGTCCTAAATATCAGAAGTTTATCACCACTACATTTTCAGATAACTACAAATTGAAAGATCTTGAGAATAATCAAAAACGTCATATTTCAAATTGGTTGAATAGGCTTGATGCAAATCAATTTTATAGACACTACCTAGATGTCCTAACTGATTTTAATCAAAGAAGACTCTACTGTGTATCGCATGGAGCTGTTCCCGAGTAATGTTATCAAAGCAAGATGCACTAAGGCTAATGAGGAATGTGCAAGATATTGTGGCTGCACTGCTTATGAAATTAAACATCTGAAACCTGTCATTCTGATTTGTGGATGATATGACGGAGTCAGATCTAGATAGCTTACTCCACTCCTACAAAATATACTGAAAATGGTGTGTAACTTATTTTACAGATATTATTTATTAGCAATGATGACCTAGTTATTAAAACTACTGCATGTTATCTAGATATGATATATAAAGTTTGCTTAAAGAAAGGGTTCTCAGTCCCCTAGGGGTTAGTCTATCTTCTCTTAGATTCACTGATATACTACTAGAATTGCAAGGATGTATTAATTTAACTGAATAGACTGTACATGTAACACCATGATCTAGGAATTATTGTATATGCTGTTTTTATATCTTTTTATCTTATTGTATTATGAATGTGATTTTGTATTTCATTTGTATAGAGCATTTGTCAAAGGTCCAAGACCAAAAACAAACTTGCATACAATCTGAGACTTTTGTTCTAAACCTGTTGTCTAGTTCGGATAGTACATCTAAAAAAGAAATAAAATACCCTGGCCAGAAAAGTACATGAAATACCAAGGATTGAAAATTTCAAATGATTTATCCAAATTGATCTCTATCAATCTCAAACACTTATTAAGGGAAATAGATGTAGAATTATAGAAATGGGCCAAACTTTCTCTGTCCCTCTGGGCAAAGTTAATTCAATTAAAGTGATCATTGCTCCCAAAATATTATATTTGTTAATAATACCCTGTCATGCTGACAGTGGTTGGCTTAAAAACTAGAAAAAATAATTAAGAACTTCTTATTGGCAGAGAAAACCCCCAGTTATTAGTATTTCTAAATTGTGAGCCTCTTGGAAAAATGGAGAACTGGGACTCCCTTGATGGAGTGAATATCAACAAGAGTTCTTAATAAAACAGATTACATTTTGGCTCACCATAATCTCCTGGGAGACTTAGAACATTATCTGATATCCCCAAATAGATTGTCTGATTTTTTAATTCACTGAGTCACACAACATTATTAAGTCCCACCCAACAATATATGCTGCGTTAAAAGCCATAATACTTTTCCATTACAGATTACTCCTCTATGGAATAATCCTAGTTTACAACTAGAATAATTAAACTGTAATACTAACATATGAAAAAATGCCCAAATCTTTAATATTCTAGATATTATAAACCCAGTTTCTGGCAACATGCTATCCCTTGAAAACAATAGGGAAAAATCTGAGCTGAACAGGATTCAATTCGATAATTATCTACAGATTAGAAACACATTACAAAATGTACTGTTTCTTCAGATTATAATATTTTCTTAGATAAGAAATGGGATAAATTCCTACAAGTTGTTGAACATAGGAAAGGATCAAGCATCGTATATAAAACCATCACAGATCTCCAAGATCTATTACATCTGATGCTAAATCTCATTGAAAGGCTGACTTAAATATTTCTAACAGAAAAGAAATTTGGAAGGAACATTGGACTAATGCTTTTAAAGCCAGCAATGATATTTAAGGAAAGTTAACTTAATTCCAAATATTTTACTATTATCTTGCAAGATTAGAGTCTCTGGGCCCAATTCCAAAACCCATGGTGTAACTAGCAGGCATATGCGATTTGCACCATGCAGCACTACACCGGGGACACTGCACCATATTCCAAGACAGGCAGTGTCCCCAGCACCTATGTCCTGTGACTTGTAGCAGCCACAGGCTAGCACCACAGGAATGGTAGAATGGACCTGGGGCCACTAGTTGCTGCCTGCAGTTAACCTCCCCCCTGAGCCCCCCCAGAACACCACTGCATGCACCAGGGGGCATTGGGGGTCTGGCCAGGTGGCACTGGCATTTGGTGGGCACTTTGTGTAATGGCCCATGGGGGTCACTGACATTGGGGGTTGGGGGCATGTCTGTGTTGGAGGTATGGGGATTCTGGCAATGTGTATGCCGTGGTGCTGTGGAGTGGGCATCTGTCAACTGGCATGGACAGATGCCCCTTAGACCATCTCCTGTTGGTCTAACTCTGCTGCACCATAGCGGCTCTTGGAATAGTGTAAGTGGGTTATGGCAGCCGTCCTTTGGGAATAGGGTGCAGTTGCTGCCATAACCCACCCTTGTGCCATGCTGCTGCAGGTTGCGGGCATAGTGGGTGGTGTATCCCACATTTATCACAACCCACATACGGCATGGCGCAAGGTGCCTTTTGGAATTGCAACTTGCGTTAAGCTTGGTGTAAGGTGCAATTTGTGCCATGGGGTTTGCTGTAAATCGCCCTGCATCCAGGCATAACGTGCCTTGGAATCGGGCCCCCTGGATCTTCTCCAGAATGGACCCTGCTGGAGATCTGACCATCTCTACACATCTTTATCATACATTCTTTGGGATTGTTCAAAAGTTACAACAGCCTGTAAATCTGTACATGAGATATGTATAAATATGACTTAAATTAATTTGCCACTTAATCCTGAACTCTGGATCTTAAGCACCTATTCCAATGTTCCACAAGCTAATATCCACCTGAAATCCTGGCTACAGCTAGCAGTTCTGAGTCTCAAAAAGGAAATTTTAAGGAATAAGAAAACAGATTCTAATGCCATAATAGAAGAATGGTGCTCTCATATGAGCATGTGTGCAGCAAATGAGAGAGTTCATTATAACATATCTGAGAAAGTTGCAATCTTTAGGAAAATAAGGCAATCCTTTTTAAATTACATTGCTAAAGACCAATGAAGTGACTGTTAAATGAATAGTGCTCTTTTTAACCTAATTAATAACATAAAGATAAAGATAAAGAAGGAGTACAAGGTAGGAGAGATGTCAGTGAAATGACAAAGGAATAGCTGTGAGAAAGGGCAGCCAGCACAAAACACACTGCAAGCTCATGGAGGAGTCTGCCTCAATGCTAAGAGCCTAGGCAATAAGATCAGTGACCTCCGGGCTCTAGTAGCAGACACAAGGTTGACCGGTGGCCATAACTGAAACCTGGGCCACAGACAACAACAACTAGGACCTTGCAATTCCAGGCTACATACTGTTCAGGAGGACAGGCAGGAAGGGAGGGGTGGGAGGGTTGCCCTCTATGGGTAGGAGGGCATCAAAGTTGCTGAAGATATAAGCCCCAAAACTGGCAAAGGGGTCATGGAGTCACTTTGGGTTCACCTAACCATAATAGCAGGAAGGAAACTTTGAGTGGGGGTGATATATAAACTTCTGGGGAAGGGAGACAAGAAGGATGGGCAATTAGCAGAGGCATTACAAAACATGGCAGGCAGGGTTGACATGGTGGTGGTTGGGGACCCAAACATGCTGGATGTGGACTGGTGTGTTCCAGCAGCAAAGATCTCACGAAGTCAGGCTCTACTGGATGCAACCCAGGACTGCCTACTATCCCAACCAGTGAAGGATCTGAGCAGGAGGATGCCATCCTTGATGTTATCCTCACAAATTCAGAAATAATTAGATTGGTCAAGGTAGGAGAATCCTTGGCAACTAGTGACCACAATTCTGTCTGGTTTGACATATCCACAGGGATATAAAATCTCTCCAAAGACAGAGGTGCTATGATTTAGGAGGGCAGATTAAGGCAACTAGTGAGGGAAAGATTAACAAAAACCAGGGATAAGTCAGAGGTGGAGGAAACATGGGAAGATATCAGGGAGGCAGCCCTTGAGGCAGCTAGGCTATGCATTCAGACAGTAACAAAGAAAAATAGGTATGCGAGACCCATGTGGTTCTCCCCTTCCATAATAAAAGCAATCAGGGCCAAAAGAAACACATTTAAATTGTTCAGGCAGCATAGGAGAGACAGGGAATGGGAGGACTACATTCAGAAAAGCAGAGAGGCCAAGAAAATAGTGAGTGATGCCAAGGCCACAAAGGAGCTACAGATTGGGGGCAGGATTACATCAGAAGAGAAGAATTTCTTCCACTATATCAGTGAGAAAAGGAAGAAGGGAGGGATTGAAAGGTTAAAAGTTAAGGATGAAGTGCTTGAGGACAACAGGCAAAAAGCTGAGGCCCTCAATGAATACTTTTGCTTGGTATTCACTAGTGAGGAACAGGGCCCTCTGCCAGTCAGTGGTATCAGGGCTACAGCCAGGGGAGTCCAGAGAATGTGCATCCAGGAGTTCACTACTGAGTGGGTCATGAAGGGCCTCTCAGACATCAGACCTGACAAGGCTCCAGGCCTGGATGGTTTGCACTCCAGGGTGCTGAGGGAGCTGCCAGAGGATCTAGCAGCCCCTCTTGCACACCTATTCAATGGGTCACTTAAGTCTGGGATTGTACCAAGTGACAGGAGGGTGGCTGATGTGGTACCACTCCATAAGAGCTGGGATAGGGAGGAGATGGGTGATTATAGGCCAGTCAGTCTCACATCAATAGTTGGCAAGCTGATGAAGACACTTATTAAACTAGATCTGGTAGAATACCTTAATGATAATCACCTATAGGATAATACGCAATGCAGGTTTGTGGCGAGTAGGTAATGTCAGATGAACCTTATTACTTTCTTTGACCATGTGTCCAAGGAGCTGGATAGGGGCCATGCAGTGGATCTGCCTTACTTTGGCTTTAGTAAGGCATTTGATACAGTCCCACACAGGCACCTCTTAAAAAAGCTGGAAGATCTGGGGGCAGCAAAACAGATAGTCAGGTGGATGCAAAATTGGATGGAGGACAGGAAACAAAGGGTAGTAGTAAATGGGGTGGGATCTACTGAAAGGCACGTCACTAGTGGGGTGCCTCAGGGGTCAGTCCTGGGGCCGATCTTTTTTATCATATTTATCAGCAACATCGGTGAAAGTATAACAGGTAATATCATGCTGTTTCCAATGACACAAAACTTAACGGTAGAGTGGACATGATGAAGCATGTCAGAGAACTGCAGGAGGATCTTAAAAAATTAGAAAGATGGGCACACATATTGCAGTTGAAATTCAATGCTAAGAAGTGCAAGGTGATGCACCTGGGTAGAGCTAACCCTAAGACAGAATACTGGCTAAATGGGGTCAAACTTAGCTCATCAGATGAGAAACGAGACCTGGGGGTCATCATTAGGGATGATCTCAAGCAGCAATGCCAGTGTAATAAGGCTTACAGTAAAGCTAATAGGGTGCTGGGATGTACAGGAAGGGGCATAAATAGCAGGGACAGGGAGGTGACACTGCCCCTCTACCAGTCCTTGATGAGGCCTCTTCTTGAGTACTGTGTCCAGTTCTGGAAACCTCACCTTAGAAAGGATATTGACAGGTTGAAGGCAGTCCACAGAAGGGCAACAAAGATGATACATGGCCTTCAGGGAGTCACTATGAGAAGAGGCTGATGGCATTGAACATGTACTCATTGGAAACTAGGAGGGAAAGGGGAAATATGACCAAAACCTTCAAGTTCCTTAGAGGCATAAACAAAGTGTCACATGCTGTACTTTTCACCAGGAACACTGGTTCTATAACACGAGGGCTCAAGTGGAAATTAAAAGGTGGGAATTTCAGGAGGGACATCAGAAAGTATTATTTCTGAGAAAGGGTGGTGGAGCCATGAAATAGACTGTCACTTGATGTATTAGCTGGGATCAGTGTTGAGTTTTAAGTGCATGTGAGACAAGGCTTTGGCATAATTACACAGCACTAGAGAAGGCTAGGCTGGACATCTCGAGGGAGAGGACCCCAGTGTGACAGTAGGTCCCAGGGAACCATGTTTGGGCAGACTGATGGACCACAGGTCCCCTTCTGCCATCATTTGTTTAGCCTTGAAAATTTCTTGATTTATTTTAGAAATATAGGTGCATTATTTATAGGGATGGACAGATATCCAATTCGATAAAACAATCCGGTCGGATATCCATGATTTTTGGAAGTTCTGATCCGGGCTGATAGTAGCCCTTTAAGAGGTCGGATCCCTTTATTTACTTTAATTACATGAGCACCTGTTAATTATGCACCTGATTACTTTTAAATTCCCTTATAAGTGGTTCTTTACTGTGAAGACAATTGTGCTGGGGGTGGGATGAGAGACCAACAGAGCAAAGCGTTCAGCGCAATGCAGAGGTGAGCGGGAGCTTTCATCTAAAATGGCAAACCGTTTAAAATTGTTGAAAATGCCAGTTCCAAAATATTGATTGCAGTGCTTGAGCAGAGATATTGCTTACCCTCGCGCAGTCATTTCTCCAAATTTAAAATCCTGAAATGTCGATAAACTGAGATGTAAGATGCAGGTCAATTAACTAATGTTACCTCATTTGGCTTTACTACTGACTCCTGGACAGCAGAGTGCTCTATTATATCCTATCTCCCTATCACAGCCCACTGGAAGACTGTAAATTAGCACACTCATTTTGGGATTACTAAAGTTCATAATCTGCCAGATTAATATAATTTTTTTTCTTTTCAGCTTCTACAATTGATGGGATACTGTAGTGCAACACGGAGCTGGATGCATATCTGTCAGAGAACATTGCACCCAAAAAAAGCACACCTGATGCATTGCAGCTTTGGAGATCGAATTCTTGCCATTTCCCTACTCTGGCTAAGATCACAAAATGCTATTTGGCTCCACCCCCAACCAGTGTTCCCAGCAAAAGGATATTCAGTGTGGCAGGAGATATTATAACAGACCATAGGTCCCGTCTGTCACCAGACACTGCCAACATGCTTCTGTTCATTAAGGAAAACTTGAACAATTTTTGCTGAGCTCAACTTGATTTTAAAAATATATTTTTTATAATTTCTCTACCAAAAATAATAAATAAACATTACAGTGAGTCATGTGTCTATAGTTCATTAATAATCTGAACTGATAAAATCTGATTCAGATTGGATATTACTTTCATAAAATCCGGATCCAAAATATGGCTCCAAATTGGTATTCACCCACCCCTAATTATTTATAAATCAATAGCCATGGATATCCTACAATAACATAATTATTGTACTCAGAGTTATGGTTTTTATACATTGCTCTAATTTACTGTAGTTAGTTACACAGTTGTTGTTATTGCTTTGCAATTGTATTTAAATAAAAATAAAAAAAAGAAAAAAAGGAAGTGGTAAATTTACAAAAACATCTAAGCAAACTGGTAATCTGGATGGAACACTGGGATATAACATTTAACATAGATATGTGCACAGTGATGCATTTGAGGAAAAAATAACATGCACAATGACTATTACATTAGTAATGTCAAATTAAACAAATTGGTCTGTAGAAAGGACTTAAGTTTATATATAACAAAAGATCAGAATAGCCACAAACCTGTCAATAGTATGTATCAAAAACAAACTGTTTAATAAATGCATTTTTCACATAGGTCAGAACTCATCATTTTCTGTTGTACTGCATATGTCAGTCCCATCATAGACTATAATTCACAGGTTTGAGGTGGACTGTCAATAGGTGATAGTATTAACTGGAGAAAATACGACACAGATCAACTAAGATGATAAGGAGGATTGAAACTTTGACCTATAAAGAGAGGCTGGAACACTTGGAATAACACAGTTAGGAACAAAAAGTAAATCAGAGGGACTTATTATTATTATTATTTAATATTCATAAGGATCAATATTTATTTGAAAGTATGAGCGTTGGAGGACATTATATATTAACAAGGCACAATAAACAAACTGAACCATTACAATTCAGAACAAATGCCTGGAAACTCTTTAATTCAGAAAGGTTGGTCAATAGCTGGAATTCCTTACATTCTGAAATATGTAACAGTACTAAAACAGAAACTCTCAAGTATTAGTTAGATGATTGGTTGATGGAAGAATACACTAATGGTTACTTACACCAATTGAGAGCCAGGCTTTGAATGGACAATTCTGTCTTTTCTTGCCTCTAACTCCTGAGTATTATACTCAGACAAAGGAGTCCCACACTAGGACAGTGGTGCTCCAGACAAAACATTGCAACTTCAAATATAAAAGCGAGCACTCACCACCTCAAATTCCCACGGACTCTACGGTCAGTTAAAAGTAAATTTTTCTTATTTGAAGAGGAACAAGCAGACTAGCTGCCTTTTATTGTTTAAAAGGAACATGCAGACTAGTCACCCTTTGCCACTTGAAAAGGAACACACAGACTATTAGCCACAATATTAACATTATTATTTTACCATTCTTGCTCACTACATCCGTGAAAGTCTCCCGGACTGGATTTCTGCAAAAAAATCATCATCAGGTATCTTTATTTTCATTTTAAAATCAACTTTTTGGAAGCTATCCCAAGCAAAACATAAGTGAAGCAACTACATCTGACAAACTTGGTGACTCTGGGTCCTGCTGCAATCCACATTTTGGTCTGACCTGCTCCATGATCTGTATGTGGGCTTTTCAGCAACCAGTTTGAATGACAAAGAAGCATACAGACAAAGGGATTTCACATCCTGCATATGTGCAGGCACAGTTAATCACCTTCAGGAATTTTAACATTTCAGTGACTCTGGACCTCAGCTGTTGATCATTCTTTTGGCTTTTGACTTAACCACCAGGTACCTATCTGCAAGCGACTGGGTGCAACTGATAAGCTACAACAAGGATAAATGGGCATATCATCCTCTATTACTAACAATCTCCTTGCTCTGAGTCCCTAGACGCCTGCACTGGTCCAAGCTGCATAAGCCTCAGAAGTGTAATTCTATTGACTACAAGGTACAGCAACTGTCTCTAAACTCCTACTCCTCCTCCTCTTGATATCAGGAAGTGTCCACTCAAATTCTGGCCCTGTCTCCTACAGTACAACAAAGCCTGCCAAAATGGAGGGTGGGCTCAAAATTGCTACCTTAAACATCTGCAGTCTCCTTCCAAAACTGGCCTCCCTTCAAATCTTTGCCAGCCAACACAACCCGGATATCTTTGCCATTGTCGAAACTTGGCTGACACCTAATACTCCGGATCATGCCATCTCTATACAAGGCTACAAGATATTCAGGCTGGATAGGACCTCTAAAAGGGGTGGTGGGTGTGCAATCTACATAAAGGACTACCTCACCTGTCTCCCTGGTTCTTACTCCACCACAGAAACCTCAGTGCAACTCCTCCTATCAAGATACTACTTGGTGCCCAAAACAAAGTCCTCACGATTGCTGCTGTCTATATCCCACCAAAAGATCCTGATTCCGCCTACAGGCTTTCCTAGTTCAAGTCACAACCTTCTGACATCGAACTCCTTCTCCTTGGGATTTTAATATAAATTGGCTTGCTCCTGATGCAGGGTCAGACAAAGATGCCATCCTAGCAGCAAATTTAACACAAGTGGTAAACTCCCTACCAGGAAAAACTACAAATCAGGGACCAGCACCCTCATTGACTGGATCCTTACCAGCCACCCTACCATATAACCAATGTAAGTGTTCTCTCTGACACGCTCAGGGATCACTCTCCAATAATATGTACCTGGACAAATAAGTTTACGTAAGCTGCCTCCAAAAACCATCTATAGCAGAGTCCTACCTTATGGCAACGTACTCATCTCAAGACCTGTCTTAGGCAGATAGACTGGTCCTTGATTTACAAAACTCAAGATGTTGACTAGCCTTGATTACTTTATTACTACTTTCAACACTGCCTGTGACACCTAGCCACCAGTAAAAAGTGCAAAATCAAAACACTCACAAATCCCTGGCTCCGACAGAAGCTATTGGCACAACTCAAAGTAGGGATCACCTCTGGACTCTGCCAAGAGCTACTAGCACTCTGTCAGACATTCAAAAGCATAAACAGGCTCGCAACCAATGTACTAAACAGATCCACTTGATGAAGAGCTCCTATCAAGAATGCCCTCTCCAACTCCTGGTGCAAAGGGAAATCCTTCTGGGACAACATAAAGAATATCATGGGTCAGCAGTCCAAATCCTCTCCTACAATAATGAATGTGGATGGAACCACTACATTAGACCCAGAGATCATTGCAAACACCTAAATGATACCTTCATGGACCTTAGTGGTGTCCTCTCATCTGATTTCTTCACTGATGCTGACCCTCCATCTACTTCTACTGCCTCTCCAACAAACCACCCTTCCATTTCAAACTAGTAAAGGCACATGAAGTCTATAAATATGTAAAGAGGCCATTTCTAAGTCCCGAGCAAGCAGTGACACTATTGACCTTAAACTTCTGTCCCTCACTCTGGAGGAAGTACTGCTCCCTCACAAAAATTTTCAATCTCTCCTCTGCTACAGCCAATTCCCTAGGAAATGGAAGGCTGCAGTTGTCACTCCGTGCACAAAAGTGGTGATAAGTCACTGCCTGGTAACTATCGCCCGATATCAATACTACCACCTCTCTCTAAGGCCCTTGAGCGCTTGGTGGCGGACAACTTTCAGACTACCTGGAAAAGCACAACATCCTACGACTCAGCAGCATGGATTTAGGAAAGGGCACAGCACATCGACTGCCCTACTTGAATTCTCAGGAGCAATCCACAATGCCATGGACAAAGAAACCTAACTGGAGCAGTCTACATTGACTTAACCAAGGCATTTGATACAGTTCACCATGGCCTACTTATCAAACAACTTCAATCCTAGGGCTCTCGAGAGTCCTGGTGGCTGGGTAAAATTACCTTGCTCAGCGCTCTCAATCTGTAAAAGTAGCTGGAGTTCCCCAGACTCAAAACGGTTCGCTCAGGAGTTCCCCGGGATCCATCCTGGGCCCCTCCTGTTCAGCCTTTTCCTAAACTCCCTCCCCAAATCCTGCCCTGAACAAATAATCCTCTTTGCTGACGATGCCGTGATTCTTGCCACTCATAAAGATCCGAACCTCTTAGCCTCAACCTTCAGCATGCTTTTTCCAAAGTTGAGATGTGGTTCCTTGAACATAAGCTGGTTCTAAACCACAAAAAACTAAATCCATGCTCTTCTCTAACCCTAAAACAAGAAACGCAAGTCCCACTCACCATTAATACATACCTGAAATAATACCTTTGAACAAGTGCCAATGTTCAAATATCTTGGAATCAACTTTGATCAAGGCCTAACCTTTGCAACTCACATTGATAGTACAGCAAAACTATTAATCAGTGAATTGGGATTCTGTATCGGAACCAACAGCTTCTTACCCATTCTGCACTGAGGATTGCCATCCAATCTTCTATCATCTCAGTCATTGACTATGGCTTGGTTATATACGGATCTGCCACTACTACAGCACTTAGTCACATTACAACATCCCTAAATAAGGCCTGTCGGTTGCTCACTGGTGCACATCGACGTACCCACACATGTGAACTCTATGCTGACTCAGGTTGGTTGCAACTCTCAAACCGGATAAAGTACCTTACCTGCCTGATGGTGAAAAAATCCACTCTGAGCCTCACTCCACCCTATATCCAAGACCTGTTATGCCTGAGCGCTAGCACCCGTTTTACCAGAAGATCAGAACACCAGCCTCTCCAAGTCCCCTGATGCCGGACTTCTCAGGGACAAAGATCATTTGCCTATTGTGCCCCCAGCTGGCTAAATGCCCTCAGCACTCATATTACTGCCTCCACCTCTCTAGGTATTTTCAAATCAAGGCTTTTCTCTCACCTTGCCACCTCCAGCTCCTGTGACTGCCCTGATTAAACCTCTTATTTTCTCACTACCCACCCTGTTCCGTTATTTGACAAAGACATGTTTGGGAAACCTTTTCTTCTGCTATTGTCTGCTCCCCACACCATTCACTTACCCTCTCTGTTCTGGACTTTTTCCCTATTTGTTTCTCCTAATCTGGCATGACCTCTTTCTTGTAATAATAATGTGATTATTGATATCTCATGTCCTTTTGCACAAGTGATTTGATATGTATTTGTATATGTTTTCTTGCTCTTGACACAACACAAATTGTTGTGTTATCTACGTAACCTTTTGTACTGTACCTAATTGACGTGGAACCTTTGTAAAAGAGCCTCTGGCTCAAAGGTAGTAATTCCTAGAACAATAAACTAAACTAAACTAAACTAAACCCTCATCATGGGGACTACACTGCTGATTGCCTGTGGCCACATATCTGTGGCAGTGAAGTCAACCCTAAGTCTGAATTCTGTGAACTGGGAGTTCAGTGGACCCTTAGCAGCATTCACAGAAGGGACGATGCCCTTGTGCTCATAATAGAAGAAAACTTGCCACCAATCACAAAGATGCTCCCATAATGCTTTCATTTTGTAAGTTCCCTGTTAAATACTGGGTACTGCAAGGGTGGCAAAAATCCTTAGGTTGCTAAGAAATAGACAGTCAACCCATTCATAGCCCCAACAAAATAAGTAGCAACATCTTCCACCTATGAACAGATTACATATCTCAACTATAAGCATCAAGTAAGTTAATTCTGATATATTTTCTTTCTGCCCTGCAAGAAAAGAATACATATCGTTGTGTTACCTTAGGGACCTTTCTAACTAAAAATACTCATGTCTTCTATGGGCCATCATTATTGCTCCAAATTAAAACTAACAAAAAATTAAACTATTAAAATTATTAACTGTTTGATCCCATATTGCCTCTTAATTCTTTTATGTCTTAAACTATTTGATCCTCTTTAAAAAATTATTATAATTATTCAAGTACAACAGTAACAAAAAAAAAATACAGTAACACATTAGCAAAAGTTAAATGAAATGCAACTGAATCAACTTAAAATAACTTATTGTGGCTGGTAGGAGAAGGGAGAGAGAGAGAGAGAGAGAGAGAGAGAGAGAGAGAGAGAGAGAGAGATATCATGGAAAGCTTTTCCAGAAATTCCACATGTTTTAAATTAACCTTCTCAATTACAATTATTATTCCTCTACCATTTTATTTACAGGTGAACGAATAACTTTCTAGCAATATTTTTAATCTGACAGACACATATGTCTTTTTCTTATCTATTACAATCCAATAACTTTCTGCAAAGTTCTATAAGTGGAGAATCTGGATACTTTCATTTTCTATCAGTACATCTCTAGTATCAAATTCAATAGTATATATATATATATATATATATATATATATATATATATATGCCCTATGGAATTACTTGCTTAGATGCTGTGCAAGTATGCATAACTCTTGTTGAAAACAGAGGATATGCTTTTGATCTTGTTAATAACTTTAAAATCTCATTTCAAAATTATCTAATATTTTTACTTAAAGTCAGAACATGGTCTAAAGTGACTCTGATTTTGACATCTATTACATAAATATGAAACTGCTGGATTCATCCTATTTAATATGTGAATGAATCTTATGAAAATATTGTACTGTATTACATTCAGCTTGTTACTAATACATAATATGAATAGTTACATACTAACATATAAAATGCCAGCAGAATAGGCCTAATGGTCTTTCGTGTCTGCTTGTTTGGTCAGCCCCCACCCTGGGTGCTGACTTTGCTGCCCCCCTCGCCTACTCTGGCTTCTCCCTTCCCAGTTCTGGATATTCTTGCTTCATTGGATTTTGCTTCCAGAACCCTTCCCCTGTACCTGTCCCACCCCCTCTTGAACCCCTCCACTGTCTCTGCCTCCAGCAGCCCCCTAGGCAGCGAATTCTATGGCTCCACCACCCTCTCAGTGAAGTAGCACCTCCTCCTTTCTCCCCTGAATCTTCCCCTTCCAGCTTCCACCCATGCCATCTAGTGGCCCCTCCTCCTTCCTTGAAGCACCTGGCTGTTCCTCCCCTATTTACCCTCTTCATGTACCTGAAGACCTCTATCATGTCCCTCCGGTCCCTTCTCTCTTCTAATGTGTACATATTTAGCTCTTCGAGCCTCTCCTCATAGGTCCTGTCCCCCAAGTCCCAAATCATTTTGGTTGCCCTCCTCTGGACCGTCTCCAGGAGGTTAATGTCCCTCTTTAAGTGTGGTCTCCAAAACTGCATGCAGTACTCAAGGTGCGGCCTCACCAAGCAGTTATACAGAGGGAGTATCACTTCCCTCCTTCTGGAGGTGATCCCCTAGCGATGCATCCCAGCATCCTGTTGGTCTTGGCTGCTGCCCTCCTGCAAGTCTCAGAGTTGTTCATCTTGACATCCACCACCACCACCCCCAGGTCCCTCTCAGCCATCGAGACTTGTAGCATTCCCCCGGGTGTACACTTGGCCTGGGTTTCTGGCCCCAAGTGGAGAACCTTGCATTTCCCTGCATTGAACCTCAGCTTCCACTTTCTAGACCATCTTTCCAGAGCCTCCAGGTCCCCTGTAGGCTGCCACCCTCCCTCCTCCCCATCCACCACTGCCCCAGTTTGAGTCATCTGCAAAGAGACTCATCTCCTCCCTGATTCCTGTCCTTATGTCAGAGACGTGGCGTTGAACAGAAGGGGCCCAAGGACTGATCTGTGGGACCCCACTAATGACCTCCTTGGGATGAGACTATCCCACCAACTACGACCCTCTGGGTCCGGTCCTGGAGCCAATTGCCTATCCATCTGATCATCTGGTTCCCCACCCCATTTCTCCCAGCTTATCCAACAGGCCCACATGAGGAACAGAGTCAAATGCCTTGCTGAAGTCTAGAAAGAGGATGTCCACTGGTCTACCCAGGTCCAAGGCACTCGTCACCCAGTCATAGAACTCCACAAGGTTTGTCTGACACGATTTCCCAGGATGAATCCATGCTGTCTATCGTCCAGGCACCCTGACTTATCCAGGTCCCCCCAGCCTCTCCTTGACAATGCCCTCCATCACCTTGCACACCACCGATGTCAGGCTGACAGGCCTGTAGTTCCCTGCCACCTCCCTTGATCCCCCCTTGTGGATAGGCACTATATGTGCCACCTTCCAGTCCTGGGGCACCCACCCTGTCCTCAGAGAGATGGTGAAAAGCTCCGCCAGGGGTTTCACCAGGACATCCTCAAGTTCCTTCAGCACTCTGGGGTGTAATTTATCCAGCCCCAGTGCTTTCTCTGTCTTAAGGGAGCTGAGGGCTTCCCTCACTTTCTCTGCTGTGATTTCCACTTCCGTACCTCTTCTCCCTGCTTAGCCTTCCCCCCTCCTGCCAGTGATGCCTCCCACTCTCCCCAGACCCACTGATCGGTAAGGGTCCCCCCTCCTCAGTATCTCTGTCTCCTCCCATGTATGATGCAGCACCCCCATTTTCCTTGGTGAAAACTGAGGTGAAGTACTCATTTAGTACCTCAGCCTGCTCCCCCGGGTCTTGTGCTCATCTCTTCCCTGATTTAATCCTGCTAATCTGCCCCTTCACCCTTCGTTTTCCCCAATGTATCTAAAGAACCCTTGTTCCCTCTCCCTATTTCCCTGGCCAGGTTCTGCTCCTTCCCTTAGCCACCCTCACCACCTAGTGGCCCTTCTAGCCATCAGCTCGTACTCCTCGATCCCTTTCACTCCTTGAGCACTTGAATTGTTTATAGGCTGCCTTCTTTCCTGCACCACCTCCTGGACTCCCTGGTCCACCAGCAGGTTTTTGGGCCCACGCATTTTCATCTTACTCTGTATAGGTGCTGGTAGCATCCTGCACCCTCTCCTGATGATTTCACCTACTATCAGCGTCCATGTCTGACCCAATCCCATCCAAATGCTCCTAAGGATCCTTCCATTTCCTTAAAATCCACCCCCGAAGTTAGTTACTTCCATCTTTGTGCAGCCTTCTACCTCCTAGGTCCAGGCAGAACCAGACAGTGGCATGGTCACTCCGCCAATGGGTCCCTTACCTCCAGGCCCCCAATCTGGTCACTGTCTGCCAGGACCACATCCAGTACCAGCGCCTCCTGGCGGTTCCTCACCTGCTGAGTTAGGATCGCGTCTTGAAAGACATCCAACAACCTCTGTTCCTGGTCACAGAGGATGTCATAGTCTCCCAGTCTGTTTCTGGCATGTTTAAGTCCCCAACACCACCACCGTTCCTCTGCCCAGTCTGCAGTGTCTCCCAACATCTGCCACCAGACTCCTCCAGCTCCTCCGCCAGGACAGGGGTCTATACACCACTCCTATTTTTACCTCTTGCCCCCTTGTTATCAAGGTGACCCAAATCACCTCCACGGTTCCCTACGCTTCCTCTCACTCCCTATGCCAATGCAGTTTTTGACTATCATTGCTACCCCTCCTCCCCTTCCCTCCCCCCTGTCCTTCCTGAACATAGTGTAACCCTCCAGGTTCAGGTCCAAGTCATGTCCTGCAGTGGCCCAAGTCTCACTGACCGCTGCCACATCCACTGCTCCCTCAGTTAGCATAGCCTGGAGCTCAGGCATTTTATTGCCCAAGCTCCTGGCATTTAGCAGGACTACTTTCCACCCTTTCCCTATAGTTCCATTTCCCCTGCTCGTGTTCCCATGGGGATTCTGTTTTCCCCTGGTCTGCACTTTGCCAGTCGGCCTTTTCCCGCAATCCTCCAGCTCCCAGGGGGTGGAGACAGAGTCCTCTTTATCGGGCACCCCTTGACAGCCTTTTCTCCCATCCTCCCCTTCACAAGTTTAAACCCCACTTTTCACCAATGAACCCTCTATTTTCAACTTCAGGATTCCTCCCTCCAAATTGAGATGGAGTCCTATCTCTAGCATACAGTCCTTATCCTCCCAGGTCTCCCCAATCCCCATCAACCCATACCCAATAATTAATTTATTTCATTTTAGTTGACCTAGATAGGTGCACTAAAGCAAACAAATACCAATTTTCGGCATGATCCAGGAGAGTACAATATTCAAAACATTACAGAGTGTGAATTCAAGGCAATTATAATTCTGACAAGTTAAATTAGTATTGCAATAAATCAGTAGATGGAGAACAGTGTACTTAAAGGTGATAAGCAATAAGGAGATATGTACAAATAATAATAGATATAAATAACAATAGATATGTATCCAGGTCTAAAACTATACAGAAAAATATCTACCATAAATATCAGCAAGCATAAAAAGATCAAAAACAGAGTAAAAGTGGATAAGGGGCATTGACACTTGATTACTCTGAGAAGGCAATCATGGTACCTTCTGTGAAATGAGGATGCCAATGGACTTTGTCTAACCTCAGTAGGAATGGAATTCCATAAGGTTGAAGCAAAGTATCCAAAAGAGGATTCCCCTATTGCAGTTCTAAGTTTAGGGATTTCTAGCAGGCCATTAATCCCAGACTTTAGGGAATAAGTGCTGCAAGCTGAACTGAAGAGAAGACATGTGTCAGAGGTACATGATGTTGTAGAATTTTATAGGAGACACCCCTAGCATGAGATCATGAGCATAGGATGGGGAAACCAGCCAAGCCTCTCTTAGAGGGAGCAATGGTGAGCCTGTTTATGTGATACCAGTTCACACTGACAGTTATTAATATATGCTATATCCCATTTGGAGATGGTTGTTTTGGAGGCTGCTATAAAGGCTGGAGCACCATAAAGGAGTTAAGGTAAGAGCATACCTTTGGCAATAGCTAATTTAGCCTGTGGGATAAAATTGCAACTCACTTTGTAGGAAACCCCAAGCATAGTGTTGAGGGATTTGTACGTAATTGTGACATGTGATGTCAAATCTAGAGGGGGAGCAGGGATAATGCTAAAGTAGGTGAAATAGGTAACCACATGGACTGGCATTCCATGCTGCTTGGCAAAAGTTAAGGGGTAGGACACAGTTTAAATTTAGGGGTGCTCCAAAGCATAGGTTGAGTTTTGAACATGTTAAATATAAGCTTATTACAGGACAGCCAGTTTTGGGCTGATCGTGGGTCAGAGGTGAGTGTTTATTGATAAGCAATATATCTTTAGAGCTGATGTACAGCATCAAATTGTCTGCATGCAGTATAGTGGAACAGTAGGACAGGCTTCAGGTAATTTGATTTCTATGTAATGCAAATAAAAGGGGGCCCAGAATTGAGCCTTGTGGGACCCACAAAAGAACAGGGGCAGGTTCAGACCTGGCAGATCCTGATTTGACACTCTGTGATCTATTGAATAGGTAGTCTCTGAACCATGAGAGTGCAGAGGAAGATTTACCCAATTCACCAATTTTTTCACAGAGTAGTGAGTGGTCAACCAGGTCAAAAACCTTTATTAGGTTGATGAAAACTGCTCCTGTGAAGCAGTCATTATCCATGCCTGTTGTTATGTGGTTTGTAAGAGAAAGCAGGGCAGCAGCAGTATTATGACCCTTATGGAACCCATGCTGCATGCTCAAGAGAAGGTCATGGGTAGTGACATAAGAGATGAGCTAGGATGACATGATTTTATCTAGGATTGAGTAGGGATGACACAATTTTCTGTAGGAATTTGTCCAGTACAGGAAGTATGCCAATTGGTCTATATGATCCCCCTTTCATGGTTTAACTTTAATCCATTTTTCTCCCTTAATAACTTTTTGTAAATCTTTTCCCCAGCTCTTTTACTTCACGTGAGTTTAACTATGCCATGCCTTATCATAATTATCATACAGTTTATCAATACTATTTTGAAGTGGTTGACCCAAAGTTGAGCTAAAACATTTTTGTGTTTGTGTCATTTTGTGCATCTTAAGCCCCTGTCCTAATAATTTATACAAACATAACCAAATCTCTCAAGGTATCTGTAAAATTCTGATCTATGAATCTTATACATAAAACATATCTGTTCAAAAGACATGAATTGATCTCCCTCAGACAACTTAAACAGTTGTATAAGCCCCCTCTGTGTCCAGCCAGAGCAATCATTACCAAAGAATAAAGTGTGGTCACAGTTATTACTTAATGGTGTGCATACATTTATTCTCAAATCCTCCTTGATTTGCTTCTGATTATCTATCCATGCCTCCCTTGAGACCCAGCAGACAGGTGTTGTCATGGATTCTTATGTTCTTTTGACATACACTAGCATACAGGTATTGACAGTGTTTAATAAAATTGCCCCCTCACTTTTAAAATAAGCCCACTATGGTGGGTCTAATGCTGAATCGACAACACTCTTGTCGAAGTTCAGCATGGTGAGGTCCCCAGTGTCAACAGGTGACATTTTGCCTGTCAGACATTGTGTGTTTTCCATCGAGCGCTGTGCCCATGAACACCCATGCAGGGGCTGCATTCCCAGGTCCCCTTCTATGGATTGTTAACTCGAGTCAGAGTTATTTTGAAGAGGTGCGAAACACAGTGAAAGGGTGAAATTTCATCCTCGGGTTCCTCACAGCGACAATCTCGAAACCTGTCGAGATTGTTGCTGTGAGGGATTTTGCCATGAATGATTTGTTGTGAAGTCGGCATATCGGTTGAACTTATACACCTCTGATATAGGCTGAATTAAGGCAGCTTTATTATAATGCCAGGAGTTTGTTAATTTCAGTCCTCCTGAGTAATCAGCCTTTAATTTATCTGCAGCCATTCTGGGCTATTTATTCTACCATAAAAATCTGGAAATCCCTTTATCAGGACTGTCAAAATATATTTAGGAATCCCAATGTGAATGGCTTGTAGTTGGTACAGCATTTTTGGCTAAACAATCATTTTTAAACAATTGAACTCTCCCTATTAAATTAATAGGGAGTTCCTGCCATTTTTCTAAAAGTTCATTTTAATTTCTGATCTGATATTGCCAACATTTTCCCCAATTAATTTTTCAGTATTCAAAGAGTTTATTCATTTGACCTATGGTCATTACAATTATGGTTTAAAAATCATTACAACATACACATTACACAGTAATAAATAAACAATAAATATTTAATACAGTTTCAAGTGCAAACTGAGTAATTTTACATTACGGACAATCATCTTGAGAATTTTATTTTCCTATGTCTTAAAATAGCTTCAATGTACTTGTGAGTATTCTGGCATCATTTACATTCCAAGGGCCAGATATTCAAAAGTGCACCTAGAACATGCACAATGGAATACGCAGTGCAATGCAGGTGCACCATAGAAAACTGATACCATATTCAAAGGATGCGCCATAGACATGCGCAGGCACAAACCACACTGAATATTGCAAAGATGCACCATTGCACAACCAGACATGCACCAGAGCAACCAGGAATGCACAGAAGCATGACTGTAAACAGCAAGAAGCATGCTGAGCAAGCAGCACAGTCAAAGGGGCACACAGGCAGGGCAGCACCACAGCAGAGTGCCACACCAGCCCTGGCAAAGCCAAAACCACAAGAGGACCGTGACCATGGTGCACAGCACAGGCACAGAGCCATGGGGCCACAGTGACAGTAGGCCTCACAACAGAAACACACAGGCCACCATACACACCCAGCCACCCACCCAGACAAAAGGGAGGCCAGCAGGCCCATGGCATTGCACCACCACAACCCAAACAGGCAAGATTGCATGGGACACAGCTACAGGCACACTGGGAGGGTACCAGGCATGTACAGTGTACAGAGGTACAAGAGACACACATGCACAGGGGAACAGGGTGCACAAGCCACACCAACAAGCAGGGACACAGGGCCCAGCACTGCACTGCAAACAAGCACCATCAAGATCAACAGTGCAGGTGGAGGGCATGCCAGCACAGGTGAACAGAGACACGAGGCAATGGACTGCACACAGGCCAGGTGCACAGCCACAGCCCAAGGGCCTGTGCCACAGGGGTACATGGCACACAGCAGCCATTGCACATGGGAACACACTGCATAGGGCACTGCAGTTTTAGAGAACTGGAACACCCAAGAGCAGCAAAGAACAATGCAAGCACAGTGCAGCACTGCACAGGCAAAGGAGACACAGACACAGAGGTGCATGAACAGAAAGCTTTACTATAACAAAAACAAGTTCAGAGTAGTGCAAACAGGGCAAACAAAAGCAATAGTGGAGAAGGAATGGGAATGAGGTACAAGTAGTCAACAAGGGAATGTGAATGGAGTAAATATACTGGAACATACACAACAGTAAATATCAGGAGGGAAGGGCACATCCAGGGCACAGTGGTGAGAGGGGACAGGGTTAGTAACTCAGATGCTGCTGTGAACGCTTCAGCATACGTACCTCCTGAACGAGCACCCATGTCATGTCCAGATGGCACCGGCAGACACATATCAATATGTTAGTCCTGGCGATATATATCCACACTAGTCCATGCCGCAGACAGAGCCCACCACTCATGGCCTGCCAGTGTCTTCTGACCTGAGGCCTGTCCTGTCCTACAAGAGGGGAAATAAGACAGGGAATGCATGACTGACCACAAGATACCCACGTCTCCACATGTGTGTGCATGGGACAGCTGCCATGTCCACAGGTAGACAGAACCAGAACTGGCACATGCATAGTGAACAGTAGCAGCTGACACAGCCGTGCCCATGGGCAGACTGCGTGGTCGCATGTGACAGTCATGCCTCCACACCTGCGGGTGGACCACACAGCACCGATGCAAGGGACCCCGAGCGTACAGTAGTCCCTCTGCAGCAGTTTCACACCATGGGATGCATACACACACACACACACACACACACACACACACACACACACACTACCAGGAACGTGATAGGCCACCACCACATGCAGGCCACATGCAAGGCCCACCCACCTTGTGCAACATGGCACAGGCAGTGGAGCCGGGAACTGCCCAATGCAGCGGCCACACAAGGCAGCACTGCCTCTTGGCATATCACACAGAAAAACCCAGTGCAAGCAATGACACACATACCATACCATACACACTCACCTGCCTGTCCAAGCACCAGTGCAGCCACAGCACCCCCATCACCATGGTGCCTGTCCTTGTCTGTGGCCACCCTGGCCCTCCTACAGTCCTCTGGTCCTGTGTATGGAAGAGAGAGAAACAATGGACATGAGTGGCACACCATGCACAGACCCACCCAGCACAATCACAGTGCACAGCACGGGCAGGTGTACAGGCCCGTTTGTGGGGCATGGTGTGTAGCCCAATGTCAACATGCACAGCACAAGCATGTAATGCAGCAATGGAGGACACGCACCAGCCACCAGTGCTGACCCTCCCTCATGCAGCCGCACAGGATGTGGACAATGGTAGCATGCACAGTGCTATGAGACACATACCTGGCTGTGGCACAGACCCCCAGAGCACCCTCTCCTGCAGCCATTGGAGCCTATCCAGATCCCTCCTGCAGAGGTCCCCATACCAATGTCTGCACTGCTCCATGGTGTGTGACACCCCAGTCCTCCACTCCAGACCAGCAGCCACCCTCTCCCACACCTTGGTCCTAGGCTCCTGGAGCTCTGCCACACCGTATAACTGGTCCGCCACAGGCAGGACCAGGACCACCAGATTCACCACCTCCACATCAGTCCAGTTCCCTGCCCGGAGCACATGCTGTCCTGACCCCACCATCACTGTCATCTGCCGCACAGTGCCCGATCACATGTACCTGCAAAGCCAGCATAAGGAACTGTGCAGTGCCAGATGTGCAATTGGGGGTTCATCTACCACAGCCACACAGCATGGTGTTGACCAATTGACATGCTCAACTGACACCTATCATGCATAACAGCACATGCACAGAACAGCACCGTTAGGCAAGAGTATGGGGTCAGGGCTGTGACCCCATGTACATGCACTGCATGACCCCACACAATGGTGTGCATGCACCAGGCATGCATTGGCAGGCAATGCACAGTAGATGTAATGGAGCATGCGCACAGTTGTGCAATACATTCTGACAGCACAGCATGTGTGCATGCGTGGCATGCATACATGTCCACATGCGCAATGGGGACACGTCATGCACCATGTACAGGTGCGCGATAGGCCACACAGGACATATGCTGCCCATGGTGCGCATGCCAGTTACAGTGAAATGCACCGCGCATGTGCAGAAGATGCACCGGTGAACCTCTCCTGTGCATTACGATTGTGCAAAGTGCAACCCTGCAATATTCAACCAGCATATGTAAATAGGCTCATGAGCCTATGCCAGGCACAGTCAGGCAAATTAGCATCTCATATCAAATGCGCTTCTGCTCATTTGCATGAGTTGAGCCATAAAAGTGCCACAATACTGCACTGGCCACTGACAGGTATTGCAGCCATTGAGGTAATGACCAACAGATGTTGTGGTGTATCTGGGTTTGTTGACAGTGCTGCTGTGGTCCATGCTGGCCAGACAGTCCACTAATCGGGCCATTGTATTACCTTCCACAGGTAGCATCATGTCAGAGATGGAGGGAGCTGAGGAGTAGGGGACTGTATGAAAGCACAGGCCCAACTTCACGAAAGATGAGCAGCAGGTCCTGTTTGAGGTCTACCTCAACAGGGAGGAACTGCTCAGTGGGGCCACGGGCACCCCACAGGAATGTGCCACAGGGTGGGATGAGATGGCAACATATGTCAACACCCATGGCAGACATCAGAGGAGTGCACAGGAGTACAAAAAGAAGATGGGTAAAGACCGACATTACATAAAGGAGAAGGTGGCCACCATCAGGGCATCCCACAGCAGAATGGGCAGGGGCCCAGGAACCATACCGGTACTAACGGTGGGGGATGAGATGGTGGCAGTGACCATCAACCACGCTGCCATTGAGGACGTACTGGGTGGAGGTTTCCAGCTGGGTGACAGCCCCTCACAGCACTGTGAGTCAGTGGGAAATGGGGGGGCTACCTGGCAGTGTGCAGGAATGGTGGCAGCAGTGCCATGGGCCCCTTGCATGTGTGGCATGCAGCAGTGCAGGGTGCACATGTGCCCACCATGCATGGCAATGTCCACCTGTCTGTGGTGCTGCAACAACAGAGGCACTGTACCTTGACTGAGGCACAGCCTCTAGGGTGTGCAGCACTGCTGGCCAGCCCCACAGGGACACCCACCCAGTGGACCTGTGGCACAGCATGGTCCACAGGGGCACAGGGGGCTGCATGGTACACCACTGATGGCATAGACCTTGGTGGTGGGCTGATCATGCATGCCGGCCATCCGATGCTGCAGCACCTTGTGCTGCATCCACTGCACGTGGCTGGCCTGGCATGTGCACCATCTATGGCTTTGCCACCATATTGTGCTGTGCATCATGGGCATACCCTATTGCATGCTGGCAATGTGTTGGCATGCATGCCCCCCCTACAATGGTTGCAGCTTGGTGTGTAGCTTTCCACCCTCATCACTTATATCTCTGTTGTGTCTTGCAGTGCCATCACACTTCAGGGGTAGGATGAAGGATGCACTCAATGATGCTGGACCTAATGAGGAGGAGCCATCTACATCCGCCAGCATCAGGAGCACAGACCAGCAGCAACTGGGCAGTATGGGGCTGCTGGACTTCCTTGGGCTTTGTGAAGATGTTGCCCTGATGGACCTATTGCTCACTGAGGCTCTACCTGTACTCATACCAGGTACACAGGTGAGTAGGGCATCGGACACTGATGATGACCTGACACTGAGCCTGGGTGGCATGAGATTGGACATGCCACCCAGGGTACAGGCCTGTTCACTGGCAGGGATTGCTACTGGTGGTGGTACAGCGCACATGCAGCCACCCCCATCCATGGTCATGCAGTGGTGAGTTGCAGCACCACCATCGCCAGCCATGGGGTGGTCAGTTCCCAGGATAGAGGTGCCACAGTGATGGTCCAGTAGGCAGCTGAGCAATGGTAGCAGGCAGTGGTGGCTACCATGCAGCACACCACAGGGGACACCAATGGGGAGCACCCCACATTCCTCACCTCCTACCTGGACCGCTGTACAGCATCCCCTGGCAGGGGATGTTTCTGGGCATGCTGCCACACCCCAGCAGGTCAGTGTCAGTCACAGGTTGCGCATTGTGCTGACAGGCTGGATGAGCACACCAGGCTGCTGTGGTTCTCCGTGGACAACCAGGCAATGCTCGGGGGCCCAGTTCCATCCACTGCGGGTAGAGTTGCACCACCAGTCTGAGCATGCAGACATTGGATGCACACAGCTGATTGGTGAGATCCAGCAGCTGCAGGGAACCACGAATGCATCGCTGGACTGCATTGCCGGTGCCATCACAGCCAGATTTGCATCGCTGGCATCCAGTGGGCATGGCAGGGTGTGTAGGACTCCCCATAGTGTAGCTTCAACACCACAGACCTGGCATCTGGTGACTCCAGCATGGCTGATGCCGGGATCTGACATGGCCATCACAGACACACCCGGTAGTAATCTCTTTGCTGGCCTGTTCACGCCAGTGAGGACCCAGTCTTGTTCCCACTCCTGTACCCCCATGAGTGTGTTAAGTACACCTCCAGTGGCTGTTGAGCAGCCTATGGCTGCCACACAGCTGGGGCATGGCAGTCCAAGTGGCCATGGTGGCTGTGCATCCACATGGTAGGCCTGCTGGTTGTGCTGTCCCATCCTGCTGCCCACTGCTGTTGTCTTCTGCACACTTGTCTGTGCGCGCACATGTGCTTGTGGCAGCATGTATGTGTGGTGTGTGGCATTGCCTCCATGTGTGCATGCTGTGTTGCAGAGCCTTGTGACATGGGCGTGATGAGGTCAGCACTGTGCCAGCCTTGCCTGTGTGCCAGTGCCTTCGGGCTGATCCATGCCACATGCAGCAGCATGTGTGTGTTTGTGCATCCTACCACTGCAGCCACCGCTAATGTCTGTGCCTCCCACATGCCCCACTGTGCCCAGCTGTATGCAATGTGATGTTGCCATTGACGCATGTGCACATCATGTCACGGGATGCCCTGTGTCCAGCCCAGTGGCCATGTGTGTATGTGCGCGTGTGCTTATGCCTGAGCATTGTGCTGTGGGTGTGTGGCTGTGTGTTTGTGCTGTCCCCATGCCTGCTGTGTGTGTCTGCCAGTGTCCCTGCATGCTTTCTTGTGTGGCCATGCACCTCAGAGTGTGTGTGTGTGTGTGTGTCTATTCCCTGCATGCACGGCTATCGTGGCTGGTACTCACCTGTGGTTCCCAAAGTGTTCCTGTATGATTGTTGACTTGTGCATCTGGGCCTGTGCAGCCATCCTATGGGTTTCTCCTCTGCATGGGTGGCTGCACACTCCCATCTGGCCCATCCTCCACATCCTCATCACTGCTGTTGCCCTAATCCACCTGGACAGCTATCCCATGGTCAATGGCCATGTTGTGCAGCATGCCGCAGGCCAGGAATAGTCCACAGGTTTTTGCAGGGCTGCATTGCAGGGCACCACTGTACCTGTCTAGGCAATGGAAACACATCTTGAGCATGCCAAAGGCTTTCTCAGTGATGTTGCGTTTGTGATGTGTACCTCACTGTACCTGTCCTCTGCTGCATTGGATGTGTGCCAGATGGGGGTGAGCAGCCAGGGGCACAGGGGGTAGGCACTGTCACCTGTGTGGGTAAGACGTGTAGGTTAGCTCGTGGCATTGCTTGTTCCCCTCTCCTCCCCTCACCCCTGCCCCCTACAGCCACCATGTTGGCTCCTGCTGTGTGTGGCATGGGCCTCTGCCCCCTGCATGGCCACTCCCACACCCCATCTAGTGCCATACTCACCTACTAGCTGACCCTTGGGGATCTCCCCATGCTCAAACCTCTGGCACAGGATGGAGATGTGCCAGATGAACGTGTCATGTGCAGTCCCAGGGTGGGTGGTGCTGACATTGAGGATGTGCCCTGTGGCATTGCACACCACCTGGCAGTTGACTGATGGGTATCCCTTTCTATTCATGTAGGTGGCACCCTCTGGGCCAGGTGGTGTGTGTATGGCCACGTGGTTGCAGTCTATTGCCCCGATCATGCCTGGCATGCATGCCACCCTGTGGAAGTCCTGCATGTTTGCTGTACACTCTGCCTGTGTGCTTGGGAATCGAATGAACTCTGAAGTGTGTGGCAGTAGGGCATTGAGGAACTGTGTGAGGAGGCGGGACATGGCCGACTGGGTTATTCCTGTGGTTGCCCCTGTTGGTTTCTGGAAGGTGCCTGTGGCAAGCAGGCACATTGCTGCTGTCACCTTGGTCTCCACTGTCATAGCGTGGCTCCTTCTGGTGGCTGCCTACAACTCATCATGACACAGCTTGCAGAGCTGCCTCAGAATTGACCTGTTCGGTTGGTACCAGCCCACGATCTCAACATCACCATAGTCCTCAAAAGTGAGGCGGGCACGGTACCGTCTGTGAGTGGCATACTGCCAATAGGCCCTTCCTTGGCCATGTTGCTGTTCCATCCTCCTCCTCACACCCTTCATTACTGCCTCCATCAGGAATGGCCCAGCATCCATCTCCGTCTGGTTCTGTTCCTTGCTCATCTGCTGTGTGTGTGTTTGAGCCTCTTTTATAGGCTCAAGTCTGTGCGGCGCAAGTTGTGCATTGCACAAATCCTCTGAATATCTGCCCCAAGGGTTTGAAAGGATTTTCATACAGTCCATGAATGAATAACTGTAGATAGTGATTATATTGCAGAGATATACTGTAAAATACCTTAAAGTCATTCCTGTTATACTTAGCACTACAAGCTAACCCAACATATTCATGTCATCTTATTTTCACTGATGAAACACTAGTGCTGCTGTTGCATAGTGATTTCACTAATATTCAATGGACCCAATTCTAGAAGGGTTAGCACAAGTTGCAAGGTGACTTGTGCCAAATGCAGTTGCACAACGGACCCTGCGCCCAATTCCCTATCGGGCAGGGTTCCCACGACTAAGTCCTGCGACTTGTGCCAACCCGAACTGTATGCCACAGGAAGGGCATATCTGAGCAGGTTGAGGCAAGCCAGAAATTGCCCAGGTAATGGGCGTAAGTGCCCCCCAAGCCCCAAACTCAATATATAACAAGGAGCCCTTATGGGCTAGTGGTTCCCTGCCCCCCGCAGTTATGCTCCTGGTAAATATAAAAAATTCCCAACAGGGCTACTGAACCCCCCCTCCAGTCATGCTCCTGGTAAATATAAAGAATAGCCCTGCAGGCTAGTGGAACCACCCCTTCAGTCATGCTCCCAGTAAATATAGAAATTGCCCTTCAGGGCTAGCAGATCCCCCATTCCCTATCCCTGAACCACAAGTGTGGGCAGTAATGCAAACTGTTGAAATAATAAATGCAAACACAGCCCCATTATCCCTGATAGTCTAGTGCCCCCCACCGAGCAGTGCCAGACCACCCTGCTTCCCCCCACTCGTACCCAGCCTGAGACTGGCACAGCCCACCTCTCACCACCGTGGCCAGCAGCTGACTGAGCCCTGTATGAGCGTGTAGTACTGTACATAGTACATGCTCAAGGAATGCAGCTCATTCACTGAGTGTGTACTATGTATAGTAGTGGTACTTGAAAGTTTCTACCATGTCCCTCCTCTCCCTCCCTTCTTCAAGGGTATACATATTAAGCTCCTTTAGTCTCTCTTCAAATGACCTCTGGTGCAGACCCTGCATCATTTTAGTTGCCCTCCTCTGGACTACCTCCATCCTGTATATGTCCTTGTGGACATGGGGTCTCCAGAACTGCATGCAGTACTCCAGATGGGGTCTCACCAATTGTCTGTACAGAGGGATAACAACTTCTTGTTTTCTACTGGTGATGACTCTCCCTATGCATCCCATTATCCCCCCAGCCCTCCTTACTGCCTTCTCACATTGCTTGCCTACCTTTAGGTAATCTGATATGACTACCCCCAGGTTCCTTTCCATTTTTGTTGTCATTAATACCCTCCCCCACTGTGTACTCTTCCCTTGGGTTTTTATTCTCCAGGTGCATTATTTTGCACTTCTTTGCATTGAATCTAAGCTGCCATACTTTTAACCATTCCTCCAACCTTACCAAGTCCCTTATCATCCTATCCACCCCCTTGTGTATCAACCTTGTTGCATATCTTTGTGTCATCTGCAAAGATGCATACTTTTCCTTCCAGTCCCTCCGCAATGTCACCTATAAAGACATTAAAGAGGACCCATCCCAGTACCGAACCCTGTGGTACCCCATTAGTAACCCCCCCTTTCTTTGGAGTGGACTCCGTTTACTATCACCCTCTGCGTCCTGTTGTCCAGCCAATTTTTTACCCAGGTTACCACCCTGGGACCCACTCCCAGATTAGCTAATTTGTTTATTACTCTTTTGTGTGGGATTGTGTCAAATGTCTTGCTAAAGTCTAGGTAGGCCACATCCACAGTACTCCCTGGTCTACTACTTTGGTCAGCCAGTCAAAAAAATCTATTATATTCATCTGACATGACCTTCCTGCTGTGAATCCATGCTGCCTTGGGTCCTGTGCCCTGCTGGCCTCTAGGTAGACAACAATTCTGTCTTTCAGAAGTGATTCCATCATTTTCCCTTCCACTGAGGTCAAACTAACAGGTCTGTAGTTTCCTGCCTCTGCCTTGCTCCCACTTTTGTGAAGGGGAATCACATCTGCCCTCCTCCAGTCCTCAGGTACCACACTCTCCTCCCATGATTTGTTAATCCTACTACCCTTTGGTAGTCAGTGGTGCCACTAGTTCTCCCCTTAGTTCTTTCAGAATTCTGGGGTGAATCCCATCAGGCCCCATTGCTTTGTCCACCTTCAGTTTTAGAAGTTCTTTCAGTACTCTTTCTTCTGTGAATGGACTGGTATCGACCTCCCTATCCAGTATGCTTCTATTATTTGGTTTAGGTACCCCTCCTCCTCTTCTTTTGTGAATACTAAACAGAAGTACTCATACAGTATCTCTGCTTCATCACTGTCACCCTCTGCCCACCCCATTCCCCTTTATTAAGCCTCACTATCCCTCCCCTGGTCTTTCTTCACTCCCTAATGTACCTATAAAAGGTTTTATCCTGCCTCTTAACTGAGCTGGCTATCTTTTCCTCAATTTGGGCCTTTGCTATTCTGACTGCCTTCCCTGCTTCCTTCTGCTTTAATTGGCAATTCCCTCCATTTTGTATGTAGTGGGCAAATAAACAAAATATTTTATAAATTCTCTTCTTGTCCCTCATTGCAGAAACATTCCTTACTCCCAGTTTGAGTATTTTTAGCATATCTCAGTTTAATATTTTTGAGAGCAATACATTCATGCCTACATTCTGTAATTATTTTCCTCTCATTTGTGATTAAGGAGACCATCAAATGTTGTTCACACTCATGCACATTTATTTTTAGCATACCATGAATTTAATTTAGATGCTGTAATTTCTGCAAGATCTTTTTTTTTGCATTGTTCGAAAGTTATATTTTTGATATACAGTACAAAGTTTGTTGATCTAGCTATTCCCTTCTTTTGACTCCTTCCATAGGTTCAACAAGTTCCCCGCAGACACACATCTCAAGGACAACACTCCTTCACATCCAGAGCATCATCCTGGTACAACTCACTTCCTCCAGAAGTTACTAATAATACTTCTTTGGGCACTTTTAAGCACAGTCTTCATCAATACCTTGTCATTAAGGCCTTCTGTGATTGCTTCTCCTAATCTAACCCTATCCTCCTCTCTTTTGCCTTCCAATAACTTCCCCTTTCCCTCTCTCACCTTTCACTCTTCCTTCTCCTGGCATCCTATGCCTCTTCCACTGGTTTCTCTGATTTCACCTCCTCCCCTTCCCCCTCCATCCCCCGTGCCAATGCTATCTAGTCTCTCTTTCCCCACCTACCTCACCTCTACCACCTTTTGCGTCAGCCTTTCTGACCTATTCCACCTGTAACTGCCTGTTCCTCTTATCTCTTCGCCTCCCTAATTTTTTTTATTAAATATGTGACCTGATGTGTATCTGCCAATCAAATATTTATAACTGACAATGCCTCTGGCTGCCTTAATTTGTCTTAATTGTATAATGTATTCTGATTGTGTTTTGTCTTCTCATCATCTGACATGGAACCTTTGTTAAAAAAAGCCTTGGCTCAAAGAAGTTATCCAAAAATTTAAATAAATATATACATAAATAACAAATAAATAAATAAATAAAGTAAATAAAAAACAAGTTACAGATTCTTTTTTTTGTGTTGTTCGGAAATTTTAGTTTTGATATACAGTACAAGGTTTGTTGATATAGTTATTCCCTTTATTGACTCCTCCAATAGGTTCAGCAAGTTACAGGTTAATAAAATGCTCTTTAACTACATAACCCTCTGAGATAAGAAGGATAACTTCTACCAGGTTTTTTTCTCCAACAGACAAGCTCTTGGCCATGGGTTGACATTGTTATTTAAAATTCTTAACCAATAACTCATTTTTATTATTGAAATAACTACAGCTTCTATAGGGACTCTGCCAAGTTCTGCCCTGAAATGGTGTTCTTGCCAATATTTTCCATCTTTAAGTAAAGCATGGAATAATAGTAAAAATAGACTATTCATACTACAGAGACAGTAGTGACACCATGCTTCTTCTCCATAGAGCAATTCAGGATTCAGTTTTGCTTCACCTGCCTTCAGTGCTGGGATCTCCATTAACCCACCATAGAGGAAATGAAATCTAATAATACCCTGGGTAATTTGTTTTATTTTTTTTTTCAGTTGAGATTGTATGTATTTTGCCCACTGCCATTAGATGAAATGTAACCCCTAAATATGTATATTCTTGAAAAAGTTTCAAATGGTTATTGTTTATATAAAAATTGAACAGAATTTTTCTCCAAAACTTATTGTTTTTGCTCTATTGAAATTCATAGTCAAATTTCGACTAGAACAAATATTGTAAACATGATTACGTTTGCACTGTAAACCAATAGGAGACAATGATATTTGTATCATGTCATCAGCATAAGCCATGAGCGGACATGATTTACTGAGAATGTTGAAGAAGTGAAAACTACCATTGTCCATATTTGTCAGAATTTCATTTATATATATATCTGTATTTTAAAAAGTAGGGGAGGGAACAGACAACCCTATTTCACTTCCCTGTTCGATGGAAATGAATTGGTGAGATTACATTTCAATTCAAATCTGATATGAGTTCTGTTAGTTTAATGTAACTGTATTGCTGGATATAAGTCAGTAATAAGCCATGACAGGGTGTACATTATAGGATTTTAATGCATGCCCCAGGGGTCTAGCAAGGCACGTGGTGGAAGACTGAATGTCCTTATATCCCTGGTAAGTGCATTAAAATCCTATATTGCACACCATGGAAGGGCTTATTACACTTTTAAAATGGCTCTAAGTAGGTTTTCTAGGGAAGGAAAATAAGATTCTGCACCTAACCATGCATTTATAGAGATTTTACTGAGATCACTCAGTAAGAGAGGTATTCAGGGGAGGGAGGTAAACAACAGCCCATTCATGGTGGAAAGAGTCCTAGAAGAACTCTGGAAAATAAAAGCAGATAAGGCAATGGGGCCAGATGGGATCCACCCCAGAGTACCAAAGGAACTCAAGAAAGTGCTGGTGGAACCACTGGCTGTCCCTTTCAGTGCATCACTAGGAACAGGAGAGGCACCTGAGGACTAAAGAAGGGCAGATGTGGTCCCTCTCCACAAGTGTAGAACCAAAGAGGAGGCAGACAATTACAGGCCTATAAGCCTGACCTCAGTAGTGGGGAAACAAATGGAATCCTTACTTAAGGAGAGGATTGTGAAGTTTCTGGAGAATAGCAGGGCACAGGATCCAAGGCAGCATGGATTCTCAGTGGTAAGGTCATGTCAGATGAATCTTATATATTTCTTTGACTGGGTAACCAGGGTGGTAGATCAGGGGGGCAGTGGATGTAGCCTACCTGGATTTCAGCAAGGTCTTCGACACCCTCCTGCACAGGAGATTACTAAATATATTGGGGAACATGGGAGTGGATCCTATGGTAATAAAGTGGGTTGGGAATAGAGATGCAGTGAATTTAAAATCCGCCGGTGAAGTGGCCACTTTGCATTAACCTAATGCTACGTGAAGTGGCCATTGGGAAGTGCTCACTTTTTCTTGTCATTATGATTTCACATTGCCACTCTGCCTTAGCGTGAAGTAAGACAAAGTGACAACAATATAGGCAGCCCCCTACACATCACATGGCTTACAGTAGTGTAAATCACATGCTTTAGCCAGGCAGGAAGAAAGTGAGTTATAAAAACAGTTAGTTTCACTTTATCCTTTGCAGTGGTAGAAGGAGGAAGCATTTTGTGTATAGAGGAGAGTCTGGAGTGGTATATTTGTTCCTTGCCAAAAAACAAACAGTTTTTTTTAAAAGCTAAATCTTTAGTTTTTTTTGTAGTGTGTTTTTTCAGTTTTTTTTTGCTACTGATTTGTTTGTTTTATAAGTTTTGTTTTGTGTGTGTGTGTGTGTGTGTGTGTGTGTGTATGTGTGTGACTGTGTGTGTGAGACTGTGAGTGTGTGTGTGTGAAGCAGTCTTTCTTTGTGTTAGGCATTGGTCAGAGAAGGAATTAGTTGGTTGTGCGTGATGGACCCAGGAGGAGAGTCTGTGGCCCGTGGGCATGGGCAGAGTGGAGTGCGCATGCGTGGGGGCAGTCAGGTATCATTGGACCACTCCCGACTCTTTCGTGTTGTCTCTCTGCCTCTGGAAGCAGCAGCAGCAGCAGCACCACCAGTGCCACCGGCAGCGTCACATCCACCATGTCCGCCATGACCAACACCAGTAGCAGCTGCAGGGGCTCCAGCAGCACCCCTCCTCCACCTCCACAGATGCAGTTGAAGCCCCAGGTGCATGATGGTGCTGCTGGCAGTAAATCTGCCCCTCCTGTGCCGGGTCCCCCAGCAACTCCCCAGTTTGGCAGCTTTTTAACTGTGTGGGGTGGGCACACTATTGTGGTTTGTCGTTTATGTGAATTGCAGGTGCACCGTGGCCCCCGGGGACACATTTGGGGACCGGTGGCCAGTGCACACATATGACAAACCACCACAAGGTGGAGTGGCAGGCTGCCACTGAAAGGGCCAGGCCTCCACCTGCTGGCTCTTCTGTGGCAGTGGCAGTGGGTGCGGGGGGTTTTGTGCCTCACCATCGCAGCAGGAGGAGGGCAACAGCAGCAGCTGCTCCATCACCACCACAGCCACCAGCACCACCCTCACCACCACCACCACCACCACCTGGCCTCCCCCCACACACAGTGACTGCAATGCAGGTAAACATTGCACTGGTGTGGGAGGCCATTGAGAAAAGCAATGAGAGGGTGGGTGCTGTGCAGCAGCAGGTGGAGCAGATCGAGCAAAACCAGCTGCAGATAGTGTCAATGCTCCACCTGCTGCTGCAACACCATGGAATCCTCCATTAACTTATTTTTTCTGGACCCCCCCCCACTGTTGTAGTGTTTTGTAATTTTCTTTTTTTAATGTTTAATAATAGGCAGTCATGCATGCTCCTATTGCCCTGTTGTTATAATCCAGTGCCTCAGTAATATTTACTTTCTGTTGTGGAGTGGTTGTGGAAAAGCTGGTGTGAGCAGCGCAAGTATGATGTGCTAAACTGCATGTGTGTAGTTAGTGTTGTTTCTTCTTTGTGTGTGTGTGCATGCATGACATCAGACATTGTGCAGCTTCTTGCAAACATATATTGCTGACTTGTTGTAGTGTTTATGGCATAAAGAATTGCAAGCAGAATAACATATATTTTATTGTCACCATCATCATCAGCAGACTAAGTGATACAATACTTTTTCAGAGGTGTCTGGCCAAAATGCACCTTAGCCACATACTGCACACATGACTTTTAGGAAAGCATGTGCTTTTTGAGCTATGATCTCTGCTAAGTCATGTGTGCACTGTGAGTGACTGAGGTGCACAGTGACCCGATACCTCTAAAAAAATATCATATCACTTACTCCTCTGGTGCTGATGGTACAAACAAAATATACATCATGTATTCTTTGTTATCCTTATTCTTGAGATACTGCAACAAGTCACATCATATATATGTTTGCATGAAGCTGGACAATGTATGTATACACAGGAAAGAACACTAACGGCACACATGCAGTTTAGCACAACATACTTGCACTGCTCAGTCATGCTTTTTGTGAAACACTTCAAATCATGAGTCCCGACACAAAGTAAACATTACTTGGGCTCCATAAATATTTTTTTTGTGAAATAGACATTAAAGAGATTCACCATGTTACAGCAGTGCACCCGATATATGAGTGCCTTTCTTCCAGGGGAATCTTTCTTGCACAACATGTCCTTACATAGTGCAATACTTTTCTGGCAAAACCACCCATAATTTCATTAAAGTGGGTCATGGAGGACTTCCCGTTCTGAAGAGCCACCCCAAGTTCTGCCCGCTGTGCTCAGCAACATTATGACATGATGCCTGGGAGAGTGCTTGGGCGTGCTCCATTATACTGAATGGCCGGCAGCTTTCTGAATGTTTCTTTATGTTATAATGATTAGTTTGTGGTGAAACGTGGGTATGTTTCGACTAACAAGAACCCTGTTAGTGGAAACGTGCCCACATTTAACCACAAACTGACCATTATAACATTAAGAAACATTCAAAAAGCTGCCGGTCATTCAGTATAATGGAGCGCACCCCCATGCTCTCTCGGGCATCATGTCATAACTTTGCTGAGCATGGGGGGAAGAACTTGGGTGGTTCTTCAGAACAGGAAGTCCTCCGTGACCTGCTTTAATGAAATTACAGGCATTTTTGCCAGAAAAGCATTGTACTAAGGACATGTGGTGCAAGAAAGATTCCCCTGGAGGTAAGGCACCCATATATTGGGTCCAATACCATAATAACTATGTAACTTGGTGAATCTCTTTAAAGCAGCAGTGCAACAATCTGTTGAAAATTTTGACCTATACATTTTAATGCTATTTTACATTGCCACTTTACTTACATCCTGACTTGCATGATACTATTATTTTCAGCAGTTGAATCTGCTTTACTACTTTTTTTCATGTCTGAAATAATAAAAGGAAAACTCCTTTTAATACAGTGCAGACCGGGTCTTTGTCAGTATTTTCCACTGCTTTTCTCCATCAGTTGTTATAAATCACTTCTGTTGTAAAATTAACAGTTATACAGCAGGCAGTGTTTTATGACCTCACAGAATAATATTTATTCAAAAACAGCTGCAAATAGTGATAGAAACCTGGTCAGAACAATATTACAATGCGAGCTCCTTTTTTTTCAGACATGAGAAAAAGTAGTGAAGCAGACACAAATTGTGAAAAGAAGGGTATCATACAAGTCAGGAGGTAACTAGTGGCTGGCAATATAAAATAGCATAAAAAGTATAGGTCAAAATTGCCACCACATTGTTGCAATGCTACTTTCATTTATAATTTAAGTATGACATTATGTGCTCACAATCACAACATACAAAATGCGTCTGTCTTGTGTCCAGAAAATTGACAAGTGCCAATGAAGTGAAATGGAAGCGTTACACCACATACAAAGTCCCCCAGAATTTATTGCACAGTCAGTCATGTGCACAGTGTCCACACAGAGTCCTCAGATTTTTTCTGCATCCCCAAAATGCATCTGTCTTGTGTCCAGAAAATTGACAAGTGGTAATAAAGTGAAATGAGAGCATTACACCACATGCAAAGTCCCCCAGAATTTATTACGCAGTCTGTCATGCATGCAGTGGTCACACAGAGTCACCAGATTTTTTCTGCATCCCCAAAATGCATCTGTCTTGTGTCCAGAAAATTGACAAGTGGTAATGAAGTGAAATGGGAGCGTTACATCACATACAAAGTCCCATCAGAAATGATGACCATGAGCAAACTGTTGCTGGTCCAATGTGTGTTGCTATTCCCACAAATGCAATGCAATTATCTCAACTGGAAGGAAGGGTGCTCTTTGTCTGTACACTAATAGTAGCCTTGGTGAGTTTATATATTATATATCTATATATATAGATATATATATATGTATTCTATGAAAAAAACTGTGTTAATGCATTATTTAGGGTTAAACCACAAAAAGCCAGGAAATGAAAAATCTTTAGGGTTGCCCTTCCCCTCCAGACCCACCAATCATCCCAAGATTGACAGATGATGGGGTATGTCACTGGGGTTGTGAGCTGTAAATGTCACCCCATTCCATGTCTACTCATATTCAGAAGGGATAGAAAAAAGAATGGGGTGACATTTAGGCCTCATGACCCTAATGACACACCCCATTATCTGTCAGTCTTGGGATGATTGGTGGGTCTGGGGTAGAGGGGCAATCCTAAAGACTTTTCATTTCCTGACTTTTTGTGGTTTAACCCTAAATGATGCACCAATGCAGTTTTTTGCATAGAATTTCCTTACTTTTTAAGAAAGAATAAAGAGTAAAAAGTTGCACAAGTTGATGGAAGAGTGGGGCCCAAAGGACCCCACACCCCCACCAACTTGCAAGTGCTGAGCTACATTACACACCTGATGACTAAAAAGTACATTGACAACAGCAAAGCCAACTACATACAAATGTCAAGCTAGTACAACAATGGAAAATGCTGTCTGCAAAATGTAAACTGTGCCACTCAATATCTCCACAAAAAAATACATTCTCCGACACATAAACACTGCAGTTCACATCTACAGGACATGCCGTCAACACCCTTCAAATTTCAAGTGAAAAGACCAAATCATGTCTGAGATATAACATTTTAAAATTTTATAATTTCATTTGTCAGAGTGGCAGAGTTCCACACCTGTTGACATTTAACAGACATAACAACTGAAAACAACATCCATGACACTAAGGCTAATTATCCTATCAATTTCAAGCCACCAGCACAATGCAAAATGCTGTCCTCAGAACGTAAACTGCGCCACTCAATATCTCCGCAAAAAATATATTTTCTAACATGTAAATACCGTAATGTACATCTACAGGACATGCTGTAAACACCCTCCATATTTCAAGTAAAAAGACTAAACCATTTCCGAGATATTTAATGTTAAAGATTGGTAAACTTGCCCTATCTATTCCATTATAAAAAATCTGGCCATCTTGTCCCTATTTTGTGATCAAATATCACGATCAAAGAATCTCACAATCAAAGAATTTGAAGGCTCACAATCAAAGAATATAAAATGCTGTAATTCAAAAATTTGAAGAAATTCTGATAAACCACCACCATGGTTCAACAGAACAAAGCCCCTGAGCAAAACCCACCCTCAATTGTCTTCCTAGGGCACCCTTGGGCTGAGAAATTAGATTTTTTTAATTAGGCCATCTTGTACCTCACTCACAAGGCATGATCACGATCAAAGAATCTCACAATCAAAGAATTTGCAGGCTCATGATCAAAAATTAAAAAATGCTGTAATTCAAACATTTGAAGGAATTGCAGTAAACCACCACCATGGTTCAACAGAACAAAGCCCCCTGAGCAAAACCCACCCTCATTTATCTTCCTAGGGCACCCTTGGGGCTGACAAATTAGATTTTTTAATTTGACCATCTCATCCCTCGCTCACAATGCATGATCACGATCAAAGAATTTGCAGGCTCGCGATCAAAGAAATTGCATGCTCATGATCAAAGAATAAAAAAATGGTGAAACAATATTTTTTGACAGATTTAAAGAGGATAGGAAATAAAAAACATCTACCATAAAATGAGATATGTCCTGTCTTTCTCTCTAACATCGTATATGTGTTTCTAGGAATAAAATTACCAGTCAAGAGTGTCACGTTATTTACTTATTTTTATTGTACTGAATACAGCAATATGGCTGTTACAGTGTCCACCTCAGTCCAGTTTCCAGTTTCCATATCTGAAAAGTGAGCATGCCAGTGGTGCCACGACATCTCCGTTTATGGTTTTGGTGCCACCTAATGTCCTTGCATTAATCACACATTCTTTATCATGGATCTGTAAATGAGTTATTTTTTAGTTGTAGATGAGGTTTTCATTCTGTAGCCTGATTCTGTATTAAAACCAAACAGACACCTATAACTAAGTCTATAGAGGAAACTGAATTTCAGCTGACTCTACATTTATGTGTGTTTTAATGACAAGATTAAACCGTATGATGTCCATGTTGGGGGGGTAATTGAGCGGCAGATGAGGCAACTTAATTTAAATCAAAAACTATGAGTAGGGTAGCCCAGTACTTCAACACTGAAACGGAGATCCAAAATAGTTGACACATGAATACTTCATTAGTAGAAACCCATCATTTAAAGTGCCAGAATGACATATGACATACAATCTGCCTGTAACCATCCTAGATAGCAATTAAATGATTCTGTCCTCATCTGAATTATGAGCCTCTACTAATTTCTCAAAAAAAATTGAACCAGTACACATGGAACGTTTGTCATTCTGGGAACTGTCTCTTTCATCTTTATGCACTCCCCTCCCCACCAACTTGAGCATTCAGCTCAGCTCTTGTCTGAACAATATACATTTCAGCTGTTATCTTTTGCTGGGTCGAGACATATGCTGACCAACATGTAGTGCAAAAATTAGACTCAAGGGTTATTTGGTAAACTTATCTGGTCTTGTTCAGCACCCACTCTCACATACACGCTACCCCAGTCGTCAGGCATTAAAAAATGTCTGATAACCAAGATGATTCTAAAATATAAAAATGAAAATTGCAACTCCCCATTCAATGAAAAAAGTTTGTGTTGAAATGTGGTCATTCCACAAATCGTAGCATTTGCTCTCCTGGTTAAACTGTCACTAGCAATCTAAATCAAGCACTGTCACAATAAATAGAAAACATTGGCTCTGCTTCAATTCCCAATTCCGTCTCTCACCACCGTGCTCTTCAAATACCATTGCAGTCTCAGTGCAAACACATCTGAGCTGCATTTACCAGATGGGCAGACCTCAGAGACTGAGAAGCAGATGTTTGAAATCCACAGAATGGGTTAACCAGACAACCCCCAAATCTCATTCTTTACAGTAAATGTTAATCAGACATCACATCTTAACACAGTAAAAGACAACAGCAAAATATTTATACGGTGTCCAGATAAGCTGAGCTGAAAGCCAATGTGAGTCTGTGGTCGTCTATTTTTTTTTACCGATACTACACAAAAATGAAGACCCACAACAGCCAGCACAAAAGTCACAAGTATTTCTTAAGTATTACCATGTGTACTGGTTTCGTTTTTTTTAAAGAAATCAATAGTGATATATAAAATGACTCCGACTCAAAACCCAGACATGCTTGAACTGCATAGTGCAACAGCATCCAATGCACAAACAACTCATAATCTAGCCACACTGCCTCCAATCTTGAAACCTCATGCTGACTTGGAATGTTGATCCTTGTAACTGTTTAGTGACCAAACGCAAGTTAAAAAATAATATTAAAATGAATACATTACACAACTTTAATGTTGTAATATGTCTAATAAAGTATAAATACCAAAAAAGCTGTTACTGGTATGGAATTACTTTCCTGTCCCCTTTAAATGAAACCAACGCCATGTCTCTATAGAACAAAGCCCCCTGAGCAAAACCCAGCCTCATATGAGTCCGTAGCCCACCCCTGAGCTGAGATAATTGTGTTTTCAGCTCACGATGCAAGATCACAATCAGAGAATCTCGCGATCAAAGAATTTGCAGGCGTGAGATCAATGATCGTTAGCGAGCAGCAATCAAAGATTTTAAAACATTACAACTCTATTTTTTGACAATTTTGAATGAAACCAAAGGCATGGCTCGATAGATCAGAGTCCCCTGAGTAAAACCCATCCAAGTTTTAGTTCAGGAGTGATCCCTGAGCAAAGATATTTGTGTTTTTACGATCAGAAATCTTAAAACAAGATGGCAGACTTCATGATCAAAGAATTCTCGGGGACAAAGATTATTTGACTGCGAGGCTGCAAATTCTTTGATCACCAGCCGAGATGAGATGGCCCAAACCCCATTCTTTGTTCGCAATACAACCATATAAATTTTCCCATTGACTTATAATGGGAAATTATAAGTGGCATAACTTTTGAATGCCTTAATATTTGTTTACCAAATGAAAAGCGGCATATTTGGCCATGAAGGCTCTTTCAAATGAGTCATCTCACAGAGCAGCATGACACACAATGGCCATGCAGCACCAAGGACAATATCCCAAAAACTGTCCCCAAAACTGGATAATTTTGCATTTTTCTGCATTTTTGTGCACAAAGACTGTGGGCCAGATTTTCAAAGGCCTTAGATTGATGCAAGTTGCTTGCATCAAACAGGTCTGATGCAAGGGCACCTTGCACCAAGGGCTGTGCCAAGTGGGAATTTGAAAGCCAGCCTTAATTACCCAGCAGGCTACCTGCACTGAAGTGTGCTAGTGCCATCCTTGCACCACAAAAGTGGCTGCGGCATGGTGCTGGGGGCTTGTGGCAGACTCAGTCTGCCACAGCACTTGGATCCAGAATTTGAAAGAATCCTCCAGGAACCAAGTGCCAAGTACCCTTAGACCAGTGAGGGGCAGGTCTAAGGGGACTTAGATGGCTCCTGGGGGGTCATCCTGTAGGTGCCACCATGTGGCCCACCCCATCCATCACTGGTGGGTGATCCCAGGTGGTCTGGTGATCCCCCCTCACCCCATCACAGTCCTCAACACCCACGTCCATGTGTACTGACAACCCCCCCGTACCCATCTCAGCACTCCAACACCCCTCCTGTACCCAATCCAGTGACTGACACAGCCCTCCACACACCACCATGGCTGGCCACTGAATGAGCAGTCTGTGTGTGTACTGTATACAGTACATGCACGGACTGCCCATTCGACAGCCGGCCAGAGTGGTGTGTGGAGGGCTGTGCCAGTCACCGGATCAAGGTACGGGAGGGGGATGGGAGTGCTGAGATGGATAGAGGGCACTAGCCCACCAGGGTACTGGGGAGTGTTGTGGTGCTGGTGCCGTTGGCACGGTGGTGTTGGGGGGGCAGTGCCCAGTTGCCAGCCCCTGTCTGTTGCTGCTGTGGACTTTCTGCAGCCGTTGCGGCATTCCTGGTGGGTACACCACATGTCAGGTGCAGCACCCCCATTGCTGCAAGCCTCTGGACTTAGGCGCTGGGACCCTGTTAGGTAGAAATTCAGGCACAGGGTCCTGGGCGCACCACACTCGGTGCAAGCTGCCATTGTCACAGCTTGCGCCGGGGCTATGAAATTCTTGCCCCCATAAGTCTGACTGAAACAAAATTTGGCAAACTGAGAGATCTACCATGCCCCGCCGTGCATACCATATTTCAGGCAAATCCGTTGAACGGGTCCAAAGTTATTAACGTGCAAAATTTTGAGTTTAACATAGAAGTTCCTTCATAACCCTAAATATAGCGGCGTGACCGTGCCACTATAATATATATTTTTGTATTTTGTAGGGGGGGTTGACATATATAGACATGTACTCATTGTATTATTTTGCATCACAGGTCACAGATACTGTTGGTGTGCACATTCCAGTGCTTGATGAGAACTTTTAGCGTAGAAATTGGAAATGGATAACTCTCAAGCCAATGAAGGTTTAAGTATTTTTTTGGGGGGGAAGCATATTTGCAGGTAGGTCTCATCAGTGGTTTCTTATTTGGTTACTTCTTCACAGATTTCATCTGCATCCTTCTCAAGTCTGGTTGGTAAGGAAGGTCATGGACATCAATTGAAACAACTTCTGTGTGTTGCATGTCTGCCTCAGCCCGGGGGTGGGGATGCCTGATGTTGAAGAACTTCTGTGGTTAATGAAACTATGCCACAACAAAGCATCTGGAAGTTTCTTAAAAAAAGAAATGAAGGAGTTATTACAACTTGATTGCAGCAGTAACACATTATGTGTAAGCCGTGGCTGTTCCACGGGTATCTGGATGATAATCACAGATAGTAAGCTGTCCCACTGCAATCAGCAGATCAATTACAACTTAATTTAGTACCAGGCTATGTAACAAATATACTGTGCCAGTGTCCCTGGTTCTCAACCTCAACTCAAGTTACATCTCAAAACCACATCTTGCCAAGTAACACAACCTGTGTGCAACTTTTTCAACACCGTCATGGCTGTACAGCTGCAAGTTCAGAATAAAGTGCATGATATCTTGCAGAAATAGTTTTTGCGATGTACACGTCACCAAGTTTATGAATTCCTCATCAGTCAGATTTTTTGCACTCTTTAAAAAAAAATTGAATGGATGAAATATGTTATTTATTTATTTATCTATTTAGGGATTCAGATCATACCTTTGAGCTCAGAGCTCTTTTACAAAGGTTCCTTGTCAAACAGTGACAATGACAACAATAACAAACAGTTTATATACAATACTCAATAGTACGGTAGGTAGTTAGTACAATAAGGTTACATTGTCATTTATAGTACCAATGGTGATAGTACAGCATCAAGAGCATTCAACTAGGGTAAAGGACAGTGTTTATATGTAGTGAAGGAGATAAAGAGGTGAGACACCTAGTGTGAGAGTTCAAGGAGGAGTCAAGGTGAGGGGGAAGGGAGACTGGGGGGAGGGTGGGGCGGCCAACAGAAGTGGCTTTTTCTAGGAGGTTGGGAGGTAGTGGTAGTAGGTTGGTTTTAAGGTTGATCCAGTGGAGGAAAAGGCACAGGGGGAGAAGAAGACAAAGGGATAGGGCAAGAGGGGAAGAGTGGGGGTAAAAGGAAGGGGAAGTAGAGTGTGAGTGAGTGGGTATTATAGGTGTTAGAGTTCTAGTGGCAGTTACAAACTGTCCTAGTAAGAAGGTGTTGCCTTAGGCCATTTTTGAGTTGCGAGATGCATTGGGAGTTTAGAATGTGCACTGGGATTTCATTGAGCCATTGTGGGGCCCTATAGCTAAAAGCACGCTGTCCCTGCACAGTTCGACGGAAAGGTGTTGATAGGGCCCCCCTCATCCTGCCTCTAGTAGTATAGCTGGCAGCACTTGGTGTTAAGATGCTAGAAATGCATGAGGCGATTTTACCCATTAGTGCCTTTTTTCCAAGGAAACATGTTTGGAATATAATCCTGTTCTTTAGTGGCAGCCAATTGGTCTCCTCGTATAAGGAGCAGGTGTGGGTATTTCGATCTGCAGCCATAGTAAACCTACATGCCTTGTTGAGGCCAATGTGAATCCTTTTTAGTGCAGTGTCTGTTGCTGCACCATAGACCACCAATCCATAGTCGATGGCAGAAAGGATGGAGCTGGAGACTGAGAGACGGAGGGCCTCTGGAGTGAGATACTTATTATGCCTACAGAGTACACCCAGCTTGGTGTTCACTGCCTGTATAAATAAAATATATATACTTACCAGTATGGCTTTGAAATGGATATTCCATAGGTTCCTGTGTACGGTACTGGTGCAGTACCATTGATACTGACTTTCAGTGAAGGAGAGCCATTTTTTGTTAACAAGTAAAAAAACAAAATATGTTTACCATACGTGTTTGACCATTGCAGCTCAGAAAGGCAACAGAAAACAAAACATACAGCTAAAGGAAGTTGAATAGCATAAAAAACAGTACACATACTCACTTTATAATTTTAATATTAAGAAGCCCTGTGTTTGTGGATGATGGATGTGGTCTCCTGTTCGACTCCCTCTGCCTTGGCATGGTCAATGTAATGGGAAAACATTGTTAGAATGACACTGGTGGTGGGTGCTGGTGGTGATAGCTGTGGCACATGATGACATTCCCTGTGACATCTTCCTGCATCTGGTGGTGGTGGCAGTGGCTAACAGTGGTGGTGGTGGTCCGGTGGGGCACACAAAGTCATTCTCTGTGGTGGCAGTGGGTAACATCAGTCCTGGTGGTGGTGGTCTGGGGGGCACACAAGGTCATTCTCTGTGGTGGCAGTGGGTAACATTAGTCCTGGTGGTGGTGGTCTGGGGTGGCACACAAGGTAATTCTCTATGGTGGCAGTGGCCAACATTGGTCCTGGTGGTGGTGGTCTGGGGGGCCACACAAAGTCATTCTCTGTGGTGGCAGTGGCTAACATCGGTCCTGTGGTGGTGGTCCGGGAGGCACAAAAGGTAATTCTCTATGGTGGCAGTGGCTAACATTGGTCCTGGTGGTGGTGGTCTGGGGTGGCCACACAAAGTCATTCTCTGTGGTGGCAGTGGCTAACATCGGTCCTGTGGGGGTGGTCCGGGGGGCACACAAAGTCATTCTCTGTGGTGGCAGTGGCTAACATCGGTCATGGTGGTGGTGGTGGTCCGGGGAGGCAAAAACACAGTCATTCTCTGTAGTGGCAGTGGCTAACATTGGTCCTGGTGGTGGTGGTCCAGGGGGGCACACAAAGTCATTCTCTGTGGTGGCAGTGGCTAACAACGGTCCTGGTGGTGGTCTGGGGGGCACACAAAGTCATGAAAAAGAAAAAATGTATCATACAGCAAATGTCACCGCCTTTTAACAACTTCAGTTAAAACCTGTCAACATTAACCACATCATCATCCTCATAAAGAAAGCTGACCACACAGTCATCTATGTCTGAAGTCTGACCAGTGGAAAATTCTTTCTCCATTGTGTCAATATCTATGTCAGTAGTAAGCTGTTTCATGCCACTGCCAGTGCCACCAGGATGGTCCATTTCTACATCACCAAAACCACCTTGACTAGGTTGGGGTATGAATACTGTGGTTGCAGTCTGTGCTGATATGTGCCTCTCATTCATTTTTAAGAATGTTAGCAAACTAACATTTGCAGGACAGAGGTTTGTCAGACGATCCCTAACTATTGCACCTGCTGCACTGAATACCCTCTCGACACTTACACTGGAGGGTGGGCATGTGAGGTGCTTCAGTGCCACTTCAGTCAGCTCTGGCCATTCACTGACCTTTCTGCTCCAGTACAAAAGAGGATCATCGATTATTGACAGATACCCATTTTCAGACAAATATGACTCAACCATTCTCTGTGCCGCACTAAGTCCAGTGGTTGATGCATCATTCTGTTCTCTGGAATCATTTATGTCACAAATCCCCACTTGGGACAAAGCCTCCCAAAGTGGGTTGATGCCAACTGCTTTGGATGACAGACAGACCACCTGGAACTGCAGTCCCCTTCTCCTTACAAAGATATGCTTGATACTCCTCCAGGTGAACATTCAGCCTGATTATGCTGCTGAGGTTTGCTGACCTTGGCACGTGATGTCTGTGCCCCATGAACCAAGCGCACCAGTTGCCCACTGACATTTTTTACCTGTTCAGGTCCTCCATCCAGTACTGAGGTAATTCCATGTTTGTATCGTGGGTCCAGCATTGTTGCTATGGCAAAGTTGTCACTACGCTGAATGCTCAAAATGTGACAATTCTGGTCGAATACTGTCAGCATGTGTTTCAGCAACATACTGCTGGCACTGTCTCCGGTAACATCAAGGCCATGCTGTACGTTCACCAATGTCTGCCTCAGCATCCGCAGCATTGGAATTGATTGGCTAATGGAGGCAGACTGGCCACTCACTGCCTATGTGGCATGTTCAAAAGGCTGCACAATTGTTATTACAGAGTCCATGAGGCACCACTGTGCAGTCGTCATAGACATGGAGGCCCCAGAACTGTCACGGCTAGTGTGCATCACAAGATATTCTGAGATGGCTTTGTATTGTTCATACAATCTCTCTGCCATGTATAAGGTGGAGTTCCACTGGGTGACAACTTCAGCTTCAAGCGGTGCTGAGGGAGGCTGTTTCGCATCTGCAACTGCTGAAGTTGGTCATGGGCCTTTGCAGATTGTGAAAAGTAAGAACAGATATGGTGTGCAACTGTCAGCATTTCCTTTACATCAGGATGCTGCAGAAACTCCCGCACCACAAGATTTAAACAATGGGCCATGCATGGAACACAAAAAAAGTCACCATTCATGATGCATTTCACCACATTTGACCCATTGTCACTTGCTATGAACCCAGCTCTTAGGGGCAGGGGGTGCAGCCACTTGTCAATTTCAGTCAGTACCATGTCCAACATGTTTTCACCAGTGTGTGAACAGGTCACATTGCACATAGCAATCATTGCATGCTGTCAAATTCCTGGAGGATTGCTATCACAACACTCCACCTTACTGCACTGATTATTCACACTACCAACATCACAAACAACCCCCGGCACCTGCACCCAGTGTGCAGTTATACACAGATATGAACTCTTCACTGTTTTGCCACTTGTCCATATATCCATACCTAAATGGATGAATGGAGAGGAGGAATGTTGAAGGCCATGTCTTACTGAGTCGGACACAGTACGGTACAACTCAGGGACAGCACGGGTCGAAAAGTATGCCCTGGATGGGACTTTCCATTTTGGACAGGCACATGCAGCAAAACACCGGAACCCAGAATTTTCCACAAAGAAGGGCAGGAGATCAATTGCCAGCATTTCAGCTACTGCAGCATTAAGTTCCCGTGACACTATATGATTGGGTGGGTACTTCAGTTTATGCACAAAAACACTCTGTAACATGGGCTGACTTAAGCATTTTACATGGGGTGTGATGACAAATGGTTCTGCTCTGCGAATGGCAGGGGGTGGAGTGTGGACGTTTGATGAAGATGGTTGCACAGGTGACGATGACAAACCCACAAATGCAGTTATTTTGCCACATTTACCAACCGGGGTCAATGTACCACTTGCACTAGACATACTGCATTCAGCACCACCACCACCACCACCAAAACTGCTACTCTCACCAGTACTGGACAACATTTCAAAATCATTATGCTCCTCCACCTCATCATGCCTGTAATAATCATCTGCTCTTATTTCCTCACTACTGCATACATTTAATTTCATACTGGATTTAACAGTCATGGAAGGGGATAACATGCTCGTTATGGTTCATGACAAGGGTGAACGCCCCACTGTGGTATTTTTTTTTTTTGTTGACTGGGTAAGTGCACTAGACAAATCCTGCCTATTTTCAGGCATGACCCATTATTAGCTGTATTAATATTATATTAGCTGTATGGCAGTATTAGCTGCCATCTTGTGCTGGGTCCACAGTGCCATGTGCTTATTCTTAAGATGCGTATGCTGTCCTCCTGTGCCCAGATGGCTCCTCTTTTTACCTCGACTCACACGCACATGGCAAACCTGGCAGATTGCAACTGAATCATCATTTGCATCTTGCACAAAAAAATCCCAAGCAATGGATTGTGATGCTCTACTTTTAACATGTCCCTGATGCTGCTTATTGGACTCTGGTCTTTTAAGCCATGAAGTGGGGGGTGTACTATGTGATTTTTCAAGCAGAACACACTCGGACTGCAACTGACCACCACGACTACCTCTCATTATTACTGGATCATCATCATCATCATCATCACCATCAACTGAAACTGGTAAATCACAAGTTTTTACGGGGGGATTAATGCAAACAGACCCAGACACAGCCACCTTGAATTTCTTTTTCTCCAGTTCCCAACTGGGGTCACTTACATCATCATCATATTCATCAACATCACCCACATCCACATCTTCTGCTTGGATGCTGGCATGTGGACTGCATGTTGCAATCACAGCAACATCATCAGCATCAGATTCATCATCATCATCAACACCACCATCACCTGATATTTTTTCACCATACTGTGAATCACTGCATGGAAAATGCATGACTTGAACCGCAGTGGAAGAAATGTCACATTGTATGCTATTGTTGACATGATTATCAGAATCCTCATGTTCAGTTACTGGGATGTTACTGGGAAGTATGACATCATCTACACTGCCACTCACTTGCATTTCTTCATACTCTACTACATTTTTGGACATGGTACACTGGTCAGAAATGGAACTTGAGGCAGCAATACTCATACCACCACCAGCAAGTGCACTACCACCACTGGCTGGGACATCATCTCCTCCAACTATGAGTGAAGCTACTGATTGGGCTGTAAAAAACATTGCAGAAATACCTTTCCTCACATCAGCAATGCACTTCTGCATCTGTGTACTACCACACCCACAGACAATCTTACCACTTGCAGCAGTGCCATGGTGAGAACCAGCTTTGCTTGCACGTCTCTTTGTGGACATTGTGGGGAATCAACAACAATATTCTAAACAAATTTAGATTTTTGGAACATTCACTCTGGATGTGAAGCCAAAAAATCAACTACGGCTTCAGCAACAGATACAGATGCAAATTCACAGGTGAAAACAACATCTTAACTAACCAGTGGTGCTGAAGTCACAAACAATCTAATCTGGAAAACAACTCCTTTTGCCGGGGGGGGGGCACTGGCTGCAGATTTTTACAGCAGTGCAAGCAACAAAACAAAGAAAAGATACCACAATGGCAGTACAAAATCATGTAGCTGCAGTGGATAGCAGGTTCACACTGCTGCACCTGCAGTTATGTTGTGGCACAATAAAAGGTGTATTATTTGATGTCACACACCGCACACACACTCACACACACACACACACACACACACACACACAATTTGTCTACAAGTAATGCGTAGCAAATGGAAAAGTTCAGTAATGTACCATGTATTGTAAACAACCTGAAATTATGAACTGCTGCACCAGATCCACACAACACACAATCAGCAAAAAAATGTCAACAATTACTGACAATATTACTGTATGTACATTAACACAGTCAGTTATATAACAAAAATATAACAAAAAAAAAGAACTCCCTATTTCTCCAAATTAAATCTACCTACACTACAGACACCCCCCTCCCCCAAAACACACTTTCACTGTCTCTTACTACACAGACTCAATGTTGTACATCAACATTCGAAATCCACACAAAAACAAAAACTCTCGATGATATGAGCCCAGGAGGGACTCCTACAATCGATGAGCTAAAGTTTGAGCAAACAAAATTACCCAAAAAGGCATTTTTAACAGCTTTTAGAAGGTCTGAATCACAGACAGTGCTCAGAGCACACTGTCTCCTACAGCTTCCTACACACACTACTCCGAACTGAGGCTGTGCAGATCAATATAGAGCTCATGTGACCTGAAATCCCATGAATCACTGCAAAATTCACATTCGGAGCTTAAAAACAAGGTGAAGTGAAGTGAAGTACATTGGTTTCAATGCATTTCACCTTTAAAATTGGTGGAGTAGTGGTCTGGGAAGGCAGAGTAGCGTGAAGTCATTCTTTTCAATGGACTTCGCTTTACCCACTATAAAGCAAATTACTCCACTTCACATTGTGGAGTACTCCATGAATTCACCTTGGCTCTGCGAATCACTTTGCGGAGCAAATTGAGGCCACTTCGCCCACCACTAGTTGGGAACTGGCTAAGGGACAGGACTCAGAGGGTAGTGGTAAATGGTATGAAATCTGAGGACAGGGAGGTGACCAGTGGGATGCCACAGGGGTGGGTGCTGGGGCCAGTCCTATTCAATGTCTTCATTTGCAACATTGCAGAACATCTGGAGTGAAAGGTGTGCCTCTTTGCAGATGACACCAAGATCTGTAACACAGTGGACACACCGAAGGGGGTGGAAAAATTAGAAAGGACCTACGCTTATTAGAGGAGTGGTCAGGTGTCTGGCAGTTGAGATTTAATGCTAAAAAGTGCAAGATCATGCACCTGTGTCACAGGAATCCAAGGGAGGAGTTCAGGATGGGTGTGGAAATTCTGGCCACCACAAGTCAGGAGAGAAACCTGGGGTTTATCACATCTGATGACCTAAAAGTGATCAAACAGTGTGAAAAACCAGTGAGGAGTGCAAACAGAATGTTGGGGTGCATAGGGAGGAGCATAATAAGCATTAGGAAAGAGGAGGTGATGCCATGGCCTGGATCACTGATGAGTTCTCAGCTGGAGTACTGTGTCCAGTTTTGGAGACCACATCTCCAGAAGGACACTGACAAAATAGAGGCAGTCCAGAGAAGGGCAATGAAGATAGTACATGGACTGCACCAGAAGCCCTACCAAGAAAGACTTAAGACCTTAGTAACTGTTCACTGGAGGAAAAAAGGGAGGAGGGAAGGGAGCTATGATAGGGACTTTCATTTACTTAAGTGGAATAAACAGGGTACAGGTGGAAAGCATAGTTCAGAGAAAACTCTGCACAAGAACAAGAGGGCATGATATGAAGCTGAAGGGTGGAAGGCTCAGGGGTAATATTAGGAAATACTTTTTCACTGACAGGGTGCTGAAGCTGTGGAACAGCCTTCAGGCAGAAGTGGTGGGTGCGAAAACAGTATGGCAGTTCAAGAGTGCATGGGATACACATAAGGGTACCCTGGAGATGTGCAGAGCAGGAGAGCCACAGATCAGATAGGATCCGGGGCTGCAGCAGTGAGTAGGGGAATGGGCAGACTAGGTGGGCTGTATGGTCCTTATCTGCTGACAGATTCAATGCTTTTATGTTTCTATTTAATGCATGGTCAGGTATCATTTCTCAGCCAATGAAATGTCTACATTTTTGCTTGTTATTTTATAATAGGTTGTGATCTATGCCCATGGAAAGCAATATTTTCTGCAAAAATAATCTACTTAATGAAGTCAAAGCTGCTCTTAATTTGATAAATGCTACATATACTGTACCTTTAGTTCTTTAACCTGCATGTACTTTTCTATTAAATGTGCTAAAACATAAATGTGATCAGTTGTTGAATAATTATTTATAAAGCCTGCTTGTAAACTTGATATTATATTATTATCACTCCATGCATTTAGCTTATTTAATATGACTTTTGAATAAATTGTTAAGATTGCATCAAATAAACTTAAGGGCCTGATGTTTTTTTGCCTCTTTCACATCTACATTTTTGAAGAGTGGCAGGATGATATTCATTTTCCAACTGTCCAGCATAAAATGATTTCTCAAATATTTGTTAAAAAGATTAGTGATTACCAGGACTCAGATATTAAGATGGAGCTTGAGCACCTCTGAAGAAATATCATCCATTCCTGGGGCCTTATTAAGTCGACAAGATAAAATCGTATCTTTAACATCATGAAAGAAGAACTTTAATGGAACAAAATCCAGTAGTAAACCTAGTTCATACAACATGTTGTCACCATTTACACAGGGAGCAAAAAATATTGCTGAAGCATGATATTCATTTTTCAGTTGGATTTAGGTACAGAGGCCGGGATATTCAAAGGGTTGCGCCTGGTGCAACCCTGCAGTGCACCCAATCAGGATATTGAGAAGGATGCCTGGTGCAGTGCAACTCCTGATGTGCCGGGGCACAATGTAAGTGTATGCGGCACAGATGCAGGGGGCATGCCCATGCATATGCGGCACATCCTGATATTCAGCATGGGATGTGCGGCTCATATGCTAGTGCTCCCCTGCATTGCACCACATGGGGGGGCTCAAAGTTCAGCCCGTGAAACTGTGACGTGACTCCCAGCCACCCACAGATGGGCCACTGTATTGCAAGGTGCAACACAGCAGCCGCCAGCCGTGGGTGGCCACCTGCCCACCCAGAATACCATCCACAAGCACACACATATCCGTGGTAGTTCAGTGGACCCCCATCCTGAGTCCCTGATGCCCCATTAATGTACTGATAGACTCTCCCTGGTAGTCTAGTGGCCCCCTTCCCTCCCGTGTCCCTGATCACCAGAATACATCTTTCATGTAATACTCTGGTAGTCTAGTGATACCCCACTGCCCATTGCTGCGATCACGGTAAAGCACCATAACACATTTCCTGGTGATCTAGTGGCACCCCCACCCCTCCCACCCACAGCACCCCTTGCCCACCCGCTCCCCCATCATCGGTGGGCAGCTGCAACCTGCTCGCATACCACCCGGCCCACATGAATGACAGGAATAGTATATTGTAAGCCCATTGGTCCACAGTGTGGACCAATGTGCTTGCAGGGCATACTGTACTAGACAGTCCCAAACATGTTAATGACTTCATTTGGGGGTGGCCACTAGACTACCAGGGATTGTGCATCACACATTTCCACATTCACGGCTATGGGCAGGGGTTCCACCAGGATCCCCGCGGCACATGTCATGCTGAGCAGGGCACCAGGTGCAAGTCACAGGGCGGCCCTGTGCAAGGCATGTAAATGGGCCATAATAACATGCAAATGGGCCCATTTGTGCCATACATATATTATGGCCTCATTTGCATACCCTCCACTGAATAGAGCATCCCCTTGCTCCCTGCAGATGGCTGTGCCGTGCACAGTCTGTGCCATATTCAAAGGTGCTGCGCCATGGTGCATCTCACCTGGCCTTGGCCCTGGCCCCGGCGCATCCCAGTTGCGCTACAGCCAGGCTTGCACCCTTGACAGGCACAGTCTGAATATCTGGGCCAGAGATTACATTCATAATTATTTGTCCTTTTCACCACCAAAATGAACAAGAATCTTTGCTGATAAGTTTGTGCATTTGTTTCCAAGTTTCTAGATGCAATTTGTTTTATTTTCACTTTCCAGTATCTGGTTGTATTCTTTTCATGCTTAATAAATGTAGATAATTTGTCCCTGTTTGGATGTTTATTGGTAAATTTAACTAATTTTCAGAAGTTTTTTTTTTTTTTTTGCATCTCTGCATATTTGATTGAACCAAGTTCTACTTTTAAATGCTACCTTCCTTTTTATATATACTGTACTACTGAAAAGAAGCTTGAAAAAACATCTGCCAGATGAGCCATAGCTTCTTGTGGAGATGAATAGAATTTTAACTTTTCCATTTTTAAGGTTATTTGTGAAAATAATATTGCTTCAAACTGTTGTCTTACAATTGATTCCAATCTAAGGCACCTATAGGCATACACTTATATGGTTTTCTCATTTAGGTGTGTTACAGTTTTTGTTCAGGAAATGTGATACATATTTAACATGGCTAATATAGCAGCACGATCACTTTCTGTGTGAGAAATGACTTTAAAATCGATGCATACATTAAGATCTAGTAAAGAAGCATTGGCAAAATCTATTGTACTTCTATCATTACTGGAAGGAACATATAGTTACCCAACCTACTGTATTTGATTTAGAATGTCCATTTAGGATAACCAAGTTATTTCTTCCACTAACCTTATTCATTTGGTGCCATTCCCATTTGCATAAGTGTCTACTATATCAGTGAAAATTGCTGAAACTACATGAAAAGAATAATTTGCTGTATTATTATAATCATCAATAGCTATTTGTGAATTAAAATCCCTCATTATAAGAAAACTGGAATTCTCACCTAACTCCAGCAAATCTGTAATTTTTGTTTCCAAGGTTGTCCATATTTCATCTGAATAATGTTTAAAATATTTTTTATTTATTTACTTTTTTATTTATTTACTATTGTCTCAGATTAGCACCTTTGAGCTATAAGCTTTTTTCATAGGTTCCACGTCAAAGGATTATGATACAAGGAATAAACAAACCGAGGTGGGTACAGACAAAATAGAAAATAAAAATAGCAGTCACAAAGGGTAAGTTACACTTTGAGCACTAGGAGTTGGAAAAATTCAGTGCATTGAAACAGTGAGTGACAAACAGGCATGCAATGAATTCAGTAGGTAACCAGATCTTAACTCAAAATTCAGTGCAAGAGAGAAGAGTACACATGGCATTGTACAATGTATGCCACTGACAAACTTAGTAATTCAACAGGCTACCCGATCTTAACTCAAAAATTTTGTGCAAGAGAGAAAAGCACACAACATATGCCACTGTTAAACTTTAGGGGACTGAGAGAGATAAAGCCCAGCAGGCCAAGTCGAAGGAGAAATACTGAGAAACAGGAAGAACAAGCAAGAGAGGAGGAAGGAGCAGGCAGTGTGACCAACAGGAGTGGAGATAGGAGGACAGGGATGTTTAGTGGTGAGAGAAAGGAGGAATCAGTCTGTGGGCCTAGAGAAAGGTGAGATGGGTAGGGTGAGGGAAGAGAAAGGAGGCGTTGCCATGGGGAGAACAAAGGGGTCTGGGGGACTATATACTGGAGGTGCAGGCCCCGAGGAGGACTAAATAGTGGAAGCAGTCACATCTAGCATTAGCAATTAGGTGTTGTCTGAGCATACTTTTAAAAGGACCCAATTTATTTATTTATTTATGTATTGTAATGTTTCACCAGGAAGGCACACTGAACAACAAGTCGCTCATCTCTCAGTGCGACCTGGAGGAAAGGGGTACAACTGGAATGAGACATTATACAGTCAAGTTACAAGATTATCATTAGCATACAGTTGTAAGGCAGGTGTTACAAGAAGAGGTGATGTCTAGATGAAGGGAGTTGAACTAACATGGGGCCTGATGGGCAAAGGATCTTTGACCTTGGGAGGTACAACAGCAGGGAACTTTGAATACCTGGCAATCAGAACTTCTGGTCAGGCATGGGTTAGACTATGGGATGAGGAGTTTCTGCACACCAGTGAGCATCATATCAAGGCTTACTTTCTTAGAGAGTAGACAAGTTTGGTACATAAGTCTGCCCTTGAAATGGAGCCAATTTGCCTGAGCATACTGATCACAAGTGTACATTAATCAGGCAGAGCCAGTTAAGAGCCTGCAGGCTTTGTTGTGAGCAACATTAATCTGGCAGAGGGCAGTGTCCATGGCTGACCCATAGATAATAAGCACATAATCTATGAATAAGACCACTGAGCTATGAATGGCTATGCTGAGGGCATCAGGGGTCAGGCTAGATTTATGCCTGTAGAGGAGCCCGATACATGCATTGACAGCCTTGGCAATATTGTCAATGTGACAGGCATAAGACAGGGAACTGCCAGCCATAGCCCCCAGATATTTGGCTTGCTAAACAAGCTCCAGGGAGCACCCAGTTCATTGGAGATAGTGAGCGGGTAGGTTCTGTGCCTGTTCTGGGGGCTTGCGAACAACAACATTTTCATCTTATTGCAGTTCACTATTTGTTTAAGTTTAACCACCTTTCTACGTCCAAGAAGTTATTCTGGAGTTGCTTCTCAAGTGCTTTGGGATCATGATGGCTGGTGAACAAGACAGCGTTGTCTGCATGGAGCAGAATATGAGATGGCCAGCACGAGGGAGGTTGTTAAGGAAAACACTAAATAGGAGAGGTCCCAGAATGGACCCTTGTGGGACTCCAGATCGAATGGGTCTGCTTTCAGAGAGGGTGTTACCAATCCTAACCTGCTGTGACCAGTTCTGCAGGTAGCTGCAGAACCAATCAACAGTGTTGTTTGAGAGACCATTGGCTGAAAGCTGATCAATCAGTAGGGCACGATTCACCGTGTCAAATGCCTATTTAGGAGGAATATATGTATTCACAATATTTATCACAAGATTTTCAAATGTAGTTTGCAGTAATTTAAGATTTTTATCTTGAAACAAAAGTTTGATTAATTTTAAGCTGAGAAAACGTCTGATATAAGAGGCCAGGTCAGTAAGAGGCCAGGTCACCCACCAAGCCACAGTTTCTATTTGTTTTACTAGCAGAAAAAAAAACAAGAAAAAAAACCCTTGGAAACCAATTTTCCTGTAAATGTACTAAATCATAGTTTAATACAAACATTATCCCCTCAGAATCAACTATTTTAGCTGCAATGCCCTCAATATTCCAAGACACAAATCTTATTTCCTTTTGAATATCTCAATGGCAAGATAAACCATTCACATTCTCATTTACACCTCTGTTGAGTTATTGGAAAAAAGAACTGTGCATATTACGAACAACATTAAGGCTGTATGTGATCCTATAAACTACACCTGGACTTTGTCCAATGTGTTCAGTAGAATATGAAAAATCATAAACATTCTATAAATCCACTGTATTAATGTCTAGATGGTCATTGGTAGTAGCCTGTGTAAGATTTTGTAGGGTCAGTTCAGTATTTATTAGCCAAATGTCTGACTACTGAATGTATTAGGCTTAGGTATTTATTTATTTATTTATTTATGTATGTATGTATTTGGTGACCAGGTAAGTGCGCTGATCCAAGGGACCATTTTCAGGCACTACCCGGGTCATAAACAATGGCACATTTAGTAAAACAGAATACAGGAGGAGTAACATGGCCGCAATGCAGATCATTAACAATGAGGTGCAGGGAATTACAGTTCAGAGGGTATTAACAAAAATGAGAATACAATAAGGTACAGGATGAAGTTGTAGGCTAGCAGCTAGTCCATATACATCATCACAGGAACATGGAGAACAATACAACAAGGTTGCAAATTGCCAGGTAAACCATATAAAGTGCAATTTCAAATAGGCACGTCAGTAACAAAGTCAAGTAACAACCTGGTGGATATTCAAAATTCAGTGCGACAGTCCACAATAAGCAAAGTGCAGTGGAGTAGACTATAGGGCAGGGAGAGAGGGCTCAGTGGGGGTGGGAAAAAAGTTGGATAGGAAGGGGTGTCGCAGGGGAGGGGGAGACCCCCCAAAAGGTAAGGGGGGAGAGGGGTTGAATCATCCCAGCTTACACAGGGCAGCAGCATTTGGCTTCCAATCATTGGCAGTCTTTAAAGTGGCTTTTGAAGGATAAGTGGGAGGTGGATGAGAGGAGTGATAAAGGGAACTTGTTCTATAAGGAGGGGCAGAAACGGTTGTTTAACCCTTATTAAGCCTCATTATTCAAATTTACAACTAGGACATTAGTACTCAGAAAAAAGAGAGTAATAAAGCTCATCATTACTTTTGTTTTCCCAAGCTGTAGGTCAAATATAGTTAGGGGCACTGGACCCCAGCTTTTTTAATAATTCCTTGATTGGAAGGTAAGAATTCCAATTACATTTATTTATTTAATGAGGATTCAGAAAGACCTTTGAGCCAAGGACTCATTTACAAAGGTTCTACGTCAGACATATAGAGTACAGAGACAACAGAATTACAGCTTAAAAACATTGGTACAGGCATAGGAGTACATAGGAGAACATTAAGTGGCAAGGCAAGGCAAAATTTATTTAAAAGACACCCAATCTCAGAGGCTCTGGGCACCGTACAAAATTTAGAACAAACATTTAAAATATAATAAATATAAACATTACACATAATAAATACAAAGCTTACAGAAATCAAACCATAACTATGAATATACATCTAGACATTAAAAGCTTTAGAAAAGAAAAAAGCTTTGAGCTGGGCCTTAAAAACATCAACTGAGGAAACTTCTCTGACCATAGTTGGTAGGGAGTTCCACAGAACAGGACCCGCGGCGCTAAATGCTCTATCGCCAGCGGATTTCAACCTAGTTCTTGGAATGGTCAGGAAGCATTCACTAGAAGAGCGAAGAGGACGTGAGGAAAAGGCAGGTGACAGAAGGTTTAACAGGTAACCAGGGCCCTGCCCGTGTAGGGCCTTATAGGTGGGTACACAACATGACACAACAGGAGTTTCAGTACTTTGGTACAGTCAATAGCGTAGCAGTTGGTTCTGCAGTAGGCTGATGGTCAATATTGGAGGTAGTTTCAGAGCCTTCAGGTGAAAAGAGCCTAAATAGAGGAAATTCAGTTTAAAGCAAAATAAAACAGTCAATTGGGGTAATATGAACAGATCTACTCCACAACAATGCCCCACTCATAATATTTTGTTGCTGAAGCTCTTTCATATGTATAAAGGTCCAGGAAACAGGAGAATCAATTTTCAGATTTAGTTTGTCTAAACTTTTTGCAGAGGCCCATACTACCTTAGATATTTTAATGTTTTGGACCACCACAAAAGCCGCCTTTGAGTTTTTGCTTTTGTCCCTAAAGGCCCTAAGAACAGCATCTTTACTTTGTGGATGTTTTAACTCTGCTACAAACAGGTACTGTATTAAAGCTCTTGAATTCCCTGGGTTGTCAACATTTTTTTTATAGATGCCTGTGATTCTCACAACCATCTCTTTGCTGTCTAAAACAACCCAGGCTCTGTACATTCCCTGTTATACATATTTTCCATCAGGTCCTGATTTTCCTGTATCTTTGAATTTGGCTGATGTCTACCTTGACTGGACATACTATTCATTTGGTTAGTGTTTAAAGAAATATTTACTTTTCTCTGAGGCATGAGTGTCTCTCTTTTGTTTTCCATTTTCTCTTCTTCTATGTTTCCCAGTTACCCTATTAGTGTTGGTTTGGCTCTTTTCTTCATATCTATGTGACTTTTGTTTTGATACTTCCATATTCTTTTTGTTTTTCTCACCTTACTTCCATTAAACTGTGATGGGGAATCAGGAATACTTACTTCACAGAATGAAAGTTTTTGGTACTAGGTGATAATAGTGAGAGCAAAACAGCTCAAAAATAAAACAGCATAGGCAAGACAGTGAGTGCAATAACAGTGACAGTACAAAACAGCTAGAAGTAAAAACAGCTACATAGGCTACCACATGTAATTTGGAGGGCTTTGTCCCCTGCACCTCCCCCAATTAAAATATAGGGGAAATTGTTTAACCAGGAAAGGCACACTAAGCCTAAGCTGGCTTCTTGGTGTGACCTGGGAGCACAAGGAAGTTAAGTGACTTGCTCAGGGTCACACAGTATGCAAGTGGGGGCTGTGAGATTCAAACCCAGGTCTTCAGGTTTGCAGCTTAGAGCCCTAAACCTCCACACTATACTGCCTCCTTGCAGCTCAGAGCACTAAACCTCTATGCTTATAAACAGACTCCACATCATACAAATCATAGGCACAACAGCACAAGTCAGAGATGGTGCTCAAATGACCCATGCTGTTCTGTTCCATTTACTATTTTCACAGTCGCTATTATTCCCAAGCTATTTCCACCTGACACCAAAGTTTTCTGTTTGATCCATTGTCTTGTTTTTGCAGGATCTGTGTTAATGTAGCTACTTGTAACATATTTTGTTTAATTACCTCTACCTCCATTTAATATCCATAATAGCTTCAAATAATGTGGTCTGGATTCCATGAATGGGTGCAATAAAATTTGAGTTATTGGCTAATGGTGGGTCAACCTGAGATAACCCACTTTCATTTCTCCCATTATTCAGTGGAGTATTGAAAAAACGAGAAAAGTTGTAACCTGAATTATTTAAAATATCAGTGACACGTGACAACTGATTGCCTGGAGACTCATGCTGGGCCTCATTCTGAGCTTGTTGAAGTAAAGTGTTCAGTATTTCAGGGGCTAAAGACTCTAATCTGCTTTCAGTTAAATTGTGTGTGTTATCTCTTGGTACTGCTGGTCAAATTAAGGAACGATCACTAGGACCAATATCGTACTAAAAGACATTTTCATGCACTACTACTTTCACTTTTTTTCTTTACTCATTAAATCCTCTTTTTTATTATAAATGTCCAGTATTTAGAAAAAGGTGGTGATTGGCTTCTGCAAGGGATCCAGAATTACTAAACTGTTTTTGTTTTAATTTTTCCCTCCTTTCTTTTCAGGGGAACTGTTATCAATAAGAACCTCACATCCAAGTGTGAGGCTGATCCAAAATAGCACTTTGTGTGCAGAATTATTATTATTTTTTTACATATTGTCTGGACCAGGAGCTTTTCCATTGGCCAGTTCGGATAGTGCAGCCCAAAGCTCAGACACTTGTAGGGGGGCCTCTAGAGAGGCAATTTATTCTGAGGAAAGTTTGGCTAAGTGTGTCTGGTTACAAAAGGTTTGCAGTCCAGACACAGTGGCACTCTCAGTTAGAGTGGTTTTAGAACAGTATAGTTGCTGGTAGAACTGCCTCATGATCTCGTTGATCTCAACAGGAGTAGAGGAGATTCGACCAGACAGGTCCCACAGAGCCAAAATGTGGGAGGATTCTGCTGCTTCCTGATCTGGTAGTCCAACAGCTTGTACCCCTTATCCCCCTCCCAGTACTGATGCTTAGTACGGAGTAGATGCCACTCAGTCTTATGTTGCAAAAGGGTATTTAGATGGTATTTGAGGCCAGTAATGGCCCTGATTAGGGAAGGGTCTTTGCCCGCCACAGAGGAGGACTTAAACTGTGTTTCTAGTCCAGCCAGCTCATTCTGCAGCTTGTCTATTTCCTCCCTATGAGCCTTGTTTCTAGAGGAGGAAAAAGCTATAAGGCACCCCTGGATCACCGCTTTAAAGGTCTCCCAGACTGTGCCAGCAGGCACCTCGCTATTAGCGTTTTCACAGAAGTAGTTCTTAGCTTCAGACTGAAAGACCTTCTGGAAGTTAGGGTCCCGCAGAAGTAAAGGATTGCATCTCCACCTAGTGGATGAAGGGCTCTGGCCAGGTGGGAGAAAGTTACAGGAGGTGGGGGCATGGTCAGATATAAGTATGTGCCCTATGGCAGTATCCCAGATGCCCTGCGCAGTGGCTCGGTTAGCAAGAAATAGTCAATACAGCTATGGGTCTTGTGTACCATGGAGTAGTAGGTATAATCCCTACCAGATGGGTGATGTTGCCTCTACATGTCCAGCAGGTCCCATTCATCTGTCATCACCTGCAGGGCATCTCTAGCTTTGGGGTGTGCCTGATGGGTGGGACTTGATTTATCAAGAAAAATATTAGGCACCACATTAAAATCCGCACCTATGAGAACGGGATAGCCTCATACCCCGCCACAAGCAGGGCCAAGGTCTGACTGACTTCTCCCAGGAATTCTGCTGAGTCACTATTGGGACAGTACAAGTTCACTTCCACAACTCTATTCCCAGGGAAAGAAAAACAAGCTGCCACCCAGCGTCCAGACTTATCAGATTGACAAGCTTCTGCCATCCAGGAACAAGACTTGTGGATGAGGATAGTGACCCCCTTCGATTTCGTGGACACTGAGCTCTCAAGGAGTGTGCCCACCCTCATTTTTTGAAACCATTGCACTGTTTTAGGAGTGAGGTGTGTCTCCTGGATGAAGGTTACATTGGGATGTAAGGCCCCGAGGTGTTGAAGCACCTTGGTTCATTTGACCGGGTGATAAAGGCCTTTCACATTCCAGGAGATACACCTCCATCTGTGTGAAGACATTATATAATGGAAGAGTGTGTACCCACTTACCTCTAAACCTCACCAGGCAGTAGTAGGGACTAACCTACCTGTATATAGGGGAGAAAGACAGAAAGAAAGGAGACGGGCCAGTGACCGGCACCCCAGGCAATGCAGGCAAAGTGACTAACAGTAAGGTTGCATACTAAAAGGTCAAATCAGTATCTCAGATTGCAGTTATGAAAGAAGAAAGATAAGAAAAACACTTATCTAACAGTTACTATTTCCAACCAAAGAGCAGCAAGATACACAAACAACAATAAGAACACTAAAGGTGATGCGGTCAACCTGCAAAAGGGTCTCTCCAGAGGGGGAGCTCCAAGCTGCATTAGCCCACGTGCCCAGTTGAGGTAAATGGGATGGTCAGCCAAAATGGGCCCATCCCTTCCTGGACTTATAAACTGTCAACAGGCAGGCCAGGAAATGAAACGGCTGGTAATTGCCAGCCGGGGGGGAGCAGATGTTAGGCCAGCACCAAAGTGTGGGGTGAGGAAACGGGGGGAAATTGGAGGTGTGGGGGGGTCTAAACCACCCACCAGGTTGGCAGTGCCAAGGCAAAGGCAGAGTAGCCACCGGTCTGCTGGCAATGAGTACTGCCAACTAGGGAGCCCCGGCCATATCTAAGAAGGGAGGCTAACACGAGTTAGGCCAAGGCTACGGCTAAGTAGCATCCTAGCCCATTAAGCAGAGACTATGATGAGCTCCAAGAGAAGGAAGCTGTGGGGAAGGGGTGAGGGGAGGAATGAGATAGGATATAGGAGAAGAGGCTGAGTGGAGAACCAGGTCTCAGCTCAAAATCTGCAGACAGGGATTAGCTAGTCAGTAATCAAAAACCTGAGGAGGTCGAATACCCCATTCGGGGGTTCTGACCCAAGTCCAGAGCAATCCTAAGTGCCAGTAGAACACCAATATGTATATGCCCCAGGAAAAGGGCAGGGCAACTGTACATTTAAAGTACTGTTGATGAGAGTCCAAAAGGTCAACAAGTTCAAAAGGGGATTGTTTATTCCTCCAATTCAATGGGTCCCAGACATTTGATGGGTGAAATCTTGAGACCATCTCATGTAGGCAGTCCACCTGCTAGAGCTTCAGCGAACGACTTGGTCCCAGGCCTGACACGGGGACAGACCTCATCCTCGTAAGGAGTATCAGCCCAGTCTGGAGCAGAATTGGTGTCCATATCATCTACTGAAGAGGTCTGAGGATACACTGTGTCTTCGGTTGCATGAGGGTCCCTGAGAGGGAGCTTGGCAGGTGGAGATGCGGGAAACACTTTGTGCTGCTGGCCCTGTGGGCTGCAAGATCAAGGTTTGGGATGGGTGGAGAGCCCTGCGGCAGAAGCAGGAGGAGCCGACAATGAGGACCCAGTAGGAAGCTCGGGTGGGTCCTTCCTGGTAGGGCTAGAGGTTGAGGAGTTGAGCTGTCCAATCAGCATAGCTATGAGGGGAGAGTTTGCAGACAGACTGGTCCGTCAGTCTTCAGGAGCAGGAGGAAACTGCAGCTCCTGCCTAATGTTCTTATGCTCAGACTGTGAATTCCCCGGGCTCCAAGGGCATCTGGAAGTTGAAGTAGGCTGCGCCCTTTCGGCAACATTTTACTGATCCAGTCCTCTATCTCTTGTGGGTGCTGAGCAACCAAGACATGGCCTTCCTTGGATACTTGCAGGGAGGTAAGGCCCTGAAATCTATATTGAAAATCATTTGCACTGAGGAACTGTTTGATATTGATGAAAGACTTCCTGTGGGAGACTGTCTCCTGGGAGTAATCCCTGAAAATAGATATGTGTGCCCCTCACCACCTTATGTCCCCCAAGTCTCTTGCAGTCTGCAAAAGTTTCTCCTTGATCGAGTATCGGAGCAGGTAGGCAATAATGGGTCAGGGCATAGAGGTTAGAGTATGTCATCCATGGATTAACTAATGAGCTCCTTCCACCCCAACTGGGTCTCGCCAGCTATCCCCCAAGATTGTGGGTAGCCATTCATTCAAGAACGCTGCCACATTGGGGCATTCGGACCCCTAAGGGAGACTGATTATCCGTATATTATTACGGTGGCCCCAATTTTCCTGATGCTCAGCACACTCCCACAATCTAGCCAGTCTGGCCTCATGGTCATGCAGACGCCTCCAAACCTGGGCCTGCTGCCTTTCCAAATCTTCTGTGCACTGTTCAGCTACATTTACCCTGTTCGCCAGTCTTCTGACTTTGGCCACATTCCCAGAGAGGGTCTCACTGATGCCATCCACCCTCACCAAAAGAGCTTCCATCATCTGGTTAATATATTGGAGTGGGTCTACAGAAGAGGTAGGCTGAGCCTGGGGGGGGGCCTGTCATACTGAGCACAGGAGTCGTGGGAGGAGAAGGTGATGAGGCTATGCTTGAAACAATCCTCCGGGGGCAGTAACTGAAATGCCAGACTATGCGTAGAGATCAACTGTTGAGGGTGCAAAAGGAGGGGTCAGAGGAGCCTAAGGCCACTGTACCAAGACCATTGCAGGGGTAAATGGACCACTGCCCTCTGGAGAAGTGTGGTACCTAATCACGGCCTAATGCTTAGTAAGGTGATGGTATCGCAGGAGACTGGTGGAGTTTGAACTCTAACAAGATCAGCACAGGGGGGCAAGTAATACACTCATCGGGTGGGCAGTTGTAGGTAGAGGGCACTTTCCCCACTGACTTTGAGTTGTTTTAGTACAGGATCACACCATGGCGAGATGGATTAGCCCAGAAAGGGATAAAAGCTGAGAACTATGCTGCCATCTTCGTCGGTGCCCAAGCCACGCCTCCCTCCATGTTTCTTTCTGTGTATGTTTCTATGTTTCTATGTTTGTTCCTATTGGAACAGTCTTACTGCAAGTGTGGAGGTTTTTACATTGGAGATGATATTCTCCATATGCAGACTAAACCTACTTTTTCCCTTTAACTGGGCTCTTTTTTTTTCCTATGAATCTACAACTTCTTGTGTACATTATTCCAAAACAATTTAGTTAAAAAAGATATCTTATAATTAACATATAACAAATGCAATAGAAAAGCAGTTATAATCAAACAGTTAATATCTGGCTATCAATTTTTAAACTGAGATGCCTCAGTCCTACAAATCCAAGTATTCTTCCCCAAAAGCTGTAAGCATAAAACAGATATGTCCAATTCACCAATTATTATTGTAAAAGTATTTTCTAAAATGAGGCTTATCTCTTCTTTTGCTGTGCAAATTTGCAACCCGCTACTCAGCTTGACCAACAGCATTCTTCTCATGAGCTGGTGCAGAGAGAAGACCTTGCTTCAGGCTTCTGTTTTTCACACCAAGACAATCTTTAGAACAGGCACAATTGCAGCATGGCTTAGTTGGTAGCACATCCACCTCTGGTTCAGAAGGTCTTGGGTTCTCATCCCACATTGAGATTGGACTCATACCTAAGTGCTGGCAGCCAAGTGCAGCATTAGGGGGGTGCTGTCCCGTTGAGGTGTGCCATCCTTCAGATGACATGTTAAAGCAAGGTCCCTTCTACCCATCCTGGTGTCCAGGTGGAAGTAAAAGATCCCAATGCACTATTCACAAAAAAAGACTAGGAGAAATTTTTATTAAGATTCAAAAACCGTATTCCAAACATATTAAACAAAATCAAATAAGCTGTATATTTAGTCATATATTTCATTATCCTTAAATAAAATTAATGCTACTAACACATTTTCTTATCTACAATCATTTAAACCAAAACAATAAACTTCTAATATTACTTCATATATATTCTATTTGGCAAATAATCAAAGTAAAAAGATTAAGACTATAAATGGACAATTAGTTTTCATAACAACACTTTTTCCCAAATCCCTTTTAACCATAAAAATCTCTTCCAGGCTCATTTCACTGTTTCTGGAATGTGCTTTCTTAAATACAAGGTGCTCAAGTTAAAATGACATTACTGCACTTTCCTACAACACAATACTACTTAAAAAATAAATAATCTTCTTCTGCTTTGAGTGTTTCAATGTAGTATTCAAAATTAAACAGAAGGCTAAAGTCAGTCTTTTCTTTTGACAAAAAGAATTTTCTTACTGTGGCCATGCTAGACAGCACCATGGCTGCAGTTAAGATGTTAAAGTGGACTATTTAAGGTGGTGCTGTACAAAATATGCAGTTAAAAGCTGGGTTGGACTGAAAATCAATAGGAAAAGTAAAAAAAAATGTGCATTTAACCAAAATGTGCACTTACATGTAGTGCACTTAAGAGGTACATTTAACATTGGATGAATAGGAAAAAAAAAAATGGATATGGAAAAAAATGTGCATTTAAGCAGGTTGTGCACTTAAGTTTGCTCCACTGTACCATCAATATTAGAATACCCATTAAATACTGGGGGCCAGATATTCAAACTGCACCATTCTGTGGCGCAAGCCCTAGCGCTGCTCAAAAAAGTTGCGCTGGGGTGTGGCCAGGGCGATATTCATCGGAGTTGCTCTATTGAGCAACTTCTTTGAATATCGCCCCCTGGCCACACCCACTGTGCATGGCGCAGTAGAACTGCACCACCACAAGTGGTTAGAGTGGAGCATTCAGATGCGGTGGCGCAACTTCCATTGCGCCATGTGCAGCACCTGAAATATTCAAAAGGGGACATGCAAATGGGCCATAATTTATGCAAGGCACATGGGGGTCCATTTGCATCTAATTACGGCCCCATTTGCATGCCATTAGCATGCAGGTGCGCCGATCCCCGACGACTTGCACCTGGCGCCCTGCCAGGCAGCAGCCATCGAGGACCGACCCCCTGCAGCCTGATGGTGGGCAGAACAGTATTCCATCCCCCCAGCAGCCCAATCAGGCATAATGTAAATCCCCCAGTAGCCCAATCGCGGGCATAACGTGAAATCATCCCCCACCCCGACTAGCCTGATTGCGGGCATACAGTACATCCCCACCCCGACTAGCCTGATTGCGGGCATACAGTACATCCCCACCCCCAACTAGCCCGATCATGGGCATAGTACATCCCACCCTCGACCAGCCTGACGGAGGCATCCTCAACCCCCACGCCCAGAATCCCTGGTGATCTAGTGGCCTGCCTCCACCCTTCCTGCCCATGGAGTCCATCACCCCACCCCATCAGCCGGCGGGTGGCAGCACCCCACCCGCCTGCCGCCGCCCGCCGACTGACAGCTCGGTAGGGCTGCATGCCCATTGGTTCAGAGTATGAGCCAATGGGCATGCAAGCCCATACCATACAAGGCAGTCTGGATATGTGAATTGGAGCTGTCAGTCGGTGGGTGGGCGGGCAGCAGGCAGGTGGTGCTACCGCCCCGGCTGATGGGGAGCGGGTGGTGGGGCTCGTATGCGGAGGGGTGGGGACCACTAGATCATCAGGGATTCTGGATGTGGGAGGGTTGAAGATGCCGCCCGCATCAGGCTAGTCAGGGTGGGGAAACATTATATTATGTCCGCGATCGGGCTGCCGCGAGGGACTACTCTGCTGCCCGCGATCGGGCTATGGGGATACTATTATGCCCACGATCGGGCTGCAGGGGGCACGGAACAGTGGAGGGCCACCCACAGGTGGCAGCTGCTGCGTTGCACCCTGCAATGCGGCAGCTCACCTGTGGGTAGCCCTCGACTTGATCCTTTTTTTTTTGCATAAAGTTGTGCAGGCACAGGTAGAGTTGTGCCTGCATAGCTTTTGCATGGCCCGCTGAATATCGTGCTGTGCAGTTTATGCATGGGCACCCCCCACCTGTGCTCAGACACATTGATGCACCCTGCCATCGGGATTTGTGCAGGCGCACTTTTACCCTTTAAATATCACACCAGGGCACATCAGGGGTTGTGCATGGTGCAACATTGTTGCGCCATGTGCAACCCTTTTGAATATCTGGGCCTGATCTTCAAAATAACATTTTTCCACCAAGATGCTATAAACCTTTTTTTCCATACTCAAGAACCAGTTCAATTAAATTTTCCACAATAGTATGCAATTCAGAGTGGTTTGAATATAATGTGGCAACTTTTTTCTGTTACATGCCACTGCCCATATCCCCATGCTGTTATGAAATTCTCTTCCCAAGGCTGCATAGTATTTGCTTCTAGCTCTGCTATCCCTAGTACCAAAGGCTTTATATTGGAGAAAAAGAAGTTCCCAAATAAATATACTAATGGCTGCAACATGTTTAAACCCCGATGTCCTATAAGTATGTACTCTTTTCACCAGGTTTAACCGATTACCCCATAATAATGAGAAAAAAGTCCCATGATTTTTGCATGCATTGTAAAGGACAATGGATAGATATGTGATATGTACAAGAAAATAGGCTCAATGTGTGCTTTTAGTAAAAATACTCTTTCTTTTTTCTTCCAGTCATTTTCCAGGACCTCCATCTCTGTATTTTTTGATGTGCCTCATCATATGCCCGGTCCGAATTATACTGTGTGGCTTCTGGAGTACCAAATAGCATTCCAAGTAACTTTATCAGCCCCTTCTGCACTATAACTGGAAACCCAGGATCTAGCGGTGCCTCTCCCAGTACCACAACTTTACTTTTTTCTTTATTTATTTTGATTTCCGTATACCGCCTAGCACTAGAAAACAGGTTCGTGGTTATATATGCTGAGTTTAGATCAGCCAATGTAAGCAGTCAATCATCAGCGAATGCCATAATTTTTGGATATGCTGTTCCTTTTTTACTAATTATTGGCTTTATCACTTCCATTCTTTCTATTGTTTGCAAAATAGAGTCTAGGCCGAACACACAGTAACAGACTCAAGGGAGATTCTTGTCTGACCCCATTTCTTAAGTATGTTGGAATTCCTAAATGTCCATTTTCTAATGGTGTCACTTGCACATCTTTATATAGCAACTTAAGCAACGTTATTAATTCTGAGGGTATCTGATAGTGCTGCAGTACACTCCATATATATTCTTGGCTTATTGCATCAAATGCTGTTTCTTGGTCTGTTGATAACAAGTACCCTTCTAATTCCATTTTTTGACCTTGATCTACTACATCTCTAACAAAGATCACATTTTGCAGTATGTTTCGATTTGGTACAGCACAAGTTTATGCTTCTAGCAATACTTTTGCAGCCGCTTTCGCTAATCGGGCTGTCAAAATTTTATTCAAAATTTTATAATAGGTTGTTGATAGACTAAGAGGTCTCCAATTTTTAATATTTTGGTGATCCCCTTTCTTATACAAAAAAATCATTACCCCTTCATTCATACTATCCCCTAGCCTACCTTCCTTCTGTAGTGCCAAAAAGACTTCATTTAACATGGGGGCTACAAGTTCTATGTGCTCTTTATAGAAATCATTAGGTATACCATATTTTCCTGGAGTGGTATGTATTAATAGTTTTAAAATAGCCTCTTTACTTTACACTGTTGTGATGGGTCCTATTAGTTCCATCTTTTGTTCCTCTGTTAACTCTGGAATATCTAAATTTTCCAAGAAAGGAGGAAGTACTGTATATCTGTTTCCCCAGTCTGAAAAGTGTTTTTAATGGGAGGGCTTTAAGCCCAAGGTTCGATGGGCAGAGCAACAACGTCACTTCCCCATTGAGCTCCAAAGGTCACTACATCCTGGGCCTCACCAGGATTCTTTTTCATTGTTGCAGCCAGAGGCACTGCTTTACTCTCTTCTCTCTGGATTCCTGCTTCATTTGCATTTTCCCTTAATTTCAGTAGCTGCCTCCGGCTGCCGGTTTATTTCTGTCTTCCTCTCTCCTGCTTACTCCTTCCTCCCCTGCCTCATTTCTCCAGTGGTCTGGCACTCTGTTTGCCCTGTTCGTGTTTGTCACTGGGTTTTCCTTTGCTTCTGGATCCTCTGTTCCTTAGCTCTGTGACTGCCCTCATGGCATGTTGTCCTCCTTTGGTGCCCAGTTTCTGCTGCCCATTCCCACAACCCCTTCCCATCCGGTCTCCATTCCTTTCTTTGTTGTTCCCCCCCTCCTTCTGGCACACTTCAGTGTTTTGCGGTGCCTTATATGGCACTCCTCTCCCTATCTCTACCTCACCTGCCACCGTCTTTCTCTGCTGTGGCTTCCCTGCTCCCCCTCTCTTCCTCAGTACCTTTGTCCAGCCCTTCGATCATCTTTGCTGGAGGCCTGACTGTGCAGCTCTTTCTCTCACTCGACGCTCGGCCCACTTCTCCATTTGGTCGTCATCTCCTGGAGTCTGTCTCGTTTACTCTGGATTTGTTTCTGTCACTTCGGCTCACTAATAGTGGAACTGGTATGATTTTAGTGGGGGTGCTGACAACCTTTGCCTGCCACTGCATTGAACTGTTGACTTAAATATTTGTAGTCCTGTCCAATCTATTTTCATAGCTGCCTGCCAGGAACTGTAACCTGCATTTTTCTCCTGTTTCTAAGCCACGTGTGCCAGTTCTGTTATATATAGACATTTTTCAAATGACAAATGAAATACTCAAACCGTCTCCTCACTACCTGTTCCACTCAAACCTGGACTGTTCATTGCAGTGCATTTGTATGCTCGTGTGGCACAATTCTGCTTCTGTTTATTCCATTTTCTGATGTTAGGCACTCTGCAACGGTTATCTTATCATGTCTCCCTGCCTACTGGTTCATTTCCAATGTTCATCTTTGGCTGCACTCGACTTTTGGGATTTTCTCCTTCTTGTGTTGTCAGCCTCAGCTGCCTTCATCTGGCCTGCTATCGATATTTCTTTGGGCATCCCTATCATTACTCATATGACTACCTCATTGATCTGCGGCCCTCATGCTGCATGTATCAGGTTTCTAATTTCATCCATCATCAGCCCCCAAGGATTCACTCCAGTAATGGTTTCTATTTCTCATTATGCCACAGTTTATCTATTCACTTGCTTTGCCATTCACATCATTGGGCCATCTATGGCTGACTCCATCTGGCCTTCCATCAACTCTGGCCTGCGTGCCCCCTCATCTGCCTCACCCTACTGCAGTTCGCATCCTGTATCGGCTGGGTCCTATGCTATCTCCATTGACCTCCCTTCCTTCCTTTGTCCTTTCATACCTTTCTTTCCCATACCAGCCTCCATGGCTTTAATTCATTATCGTACCTCATCCATTTTCTAATGCTACATTCCTCATCCTAGTGCCTTTTCCAGTACCAGCCATCATGACTTCCCTCCACTCTTAGCTTCACTCCTCATCATACATCGTCCAATTTTGTTCCTTGATAACTCAACCTGAGTTGCTCCTCCTGAGCATACCCTCTGGTACGCATACCCTCTGGTTCTGGACGTGCCTTCTTGGCCTCAGAGTCTACCTCCTTTCGAGGAGCCTACTTATTCCTACTACCTTCGTACAAGTTCATTTTCAAGTTCATTCCATCAAGTATTAATTCTGTATCATGTTCCTTCATTCAATTTCATGTTCATTTACAGTCTCCTTTTCTCTGCTGTGCTCCTGTCAAGCTGTTGCACTCCTGCGGCAATCATCTTTATCATTGAAACATTCCTGTCTCCTCCTCTTCCACTTCTGTACCGACCATCCAGGATTCACTCCACTCGTGGCCTACTATCGATATTTCTTTTTGGGCGTACCTATCATCACGCCTAAGCCAGCTTATCAACCAACGGCCATCCTGCTGCATGTATCGAGTTCATGACTCCAGTCATCATACACTCAGCATTACCTCAAGGTTTATCAATTTACATCACTTACTTGAACATTCCTATCATTGAATCCTAGGCTACCTCATCGACTATAACCTCAGGGTCTAATCATTCACATCGCATAATCAAGCATGCCTCTTCAACCTCAGTGTCTGCACACTCTCATCATTCAGTCAAGTCAGTATGCATTATTCTCAGTCTCCTCATCAGCACATCTGGAATCTCCTTGTAAGCACATATGGATACCCCTTGCACCTCTGATCTACTATCTCATCGACTACTCGAGCATACCCTCCTTGGATCCCTACTACCTCATGTTTCTTCTTTAATCTGTGCTTCTTTGGAGTTTTTCCCTATCCCATCATCATCCTTCTTACTTATATCCCTCATCTATGAACCGTTCTCTTTACTGACATACGTCCTCAAATCTAACTTCATCAGTCTGGAGGGAAGGCAACCTAGGCCTCGGATCCCCTGAGGTTTCCTCCTCAGAGGGGTTTTTTCCTCTCCTCCATGCCAGTGGTCATAATATTAGTTAGAGTTAGTGTTTTCTTCACATTAGTTAGTTAGGTTCTGCTGTTGGATGGAGGTGGATGGGGGCCCCAGTTTTCCACCTCTCTCCTTTGGAAGTTAGCCCTTCTATTCACAGAATTCATTCATCATCCTCGCCTCTTCGAAGCTTGACATCTTTGGGTATTCTTTTTGGGCTTCTTCCTAACCTACCTTTAGCTGACACATTCATTTGTGGCACCTGTAGGGGGGAACCCTCCTCTAGGGTTCCTTGCATTATACCGCTTCAGGGTGGTATATCCCATGGATAGAGAGTCAGAAAGCCACAAAGCAAATCAAGTTACACAAGCATAATCTCATATTATCTCATCCAGTTGCATAAGCACATCAAATGGGAGGATTTTAAGCCTGAGGTTTGATGGGTGGAGCAACAACGTCACTCCCCCATTGAACTTAAAAGGTCACTACATCCTGGGCCTCACCAGGATTCTTTTTCGTTGCCCACCATCCACCCCTCCTCTTCCAGCGGCTCATCTCTCTTCCCCATGGGCTTCATCCTAACCTACCTTTAGCTGACGCATTCATTCTCAGCTCCTGTAGGGGGAACTCTCTTCTAGGGTTCCTTGCATCGTACCCCTACAGGGTGGTATACCCCATGGATAGAGAGGTGGAAAGCCACAAAGCAAATCAAGTTACACAAGCATGATCTCATATTATCTCATCCAGTTGCATAAGCACATCAAACATGCTCTTGCATCACCTGCTAAATGATCAGCTGATCTTCTGCAAGCTGTCCATTTTTATCTTTAAGCACTGTTATCATCCTTTTATTTAATCCCTTAAGGTCAGAATCATATGGATTCACATGCACTTTGGTTCCTTTTGTAGAACATTTCTGTTGCTTAGCTAAAGCATGTTCATTTTCCTTTTGGTAGTCATGAATCTGTTGTTTTATTTTATTTAACAAGTCCATCTTATTTACTCCTGTTTGTCTCATTTGTGTTATTATTTTATATATTCTGCTCTTAATCTAAGATACCGTGCATATTTAGTTTGTGCTTTAACCCGTGTCATTTTTATTATTAGTCCTTTCAAATCTCTTTTTGTATCTTCCCACCATTCTATTGGGCTATTGTATAAAAATCTTATGTCCTGTCTTGCCTCCAATAATGTTTCTATTTCAGTGGTACAATTTTCATCCTATAGGACTGACACATTCATTTTCCGATAGCTTCTCCCTATTGTGATATTCTGTTTTGCTCCTATTGCCATTTTAACTGCTAAGTGGTCTGAAGTTTCTAAAGGCACTACTTCCACCTCCTTTCCTAATAGTCTTTCTTAGTCTTTCTGATATGAACCAGAAATCTATTCTTGTAGATAATCTGCCTTTATGAAAAGTATGTGCAGGTTGTTTTCTTAATTTATTATAAATATCACATATTATATTCCTTTGTAAAATGACTTGTAGTGCATTAGTGTCACAATTTATTTTCTCAGTTTTTTCTTCCCTAATCTCTATGTGTGAGCCCACAGTTAACATCCCCTTCCCCCACCACAATACGAATGTTGATGTCTGTAAATAAGGTTCTATATCATGAAATAAAGATGTTCTCTCTGCTTTGGATTGAGGGGCATACAGTATGTACAAATTTGTCTGTAAGCTGTGTTATTTAACAATACATCCATAATCATAGTTCTACCGGGGGAATGTCTATTACTTTTAGGATTTCTACTTGAATATTTACAAACATTATCCCTAACCCTCTACATATTTCTTCTCCTATAGGCCTTAAAGATGGCCCCACCTCCATTCCTTCTGGGATTGTGTAATTTCTGATAAGGTGTCCAAGTGTGTATCCTGGAGGAAAATAAAATTCCTTCCCACTTGCCAGACTGGCAAATGTTATTTGTCTTTTTTCTTGTGACTTCATGCTATTCACATTGGAAGTTACTAGTTTAATGCCCACATCCATTTATCAGAGCTGTTTATAATGCATCAAACTGTATTTGTAAAATCATTTTCTTTTTTTCTTTTTCTTGGGCTTGGGTTTTTTCCCCATCCCTCCTTCTCCAATCATCTTGTGTTGTGAGGCAGTGACAGAGGATACATACGATTCTCCTCCTACCTCTTCTCCATCCAGATCCATCAATGCCTCATAGACATTTTTCATTGGTATAGGCTCAGTTTCTTCAATGGGAATCTGACAGCTGGAGGGCTTTCTGAAGGTTCTTAGATCATGTTAATCTTTTAAAAGGTGGGTCTGTAACATTTTCTGGAGGAAGCATTTCTTGCTCCTCTGCCACAGTTACTTGTAACTTTATTGTAACAGGCACAGGCTCTGAGGTATGTTCTGTCTCAGATACTGTCTCTTGTGTCTTTGTTGGGGAAGCTTCTTTATTACATTTTCTGTTACTGGTGGGGATGGCACTGTTGTTTGCATTACATTTTTTGTTACTTGATGTGGAAGTGAAGGAGGTGCTGCATCAGTTTGAAGTGCTTATGTCCCCTAGTTCATTGCACTATTCTGCCCTTATCCTAACAACTCTTTGAGGTTTAGGATCTGAGGCATTTAGTTGCATCACCAGTTCTTGAGCTCTCATGTGCTCTTTCTGCGAGGTAGCCACATACATATTCTGTTCAGCTCGCAAGGCCTGTTCCAAGCTATTGTGCGAGGCCTACTCACAGTTCTGAAAAGTATGTCCATTCTCATCACACAAGTTGTACCTCACTGGATGAGCACACTGTGCACTTATGTGCCCCACTTCCCCACAAAGGCCACACTTCTGTTTTTCACAGACATTGCTCAGATGACCCAGTTCCCCACATTTGTAGCAGGCACGAGGCTGCTCTGCATAAAATATCACTCCTCTGTCTCTTCCTAAAAATAAACAATTGGGGAGATGCTTAATTACCCCATTGTCTTGTTTAATGTCACCTTACACCTCCAGCCCCCTGTACATAAATGGTCATTATCCAGGATAGGTTTTGGATAACCATTGACTGCACAGTGTTGATTCGTCCAATATGTGATGTCTGCCATATTCTTCCCCTCGTTATGAAAAATTACTGTCACTCTTTTAAACATCAGTTTTAGTAGAGGTATTGCCAAGAAGGGCTTCCATAATGAAGTATTTTTTTAACAGCTGATATTGCTTCCAGAAAAGTTCTAGTCCTGCAGGATGTTTACAACTAATGTCATAAATGGAATCCCTAGGCATATGATCAATGCTTATATTTCGTATGCATAATATTTCATGCTGTTTTTCAACAGCGCCCGCTTCACAAATAGTCTTTCGGGTATGTCATTCATAGCCTCTCTATACTTTAAACGAACTGCATTGCACCTAGCTGCTGGTTCAGAAGCTAGTCGCACATTCTCAGGGAACAACCTTTCCCTAACATTTGCAGTCCATACTGTATTTGTTGTTTCCTTGCTTTTCTGCCTTCCTACTTGCTCTGTGGAGGCAGTACTTTGTTTTGCAGCTTCAAGCTCTTTCCTCCTTGTACTCTCTGGAGGTTTTAGCTGCTGCATCGGGGTTGGGGGGGTGGAAGTACTTCTTCTTCCATGTCCTGCTCCCCTTCAGCTCTTGCTTCCCCTTCTAAATCCATTATAGTGTCAATCACACTTTTGCTCATTTCAGTTGTATTAGCCTACATTGTTTCCATGGGGCTAACTTGCCCTAGGGTGATCAAGAAGAGATAATTTGTGTTTGTTTCTGCACTGCTATTCATGGCTTCTACAGCCTTTTGCTCAGCAGTTGTTTTTCCCCCAGGTTTTGTGGCAGATTTGCTTCCCAGCCTTTTCCATCTAGGCTTCTTACCCAGCCAGCTTTATATAATACTTCAGCTACCCACCCAGGGCTGTATGTTGAGAGCCCAGCAGCTGAATCTGCAAAATCCACACAAGTCTGCTCTGTTGCCTGAGGCACATCCTCTTTGTGTGATGCATAACCTTTTTTTCCTTTTCCTAATGATTCTTTTTTCATGGATATTTTGACCCCCTCCCCAGTTGTTGCTCCAGTTGTAAAATGTATTTGCTTTTTGCTCAGTATTGGCATGTCTGAGCTTTTTGTTTCTAACCCATGCATCCCATCTAAATGCTTGCTTTTCTCCCTTTCTCCCTTCTGTGCACTGTCACTTCTACTTGCATTTGCTGTAACTCCCTGCTCCCATCCCAGACAATTTCAGTAACTATCCCATGTATTTGCCTGCTCAGAGAACTCTTCTGGGGTTCTGCATCCATTTCAGCTACCTTCATGGTTTCATGTTGTCCTGTGTCTCCTTGCGTAGTCGAATCCTGTTGCCATCAGACTACCTCGTCCATCACTGCTCTGGTCCCCTGCTGCTGCAGCACTCATTCCAAGTGGCTCCTTCTTTCCAGAAACTGCCTCTCTTCATCCTGTATAATCCGTCATATCTCCTCAGCTCCTTGAAAATGTTGTGCCCTTTCAACAGGCTCCACAATCTCCTTGCTTTCTTCCAAGTGCATTATAGTACTTTCCAGATTTAGGCTTTCATGCACTAATTTGAAATCCTCTTCTGTTCCCATTTCCACTGCCATGTTGGTCTCTAATGGAGAAGAGACTGAGGAGAAGACCCACTCTCCGGCCCCACAGACATCCATCCTCTGCTCTGACAAAGGAAGACTGGCCATAACAGCACCAGTCACAGCGCCCCCTACCACAGTATAGGGGATTTTATTGTGGGGAAAACGGTAATATAATTCAAAAACAAAACAGACCAAAAACATATACCTATACAATATTTAGAAAGAATTTACAGATAAATGTAGTACATTCTACTTAATTTTCTATCTTAATTTACTCTATGTATTTTACACCTTTTTTTTTTCTTTTTACTGTAAGATAGTATCACAGGCCTTCCAAAGCTGGTTCATTTGTTGTCTAGGCAATTTTTTCCCATCTGTATCATATACTTTTTGTATGGAAATCTGTACATTTTTCATAAACACTTCTTTGGACATGTGTATTTGTGTAACACCCATTTACATCTAACCTGCCATATATAATATTTTATAATTGCTAATATTACTTGTAGCATCTCTGCATGAAAAGTACTCCATCTTGAAGAATAAATTGAGAAATTTAGCTCTATATAAGTCAATGTTTTAAACCAAGGTATTTTCCAAATATAGGCTATTTCTTGCCACAGCTGTTTTAAATATACACATTTGAGGAAGAGATGTTCCTGTGTTTCTAGCACATTTTGACATGTAGATCTGGGATAATATCTCTCGTTTATAGGTTTGTGCTTGTTATTATTTTTTACATTTAGTCTGCCATGTATTGTTAACCAAAGTAATCCCAGGAAAAAGCAGGTATTCAATTATTTGTTAATTGGGATAATGCTGTATTATTGTAATTTACTGGGCAGTTAGGTAAAATCTTTTCTTCCTGATGTTGTGAGCTCAGAATTAGATCATAAATACCTTGTCTTGTACAAGTAACTGCTAAATTAAAAGGTACTTTCCATTTTATCAATTTTCGGAGCAGTGGTTTCACATAAACTGGTATCACATTGGTTCTAGATAACAACCTTCCTTCTCGTTGAATCCATGCAGTTTTACAAATTGTGACTCATTCTGATATCAAGTCTTGCCATTTTATTTGCCTTGGTTTTGCCATCCGATAACATTATGATGTAAAAATAGGCTATAATAAAAAGGTAATGGATTAAACATGTCTATACCTCCTTCTTTAATGGACCTGTATGTAATGTGTCTTTTTATCAGATTTAAGCGGCTCCCCCAGAGTGCTCTAAAAAATATACTGAATAATCTGGTCTCTATTTGTACCGGGGGTGGGAACAAGAAGCTGACATATAAAAAATAGGCAATGGAACGGTCTTAATTACTAATATCCTTTTCTTTTTTGAAAATTGTCTATGTATCCAAGATCTGGACAAATTTTCTGGTGTTACCTTCTTTGTTTCCCAGTTTAACAAGGCCAGATCGCCTGACCCAAACGTGTTTCCCAGTATTGAGATGGGGTTTTGTGATAAGGGCATTCATGCATAGGAGGTTTTTATTTGTGGACCACCTCCTAACTGTAGCCCTAAACTTTTGTCTTTATTAATTTTACATCCTGAAACCTTTGAATATGTCTCAGGCTGTTTTGTGAGTTCTATTTCTTTTGTGATATATTTTAATACCAACACTCTATTGTCTGCATATGCCATTACAGTTACTGGGATGCTATTTGACACTAATAAAATTCCTTCTATTCTGTTGTTGTTCATTATCAACCTTAAAAAAGGATCGATGCAGTGTATATATACAATAATGGGCTGATGGGGCATCCCTGTCTCACGTCTCTTTGTATTTGTACCTTATCCCCTTTCCAGCCATTTATTCTAGGTGTCACTGTTGCTGAATGATATAAGCATTTAATCCAGTCAATGAATCAATCTGAAGCCAAAGGACTGTAAGGATAAAAACATATACTCATAAGCTATAGAGTGAAAGGCTTTCTGCTGATCAAGACTCAACAGAAATCCTTCTTCTCCACCTGACTGTTACTTTTGAAAAGTTCACATATAATAATCAAATTATCATATATCTCTTGTTTTGGGACGGAACATGCCTGGACTGTACTAATCAACGTTTCAGAGACTTGAGCTAATCTTTTGGCTAGGATACACCCAAGAATTTTAAAATCTATATTTATTAAACTGATTGGCCCCTAGTTTGTAAGGAGGTTTTCGTTCCCTTTTTTATATAGGAATATTAGATCTACCATTGCCATCAATGCTGATATGTTATTGGATTCTAAAATTTCATTAAATAAACAGGTAAGTTCTGGAAGTAAGTCTATTAGATATTGTTTATAAAATTCTGGGGTTAGGCCATCAGTTCCTGGGGCAGTGCCACCTTTCAGAGAAGTGATCATTATTTTAACTTTTGCTTCTGATATTGGTTTCTCCAGCTCATAGTGTTGCTGCAGTGTTAAATGGGGAACTGATATATGAGAAAGGTATTGTTCAGGAATATGAATTACAGGGGGTGTACCAGATGTGTTAGATACATAATGGTCTACTACCTTCAGTATTCTGTCCTTTGTTATCTGTAGCTTCCCATTTTAATCCTCAAGTTGTAATGTTAGTTTTTTTATCAGTCCTTTTCTGACTATCTTTGTAAGGGCCAAAAGTCTATTTCTTTCCCTTGGTTCTAATTGTAGGGTTTTGGCCCGTTGTATTGTAGATTATGCATGTCTTTTTTTATATTCAGTATCTGTTTACTGTAATCAGTCCTAAGTGTCTCAGTTTTGGATATTAGAAGATGACGTTGTTTACAGAGATTTAAATAATTTAAATAAGAATCTGTGTTTTGCTTGCATGCCAGTTTTTGGACTAAAGAATGGAAGTTCCTTTTTGAGTCTTCCCACCACTCCATGTAAGAATCATACATGCAAATGACAGACCTTCAAGTGGTTCACAATTACTTCCATTGTATATTTACATAATCTGTTGTCAATAAATTAGCATTTTATCTCCAGTGCCCTTTACTGCAAGATGGTGTGGTCTCCCATTGTATTCCTATCTCTAGAGCTCTATGATCTGAAAAAGCTATGGCATGTCATTTTTCTCCTGTGATTTCTAAAATATTGGAAATGAAAAGAAAGTTAATCCTAGTGGAATGTGATCCCCTTATGTCGGTACACCCTCCTTGTGGTTGCATCAGCCTGTAAGCGTCTTTTAAATTAGATATTGTAATATTCTCTTTTAATGCATTGGTATTGCAATATAATTTGTTTTAAATCATCTATATCATCTATCTACCTGGGTCAGGCTACAATTAAAATCTCCACCCCAAATGACTAATCTGGCAGTACATAAATAATGTTGAATTTTTTTAAATAAATATGTTCTGGCTGCCTTGCTTTGTGGTGCATAAATATTGATCAACATAAGCCAAACTGTACTGTACTGGATATCAAGTAGCAATGCCCACCCATGTTCTAAATCAATTAGTCTTGTTACTTTTAGATTTGAATCCAAAAACAATATGCCAAGCCCATCACATACATCTGGAACTAGGGCCAGAAAGTAACTCCTTTAGACCACAATTTGGTAGCTTGTGCTACTTCATAGAGTGTTTTGAGTTGTGTGTCTTGTAGGCAAATAATATTTACATTGTGCTGTGAAAGTTCTGTAAGAACTGTTAAATGTTGTTTGCTGTTCTTGATGCTATTCACATTTAAGGTGAATATGCGGAGGGACACCATTCCAGTATATAAAGTAGTAAAACAAACACCATCAGTTCTTAATGTTGGGCTGTTGTACTCTATTTCTTTTTTACTGTGTCACTTGGGCTAGAATCCTCTAAGCCTAAGGAATGATACTTGGTTGAGGAAGAAATTGAAGACAAATCTGAGTCCATGTCCTCTTCTTCAGAATTGCCCTCTGTCAAAACTGTTTGTAATGCTTTATACTGGTTCACAGTGGTCCATTGCTGTCTTTCTTTTGTGATATGGACTAGAGGAATGCAGTTCATTAGATACTGATCTAAATGAGACAAGTCATAATACATCTTCAGTAGTAGGTCAGAATGTTTTAGTTGACTCATCACCAATTTTAGATACTATTGTAACCTTTTCCTCCTCTGTTAGATGATTATTTAGTTCCTGTTGATATTCCTCTACCCAGCACATGCTCTAGCACTGCACAGGCTCCCTCTATGATGGAAGCTTCCAACTCACTACTGGCACCACAGAGGCAGATATATATTGTAGGAGATTCAATGTTGAAACATCTGGATGGGGCTATTTGTAATCTAGATAGAGTTAATCGTATATGTTCAAGATTTAGGGGTGCTAGAATTGCTAATATTTCTAGCATGATTCATAACATCATGGCAGATGGTGGAAACAACCCCCTAGTGGTTATCCACATTGGCACTAATGGTTTTAAGCATTCCTGTATCCTTGAAATTAAAAATAATCTTGTGGCACTCTCAAATATTTTCATAGAACTTGGGTGTGCGGTAGCTTTTTCTGAGGTTTTACCAGTGCCAAGAGCATCTACTGAATATAACAAAACCATATGTATGTTTAATAACTGGCTTTGAGTCAAATGTCTCAAGCAAATCAAACTTGCATTACACACTGGGAAGAATTTATTGGTAGACCTGATTTATATTGTAGAGATGGTCTTCATCTGAGTCATAAAGGGAATCAGATATTGAGTAAACACATCCTGGATTACATTAACAAACATTTAAACTACTTGACTTGTGGGAGAGAATAGTTCCTCCTCCTAACAAATCCTCTTTAATAAAACAAGGTTGTAGTAATATAAAATGTCTATATTTCAATGCCAGAAGTCTAGCTAATAAACTGGATGAGCTGAAAATCATACTAGCAAATGATGCTATAGATATTGTCTTTATAACTGAAACATGGGGTGATAACAATTCTAGCTGGGACTTCTCCCTTCCAAGATATACCTTGTTTAATTGTATAAGGAGGGATAAAAAAGGTGGCAATGTTGCTATCTTCGTAAGAAATATTTTTCACGCAACTGATATGTCAAAATTACAATATCTAGTAGTACAACAGAAATGATATGGATAAAATTGATGGTTAATAAGTACCAATATATTATATTTGGAGTCTGTTATCACCCCCCCAACACTTCTAGCAAACATTTTGCCATCATTATGCAAGAAATCAAGTTAGCTTGTTCATTTGGTGATATTATACTTACTGGTAACTTTAATCTGCCAGATGTTGATTGGAACAGGATGACTGCATCATCCATCTTAGGTAAAAACTTAGTTAATTTATGTGAACAGTGCAACCTTATACAGGGTGTATTAGAACCAACAAGGGACGCAAATCTTCTAGATCTGGTATTTTATAGCAGATCGCTAATAGTTAAGAACGTCGTTGTACAATCACCTGTTGGTAACAGTGACCATAGTTCAATTGTTTTTACTCTAACACATACATTTTCTCTGTTATCTAGTACTTCCAAAATTTATTTATATGATAAAGCAGACATGCCAGTAATTAAGCAAAAATTAAACAGTATAGACTGGTCTTCCAAGTTTTGTTCTATGGATATTACAGATTTTTATGGTTTATTAGTCAATAACATTACTGATTTAATGAACAGTCATGTTCCATCTAAACAAAAATCTACATTTCAAAAACCTAACCCTAAATGGATGACAAAAGATCTTATTAAGCTTATTAAGAAAAAAGAGAAGCGATATATAGCCTATGTAAAGTCTCGCACACCATCAAACTGGAATTGCTTTCTAAGTATCCAAAGAAAATGTAAACACAGTATCAGAAGGGCAAAGAGGAAGTGGGAGATGAAATTGGCAACTAACGCATGTAAAGATAACAGTAAAATGTTTTTCACATACATAAATTCCCTTAAAAAGACTACCTGTCAAGTCGGTCCTCTACAGGTTAATGATACGCTTATTTATGACCCGCAGGACATGTCCAATTTCTTCAACACCAATTTTTGTAATTTGTTTAAAAAAAATCAGGTTAACATACCTACAAATTATTCCCCTAGCAGTAATATTTCAATTTCTGTAACAGATCTTCATGCTAAACTTGTAAACCTCAAGGGCAAAACCAGTGTGTCTCCCAATGATATTCCAGGGCATCTTCTATATCTATTGGCAGACAGCTTGTCAATGCCCTTGAAGTTATTATTTGAGCACTGTCTGAATTATAACTATGTACCAGATTCATGGAAGACTGCGTATGTGATCCCTATCTACAAAAAAAGTCTTAGAAATCAATGGGAAAACTATAGACCTATAAGTCTCACTTCCCCTATGGGAAAGATATTAGAAAGTATAATCAAAGACCTGATTTCTTCTTCTCCTCTAAAAAATTTTGACACAGAACAACACGGAACAAAAAGGGAAGAAGTTGACCCATTTGCTATGTTTTTATGAAGATCTAAGCATGCAGTTGGACAATAGAATTCCATATCATGTGATTTATATTGATTTTAGTAAAGCCTTCGATCTTCTCCCTCATTGGGCTTTATGTGAAAACTTTACCAATCTAACATTAACTCTAATCTGATTACTTGGATAGCAAATTGGTTAGACAAATGTACAGAACAAGTCTTGATAAATGGCCAGCTTTCCAGCAGAGGTTCAGTTACAAGCAGGGTTCCACAGGGTTCAGTCTTGGGGCCCTGTCTTTTTCAGTTTTTTTATTTCTGACATTACAAAATCCTGTTATTCAAATACAGTTAAATACACTGATGACATTAAAATCGGTGGACTATGCGTAAATTCTGAACAAATAACTCAAATCCAGAATTACTTAGATGAAATAACACAGTGGAGCTCTACTTGGGGGATGAAAGTAAACCACACCAAGTGTAGAATCCTTCATTTTGGGGCAAGAAACCCAATGCATGTATATACATTGGATAATAGGATGGTAGTCAGTACTGTTACTGAGAAGGACCTGGGAGTACTGATATCTGATGACTTCCTCCCCAACTTACAGATAAATGAAGCTATTCTTAAAGCAAACTAAGCTATTTGGGCTATCAAGCGAAACATTAAATCTAGGGATAGCAGAATCCTGATGCCTCTCTATCGAGCTTATGTGATCCCCTATTTAGACTTTTCATCTCAATTGTGGTGTCCCTTTAAGAAACAGGAAATCATTTTATTAGAAAAGGTACAAAGGAAGTACATTAAAATGATTAAAGGCTTTAGAGATGTCCCATATGAGACCAGATTAACTACGCTAAATTTGATGCCTCTGTCTACTAGACGATTGAGAGGCGATCTTCTCCTCATGCATGATATTATGAAAGACCCATACTTAATAACTCACCTGGGGTTTAAATTCAAGGAGGACACCTATAATTTCAGGGGTCATCCATTACAGTTGCAATTAAAGAAATTTAACTATGTTCCCCGAACATATTTTTATACATTACATATTATTAAACCATGGAATATATTAACTGTTGAAGTACTTGTCAGTAGTCCTAAATCCATTTTTAAATTTCGACTTGATAAATTCATTCTTTCTGGTTCACTACTTACATATTATTAGTATATAGGAACAACTATGGGCCTTATGGTTCTTTCGCTGCTAACAGATCCTAGTATGAATTCTGGTATGATTTTCCTCTCTTTCAATTTAGATTCTGTTTTTTTATCAGTTTTAGCTTGGGATCTGAAGTTTAGTAGTCGGTGGGGGGGGGGCATAGAAACTGAGTCTGTAGAAGGGCCTGCTTCCATCTGTAATATAGAAGAATCTGTACCATCCACAGCTTCCATTTCCCATTTGGCGTTAGTTTGTTCAGAATTGGCTGCAACATGCACATTAGTATCGGGATCCTGTAATGGTGGCTCTGTATTTTGTACTATGTCTGCTTCATTTGTATTTGTGCCTTGAATTGGTACATCAAGTTTATTTTGTCTGAGATCATCCCCTTTGGTTATTAGTTTTTCTTTTTGTTTATGAATTTCATGCACCCTTTTTTCTGAAGCTATTGTACAACTTATTCTTTTGTGCCTGAGTGATTATGGCTTCATAAGGCCCAGGAGCATCTTATGTATGAGTGGCCCTTTTCCTCACATAAATTTTAGCAAAACAAATTCACACAAGAAACAGCTACGTTACCAGTATCCAAACTGTGCATGTATTTTGGAGTGTCACATATATTTGCTAAGATGTAGTCTAGATCCACATCTGTGGCATGACTTAAGTTGGCCCAGATAAAAGCAGGAGAATCTACTTCTTCCTAGAAAAAACAGCCTGGCAAATGCACAATTCCATTGTTTGACATAAATAGCTTACACTTTACCCTCCATCCACCAGTCCAGGTCTGCTCTGAATCAATGATAGGAACTGGTTGTTCCAAAACTTTGTGCCTTTTTTAAACCAGAATAAGATGTCTGCCACATTCACTCCTTCATTTTTGAAAATGATAGTAATCATCCTCACTGCTGATTTGGTAATAGGGATTGCTAGAAAGGGAGTCCATACAGGGGAATTTTTTAATTCATTGTATTTGACCCAGAATCTGTCTACAACTTCAACAGTCTTAAAGCTCACATCATAATTATGTTTGTCTGTATGAATTAGAGTAAAAACGTCCGAGGCATAAAATTTCATGGTGTTTTTTGTAAGGTTCTCCCCACATATACACAATCTAGGGGGGTATCCAGTCCACCCTTATACAGCAGGCAGATAGCATTTCTCCTTGGTGCTGGTTCACCTTTGTTTTTTAAATAAATCAGCCATCCTAAGCATAGGTTTAAAAAAACTGTCTTTTGTTAGGATCCTACAGATTCTGAACTCCCACCCCCACTGGCATAGTTTCTTCTGGTCTCAGTAATTCTATTGCTGGTACATTTAGGGAATTTACCTTATTGGCCTTATTACAGGATTATTTAATTATTGGTTCAGAGGAGCCGGCACTACCTGTGTCACTATGACCTCATTATTGGCAGTATGCTTGTTTTGGGGAACACTGGGATGACTAGGCCCTTGTAAAATAGGCTCTTGTATTTCTGATGCACTTACAGTATTTGTACATGAGTCTTTGGATAAATTAGGAGGTACATTAAATATCAGATGATAAGACACAACATTTAGGTGATGCGATAAGGTTACCTGTTTTTGTGACTTCTATATTTTCATACTGCACCACATCTGGGGTTTAAAGGGTCAGGTTTCAGAGAACCGTCATGTTCTTCTATCCATCCTGCATTTTTTAAAGCATCCATTGGTGTCCAGGCCTGTACATTCTCCACTTGTTTTTGTGTTCTTTTTTAACATACCAAATTTTTTTTTTTTTTGTGGCAAGGCTACAATAGAAGAGTTTTCTGTGAGGGTTTGACCGTCAGAGAATTTGGTTCCTTGAACAATGCCAACTGCCACATCAGCACAGGAAGGGAAAAAAGGTGTGGCAGCTGTCTGCAGCTGCCATGTAGCTGTCAGGTACATTTCTTCTTCTGCTGCTATTTGCATCAAAAGCTGAGCTTTGTTTTCTCTGAGTGCCCATTTCAGTAATTTTTCTGCCTCCAGCATGTCGGTTTCAGATCCGTTGTGTTTCTGCTTCCAGTCATGAGAAATTGCACTGTTCACAATGTTGGAGTTTTCCTGAGCTGTCCAAAGGTTTTTTCCCAGATAATTTCATTTGAGGAAACAACCTCAACTTCCATCTGGATCTCCGGTCCATACTGTATCAGATCTTGACTATTGGTTTCTACAAAAAACGCCGTCATTGGGCGGGGGGGTCCCATCATTTTCTATGGTCTCTAGATTTACAGAAGTAGGAGAGGAGACGTGCTCCCCTGCGTCCTTCACATCCTCACTCTCCAACACCTGCCGTGAAGTGCCCATCTCTCCAGACAGCCAGAGGTCCTCCTACTGGTGAGTAGGGGAACATTTATTAAACACAAAAACTACATAAGAAAACAATAATACTACAATCCAAAACAAAAAGAGAGAGAGAACAAAAACAATAATAACAACTGAATACTGAAAAGGAAAACAGCAGTATAGAAAATACATATTCATAATATACCATGGAAAAGAGAAAAAAAACCTGCAGATGGAACACATCTGAAAAAGAAAGAAAAAAAAACACAGTCAAGAACAGCATACAGAAAACATCTGAACTGACAATAACCTGTCTAGTCCCTGAGGCTTCAGAAATAACCCTTATGTAATTAGGACATCTGAATCAGTGAGTCAAAGTAAATCATGCCATTTACAAAGCCATAGCTTCTCCTGCAATGACTTCCTCTCCTTCTAACACAAAGCTTTAAGATCCTTAGTAATTCTCCCCACCATGTCAGAGTAAGTACAAGTTTTTTGCTGTAATGAAAATAAGCAACAAGCATTCTAAATATGCCATTTACAAATGGTAAAAATCAAATGGAGTGTGTCTCCTTCCCATACCCGCCATGGACCCTGGGTCTCCCCATACATAAGATTCTCCCGAGACACACTATCAAAAATGGGAGCCCCTCCAAGCCGCCGCTAAAAAAGACTAAAAATGCTTAATAAAAGAACAAAGAAAAAACAAATGATCAGTAGACTCAAGTTGTGCCACACATTCCGGTCTACTACAAATCCTTTCCTCCATCTGTTTATGCTTGTGATTATCTTTAACGTTAATTCTATCATGGCAACTAAGCCAGTGAAGATCCCAGACATGAGGAGGAATCCTGGGGTTATGTAACAGCGTAAGCAGAGCCTGCTTATTATCAGCCGGGCAATGAGTAAAAAGCTGAGTAACAGGACATATCGTGCCCAGTAAGGCAGTATGTAAACCTTTCCTTTGTAAAGTGATAATGGCATGGGTGGCGTGACCTTCCACTGCCTAAGTCTGGTAAAAGTATTCCGCCAATAAGGAGGGGCAAATGGCAGCTGTTTGACAATTTTCAAAACATTATTGTCCCATAACCAAAACCAATATTGAACAGTTTCAAAAGCCCAAAGTTCCCACCCTTTATTCATATGAAACAAAAGAGGATGTATATTGGCCATCAAAAAGACACCATTAAAAAACAATAAAGGGTGGCCCATGTTCAAACCTCCCTGACTGATCGGGAGATATAAGATATTCCACTTTATTGGGTTAAGTCGACTCCCCCGCATGGCCTGAAAAACAACAACCTAATAAGCGAGTTTCCATAGATTTGGGAGGTGTAAAAATATAACTCAGAAATAAAAATACTGGAATCAGAAACATTTTAATCAGATAGATCCTTTTCTTCTTCCCCATCTTCCAACAATTCCAGCCAGAAACCTTGCATTGGGCAATAGCCAATTTGTTTTCCCAGTTGAAAACATCTGGATTTTCAACGCCAAATTGAATACCCAGAATCTGAATAAGACCTGTTGTCAGAAAAATTCCACCCACCGAAGGAAGGGCACCACCATGCAAACCCGAATGCTTCCCTATACATTTCAGCATGTTAAGCATGGCCCCAGCCACAGACCCAGAATTAGAGCATATGCATAGGGCTTCCAGAACACAGGCTTCATTTTTCAGCAAAATGCACATATCATCTGCATAAGCCAAAATTATTGGTGCTTGGAACGCCACTGTAGACCCAAAGGGGACAGGAGTGGAGAATGTTGAAACAACTTTAATAAGGGGCCCCCCAAAAAACATAGAATAGGACTAAGGGGGGCACCCTTGTCGTACCTCACATTTAATCCCAACCAGGGGAACCTCTCCACCCATTAACAACAGGAAAAACAGTTGCAGTCTTATAGAGCAACCAGAGCCAATGAATAATGCCAGAAGAAATCTGAAACTTGTCCAAGACACACCACAAGAAATCATGACTGACTGCATCAAATGCTTGTTGTTGATACAAAGAAATGACATACCCTTCCAGAAGATCCAAATTACCTTTATCAAATACTTCCCACAGTAAAATTAAATGATCCTGAATGCAGCGGCCAGGAACAGTAGAAGTTTGAGCTTCTGAAATAACCCCATTTGCAATGGATAGTAATCGTTTAGCCAGAATTTTAGATAAGATTTTAAAATCAGTGTTCAACAAGCTAATCGGTCTCCAGTTAGATAAAGCTTTCTTGTCACCTTTCTTATATAAATAAAGCAAAGACCCCATATTAAACTATAAGGGTAGATCTTGACTTTGTAACAAACAATTAAACATCACAGTCAAGTCATCTCCTAGTTTAGTGGCTAAAAATTTATATACCTCAGAAGGCAGGCCATCAGGGCCAGGAGCCGTACTACTTTGCAGAGTACTGATTGCATCCATGACCTCAGACACCTGAATAGCCCATCCCATCAAAACACCCTTCACATCTGAAATCTCTGGAAAAGCTACCAGGGAAAGTAAGACATCAGCCTGGACCATATCAAAAGCCATAGGCCCATATTTCACCACAAAATAGGCAACAACTATGTCCATGATCTCAGCATTGGTGCCAACTGTGCAACCCTCTGAATCATATAAAGCCAAAATTTCTTTCTTCCCCACTCTTAAATGGCATGATTCATGTGGACAGACAGATTCCACAGATCAAAATTGCTGTTGCCATTGCAGAGAATGAGCTTTTTCCAAATGAAATACACTCAACTGCCGCTTCAAAATCTGAATTTGAGAACCATATTCCTGTTTCGGCAACACTGATAAAGACATCAACCACTGCAATTGGGTCCTAGTAGCCAAATAATATTTGTAAGCAGATTGGCATAAATTCCTGCTATAACTTTAAAAAAATGAAATCAAGTCTCGTTTAGTGTCTAACCACCACATCACAGCCTCATCATAAAGAACAAAAACTGATTTCCTGGCTTGTAAAAAAGCAAGAAAGGAAGCTTAAAAGAGTGAATCCAGCAACAAGAGAGCATCCATCTTCCAGGTCCCTGGACCCCTCTTAATGGAGGATACCGTACCCTGCACAACAGATAACATATTGTGGTCCAAAAAGCCAGCCACATGCACCTTTGCTGCCTGAATGGGCAACCACTGGGAAACAAAAAGAAAATCAATTTTCATTGCCAAGGAACCTTTATGAAAAGTAGGTGTATGTAAACCAGCGTAAGAATTATACCCATACTTCAAGTGTGCCGTTCCCAACATAGAGGACAATAAATTAGAATCGGAAAATATCTTTTTTGTACAAGAAGTCACAATTTTGTCTGTCAGAGAAAGGCTACAGTTCAGGTCACCACCAAAGATGACAAAATGTGAGGTGTACAAAAAGGGTTGGATCAGCTCAAAGAGCTTCACTTTCAAAGCCTTAGTCTGAGGGGCATAGACATTAATTAATCGGTATCCAACATTACCAAACATAACATCCAGAATAAGAACCCACCCTGGAACCAAATCATACGGCTTTAGCAAGGCAACATCCAGGCAATTAAACAAGGTGCCAATCCCAGAACAGGTGTCCTGGCCAATAGACCAAAATTAGGGACCAGGGTACCATGCCCTAGAAGCTAATGCAATCGCCTGTAAAGAATGATAATGAACATCCTGAAGAAACACAATCCCCACTGCATGCATCATCAAATAGGAAAAAAACAAATCACGTCTCTCTGGGTTCTTAATACTATCAACATTAACATTATGGCACACACAATGTGTAGACATCATTTAGAAAAAAAAGAAAAGGGGAACAGGAAATCCATTATCATTTCAGGCGTCCATGGCGAGCGACCGACTCTTTGTGTTTAGTCTTAGCATTGTGTTTTTGAGGACCAGAGCAGTCCCATACCACCTCCGTGTTTGTCATTTGATCAGGAATGGAGGATTGCAAAGAAGAAGAATCAGAGTCACTGCCTGTGTGATTACCCTTTGTCTGCAAAAGTTCATATTGATTGTGAGTGGGAACTACTCCAACACCCAGAGAATCCACCTTGGATGAGTCACAGAAACGTTTACTCTGAGTGATCCTAGTTGTTGGAAAAGTTTGTCCAGAAGAAACGGCGGGGGGGGGGGGTTGTCACCTCCACATCAGGGGGCCTCCTAGAATCCTGCACAATGGGAGACCGAGGTGTCGCCATAACATCAATAGTAGATGTCTGCAATGGCAGAGAGGAATCATCAGACCCTGCCAGCTCTACCCCAAGGGGCAACCCGGGGGGGGGAGGAGGAGGCAACTCTTCCACAGGCCTCTGGGGAGGTAAAAGTAAGGTGTCCTCTTGCCGGTGGTACCAAGACTGGTAAACCATCATCAGAAAGTGGACCATCAGGAACAGGAGTGTCATCTGGTCTTGGTTCTTCTTGGGCAAAAATCCTCTGTTTCTGTGCCAAGCTAATATAAAGCCGTTGTTCTGCACTGTCAGCTAACTCTCACTGATTGTGACCAGCCCACTTGCAAGTTTCGAAATTATGCCTCAGCTCTTCACACAAGTTGTACTTCTCTTGTTCCACACAATGGAAGCCAGAATGGCCCAGAGAACCACAGATTGTGCATTTCACCCGATCACAGGCACTACTCAGATGGGCCACAGAGCCACATCTGTAGCACGCCTTGGGTTGTCCTGAATAGAATAGGACATCCCAATCTCTACCCAAAAAGAAACTGTTCGGGAGGTGAAGGTGACCAGTATCAGACATTTTCAACATCACTCTCACCCACCATCCCCCAGTCCATAAATGTTCAGAATCGAAAATAGCTTCAGGGTCTGAAAGCACCTTGCAACGTGCCTTAAGCCAGTGTGTCAAATCATTCATATTGACTCCCTCACTGCAAAAAAGGACAGTAATAGTCTTCTGAGTAGGCTGAGACAAGGGTAAAACAGAAAAGGGGGTCCAGAGAGGTGACGTCTTCAACTGTTGATACTTCAGCCAAAAACGCTCCAAACCCTGTTGTGTTTTAAAACTGACATCAAATATAGTTTCCCCAGAGACATGAATCGAAGCATGAATCTCACTGGCAAAACACTTGAGGGAATCCTTAAGAAGGACTCTAGCCACATAAAGTCTATCAGGGGCTTCAGCCATGCCTCCCAAATAGCGTAAGCGTATGGCATTGTGACGCTTCACAGGGTGCATGGGGACACGAGGGAAACGTGGCTGGGATCTGGGAATATTCTGGGCAGTAGCTGCTGAGTAGGATAGATGAGGAGCAGAAGCCCCAGTAAAGGAAGGTTGAGGAACCAGAGGCCTAGACCACCGGGGGGGGTAGCCGACTCAGTATGTGGCAAAAGCAAAATCGGATTTTGTGTCAATTCCAACTCAGGAGGAAGAACCAAGTCCTGAGACACTCCAGGCAAAGGTCAAACAGACAAGTCAGGCACCTGAACATCATGATCAGCACCAGGGATATGAACAGGGGAGGACTGTGACATCCACTTCCCACCAGTAGCATCCTGTTCCCATCCTGCTGCCAACCAAGCTTTCTCAGCAGACCAGGAGGTATCCAGAATAGGGTCCAAAACTCAGCGGTCAGGGAGTTGCAAAGCTGGCTGCTCCACAGCCCGTAGCTCCTCAGACACCACACTAGCAGCTGCAAGATGAATTCCATTAGCACTAACAGAAGACTCAGAGGTTGTGGGGCAATGGAAACCAGGTTTTAGACCCTCATCAGCCAGTCCGGAGTCAGTCCCCACAATCAGACCCATAGTAACAACAGAACAAGAAGAAGGTTCAGTTCCAACCTGTAAGTGCAGTGCAGGAGAATGTAGTTCAGTAGACTGGTGTGATGTAAGTGTCTGAGGGCCAGTAGTCATGGGTAAAGAGATTGCTGGAGTAGTAAGAAAAACAGGATTGCACATCGGGGCTGCATGCTGAGTCAGTTGTGCAAGCAAATATTGGCGAACGGTCAAATGCCGTTCCACTTCAGCTCTAAGTAGAGCCTCCACAGTCGGGTGAGAAAATGTAACATCACTGTCAACATTTGGGCGTGTTAAATCCTTCCTTCCCTGAGTTAAATTCTGAACCATAGGATCCTCCACAAGTCTAGACATCTCCACATTCAAACAGTTTCCTTCACTACAGTCCATAGGGGTCTCCAGCAAAGATGAGACAGGAGAGGAGACCATCTCCCCCATCTCCACAGCTTCCAGCCGAACTCCATCCACACTGGATGCCATCTTGGGTCAGAAGACCAGGATGTTAGGTTCCCCTACCTGTGAGTAGGGGAAGTTTTGTATTGTGAGAAAATCGAACAATACTAGTGGGCAGTAATTTTTTTTTTTAAATCTCTAAGACTATTCAGGGGGGCTAATTTCTCTAGGAATTCTCTAACTAGACTATAAGTTTGTATAAATTATATCAATCTAAACCACTAGTTTTCTAACCTTCTCAATTTTATCTATTTGAGACACAACCTCTTTAATATGTGAAGTTCCCTATCTGTAAACTCCATATTACAGACTCCAAGGACCTATTGGGATTGGACCCCCGCCCTTCTGTTCATCCTAGTGTATGACTATCCAGATTCCCCTTTCTTTTTTCTTCCTATTTTACCCACCTCAAACAATGTTTCCATAACACTTCTATTTGTTGATCATGCTTCAGTTTTTTATCTAACTCATAGCTGTGTCTAGCTTGTCCTAATATAATTCTAACAAGCTCTTGCTGAGATGTACTGTTTTTGTAGTACCCAGTGGCACCTGGCTTGCCAAATGTGATATTTCAAAATCCCACATATCAACCTAAGGGTAGTAACAGTGTATTTCTTCCAGGAACCATTATATATACCTAAAACTAAAACCTTGTATGTCATAGTTAAAAATGTTTGATCCTGAATCATAAAACTTAATACATTTCAAAAGGAAGCCACAAAAGGACATTCAAAAAAAAGGTGCTCTTGTGATTCCAGGATCACGTTGCATGTGTCTCTAAGGCAATACCTCTTTTCTACTTTCTTGTGTTTGTGATTATTTCTTACCCCCAGTCTTCCATGACATGCCAACCACGTGGTGTCCCATAAAAACTCAGGGATTCTAACATCCATTAACTGTCATGTTGTAACCTCCACCTCCTGTGGAGTTCCTTTTGGAAAGGAGAATGGTTCTGTGAAATATGTTAGCACTACTTGTTGGTACATCAACTGTCTTGAAAGGGCTGTTAAGTCTGTTATGGTAATCTTCTAATTTCTAATTTTTTGCAAAGCAAAACCCATGTAAGTAGGGATACCTGTATTCTGTAACTTAAAGGTCCATTTATTGAGGGACCAGATTGGCAGAATCCTTTTCAGCCATTCCTGTCCCCAGGTCATCCAGATCTGTGTCCCCTGTTTGAGACTGGGGAGTAAGTTCTCATACCAGAAAATGGAGTGAAAAATTACCAATGGGTGGATCATCCCTATGCCACCCTGTGCAATGGATCTGTATGTTATGTTACGTTTAATCGGGTTCAACCGACTCCCCCAAATAACCCTAAAAAATATGCTATACAACCTAGACTCCAATGTGTCAGGTAAAGGGAATATAGATTCCACAAATAACAGAAGTGGAATTATAAAAGTTTTTATCAGACACACTCTTTTAAGTTTAGTAACTTGTAGGCCTTGCCATGCCCTAATCCGTGCATCACATAATGTTAATTTAGATTCCCAGTTTACTTTCTCCGTTTCCCTAGGACCAAATTTAATGCCAAGAATGACTGCTTCATGCGTTAAAGGCACTCCGCAGATTTGGTCTGTAAGTGCTACTGAACCAACTGTCAGAGCTTTGCTTTTATGAAAATTAATGCTAGCTTCTGTTGCCACTGAATAGTCAATCAATGCCTTATGTGCTATCTCTCCTTCCACTTGTGAATTTAAGAAGAGGCAGAGATCATCTGCATACGCCAGTACCTTGATAGGCAAAGTACATGAAGAGAGTCTCATGCCTACAATTTGCCCAGAATACTCAAAGTGTTTCACCAAAACATCAATATAAAAGACGTACAGCAGGGGGCTCAACGGGCACCCCTGCTGTACCCCTCTCCTAAGCTGTATTTGGTGACCAACTGTACCATTCAGGAGCAAGAGCAAGTGTGCTGAGCTATGCAGTAACTGTAAACATGCAATAAACTGCTGGGGGATACCATAAAAGGCTAAGATCCGAAACAGTATATTATGTGACACCTGATCAAAAGCCTTTTCTTGGTTTAGTGTAACCACATACCCCTGTAGTAACCTCAAATGTCCTTGTGAAAACACCTCTCTTAGGCAAATCAAATTATCCTTCATAGTACATCCTGGGATTGCACAATTTTGAGAGGATGAAATAACTAATTTAGCTACCCCACTAAGACGGTTGCTTAGAATAATTGAAAGCAGTTTAAAATCCACATTCAATAATGAAATGGGCCTCGAATTATTCGCATCCAACCTATCCCCCTTTTTATATAGCAAGCTCAATAAAGCTTTTCCCATAGAGTCGGGCATATCCAAGTTACATATAATATCATTAAATGTTTCTACCAATGGGGGGATAAGGGTATCTTGAAATGTTGTATAGAATATGGGGCCTAATCCATCAGGTCCTGGAGCCGAGTTGGGTTTTAACTTTTTCATAGCTGTACGAATTTCCTCCTCAGATATTGGGGTTGTCAATTTCGAGGTTTCACTTGGATCAAGTGTTGGACTTTCAAAATCCGTTAAAAACTGTCCCAACTTATCCTCAGTCTGGAGTGGGGCTCCAAACAAGGAATGTAAATGTGTCTGTACTATTTCCATGATCTTGTGAAAATCAGAGTGTACCACACCTGTTTTATCTGTAACTGCATCCCAAATCTTTCTCCCCACCCGTGATTGGCAGTCCTTAAATATATCTAATGATGCCTTTGTACCTTGAGTCCCTGCAGATTGTTACATCTGCAAGGATTTTGATTTTGAGTATAAATAGGTTTGCATGTCTTTTTTTATAGCCTGAATCTGCATGGAATGGTCTATATGATCTATGTTCTGTGCAGTAATTAGTTGTTAAAGATGCTTTCTGAGCTTCAAGTATGAAAAATAAGCAGATTTCCCTTTCTGCCTTCCCCATTTCTGAATTGACTGACAGAGGAACACTTTCGTGTCCATCCACCAGTCAGCAACCGAATCATACCGGGCCACCAATGTAGCTCTGGCCAAGAGATGTTCTTTTACCTTATGTACTATGTCGGGGTCAGTTAAAAGAGTGTTATTCAAGTGCCAATAACCAGGTCCTATGTTATTCCTATGCAACTGACCCAAACTTATCTGCAAACTAAAGTGGTCTGATGAGGCTGAGGAAAAGGTAGCTGCAGACTGTATTGACCACTGTTTAGACACAAATACATAATCAATCCTGGAGGTCAGTGAAGTCCTATAATATGTGTGTCCCACTGTGTTATGTAAGGTTCTATAGGTATCCCATAATTCTGCTGTGTTTAGGATTTGTTTTAACATATTGGTATCACAATACATCTTAGACGTGATCCCTGTCTTTTCTTTTAAATCCAATGGGCAATTGAAATTACCCCCTAAAATGAGTTTACGTTGGGTGTGTAAATAAGGTTGGAGGGATCTGAACAACTGCACCCTAGCTTTCTTAGTTTGTGGTGCATACACCACCCCAACCCGAAGATCCTGTGCCTGGTAGGTAATATCAATAAATAGTGCTCTCCCTGGCACTATCTCTATTATTTTAGGCAGTTGAATAAAGCCTTTAAATAATATACCTACACCTAAGCACACCTCCTCCCCCAAGGACCAGAGAGATGAACCCCCAACCCATGCTTTCTTTGCTTGATAAATATCTGCCTCTGAGCAAAGTCTGGTATCTTGCAAAAGTCAGATATCTGCCTGCATGTCCTGTAGAGCCTGAAAAGTGATACACCTACATTTGTAATTTTTTTTGCTATTGACATTTAAGGAATGGACCATAATACAATCTTCAGCAGAACCAGGCATTAAGACTTAACACAGGGGGAAGGGGGTATTCAAGATGGTTTCTTACTGGTTTGTTTTCGTACTCTAGGCCTCTCCCCCACCTCTCCTTCCATGTCCGAGGTTTCTTTTTGAGATGAGGCAACTGAAGAGGTTTCAGAATCCTCCTCCTCCTCTTCCTCTACCAGATCTTTCAAAGCTGCATATTTGTTGGAATCCACAATGAATTCTGTTTGGGGTAGCTTTGATTTAGGGATATTTCTGGCAGATCTCCTCTTCTCTGTCACAGGTTGGAAGCCCTCCTTCAAAAGGGGGGGGTGGGGTTGGCATATCCCCAGGCTGGTTTCCCACAGTAGAAGTCCCTGCCTACTCATTTGCAATTTCCACTGTAGTCTGCTGGATAGTTATGTCCTCTTCGGGCTGCTGGCCCTGAGTAGAGAGATTGGTAGTAACTTCTAGTATCACTTTCTGAGAAATTTCAGGCTGGTCCACTGTTGCTTCAGGCTCCTTTTCAGAGCTTAAGTATTGCTGTTGACCCGACTGTTTCTCCTGGGCTGCATGCACTATGATGTCTCGATCCCAAAAGGAGCCCTTGTTATGCATTGCCCAAGGGCATTGTAGAAATAAGTGTCCATGATTGTCGCATAAGTTGCATTTTGGAGGGTTTTGACACTGGTTGCTAGGATGTCCCATTTGTTGACAAAAACTGCAAATGAATGACTCACGTGCATTGCTGAGATGTAAGAAGGACCCACATCTGTGGCATGTTTTGGGCTGGCTTGGATAAAAACAAAAACCTCTATCCAATCCTAAGTAAAAGCAACTAGGAAGATGCACAGGGCCTTCCTCCGCCATCTGTAACTTTACTTTGATCTTCCAACCTCCAGTCCATATACTTTCACTATCAATAATCGGAGCAGGTCTATCCATAACATCTGCTCGCTGCTTCACCCAGTATAAGATGACCGAGACATGCAAATTCTCATTTCGGAATAATATGGTTATCAATTTCACTGATGGCCTTGTCAGAGGAATGGCCAAAAAGACAGCCCACACAGGAGTTTGTTTCAGATAAGAAAATGTTGCCCAAAAGTTTTCAAGGTGGACTGACGTGTTAAAGCTTATATCAAAAATGGTATCTCCTGATATGTGGATCAAAGCAAAAATGTCTATTGCCTGGAATTGCATCAATTCTTTTAACAGTTTTCGTGCCACATACACTCTATCAGGTGGAGATTCCAGGCCTCCCTTGTATTTAATGCATACCTCATTTCTTCTAGATCGAGGATTTCCTAAATTTGCAAATAGGTCTGCCATCCTTCTGGGGTTTTGCTGGGGTTGAGGGGGAAGGGGAAGAGCATGATTTGAATTAGGCTTCTGACCCTCTACTCCTCTAGCCTCTGGCTCTTCTGCTGTTGTCTGGTCAGCCCATGATGTAGAGGGAACCTCTTGGCCGTTCCTAGTGTCTATTGGCTATACTACAGGCTTTGGTGGCCCAGGGCAACTAATCACATTTGACTCAGGCGTAGTATCTGTATCTGTAGCAATTGGTATATTTACCCTGGTAGCATGCATATTAGCAGCATTTACACCAGTGTCAGGCAATATAACAGTACCTTGTGTAGAGTTTTCTATCACTGTGGCTGCTTTCAAATGCCACACTGTAGTTTCCCCCAGAGACTGCTCATGCCCTGTGATACACCCACATCAGACTGAGTAATCATTTCCCCAATGTTGATATTGGAAACATCCGCAGTTGACTGAGAAGCCAAAGCCATTATTTGTGCTGCCGTCGGAGCATCCCCAGGAAGCCAATGAACTCCGTCTGGGGCAAGGGACCAACCTGCTGCAGCAAGAGCCCTCTCTGGCAACCACATCCCCGCATTTGTCACTCTATCTGGATCCTTGGCTGAAGAATCTTCCATCATCTCACTACGATCTGTAACAGTACTCTCTTGAGTACCTTCGGTACTGTCCAGAATCATGGTAAGCAGCTTACTTGTGCCAGCTGCTTCTGTCATAGGGGAACTCATCCCAGAAATTCTTTTTTTTGTCTCCATAAACACGGGTCTCAAAAACCCCCGTGTCTGTGAATTTTCTCCGGCCAATCCACTTGTTATAGCCACTTTTTCCATTGGGACAGATATCGCCTCTGCCACCAGTATGTCCATAGAACTAGAAACAATATCTCTTGTACTTGCAGGGAGCTGTTCTCCATGACCTTCTTCTCCTCTGTCTTCCATCTCAGCAATGTGGGACATTCTGCTGACCGGAGTGACACAGCACCCCCTACCTTCACTGCCAGTCACTTTTTCACTAAGCGGGTTCTCTGTATTTGGGACAGTCATTGATAAGGCTTGAGTTCTACCATCAGCTGCACAAACTAGATGCTGATTATTAGAAGACAAATTATCAGCTTCAACAGTAATCTGTGCTTGTTGTACTCTACCCAGTTTCTGTTGCAGATCTTTTTTCCATTTAAAAAAATAACAATTCTTCCTTTTGTATTTGTTTCCTTATATTCACAGATTCATCTGAGTCTACGGTCAAATTCATTGCATGAAATACCTCTGAGTCAGATTCCATGTTAATGTCCATACCAGGGTCATTTCCTTGCCAATCCTGTTTTTCCACCATCATGTTAGGAGTTTGAAATTCTTGCTGAAGCATTTGTCTTTCTATAGCCCCTAGGTTAATGTGGTCAGAAGAGGAGGCCTGCTCTTCTGCCACATCAGCACTTCCTCCTTCTGTGTCCGGCTCCAAAATGGGTCCCTCCATCCTGTCCACAGGGAGTAGGAGAATTTCCCCAGTGTCCTGGCCAATATTCCCCTTCCCATAAAATTGATTCATGCAATTGTCCAGGCTGTGTGTGGGTGATGATGTGCGATATGGCCGCCACTACACATTCAGTTACTTCACTACCAGTCTAGCATCACTTATAAAGTACTTTGGGATACACTGTATATGAAAATGCTATATAAATGCTGATTCTTCTTCTTTCCAGGTGGCTTGCAGGCCAGACACAGAAGTCCAGGATATCTTTAGGGAGCAGAGAGACCTGGTAAAGTATTAACAGGGAGCAAGTGACTAAACAGTACTAAAAAAACCCAGCACAGCTTCTGTCAATGCTTAAAGATCAAATGCCAATGTTTTACAGATTTACAATAAACACAGGAATTCAAGTCCTTGTGTCATGATTAGTGTTTCCTGAAAATATCATGCTGTTTGGTTTTGTGGTTTTCTTTCAATCAGCATCTGTTAATGTGTTCTGCAGTAACTTAAAACAGTGAAGAAACAGTGAAGATTTTTCTGTCCCTATCAGTGAGTGATGACATCATTCCTGTCCAGCCTGTTGCTGCAGCAATGAAGTCCTTAATTGCCTGTAGTAGCTGTCACACTTCCCAGTCAGAGCAATCTGTAGGGCTAATTGTCTTCACTCCCAGTGTGTTACTAAGCCATCTGGTTTGTGCCTATATAGATTGCATCATTCTGTTCTTATAAAGAACTGGTCATTTGTGTTTCAGTGGTAACTGAAGTGGTATAAATGAATGTTTGTGAGAAATCTCCTGTCTGTGTCACAGCTGAGTTCTTTCACATCAAAATTCTGCATTGTTTATTGGCCATATAAACACAGGGTTTTTTAATGAATGTAAAATAAATCTGAAGCCTAAGTCATAGAAGTAGTGTGTCTTTGATGTAGCCTCCATACATACCTGTATATTCATGTGAGAACAATATAGTTGTTATGTCAGATTGACAAACAGGTGTATGCCACACGTTGCTATTTCTTGAACATGTACTGCATGAACTCACAAAATTCAGTTCTCTGAGGAGTTCTGTGTGGTAATATATCACGTATTTGTGTAACTAGATATACTATATGTCATCCTGATGCCCCTGTCTCTTGCCCCTCAGTCATGGCTGCTGCATCCTGCTTCCCCCTGCCCCCCCAAAGGCAGGGACAATGCTCCCTGCCCCCTATTTCAATCTCCACAGACAGGACTGCTGTGCTCTGCTAAGCCCTAGAGTCCCAGGGCTTCTGCCTCCACATTTGGGGCTGCTGCACCATGCAGCACAAGGCCACCAAAAGGTGGGGATTTTGCTGCACCCTGCACTGCCTCAAATGGGCAGGGCAGCTGCAACATGTGCACCTTGTCTCAGTCGGGCTGCTCTACCCTGATGCACCACTCTGTCCTGCACCACAGTCAAAACTTATGCACCAAGCTGTCCTCTGCCCCCTGCCAACACTGTGCCCTGCTGCACCATGGAGCCTCTTGCTTCCACATTTAGGGTTGTTGTGCCATGCTGCTCCCTGCCACCAGAGTCAGATTATTTGGTACACTACCCAAGCTGCTTGAAAGAAAAAACAAGCACTGTCATCTTGTGTTATAGGGTGGGGACAGAGGGTAGCAGGGTGCAGTAGCCCAACCTGAGGAGGCATGGGGCTGCAGGGCATAGCAGACCACAGCAGCATTGACTGTGTCAACATGGTTGCAGGGTGAAGCGGGCCTTGGATGCAGTGGCAGAGACAGAGGACAGCATGGTGCAGATGCCTCGACCATGTGGCAGGACAAAGGGTGGCATCAGGGTACAGCAGCCCTGACTGTGAGACAGAGTGCACATAATGCAGTGGCTCTGCCCATTTGAGGACAGTGGAAGTGGGTAGCAGGGTGCAGCAAAAGCCCCACCTTTGGTGGCCTTGGGCATCATGGTGCAGCAGCCCCAGCTGTGGAGACAGAGGCACTTGAAATCTAGGGCTTAGCAGAGCACAGCAGTCCTGTCTGTGGAGACTGGAACAGGGGGCAACAGGTGGCATTGGCCCTGACTGGGGGGGAGGAAGCAGGGTGCAGTAGCTTCAACTGAGGGGCAAGAGACAGGGGCATCAGGATGACATATAGTATGTCTAGATACACACATTCATAATGTATTTCCACACAGACTCCCTCAGAGAAATGAATTTTGTGGGTTTGTACAGTACATGTTCCTGAAATAGCAAAGTGTGGCAGACACCTGTTTGTCAATCTGACATAACAACAATATTGTTCTCACATGAACATATGTATGGAGGCTACATCATGGACACAGTACTTCTATGACTTAAACTTTAGATTTATTTTGCATCCATTAAGCAACCCTGGGTCTATATAGCTAAAAGCAAAGCAAAGTTTTGATGTGACGTAACTCAGCTGTGATACTGAGAGGAGATTTCTCACAAACATTAATTTATACCACTTCAGGTACCCACTGAAACACAAATAACCAACTCTTTATGAGAACAGAGTGATACAATCTGTCTAAACACAAACCAGATGGGTTAGCAACACACTTGGAGTAAAGACAATTAGCCCTACAGATTGCTCTGGCTGGGAAGTGCAACAGCTACTACAGGCAATTAAGGGCTTCATTGATGCAGCAACAAGCTGGACAGGAATGATGTTATCACTCACTGATAGGGACAGAGAAATCTTCACTGTTTCTTCACTGTTTTCAGTTACCGCAGAGCACATTAACAGATGCTGATTGAAAGAAAACCACAGAATCTGACAGGATGATATTTTCAGGAAACACTAATCATGACATAGGGACTTGAATTCCTGTGTTTATTGTATATCTGTAAAACATTGGCATTTGATCTTTAAGCACTGTAGCAATAAATTTAAAAAAGGTACTTCTGTAAGAAAAAATAAACAAAACTATGCAGAAATAATTAATATTTTAAAACAAGTATACAGAGAATCGCCTGATTGAACAGTATACAAAGATTTGTAAAGGGCTACTAACTCCACTTCTGCCAACTGTCCAGATTTTTTTTTTTAGAACATCCTACTGGGAAAATTAATTCTCTCCATATGGTATAAGGGAGCAACTGAGGCTTTTAAAAACTGCCAGGACCTCCAGGTACACGATTCTTTGCACTCTATCAGTTGCACCTCATGGGAGAATAAGATCATAGTCAAGCTTACAACAGAAAATCTGTTTTTGGTTTAGTGTCCCAATACTGGCTGAAAAAGTGGCATGCTTTTAAGGGCTAGATATGCCAATGGCCAGCATAAATGATGCAATAAAAACATCCCCAACATACTCTTTACATTTTTATTTTATTTATTTAAGAATCAGTTTACAACCTTTGAGCCAGAGGCTCGTTTCCAAAGGTACTTCGTCACATAAAGACATACATTGCGTTTCGGCTACATAGCAAAGATTTGCAAAAAATCAATAGGCATTCACCAGAGGTGCCACGTCATATAGTAGTCAGACAAATACAATTGGGTACAGGGTACATGTAATTGATAACAGGTATTACACAAGTCGGTATCAAGTGAGCATTCTGGTAGATAAACATTGAAAACAGCTGGCACTGGCCAGGTTAAACCTAGGCATGGTGTACAGGGAAGTGGTGGAGGGGATGGTAGGGTGGAGAGTTGCCCGGGGGGCATTGTCAAGAGAAAGAGGTGGAGGCTATGTTCAGAGACAGGAGCAGTTACGAGTGCTGAAGATGTGGTTCCGAAGTGCGGTTTTGAATGTGGAGATGGTGATGGCATTGGTGATGGTGGCAGGGAGAGAGTTAAACCAGGTTGGGGCTCTATAGCTGAAGGACCTCTGGCCATGGCTGGTTCTCATTCTGGGGACCTTTAGAGTGGTCTTGTAGGAAGACCGTGTTGCAATGGTGGGAGTGCTCTGGTGGATGGATGCCGTTACTGGGGAGAGCCCAGTAGGGTTTTTGGTGAGGAGACAGGTCTGGTATCGGAGCCGTTCATCCAGGGTAAGCAGGTTAGCATCGACATATAGCTGACAGGTGTGTGTGAGCCTGGGGGCACCAGTAATCAATCTGCATGCTTTATTCAGGGTTAGGTGAATTTTGTTGAGTGCAGTGGTGTTGGCAGCACCGTATACTGGTAGACCATAGTCTACAAGGGACAGAACGGACGATGTAACAGCTAGCTGGAGAGCATTTGGTGGAAGGCAGGTTTTATGGTGGAATAGGATGCCAAGCCGTGTGTTGGTGGCGGATGTTAGCTCGATGTGGTTGTGAAATGTGAGGGCTGAATCGAAGGTAACCCCAAGGTATTTGTAGGAGCAGAGACTTGTTCCAGTGGTTGGTTGGTGCTTGAAGGATATAGAGTGGGTGGTTGCTAGCTTTGTTTTGGGGTGTGAAAAGAGCATAGTTTTGGTTTTCTTAAGATTGATGACGAGTCTGCGCTCCTTAAACCAAGCCTCGGCACTGTTGAAAGACTGCTGTAGGGAGTCCTGTAGGGAGATGGGATTACGGTGGGTGGCAAAAAGGACAGCGTCGTCTGCATACAGCAGAATTTTGCCAGAGCATGCACTGGACAGGGTGTTCAGATACAGCGAGAAGAGAAGGGGGCCCAGGATGGAGCCTTGGGGGACCCCAGAGAGAATGGGACGGGTGTCGGAGAGTGTGCTATTAATCTTGACACACTGGGATCGAGTGTCAAGATAGCTAGCACACCATGCCAGGGGGCCAGCCGAGAGACCAGTGAGGCAGAGTGCATTCAGCAGCAGTGGATGGGAGACAGTGTCGAAAGCCTTTGAGAGGTCAATGAACACTGCACCAGCTAGGAGCTGGTATCCAGGAGGAGTGTAGGAAGTTGGAGAATTCAATAAGGGCAGTGCTGGTACTGTGACCCATCGGAAGCCATGTTGCTCTGGGCATAAGATGTTATGCTTAGCCAGATAATCAGTGATTTGAATGGCCACCACTTTCTCAGGGCTTTAGAGAGGGAGGAGGATGGAGATTGGCGGTAGTTGTTGGCCGATGACCTGTCGCCTTTATGAATAGTGTGATAATGGCTGTTTTCCAAGCTGTGGGGGATTGTCCCAGGCAGAGTGACTGGTTAATTAGGCTTGTGAGAGGTGCAAGGACTTCATCTAGCACCAGCCTGAGGATGCTGGGGTCCAGTGAGTCACTGCCGGGATTGTTGCCATTGAGAGCTTTGATTAGGATGGGTCTGGCTTCCGGTGGAAATCTTTCGAGGGAGGAAGCTGGGGTGCTGGAGGACAGGGGAGTTTGGCTGGGGAGGGTCAAAGAAATTACTAGGAAGGACTGAGCTAAGGTCAGTGAAAGTGGTGTTGAACCAGTTAGCTATGGTGGCAGGCTCGGTGGAGGTTGTGCCATTTCTAGTGAGCTGGGATGGGGCAGGGGAGCAAGCTTTACCATTGAGTTGCTTAATATTATCCCAGAAGGTCCGGGCTGAGCCCCAGGAGGAGGTAAGGGAGGCCTGGTAATGGTCTGCCTTGGCTTTCCTGATGGCCCATCAGCATTTATTTTGGGCTGCATTGTATGCTTGCCTATCAGACAGACGACCTGTTTCAGTGGCAAGGTGCCAGAGGTTATCCCGGTTTCTAAGTAATTGTAGGAGGGCCGGGCTAACCCAGGGTGCGTTCTGTTTTTTGGACCGGGTTTTGGTTAAGGGTGCAAAGAGATCACAGGCCATGTTGAAGGTGTGGGTGAAAAAGGTGAGGGCAGTATCAATGTTGGTTGCCTGCTGAATGGGGACCAGTCTATCTGGGTGAGGAGTGCCTTAAGTTTCTTCAGCCCACCAGGGCGGAGGCGCTCTGAGGGTGGTCTGGGCTTTGGGCTTGGGATTGGGGGCTACCCAGTGGAATAGGATAGGAGTGGTCACTCAGGAGTCCGGAGGACCTGGATGTTTTGGATTTTATGGGTTGGTTAGTTATAATAACACCCAGCAGGGTGCTGGTACCACTCTTAGGTTAAGTCTCGTGGGCTGGGTGACAAGTTGTCAGATCTTGGGCGGCAAATGAGTCTCTGGTGGTGGATGAGGAGGTGCTGAGCCAATTTACATTAAGGTCCCCCACTAGGACTTGTTCTGCCTTATGGTGGAGGGTGGCTAGGTAGTCCGTTAAAGATATCAGGGCTGGGTGCTGGTTCTTTGGGGGAACGTAGGCTGTGGTGAGATAGAGAGGGCTCCTAGAGGGGTCTGGGGTGAGTCTGAGGGTAAGGGCTTGGGCCCCATTTATGAGGGTAGGGGTGGGGAGTGCATGTCCAGGTATTGTGTCCCTGGTGTAGATTGCTCAGCCTCCCCCTCATTTGCCTACTCGGTCCTCCCGGTATAAGGTATAGCCTGGGAGGGAGACAAATGAGTCAGGAGTTGATTTGGACAGCCAGGTTTCAACCAGGGCTATGATGTCTGGTTGCTGAGCCATGGCCCAGCACTGTAGGGCATCAAATTTCTTCAGCAGGCTGCATGTGTTCATGGAGGCTACTCGAAGACCAGTGGGCAGAGTGGGTGGATGGGAGGGGGCAGGGCCTGGGTTGGGGTGTATGTTCCCTGTTAGGAGCAGAAGGAGGAGAAGTGCTCTGGTCAGAGGGAGGCAGATGGAGAGTTTACCCCGGGAACAACAGAATAAGGAATGGGGTTTGGTTGTACAAGGGGTGGGTAGGGTAGCACAGGCAGAGAAGGCCTGAGTGATCAGAAGTGCAAGGGGGCTGTAGGGGGAGGACAGGTGATGTCTGGAAGGGGGGTGAGGTGGAGAGGAGCATATGGGATGTGTGGAGGAGGAGGGAGGGGTAGGAGCAGTGGTTAAGGAGGCGGGGAGGACAGGAGGGTAGGTAGGAACACTGGAGTAGTGAGGCTGAGGGTTAATAGGGACACTAGGGTATGTGGAAGGCAAAGGGAGGAGGAGGAGGAGAAGAGATAGACTGGCGAGCAGGGGATGCATGTGCATAGTTGGGAAGGCTGGTGGAGCTGAAGTGAGGAAAGAATGGGGGGACTAGGATGAAAGAGGGGAGATAGTAGTGAGAGATCACCTCTGAGTTTAGTTGCTGCTATGGTGTGGTGGTAGTGTATGTGCCTGAAGTGCATAGAGTCAGTACATAGTCAGAAGGCTTCACCAGATTGGATTAATCAAAAAATACAAACATTTAAAAACCCATCCATTAAAACTTTCAGCTGTTCAATGTAACAAAGATATTTAAAAAATGTGCAAAAGTGTATAAAAACAAACTATAAGCACTACAGATATGGCAGTAGCTGTCCTGACAGAATAGTTACAACAAAGGATTGAAGGGGTCAATCAATAAATATGCATGTGTGCAATCTCTCTTGTATAGATTACCAGTATCTCCCCAGCATCCACAATTGCCCAAAGGCTAATGCGTTCTTGTCACCAGAATCTTTCAGATACCACTGAGTGACAACACCTGTATCACACAGTCTGACATTTCATGCCTGTTTGGCCAGTTCCTAGATGCCCTCCTGGACCATGCTGGGGAGTTCATTTATTCCTCACCATACCAGCAGAGTGAACAGCAATCATGAAGCAATTCTATTTGGCTGTACACCTACCGGCCATACTGGGTGCCACTGACTGCACCAAAGTTACCATCTGTACACTCCAGGGGATGGGGAGGAGGCCACCATCAATTGAAAGGGCTCCTACTCCATCAACTGTCAGGTGTTGTGTGATGCAACAAGGTTCTTCACAAATTTCCTGCAATGGTACACTGTCAGTGTCCATGATGCCTTTATCTGGCACTGTTCCATTCTGTGTCACAAATTTGAAGGTGCAGAAATACTCCGTCATCACCTTGTTGGTGAGTATATGGCTAAGGCCCCACTGTACATAATAACTTGCACTGATGTCAATAACTAGTCCCCTTTTCCAACACAGGGAACAATGCATACCCCCTGTATCCCTGGCTGTTAACACCTATTCTGCTACTGCAATCACTGCAGAGGACAAATACAATATGGCACACCTCGCAACATGCAATCTTTGGCATGTTCAAGATGTGTTCAGATTCCTTGACTAGGTGCCCTACAATACAGCCCTCGGAAAGCCTGTGCCACATTTCTTGCCTGTTGCAAACCACACAACACTCCACTGAACAGTGGAATATGCCTATAGGTTCTAGAGGGCACTGTTACAGCAGATGCAGAACCAGCAGACCAGAGGATGCAGGAGCAGCTCGATAGGTGTGATCCCAGGAAGGCCAGGAGGTCCAGGGACTGCTTCATTGCAGACTTCTATGGACACAGATGATGTCTAAAGATCACACAGGAGACAGTAATGCTATAACAAAATGTATTAGAAATGTTGGGGAAAAAAGCATACCAGGGATTCAAATAAAAAACATAGCCATCCAGGTGGGGTGAAGGAATTCAAATACAAATGCAGCCATCCAGGCAGGTGAGGTAATGAAGTGGGAAACATGGCTTGTGTCAGGGAGGCATTATGTGTCAAACCAGGGGTACAGCACAAGTGCAACAAGCACCTCTGTGTGGCCCATACCCTCACCATGGGCACTGGGATGGCACATGTAGTGTGTCCTGGTGGGCATCAGGAACATCATCCATGCAATGGAGGTTAGGTGTGGGGATGGCGTGAGTCACCCATGGCCATGGACCCATGGGGTACTGACCCCTCTGAGGAGCAGACCATGGCTGGGATGTGTGACATCTGGCACCAATGGCTCATTGAGCTGACATGCTGGGGGTTCTGGGGGTTCTGGGTGTATGTGTGTCCACACTGCTGGGGATGGCCAGACGCTAAGGTGTCTGGAAAGATGCGCTCACTAATTAATTTCTGAGCGTGGCTTTACAGTAAGTGCTCATACTGCACTCAGTCGGTGGCTGGCCATGGAGGCGAGAGGTAGGCTGTGCCATTCGCCAGCTGGGGATGGGTGGGGGTGCTGGGTGGAATGGCACAGTAGGGTGGGGGGCCACTAGACTACCAGGGCTGTGAAGTTTTTATTTATTTCATACCGATTGGGGTATAAAAGGGAATCAGAGGTTTTATTCTGTATACAATGATCGGGGGGGGCGGCACTAGACTACCAGGGCATCGGAGGTTTTATACCGATCGGGATATAAAAGGGAATCAGAGGTTTTATTCTGTATACAATGATCAGTGGGGGCACTAGAACCACCATGAGTTATTGCCACATTTACAGCCAGCGACTCGGGGTCAGGCACAGAGGATTGTGAGTGCGCTTCTCTTGGGACTTCTACACTGGGATCTTTGGGGGATTGGGGTATTGGCATGGGGGTGGATATGGTGGTATATCAGCAGGTGGGTCTACAGGACCCTGGGGGTGGCTGTAGGTTACACCAGCTAAATGCCGTGTAACTTCGTTGCGGTTCTCCTCTGGGGGTTCTTGTAGAATCCCGACATTGGGGACTTTGTTGCTGCCCTTCTGGAATGGGGTGCAACTACTGCCATAATCCCCCTAGCACCATGTCGCAGGGGGTTTATGGCACAACTGGGAGCATAACTGTTGTTTGGCGCAAGTGGCCTGTGACATGTCACAGGCCATTTTGTAGAATCGCGCACGTCGCAACTGCTGGCGTAAGTTGCTACATGTGCCATTCTACATGGCGCAACTGCTGTTATGACAGGCATAACCCTTCTAGAATCTGGCCCTTGAAGTGTAACTTTTAATTACATCCATGTCCAATCCTGGTAGTCTAGTTCCCCCCCACCAGCCAACTTTTATTGCTGATGGGGGTGCCCAATCCCCCTGTCTGCATCATGATTACTCTCCCCCAACACATGTGTCACACTAGGAGCCCACCCCAGTGTGCCTAAATCTATCTTTTAAGTTCTATACCTGTAAATAAAGAAAACCATCCCCCAACATCTTTTTCCTTCCATGCAGGCTACTGTATCAAACTTCTGTAGTCTGGTCCAACAAATCCACCGACATTGGGGTGCCCAATCATCATGTCTGCATCATGTCCCCCCACCCCCCAACTCATGTGGCACACTAGGAGCCCACCCCAGTGTGCCCAAAAGTTATTTTATTTTTTATTTATTGCCTTGCCGACAGGGGTGCCAAATCCCCCTATTGGCAACATGTATCCCCCCCACCTCATGTGGCACACTGGGAGCCCACCCCAGTGTGATCACATTTGTTTATTGTTTGTTTGTTCCTGTAAATAAAGAAAATCATCCCCCGGTGTATTTTTTTTTTTAACCTGGAAAAAAGAAAACAACCCCCTAGTCATCTTCCCAGTCCCCACATCCCCACCCTCCCACTGAGCACCCATCTCCTGCACCCCCTTACCTCTACTTACCTCCGGAGGTCAGCACTGTCATTTTTTGAGGAACGGGACAAGTCTGCACTCTTCAAAGCCGAACCGCAAAATGAAGACTCAAAGGTAAGTGCCGTATAATGGTTGTCATTGGGGGTTTCAACTTATGATGATATCTCAGCCATTTTTAGGAATTTTGAACCCAAATTTTCAACATGGGGTTCTTGGAACCCCACCTCATGAACACTGTCACTGTCATTTCATTACTCAGTCCCAAAAGGTGATTTCGTGGTCGCTGCGCGGAATCACCTTTTGGGACCGATTAACGAAACAACAGTGTTACTCTTCATGAGATGGGTTCCCAAAAGCCCATGTTGCAAATTTGGAGAAATAATTCCAAAAAATGACTGCCTTACAAGCATGCATTGCACAATTTCTACGCACTCTCATAACTTCACCAATTTTTTATATTTTCACCCCAGAGTTCCAACACTGCCATTTTTTCACATCTCCCCATGAACAGTACAGCTGTCATTTTTCACATCCTGCCCAAAATTTGTTTTTGCACCTGTGGTGCAGAATGGCCCGGTTGATGTGTGAAACCAACTTTTGGGATGGATTAACAAAATCACAGTGCAACTGTTCCTGAGAGGAGGTCCCAAAAAACCCATGTTGACAATTTGGTGAAAAATATCCAAAAAATGACAGAGTTACAAGTGTGTGTTGTGCAGTTTCTATACACGCTCGTCACTTTGCCAATTTTTCACGTTTTCACTACAGATTTTCAACATTACCATTTTTCACACCACCTCATGAATAGTACAGGTGCAAATTTTCAAATTCTGCCAAAAATATTTTTCTGCACCTGTGGCACAAAACAGTGTTAAAGTTGCGCAGAATTATATTTCCACATGGATTTGAAGGTTTCCTGTACCAGGTACAGGCGGTGAGGTGATAGAAAAGTTATGTTGAACATTTGGGGTGAAAATTATTTAAGATGGCACAGTTATGGCTATTTGTTGCGATTTTGTTACATCTGCTCATAACTTTATGTGTGGAAGTGCAGGGTCCAGAAACCCCTGTGTTTCCACAGCTAGATACATCTGTGCATCTGTGGAGGGATGGGAGTGCAGGGTCGTTGGACCCTGCACTCCCACTGTGACATATGGATACTGTTGTACTATCTGGATGGAGGGATGGGGACCCTGCACTCCCACAGTACAATGAGGATACAATTATACTATCTGAAAAGAAGGAATCCATTGCATGAAACTCCATTACTGCATCAGTTAGGGACATACTATAAAATCAAGGAAATGAGGTGTTAGGGTTTCCAACCCTAATGCCTTACTCCAGGATTCCCACCCCTACCCTCCACCCCACCATCCACCCTCCACACACCAATAGGCGTCTGGGTGTGCATTGTGGTCATCAGCCTAACTTTCACCCCATTCTCCTATACTGCACCACCTCAGCTTGTTTACACATGGAATGGGGTGAGAGTTAGGCAGTCGAGCCCAACGCACACCCAGACACCTGTTGGTGTGTAGAGGGTGGAGAGGTAGGAGTGGATTGTTGGGGGGGGAACCCTGAGGTTGGGGTGTTAGGGTTGCAAACCCTAACATCTCATTTCCCTGCTTTTGTCGCTATATTATTCACCCTAACTGATGCATTAATGGAGGTTTTTTGTAATGAATATATATATGTATAGGTAGATACATACACACAGTTATACAGTCCTCTACAGTGTCACTCAGTACAAGGAACATCCCTCTGTATTCCCCTCACTATAGCCTTGACCTGCATTCATCCCTCCTGGGTACAGTGATGCACACACAGAGACTGTAATGTACATCCAGACTTGCAGGCAGGGAGTTATATTATTCTATGGTGCTACATAACTCTTATCCTGTGTACATACAAAGGTAATGGTTTCCATTGTGTCCTGAGCTTGTGTCTCCATGTCTGTGGATGTGCCTCTCATTGTGGAGATCAGTGTCCCTCTTTGTTCCACATTCAGAGTGTCTGTGTCCCTCATCCCAGTGCTGACTGGGTGGGAGGTATGCACTGTGTATGCCTGTCGACACCCATGGCCTACAGCTAACAAACTGTTTCTCAAGGCTGGCAAACAGGTGGAGCTGTACGCACACCCTGGCCTGAGGTTTTTAGCCTGTACATCCAGTCTGACCTACAGGTGGAGCTGTGGGCACCATCCAGTCTGTGGTTTTTGACCTGTAGTTCCAGTCTGACTTACAGGTGGAGCTGTGTGCACCATGGAATAGCACCGGGCAATCTTCATGCTAATGTATGCTAAGTATGCAGGCTTAAGTGCCAGACCTGCCTGCTGGCCAAAAAAGCAAGCCTAGGTATGCTACCTTCTGGGGTCCAGAAGCTCCTCACCCACTTTGAAAGTGTCCACCCCCCCAAGAAGCTCCGAGAGTTCAGTCTTCAAGGTTCCCAGATGCCGAACCTGTCTAGGACAAAGAGCTTTTGCCCACCGGGCACCCAAATGGATCAACAGCCTACCGACAAGCATTTCTGCCAAATCAACATTTGGCCCCTTCAAACGGGAGCTAAGAACACACCTGGCTGCAACTGCTCTTTGCAGCTGTTTCCAATAAGGTCAGGCTACCTGCCTACAGCCTTACCACTTATCATCCACTGCCTCCTCTCCACTCCTTACTCTCTCCCCATCCCTTCTTGAACCTTCCTACGTCCGTCTCTACTCTCCCATCCCTTCCTAACCATCCTACCTGCCCCTACTCCCACCTCCTTCCCCCTGCCCCTCTTGAGTCCCACTCCAGGGTTCACTGTGCAGCTCTTAATCCCTTACCCCCTGAATTCTTACTTGCCACCATATTATTTTGGTCTTCCCTACCCCTCAAATGACCTGCACCTTCCAGGTAATCTTCATACCTTCATCTTAGCTCCTGTTTGTCCCATACATAGCCATGCCCCTCCAGCTAACCCTGACATTTCACATGATGAGGCCCACTCCTGGGTTGACTTAGCAATATACCTTCTCTAGCAACTTAGCCTCCCTCTGCTACCCCTCTGTCTGCGCAAACCTCTCCTGGTCACACACACCCCTCACCCCCTCCTCTTTTTTTCTTTTCCTTAAGCCTTGGTCCATTTAGGATTTTGTGATGTTTCCCATTTGTTTCTATTGGTGCTGCCCTTCTGCTATTTATTGATGTGATGTCCATGCATTGTTGACATTCCTTGTATTCTTATGGTTTAAAGTTACTAAGTGAATTTTTGTAATTTTTGTTGTTATGTCTGTTGTCTTACCATGATATGGAACCTATGTAATGAGCCTGTTCTCAAAGGTTGTAATCCTAGATCATCAATAAATAAATAAATAAATAAAAAGTAGGCCTTAATAAGATGCTGATGTGGCTGTTTGCACACAGATTGCCTAAGTAGGCTCATTTGCATAGAAGCTTTGAAAACAGCAAACTTTTGCCCCTAGCTAATGTGTTTGCACCGGGCTAATGTGTTAGCACTGTGCAATCAGATTAGTCCCAGGCAATCCTCTCAAAAGCATAGCACAGTTCTGTAGTGTGTGGCCTGCATTATTGTTTACAGTTGTTGTGCAGCACTTCATTGCTGTTACGCACATTGCCCATCAACTTCAGCTCTGCCTTATTCCACTTCTGTGTCCACTGAGCTGCTGTTGCGTTTTGCACTTCCCTGTTGCTATATTCAGAGCTATCTTATTCCTGGGCTATTTTAACATTGCACTCCCAGCCCTGTTTGCACTGCTTCCTTTGCATGCTATATTCAGCAGGAGGTATACAGGGATGCATAGGGAGAGGCATCACAAGCAGAAAACAGGAAGTTGTTATCCCTCTGTACAGACAGTTGGTGAGACCCCATCTGGAGTACTGCATCCAGTTCTGGAGACCCCATCTCCTCAAGGACATAGACAGGACAGAGGCAGTCCAGAGGAGGGCAACTAAAATGGTGCAGGGTCTGCAAGAGAAGCTGTATGAGGAGAGACTAAAGGAGCTTAATATGTATACCCTTGAGGAAAGAAGGGAGAGGGGGGACATGATAGAAACTTTTAAGTACCTCAGTGGAATCAACAAAGTCCAAGAGGGTAGCATCTTTCAGAAAAAGAGACGTGCAAGAACAAGGGGACACAATTTAAAGATGGGGTGGTGGTTCAGGGGCAATGTGAGGAAGTATTTTTTCACAGAGAGGGTAGTGGATGCATGGAACAGCCTTCCTGAGGAGGTTGTGGGGTCTAAAACTGTGGGAGAATTCAAGAATGCATGGGACAGACATAAGGCAATTCTTGTGGGGGGTAGGAAGAAATATGCTGTTGGTTAACTAGGATCTGTGGCCTATCCTGTAGGTAGAGAAATGGGCAGACTAGATGGGCCAAGCGGTCCTTATCTGCTGTCAAAGTCTATGTTTCTATGTTTCTATGTTTAGCCCCGGGTCTATTCCTTTGAATATAGCTTTCTACTAGTTCAGGGCTAATTTAGCATGCTGTGCTGTGCTAATTTAGCCCCAGGGCTAAGTTTTGAATATCTGGCCCCAAAACACCTAAAGTAATAATGGCAACCAGCTACTCGGACAGTTATGGGTGCCATAATATGCCAAAACACCTAAAGTAAAAAAAAATGCACATCAAGCTGATGTGAGTGGAGGAACTATTTTATATTACAGTACAATACAATAATTATTTAATGTTTTTGCTATTTTAGCCAATTCATTTTAATTTTTACATGCACATGTAACAGACAGTCCCATTTTATAAGCACAATAACATACTCTGGTGATGTGCATTAGACAGTTCCAACACATGGACAGGGGCAGAAGTCCTTATTACGCCCTTGGTCATGCATTAGAACTGTTTAATGAACACTCTGTCGTGTCTTATTGCTTATGTATATGACACCCATGTTGCAAAGTACGGAATTTCCCTGCAAACGTCCACACTACCAGGAAACCTGGATACCACCAGGCAGACTGGGCACAATTTTCAGAATGAACCACAAGGTGCCTGCGCCAAATGGCTGTGATACAAGTGGCACATTGCATCATAGTTTGTGGTGATCCCAATTTTCGAATGTAGGCTGCAACAAAATCAGGATGTTGTGTACCAAAGCCACCCTGCACTGCCCTTGCAGCAGAGACACCCGTGCACCAAATTGCAAGAGGGCTTGCTCCATGGTGGGGCTGCACAGTCCCCATTTTTGGCAGTTTAGAAGCCCTGCTGTGGTCACAACGGGGGCTCAGTTTAGACCATGCAGGAGATGGTCTAAGAGCCATGCGCCACTGCTGGGTAGGGTAGTGAGTTGGAGGGCTGCAAGGAGAGGACCGAGGGCAGAAGGAACATGGGGGATGGCCTACGGAGGGACAGGGGCATGGCAGCAATGTTAAGGTACAGTGGTGCCACCCTGCAGGGTGCCATGCAGAAGTGCAGAGAGCCGACCACCTCAGGTCAAGGGGATTGGCAGGAAGGGACTGGAACCCAGCCTTAGTAGACACAGCCCTGGCATTTGCCTAATAGGTGCCATTGACCCCAACATTTTAGGCAGGTAGCAGCCTCCTCCACTTCGGGGGCTGAGTACCAGATGACTGTCACAGTGCCTGGGAAATGTTCCCCTCCACCCCTTGTACCCCACAACCTGTGGCCACTGCTACCCACCTACAGTGTTGGGTCAGAGGCACCTATGGGGCAAGTGCCAGGGCTGTGTCCACCTGAGGCTAGGTCCCAGTCCCCCCTCTGCCAACACTGTTGTACCCAGGCTGATCAACTTTCTGCACTTCTGCATGGCATCCCTGCAGGGTGCCATCTCAGCACCCTAATATTGTCGCTGTGCTCCCATCGCTCCCTAGTGTACCCCCCATGCTGCTTCTGCACCAGGCGCCTCCTTGCAGGCATATTTCCCCATACACACACCTTCACAGCTCCTTTATGATTGAGCTAAGCAGGGGCGCTGACAGATCCCTCTATCAAATTCTGCAGTTGCACCACATGTTTGGTGCAACTCTGTGGCTGTGGCAACTCTCAGGTGTGTGGTGCAGGAACCCTCATTTTTATAAAATAGGGCGCAAGGTCCCTGATGCACCTGGAGTTTGCCACAGACATAGATCACTACAAACTGCGGTGATCTAGAGGTGCTCTGTAAATCAAGCCCACTGCATAATTCATCCAGCATGTACACCATTAGAGAAAGTGCATTCAGCAGTGAGGGTCCACATGTGTGGTGTATCAAGGCCCATGCAGGATGCATACATAAGGCTACATTAGGAAGTGTCCCCAGAACACAGATTTGTGCAGTACATCCTGTTTGCCTTTTGTGCTTGACCTACTGCGGCCCATGTCACCACGGCAAGTTGGAACTCTCAGCACCACTGGTGCATGTGCACACTTGACCTAAACATAGAAACATAGAAGCTGACAGCAGAAAAGGACCTCTTGGCCCACCTAGTCTGCCCTGAAGTCCCTACCAACCTACTGTGCTACCACAGACTGTAATTGATCTCCAGCCTTACCTCATCCCTGTTACTAAGGTCCGCCTGTGTCTATCCCATGCATGTTTGAAACCTGTTACCATTGCTGTACTCACCACCTCTGCTGGGAGGCTGTTTCAGATATCCACCACCCGTTCTGTAAAGAAGTATTTCCTCACATCCCCTCTAAGTTCCCCCCTTCCAGCAACATATCATGCCCCCTTGTAATTGAGCTTCTCTTTCTGTGCAAAATACTGCCCTTCTGTACCTTATTAATACTAAGGTTCACTAAAGGTAAAGAGGAGGAGCAAAAAGGCTTAAGCCCGTAACAGCTCCTGTCAATTCATTTACAATAGGGTTTTGAACTACCAGACAGTAACCATTTGTCAAGTCTATTTTTGAACACTGCCGTAGACTCATTAATAATTACATAAGTAGGGTGAGAATTCCACACTCTTACTACTCTCAAGGAAAAAAATTTCCCCGTCTTAGAGTACGAAACCTAGGTTTAAAAAGCTGAAGTGGATGTCCCCAAGTGTTTACAGAAACCTGTTTAAAGTCCAGGCCAATATCAGATATAAGTTGTTGATCCCTGAGTTATCCCAGAAACATAATAAATCTCCATGAGTCCTCCTTGTCTCTAAGGTCATTAATTTTAGGGAATTCAGCCTCTCATTATAATTCTTTGTACCCAGGCCACTCATGTACTTAGTAATCTTACATTGTACATTCTCAATCCTAAATTTGTTGTTTTTGAGATAAGGGCTCCACAACTGGGAACAAAAATCCAAATGAGGGCGAACATAAGCTCTATATAGAGGTAATAAAACTGAAGGCTCTCTAAAGATTATGTGTGTCTGATAGCCCACCAAGTTCTATCTGATTTATTAACTAACACTGAAATCTGATTTCTGAAGGAAAGGTTAACATCAATGGTAATCCCAAGATATTTTTCATTTTCAAATTTATTTATTAATTTGTTGTCTAGATAGTAGTTATGCCTTGGACTTTTAGGGCCAAAGTGCATTACTCCACATTTATTTATTTTAAAACTCATGCCCCATTTTTCAGCCCACATGGATAATTTATTCTAATTCATTCAAATCCTCTTGTATTGTTATATGATCTGAATCACTATCACAGGGACCACCTATTTGCAGTCATCTGCATATCTGACAACCCATTTCTTAAGGTTGGTAGAGAGATCTGTAATAAAAATTTTAAAGACTACTGGTGCCAGGACAGATCCATGGGGTACCCCACTAGTCACAGGTCTCCTTTCAGATTCCTGACCCTCTGGTGCAACTCTCTGGGAACGATTAAGAAGACGCCAATCTCTGTTAGCTTGCTTCCAGTCTTCTGGTAACTGTTCAGTCATTATACTGGTGTCAAAGATAATTTCAGGTAAGTATTGAGATGTTCCTTCATAATATTGACGATAGTGCCTGTAATGCCGTCTGGGCCAGGTGAAGAGCCAGATTTAACAGAGTTTAATTTTATGCTAATCTCCTCCAGAGTTTGAGGTATTTGAATGTTTTTATCACGTATCCCATTTCCCTCCTTTCCTCTAGAGAGTATATATTTCATCCTTGAGTCTTTCTTTGTAGAGCTTCTGATGCAGGCCATGCACCATTTTGGCTGCCCTCTCTGCACCGCCTCCACCCAATCTCTGTCTTTCCTGAGATAGGGCCTCCAGAACTGGACACAGTATTCATGGTGGGGCCTCACCATTGATCTATACAGGGGTATCACTACCTCCCTCTTTCTGCTGGTGCTACCCCTCCCTATGCACCTCAGCATTCTACTAGCCTTTCCCACTTCCTTATCACATCACTTTGCTACCAACAGGTCATCAGATATGATGACCCCCAGATCCCTTTCCTGATTTGTGGTTGTTAACACCTCCCCCATCCAAATGATACATTGCCCTTTGGTTTATGTGCCCATGTGCATAAGTTTGCACTTTTTGGCATTGAATCCCAATTGCCAAACCCTTTTCCAGTCTTCCAACTTTTCCAGGTTTTACATCATCCCAATCCCCGAATCCATTCTGTTGCAAATTTTGTGTCATCCACGAACAGGCATACTTTTCCTTCCAGCCCCTCTATAATATTACTCATAAAGGCAATGAAGAGAACCAGCCCCAGTACTGACCACTGAGGCACCCCACTGGTTACCTTACCTTCTTCAGAGTGAACCCCATTTACCACCACCCTCTGTTTCCTTTTACTTAGCCAAATTCTTACCCATTTTACTACCTTTGGACCCACTCCCAGGCTGTCCAGCTTGTTTACCATTCTTCTGTGTGGAACAATGTTGAAGGCCTTACTGAAATCCAGGTAGGCCACATCCACTGCTCCTCCCTGATCCACCTCCCTGGTAACCCATTCAAAGAACTCTATCAGGATTGTTTGGCAAGATCACCCCCTTGTGAACCCATGCTGCCTCATATTCTGTAATCTACTGGTTATAAGGTATTCCCCAAACCTTTCTTTTAGTAGTGCTCCATAACTTTGCCCACTAGCGAAGTCAGGTTTACAGGTCTGTAGTTTCCCGCTTTCTCCCTATTCCCACTTTTGTTCAGTGGAACCACATCCGGACTCCTCCAGTCCACTGGTACTTCCCCTGTATCCAGTGATAGATTCAACAGGGCCATCATAGGCACTGACAGCTCCTCCTTTAGTTCCTTTAGTATCCTAGGGTGAACCCCATCAGGCCTGATTTGCCTTGTCTACTTTTAGTTTTGCTAGTTCCCTGAGGACTCTGTCCTCCGTAAAAGAGCTACTGTTCACCTCCCTTCCCTTAATGCCTTTTTCCCCTATCTGTGGCCTGTCACCTACCCATTCCTTTATGAATACTGAACAAAAGTACTTGTTCAATACGTTTACTCTCTTCTTGTCCTCTGTCACTCTTCCCCCCTTCCCTTTTTAGTCTTACTATCCCTGCCTTGCTTTTCTTCTTTTCATTTATGTACCTAAAGAATGTTTTAGGCCCCATGTTTACTGACTTGGCAATGTTTTCCTCCATGTGTACCTTTGCTCTCCTAACTGCCTTCCCTGCCTCCCTTTGCTTCTCCTAATAACCCTCCCTATCCTCCTCCTTCTGTGTCAATTTGTACCTTTTGAATGCCTGCTTCTTTTCCTGTACTTTCTCTGCTTCTTCCTTGGAGAACCATAGTGGTCTCTTTCTTCTCTTGCTCTTTTTAACCTGCCTGACACAGAGGTTAGTTGCCTTCTCAATGGCCTTCCTTATTTTTGCCCATTGCTCCTCTACCCTACCAATTTTCCCTATTCCTGCTAGGGCTTCCCTAAGGCACTCTCCCATTTTGTTGAAATCAGCCCTCCTGAAGTCCAGGATCCTCAGTATAGTGTGGTTAGATTCTGACACGGTCCTTATGTTGAACCACACCACCTGATGATCACTGGTCCCCAGGTGGCTTCCCACTGTGATGTCAGCGACACTCTCCTTGTTTGTCAGTACCAGGTCCAATATCACCTCCCCTTGAGTGAGTTGTTTAACTAGTTGCCTAAGGAACACCCCCTGCAGGGAGTCTAGGATGTCCCTATTTCTTGCTGTTGCTGCAGCAGGGAGGCTCCAATCCACATCTGGTAGATTGAAGTCCCTCACTAACAATACCTCAGCCTTGGATTTCTTCTATCATATCCTTATCCCCCTCCTCCCCTTGTGCTAGAGGTCTATATATCACCCCTGTTTGAATAGAGGCCCCCTCCCTGTCTCCAGGGTGACCCACAGTACCTCTGGTCTCCTCTGCTCCCCTTGTACTTCTGTGGCCTTTATGTTTTCCCTCATGTAAAGAGCCACCCCTCCTCCTTTTTTTCCTAACCTATCCCTCCTGAATACAGCATGCCCTGGTATGGCTACATCCCAGTCCTGGTTTTCATTGTACCAGGTCTCTGTAATTGCTACTATGTCCAAGTCTCCTGCTGCCATGGTGGCTTCCAGGTCTGCCATTTTGTTGCCCAGACTTTGAGCATTTGCACACGTGGCTCTCCATATTTTACTGCCACCTCTCCTCATCTTGCCTTTTTGCCCTCCCCTGTTTCCTCCACTATTATCCTTCCTCTTCCCCTTCCCTCTTTCTCTTGGTTAATCATTTGTGTTTGTTCTTTTTTGGACTTCTCACCCTCGGGATTCCCACTGCTGACCCTGTATGCGCATGAGGGGGACAGACTTTTTCTGCCTTCTTTATTATGCCACCCCCTCAGCTAGTTTAAATGCTTATCAATGTAGCATTTAAACTTTTCACTGTGGATCTCAGTTCCACTCCTGGATGGATGCAGGCCATCACTTCTGTACAGGCCTCCATCCCTCCAGGAGGAGCCCCAATCCCCAATGAATCCAAATACCTCTTTTCCACACCATTTCCTCACCCACATGTTGAAGTCCCTGGTACAGAGCCTCCTGTCATCCCCCTTGTCATGGACCAGTAGCACCTCCAAGAAAGTAACAGATTGTGCTATTTGCCTAAGACCCCTCCCCAATTTCCTGAACTCCTCCTGAACTGTTTCTGGCCACTCTCCAGCCAGGTTATTTGTCCCCAAGTGAACAATAACATTCAGCTCTCCATCCCTCCCTGCCTCTCCAGTGATCCTTAGGATCCTTCTTTCATCCCTACAAGCCATGGCACTGGGTAGGCACCTTACCACCTTAGTGTGTTGGGGGTACTACAGTCACTCATGCAGCTGAATCTGTCCCACCTGGCTTTTATAGCCACCTCCATGGACCCCCATTATGGTGACAGGATGAAGCATGCTACACATAAGCATTTCTGCAGGGGATAAAGGCTTTTCTGTTCAGGGCCCACCAGCTGTGGCTAGGAGGCCAGACCAGGCAAAGGCCATATTGTCCTTTGTCCTGCACTTCAGGTTACCATCCCTGTTTCCCTCCTCCTCCTCCACTATCTAGCCCCTGTCTCCCATGGAAATCACAGACTCTGTAATATCCTGCCAGGCCTTAGTTATCTCATCCCTGGCCTCTCTATAGTGGCCAATCAGTTCCTTCCTGGCCACGTTAGCATGGGCTATTGCCTCCTCCTTCAAAAACCTACTCTTCCATAGTCTTTTGTTCTGTATCACTATACCTGTTGGAAAGGGAAGAATGTGCAGCACTGAGCATTGTGGGCACAAAGCAGAGCACAGAGCACAGGCACAGTGGTGTGCAGGCCCCAGGGCAGGGTCAAACACACATCAAGCTGCCTGCTTGTCACAGACTTGTTAGCATGTGCAGATACAGCTACAGGCAATTCTGGATACAGCATAAACTCATTGCTATGAACACCACTGTCCATGCTGTAGGCCATTGCAAACTATACTTACCTCTAGCAACCGGCAGTGCCTCTGTGGAAGCTGTGTGGTGCTGTCTGCTCCATTTATATGCTTCAGGTGCAATAAGGCATGCAAATGACAGAATACATTCCATTAATGACATGTAAATGGGGATTTAGGGCATGGGCTGTGAAATGAGGTCCTCTGCATACACTGTTTGAATATTGCATTTCATTGCCTAGGATTATTGCAGTAGTGCAGTGCTATAGCCAGCACGATGACAGCCAAGACATTGTGCAACATCTGTTGACATCATAGTGCTGCTTGGGCATGCCCACTATGATGTTGTGCTATGCTATTGGGCATGTGCAGTATGGTGCTGCTCATGCACACCATGCACTCAGGAAGTACATTGCTGTCTGTATGTGGCAGAGATCTCCCACCTGGAAACATACTTAGCACTGTGCAAATTGATGTTAGTGTTGCACTAATGCCAAATATACAGTGCTGTTGCCCAGCCTACTTGGTGGAACCAAAGCAAGCCAGAAAACAGCTAGGGGAGTGTGAGGGAGTTGCCAAAATTAAAAACAAAATGTTAGACAGGTGCACAAGGGTCAGGTCAGCCAGACACCAGGACACTAGGTGGTTGACTGTGGAGCTGGCCAACCTGGTTGACCCTGAGCTTGACCAGGAGGAGCTGCTACTGGGAGGGGAGGATGCATCTGACAGTTCAAGGTGCGAGAGTGGGTATCTCACTGTGGAAGCCCCAGGCACATCAGACAGGCATTGTCAAGATGGGGGTCGGTGTCACCATTGTTACAGCAACCTGTCCCAGAGCAAGCCAGTGTGATTTCAGCCATTGAGGGCCATAGTAGACAGTGGCACTGTGCCATGGCCCAGGTGAGAACAACCTGCTGTATGAATGGTTGCTGTCATCTCTGGGATGCATATTGTTTCCATGGTACAGGACTGCATTGTTACTGCTTCTGAGGAACTTTGCAATGTACCAGTGTGTACCTGTTGAGTACACTTTGTCCTATAAGAACTTATTCACCGTGATGTCCTACATAACCAATGCAGGTCAATGGGATCACTTTTTTTGTAGATTCTTTTATTGTTTTGTACAATACAGGAATCTCTGTGCACCTGGGAGCTGACCCTCCCATAAACTGCAGATGTTACAGCTGGAACTGTTTGGGAAAAATAAGATCAAAGCATGGCCATTGTAATTATGCTTCCAAGGTTAGTTGCCTCACCTAAAATTACTAAGGACCATGCCTTAAGCATACTTTACCACTATCATATCTATTTCAAAGTAACAGTAGCCTCAGCCAGGGTGTAACATGATTTATGTGTCAGGCTGGTGGACTGGTGCATTCAGCATCTGAAATGACAAATGATGGTGAATGCAGCCCATGGTCCCTGTCCTGCAGAGCAGGCCTTTCATTGAGTGACTACAGTAAACCGCAGTTCATGACATAAACTGATGACATGATATATGGGACAGCAGTATGTTTTACATTTAGAGGAAATCAAATCATGATTGCTGTGTTACATTAAGTGTGAGACACATTTAGCCAGGCCAGCAGTGGGCAGGTAGGTTGTTACTGTGTGCATCTTGTCCGGTGTTACACATAAAAGTATTTTAAAAACAGATTTAATATACACTTTCATTCTGAAAGGTCAGAGTCTGAAACTCATGGCCATCCAACCCACCCATATCAGCTGGATCAAACAGGATGCACTCAAGGTTACTTATGATGCCACTAACCAAAAAAACAATTGTGGAGAAGAAACAGATAAAATGGTGGGTTAAACGTAAAAAGAAAATCACATGAGCTATGTAAAATGAATTCTGACACAATCATTTCACTATTTCATGTAACTAACCACCATATCGTTTGCACTATAGTGTGCCAAAAGATGTTATTTTCATCTGAGTCTGTGTCTTCTAAAAGACTAATGTGAGCCCATTGTAATTGTTGTTGAATCTGTAGTGGTACAGTATCACCTCCTGCCTGTGCATTGCCAAATCCAGTGCCACCAGTTTCATTATTTTCCTGACTGGAACGCTTATTACCATGAGCAAGCTGACCTTCCATGTTACTGAAATCAGGCATAGTGTCTTTAATGTACTGAGCCTGCCTTACTAAGTCATTTTTAAAAGATCTTTTAACATGGGACAGGGAAAAGTTGGCAAGTGATTGGATGAACAGCACCACATGACTGTGCATTAATGTATGGTAACAGCACAATAGCTGAGATGCGCCTTTGAGGGAGATCTGTGGGCAGACCTGAACTTTTTCTGTGGTGCAAAATCAGTTTCCAAAGGCAGCCATTTGTAATCCTTGCTAAGGGGCTCCCTGTAGTGGTGCACAACACAAAGCTGCACCACGCAGCCATTATAGCAGGAGTTATTTGCCATTTCTGTAAGTGTGCAAGTAGCAGACAATAACTGTATGGCCTGACATCCACCCCATTGCTCACTGCTAGCTCCCAGTATGTGGCTCAGGCATCTCCCTTGAATCTCCACTACAGGAGTCAGACAGTAAAGCCCCCTGACATTGTCATCCCACCACCCGCCCCGCGGCTCTCAGGTCACCCAAGCATACATTTTAAACACTCCATATCATTGGGCTACCCATCCACCCCACGGAACTCTGAGGACCCAGTAGGGATGTTTCTCAGGCCCCCCCAACACACAAGTACCCAAGACAGAGAAAGCACAGTGTCATCCATAGTACAGGTGCAACTTTACATGGAGTTTTCATGCCATGGTGCACTAAAAAGCTGAGCAAGTGTGAGGGAGTCAGCAGTGACAGCTAAAGACAGAGACTGAGCTGCCACATCCCTGATCTGCACATGTGTGTACTCTGACACTCCAGAAGGGACGGGGTTTGTGCTGCAGACAGAGAGAGAGAAAGAGACAACAGCTGTTATTGGTCTCTGTGTCTTAAGGCACCTGCCCCTGTAGACACTGTCCAGTGATGGAGTGGAGTAGGGTGAGTATGACCACTCCTGAGAAGCTCTCCCTCATACCTCTCTGTGCAGTGCAACTGTGGATAGCCAAGTGTGTTGTACCCTAAAGCAGTGAAGCTTGCTGTTTTCTCCAGTATGCAGAGAGCACCAGTAGTTTCAGCATGCTGGACAGTGAGAGAGAGAGAACACGGAGCCAGCACTGCACCCAACAAGGAGACAGAGAGAGGGGAAACACAGAGTCGGCACAGAGAGAAATCCCCCCTGGAGCCTATCCTCCATTCCCAGCCCCACATTCTCGTCGACTCACAGATATCCACAGACACATGGGAGAGAGAGAGACAGGAAATCCATTGTGTGGCCACACTGAGAGGTGCTTGGCATTGTATTTAGTGAAGTCCCATGTTGTTGTTGAAAGCCACACTGAGAGGTACTTGGCATTCAATTTAGTGAATTCTCGTGCTGTTGTTGAAGAGGTAGTGTGGTGCTCTCTCTCTGTCTCTCTCTCTCTCTCTCTCTCTCTCTCTCCCTGCTCACCATACTTATGTACAGTGTTCTGATACTGGCAGCAGCATGTTTTCCCTCAAAAAAAAGCAACATGCAAAAGAACCATTTCTCAAAATGTACTAACACCTCTGTGTCTGAATCTGATCCAGCTGTACTTGATTTTTGTTTCCAGCAAATTGACCCAGTGAGCTGTTAAAGACAAGTATACATTACAAGCACTACTGCTTGTCAAGATGTCAGACGTGATGTGAAGAAGACCCCTTTCGGCACATTTTATTTTTTCACAAATTTTGTTTTTCACTGAGTATAGATGGAAGGTAGTAGGTTAGTATGGCAAAATGTGGAATGAGATGGAAGACTGTAACTGGGTTCAAGTAACTCTTCAAGTCTTTCGAAACCAGTGTTTTCAACAAGAGAGAAAGACTGGCGGTCAAAAGCTATAATCTCACCTATGTCTGATTATTTTAGATGAGAGAGGGTGATTAGAAGAAAAAACCTGCTTGATTCAAAGGTTTTGCATAATTAGTGGTTTGCTTCTGCTTGATCCCTGGGCTGTCTGAACTATTGTCACAGAATTTATGGTGAGATTTTTATATGGTCACACAAACCAGTGGTGGCTAGATAGCTTGTTTACCTTACTCAACTAATATGAGCTTTGCAGTGCACACAGACAGCTGCAGTTACATGATCTGGGGAAAAGTAAAATGTTGCTATACACTAGATGTGACCCTGGAACAATCTAAGTTATGTGAAGAAGTTGAAGAATCTTTCCTTTACTGAAGATTTTTTGGTCACATTAGACAAGAATAAAGCAGAAGACGACATTGGTACTTGTGGAGTAACACACTAGTGTCACTGTCATTTTTCTCATCTAGAAAGGAGCGGTCTAAGGAATCTGTTGTTTTCAATATTATTTGAAATGCAGATGTTAAGTAAGGTAGATGCATTACAATATGAATTAGCCGGTGTTGCTGGGATGGTGGTGGTGGCTTGGATTTGGCATGCTCTTTCCTAGGACTACTGTAAACTGCTAGTCATTTTCTTCTTAGCAGATGGAAGTAGTGGCAATATTAGTAGCAGCAGCAGGATCAGCAGCAGCAGCAATCAAATCAGTCTTTTTCTATTATATTAGCACTTGTACTAACAGCAGATGTTTTGCTATGAATTTTTGTATTGACAAAAGGTGTGCTGCTTCTGCCATCAGTATCTTTGTTCTTATTTTTTGTGGAACGTGCATTTGTACTCCATTTCTCAAAAAACTTCTTTGTAGCAGATGATTTTCCATTACTGCTGCTACCTCTAATAGTACTGAGTGTAGAACACATTAGTTGATGGGCAGATGAAGTGGCAGAAGTTTGTTTTTTATTCACTTGAATATTAGTATTTGGTGTTTTAGAAAAGGGGCTTAAATTTTTTGGTTTAACAATATGGTCAGATCCTGATTGCATCACTCCAAATGATGCTTTTGCTGTTGGCTGAGCACAAGGACTATTAGTCTTGTCCTCATCACTGTTGCTGACTGAACCTTCATTTGCTCTTTTGCTCTTGGTAAGGTGATACATTTTTAAATGGTGACACTCGGGGGAGGACACAGAGTTACTGTACAGTGTCTAGTACTGACAAGACCTGATTGTTTTTTAAATGGTCACACAGGGCAAGATGCATAAGGTAACTTTGACCCCCTCCACCACTCTAATACCCCAAACTGAATTTTTTACATAACACTGGCAATACACACAAAGTAACTCTGACCCTCTGTGCCACTATGGTGCCTGAAACTAAATTTTTTAAATGGTTACACTGGGCAAGATGCACAAGGAAACTCTGACCCTCTATACTGTTACAGTGCCCCAAACTGAATTTTTTTTGAATGGTCATACAGGGCAAGACACACAAGGTAACTCTGATCCTCTGCACTACTACGGTGCCCCCCCCGCACTCATCACTGCAAGCTATACCGTGCCCTGGCCTTACCATCTCTTGAAAACAGATGCCTCATTCACCGTGCTAAATTCACCTCTAAGCTCTGGCTAGGCACCCTCCCTGCCTTCCTCTCCTCCTTGCTACTCCCCCCTCCACCCTTTTATGCCCTCAGATCCACTGACTCCCACCTACTTACTATCCCCAGGTGAACATCCACTGCCGGCCAAACTGCTTTCTCCCATCGCTTTACCAAAATCTGAAATGAGCTACCCCCTCAAATCCGTCATTCCTCCTCCGCTAACTCACTCTCCTCCACCCTCACAAACTGCTTCATGGTAAACTGCACCTGTTCAAACCCCTGATTCAGCCCACCTCCCCTCTGAGCTACTCAACCACCCTAAACTAACCCAAGACACATACTCCTTACTGTGTGACACGCAATTGCTTTGTAGGCACTTATTTGTCCTCGAATTGTTGTTTCTTTGTACTGTGAACTGTGCTATGATTGTTTATGAGTATCTGCCTGTACTGAAGTAATTGTGAGCCCTCAAGTGGGACCCTTTTTCAAATTGTCACTGTATAACTGTCACTGAATAATTGTGTATCCTGTAATCCTCTGTTTCCCCACACCCCCCAGGTCTCACCCGGAGACGAGCATCTTCTTGCTCAGTGTGCCTTTCCTGGTAAAACAATTTCAATAAATAAATAAATAAAAACTGATTTACACTGGACAAGATTCACAAGGTAAACACATGACCCTATGGTGACACTGGGAAAAATACATACAAGGAGCCCTCAATTAAGCAGAACAACCTGTGACAGTGTTTGTTTTTCTGGGCAACTTCTTTTGTCTCTCTATTTGAAAAACGCTTTTCCTTTGCTTTTATTATTGTGTTTTGTCTGATATTTATATTTTCTGCCTGATTCCTTCTATAGCTTCTCCTATTATCCCTGGCTGCAGCCCCTGATGGCAGTGCTTGCAGGGTAGCTTTCTCTGCCACTCCTTCCCTCATATCGCCTTCCAAATCACCTTGTTTTTTTCAGTCTCCTACTATCTGCTCCTCTAATGTTCTATTTTTTTTTTTTATTTCTGCTGCAGTGCTGTCTTTTTGTTTTAAAGATCTCTATTCTTAGCAAAATCTAAATTCTTAGGTCCCCTGAACCAGAGACGATTCTGAGACAGTAGTCGGAGCAGTCCAACCATTAAGCCTGCCTGCACCCACATGTGCAATGTGCTCTGCACTCATGGTGCCTCTGCCACAGGTCATAAGACCCTGAGACTGCACTACTTAGTCATGGCTGTTGTAGGGAGGGCACCAAGTAACTGGTGGCCACTGATTGGTGGGGTGAGGGTGTAGTGCCGTATGCCGATACTTCTGATGGGATACATTTCTGCTCTTTCTCTTGCATAACATGATCTCCATTGTGGTGCATATGTGCTCCTTGAACTGGGGAAGGAGTGCTGTCTGCCACTGCCGGACAACATCTTGGCATCATTGATGGGGGAGAAGCATGCTCACACTGCCAACAATTGATTCAGCTTACTGTGAGCCCTCTTCAGCAAACAAATACCGGTCTGAACTATGCCAGTATTCAGGCTTTGACTTAGCAACCCAAATATGTGCATATTTGTGGGTATTTGTGCTAAAATAATATTTGTGCTGCAGAGCCCTACCTGCCGTTCTGTTTGGTTATGCAGACAGCATGATAGCCACCATTACAGTTGTGATGGCATGATTATTGTGCTCAGTTTGTATAAAACCTCATGCTACATGCATACAACTAAATAACATGGGGCGTGCATGCTGTTAAGTAGTGCCCACTGCCTCAGATGGTATGCCTGTCATAGTTTGTCATGTCTGTTGTGCCATGTGGTCGACCCTATGTATGTGGACCTGTCAGGCAGTGGTAGGCACTGGCTGCTGTTGTACTGGTGCACCACTGTGACATGCCATGTGTGAAATACAGCATCTGTGGCAGCCTGCCTTTGTCAGTGCCATCTCCATTGCTATTTGCACTGGGTACCATACCATTGTATCTCACCAGAGCAGTCCTTAAGTGGCATGAAGTTCACAGCAGAGATAGGCTGCCAACATGTGATGTGCCTTGGATGTATCTTAGCATGTATTTGTTTGCCATTCTGATGCATAGCTGATAGTACCTATCCAACACAGTGATGTCCATTGTGTGATCATTCCCCAGTACACAGGCAATGACATACATATATACAGTACATACATACATTACAACACTACTGTCACCAGACTGATGACCTGAGAAAAAAAAAAAAAAAAAATCAGGCAAATTTTTAAATTATTGCAATATACTTTCTGCCTCAAATGGCTACTCACTTATTTCATCCAAAAGGTGAGTGGGTGTGTCTTAGTTTTTCATATCAGAGCTCTGATGTGAAAGCAAGATCAGCCACCAGTCATCAAGGTGTGCCACCCATCTGCTGAGGCCCTATTCTAAATGCAACTGCTAAAGTTAGCGGCTTTCAAAGTATGGTGCACTGCTTTATTGGCTTACTTTAAGCAAGGTGCAGCCCCGGCCAATGTACTAGTGATTGACGGGGAGCTAGCTAATGGAGACAACCATAAATCTGCCAAACATAAATCCAGAATTAGCTGCTCAACCCATTGGATTTATGATTGTGTTTATGTTTGAAAGATTGATGGCTGTCTCCATTAGCTGGCTTCCCATCATTCACCAGTACATTGACTGGGGCTGCACCTTATTTAAAGTTAGCCAATAAGGCAGTGCACCATATTGGTTTCTTGTTTTACCTTATGCATGCCATTAGCGGTAGCACCCCAATGAGAAAAGTAATTTAAAGTTTGTGAAAGTGCATGGGTTGAGCAACTAATTCTGCATTTTTTAATGAACTGAGCATCCTCTGTATGGGGGTCCAGCATCTGCTGGGACAGAGGGTGCCTAATGGTGGCTCTGCATCTCACACAAGTGTTACGATCAAGGCCACTGATTTACGATATTTAAAACAATTAAATTCCATTGTCAAGACTTCAGATTCTGGAATTGCACCAGTGATTGTTACTCTAATTTCTGGATTTTACCGGGATTCTGCCATCATTCTTTTAGTATGTGCAAAAATAATCAGAAAAGAAAAAGGCTTAATATACAAAGCATTACATAAAGCAAATTGAAAATAGCACAGGAAGAAATTATAAGAAAAATAAATTTTTTTTGTAGATTTACTAATCTGACACAAAATGCCAGATTCCATGAAATCTTTGTTTTTACCGGTGTTTAGGCAGCTGCAATTCCAGAATTTTACCAGGTTTTCTGGTAAAAAATGAAAATCAGTGTTCTTGGTTATGATGGCTGCTGTGCAGTACGTCTGGCAGTCACTCACCAACAACACTGCTGCACTCATGTGTTCCCCTGCCTGCTGCACACGATGCTGCATGACCGTCCCATCAGTATATAGCTGTGCTCTGTGTACAGCTGGTGTGTGTGCCTGGGCCCCACCTCCGCTGTTGCTGAACTGAGTGGCTCCTGCATGTCCAGTGTCCTGCATACCTGTGTGGGCCTGTGTGCTGGATGCCTCTTCTGCAGCTTGCTGGGTATGTGGTCACAATTCATAGCCACTGGGGCCGATACACTACCTTTTGTTCCCTACTTTGGTGCTGCTGTGGCATGTGCTATGTTTTCACATCTGACATGTCTGCTGGTGTCCTGTGTGTCCATTGTACAGTTGCCTCTGGCTGTGTTGCAGTATGGCACACTCATGATATGTGCAGTCCTGTACTGTTTAAGTGCAAACTGTTGATTCTAGAATTTCATGCACATTCCATTGAAGTCATATGGCTCTGTCCACCTAGAAACATAGAAACAAAGAACTTGATGGCAGATAAAGACCGCTTGGCTCACCCAGTCTGCCCATTTCCCTATCTAATGGATAAGCTGCAGATCCTAGTTAACCAACAGCCTACTTCATCCTATCCCCAACCCCTAGAATTGCCTTATGTCTCTCCCATGCATTCTTAAATTCCCCCACTGTTTTTGACTCCACAACCTCCTCAGGAAGGCCGTTCCATACATCCACAACCCTCTTCATGAAAAAATACTTCCTCACATTACCTCTGAGCCATCCCCATTCTATCTTCAAATTGTGCCCCCTTGTTCTTGCACATCTCTTTTTCTGAAAGATGCTACTCTCTTGGACTTTGTTGATTCCCTTGAGGTACTTGAAAGTTTCTATCATGTTCCCCCATCCCTCCTTTCCTCAAGGATATACATATTAAGCTCCTTAAGTCCCTCTTCATATGTCTTCTGGTGCAGATCCTGCACCATTTTAGTTGCCCTCCTCTGGACTGCCTCCACCCTGCCTATATCCTTGCAGAGATTGGGTCTCCAAAACTGCATGCAGTACTCCAGATGGGGACTCACCAGCTGTCTGTATAGAGGGATAACAGCTTCCTGTTTTCTACTGGTGATGCCTCTTCCTATACATCCCAGTATCCCCCAGCCCTCCCTACTGCCCTCTCACATTGCTTGTCCACCTTTAGGTCATCTGATATGACTACCTACAGGCCCCTTTCCATTTTTGTTGTTGTTAGTATCTCACCCCCCATAGTGTACTCTTCCCCTGGGTTTTTGTTTCCCAAGTGCATTACTTTGAACTTCTTAGCATTGAATCTAAGCTGCCATACGTTTGACCATTCCTCCAACCTTGCCAAGTCCCTTCTCATCCTTTCCACCCCACCTTGTGTATCGACTCTGTTGCAGATCTTTGTGTCGTATGTAAAGAGACATACTTTTCCTTTCAGCCCCTCTGCAATGTCACTTATAAAGACATTGAAGAGGACTGGTCCTAGTACTGAACCCTGTGGTACCCCACTAGTAATCCCTCTTTCTTCACAGTGGACTCCATTTACTATTACTCTCTGTATCCTGTTCTCCAGCCAATTTTTTACCCAGGCTACCATCTTGGAACCCACTCCCAGGCTGGCTAACTTGCATATTAATCTTTTGTGTGGGACTGTGTCAAATGCCTTGCTAAAGTCTAGGTAGGCCATGTCCAAAGCCCCTCCCTGATCTACTACTTTGGTCACCCAGTCAAAGAAATCTGTTAGATTTGTCTGACATGACCTTCCCACTGTGAATCCTTGCTGCCTTGGGTCCTGTGCCCCTCTGGCCTCTAGATGCTCAACAATTCTCTCCTTCAGAAGTGATTCCATAATTTTCCCTATCACTGAGGTCAAACTAACAGGTCTGTAGTTTTCTGCCTCTGCCCTGCTTCCACTTTTGTGAAGTGGAATCACATCTGCCCTCCTCTAGTCCTCATGTACTACCCCATCCTCCTTTGATTTGTTAAAGAGGGTAGTCAGTGGTGTCACTAGTTCTACCCTTAGTTCTTTTAGAATTCTGGGATGAATCCCATCAGGCCCCATTGCTTTGTCCACCTTCAGTTTTAAGAGTTCTTTCAGAACTCTTTCTTCTGTGAATGGGCTGGTGTCTACCTTCTATCCAGAGTGTTTCTGTTGTTTAGTTTAAGGTACCTCCCTTCTTCACTTGTGAATACTGGCAGAAAATATTTGTTTAGTATCTTGCCTTTTCACAGTCACCCTCTGCCCACCCTCCCTCCCCTTTATTAAGCCTCACTATCCCTCCCTTGGTCTTCCTTCATTCCCTGATGTACCTATAAAATGTTTTATCCCCCTTCTTAACTGAGTTGGCTATCTTTTCCTCAGTTTGGGCATTTGCTATTCTGACTGTCTTCCCTGCTTCCTTCTGCTTTAAGTGATACAGTTCTCTGTCCTGCTCCTTCTGTGATTCCTTGTACTTCCTGAATGCTATCTTTTTCTCCCTAACTTTCCCTGCCACCTCCTTTGAGAACCATAGTGTTTTTTTACAAAATTTTGTTTTGTTTATTTGTGTCACACAAAAGATTATTGCCTTAGTGATGGCAGTTTTTATTATTCCCCATTGTTCTTCTGCCCCTCCTTCAAGCCCATTTGCTAGTGCATTCCTTAGGCACTCACCTATTTTGGCAAAGTCAACCCTCCTAAAGTCCAGGACCTTTGCCTTTGTATTGCTTGACTCTACTGCTGTGTTTATCGTGAACCGTACTGTCCAGTGGTCACTAGTTTCCAGATGGCTACCCACTTCAACGTCTGTGATCCTCTCTCCATGTCCATTTGAGAGTACCAGGTCAAAGATTACTCCCTCCTGAATGGGTTCCAATACTAGTTGTCTAAGGCATGCCCCCTGCAGGGCATCTAGAATGACTCCACTGGCTGTGGTGCCATTGTCTGTCTCCAAGTTGACCCACAGTGCTTCCTCTCTTCTCTGTTTACCCTTTTGTTCTGTTGCTTTGATTTCTTCCCTTATGTAGAGAGCTACTCCACCTCCTCTTTTGCCCTCCCTGTCGCTCCTGTAGATAGTGTACCCTGGTATGTTTACATCCCAGTCATGGTTCTGTGTGTACCATGTTTCTGTTACTGCTACGATATCCAGATGTTCCTCTTCCATCAAGGCCACTAGTTCAGGAAGCTTGTTACCGAGACTATGGGCATTGGTACTCATTACTCTCCATTTTTTGATTGCCTTTCCTTTTGTAGCCCCATCCCTGTCCTTACTGACTTTGCTTTCTCCATTTACCCCAGTCCTGATCCCTACTGACCTTTCTACCTTGGACTTTACCTCATTTAGTACCCTGTTTTGGAGGGGGAGGCTGGGAATTCCTTGCTGCTTATCAGTGCCTCCCCCCTTTGGCTAGTTTTAAAGCTTGCCATTGAAGCATTTAAACAGATCACTGAGGAGACTGGTTCCTTTCCCGGACAGATGCAGACCATCGTGTGTGTGTGACATGTTGGACCATGTGTCATCTGGTTGTATGTCTGCTATGAATGTTGAGCCACTCCTGTGTCCCTCATCCTGTGTTCACTGCTAGCTAAGTTCAGAGCATTTATTTGCATAGGTGCCTGGAGTGCCTCAGGAAGATGGCAGGGTGCCATGCTCCAGGAGGGTAGGGAGGACCTGCTCCAGCATCGAGTCCACCTGCTGCAAATGCTGGTCAGGCAGGTGGAGAAGAACATTAGGACATTCCAGGATCTTTCAGCAGCCATTCAGTGCCAGCAATCGCCACCACCTGCAGCACCTTGATTGGGTTGGCCATACACAAGAGTTTTTTTGATGGGTGGGTGCCTTTTTTTTATTTAATTTGTTTTGATGGGTGGTTGCCCTTTTTTATTTAATGTGTTTTGTACAAGTGGTTTCCCTTTCTTCCTTTCATTTGTAGTTTATGGGTAGCTGACCTTTTTTACTTTGCATTTTATGGGTGGGAGACTTTTTCAGTTTGTATTTCATTGGCGAGTACCCTTTTGTAAATTTGTATTTGATGGTGGTTGCCTTTTTATGTTGTTGTTTTTGTTGTTTTTAAGGGCTGTTTGTATTTTTTTTTAATACATCTTTTTGATACCTTTGCTGCTGTATTGTGTGTCTTTCATTGGTGCCCGCAACTTCTCACTTGCGCTTTTCTCTGTGTTACTTGAGCTGCATCTGTGTACAGTGCTAGATTCAGTGCTGCACTTGTGCCCTGCACTGTACTGTTGGGTTGCAGGGCTGTGCATCACTGTTGTGCTGCAGCTCAGTACTACACTGTTTCACTGCATATTTGCACTGTGCTGTTGCCAAATATTCAGACGTGTTAGCTTGTGTGTGCTAATTCTGAATATATCTGTTGGCATGTACAGTCCCAAGTACTAGCACAGCATAAGAACAGATGGCTGCATATGGGGGACCCTGTTAATTGTTTGAGAATATGTGGTAGTGTACTATATTCCAACAGGCTATGATTCACTAATGGTCTGAAAGTACATGCCAGAGGCATGTACTCTGCCAATATAGCTCCACACCTGTCAACATTGTGCACCGGTGGTATTCACTATCATCTGCTGCTTGTCCGTGGACCCACCCACACCCAGTGCACAGGAGCATGGAGGGTGGATGAGGGTGAAGCAGTGGACCCAGGCATCCAGTCGGATGCCCATCCAGGGTCCCAGAGTGGATACCGTGCTCCACAGGAGCAGGGAAAAATAGGATGGTACGGGACCAGTTTAATGAATGCAGTATGCACACTGCAGATGTGGTCCCCCTAACAGGTGGTATCCTTTGCCCCCACAGACAACACCCGCCAGCCACAAGATGAGTAGGAGTAACCACTCCACAGGAACACTGGACTATGATGTAGAATGTGAATACAGTCCATGGTCAATAGTAGATATACCAGGGGTGCACTGGTGCATGCTGTTTAGTGTTCCACATGTACCTCAGATTCCGCACACTACCAAGTAGTGTATGTATAATATCAAGAGATACAGAAGGCTACATATCCAGAATTTATGTAATACAACATGATCATACTGTAGGATGTAATGCATAATACAACACAACTGTACATAGTTGGACTGATCCAGTATACATTCCCATGTTCTGTGGGACATTATGCCAGATCAGTACAGCTATATACATGTGTATGTATAATACCAAGAGGTACAGAATGGCCATTTCATACTATGTAAATACAGTATCTATAGCCTTCTGTATCTCTTGGTATTATACATACACTACATGGTAGTGTGCAGAATCCCGGGTACATCTGCAACACTGAACGGCAAGTACTGGTGCACTCCCGGTATATCTACTGCTGACCATGGATTGTATTTACATCCTATATCATAATGCATTGTCCCTGTTCAGTGGTGACTCCTGCTCATGGGGCAGCCAGTGGATGTCACCAATGAGGGCATGAATTGGATATGGCAGGATCCTTTCTGTGTATCCTGCACCCTCCTGTGCCTCCCTGTGTGCAGCACTATGCACCTTTGTGAATGGCACATACTGCTGGCACACCCCTGACACCCTCTCCGGACCACATGTGGTGTGTATCTGCCTGAGCAAGCAGGGATCAGGTGCACAAATGGCAGGTGGGCAGTACGTGAATGCTGCCTGTGTGGCTTTCACACTTAGGGTTGCCTATGCACCACACATATGCAGCGTATAGGCAGTCCGACCTTTAGTGAATTGTAGCAATAATTTGTGTATCATTCTGTCCTCACTTGCTCTTTTAAACTGGTACTGTATGCCAGAGTCTTTCCCATTTTTTCTGCTTGACCATAATATTTTGCTCTGGGTCGTGCTATCAGTTTTTCTGTTGTGATATTCATAAGATCATTAATATTGTTTTAAGGTTTGTTCAGGTGTTTATAGTCTCTTTCATTTATGGTATGAAACATAGAAACATAGACATAGAAACATAGACTTTGACGGCAGATAAGGACCGCTAGGCCCATCTAGTCTGCCCATTTCCCTACCTACAGGATAGGCCACAGATCCTAGTTAACCAACAGCCTATATCTTCCTGCCCCCCACAAGAATTGCCTTATGTCTGTCCCATGCATTCTTGAATTCTCCCACAGTTTTAGACCCCACAACTTCCTCAGGAAGGCTGTTCCATGCATCCATACTACCCTCTCTGTGAAATAATACTTCCTCACATCGCCCCTGAACGCCCTCCTTCTATCTTTAAATTGTGTCCCCTTGTTCTTGCAAGTCTCTTTTCTGAAAGATGCTGCCCTCTTGGACTTTGTGTGATTCCTTGAGGTACTTGAAAGTTTCTATCATGTCCCCCCTCTCCCTTCTTTCCTCAAGGGTATACATATTAAGCTCCTTTAGTCTCTCCTCATACAGCTTCTCTTGCAGATCCTGCACCATTTTAGTTGCCCTCCTCTGGACTGCCTCTATCCTGTCTATGTCCTTGTGGAGATGGGGTCTCCAGAACTGGACACAGTATTCCAGATGGGGTCTCACCAACTGTCTGTACAGAGGGATAACAACTTCCTGTTTTCTGCTGCTGATGCCTCTCCCTATACATTCCGTATACTGACCCCTCCCTACTGCCTTCTCACATTGCTTGCTAACCTTAAAGTCATCTGATATGATTACCCCCAGGTCCCTTTCCTGTTTTGTTGTTGTTACTACCTCCCCACCCATTGTGTATTCTTCCCCTGGGTTCTTGTTTCCCAGGTGCATTATTTTGCACTTTTTTGCATTGAATCCTAGCTGCCACACTTCTGACCATTCCTCCAACCTTGCCAAGTCCCTTTTCATCCTTTCCATGCCTCCTTGTGTATCAACCCTGTTGTATGTATGTATGGAAATGCTTCAGTTCATCTCTCTTAAAGGATAACCACACTCTCATGTCTTGTAAATTTTATTTGTTTCCATGTAAACATACACCTCTTTCGCATAGCTGTTAGAGATAAATGTGACTGCTTTCATTTATTTTCATTGTTCAGACTAGACCCTGTGACTATCCTGGGGTTCTCCATTTTCTGGTTGCTGAAATCTCACTGTCCGTGTGAGCTACATTAGCATATGAGAACATGATGTGCCAACACCCTTTGAACTCCACAGTATGCCTCTCTGTTTAATTAGAGTTTAACAAAGCAAGTAGCAGCAAGGTGTGAAATACCACATTTACCTTTGGTTAGCTTTGCAAACTATCTGTGTTGTAATGCAAGGTTTTTCCCTGTAAATTGCATTCAGTTTTTGTGTTTCTAGAGAACTGTTTTCAGGATATTTGTACTTTCAGTATATATGTTAATATATGGTATAAATGGGTGATGGGCTATCATGGTTTCACATTCTAATACATGTTTCAAGGACAATGAGATTTTAACAACCATAAAATATCAACCCCCAGGATAGTTACAGGGGACTAGCATGAACAGTGAAAATAAACTAAAGCAAACACATATATCCCTAACAGCTACAGGAAAAGAGTTGTCTGTTGACATAGAAGCAAATAAAATTTACAAGATATGAGGGTGTAGCTTTCCTTTAATCTCATTTTCAAAATGGTCTCCTAAAGCAACAAGGTTCCCCACTGCATATATTCTGGGAGTGCCCCATGGTTGCCCCTTTGTGGTCCTTAATGAAGTCCAAGGCAGACCCCTTATTGGGGATACAGAACCTATTCACTCCACAAATTTGCATTGTTGGGGACTATTCTGCAGTGGAAGTGAAGGAAAGGTGTTATTATATTAATCTTATATCGCTTATGGTGAAAAACCTTGTACTACGGCACTGGAAGGACCAGACTATGCTCACTTATCAGGAATTGCTCAAAGATTTGCTTTGTAACTTGAGGGTAGAGAAATCTATTGTTAGCCTTAGAAATAAGATGTCCCAATATCGGACAAGATGGGAGAAATTCCATACCTTGTGGTCAATTGCTTCTGCGCCCTGAATCGGGCTTGGATGTCCCTTTATTTTGTTAGGACAGAGGTCTGTTCTCACTGCTTAAACTTCTGGCCTTCTATAACTAGCACCCAATAGGAACTACTCAAGTAAGGACACCTAATTTTTGGAAATTGATATTTTAAGAAACACACGATTTCTTGGACAGTGCATCTCGTGGCTCTGGCTCCTCAGGGTGGAGAGGTTTGAGGGGGGACTATGGGGGGTTGTTGGGGATTTAAGGTGGGGATGGGAGGGTTAGGGGGTAGGAACAGTTGTTAATTCCTTGTAATATGTACTGACCTGCCAACTGTGTGACCATTTGTATTCCATACTGTCTTATCTGACTGTGTGAAATTTGAATAAAGTATATTAAATTTCAAAAAAAAAATGGACTCCTAACTTTGCATTCTTTATTCTTTTTGATAGAAAATGATGAGATTAACCCTCTTAAAACTACCTTAAAAGTATCCCAAACATTGTTTATATAAAGGATATGCAATGGAAACAAGTGACATACATGATTTATCTGCACAAGAGCAGTTTGACCTTGGGTAACCTCATGAGTGGCATAAGCCACGAGTGAGGTGTCCAAGGTCAAACTGCTCGAGTGCTGATAAATCATGTATGTCATGAGTTTTCCAACGCATATTTGATTTATGCAATAGAAAATGAGTTTTTTTGTTTAGTTTTCATTTAGTTTACATAGAGTTTCAGTTGCTTCTTTTATATATTCAGTGGGGTTATTTTGTATTCATGCTCAAGGTTTGGCTGGTTTCTAAAGCTAGTAGCATGGTTGCTATAAAGGAAATGTCACAATATTGTTAGCAGTGTTTCTATTGGTTGTTGTTGGTGTGTGGGAGGGCTGGAGAGTTTTGAAAAACATGGCGGCTCTGTTTCTTTCTTAGTGAGAGACACAGTCACTGCGGTAGTGATGCTTGTGTTCGTGTTGGTGTTTTTTTGGGGGGGATATTTTTCCTTTTTTCTCTTCATTTAGTTTTTTAGCTCATCAGTTATCTGGTTTATCCAGCTGTATATGGTTATTCCTGCCTTCGGTATCCCTGGAGTGGAGAAGCATGTGACTGCAGCAGTCAGAGACTCTCAAAAAGGATAATGGAGCCCAAGTTTGAGAAGAGTTGGTAGGTTATACAGTGACAGCATTCATTTTGCAAGGTCAGTGGATGCCTGTATGATTGTTTTCTTGGTGCTGGAGACCAATTAGTTTTTGAAAAGGTAATTTTTGAATAGTTCAGACAGGAGTGTAAATTGATAAATTTTGGGTGTGATCAGTGAGCAAGCGAGTGAGCGAGAGGCCGAGTGGGTAAGCGGGTGAGGGAGAAGAGTGTAGCATGGTAGTTGAATTTGTCCTGTAAAAAGGAAAAATTAGAAAGCAATATGGCAGTTTGGAAAAATAATGTTTGGTTTTGAATTCTTTGCTTGTGTCTGTGTGTGTGCATCAGTCTGACAGAAGCAGTGGTTCACTTAGGGATGTTACTTTTGGAGTGGATGGGAAGTTTGAAATGCAGCAGTGTTTGGAACAGCGTGTATCAGTGACAGGATATTAGGCATTATAAAAGGGAATTAGGTTCAGCTGGCGAGGGCATGATTGATGGCAGAGTATTAAATAAATAGTGGTTGATTGATGTTAGGGTGTTGTATAAGTCTTAGATCCACCGTTTATTCAACACTAGTGAGAATAAATGAGTTTCTGAAATGTTTTTTTCACCCACACCTATTGCATGAACTACTGTCTTCACTGAAGTTTTCCTGAAAATACTTATTAATTTTGATGTCCATATATTTCTTGTAAGATTCATTGTAGGCTAATGAAGGATCCATATTCCATCCCTGTGACCTCATATAAGAAGACCCCAAAAATACTGACCAAAAAGGGAGAGGGGTCTAACAAGAAATTCCCAGTGTATTTCCAATATATAATGAAGCTTCTGAACAATGTTTATGGATCCTAGCAGCCAGTCTATATAAGACTGTGTTTTGTGACAATATGAGAAATTAGAAGTCTTGTGTGTTCAGATAGGCAAAATTCCAGGGATCTGTAAACCCAAGATTCTCCACATTTTTCAAATTTTCTGGCTGATTTTGACAAGGTATAATGGGAGTCCTTGCCATCCAAGGTTGGGTTCAGAATGGTGTTAAAATCTCAATGGACCAGTCAATAATTGAGGTAATTCTATTGAAAAAAACTGTGAAAAACTCAAGTTTGAGTCATATATTGAAGCCAAAGTATATTTATTCTGGTTCATTTTTGAGCTATAATAAATTGACCTTGGTTATCTCTCTATGTTTTTTTTTCTATTCTAATTTTACTTTTTTTTAAAGTAATTGCTACTACTCTTGATTTACCTTAGGGTGCAGGAATCCTGTTCCCTCTTAGCCTTTTCAGCAGTTTATTAAATTATTCCTCCATCTAATGAGTCTCCTTAAGAAGAAAAGTTATATTAATTTTGTTTAAGAAACCTGATTATTCTTTTACTTTTTATTGGGTTTTCTATACCACTTACATTCCATGACAACACATTTTCTTTTTCTCCTCCATACCTATAAACATTTAGAAGAATGTCAATGATCCTAGTCATTAACATGTATTATCCTCAGTGACAACTCATTTTATCACAAGATGGAAATGTGGAGGAGGTATGTAGATGATATTATGGTGTGGTAGGGGTCTGTTAGTGAGCTGGTAAAGTTTGAAGATATCTGAAATAGGGATGGGCAAACCGGCTGTGCTGTGATTCCAGACCTCCACCTTAGTGTACACAAGCACCCTCGAACTGTCAGCAAATAATACCATTTCTACTTATTGAGGCTAAAAACATGCCATTCTATCCAGCAATACTAGATATTGCTGAAGCCTGTTTAGGTACAAGAACAGGTACACACCAATGGAGAACTAAGGGGCATGCCGGCACTCACCATTCACAGCATTCAGCTTAAGCTCTCCCCAGGCTAGGGGCAGATGCTGAAACAGGTGCTGAACCAGTTTAATTGCACTTGCATCTAATTAGCCATCTTCTTACAAATTAATAACCTAAACAAAAATAGTGAATTTTGTGAACAATAACCCATAAACTGTAACAATACCTCTGTGGTCAATTTTCTTCACAGGATTAGATTACTTAATTTGCATGAACATCTCTAAACAAAGGAGAGTAAGATTTCCTCTAATTATTCATTTTAATTGCCTACTTAATTAATCCCTTCTGAAATACCTTCCTTCCAACCACAGAATGTTACCAGGGAATGTGCAATAGAAACATAGAAACATGGGGTCACATGACGGCTGTTTAACTGTAGGCTGCATCCTCTCCTTGCTCCTCGATAGAACCTGCTATTTTGCTTTACTATCGCAAGTTCCAGATAGCAAATTTGAAAGTTTTGCGAAGAAGAAGCTTTCCAAAACTGATAAGAGCAAGATACAAATGGATGCAGAGATGTGGAGAGTCCCTCCATGGCACACGCCTCCACCCTCCCCCGAGAAGGATAAGGCTGCAAAGAGGCCTAAAGCGCAGGCTGCTACTGCTGCAGCATCCGCCGCGGTCCCCATGGCACTCTCCAAAGACAAGTTTATGGAGACCATGCTGCCTTTGAAGGAGTCTATTGGGGCAATTTCCAATGATGTGCAAGAAATCAGAGCTAATCTGGATTCACTCACCACTTGAGTTGGGGCTATGGATGCACATTTTATCTCAGTGGAGAAGTGGAGGGATAAGACAGAACTGGACTCCTCCATGTTAAGACAGAAGATACGGAAGATTGAGGATAAACTAGAGGATCTCAAGGGGCACAGTCGGCGCAATAATCTAATTATATTCGGTCTTCCAGAGAAAGAGGAAGGCACCAATCTGGTGCTGTTTGTGCAAAAATTCTGTGAAAAAATAGCAGGTCCTTCCCTGAATAATGGGGTATATGTAGTCGAGAGAGCACACAGCTCCCTGCGCCCCCCCATTACCAGGAGCACCACCCAGGCCGCTGGTCTTTAAGCTGCTGAATTATTTGGACAAGGCACACATCTTCAATAAAGTTAAAGATGTGCAAGAAATTCAATGTGGGGGAGTAAGGTAAGAGTGTCCCAAGATCTACCTCACTCTGTGCGGCTCAAAAGGCAGAGCTTTCATCCTTTAGTATCTCTATTGATCGCCACTGGAGTACCCTTTTGGATGAAATATCCTGCAACTCTGCAAGTTAAATCTAAAGATAACTGGGTAGTGTTTGAATCACTTAAGTAAGCCACAGAAGACCTGCACACACTTTTCCCAGACCTTTTTAAATGAAGTAAGTCTCATCGGCTGAAGGAAGGATGAATCAATTCGTACCACCTGGCACAAGTGAAATAATAACTGTTGATCCTTGAGGGGACAGCCCGCTATTTGCTGACTGTAAAGATTGCCTTTTCAGAATTATTGCGGAGTAGCAGTTCCTGGATTGTGGAGGAGAAGAGGCCTGATGGCTTGAGGACTTATTCGCCTTTATTGTTATAATAGTTAAAGATGATAAAATGAGGTGCATAATAGTGTTTCAACACTGGGAGTTCTATCCTACATAGCTGTAACATATGTTGTTTGTTGGTGTTCCTTTTCTCAATTTTTATTTACTTCTTTTACTTTACAGCCTGATGCCCGGTGTTTGATGAATGGAGGTGTTTATTAAAAGCCCTTTACAGGGCATGAAGGGCAGGAAGTGAACTGCTAGCGAGTTAAGTATTGTGGGTCAGGGGAGGGAGGAGGGGAGTTGCTTGGAGATGGGTAGCGAGATTATATCATCGCGTGTTGCGTTGTGTATTGGGAGATTGGTGATGTTAGAGCCGGGGGCAGTTTGTTGTTATGTTTGAAGTTGGGAGGGGGGTTGTTTGTTATTTTCTTTTCTCTGAGGGGATGGCAATCTCTTCATTACCACAGTACTATGAAAATGGTAAGGGGTTGGGGGGGGAGTTATGGAAACTCTGCAAATCAAGATGGTAGGGAGGTATTTTGTACTAAGTTATTTAAATCTCAGATTTTCTCAGTTCATCCATGGTTTGATTGAAGTATATGGGGAGGCCTTATAAATTAGTGAGTTGTAATATAAAAGGGGCTAAGAGTAAACAGAAGAGGGGTATGGTTATCAACCATCTCGCTCAATTAGGAGCAGACATTGCTTGCTTGCAAGAGACGCACATGCCCAGAGATAATATTTCATTCTTCAAACGAAGTTTGGTGGGGCAGGTGTATGGCTCAGGCAAGTCCACTAAGTGGGCAGGTACTATTATCCTGATAGCCAAGCGGGTGCCATTCAGTAAGTCACAAGAGTGGTATGATCCAGAGGGGTGGTATAATATTATACAGGGTACGCTGGCTTTGGTCCCAGTGCTAATAGGGTCAGTCTATGGACCAAACATAGATTCACCCTCTTTTTTCACCCAGTTGTTAACAAGGGTGGTATCCATTCCGCCTATCCTAACTTTTCTGGGTGGAGACTGGAATCTGGTTCCGACAGTGGACATTGACCACTTGGACAGCAGAAATGCAGGGCTCTCACCAGCGCAGCGGGCTTTCAGAGAGCTCCTGATGGGAGCCAGGGTAGTAGATGTGTGGCGAATTCTGAATCCAGATGAAAAACAATTCACGTATTACTCCCCACCGCTTGGCACTTTTTCTACAATAGATTATTGGCTGGTAAGCTCTTTATCCCTGCCTAGTATTATTGATGCATCCATTTATTCTAGGGTACTTTCTGACCACTCCCCAGTTGGTTTATCCTTCATTCTGGGGTCTAGGACAAGGAGGTGCTCCCTTTGACGCCTTAATACACAATTGTTTAAGAATCCCAAAGTTTTAACTTCCACACAAGCCATTATTAAGGAGTTCATGGATGCAAATCTGGGGACGGTGGAAAGGATTGATGTAGTGTGGGCGGCCCTCAAATGTGCCATCAGGGCTAATTTCATATGAATAGCATCCACACCAGCTCGGAAAAATAGAGTGAAGCTGGACTCTATACTAGAAGGAATACAGCAGTTGGAATATAATATTAGTAAGTCATCACCACCAGAAGTATGGGCCAGGTTACATTGTCTTCAAGCATCCTACTATGATATGATGGCTCAGAAGGCAGAATTGGCCATTCATAATATTAAACTGAGATATTTAGAGTCAGGGGAACGGGCAGGGAAGCTTTTGGCAAGTAGGTTAAGGCAAGTTGAAATGGCTAAATCCATTTTGAGTTTGAGATCTCCACAGGATGGAAGTATTATCTTCCATCCCCTAGAGATTGCATCAACCTTTGGGAATTTCTATAAGGATCTCTACTCAGTTGATGATCCTCTGCATGTAACCGATAATGAAATCGAGGATTATTTCCACTTAGCCAATCTTCCCCTTATACCGCCAGCAATGGCAGACCATCTTGGCACTTTAGTTACAGTACATTAAAGGAGGTAGAAGCTGCTATTGCTCAGCTTCCCCTAGACAAAGCCCCCGGCCTGGATGGTCTGTCCAATAATTTATACAAGGCCTGTCTTCCACAACTTTCCCCATTGTTAAGAGACGTGTATAATTTGTGGTTTCACAAAGGGCTAAAAGATCCTAGCTTTCTAGAGGCAATCATTACAGTTATTCCTAAACCAGATAGAGACCCATTGTGCCCCGGGAGCTATAGACCAATTTCACTACTAAATTCGGATGTTAAAATATTGGAAAAAATTCTTGCCAACCATCTAGCCCCTATGCTAGGGAGATTCATAGGTAATGACCAAGTGGGATTCATGGCGGGGCATTTAGCTGGAGATCATATGTGTAAACTTATGCATTTGATGGAGAGTGCCAAAGAATCAGGAATCCCATCGGTACTTGTTTCCCTTGATGCTGAAAAAGCATTCGCTAGGGTTTCCTGGTGCTTTTTGTTTGCCACTCTTAAGCAGTTTGGTATGCCCATCTCCTTTCTCACCTGGGTTAAAATCCTATATACTGCCCCAACAGCACAGGTGTGGTGTAACGGACACTTATCCCAAGCTTTTCCACTTGAGAAGGGTACCCGACAGGGATGCATCCTATCCCCTCTCTTATTTAACTGCTATCTGGAGCCACTAACTCGGATGCTTGTAGCAAATACAGCATTAAAAGGAATTCAACTATATGGGGATAGATTTGTTTTGTCGGCATATGCAGATGATATTCTGCTACACATGGAGGAACCAGAAACGTCATTGCCAGCTTTTTTGGAAGAAATTCATAGATTTGCTCAAGTTTCAGCTTATAATCTTAATTTACCTAAGACTAAAGTGTTTCCATTAATTTGTAGGGTTATTAAAACCAGTATCATGGAAGCGGGCCTTTCCTGGGAGTATCGAACCCTCACCTATCTGGGGATAAAGATTTCCTGAACGATCCCCTCTATGTTTAGGGATAATTTGGCTGCACTTGTACAAACCTTGCAAGCAGACCTGAATAGGCGGAGTGAACTCCCAATGATGCTGTTGGGACATAGTAATATTTTGAAAATGAATGTTTTGCCGAGGCTTTTATATCCGCTAGGGATGATGGGTCTTTATATTCCCAGGAAATGGTTTACGAAATTACAGAGAATGTTTAGTAACTTTCTCTGGAAGAATAAACCTCCCAGGCGAGTGTTTCACAAACTAACGGCCCCTAAACGGCAGGGAGGATTAGCTCTCCCTTCTCTTTTTACCTATTATGGAGAACAACACCTTAGTAAAATAGCTTTGTGGGGCAAGGTAGACTCACTGGTCGATAGTGGCAGGTACTCCCCGGTATGGTTAAATATTGAAAGTAAGGCAGCTCGGAGTGTTAATAGCTCTCTGGCCGCCCTTGTGTATGTTAAATTTTCCAAGCTTGATAGGTCACTTAGATCCACTCCCATAGCCTGGTCACTTAAGGCATTGTGTCAAATTTTGCACTATTACTCAATAAATTGGCATGAGGCCCCCTATCAACCTCTAGTTTGTAATCCACAGGTCTTAATCGATAAGCGCCCTATTCCACTTTCTTTTCTTCTGCAGCTCAGACACTGTACATTGGCCAACCTTTTACAACATAATGTTGTGGCCCCCTTCCATACTTGGCAGACACGTTTCCACTTTAGCTCCAGAGATTTTTTTAAGTGTCTGCAAGTCAAAAGTGCATTAGCAGTGTTTATTAATAAGGATAGTTAGTCTGATCAATCGACTCAGGGGCTACAACAAATTCTTCAGTGTACAAAAACTGTCCATGCAGTTTCAAGGATATATAAACAACTCCAGGTTTTGGATCATAATCTTCCAACTGGAGTCTGCTATTACTGGGTGCATGAGCTTTCGTTGCCGACTGAGACAGAGTTTTGTAAGAAAGTCTGGTGCATGATTTATAAACTTATCAAACAAGATAGATTGCACCTTGTGCAATTTCAAATCATGCACAATATGTACTTTACACCACTAAAATTGTATAAGGCAGGTCTTGCAGTTTCCCTTGCCTGTTTCAGATGTAAGCGAGCTCGGGGCTCTCTTTATCATATGGTATGGGAATGCCCCCACACGCAGACTTTCTGGAAATCTATTCAACAAATATTGGATCCCGTTTTGGGCTTGGATACCTTATTCACTCCTGAAGCCTGTATCCTGGCGATACTTCCTCCAGGAACCCCAGTGATACGGCAAACTCATATTACACTAATTGCGGCCATAGCTAAATTAACAATGCTGAGGCACTGGAAGGAGGACACTCTTTCTACAATTTTGGAGTGCCATTCAAGTAGAAAAACATTTTGCTACTGTAAGGCAGAGAGTGCAATACTATCAGGCCACTTGGGAGCCCCTTATGACTTCGCTTTCCCAATGGAATCTAGGATAGTTTCCTATAATTACCCCATTACACTGCAGTGGTGTATGGAAGTTAGACAGTCCCCACCTCTATCTGACCCTGTACTAAATTTTCTTAGTGGCTTACCAGCACCCTTTTTCTTTTTTTTTTCCCTCCCTACAGTCTGCTTCTCATATGTAGTCCTTCCCCAGTTTTGCAGAGTGGAGTCTTGGGGGGGCAGGGGGGTGAGAGGATTATAGAAGGGATGGTGGGGGAGGGCTTTGTTAGAGGGGAGAATGGTTTTTTTGTTGTATCACTCAATAAGGGATACTGTTGGAACTCTGGATAGATCATGTCTGTTTATCCTTTATGGTATTCCTGTATAGTTGTTATCATGATGTTATATGATGGAAAATAATTAAGTATATTGAATTAAAAAAAAAGAAACATAGAAACATAGAATTTGATGGCAGATAAGGATTGCTTGGCCCACCTAGTCTACCCATTTTCCTACCTAACAGATAAGCTGCAGATCCTAGTTAACCAACAGCTTACTTCCTCCTAACCGCCACTAGGACTGCCTTATGTCCGTCCCATGCATTCTTGAATTCCCCCACTGTTCTTGACTCCACAACCTCCTCAAGGAGGCTGTTCCATGCATCCAAAACCCTCTCTATGAAAAAATACTTCTTCACATTACCTCTGAGCCATCCCCCCATCTTCAAATTGTGTCCCCTTGTTCTTGCACATCTCTTTTTCTGAAAGATGCTACCCTCTTGGACTTTGTTGATTCCCTTGAGGTACTTTAAAGTTTCTATCATGTCCCCTGTCTCCCTTCTTTCCTCAAGGGTATACATATTAAGCTCCTTTAGTCTTTCTTTGTATGTCTTCTGGTGCAGACCCTGCACAATTTTGGTTGCCCTCCGCTGGACAGCCTCCACTCTGTCTATGTCTTTGCAGAGATGGGGTCTCCAGAACTGCACACAGTACTCCAGATGGGGTCTCACCAACTGTCTGTACAGAGGGATAACAACTTCCTGTTTTCTACTATTGACGCCTCTCCCTATGCATTCCAGTATCCCCAGCCTTCTTTACTGCCTTCTCACATTGCTTGCCCACCTTTAGGTCATCTGATATAATTGCCCCAGGTCCCTTTCCATTTTACTGTTGTCAGTATCTCACCCCCACTGCGTCTCTTCCCTGGTTTTGTTTCCAGGCATTACCTTGCACTTCTTTGCATTGAATCTAAGCTGCCATACATTTAACCATTCCTCCAACCTTGCTAAGTTCCTTCTCATCCTTTCCACTCCATCTTGTGTATCAACCCTGTTGCAGATCTTTGTGTCATCTGCAAAAAGGTATACTTTTCCTTCCAGTTCCTCTGCAATGTCACGTACATTAAAAAGGACTAGTCCCAGTACTGAACCCTGCAGTACCCCACTAGTAATCCTCCTTTCTTCACTGTGGACTTTGTTTACTACTACCCTTTGTGTTGTGTTTTCTAGTCAATTTTTTATCCAGGCTACCACCTTGGAACCCACTCCAAGGCTGGCTAACTTGTGTATTAATCTTTTGTGTGGGACTGTATCAAATGCCTTGCTAAAATTTAAGTAGACCATGTCCACAGTCCATCCCTGGTTTTCTACTTAGGTCACCCAGTCAAAGAAATCTATTAGATTCATCTGACATGACCTTCCCACTGTGAATCCATGCTGCTTTGGGTCCTGTGCCCCTCTGACCTCTAGGTACTCAACAATTCTTTCCTTCAGAAGTGATTCCATCATTTTCCCTACCATTGAGGTCAAACTAACTGGTCTGTAGTTTCTTGCCTCTGTCCCGTTCCCACTTTTGTGAAGAGGAATTACATCCGCCCTCCTCCAGTTCTCAGGTACCACCCCATTCTCCCATGATTTATTAAAGATAGTAGGCAGTGGTGTCACTAGTTCTACCCTTAGTTCTTTTAGAATTCTTGGGCGAATCCCATCATGCCCCACTGCTTTGTCTACCTTCAATTTTATTAGTTCTTTCAGAACCCTTTCTTCTGTAAATGGACTGGAATCGACCCCCATCTTCAAAGTGTTTCTCTAGTTTGGTTTAGGTACCCCCCCTTCCTTTGTGAATACTGAGCAGAAATATTTGTTCACTATCCTTGCTTTTTCACTGTCACCCTCTGCCCACTTTCCCTTCCCCTTTATTAAGCCTCAGTATCAATTCTTTGGTCTTTCTTCACTCCTTAATGTACCTATAAAAGGTCTTATCCCCCTTCTTAACAGAGTTGGCTATCCTTTTCTTGGCTTGGGCCTTTGCTATTCTGACTGCCTTCCCTGCCTCTTTCTGCTTTAACTGATAAAGTTCTCTGTCCTGCTCCTTCTGTGTTTCCTTAAACAGTCTTCCTTCCCAGAATGTTTCCATTAAACTTAGGAGGAACTTTACAAATGTTTGCAACATTCCAGCTCTTGTGACTTTTTGGAAAGAGTTAAACTTTTTCACTGATAAAAATATAATCAGCAGAGTACTCTACAGAAAAAACAAAAACAAAATGTGACATTAGAAAGTGAGTAGAGAGAGAGAGAGAGAGAGACCAACAAATTCAACAGCAGAGTGCAAACGTTGCAGACTGCACAGCAAAAAATGTATTTTTCATTAGGTCTGCAATTTATCAGAGTAAATCAGAACTTTTCTGGAAAAAAATCAGAGTTGGAATCAAAACACGATCACAGCTGGTTTGCCCATTCCTACTCTGGAACACACCTGCCCCAATCTCAGGTTCAGTGTGCCAACGGATCTTAACTGTGTGCACTTTTCAGACTTGGAAATAACAAAGGATGGCCAGAATGGGGTCAAGAACAAATTAATTCTATAAATCTACAGATACCAACTCACACTTACACTTACATAGAAACACAGAAATTGTCAGCAGATAAGGGCCTTTGGCCTACCTAGTCTGCCGTATTATCACTAACAATTGTGCTCTATCATGCACTGTCATGCACTGCTGGCATTAGGTTGTTGTTACAACAGGTTGCCATACTGCCATACCATCAAAAATATCCTCAAGAGCCATTTTTATGTTGCTTGCGCACATGCACAAACCAACGTATTGTTGCAATACAGGATTTGGGGTGTGTGCCACTGCTGAGCTCATTGCAATACACAAAACCAGTGGCTTGTAATGGGCTCAGCAGTCAACACCAATGGCCACTTGGTGTGGTCCTGAAGCAACTCTGCAACTCTCTGCTAAGTGGGCTGAATGGTCATGCACTTCAAAGGGCCAAAGCCGCTCCAATCAGAGGGGACTTCGGTCCTTTGATTTGTATGAGGCCCACATCAATAAACAGCTGATCAGCTTGTGGAGTGAAAAGGGAAACCTTGCAACAGTGGCTTCCAAAAAAACAAAAAACAGATATCCTCCCCAGACCAACAAAAACAGGCCCCCCATCCCCCTCACTTGATCTAAGGTTGCTGATAGCATGGGGTTCCCAATTCCCATGTCAGCAGTAGCCACCATCCCCCCCCAGCAGTGTGCCCTCTTGATCTAAAGTTTGCCAACAGTGGGGTACCCAATCTCCATGTCAGCAGTAGCCACCTTCCCCCAACAGTGTGGGACACTGGGTGGCCTATTCCCAGTGTCCCCAGTTGTGTATAAAATCCCCATTTATTGCTGTGGAACACTGGGGAGCCCACTCTCAGTGTTCCCTGTATGTCCCCCAGCAGTGTTGCCATTTTCCCCCCTTATGTTTGCCAAGAGCTGGTTGCCCATTCCTCATGTCAGCAGTAGTCTCCTTCCCCCAACAGTCTGGAACACTGGGTAGCCCACACCCAGTGTCCCCAAATGTATAATGTACCTGTAAAACAGAAAACAGTCCCCCAACATCTTTTTTTTTTGTTTTTACAGCTGGACAAAGAAAATGGTCCCTTGTCATCTCCCCACGTCTCCCCATCTCAACCCTTCCTCTGTGCACCCACCTCCCCTTACCCGCCCCTTACCCCATACTTACCTCCAGAAGTCGGCAGCTGTGATCTTCTCTGGACCGGGACACATCTGCATTCTTTAAAGGTGAACCGTGAACTGAACAAATCAAGGTAAACTGTATAATGGCTGTCAGTGGGGCTTTCAACTTATCTTGATGCTGCAGTCATTTGGGGAAATTTTACCCCAGATTTTCAACATGGGGTTCTTGAAACCCAACCTCATGAACACTGACACTGTCATCTCATTAATCAGTCTCGAAAGGTGATTTAGTGGTCACTGCAGAGAATCACCTTTCGGGACTGATTAATGAAATGACAGTACCAGTGTTCATGAGATGGAGTCCCAAGAACCCCATGTTGAAAATTTGTTGCAAAAAGTCCCAGAAATGACTGTGTTACAAATGTGCATTGTGCAGTTTAAATGCAGGCTTGTAACTTTTCCAATTTTTAATATTTTCACTCCAGATTTTCAACGTTGCCATTTTTTCACACGTCATGAACAGTACAGCTGTCATTTTTCACATCCTGCTCGAAATGTGTTTTCACACCTTTGGCGATGAATGGCATGGTAGCTGTGTGAAATCAACTTTTGGGATGGATTAATGAAATCACAGTGCCAGTGTTCATCGGGGAGGTCTAAAAAATCCCATGTTGAAAATATGGTGAAATAATTCCAACAAATGACTGCATTACGAGCATGCATTGTGCAGGTTCTACGCACGTGCCTAATTTCGACAATTTTTCATATTTTTACTCCAGATTTTCAACATTGCCATTTTTCACACTTCCTCATGAACAGTATACAGCTATCATTTTTCATATCCTGATCAAAACATGTTTTCACACCTGTTGTGCAGAATAACGCAACCGCTTTGTAAAATCAACTTTCGGGACAGATTAACAAAATGACAGTGCCAGTGTTCATGATGTGTTGTCCCAAAAGGTCATGTTGAAAATGTGGTGAAAAAGTTCCTGAAAATGCCCAAGTTATGTGTGTCCCTTGAATTGCTTCTATGCATGCACATAACTTTGTGGAATTTGGACCCTGCGCTCCCACAGTAAAATAAGGATATTCTTATACTATCTAAGGGAAATTTATTGCAAAAAAACTACATTAATGCATCAGTTAGGGTTTGTATTAAATTGTCAAAAGCTAGGAAATTCGATGTTAGGGTTACCACCCATACAACCCCACACCCCACCCTCCACACACCAACAGGTGTAGGGGTATGCCATGTGGTCATCAGGCCTAACTCTCACCCCATTCTCCTATAATGTACACTGTCAGATTGTTTACAAATGGAATGGGGTGAGAGTTGGGCCTGACAAACCAATGGCACACCATGATGCCTGTTGGTGTGTGGAGGGTGGAGGTGGGGTGGTAGAGGTGGGAGCCTTAACACTAAATTCCCCAGCTTTTGACAATCTAATAAAAACCTCAACGGATGCATTAATGTACTTTTTTGCAATGTGATGTACTGGCTGTACTATAGTAACAAGCAGCGCAGTTTCATTCATTAGAAGCCGGAGCTCAGCAGTGGAGGAGGGAGGGTTGTGCTGTGCTGGACTGGTGGGTGGCAGCAACAATTGCCTTCTCCAATAAGGAGAACTGGGTGCTGGGTGCCGTGTGCGGGGGGGTTATGGACGGATGGAGTGGTCAGGTCACTGCTTGTTGTTGCGGGGGGATACTCTGCATTCTTGGTGCTGCTGCCTCTCGCTTAAATGTGGGGGATTACTCTGTATTCTTGGCATGGTTGCCTCTCACTTAAATTTGGGGGATTACTATGCATTCTTGGTGCTGCTACCTCTCACTTATATTAATTTGTAAGATGGGGGCCAGTTGTGGAGGTGGCGGGTTCTGCCGGTCCCCATTAAAAATTTATTTTTGGCAGAAAGAATAATTTGCAGGTGTTGAGTGCATAGAAGGGACGGATTTTAATTTCTGTTACTGAAATAGGTTGCTGCCTTGAAAGTACATAAGGCTATGGGACCAGATGAGGTACACTGCAGGATGTAAAGGGAGCTCAGGGAAGTATCAACGTTAAACAAGCAACCATCGTTCGGCATTGACAAATGCTTGTTTTCATGTGAACTGCAACTGTAACCAAGAGCAAGACTACAGAGTGCAATCAGAGGCATTAGCATATAGATTTAGAGTGCAGGACCCAAGGCAGCATGGGTTCACAGCGGGAAGGTCATGTCAGATGAATCTAATAGATTTCTTTGACTGGGTGACCAAAGTAGTAGACCAGGGAAGGGCTGTGGACATGGCCTACCTAGACTTTAGCAAGGCATTTTACACAGTCCCACACAAAAGATTAATAGTCAAATTAACCAGCCTGGGAGGGGTCCCAGGGTGGTAGCCTGGTAAAACATTGGCTGCACAACAGGACACAGAAGGTAATTGTAAATGGAGTCCACTCTGAAGAAAGAGGGGTTACTAGTGGGTACCTGAGAGTTCAGTATTGGGTCCGGTCCTTTTAATGTCTTCATCAGTGACATTGCAGAGGGACTGGAAGGAAAAGTATGCCTTTTGCAGATGACACAAAGATCTGCAACAGGGTTGATACACAAGGAGGCGTGGAAAGGATGAAAAGGGACTTGGCAAGGTTGGAGGAATGGTCAGAAGTATGGCAGCTAGGATTCAATGCAAAGAAGTGCAAAATAATGCACCTGGGAAACAAGAACCCAGGGGAAGAATACACAATGGGTGGGGAGGTAGTAACAACAAAAAAGGAAAGGGACCTGGGGGTAATCATATCAGATGACCCTAAGGTTAGCAATCAATGTGAGAAGGCAGTAGGGGGGCTGGGTGTATACTGGGATATATAGGGAGAGGCATCAGCAGCAGAAAACAGGAAGTTGTTATCCCTCTGTACAGACAGTTGGTGAGACCCCATCTGGAGTACTGTGTCCAGTTCTGGAGACCTCATCTCCACAAGGACATAGACAGGATAGAGGTAGTCCAGAGGAGGGCGACTAAAATGGTGCAGGGTCTGCAAGAGAAGCCGTATGAGGAGAGACTAAAGGAGCTCAATATGTATACCCTTGAGGAAAGAAGGGAGAGGGGGGAAATGATAGAAACTTTTAAGTAACTCAGTGGAATCAACAAAGTCCAAGAGGGTAGCATCTTTCAGAAAAAGAGACTTACAAAACAAGGGGACACAATTTAAAGATAGAAGGAGGGTGGTTCAGGGGCAATGTGAGAAAGTATTATTTCACAGAGAGGGTAGTGGATGCATGGAACAGCCTTTCTGAGGAGGTTGTGGGGTCTAAAACTGTGGGAGATTTCAAGAATGCATGGGACAGACATAAGGCAATTCTTGTGGGGGGTAGGAAGAAACAGGCTGTTGGTTAACTAGGATCTGTGGCCTATCCTGTAGGTAGGGAAATGGGCAGACTAGATGGGCCTAGCGGTCCTTATCTGCCATCAAAGTCTATGTTTCTATGTTTCCACAGTAACTGCTGCAGCATGCTGCAGAGTGCTGCAAAATGTGGCAGAACTAAGTTTCATCCTGGCGAGCTTCACTGTAAATACAGTAATGTATTGAAAGGTTGTGGCACTCTATAAAGCATGTTTTCTTGTCCTAGGTAGGTCCTCATCTCGGGTACATGAAATTTGCAAAGAGAGCTGATTGCATCAACAGTTTCTTATTTTGTTTTGGAAAAATGGAATGAAAAAGAATTGAGGCAGTATCCAGGGTGATTTTCTTAGCTACAGTAGGACCACTAATTTAAGAAAATGTCTCTGGTTCAGTGGATGCCAATTAAGATCACTGAATACAATGCAATGATGTGTATGAGGTGATAGTTGTGTAGCAAAATAGATACAGAAGAGCAGAGGGGCTAACTGTGTGTGTGTGTTTGCTCTAAAAGCTGAACTGTGTTGTTCTTGAGGAAAACTTTTGAAAAAATCCAACAAAAAGAGTCTGTGTTCTGTCTTGTGTCTTCTGGGGTCAGTGTACTGTGTTGCAACCTGGGATAGTGGAGAAACAACTGAAGTCCTCCACAAGCTAGAACAGTAGGCAAGCCAACCACAAAGTGAAATGGGTCATGAGCAGCCAAGAAAGGGATGGTGGAAGGCTCTAGTGGCACTATCTGAGCTTCAGGTGTATTTTTTAACATTGTTTATTGTTTAATTGTTTAACTGATGGACATCCTGGTTTTGCCAGACTGGAAGTCCTGTATTCCACTACTTCTGGTTTTTGGTATTTTAAACCCACTCACTCATTAGTATCAGTGAGTGGGAGGTGGAGGCAATGCACACAGAGGCAAATACACAATCCATGCATCTCTACTGGACCAGATGGGTCAACGGGAGCAGACAGTATATCCAGGAAGTTAACCAGGCATTCATAATGGGCGGTTGCTTAAAACAGTGTGAGCATTGCAAAATGTTTATAAAGGGAGATGCTACTATAGACTTTTCCTTTGACAAGTGTAAATACATACTAGAACTATTGGACGAGAAAAAAACTTAAAAAGCAACTGAACTTTCAAGCAGTGATGTTGAAGTTGAAGCAGTTCATTAATACTATGGGCTTACTACTAAAGGACAGGGAATCAGTTAATGCTGTATCAGATAAGCCCAAAGACAAGGAAAATGGCAAAGCCCTACGGAACAAATCCAGAAGCAAATGGTCTTATACCTTTTATTGGACCAACATATATGTTACAAAAAGAAAACAATGTCTAAACTTTTGAACCAACCAAGTCCTTCCTCAGAGACTTATGACCAAAGGGGACAAAAGAAAAGAGGAAATGGTATTAGATTCCAGTAGTGAAAATAAATTATGGGAGGACTGGTGTTTGGGTCAGGGTGACAAAAAAATGTAGGAGAAGACAGTAGATAATCCCTTCTGAACTAAACAAAAGATGTACATTATTAGTGGATGATGATACTTTGGCCTTAAGGGAGGAGGGAAATCCAGGAAGTAATGACAGGCAGCCACAGCATGTCTCATGAAACTGTGAATTAGCTGACATTGCTATTAGTGAACAGGACAGAGGAAAACAACTGTCTTGAACTAAGCAGCAGGTATTCAGTACTGAAGGTGGATGTACCTTTGGGAAAAAGGAGACAATGGAAACTTGATCAGCCAAAATGAGCAACCACTCCAGGGAATGTTATATCATAAATCAGCTGGCACTATGACTAACAAGCTAATAGGAGATGATTGCCCAGCAGTTTCCAGTGGGGTAGAAACTGAAGTAAATATCCAGTCCCATAAGAAGATAGTGGTAATGGGAGACTCAATAATTAAGTTTACAGATAAAGTGATCTGTGAAGGGAGGAAGGAGACCACTATGGTAAGTTGTCTCTCTGGAGCCTGGATAGATGACATCACAAATAATATTGAAGGCCTAATAAAAGGCACAAATGCTGCAATCACAGTGCTACCTGTGGGTACTAATGATGTGGACAGGAGAAAGAAGCCCAACATTCAGAGAGATTTTTAAGTAGTTGGAAGGATTTGGGAAAATAAAGGCTGTAGGGTAATCATTTCAGAAATTCTGTCTGTACCAAGGGCAGGGAAAAGAAAAAACACAGGACATCACGCAATTGAATGGCTGGCTGAGAAGGTGGTGTGAGAGGGAAAATTTTATTTTGCTAAGACACTGGAGTAGGTTTCAAAATGATATAAGTTTATATAGACATGATGTCTTGCATTTGAATAGGGATGGATCCTGGGTACAGTACTTGGGGAAAGAATAAACAGATGCATATGGAAATGTTTAAACTAATTGTGGAGGGGAACAGGGTGGATTATTAAACACCACTAAAGAGCAGAAAATAAAGCAGAAAATAGTCAGGAAAAAGAAATAAAAATTGGAAAGTTTTACTTATAAATGCCAGAAGTTTGGTGAGAAAAAAAAAAGAGCTTGAACAGTTACTAACAAGAGAACAGGTCCAGATTTGTGCCATTACTGAGACCTGGTGTCAGGAGTATGATAAGTGGGAGAGAATTATCGAGAGCAACCCATTATTTAATAAGGATAGGAGGAGGAAAAGATCGGAGGAGTGTGGTAATATACGTTTCTAATAACATAACAGCTGAACAAATCAAACAAAGAGAGAATGACTTTGAGCAAATTTGCTTGAAATTACTTCCAGGGTCGGGGGAAAAAAGTTTTATTAGGGACAATATATAGACCACCTACACAAAACAATGAAGTAAAACCATATGATGTTAAAAGACCTGAGCAACATAAATGGTGAGGATGGAATAATACTCCTAGGGAACTTAAATATGCCTAGTATTGTATGGGATACATTGGAAGGCAGGACCAATATGGAAAGACATTTTTTGAACAACATACACAAGATGAATCTAGAGCAGTATGTTACATCAGGTACTAGGGGAGATAATATTTTGGATTTGTTCCTAAGTAACCTAGAAAACCAAATAAATAATTTAGCATACTCGGACCATTCGGTGGAAGTGACCATAAAGCGGTAATTTTTGAAATTCATGAAACGAGTTTTAGATTAAAAAAAGGACCACTAAAATAAAATGTTTCAATAGGGCAAACTTTCAGGAGATGAGAAAGGCACTAAGGGAATGGAATTGGATGTCAGAAATGGCAAATAAAAATCATAATGAGATGTAGGACACAATGACAATAAAATTAAACAAACTCATTGGTAAAATTGTACCAGAATTTACAAAATATGATAAGAAAGGTAGGATCCCAGGTTGGATGAGTAAAAATCTACAATATAGGATAAGGAGGAGGACAAAAAGCATATAAAAGGGCAAAAAAGCTCAACTCTCGAGTAGCATGGGATACATATGGGGGACAATGAAGGAATGTAAAAAACTAATAATAAAGGCAAAAAGGGATCATGAACTGGAGCTAGGAAAACAAATTGAAGCCATGCAATATTTTCACCTCATATACAAAAGGACTATCAAAGGCAATTTCCATCCCTGGATCACCCCTTCCCTTTTCAAATCCATGGCCTTGAGGGACAACCTCTGGCATAAAGCCCGTACCTCAGGCAACCCTGTGGACTGGCAGATTTACAAGACAGCCCATAATTCCTGTACCCATGAGATTTGCCTAGCTAAAGTTACCCACTTCCAAGACAGCCTCTCCTCCTCCTGGAGGAATAGAAGAAAGTTCTGGGACAACTTAAAAGACCTCATCAATAAGCCCAATACCCTCCCCCCACTCTGCTAAACATTAATGGCACCACCACTCAAGACCACCAGCTCATTGCAGACACTTGTAACACTGCATTCACAGACCTCAGTGGCATCCTCCCACACAATCTTTTCTCTAATATCCCCTTATCTAATGTCATCCTACCCTCTCAGTGCCCTGGCAACACTTCCCCCTTCCACATCAGGATAGTCTCTCCCAATTTTTTATTACTTCTCAAGACCTGCAAGTTAGCCCACAGAAGAAGTTCCACAGCCCACCTTACCTTGGGGAGGTCCTGCCCTGCTTCTTGCTGTCGGTGCAGCCATTCTCGCCCCGCCGAACACTCCGCGTTCGGCTACCCACCGCCCCCACCACCACCCTTGCTCGGCTTTCCCCTATATAGGCTGATTATGGTCACATGGGCTGATTTTATCCTATCAGCCTAGTTTTCCATTTGCAGGTTATATTAACCTGCCACTAGTGGCCGCCTCTACTTCCCTGACACTATTTAGGTTCTCTGCCTGAGCCCAGCCTGTTTTTCTCACATTGGCTAGGGCACCTGGCTCTGTGGACACCCCACTCACTCCTCTAGCCACTTCACCTCTCCTCCTCCTCCACCCCCTCTACCCAGTTCTGAACTGTGGTCGCATCTCCCTACCACTGTCTTCCTGGGTGCCCCCCCAACTGGTCTCTTTTTGTTTTTTTCCCCCTGCTTATGATCCTGCCATCTCACTCTTCCAGCTCATCATGGCAGCTCCCCCCTCACCCCTGCAAGTCTACCTGGTGCCACCACCTGCCCCAGCCAGGCTGTCCCCCTACCCCCCCTCAAGTTCCCACCCTCATGGTTCTCCTCCAAGGGAATAAAAATTGTCCACCTCAACATTCATAGTCTACTACATAACTTTGTGGAACTTACCACCTGGGTCGCCCCCTACAACCCTGATATCATGGGTATTTCAGAAACATGGCTCAAACCTCACATCCCTGACGCGGCCTGTACCCTACCCGGATATGGCCTCATCAGACGTGATCGGGAGGGCAACAAAAGAGGGGGTGGTGTGCTACTCTACTATAAGGCTCACCTGAACGTATCCACCCCTGGCACCTCACCATCTGATGCCTCCCCCTGCAAGTTCCTACATGCCCATCTCCTCCTCCTGGGCCTCACAAAGAAACTGCACCTCATTTGTTGCTACAACCCCCCCAAGGGTGGTCTGTCTGGACTCTCCTTGCTACTCTCCCTCCTTGGTAAAAAACGGGCCCTAGTGAAGTCCTCATCATAGGTGATTTCAATCTTAATTGGTTGGGCTCCAACTGTAGGCTATATGAACCACTGCTCTCAGGCCTTGCACTTAGCCAAATTATCTCCGAGCCCACAAGGTCCTCTGTCCGGGGGGGTTAAGGGTCCCTACTTGATTGGATCCTCACCAACAGGCCCGATAGAATTATCACCTCAGGCATCCTACCTGACGCTATCTCCAACCACTCACCAACCTTCTGCGCCTGGGGCACCTCCCAGCCCAGAGTACCCAGCAAAGTGATCCAGTTGAGGGATTACTCGAAATTCTCCCCATCTGACTTCCTTGGTGACCTCGCCTCTATTGACTGGTCTGGGGTCACTGTGTCAGCGGACCCAGCCCTCGCCTTGGACATTTTTCTATCAAAGGTTATCCCTGTTCAGAACAAGCATGCCCCCCCTCACAAAAAGGAGGGTTAAGGGTGCCATCACCAAATGGCTTCACAGGGGTTTATTCTCCCTAATGAAGCAAAGGGATAAAAGCTGGTTGGCCTACAAAGCCTCCCTAAGTGACACCGACCTACTTGCATACAGAAGGCTCAGAATTTCCTGTAAAAAAGCCATCCGGGCAGCAAAAAGTGAGGCTTGCCGATCGGTCCTGCTCTCTTCTGCCAGCAACCCGAGGAGTTTCTGGCAGAGCATCAGAAATGCTGTTGGGAATTTGGCTAAAGTGCAACCCACAGACCTGCTCATAGATAGGGTCAGCTGTAATAACCCAATCACAATCTTTAACGCCTTTAATGTTGCGTTCTCTGAACTACCAGCCCCCACCCACCACTCATACGTCCCCGCCTGGCCCAAAGTCCGCCCCCTTCCTTCTTCATCTCGTGTTGGCTACCGAGATACAGCAGCATCTTGCCCACCTCTCCCCCCATACTGGGGTGGGGCACGACTGCCTAGAACCTAGATTACTCAGGCTTGGGGCCTCCCTTCTAGCCCGGCCACTAGCACACATCATCAACTCCTCCCTAACTACTGGCATTATCCCTGACCTCTGGAAAATTGCCAAGGTAACACCAATGCTAAAGCAAGGTAACCCCAGAGATCCACTCAACTATCGTCCCATCGCCATCCTGTCGGCCGCCTCGAAGATCCTGGAGAAGGTCGTGGCCACTCAGCTCTCTGGGTACCTACAAGAACACAACCTCCTCTCCCCTGCCCAACATGGATTCAGAAAAGGATACAGCAAGACTACCACCCTTGCTGTTGTATCCTCGATGATTAGAACCACCACTGATCAGGGTAACCTCACTGGTGCCATCTTTGTCGACCTTTCCAAAGCCTTCAACAGGGTTGACCACACTCTTCTTAGCTCCACCCTTCTCTCACTTGGTCTCTCCCCCCCTGCTCACAACTGGTTCCTCAACTACCTCTCTGGTCGGAAGCAATATACCAACTACTGTATAACCGTACCCCCTCCCACCTCACTGATGTCCTGTGCGGGGTTCCCCAGGGCTCGGTCCTTGGCCCAACTCTCTTCTCCCTCTTTATCAACGAGCTGCCGTCCATCACCTCTCATGGTCACACCACTTTATATGCGGATGACCTGGTTGTTCTGTCAAGCGCCTGTGACATTATCACCATTAACTCACAACTTAACTCCGACTTTGAGCGGATCCAATCCTGGTTGGCTGAACATAGGCTTACTACCAACCTCAAAAAAACCCAAGCTATACTTTTTGAGTCCCACTGCAAGTTGAAATCTTGCCCTGCCCTGCTCAAAATCCTCGGGGCTGATGGGTCCCCATTGCAGATGGTGGCTGCTGTCAAATACCTGGGTGTCACGCTTGACCCTCAACTGGATCTCTCTCTACACATCCAAAATGTCTGTAGGGCTATGAATGGCAAACTGGGCCTTGCCTATAGAACAAAAAGCTGCTTAACCCCGGCGGATCGTATTGCCCTAGCTAGAGGGGTCCTTCTCCCGTCTCTCTGCTATGGGTTAGTCACCTTTGCCCCTACGCCCAAATCTAGCCTTTTGAAATGGGATACAGCTTACAATAATATCTGCCACTTTGCGCTTGCGGCCTCCCCCAACTCACCGCTGCGACCTCTACTCACGCTTAGAGTGGCTACCCCCCAAGAAACACTGTACCTATGTTGTTGGGAACTTCACTGACAACATTGTCAGGGTTGGTACTCCTGCATCTCTTGCCCTCCCCCCTACTCCCGACACTTCCACCTACCCCCTCCGGTCGAGAGCAACCCCTGACCCCCTGGTTCCCAGAACCCGTACTCAGGTGGGAGACCGGGCTTTTGCCGTCTATGCCCCAAAAATCTGGAATTCACTCCCGGCCTGTACTCGGTCCTCCTCCTCCCATCTGGGCTTCAAATCCTCCCTATGGAGTTACCTGAGGGGTCTCTCCACTTGTTTATGCTTCTCGCACTAACTCGCTCTCTGACGTGTTGTGACAGGCCCTCCCCTCCTAAGGGGTACTAATAATATTATCTAACCCCTGGCACCCTGGCCCTCTAACTGCAACATGTCTCACCTGAGCCTGCTATACCCCCGGGTGGTCATCCCCCCCGTTGGCACTTGTATTCTGTTTAAGATCTGCTGTTGGCATAAGGGCATTCTCCTCTATGCACCGACCTGCACTGTGGTATATCCAAACTTTGTTTCCCCTGGTTTACTTACCCCTTGGGGTACTGTATCTCTGATATTTTGCACTATAGGTTTTTCTGTATTGTATTGTCTCCACATGTTAGCTTTCCTCGACAGCCCTGTTCAAGCTGTCATGCATACTGTTGTTAACCTTAGCTTAAGACTTACTGTTTGTTTCACTCAACTTTCTCTACCCTGTTTATGCTCATCCCGCATCTCGATGTAAACTTCATTCATGATTGTATGTAAATTCTCTGTAACCCAGTTTTTGTAACCCTCCCAGGTCTCACCTGAAAATAGGCACTTGGATGTCTAGTGTGACTTACCCAGTTAACAAAACCAAATAAATAAATAAATAAATGAAGTCAAAACCTATCTACTGTGTGTTCTGGGAAAGTCCAATTACAGTAGTGACATGCTGAACCTGAAACTCTTGTGTCTGGCCCTTGACACGGTCTTACTCACCATTACCAGGCTGTTTAACTGGTCCCTCTGCCTTGGTCAGTTCCCCCAGCTATGAAAAGCTGCAGTGGTCACTCGTATCCACAAAAGTGGTGATAGGGCTTCCTGTAGTAACTAGTGCCCTATATCAAAGCCTTTGAGAGGACTGTTGCAGATCAATTAATGGACTGTCTCACTAAATACAACCTTCAGTTCCACCAGCAGCATGGCTTCAGAAAGGGACATATTACCTCCTCTGCCCTCCTCAAATTTACTGACTTCACCCACAAAGCCCTTGATCATGGTCACCTTTTAGGGTCTGTGTACATATACCTCTCAAAAGCATTTGACATAGTCAACCATGCCCTCCTAGTAGCCACTCTTCTCACCACTGGAATCTCACATGAAGTCTTCACCTGGTTCTCTAACTATCTCTGTGATAGAATGCAGCATGTCAAAATCTATGATACCCTCTCCACCAACCACCTCATCCACTCAGGAGTCCCACAGAAGTCAATCCAAGAGTCCATCCTAGGCCCACTTCTCTTCAGCCTTTTCTTTAACTCCCTCCCTCCCTCCTTCTTGCCTGCTCCAGCAACCTGCTTCTTTATGCAGACAATGCTGTCATCTACTCAAGTCACCTTGACCCCCTTCCACTAGAGGGCACCCCTTCAAAAGTGTTTTCTGATGTTGAATCCTGGTTCACCGACCATAAACTCATAACTAATGATAAAAAGTCCATGGTTATGTGGTTTGCTAACCCCCATAGCAAGCATAAGGGGAAGCACCTCAACATCCTCAATAACCACCTCCATCCACTAAAACAAGTTAACAGCTTTAAGTACCTGGGAGTCACTCTTGACTCCTCCCTAGCCTTCCAGGAGCACAGCTACCAGGTCTGAAAAGCTGTGGACATTAGGATTGGGTCCCCTCTACAGACATAGGGACTGCATGACCTCTGATGCACTCAGGCTGGCAGTACCAGCTCTGTCCTCTCTATCATTGATTAAGGGCTAGTTATCTATGGTTCTGCAATAGATACAGCCCTCAGTCAAATAAAGATTGTCCAAAACAAGGCCTGTTGCCTAGTTACTAGTGCCCCAGACTCACTCACACTTGTGAACTCTACATGCAGACACACTGGCTAAACCTTAAATAAAGACTCCACTACCAGACTTGCCTACTTGCTAAAAACATTACTCTCAGCCTCACTCCACCCTCCTTGCAGCAGCTCATCATGTGTGCAGCTACCCCAAGAAACATGAGAAGTACCTCCAAAGCCTTTTTCATTGTACCTCACTGTTAGACCTCACAATGCCAGTGGTTATTAATGTACAGGCTCCAGCCTGGTTAAATAACCTGCCTGCTACAGTCCTTTCTGAACCTAAACTGGGGCCCTTTAAAGAAAAGCTGTGACAGCACCTCATTTATAGTAGTTCCTGTGACTGCACTTAATTCTCTCTGCGTCTCCTATTCCCTCCCCATATCCAGCCCTGTTTGCCCCGGATGACAGCCCTGTTTACCCCTGATGACAATGTCATCTCTGACTGTCATGTGACTCACGTTGTGTGTGACCGCATTTATTGTGCTCATTTCTTTCCTGCTATGTTGTTATCCACGTTACTGTTTGCCCCTAATATCTGTCACAACCCTACTCAGCAGGTCAGGCCCTCTGCTCCCACAGTGCCAACCTCTGAGCACAGTATTGTGAACAGGGTAACAGAACAGGGTAACCCTCCTGTCTGTTTTGTGGGTCTGAATCACCTTTGGTCTGAAGTTCTGGAAGGATTCAAACTGCGAACCTTATGCTAGCGTACCCTAAATGCACAGGCTCAGATAATTCTGCTCTTCAGGGAATGCCAGATATCTTTTGCCTATGGGCACCTAACCAAGTATACAAAATGAACCCTTAAAAACTCTATGAAAGACCTTAGATAAATTCTTACCTTTTTCAGTTTGGTATACTATTACGCTTATGAACAGTGTTGTCAAAATCTTAACCATCCATACATCACAGACAAAAAGGAAGGACTTGGAAGACACAGGCAGTCTCTTTAAAATAAGAGGTTCTACTTAAAATGAATAAAATATGTAAAATGTAAAGACAGAACAACCTATCACAAAACATACAATCACTTAAAAGAACAAGGTTGAAGTACAAACTCATACCCACATACAGTTAGACCTTTTCTATCTAATGTATACCTTCTTACAGTGTTTTAGTTAGCTGTTGTTTCAAGAGAGTCAAAACAGGAATGTATCTGTGATGAAACACAGAATACAATTTTTAAATGCTGTGTTTCAACCCCTTCCATGAGGTCATCTAGCTCCTCCTCTCAGAATATAAAAAATATGTAAAACAGGATGTCTTATTAAGAGGTATATTAAATACTGTGACTTTAGCGAAAACCTAATTTTCCCAAAGTATGACAGTCTTTAAATTCCCTCTTTGATCTCGAGCATTTCCTCTTCCCATGGCACATTTGAGGATTTTTATGACTTAGCACCATAGTGATATAACAGATTTTCTTCCTCTAAATGTTATAAAAGTTTATGATTTCTATCCTGGCAGCTGGTCAGCTACAATTAAGTCAGATGAACAGGAGACCCTTAATTATGTCTCTCTAGTCTTTAATTATCTCCTGGCTTCAGGTAAACATATATCCTGTTATTTTAATGAAACCTGGTGGTGGGGGGGGTGTCATCCAAGGGGTACAGGATGTTTCCTGTGAGACAGATCACATACCACATTCTATTTTACAAAAATCATAGAACAGTCATAACCAGCTAGCCAATTGTCACAATCCAACCCACCAAGACTGAATTTGGGGACTCTATCACCTGCATGGGATGAGCTTCCCAAATCAGTTCAATCCTCATAGACATGAGAAAAGCCATCTGAATTCTGACTGGTCACTCCAGCCCTATGTAAGATTGTCATGTCGTACCCTTGCAAAGCAAGAATCCATCTTAACAATCTGCCATTAGTTTTTCCCACTTGCGTCAACGAAACCAGGGGGCTGTGGTCAGTTTGTACCACAAAATGCTGCCCATCTAAGTATGGCTCTAGTTTCTTTAGGGCCCACACAATGGCAAGACATTCTTTTTCCACAGTAGAGTATGTCTGCTCCCTGGGAGGTAACTTTTTACTCAGGTACTCTACCGGGTGATCTTTCCCTTGGCTGGATGTCTGACTCAGTACAGCCCCAATACCCATGTCCTAGGCATCAGTCTGAACTGTAAAGGGTTTGCTATAGTCAGGACTTGTCAAAACAGGAGCACTGCACAATGCCTCCTTCAGTCTGGTAAAGGCTTCTTCACAGGCTGGTCCCCAGGTAATTTTCTTTGGCATCCTTTTCTTTACCAAGTCAGATAGGGGAGCAGCCAGAGCACTGTAATTGGGTATAAATTTCCTATAGTACCCTGCTGTCCCTAGAAAACTCCTGACATGCTTCTGCATTTCTAGTCTGGGCCACACCTCGATCACCTCTATTTTTATTTGTTTAGGATGGAGCTGTCCCGGTCTACCACATGCCTGAGGTATGCCACTTCACCCATGGCCACCTAGTACTTCTCAACTTTGACAGTGAGCCTGGCCCTCTGTATCCTGCCCAGCACTTATCTAAGGTGGGACAGGTGTTCCTCCCAGCAGGCACTAAAGATGGCAATGTCATCCAGGTGCACCACAGCGTGCTCTTCAGCACCATTTAACACCTGGTTCACCAACCTTTGCAAAGTGTCTGGGGTGTTCTTCATTCCAAAAGGCATTACTTTAAATTCAAATAAGCCTATTGGAGTGATAGAGGCTGACCGCTCCCTAGTTCTGCCCATTAACTCTACCTGCCAGTACCCCTTGGTCAGGTCAGTGGTCGTAAGGTAGGTCGTCCCTCCCAACTTGTCCAGTAGTTCATCCATCTGGGGCATCGGGTGGGTGTCTGACTTTGTGACTGCATTCAGTCCATGATAGTCCACACAGTAATGAGTAGAGCCATCTGGCTTGGGCACAGGGACTATGGGTGAGGCCCAGGGGCTGTGGGATCTCAGGATTAACCCTAAATCCAGCATCTCCTCCACCTCCCTCCTAATGTCCTTTTGGACAGCTTCTGACACCTGATATGCTGTCTGCCTATGGGCATCTGCATTTCTGTCTCCACATTGTGCGTCGCTAAGGGGGTTAGTCCAGGCTTGGCGCTAAACAGTGGGGCAAAGTCTGTTATAACCTCCCGTACTTCCTGGTTCTTGTCTGGGGCCAGCTGAGGAGACAATTTAACTGCCTCCACAGAGGACACCCACTTGCTTTCTTCCAGCAAGTCCAGAAGGGGGTCTCCTTCATCCATTCCTCCCCAGGACTACACACTGAAACACCATGTCAGCCCTAATAGCATATGGCTTCATCATATTGACATGGTACATCCTTTCTGTCTGTCTTCTGTCAGGTAACTCAATAATATAGTTCACGTCATTCACCTTCCTAACTACTTTGTACAGTTCTGCCCACTCAGCCTGTATCTTGTCTTTCCAGACTTCCTGACCCACAATGTACAAGTGAGCTCAGGCTCTGCAGTTATACCACACTTTTTGTTTCTGTTGGGTAACTGCCAGCTTGCTCTGGGCTGTCCCCATAAGCTCCTTCAGCCATTCCCTAAACCTAAGGATGTAATCCACTATGGGAGTTCCCTGGGTGGTGTGCTTGCCTGCCAGTCCTCCCGGATCAAGTCTAGGGGCCCATGTACCCACCATCTATATAAGATTTTGAAGGAGGAAAATCCTGTCGACTCTTGGGGCACCTCTCTGTATGCAAACAACAGGTAGGAAAGGTATTTCTCCCAGTCCCTTCCATGCTGTTCAGCAAATGCCCAGAACATTGACTTCAGGGTACCATTAAATCTTTCCGCAAGCCCATTTGCTTGTGAGTGATTCAGTGTTGTGCATCTCTGCACCACCCCACACTTCTCCCACAAACATTTCATCAGTTCCGACATGAAGGAACCCCCCAATTGGTGATAACCTCATGCGGAAACCCAACATGGGAGAAAATCCCAAGTAAGGCATCTGCCACTTTGTCTGTCCTCAGTGAGGATAGGGGGATTGCCTCAGGGTACCGAGTGGCATAATCCACCACAGTCAGTATGGATCTCTTCCCTGAGGAGCTGGGAGTATTTAAAGGCCCCACAATATCCATTCCCACCATCTGGAATGGCTCCTCCACTATGGGCAATGGAATTAGGGTGGCTTGGATTTTCTTGCCTGCCTTGCCTATTTCTTGGCACCAGTGACAAGACCTGCAATACTCCTTCATCTGCTGGGTGAAGTTGGGCCAATAGAAATTCTGGGCCAACCGCTGCATAATGCGTGCAATTCCCAGATCACAAGACAAGGGAATATCATGTGAAATCTTGAGCAACTGCTCATGATACCCCTGGGGAACGACAAGCTGCCTGCCTATCACCCCTCCCTCTGTCTGCTTAGCCTGAGTATACCTCAGTCCATTTTTCCCAATAAACCATATGCCTGCCATCACCTCTCTGTGCTCCGTCAGAGTCTGCCCAAGCCCTCAGCTTCTCTAGACTAGGGTCACTTCTCTGAGCAGCTGCAAACTCCTCACACATTCCCAAGGCATGGGGACAGGTCCCTTTCAGTCTCTAAACTAGGGTCCCTAGCACTAGCATCAGGGCACTCAGGATCACTCTCCTCCCTAAACCTCTGACAATGGGTCACAACCTCTCTCTTCGGAGTAACCCTCCGTAGCTGTGTGGTTAACTGCTACTGGGGAAATTTCTACTGCCTTTTCATTAGTCTCCATATCACGAGACACAGGCTGGGGAACCAGCCTCCCAGTGGTTTTCAAATGTTTACCCCCCTCACAGTGACATTTCCCCAGCGAGGTCCCCCACAGCAACTACAGCACCTAGCCATGGTGGGAGACCCACTGGAACCCAGTGCTACCTGTCGGGGTCTTGCCCCAATCAGCTCTGACCGGGTTGAGAATCTTTAGTGGGGTGTGGGGCAAAGCCCATGTGGGGCTTGGGGCATGGCCTCCAGAAGAAAATATGAATTCCTTGACCGGCAGCTGACTGCAGAATGTGGTCAATCTGCCGGTGTCGCTGACAGGGTGTTCGACAGAATTTCTGTCAGACTCCTGTCATGGATCCATTACCACAATGGCTTCTGTGGGGTTCAGAGAACTACAATTTTCCCTTGCCACTTGACTACGGGCAACTGCACACACCATATCCTGTTGGAGATTGTTGCCAAGGATGATGTCCACTGCTAACATTTTGGCTACAGCCAACTGTTGCACAGTTCCCCCTATTTCACCCCAGTCTAGAAGAACACAAGTGAGGGGCAATGTTTTCTCCCCACCAGTAAAGTCTTGTACAGTGACATATTTATTGGGTATAAGCTGACCAGGCTGTACCAGATCCCCTTTTACCAATGTCAGGGATGCCCCTGTGTCCCTTAACCCTTGTGTCTGTACACCTTTCACCATGACTGGGTGTATGTGTTCCCTCATGTTCACAGGCGTGCTTCCAGGGACACATAAACAACCCACTTCTTTCCTAGCCCTGGTTGTGCATTGCTCACCCTTTTGGGACACTGACAGGCAATATGCCCAGTTTCTTTACACAACCAACATTCATTTCTTTTTTCAGAGAAATCTTTTCTTTGAAACCTAAGGCTAACCGGTTTTGATGGAGGCAGTGAGGGTTTTAGCTGCCCTGAAAGTGCTCTTTTCCCTTTCTGTGCTGCCACGCTTGCCCCATTTGCTCTCAGGTCAGGTCTGCTCTTGGCATAGTGATCCGAGAGTTCAGCAGCCTCTTGCATTGTTTTGGGATCTCGGTCCTCCAGCCAGGTTTTCAGCTCTGCTGGGCATGCCCAGAAAAACTGTTCTAACAGAATCACATTTTCAAATTTATCTACAGAGTTTGCTTCATTTCCTTCCCACCAACGTTTTAAAAACTGATGTTGTTTCATGGATAGCTCCTCATAGCTCATGTCAGGGCTTTTCCTGAGCTTACAGAATTTAGCTCTGTATGATTCAGCAGTTAATGCAATTTTTTTTTAACAGTGCAGCTTTAAGTTTGCTGTAATCATTACTGTACTCATTGTCCATTTGACCCAAATCATCCTGAGCTTTCCCGGTAAGTAGCAGGGATTTCTGGAAGCTCCAAGACTCCCTAGGAATTTTAGCCTGAATGCAAACTTTTCAAAAGAATTTAAAAAGGGATCCATATCCTCCCTCTCTTTAAATTCAGCTATCAATTTCAAATTCATTTTGTAATCCAGTCCTGTAGTTCCAGTTAAACCCAAGCCACTTACCTGCTCGGGTGCTGGTGGTTAGAGTCGTAGCTTCTCCAGTTCATGTTGCCTCTGGCACTCTCTCTCCTCTCAGTCCACCTCTCACTGTTCACACTACCTCTTCTCCTCTGCAGCTCGCTTCAAGTGCTCCACTTCTCGCTGTTCATGCTCTGACTCCCTCTGGAACTCCAGTTCCATTCTGCACAACTCAATCTGCAGCCTGAGTAATTCTGGCTCCAGAATACTGGTGACCTTCCCCTGCTGCTGTGGCCCTTCACTGGCGCTGGCCCTGCTGCCCTCCTCATTGGATCTGAACACTGCACTGGCTGCTAGCCCTTCCACACTCGAGGTTTGGTCCCCTGCACTCACTTTCTGTGACTCAATGCTCTGGGTATCTGCTACCAACAGGGCATCCACAAGGATCTGCTTGGTGGATTTCACCTCATACAGGACTCCTCTGTCCCTACACAACTGCTTTAGGTAGTCTACAGTGTGTCCACTGTCATTGGAAACCATCTTCTTCCCTAACTACAGCTACTCTAACTTGCACTTTCAAAATAAAAAAATAAAACAGGTAGGAACTTGACTGTAAGCCAAGTGATATAGTTCTGTTTCCTTTTAAAAAAAAATAAATCACTGCCTTTTTTTTGCAAGTGAGCTGTATAGTATCAAGCTGACACACTGAACAATTAAAGCTTGTATTACCAAAACTATCAGCACCACTGCCAACCAATCTGTCACAACTCCACTCAGCAGGTCAGCTCCCACAGTGCCAACCTCTGACTGCAGTATTGTGAACAAGGTAACAGAACAGGATAACCCTCCTGTCTGTTTTGTGGATCTGAATCACCGTTGGTCTGAAGTTCTGGAGGAATTCAAACTGTGAACCTTATGCTAGCATACCCTAAATGTACAGACTCAGATAATTCTGCTCTTCAGGGAATGCCAGATATCTTTCGTCTACAGGCACCTAACCAGGTATACAAAACAAACCCTTAAAAACTCTATGAAAGACCTTAGATAAATTCTTACCTTTTTCAAGTTTGGTATACTATTATGCTTATGAACAGTGTTGTCAAAATCTTAACCATCCATACATCACAGGCAAGAAGGAAGGACTTGGAAGACACAGGCAGTCTCTTTAAAATAAGAGTTTCTACTTAAAATGAATAAAATATGTAAAATGTAAAGACAGAACAACATATCACAAAACATACAATCACTTAAAAGAACAAGGCTGAAGTACAAACTCCTACCCACATACAGTTATACCTTTTCTATCTAATGTATACCTTCTTACAGTGCTTTAGTTAGCTGTTGTTTCAAGAGAGTCCAAACAGGAATATGTCTGTGATGAAACACAGAATACAATTTTAAAATGCTGTGTTTCAACCCCTTCCATGAAGTCATCTAGCTCCTCCTCTCAGAATATAAAAAAATATGTAAAACATGATGTCTTATTAAGAGGTATATTAAATACTGTGACTTCAGCAAAAACCTAATTTTCCCAAATTATGACAGTCTTTAAATTCCCTCTTTGATCTTGAGCATTTCCTCTCCCCATGGCACAACTGAGGATTTTTATGACTTAGCACCATAGTGATATAACAAGTTTTCTTCCTCTAAACATCATAAAAGTTTATGATCTCTATCCTGGCAGCTGGTCAGCTACAATTAAGTCAGATAAACAGAAGACCCTTAATTATGTCTCTCTAGTCTTTAATTATCTCCTGGCTGCAGGTTAACATATATCCTGTTATTTTAATGAAACCTGGTTGGGGGGGTGTCATCCCAGGGGCACAGGATGTCTTCTGTGAGACAGGTCACATACCACATTCTATTTTACAAAAATCATAGAACAATCATAACCAGCTGGCCAAGTGTCACAATGACAATGTCACCTTTGACTGCTACTTAACTTACGTAGTGTGTAACTGCATTTTTAAGGCAAATGTTCTTACCCTATGTGTTACTTGCATCACTGTAAAACAATGTTATTTTCCTTATTGTATTTATTCACACTGTTAACTTGTTCCTGTATTCTCTGTAATTCTGTTCACTTGACGTGAAGCCTTTGTAAATGAGTCCCTGACTCAAAGGTGTTTAATTCCGAGAATTACATAAATAAATAAATTTGTTCACCCTGAAAACAGAGCTATGTCAAGGTCAGAATTCTGACTAGTTTGTATAATCCTGAAGATGATAGTTTTGTCTCTTCTTTAAATGACATTATGTAGGTGGCACATAGAACACAGTTTTGGAAGGGACACATCTGTGGAGTGGCACTCGCAGGTTGTAAAGTATTTGGACAATCCTAAAAATTCCTGGTCACATGCAAGTGCAGTTTTTACATCCTATTCAGGTGAAGGAGGTGGAATGGGCTATTAAATCCCTGGGAAATAATACGGCCTCAGGGTTAGATGAGCTTCCATCAGAATTTTATAAATGTTTTTCAGCTCACTTAGAAACCAGAAATTTCCATCCATCTTTATGAAAGGCCATATTGATAATTCTTTACAAGAAAGGGGATAAATCAGATATATTAAATTGGAGGCCTCTGAGGTTATTGAACTCTGACTTAAAAATATTGTCTAACATATTGGCTGTTTGTCTGTCAGATGGTGCAGCAATGGTCCTGGATGAATCCTAGACTTGTGCTTTAAAGCAGAGGTCTATGTCAGATAACTTGATTAAATTAAGAGAATTGTGGGAACGGGGGCAGAAAGACATGGTGGAAGTTTTTTTCTCTCTCCATTGATCAAGAAATGGCATTTGACCAAGTTCATCATGCATATCTAAAAGAGGTATTACAACTATATGATGCAGCTAAGCAACTTATAGACTGGATCATGGTAATTTATAAAGAAGATTTTGTATTTCTATATGTTAATTACAAATTAAGCTATACAATTCAGATTTAGAGAGGAGTTAGGCAGGGGTGCCCCCTCATCCCTCTGTTACATGTACAGTACTTATATTAGACCCACTTATTAGGTTAGTGCAACAAAATGTAAGAATTAGTAGTATTTGTCTGACACAAGGTTTACTTGAACTTAAAGGAGAACTGTCAGCAATAAGAGTCTCACACCCAAGTGTGAGACAGATCTTAATTAGCCCTTTGTGTGCAAAAACACTTTTGTTTACTTACTGATCACTGCAGTGTAGTAGATTGTATCAGGCCAATTTCATTGAAGTGTAAGCTGACATTTTCTGTAACCAGAAATGCCAGACTCCCCTGCAGCTGATATCAAAGGAGAGCTGTAGCAGTGGGAGATTCAATAGCCTGCAGTGAATGTCAGTTTTTTTATAAGCTGTAATCTTCTGTTTGCTGCTCTGCTGTTCTTCTGGGGCAAGGTACAGTTACAGAGGACTGTATTAAGCCCCATGAGCACAGCAGGACCAACACACATCTGATTTACTGTAGCTTACAAAATCTTTAACATATATACTGCAGGCTATTGAATCTCCCAGTTCTGCAGCTCTCCTCTGATGTCAGCTGTAGGGGATTCTGGCATTTCTGGTTACAGGAAATGGCATCTTATAAGTCAGCAGAATTGGCCTAATACATTCTACTGTACTGCAGTAAACAGTAAGTAAAAAATGTTTTTGTACACAAAGTGCAAATTGGGATCAGACTCACACTTGAGTGTGAGGCTCTTATTGCTGACAGTTCCTCTTTAAAATGGTAGCATATGCTGATGATTTATGTACTGTGACTAAAGATAAAGACTGAGATGTAAAGGTCCAGAGTACAGACATTTTCTATTCAAGCTGGAGCAAAGGTTAATTATTAAAAACCCTGGCACTCTGATTGGATGCCCTAGAACATATACCACATGGAATGTAATTGCAGGAATACAGTGTCAGATGTACCTTTGAAAATCTTGGTAATAAAATTTGGGCCGGGGGATGCTATAATAGAAAACTGGAAAAACTGTATATTAAAAGCAGAGAAAAAAATGGTAACTTGTTGAAATAGGTCTCTTTCTAAACAGAAACTTTTTTTCATTCCTTCCATACTACACCCTTGTTTTTTACATGTTAGTATGGTTTTCTCACCACATATGTTGCTTGAGACAAAACTCCATAGTATACTTTTCTAAGGACTTTGGAGTAGTCATCTGAACCCAATAAAAAAGGATACTACATATAGGAACTATAAAGATGGGGGAAGGGGGACTGGGATGGTTAATCTGGTTGTGTTTTTTATGTCTATGTCTTTTTTTTCTTTAACATCATTCCTGTTTTAAAGAAGAAGGAAAAAATATTGGATTTCCTCTATGATGGACTGGTTAGTACCTTTTTTCTGACTGACAAAATGGAATCTGGACAAGGCGGTTATGGGATCATGTACATCTTATCCCTTGTTATAGTTATTGCTCTATGACTAAATTTAAGTGTTGCAGAATTTCTTCTACTATTTTAGCTTTCTTTCCCTCCTGGTTACCAGAGGTGGCCTCTCTCAGACATCGTCCAAGCATCTGCCACCCAGCTTAAAACTCCCCCATCCTGGGTCCCCTCCCGGATCTCTGCAGACATTGACCGATGTCTGCTGTGCTCTGCCTCCCCTCTGTAAACCAGGCTGCCAGCTCAGTACCACTCAGCCACTGCTGGGAGGCACCCTATTGACAACCCCTGCAACCCTCCTTCCTCAAGAGAAGGCGAGCAGTCTGTCAATGTTCTAGCCTTCTCCTCCCCTGCTGACCCCCAGCGGCCCGAGCTCACTCCCCAACATGGGTCTCCCGGCATGGCTCAAGGTGTGGCATCTAAAACCTCAACCCTCAGTGCCACTGGGCCAGCTTTATTCTGGTGCCCTTGAATAGGAAACAATTGTATTTCCATATTATCTGTAACTATTTTTCACACCCATTAGATCAAAATTTGTCACATTGATCAACAGTCATTAGCCACTGCACAAATGATGACTTGAGAATTCCCTGTCAAATGGAGGAAATTACTTCATTAAGGGTGCATGGAAAGATGGCAGTATGAGACTCTTTGAAACATAAAAGACTTGAAGAGAGATACTGTTCCAGGGATAGTTGTTCTAGCATTTCAGAAATGCAGTTTCACCTCCTATTAGAATGTCCTTATGTTTACTACAAAACAGGCCAAGTAGAGAGTACACAAGGATTGTGGTGCTGCAGTGCTAAAATAAACTGAAGTAAAAACACATAAAGCAGAGCACACACTAACCTCAAATAGACAGCCAGGGCACCAGTCTCATTTAAATAATATTTATTGTTACACAAATAAAACGAGGCATTGTCTGATGTGTTTTGGATGTGCTTCCGTCCTTTACAAAGGCTAAAAAACATTCATTTCTCTGTGGCTTTTATATACATCCAGATGAATGTCATTATGATGTTACCACATTCTAATTACGATAGCTTAATTACATAACGACCACTAATAATGCTAAACATACAGGCACACAGTTATTTGGCATAGAAACAAATAAGAATGAGACCACAATAATAAATAACACATAAACAGATACTAACCATTGGTTCTAAGCAGCAAAGAACTACATAACACATCATATATACATCTTAAATCCAAATATAGCAGCTGAGTACAAAACCTATAACAATTTCAGTCCTGTGTAGACAAAGCCCAATCTTATACATTTAATCTGTCAATCCAAATAGTCATTTATGTCTTCTTTTCCTTAGAGAAGGCTTTAACTCAAACCCTGCATTTAAACCTCTGCTTTTTTGTTGCATTTAAACTAATAATCCAAAATGCTTTCCTGGAGAATAATAAATCATTAAAATTCCCACCCCTCAGTTTTTGACTAAGTTTGTCTGTACCCATGAAGTGAAATCCATGTTCAGATGCACTACCAGCATTCATAATGTGTGCCACTGTGGCATATGTCACAGCTCTTTTTTCTATTGCTCTAATGTGTTCTTTAACTCGAATCTTAAAAGCCCTAATTGTTTTTCCTATATAAAAGGCCCCACATTTACAACCGAGTCACATGTCACAAGCTGTCTAATTTCCAAACTGCGCTCTGTGTTAGGATTAACAAAACTTTTTCTTTGTAATATATGCTTATAGCAATTACAATTCCTACAGGGAAAACAACCAATACTTTTACTTCTGTTCTCTATTACTGAATCCCCTAACCTGTTCAGAAAGTGACTGTGGCATAATTTGTCTCCCAAATAGGAAGCCCTTCTATAAGCCATCCATGGTGGGGCTTGAACCTGTCATTCCAAGGCTGGATCATTTAACAAGACATGCCAATGTTTTTTAACAATGCTTTCAGTCTTTTGGGAATAAGCCGAGTATGGCAATACAGCACTCAATTTCCTATGGATATTTTCTACATTTTCCACAATTTCTTTCTGTATAATTTCTTCCCTATTCAGCTTGGCTACCTTATTGTAGCCCTCCTCTATACTTTTTGCACTGTATCCCCACTGTCTTAACTGATTGTCTAATTTTTCAGCTCCCTCTTTAAACATTTATTCAACCCCACAATTTCTTTTTATTCTCAAAAATTGCCCTTTGGGCAAATTTTTTTAACATGTCTAGGGTGACAACTCTCTGCTCTTAATTTATTTTATTTATTTATTTAGTTAGTTCATGAATCGGATTTACAACCTTTGAGTCACAGACTCATTTACAAAGGCACCTCATCACAGGGAGGGCAACAAACAGATAGTGTGGCAAGACAGGGTGGAACAATACAGGTGCGATACATACATTATACATAGCATAAAACATAGGTAGTTTCCCATAGTACAGAACAAAATTCATTGGTAGGTCCTAGCAGGTCATGCAGGCAGTGGCCTATACATAGCATAAAACATAGGTAGTTTCCCATAGTACAGAACAAAATTCATTGGTAGGTCCTAGCAGGTCATGCAGGCAATGGCCAGTGGAAAATGGAGTGGGGTAGGCTATCGAGCCTGGGGAGCAATGGCAGGCCCTACCGTAGGCGCGTACATTTCCGAGTGGTAAGTAGGTGGTTGCGTGGGGCAGCTTTGAACTGACCAATTTTAGGGGTGCTTGAGATGTGCGTGGGGAGGGAGTTATACCAGGACAGTGCTCTGTAATAGAAGGACCTTTGGGCAAGGGAGATCCTGGTTCTAGGCACCTGGAAGGTGGCTTTGCAGGTGGTACGGGTGGTGGCCGAGTGGGAAGCAAGCTGGAGCTGTGCAGTGATACCAGGGGGATACAGTCCAAGAAGAGTCTTTTTTGCTAGTATACCAGTGTGATATTGCAGTCGTTCTTCCAGATTGAGTATGTTTGTGGTGGTATAGAGCTGACATGTGTGGGTTCTGCTTGGGGCACCGGCCAGGAGCCTGCAGGCTTTGTTGATGGAGGTCTGGATTTTGGTGAGGACAGTGGGGCCAGCGGCTGCGTAGATTGGGAGGCCATAGTCAACTAGTGACAGGATGGAGGAAGTGATGGCCAACCGCAGGGTGAAGTCAGGGAGGCAGTCTTTGTGTCGATAGAGGAGCCCAATACGGGTGTTCATGGCAGTGGATAGGGCACTGACATGGGCATGGAAGGAGAAAGCCGAATCAAAGGTGATGCCCAGGTATTTGTATGTTGATACCTCCTCAAGGGGATGGAGGGTGTTGGGAAGGATGGAGAGGGGGGCATTTTGGGAGCTACTTTGGTGGTGTGCAAAGATCATTGACTTTGTTTTCTTGAGATTCAGGACTAGACAGTGGTCGAGGAACCATTTTTCAGCTTGGCTGAAGGAGGATTGCAGGCTGTTCTGGAGAGTGACTGGGTCGGGGTGCGAGGAGAGTAGGACAGCATCATCTGCATATAATAGCAGCTTTCCAGCACAAGAGCTGGGAAGGGTGTTCAGGAAGAGACTGAATAATGTGGGGCCCAGAATGGAGCCTTGTGGGACTTCTGAAAGTACAGGCAGTGCCGAGGATAGGCCACCAGTTAGCTTGACGCATTGGGATCTACCACAAAGGTAGCTGGAGAACCAGGCTAAAGGGCCAGATGATAGTACCACTTTACAGAGGGTGTCTAGCAATAGTGGGTGGTTCACAGTGTCGAAGGCCTTGGACAGGTCAATGAACACTGCCCCTGCCAACTCTCTAGAATCTAATGCAGAGTTCCCATCCATTGGCAGTATTCCCATCCATTGGTTTTCTGTAAATGTCAGTTTTAATTTTACTATCAACTCTAATCAGTTTTAAATCCAAAAAACAGACTTCTCCTGTGACGCAATATATGTAAACCTAAGGTTCTGGTTTGCTCCCTCCAAATATTCTTTAAACAAATGTAGTTCTGCACCGCCACCTTCCCAAATAAAAAATAAATCATCAATGTATCTTTTCCATAAAGAAATCTTCCTAAAAAATGTGTTTTGTCCTTCACTTAATACATACATATTTTCCCATACACCCATATACAGGTTTGCCATGGATAGTGCAAAAGCTGCCCCCATGGCTGTTCTCTTAACCTGTAAATTAACCTCCTTGTTAAATAGGAAAACATTATGTTTTAAAACCATTTCCAATAGTTTCACCAAGAATTCAGTACTGGGTTTAAGTTCATTATTCCTCAAGTTCAAAAAATGGGCCCAGGCACCCAGTGCGCACTCGTGGGGAATATTGGTATATAATGATTCCACATCCATAGTTACCATAATGCTATCTTTCAGACTTTGAACTATCGAACGCTGAATTGTCTGTATTGTGTAAAGGATTGACCTTTGCTCCTACCACTCCTGCAAATAAGGTACAAACATTGATAGACTTGAACATTTTGTTTAGGAACCTGAGTTTAAAATCTTTTTTTGGGAGTAGAAACATGACAGAAGTAGAAGAAAGTTCTGTGGTAAATGGCATGGGAACAACACAGCCACGATTTGCACCTAACTCTATCTTCAACTCCCCCCCATGCTGCGGTTAAAATTTACAAACAACTTGTGGAGAGAAACATTGACTTATTGTTTGAAAAGTTACCAAAAATGGGATTCTGTAACATCACTGCGGCAGAGAAAGCTGCCATAGAGACATTACAACAAAATGTGAATATTGAGATTAAAAAAGCAGACAAGGGTGGGTGTGTGGTCATATTGAATAAGCAGAATTATCTAAGAGAAGCTGAGAGGTAACTAAATGATAGAGAGTTCTATGCAAAGTTAATGTATGACCCCACTTATGAATTTAAAACAGTCATTGATGAATTTATAAAAGAGGGATATAGGAAGAAGGAGTCTGATGTGCCAACAATGAAATTCCTGATTACTGATGACCCAGTTAAGGCTACTCTTTATCTAATACCTAAAGTACACAAGCCTATGGAGAACCCACTGAGCCACCTGATAATTAGTGGAATAGGGTCACTAACAGAGAGCCTCTCACAATATTTGGATGCACATATGAGACCATTTGTCAACAATTTGCCACCCTTTATATAAGATGTTAGTGATTTGTCTGAATTCTAAAAAATGTCACATTAAAAAGAGATAGCATTATGGTAACAATGGATGTGGAATCATTCTATACCAATATTCCCCATGAGGGGGCGCTGGGTGCCTGGGCCCATTTTTTTAACTTGAGGAATAATGAACTTAAACTCAGTACTGAATTCTTGGTGAAACTATTGGACATGGTTTTAAAACATAATGTTTTCCTATTTAACAAGGAAGTTAATTTACAGGTTAAGAGAACAGCCATGGGGGCAGCTTGTGCACTATCAGTGGCAAACCTGTATATGGGCATATGGGAAAAAATGCATGCATTAAGTGAAGGACAAAACCCATTTTTTATTAAGATTTCTTTATGGAAAAGATACATTGATGATTTATTTTTAATTTGGGAAGGCGACGGTGCAGAACTACATATGTTTAAAGAATATTTGGAGGGAGCAAACCAGAACCTTAGGTTTACATATACTGCATCACAGGAACAAGTCTGTTTTTTGGATTTAAAACTGATTAGAGTTGATAGTAAAGTTAAAACTGACATTTACAGAAAACCAATGGATGGGAATACTTTATTAAGAGCAGAGAGTTGTCACCCTAGACATGTTACAAAAAATTTGCCCAAAGGGTAATTTTTGAGAATAAAAAGAAAGTGTGGGGATGAGCAAATGTTTGAAGAGAGAGAGCTGAAAAATTAGATAATCAGTTAAGACAGAGGGGATACAGTGCAAAAAGTATAGAGGAGAGCTATAATAAGGTAGCTAAACTGAACAGGGAAGAAATTATAAAGAGAAAAAACGTGGAAAATGTAGAAAATGTCCATAGGAGATTGAATGTTGTATTGCCATACTCGGCTCTTTCACAAGAGATTGAAAACATTGTTAAAAAAACATTGGCATGTCATGTTAAGTGACCCAGCCTTGGAATGTCAGGTTCAAGCCCCACCATGGATGACTTATAGAAAGGCTTCCTCTTTGGGAGACAAATTATGCCATAGTCACTTTCTGAACAGGTTAGGGGATTCAGTAATAGAGAACAGAAGCAAAAGTACTGGTTATTTTCCCTGTAGGAATTGTAATTGCTATAAGCATATATTACAAGGAAACATTTTGTTAATCCTAATACAGGGTGCAGTTTTGAAATTAGACAGCTTGTGACATGTGACATGTGACTCAGTTGGTATTATCTTGCTGTTTATAAATGTGGGGCTTTTTATATAGGAAAAACAATTAGGGCTTTTAAGATTTGAGTTAAAAAACACATTAGGGCAATAGAAAAAAGAGATGTGACATATGCCACAGCGGCACACATTATGAATGCTGGTAGTGCATCTGCACATGGATTTCACTTCATGGGTACAGACAAAGTTAGTCAAAAACTGAGGGGTGGAAATTTTAATGATTTATTATTCTTCAGGAAAGCATTTTGGATTATTAGTTTAAATGCAACAAAAAAAAACATAGTTTAATTGCAGGGTTTGAGTTAAAGCCTTTTCTAAAGAAAAGAAGACACAAATAACTATTTGGATTGACAGATTAAATGTATAAGATTGGGTTTTGTCTATATAGGACTGAAATTGTTATAGGTTTTGTACTCAGCTGCTATATTTGGATTTAAGATGTATATATGATGTGTTATGTAGTTCTTTGTTGCTTAGAGCCAATGGTTAGTATCTGTTTATTTTGTTATTTATTATTGTGGTCTCATTCTTATTTGTTTCTATGCCAAATAACTGTGTGCCTGTATGTTTAGCATTATTAGTGGTCATTATGTAATTAAGCTATCGTAATTAGAATGTGGTGACATCATAATGACATCCATCTGGATGTATATAAAAGCCACAGAGAAATGAATGTTTTTCCGCCTTTGATAAAGGATGGAAGCACATCCGAAATGTGTCAGGCAATGCCTCGTTTTATTTGTGTAACAATAAATGTTTTTTTTTTGGGGGGGGGGATTGTTTAACCAGGAAAGGCACACTAAGCAGAAGTTTGTTTCCAGGTGCAACCTGGGAGCACAAGGAAGTTAAGTGACTTGCTCAGGGTCACACAGTATGCAAGTGGGGCTGTGGGAATCAAATCCAGGTCTCCAGGTTTGCAGCTCAGAGCCTTAAACCATTACGCTATACTGCCTCCAGTTAAATGAGACTGGTGCCCTGGCTGTCTATTTGAGGTTAGTGTGTGCTCTGCTTTATGTATTTTTACTTTATCCTTATGTTTAATTATTTGGGGATAGACTAAATAGAATATAGGGAGACCTAAGCACAGGTTCTGTGAATTACCAGGTAGTAGTGTTAGGAATTTCTAAGGTTTATGGAAAACGTTTCATCCTTCCACACTACAATTAATATTTGCATGTTGCAGATTTTACATCTCGCAAGCCAGATGTACTGTATGATGTTATAACAACAGAAGCATTGCACCCCTGATGAAGTGGTTAAATGGTACTTAAAGTCATAAGGAAAGTATATTTATCTGCCTGTGGGAGTGCAGGGCTACACTCTAGCAGGGAGAGCAAGGATAATTGCTATGTCTCTACACTTATGGATAGATGGGAGCACAGGACCCATAGGACACTGCACTCCGAATGCAAATTAGGGACAATTACAATATGCATGCATGGCAGCACAGGTGCCAGAGGGCCCTGTACTCCCACATGTAAATATAGATACCATTATGGAATGATGGGAACACAGGGCATGGAAGGTTCTGAGCTCCCATGCATAAATGAGGCAAGGATACCATTATGGACTTATGAATAGATGGGAGTGCAGGGTTGCACTACTCACTGTGGAGTGATGGACTTCTTTTTTGTAAAAGATTATATGCCCCCCAAAACACCCCTGTAACACCCCTTCCTCTCTTAGTTGCCAGGAGTGAAACTATTGTAAAATGTTGAATAAAAATGACATATACCTATGTATTCTTCTGCAAATATGTATACATATATATATAGCAAAACACATCATTAATGCACCATTAGGGTTGAAGCATAAAATGTAGGGAAATATGACTTTGGGGTTCCAAAGCCTAAGACCCCACCCCCATGCTCTGCTTCCAACCCTAAGACCCTTCCCCCCTTCCTGCATGCTGGAACAGGTGTGAGGGGTGTACCTTGGGGCTGCAAACACTAATGCTCACCCCATTCTCTTATTCTGTACCATGTTACCATACTTAGTCTTGGAATAGGGCGAGCGTTAGGGTTCACAGCCCCAAGGCAGACCCCTCACACCTGTTCCTGCATGTAGGGAGGGAGGGTGGTGGGGTCTTATGGTTGGAAGCTAAGGGTGAGGGTGGGTTCTTAGGCTTGGGAACCCTAAGTTTGTATTTTCCTACTTTGCTAGATTAGCAGCAGGAAAAATATGTTCTTAATCCATCTGCAAAACAGCTTAACTTTGATGAAATTTGAGCACCGGTGTGCAGGATAGATATGGGGCACATGTGTACCAGTGTACTGAAGGTATAAGGCGTAGAAGATCAGTGATGCCCGAAGGGGTTGAGGGAAGTAGGCTGTAAGGAGTATTGCTAGTAGGGTGGTGGGAGAATCCCGGAGGGGGTTTATGAATAGGCGGAGACTGAATATGGAGGGGGAGTGCGAGGGTGGGACCCTGCCGAAGCTGTTATGTGATCAGCCTTAAGGCTAGAGGAAAGGGTCACTGAGTTTGGGGGTGAGACTGGATGGGGAGGGCAGTAAGTGGGAGACAGTAAGGAACAAAAGAGGAGTAGCCCAGTGAGTGAGAGCATAGGCAGACAGGAATTGTGCTGCTGCATGGTATTGGACTTGAGGCACCTAGTCAAGCAATGTGACGCAAATAAAGTGTGAGCACAGGATACAGCACTGAAATCAGGATTAGAACTAGCTTAATAAGTTCAGATGAGAGCAAGATCCAAGAATCAACTGTAAAAAAGCGCTTGCTTTAAGTTAGAGTTAGCCCTAATATGGCCATGGTAATTGTATCTTGCAGGAGATGCAGTGGCTAATATATTGTGTTGGAGAAAAAATGGGCAGAGTGTAGAAGCTGAAGGGAAACAGATTGGGCCTACAGAAATGGATAGCTGCTTTAGACTACAGCCAATGGGAGAGGAGATGAGGAAGAAAGGAGGAACTCAAGTGTATTTATTAGAGGGCGGGGTTGGGAGAAAAAACTTAAACTTAGAAACTTCACTGGGGAAAAAAGCACTGAGGAAAAGTCTCTAATGTGCCAACGGAAGTCCTGTAATGGTGACAGAGCTTCAGTCTTGGCACCAGGTTAGCAGGCACAGCCAATGGTGAGCACTGGCTAGGTGAGACAGCCAATGGAGAGCTTCCTCAGTGTGGAAATCAGCCAGTTGTAGAGCCTCTGGAGTTTCAACTCCGAGAGCATACCTGGAAAGCTTGGTGGGCCGGCAGTGATGGGACAGCGGCAGGCAAGAAGACGCGTCCCCCTAGTAGCAGTCCTTCAGGGTGGGGCACCCAGTCAGGGGCCTCAGTGGGATCTGGAAAGTTGGGCAGGCATATTTAATTGAGTACAATGTCGTCACAATTTTAGTTGGAGTTAAAGTGCAACCTCCCAGTCCCCAAAAGCAGCCCCCCCCTCATTGCTACCCCCACACACAAAATTTTCCCACTCTGCAAAATCAGTACCCCCCCACAGACAGCAAATTAGCTGTTTTGCAATACAGACAGCTTGCAATAAGCATAATAATACAAAAAAGGAAGAGCGTCATTCCTTGCGGGATTACCCATTTGGCCCACTTTGGACACTGGTCCCATCTGCATTGCTACGTAACCAATAGAGGTTTTTGGTAAAATATTTTACTAACATAGTAAGATACTGTAAAGATTAAATAGCATTTTCCAAGGCAAATGTGATTTGCTGTCTGACAGCTTCACTGCAGCACAGTTAAGAATACATTATTAACAGTTCTGTGGTTGCTCTTTTTATGTTGGCGTGCTTGCACAGCCAACATCTTGCTGTAGTGCAGATTTGGAGGTGTGGTCGCTGTTGGACGAATGCAGGGCATGCACCAGTAGGTGCGTCCCTCATTCCCCAATCAGCCTGCATGCCGGCACCACACCATGCATACTAATGTGGTGAGCACATCTAAGGAAAGGTCCGCTGCAATGCGAGCAAAGCTCGTCACATGCAGCGGACCCTTCCTACGTGCTTCACCAGCTATAAACATGGTGGCACAGTGGCCACTAAACTGCCGACTTCAGGGGTGCCCAATCCCCCGATCAGCTTACCCTATCCCTCAAGTATGTGCCAATGCGGGAGCATACTTCCCATCAGCAGAATGTGTCCCCCCCCCGCTTTCGTTGTTTGCCAACGGGGGTGCCCAATCCCCATCGGCATCCATCCCACCTTCCTCCCCCTTTCCCGCTTTAATGTGCTGATGGGAGAGCCCACTCCCTGTCAGTATGATGTCCTCCCCTTCTTCTGTGTTGACAGGGGTGCCCAATCCCCATTGGCTACTGAACCCCCCAAAGAAAACCCCTGTAAAAAGAAAACCGCTCATGATGGTTTTTTTTTACTACCTGTAAACAGAAAACGGTTCCTCGTAGTCTCTCCACCCACTACCAGCGCCCATCCACTGTGCACCCTGCCTCCCCAAAGCCTCTCTCACCCCATACTTACCTTCAGAGCTCGGTGCGACAATCTTCAGTGGACCAGGAACATGTCTTCACTCTTCAAAGCTGACCGCGAACTGAGGAAATGCCGGTAAGCTGTATAATGGAATAAATAGGGTTTTTTCAACTTTGATGCATATCGTGGGCATTTTTTGGAATTTTTGTACCAAATTTTCAACATGGGGTTTTTGGGACCCCGCCTCATGAATTCTTCTCACTGTTATGACGTTAATCAGTCCCGAAAGGTGATTTCACAGTCACTGCACAGAATCACCTTTCGGGACTGATTAACACAAGGACAGTGGCAGTGTTCATGAGGTGGGCCCTCAAAAAGCCTCTGTTGTAAATTTGGAGGAAAAAATCCAAAAAATAGCTGTTTTATGAGCATGCGCTGCACAGTTTCTACGCACGCTCGTAACTTTGCGAATTCGCAAAATATTTTCATGCCAGATTTTCAGCATTGTAATTTTTCTACACCTCCTTGTGAACAGTATAGCTGTCATTTTTCACATCCGGCCAAAATGTGTTTCCGCACTTCCGGTGCACAATACCATGGTCGCTGTCGGAAATTAATGTTTGGGACAGATTACGAAAATGACAGTGACACTGTTAATGAACAGATGTCCTAAAATGCCTATGTTGAAAATTTGGTGACGATATTACATAAAATGATTGTGTTACGAGCGTGTGTTGCGCAGTTTGCATGCACATTCATAACGTTGTGTATTTGTAATATTTTCACTCTGGATTTTCACTATTGGCATTTTTCCACACCTTTTGATGAACAGTACAGCTGTCATTTTATATATCCTCTCTGAAATGTGTTTTCACAAGTCTGGCACAGAATATCGCGTTGATTGTGTGAAATCACATTTTGGGACAGTTTGAAGAAATGACAGTGACACTGTACATGAGCAGAGGTGCTAAAATGCCTATGTTGAAAATCTGGTGCCGAAACTCCATAAAATGACTGTGTTAAAAGTGTGCATTGCACATTTCCCACGCACCCTTGTCACTTCGCAAATTTGCAATATTTACATGCCACATTTTCACCACTGCCATTTTTTACACCTCCTTATGAACAGTACAGCTGCCATTTTCAACATCCTGCCAAAAATGTGTTTCCACACCACATTACCAAAGCCAATTCCAGCTCAACAACATTCGGCATTGATAAATGCTTGTTATGACTTACTGTAATGAAGACACACACAAAGGAAAAAAATGTCACTGCCCCCACCCCCACCCAATGTCAGTCACATCAGTCACGGTAAAGGTAAACTTTTAGTTATTCAAGTGTAAGAACAATAATTCAGACACTCAGACTGTGTGAAAATTGCTAATAATGGTTTCTTTTCAGGCAACTGGTATTTCTTACAAACAGGACTTATAACATTCCAATATATCCCCTTATCAGTTGTTGCTGGATAAGAGTAGTTTCTCTGGTGTTCTGCTGAAGTCAGAGCAGGTGAACTTTGTTTTGCTGTTCTCTCACAAGCAGAATGCTTGTAAAATCAATCTTATCCAGCAGCAAGTGGTCTTGGAGACAAAAAATCTGGTTGTCTGCAATGTAACATGTGCTGTGTGGTTGCATTCTAAGTGAACAGTGTGTCATTGTACTGTTTCATTAATTACAATTATACAATGACACTAAACAATGCTGGGCTCTGATTGGTCTGTCTCAGTATTACATAACGTATCTAACCCTAGCACAGAGAATACCACATAACATTTGGAAAGGATAACTGCATCTCTATGGCAAGCCGTTAGGGACATAATTCAGAATCTCTGGCTGTATAGTAAAACACACACTATATGGTGAAATACATACATCATATAGTGAAATATATACATTATATAGTGAGATACATACACAATGTAGTGAACCACATACAGTATCTACTGAAATATATACATCGTATAGTGAAATACATATACTGTATACTGAAATACATATGTTATATAGTGAAACACATACACTATATAGTGAAATGCTTACATTGCATAGTGAAATACATACACTATCTACTGAAATCCACATACTAAGTACTGAAAATCCACATACACTATATACTGAAACAAATGTACTATGTACTGAAACATATACACTACCTATTGAGATACATACACTGCAGACTGAAACATCCACATAAACTATCTACTGAAACAAATACTCTATAGATTGTAACACATACACTATATATTGAGAAAAAACTGCATACACTATACACTGAAACAAATACACTATATATTAAAATGCATACACTACGCACTGAAAAAGCATATACACTATATATTGAAACAAATACACTATATATTGAAACATCTACACTGTATATTGAAATACATACACTATCTATTGAAATGCATATACTACACACTGAAAAAAGCACATACACTATATACTGAAACAAATACACTATATATTGAAACATCTTCACTTTATATTGAAATACATACACTATCTGTTGAAATAAATACACTATGCACTGAAAAATCTGCATACATTATATACTGAAACAAATACACTACATGTTGAAACACATACACTATCTACTGAAACACATACACTGTAGACTGAAAAATTCACATACTCTATATACTGAAACAAATAAACTATATACTGAAATGGACTATGTTCTGAAACAACCCATCCCTCTGCCCCTCCCCCATGAATGCCCTAGAGTTGAACTCATTGCCTGCTGCATTCAGTTAGCTGCTAGCTTGATGAGAGGATGTCTGAAACTGCAGAGCTGAGGTAAACAAAATAGGGCTATCTCTTATTCTACTTCTTTATGGGGTTTTTCCTTTTGTTTTGCTTGCATACCTTTAGTCAAATTTCAGACCAGTGTGATGTAACAAGAAACTTTTAAAACTAATTTAAATGCTGTAATTTATTCTTTTAAATACGTGCTGCCTTCATTTACTGTCAGACAACACATTTGTATAGGAAACTAATATAGGATATTCCTAACATACCTGTATACATAGGGAGCTGCATGCATTTTTCCAAGATAAAATGTTGATTTGTTTTATGTGTAATTAATTACTGTGTAAGACCAGCAACTTATCTGAGTTGAATGCTTGGGAAGCACTTCAGTAGCTGTGGAAGTGTAAGCCAAAATCATTGCTAGTTTGTACTCTATGGACTATGTTTTGATTAAGTTTTTATTTTAATGTTTTGTTTAATAAACGTTTCTTGGTTAAGAAACAAAAATATATATTTTTGCTGCAATCCCTCAGTATTCAATTCTCATCAGGAGTTTAGCTGGCATATGCATATAATTTGCATTGTTTTACTGAATAACTTTACTGTGAATCCTCACTGGAGGCATGCACAGTCTGTTTTGGGGTTTGAGCTTCTCAAACTGTGTTGTATTTTTTTTTTCCCATAGAGATTTTTATCTCCTTAGTCACCCTGCTACCCTTTGCCCACTGACATCTCCAGCCCAATCACTTATCATCCACAGGACATATTTGTTTGAGATTCCCCCACTCACATCCCCGTGTTGGGACCAGGAGGGGGAGGGCCATTGACAAGGAGACACATATTCCGATATGAGCAGAGCCTGGTTAGCAGTGCAAAATCTGCAGCAGGTTGTTGGATCATTTTGCCATTAGTGGGTTTCTGCCTTTTGTTTCATCCCCTGGGCAGCCAAGCATGGAATTATGCAATTGCGTCGTATAAAGATACATGCTTGCTTTGTGCCTGCCTGAGCCCTCCCCCTTATGCAACTCCACTGCCCTGCCAACCCTCCTCAGCTAGGTGGATGTTGAAGAGCGGGGTGGTCAGACTTCCCCTCACTGAGAGGAGAGCATTCCCTGAGATGGTCAATCATATCCCCCCCCCCAGCTAACCTCCGTGCAACTCAGATCCACCCCCAAAACTGGGCCATTGGCATGGGAGGCAGTGCAATCACCACCAAGCTGTTAGGCCAGCCCACCAGACTGTGTTTTTATAAGTAAATAAAGACAGCATATAGGTAAAAGAAGAAAACAAACTATATTTTAACTAGTCTGTTATAAACATTTTAAGTCACATCACAATGTTTTGAAATCGGATAAAGGTTTTGCAAGCAAAATACGATAAAACAATACATAAAGAAATAGATAAGATAAACCTTTTATGTTTACCTTCTGCATCTTAGGCGGCATCAGCCAGGATTTTTTAGTCAATTGGGGTCCCATTTTCAGAAGGTTAGTGTGCAGAGCTAAACATCACACTGTGGGAACAGCATGGTTGGATCGGTGTCATATTCAGCATCACTTGATGCTACCCTGATCATGTGCATGTGCATATATACTACTACGGCCATGTAAATGAGTAATCCTCTCCTGCATACAGAGCACAGTGCTGTATAAAAGGTTTCCTTAGTGACCATAAGTACCTCCCTCTACATTTTATACTCAGCCTCTAGGCTTCTAGTACCTAGATGCTTGATGTTGCACTTTTGGCTTTGAACCCCAACTGCCATGTCCCATAGCACTCCTTAAGTTTCATAATGTCCCCACTCATTCTCTCCACCTGCACCTATCAACGCTATTACAGATTGTGGTGTCATCTGCAAAAAGGCATATCTCCCCTTCCAGTTCTTCTGTTATGCCACTTATAAAGACACTGAAGAGGATGTATCCCATTACTGAACCCTCCGGCATCCTACTGGTCACTCTCTCCTCACTGGAGGGAGTACCATTTACCACCACCTTCTGTGGCTGTGCGCTATCTGAGGTGCAGCACTTAGAGAGTGCACAACACTAATCTGAAAATGGGGCCTACATACCACAGTAATAACAGGACTAGCACTGCATTGATAGCTATGGTTGATACTATTTAAAAGCATTCTTCTGTGCAGTGCTAACCTGTTAATGTGGCACTATTTTTTTTTTTGCACAGGATTACTAATTGCAACCACATGCTCATACAACTGGGGGTTACGCTAAAGCATATAAGGTGTACAGGTATATTAAATGCTTTCTTGAAGTGTTAACACACTGCGTGAGTGTGTGCTAGTTAATGATTCTGGGAATCGGTTTTAACTGCACACACGGAGCCTGCCATCAACCCCCACACATACACACACAGTCAGTTCTGGACACAATAAAAACAAGCATTTGTCAATGCTGAATGTTGATTGCATTGAGTCCGTTGAGCTCCTTTCACCGCTTGCTCTGTTTCTCCTGGTGCTGCAGGCTGCTGTTTTGTACTGAGCTCCTCTTCCTGCATTGGCACCCCTTTTCTGTCCACAAAGAAATCTGGTGATGGCCTGACAGAGCTCCGCTGAGATGGGCCTACCCCTGACTCCTCATTCTGTTTCCTCCTCATGCTGCAGGCTGGCCTTTGTACTGGGCTCCTGTGTGCATTGTGCTGCCTTTTTCTGCCCACAAAGAAATCTGCAGCAGTCCTGACACAGCTGCATCTAGCTTGTCCTCATTCCCCTCTCTCACTCGCTCATTCCATTTCTGCCAGCGCTGCAGGCTGCCCTTTGTACTGGGCTCCTGCCCTGTGTTGTCGAGGTTTTCATGCCTACAAAGAAATGTGCAGCAGTCACGATAGAGCTCCATTGAGCTTGCTCAGTCCCTCTCTCACTTGGCTCATTCTGGTTTCCCACCACTGCAGGCTGCCCTTTGTACTGGGCCCCAGCGTACATTGCTGTCTCTTTTCTGCCCACAAACAAATCTGCAGCAGTCCCAACAAGTCTGCGTTGTGCTCACTCATTCCCTCCCCTCACCTGCTCATTCTGTGTCTCCTGCCACTGCAGGTTGCCCTTTTGTACTGGGCTCCTGCCTGCATTGGCGGCTTGTTCTGGCCAGAAAGAAATCTGAAGCAGTCCCGACACAGCTCCATTGAGCTCGCTCACTCCCCTCTCTCGCTCACTCATTCCGTTTCTCCCGGTGCTGCAAGCTGGCCTTTTGTACTGGGCCCCTGCCTGCATTGCCACGTTTTCTTCCCACAAAGAAATCCACAGCAGTCACAGTACAGCTCTGTTGAGCTCGTTCACTACCGCTCTGTTACTCACTCATTCTGTTTCTCTTGGTGCTGCAGGCTGCGCTTGTGTCCGGGGCTCCTGGCTGCGTTGGCACCTTTGTCTGTCCACAAAGAAATCCGCAGCTGTCCCGACAGAGCTCTGTTGAGGTCGCTCAGTCTCTCTCTGTCACGCGCTCATTCTGTTTGTCCTGGCGCTGCAAGCAGCCCTTTTGTACGGTGCTCCTGCCGGCACTGGTGCCTTTTTCTGCCCACAAAGAAATCCACAGCAGTCCTGCTTGAGCTCTGTTGAGTTCACTCAGTCCCCCGTCTCACTCACTTATACTGTTTCTCCCACGCTGCAGGCTGGCGCCTATCTTGGCCCCTGCCTGCTTTGGACACCTTTTTTCTGCCCACAAAGAAATCCGCGAAGTCCTGACAACCTCCGGAGGGTTCACTTACCACCCTCCCTCACTCGCCTCTCATTCTGTTTCTCCCAGTGCTGCAGGCTGCCCTTTTGTACTGGGCTCTTGCGCTGGGCCTTTTTCTGCCCACAAACAAATCCACAGCAGTCTTGACAGAGCTCAGTTTAGCTCGGTCACTCCTCCCTCACACTTGTTCGATCTTAATCTGTCCCAAACACTGATTTCCCACAGCGACCGTGCTATTCTCTGGCAGGAGTGCAAAAACATATTTAGACCGGATGTGAAAAATGACAGTTGTACTCTTCATAAGGAGGTGTGAAAAAAGTGCCACTGTTGAAAATGTGGTGTGAAAATATTACAAATGTGCAAAGTTACAAGGGTGCATGGAAACAGTTCAACACCTTGTAACACGGTCATGTTATGGGTTTCGTCTAAGTGTTTTCAACATGGGGCTTTTATGACCTCTGCTCATGAGCAGTGCCACTGTCATTTTCTTTAATGTCTTAACATCATTTCCACAGCGATCGATTATTGTAAAAGGCAACTGTGAAACCACATTTCAGTCAGGATGTGAAAAATGACAGCTGTACTGCTCATAAGGAGGTGTAAAAATGCCACTGTTGAAAATCTGGTATGACAATATAAATCTGTGAAGTTACAGGGTGGTGGAAAGTGTGCAATGTACACTTGTAATACAGCTATTTGCTGGCTATCATCACCAAATTTTCAAATATAGGCATTTTAGGACCTCTGCTCATGAACAGTATCACTGTCATTTTCTTAATCTGTTCGGACAATGATTTCCACAGCGACTCGCTCTATTCTGCGCCAGAAGTGCGGAAAACACATTTAGGCCAGGATGGGAAAAATGACAGATGCACTGTTCATAGTAGGTGTGAGAAAATGGCAATGTTGAAAATCTGGAGTGAAAATATAATTACGAAATTCAGGCGTGTGTGCAAACTATGCAACACTGCGCTCAGTAATCATTTTATGGAGTATCATTAGCAGATTTTCAACACAGCTTGGCTTCAGGACCTCTACTCATGAAAAGTGTCACTGTCATTTTCTTAATCTGTCCCAACACTGATTTCCCACAGCAACTGCTTCTATTCATGCCAGAAGTGCGAAACACATTTCCGCGGATGATGAACAATGACAGCTGTACTGTTCACAAGGAGGTGAAAAATGGCAATGTTGGAAAATCTGGTGTGAAAATATTGCAAATTCATGAAGTTACGTTAGCGGTAGCAACTGCAGTAGTGCACGCCAGAAAAACAGTCGTTATTTCCAGATTTTAATTCTTGCAACATAGACTTTTGAGACCCACCTTCATGAATACTGGCACTGTCATTTTCGTTAATCGCCCTGAAAGATGATTCCACTGCAGTGATCACAAAATTTCTTCAAGGGCTGATTAACGCAATGACAGTTCAAGAATCTCATGAGTAGGGTCCCAAAACTCTATGTTGAAATTTGGTGAAAAAGTCCCAAAATGCCGAGATATGTACTAAAGTTGAAAACACCTTATTTATTACGTTATACAGCTTCATCGGCATTTCCTCAGTTCACGGTCGGATTTGAAGAGTGCAGACGAGTTCCCGGTCCCCATAAGATCGTCGCCAAGCTCCGAAGGTAAATATGGTGTGATGGGTGGTGTGGTGAGGCAGGGTGTGCAGTGGGTTGGGTGCGGTTGCAGGTGGGGGGCCAGAGACACTACGAGAAACTGCTTTTTGCAGGTAAAAAAAATAAAAATACTTCATCGGGACCAAGCCTTTGTTAGGGAGATGTGGCACGCTGGGATGGGCATCCAGCGTGCCACCAGTGGCTTTTTGGGCAGTAGCCGACGGGATTGGGCAATTCCCGTTGGCAGGAATAAAATGGGTATATATAATGCCGACGGGTGGGCTCCGCTGGCACCAGGAAACAATGGGGCACTGAGGCCGACAGGATTTGGGGACCCTCGTTGGCACATAAACACGGTAAGAGAGTTTAGGAACACGGTGGCAACCACACCGCAGTTACCACAAACAATCAGGGTTTAAGAGTCCCACCTGCAATGACGGGTCGCCCCTCATTGCAGCAGATGGTTGCGCTGCAATGACGGTGGCTGTTCCCTGATTGCAGCGTGAAATTCATGTCAGCAGTTGGTAAATATTCCAAACTACTGTCACCAGCAGCCTGCAATATGTTATTTGCACCTGTGCGCAATCATAAAATGGTACAACCTGTCTCGCCCCATTCTCGTGATTAATCCTCAGAACCTACTCCATGCAGGGTAATAGCCTTCACTATCCACTCCCTTGATTCCCTCCCTACTACTATCAGCATGAGTAACCATTATACCCTTCACTTTGTCACAGCCATGCTTGAAACCATTTATGGCTTTGGTGCCTGCCATCTCAGTTGGCAAACTATTCCACATTTCCACCACCATTTCTGGAAAATAAAACTTTCCAATATCCCTATTTAACCTCCCTCCCATCAGTCTCTACTTGTGCCCCCATAACCTTGAACTGTTACTCATGCCAAGTAGTTCTCCATTCACCTTGTTTATTCCTTACAGGAACTTGAAGGTCTCTATCATATCATTCCTCTCTTGGTCTGGTCTCCAGTGAAGACATGTTCGAGTGCCTTGAGCAGATCCTCATAGGATCCGTCCTGTCAGCTCTGAATCATCCTGATCACCCTTTGTCTTTATCTTTCCTGAAGTGAGGTCTTCAGAAGTTCAGAACTCTGAACAGTATACCCAGTGCAGCCTCACCAATGATCAATAAAGAGGTAGTAAACCTCTTTCTTCTACTTATCTGAACCCCTTCTGGCACATCCTAGTATCCTATTTGCCTGATTAGATGCCCTCACTGTACTAGCTTGATTGTTTAAGGGAGTCACTCATGATCAATACTAGGTCCCTTTTCTCAGCTGTAGTGCTCCAGTTTCACTCTCCCATCCAGTACTCTGTCCTGGGGTTCTTGTCCCCTAAGTGAATCACCTTGCACTTTTGGCATTGAATTTCAACTGCCAAACCTTAGGCCACACCTCCCCTACTCTTTACATGTCAGTCTGCAGTTTCCTACTTCCCCATCACTATCTACCTCCCATGAGCTTGGTGTCATCTTCTAAAGAGACACAGCCCCAGATTCATTCTCAAACATTGTTAATGAGCATATTGAAGAGAATAAGAGTCAGGATGGATCCCTGTGGCATTCCACTCTTAACTTCCCTCTTTTCTGATCTGACACCATAATCACAACCCTCTGATGCCTCTCATTCAGCTAAAGCCCCTCACCCCCATCAAAACACTGCTTATATTTTCCTTCAAATCCCTGGACCTCACTTCCTGTGCCGTGACCTAGGGTCACTCTGATTGGTCCCTATCTCATTGGTCATGCGTCACTGATTCCATGCTAACGTATTTCAAAACAAAATTACTCTAAATATATATATATATATTTTTAGTTGTTTAACCAGGAGTATCACTAAGTTGAAAGCTTTTTTACAGGAGCAGCCTGGGAGCACAGGGAAGTTAAGTGACTTGCTCAGAGTCATACAGTATGCAAGTGGAAGCTGTGGGATTCAAACCCAGGTCTGGTCTGCTGGATGTCACCAGATTTGCAGCTCAGAGCCTTAAACCACTGCGCTATACTGCCTCCCCTTTATGGGACTGCCATGCCCCCCAAGAGCAGGACATGAGAAAAGGTACACCACCTCCCCTAGATCATGGCTGACCTCATAGCTTACTTGCAAGTGTATGATTTGGCCTGGTCAAAAAATAAACGTAACGCATCCCCCATGGCTTCCAGAGGTATCGTCATCTCCGCAGCACCTGTACCATGGCAATATGCTTGCCAAAGGTGAGAATTTTACATCTAGCTTCAGTACCAACATTGGTTACCTGTCTAAATTTTGAAAGGCTGCCACAATCTCTTCTCCCCTCCCACTCCTTTGCCTGTCCTCAGAGTCAGTGACACCCCTGTCTCTAACCTCTCCTTCATCACCATAGAGTTGTAATTCCTTTTCATCACTTGTACCTCATCTGTCCTCTCCTCTCCTCTGCTCCCTCTCCCCTTCCTCACCTCCCTGCCAGCCTGCATTATTGCCATCTCCTTCCTTCCCACTATTGTTTTTTTTCCCTCCAGTAGCTCCATCCTTTATCTCCGACACACTTCCCGCCCTTAATCCTTCAAGGGTAGGAGCCCAGATAGCTGGCATAGTTTCCTCTCATCTGGCTGCTTCTGCAATCTCCTCCCCATTGGATGACCTCCCAACCTCTCTTTCTGGTGTTCCTCCATCCCTGCTGGACTGGAAGGCTGCCACTGTTACTCCCCTCCCTCCAAAAGATGGTGACCCGTCAGGTGCATAACTGCTACTGACTCATTTCTCTCCTCCCTCCAAATTACAGAAACAAATTATCTTGATACAGCTCTCTCTCCTTTCTGGACTCCTTTTCCTTTTTCTACCAATAATACAAGTCTGACTTCCACAAAAATCACTCCACCACCTGCTCAGGCTCACCAAATCCATCCACAATGGTATGGATCACAGCCTATTCACTTGCTATCTTCTATCGATCTAGCCAAAGCATTCAACCCTGTCTACCACCTAATTATTAGCCAAACTCCAGGCTGCAGGCCTCTCTGACTCTAGCCATCAGCTGTTCCACTCCTACCACAGGTAGGTCCCAAGCAGTCAAAAGGTGGTGACCCTCTCTCCTTCCCTGCCTGTATCCACATTTGGGTCCCACAAGGATCTGTGTTAAGCCCACTACTTTTCTCCATTTTCCTTAATGATCTCTCCCTCTTTGTGCTTGTCTGCATCCATTCAGATGTACATGGATGACATGGTCCTCTTCACAGCAGGCCCACAGACTCCAGCTGGACTTTGATCAAGTTCAGCCCTGACCACACGCAAATCAGCTTTTCCTCAATGCCAAGAAGGCTGTCTCCATGTCCTTTGGCACAAGGCACCAGACTCTCTAGGCTCCCTCCCCTTCCTACTTTCCATACCCTGGATGGCTCTCTGTGTGAGGATGTCACCACCTTTAGTTATCTTGGTATCTGGCTAGACCAGCACCTAAACGTTTCTGAACAAGTGGATGCTATAGTCAAAAAGCTGCACCACAATTTGGTGCACTTTACAGGAACTGTGACTGTATTCCATCTCCAGCATACCATGCTATTATCCAGAGAATGATCCTCCAAATCTCTGACTATGGTGAGTTGGTCTACAGTGTAGCCCCATTCACTACCCTTGCCAGACTGGACACACTCTTCAACTATTTCTGCCATTACACTCTCTATTATTCTTCTTGGACTCACCATTGTTCTATATATAAATCTCTCTCCTTTTCTTTTCTTGTGGACATACACCATGCCCACTGTGCCAGCTTTTAGGGCAACCGTTTGTTTCCTACCCTCCTATCTCCCACGGCCCTGTTATAGCTATACCATTAGAAGCTGAAATATTCTAACCCTAGCAGTCCCTTCAGTTTCCACAACCATCGGCAGTGTCACGGCTCAGCCACCGCTGCCCTAAAATCTGGAACCCCTCGCCCCCAGCCATTCACCAACTTCCTCCCATGGATTCTTTCAAACCACTTCAGTGGTCTCACCTCTCCCTCCTGCACTTGCTCTAGTTTTCCTCTTGCTCTCTCCTATTACTTGTTTCCAGTTTAGGTATTGTGCTAAAATTTGGCACCTATGCTTCCACTCTAGGCATTATATACAAATGTTTATAGTTAATGTTGAAGTAAAGTTTCCAGCCCCTTTGCATATCAGTTGTGCAGATGGAGCCTCTCCTAACTGTGAACTCCATCAAATACCTTGGGTGACACTTGACCCCAGTTGGACCTAGGGAGTCAGTATCCAAAATGTCTGTAGAACTGTGAACTGTAATGATTCTGGCCTATTTATGGCCAAAAAATAACCTGACACCTGCTGCTCATCTGGCACTTGCTAGAGGTGTACTACTTCCCCGTAGCTATGGTCTCCACCAATTTGCCTGTACCTCCAAAGCTCTTCTACTGCACATAAATGTACAATAACATCTGTCAATTTGCACTGGCCTCCCCTGGCCTCACCTACCATTGTGAGCTTTGAGGATAAACTAGGTTGGCTTTCCTGACCAATCACCCTGAACTTTGGGCTGGGATGCCCTCGTCAGGCAAAGTGTCTAGAACCGCACCTCCCTGGGCTGGCACAGCATCTTCACCTCCTGACCCCTCCTCTACCCACTCAGGTCTCAGGGTCCGGGATGTTAAAAGTACCCTTCTCCCAAACCGCTATGGGACAGGGACTGTTGCAGTGCTCCTAAGTTTGGAACCTTTCCTGACCATGTTCTTCTCGCCTCCTCTCACTGGCTTCCAGAAGTCCCTGGGGCATTCAGCTTTTCTCAGCGAATGTCCCAAGCCTCCTAGCCTAATTGTACTTGGAGCCCAACTGTTCTGGAGGACCTGCCAATGATCTTTTGGTTACTGTGATCCAGTCGCCTCAGGCATCTGACTGTCTTATATATGCCTGACTATATTGTTGAATGTACTTTATCAATTTCTCATAGCAGTTCACCCATGCATTACCATTTGTGACTCAATGGATTTTGTTATTCTATGTACTTGCTTACTTGCTGTTATGTTCTGATGTATCCATTACTGTTGTACCTCCTCGGAAGTCTTGAAAATAGCATATAACTTATCTAGTGTTCCTACCCGTTGGGTGCTAAACAACAAATAAAACTGCTCTGTATTTGATCACCAGCAGATTTGTGGCCCTGGCCTGTTGTATATGCATTGTCGATTGTTTGCTTGTCACTTCTGTTTTCATATCTTGCAAGTATTATTCTCAATGTGGTTTGTGGTTGTGTACCACCTGCTCCATGTATGTTATGTATTTGAACTATTGTGTTACCTAAGCCCACTTGTACAAGTTCCCTTCCCAGGATGCATCAGAAAGAGCTCCCAGCTTAGTATTCCTGGGTGAGGACACTAGACACCAAGGATCATTTACTATAATAATTGAGCTATTTAACTGTGAGCAGGCGAACCTTATATGCCAAGGATCATTTTGGTATACTACTTGGGAGATCATAATGGTGACCACAGGTGGTCATGCACCACTGTGTGCTCAAATTAATCATTTATTGAAAAGCCACTCAGGAAGGTACTGAACAACAACAAGTTGCCTGCCTCCTGGTATACCTGGGGAGGGTGGGAGTTATAGTAACAATGAGATACACAAAATACAATATCATACAAAACATAGGTTACAACTGAATTCACATTACATGAAAAGCAAATACAAGGGTAGAGAAGTGAAACCAGTCAGTGAGTTTGTTGAGACAGAGAGAGAGCGTAATGTAATAGCAAGTGTGAACCAATGGTTTGTACTATGCAGACTAAGAATAGTACAGGTGCAGTGAATTGAGTCACAGGCATCAACAGGATGTAGGACAAAAGGGTGGGAGCTAGGGCAGGTAATTTGCAGAGAGGAATTATGAAGAGCTTGATTTAATGAGCCAGGCGAGGAAGAGATCTGATATGTGTGGTAGAGATCCACATTTTGGGAGATTATAGGAGGGAGGCCTGTCCACTAGCGTGGATCTCCATGAACAGACAGAGTTCTATGGTCATGGGCTTTTAGTTGAGGGAGTGTGGGGAAATTAGGGAATTTAGGTGGGAGGAGTGTGGCAGCTAGTAGTTAGAGATGAGATTTGTGAATGATGCAGTCACCTATTTGTTAGGGATGGAAGGCTAAAGCTCGGCATAAGTGGCAGCGGGTAAGGTGAGGCATCCAGAGCAAACTGACAGAATGAGTTGAAAAGAGTATCCAGGTTGGCTAAGGAGGCAGGAGCAGAGCAATAAAAACATCTAATAGTCGGGAACGGGAGGATCTTTTTGATCAGTTCGCGGCCTTTGTCTGTAGCGGAAGAGAGCAGTTTAAATAAAGTGCCAAGTTTGGGATGAAGCTTTTTATTATGGCATCTACATGGGCCATGAAGGTGATATGTTTTCCAGCCAAACACCCAGATACCTGAAAGGCTCCGTAGCAATTACAGCTGGTCTGTCGAGGGTAGTGAAGGTAGGGGGCAGAAGGGAGCCTTGACAGCTCTGACATGTGCCAAAAGTCATGGACACAGTTTTTTGTATTTGTAAGAGCTGGGAGATTGAAACCAGCCTAGGCATTGTTGAAATACTGAGCCTGAGGCAACATCCAAGGGTGAGGGCCCAGAAGAATAGGAACCGATCATTAGCATACATGTATAGAAGATGAGGTACAGATGGATGGAAGATCATTAAGTTGGAAGAGAATCGGTCAGTATGGACCCTTGGGGACTCTAGAGTATGAGTAGAGGAGGGGGATGTAGTCGGATATTTTACAGACTGTGAGCAGTCATATAGGTATGTGCTGAATCATGTACGGCATGTTCAGAAGGCCCAGTGATGAGAGGCGGAGCAGGAGTGAGGGAATCCACAAAAGCTTTAGCAAGACTAATAAAAATGGCAGTGGTTATGTGACCCAATCCATGCCTGCTGTGATGTACTGTGATTCGAAGCAGTGAGGTAGTAGTAGAGGATGTTTACGGAACTCAGATTGATATTGGGAAGAAATTTCTTCTGAGAGGCATGGTGATAGTCAGTCAAGGACTAGATGTTGTTAACCCTTATAAATGGGGGTTCCAAAGCTCGGAGCTTGTTTATGCTCCATGTTTGGCTGGTGTTCAGCGCTGTTTACTTAATGTTGTAGTAGTGACGCAACTCTCCGATACTGTCTCTTTAAGGACTGCCTGTCCGCAATCATAAGTAATTGAAGGGAGGTGCTGTGGTCTTATACCTGTCCTGCCTGCTGCTTATAAGCGCCCATTCTGCCATCACTAGATGTCAAGGGAGTTCTCTTAAAGGATGTAACTATTTGCTGGGGATAGTGTAGAGTGGCAATGATACTGTGTTGTTCTAACCTTCCTTTGCAGCAAAGACTGTTTTTATTATTTCTCCATGTTGGTCCCGAATCAACTTGGGCAATCAGTACCTTGGGACTCCTCGGGATGTCTGACCAATAAAGGACTGCTTGTAACTTTGAAAAGGCATCATGGGCTGTGGTACTTTCAGCCCACTGAGGGCCGTGCACGACTGCCAGGTGATGCCAGCCAATGGAATTGTAGCACCGAACGGTAAGGGAGGCCCCATGTTAGGGGCAGATTCCTGTCTGTGGAAGGAGAAGGAGCCTGAGCTTGGCCGTTTTGAGTGTATGTGTTTTTGGTTTGACTTTTTCTTTGTGCTATTTGAGAGCTATATTTTCTTTACTTTTCTTTTGGAGTTTTTTTGCTTATTTTGAATTTTCTAAATTATTTTTGAGTGGGATGGCTTTTGAGTGTTTTTGCCTCGTTTTAGTGGCTGTTTACTTTTGGCATTTTAATTTTTTCTGTTTTGGGCTATTCCTTATGATGGAAATAGTGTGTTTTTCTGGGGTGGGTATTGTTTTTCTTAGTAGTTTTGTGTTTATAGCTTTTGCTTTTTAAGTAAATTGTAGGAATTTGCTGTTTCTAGATGGTTAGCTTTTGTTCACATTGCATGCTTTCTAAGTGATGGAGGGTTTTTGCATATTCTTCTTTGGCTGTGGGGTTGCAGACGGCCTTTTAGGGAGGCTTGCATTATATATATAGTAATTTTAAAGTTGTGGAGTGACTAGCTTTTCTTCTTGCATAAGTAATTTTTTGGTTTATTATGATGGCAGTAAATTGTTTTGTTTTGCTTTTTCAAGGCAATACTGCTAGGTAGGTAGTGTTTTTCATTTCTTTGGTTTTTTGCTGTTTGGCTGTTTCAAGTGTGTGTTTGGTTTTGGTGTTGTTTTCTTTTTGCTAATGATTTTCTGTTTTACAATATTTAGATTTTATGTATGTGGATGATATTATAATTTGCATTTTGTGACTTTTCTTTGGCTGATGTGTACCTTTCTAGATATTAATAAAGTTTTAGCATTTTGTTACCAATGGCAGTAATATTGCAAAATGCTTTTGCTGAGTGGTGCAAGTAAAAGTGATACGGCTTGTGTTTTGTGTTTTTTTGCATTGATTACTTTTGCTTGGATTTTAGTATTTTTAGCTACGGGGTTTGTGTGGATGGTTTTGGAGTTTTGCCATGTGGTTATTGCTTAAATTTTTGCCTAAGTTTTGAATTATATTGAAATAAAGATTTTTTCTTGTTTACTATATGGCCTATAAAATATAGTATTGAAGTGGATGGTGTGATATAGTTTGTGACATTGTTTATGTTGTACTTTTGCTAGGTTTGGAGGGCATTTTAAATTTTTGAGTGTTGGCATAATTTTGTATATTATTGTTTTTTGTATTACTTTATTTTGCTTTCTTGCTGGTGTTTGGATTCTGTTGTTTAGTTTTTCTGCAAATGGCTGATGGGATTTTTCTATATTATTTCTACTTTTTGTTCTTTGTATGAATTTATTTTAATACTTATGTACTTAGAGATTTTGGATTTTTTCTTGTGTACTACATTCTCATATTTATTGTGGACAATAATTGCTTTTATATTATTTTTCTTTTTCTACTTTGAATTGAAGTTTTCTTTCATTTTACTATTCTTGTTTTTTCGTTTTCAGTATTTGATAGTGGTTTTGGTTTTGGCTTGTTTTTGTGTTTTGAAAATACTTTAAATTTTCTTACTAAATTTTGGCTTAGTTTTCAGATGGGATTAAATTTGTTGATGCTTAATTTTTATAGTAATTTTTTAGATTTATTTGTTTGTTTGCCATGTAGTGATTTTTTGGTCTAAGTACTTTTTCTCTGTTACAATTTATTGCTGATTTTATAGGAACAGTTGAATGTTAGCATTTGCCTATTGCATTGCACTTTGAGTTGTGTTCTACCTCTGTTGTACTTGTAACTTCCTCCATCTCAGTAAGACTTGAAATGAGCCTCAGCTCAGTGTGCCATTCCATTTAACAACTTTTAAATAAAATAAATAAAAGAACCAAAATGCTCTTATGACCTCAGTAATCTTTTTCATAAAGCATTTGTGTTTTAATAAGTAATTATTAAATTTCCATTGCAGATTTATTATTCTACCCTTGATGGAATCCATTCCATTATGACTATAGCATGGTGCATTTACTAGTGGCAGTAATTTCAGATGTAATTATATTTTGACAAACTTAATTGGGGAATAAAATATAATCCAATATTGAATGGGAATTTGTAGGTTTAAACCAATAAGTATATTGTTTAACTTATTTATTTTATCCCACCAAACTTCTATTAATACCTGATCTTAAAATTGGACAAAATGCAGGTTGTCTTTTTGTCTTCCTTAATGAGTCTAGTAGATTTATGTTATAGAATGTTATCTTAAACATGAATTCCCTCCATATTAATGGCTCTTGTCTTCCAAAAATATTAAACTATTGAGGATATTAGCCAAAGAATGACTGTAGTTTATGAAAGGAGCATAAACTTTTTTAATGAGTACATTTTTTTGAAATTTATCAATATGTATACATATAGATGGAACTGATGTTTGAAGCTTTTCCTCCTATAGTATGAATTCTAGCATGTAACCAACTAGTTCAATTCACCCTGTGACATAGCAGCTATACATACTTCTGGCCAGATGTCCACCAAAAACAAAAAACAAAAATATAATTAATTTACCTCTAGATCACCTATATGGGGAACCATAATCTATACAATACACTGTATAACATTAGTTTAGTTTAGTTTAGTTTCAAAATCCGAGACAAGATGGCCATAATGGCTCACCAGTCAGTATATTCTGAAAGCGCAGATTTGTCATTCAAGTCCACATAATCTATAATTTTTTCTAAACACAAAGATTCAAAGAACATGAATATCCATTTATTATAATCAAAGTCTCCTAAACTGAACCAATTCCATTTTTGATAAATTTTCCAATTAGTAGCCATGGAGAGAAGGGTGTAAATCTTCTTTTCCATTACATTTAAACCAATGTTTTCAAAGTCATTCAAAGCATAGAAACTTATTTTGAAAGGATGTTTATTTTTTAATAGTCCTTCCAACTACGTGTGTGTTTTTCTCCACCAAGCGTTAATCATATCACATTTCCAGAATATATGTGAAAATTCAGCAATCTGTCCACATTGATGACAACATTTCTTCCCTATATCAGACTGAAAATGAGAAACAATGGCAGGGTTATATATGCTCTATCTAGAATCTTATACTGTATACTTTTATTTTTGGCATATGTATATAGTTTATTGGCAGTAATCCCTAAATTATTCCAATTATGATTATATATTTTTCCCCATCTCCATTTCTTATTTTTATTTGGTTTTCAGCATTCTACATGTAAGCTGAGTATTCTCCAAATTTAGTATTTATTTATTTAGCTTTTGTTAACCAGGTAAGTACAGTAGACAAGACAATTTGCCTATTTTCAGGTACGATGATATATCTGGGTTATGATACTGGCATTTTTATTCAAATTGCTGTTCAAGTAAATATCACAGTCACAGTAAAGTAAACTTCACGTATCTTTTTTAATATAGTAAATTTAGAGTTTAGTATTGAATATAAATACCAATTATCAATCAGTTTAGCTACTGAAGGACATTCATTAAATGTATATAAAGGTATGAGATTCCATTCAAAAATAAGATCCAGCCAATTAATAATAATGGCATCAATAAAGGCTTTTTCCACTGTTTATATTCAGTTACAGACTTTGTTGATTAAAATTAAACAAAACATTCAAATTAAATAAGACATTTTTGGACTTTGCTCTGTTAGTCCAAATCTTGCAAGCTTTCTCTACACCCATAATTATGGTATCAGTGGCAGTTTGCAAGAATTGTGTATGTGATAGTATAATCTCTTGAACCACTGCATTTGGATCCTGTTTATGAAGAAGCCACTGCACCAAATAATTATAATTGCTCTGGGTGTCAATGCAATAATTACACTTTTCTGTCCATCTAAGTGCAATCTAAATTTTGTTCACTATATATTAAGTAAAATGATCTGGACAACCAATACCTCCTTGGTTTCTAGGAATTATTAATTTACACTATGCTATGTGAGGGAGGCACCTTGCCATAAAACTTTACAAATGTGCACTTTACTTGAGAAAGCTATTGGGAAATTCTCCTGCACAGCCTGGTACAGATACATTTGGAGAGGCATAATAGACATTTTCAGGGTTTCTGTTCTTCCCCATAGAGGAAAGGACAGGATTTCCCACATCTCCAATAACTTTATGATTTGTGTGTAAATATCATTAATATTTAATGTAATAGTTTCTTGAATGTCACCTGAAGAATTGTTTTGTACTATGCTTGATCTGTGCTGTAATGGCATGATGCTGAACATTAAAGCTGTTGAACCAAACTGAACCAGTAAGGATTATACCAAGATAATGCATATTTTGTACTGTCTTGACAGGAGAAAGAATTAAAATAGTATCCATACTTAAAGGTGTAATAGGCAGGATCAGCAATTTAGATTGATTCAGTTCAAAGCCAGAAACTGCAGAAAAAATGTATATCTCAACTAAACTTGTGGGCTATGACACTTGAAGATTTTTGTTATCAGCATCTTATGTATTCTTCAAGTAAATGACTGCACCATTTACTTGAAGGATAAACTTAAGGGCCATGTCCTCCCACTTACACCCCCTGACAACAGCTCCAAATGCTAGCAATTAAAATAATCCTGGGCCAGCAAGAAAAATCCATCACCATAATACCCATTTATATCCCCCACTTGACCAGGCCTCCAGCTTTCAAATGATCACCGACTACCTCAGTAACCTCCTCACCTACTAAGACAGTGGTTATAGGTGACTTCAATGTAAATTGGCTTGTCCCTGAAGCAGATCCTTATAAAGATGCACTAGCAGCTATTGACATCACCCAGGTGGTACCCACCTTACATGGATCAATTATAGGACCGGCTGCAGCTCCTCCTGCACTTGATTCTCACCACTCACCCTAGAAGAATCTCTAACACCAAAGTCCTGCCAGACTCACTGAGTGATCACTCACCAGTTATCTGACAATGGTCCAATAGGATGCCCAAATTACAGGCTAAATTCTCCTACCAGCGAATATTAAAAAAAAGCAAAGCTCCCACAACTTCAGACCTCACTTGCATAGATTGACTGGTCCTCCCTAGACTCTATGAACAGCACTGATCATGGACTAAACTACTTCATTATGTGGTTTAATGAAGTTTGTGACAAGTTTGCCCCTTTTAAGAAAAGAAAACTAAGAGGATCCTCTAACTCTTGGATTACCCCAGCTCTAATAACCATGATGAAGGACAGGGACAGTATCTGGCTCCATGCATTAGCCTCTGGTTTGCTGACTGACTTGCAATGCTACAAAGCAGCCAGAAAACTCTGTACCCAGGCAGTATGTAGAGCCAAACAAGATTATTAAAAATGTGAGCTCATAAACTCATGGGGAAATAGCAAAGATTTTTGGGAAAACATCAAAAAACTCACAGGGAAATCCAATAAATCCTCCCCTACTATGATCGAGATTAATGGCACTATTATTCAGGACCATAACTTAATTGCAGACACTTTTAATGTCACTTTTACAGATCTTAGTGGTGTACTCCCCCAGACATTTTCAGCTAATCCACCTTGCCTGAGCTCCCTCACTCCTTGTCCTTGGCCTCTCCAATGAGGTTACCAACTGGTTTGAAAGTTACCTGATGGGTAGGTAACAACAAGTTAAGATTGGGAACACTCTATCCATCAGCCTCCCAGTGTGATCTGGGGTAGCCCAAGATCTATCCTTGGTCCACTATTTTTTAGCCTCTTCATTAACAACCTCCTAGCAGCTTGCAACAATAAAATGATCCTTTATGCAGATGATGCCATCCTCTTTTCTATTCACACTGACCCAATCCCTCTATCCTATGACCTACAGGCACATTTCAGCCTTGTTGAAACATGGTTTGATCAGCATAAACTGCTGATGAACTATAAAAGAACCAAGGCTATGCTGTTCTGTAACCCTCACAGCAAACATAGAACAACCAGCTTAACTATCCTGAACAAACAACTCCTCCCACTCGATCACGTGCAGGAGTTCAACCTTGGAATTACACTGACAGCTCCCTTTCTTATAAAGCTCATGTTAGTCTCATCTCCAAAACCATAAACTTAAGGTTAGGAATCCTCTACCACCATCACCACTACCTGACCACTGAGGCCATGTGCATAGCTATAACTAGCTCAGTCCTGTCCATAATTGACTATGGGCTAGTTTTCTATGGGTCTGCAAAGGATATCTCCTTAAAAAGAATCAAGACTGCATTGAATAAGTGCTGCTGGCTTGTGACAGAAGTGGGTAAATGAAGGCATACTGTACTCGTGAACGCTATAAACATTCTAACAGGCTCAATCTTAATGGGAGGATAGGCTACCAGACCTGACTCCTAGCAAACAAAATTTACATCTGCCTTACCCCATCAGCAACACATGCCTTTATGTTGCCCACCCCAAACACTCAGTGCACATGCAGTGCTAACAAATCCTCTTACCTGGTTCCCTTCTGCTGAACCTCTCAAGCCCATTGCTCCTTCTGTGTCAAGGCTCCCTCCTTGGTGAATAGGCTCACCCCAGAAGTCTCTGCAGAGAATAAGCTAGGCCCACACAAACGCAAACTACACCATCACCTCACTAATCTCAGCAGGTGTGACTGCACCCACTAGAATTACTCACAGCTCCTTCACTTATTAAGTCCCCTCTGCTACTTAATCCTCTCCTTTTCCCACTCTCTCCACACTCACTCTCCTTCCCTTCTTCCATTCTCACCATGTTTGTTCATCTCTGTCTTTCCTTTCTCTGTACCCCTTCCCTGCTGTTTACCTCCTTCCTACCAGTCCTTTCCTTCCCTCAATCCTACCTTCCTCTCCCCTAACCTTACTCCACAGCTTCTCCTCCTCTCCACACACTTTCCCTTGCACTTTTGCAGCCACCAGCACTTAAAATGACAAAGTCATAACTGATGACTGCCTCATACCCCATACCAACTCTCCACCCCTATACTTTTTACAAGTTGTTCTGTATCATATTTTTTGTTCTATGATTGTATCTATCCTATATGTAATTTTACATTGTTCACATCTGTTCCACTCTTGTTGTTTTGTTCCACAATTATATCTGACATGGAACCTTTGTAAAAGAACCTATGGTTCATAGGTATTTGTAATCCTAGTACTCAATAAATAAATAAATACAAATAAACATCATCAGTATATACATTTAATTTAGTATATTCTGAACCAGTAGAGACTCCTATTAATATGTTTATTGTCTCTAATTCAATTCAACAGAGGTTCCAAACATAATATAAATAACAAAGGGGATGAGGGACATCTTTGTCTCACCCCATTTAATAACCTCAAAGGATCAGATAAATAGGAAACCTGATCAGTGGAGTGTGATATAACTTTTGTAGTATAGACTTAAGTGGAAATCCCCATTGTTTCAGACACAAAAACATGTAGTCTCATGACAGTAAGTCAAAAGCATTGGTATCGTCTAAAGCAACCAAAATGTTTTCTTCTTCTATTGTCATATATGATTTAGATGAATACAAAGGAATAATCTGCTGAACATGTTCCAATCCTTCAAAAATATTACAGCCCTTAATGAATCCTTTTTGTTTAAATTGAATGTGTATAGATATTTATTCCTGAATACAGTTTACAATCAGTTTTGTAATAATTTTATAATCTATATTTAACAGCGATATCAGGCGATAATTTTCTGGTTTATTTTTTTCTTCATTTTCCTTCAATAATAATATAATGATGGAGTCATTTATGGAATTGGGTATCTTGTCTGAAAAAATTATCTCATCCATCATTAATTTTAACTGATATATGAGCTGGTCTTTAAAAATTACATAAAATTTTAAAGTAGAGCCATCTAGGCCAGGAGTGGAACCTTTTTTTTTTTTAACCAGTGATGGCTAAATTAATTTAATTAATAGAAAAGGGTTTCTTACTTATTTAGAGTTTGGGTATTTTAGCTTTTTGAAAAAACTCCATTATCATTCCTTTGGGGCATCTGTATTCTTTATTGTAGATTTTATGGAAGAACTTTATAAATTCTGCTGAATTTAGCTTGTCTGTGTAAACTTCCTCCCTTGCTCTGTTTTAATAAAAGCTATGGCATTCCTTTCTTTTTTGTCTTTTAAGGTGTAAGATAAGAGTCTACCTGTCACCATAAAAATGGTTTCTTTTTAATCTTCAAAGGATCTTTCTCAACTAATATTAATAATTGTTCATTCTTTTACAGTTTTGAAGTTCAGTGTTAGTTTAAGTATCGAAACCGAGTTCTATTAATTTAAGCTCTACTCATTTAATTTCTTCTTCTGATTCGTAAGTCTATTCTTTGTTGTTTTTTTTTAATTTGATATGTGATAATAACACCTCTTAGGTGGGCTTTAAAATCATCCAATTTAATTGCCATAGACAACTCAAGAAGGTTATTAAATAATCAATATTCCTCTATAGTCTGTTTTATTACACTAATAAAGTTGTGATCCTGTAGTAAAGTGTTGTGAAATCTCCATAAGGGAGTATGTGCTCTATCTAATGTAGGAATCATTTGAATAGACATCATTGTGTGATCAGAAACAATTATATCAGGGATAATTGGGTTAAACATCATGGTAGTCATAGTTTTGTTTATTAAAATAAAATCTATGTGACTGCACATTTTTAAATATTTGGACCTAAAATGATATTCCTTTTTCAATGGATTTCTATCCTGCCATGGGCCAATCAATGGATTTCTTAGCATGAAATGGTTCAAGGATGAAGTAGAATAGTAATCATTATTAATTGGTTTTGAAGTTTTATTAAGGTGAGTTGCCAAGGTAGAGCTCCAATTCCCTGCCAGTATATTGTATATATGCAGTTGAGGGCCATAATGTCCTTCTTCAATTTCAATAAAAAATCCTCATCTGGAATAAAAGGCCCATATACTGACCCTAACAAAATTTCTGTGCCATTTATTTCTCCTTTAACTAAAATGTATCACCCATCAACCCCTTTTATTTGCTGACTACATTTGAAATCTATTAGTTGCAAAAAAAACTCTGTTAATGCATCAGTTAGGGTTAAAGCAACAAAAGTAGGGAAATGTGGTGTTAGTTTTCCAACTTGATTTCATTTCCCTTTCATCTTGCATATTAACACTTCTGGCAGGCATCAGGAATGTGAGATGGGGTCATCAGCCCTAATGCTCACCCCATTCCATGAGTAAATAAGCTGAAATGGGTACAGCATTGGAGAATGGGGTGAGCATTAGGGCTGATGACCTAAGCCACACCCCGACACCTCTAGGTGTGTGCAGGGTTGGGGTGAGGTGGGTTGTTAGGGTTGGAAACCCTAACACTATGTTTCCTTACTTTTGTAGCTTTAACCCTAACTGATGCATTATTGGAGTTCTTTTTTTCAACTCTGTTTCCCTTCAGACACCAGATGACAAGGCATCTCTGAGGCAGGGACCCACTCAGCCTCACATCTACTGCCTGCCAGAACCCCTTCCCCAACCAAGGAATCAGGTGCTTGGTCCCCCCGTCCCACAGGCCCCATACAGGAGGAGGAGGGTGGACCATGGAGAGTCAAGTCGGGGCTGGAGTCGGCATTAGGTGTGTGTGGGTTTGGCTCTAGAGCTCTGCTGTCACCTTCCTCCAGCCAGGATTTTTCCACCTCAGTTGCCCCTCGAGGCAAGGATGTTTAATGACTTCTGCATGAAGGACTCAATCCCACCCCTCTGCTGATGTTTGAAGTCACCTTGCCCCATTAGCAGATCACTCCTGTCATTCCCCGTCTCCACCAGAGTGCTGCATCCTCACAGACACACCCAGGAGAGGAGAGCAGTCTTCCAGATGCTCAATCTTCTCCTCCTGCCCACCACTGGTTCCCAGAGTCTGCTCCCAAACTCCAGTTGTTGGCATGGCATGAGGTGTGGCATCCAGTGCCTTAACTCTCAACACCACCGGACTGGTTTGCATTAATGGAGTTTTTTGCAACTAATTTTCTTACTTTTTGAGATAGAATAATTAAATACTTATTTCCCTGTGGGGGCATGGGGCCCAGAGGACCCTACGATCCCATCCCTCCAAAGATGTGTATATGTATATAACTGTGGAAGCACAGGGCCCTCCGGCCCCTGCGCTTCTATTTATAGTACAGCAGTGATCAAATTGTCAACATAGCCATGTTATTACCCCACCTCATGTACCCAATGCAGAAAATATTCAAATCCCCACCAAAACATAACTCTACAGAACCGGAATGCCATTCTGCACCTCAGGTGCGAAAACACATTTTGACAAGGATTTGAAAAATGACAGTTGTGACATACATGGGGTGGGGTAATTAGAAGGCTATGTTGAAAATTTAGGTCAAAAAAATTTAAAATTCCAAAAGTTAGATGTGTGCATAGTGAAATTGCAATGAATGGTCATAACTTTGCCATTTTTAACAACTGTGATCAGACATTTTTAATATAGTTTTATTTTGATTCTACCTAATGAACAATATGACTGTCATTACATAAATCCTGCCCTAAAGGTGATTTTACCAACTGATCACAAAATCACCTTCTGGTGGAGTTGCCTAATGACAGTCCTACTGCTCATGAGATAGGGTCCCCAAAAGGCCATGTTGAAAATTTGGAGTCAAAATCTCTAAAGATGCCAAAGTCATGCATAAAGGTTGAAACCCCACTGAAATATACATTAAACCTCATTTACCTTATTTCTTATATTGCAGTCACCAGTTCCAGTAGCAAGACATGTTTTCGATCAGGAGAGTGGATCTCAAACCTAGGACCTATTCAGGTGAATGAGAGGTGTAGGGTGTCAAGGGGTCTGTGGGGAGTGTGGCACAGTGGGAGTTCTTGTGGGTTGTATGACTGTGATTGGTGATGGACTTTTTTTTTTTACAGGTCACAAAAAATAAAGACATCAAGGAATGGTTTTCTTATTTATAGCAGCAAACAGACATGGGAGGGTGGCAGGATGCCACTAACCACCAACCAAATCACAAAATGAGCATCAGGCATTGGGGCGGAAGGCCACAATATATACAGATGCAATACATTTTGTTGCATTTGTGATTTCCGACCTGTACAATCAGTACTCATGTACCCTATCCCATCATGCCTAAATGATCCAACCCTTTTAAGCAGCTCAAGTCTGCATTCCACATGCCCTCCCCATCACCAAATGTCACCCCTAGGTCCTGCCCTGTGTCATTCACCTTCAGAGCCTATAAAGATAGCCTCATTATGAGTGGGCGAGTGGGCAAATCCTTTGTGCAGCAATGCAAGTCCACAGTGTCCCTGTAGTCCTTGGTGTTTTCACCTGCAAACCAATGAGGAGAGGGCTGCAGAAAATGTTACCCTTTGCCCCTGCATCTCTTCAATGTGGCTGCTCTTCTGTGGTTGGGATCCATTGCAAGTTGCTTTTATCAGTTTAAATTTGACATTGCCAACTCGTCATGGGTATTTTCCTAAAAGATACCTCCTGGTATTTTCAGCACAGACCTAGCAAACACAGAATGGTCAGCCACTCTGTTCCTGAAATGGGGACCATGAGCCAAAAAGTCCCATCAACCAATCTCACCAAAAATGCCATAATGTCAAAGTGATCACCTCAAAAAACAAACCATGGTGACTGCTCGCAGCAGTCAGATCGCAACGAGCCTTCTTTCAAGTTCTTTCAGGGCACCATCAATAATAATGGCTTTAGTAGTATAAAACAATTAAAACAGAACTCTCAGTAACACAAGCCATGAAAGGAGGCAACAGCACTAAAATGGGATGGAGCAGAGCAGCAGCACCACAGCCATCTTACTGCTCCACATTCCCCCAACTGTAAATCGACAGATGCCCTATTTCACAGTGTAACAGACACATAATGAAAAGTTGTGCCACAAATTGCAGGGAAAACAAATGGTATTTCATGAAACACTGAGTACTTTTGCTCCAATTTGCAGCAAAACACCCCCATTGTTTCAAGAAAATAGTGCCGCAATTTGTGGCAGTAAAATTCTGCAGATAAAATACCCATATTTCTGGTCATTATTTGGGCAAACTGACCACAGAATCTGATTCCTTGGACCCCGATTAGGTAAACACAATTGTTGGTGTTTTCCAAGTCTATGTATTTTTTGAAGTATTTAAATTTATGTGCCTCACTAACTGAAAACAAGATGGCGGAATCTCAAAACAAGATTCCACATTTGCTGCAATAAATACTGCTTTCGCAGCAACAAAACAGTTGTTTTGCATGGCACATCTAACGTTTCCCATAGGAAGTAATAAGAAAATTAAACTTTAATAACATTTGAACAGATTAATATTTTTTCAGCAAACCTTCTAAAGGCACATCTGTGACCCAAGACCTGTATACTCTGCAAAGTTCAGACCACAACTCCACACAGTTTTGAGAAATGGCATGACAAAGAATTTACACAAAAAGATAAATTTTACATTTGTTGATGTTCTGTATCTCTGCACTCACACATCCAACTAAAACAAAGCTTGCCACATTCAGAGATCTTTGGTCCCTAATTGCACATGCAACATTTCTGTGAATCGGTGGAATGGTTGCAAAAGTTATTATAGTGAAAATGTGGAGTTTAACATAGAAGTGACCATTGAATTCTAACTCTAGGGGCACAACTGCACCCCTATACCTCTAGATATCAAAAGTGCTATGCTGCTGCTGCTACTATTAGAACCAGCTGCTTGATAAATTTGTCCTACCCAAGATCTTTAAAAATTTTTTAATATTACTATATATTAAATGTGTTTCTTGTAGACAAAGAATTCTAATCTGATGTAACTTTGCATATTGTAACATCGTATTTATCTTTCTGTAATTACTTAAACCATTCATGTTTCATGTAGCAATTGTGATATCAATATTCTCTTTAAGGACCCCATACTTATCTGGATATATTTAAATTCTATGCCCTAATTCTGGCCAGAGTATGGTTAATATGGTGATGAAAAAATCTTCACCCATTTTAAACATAAATTATATTGCCCTCTCACTTTGAAACAGGCAATTGGTATCCAATACCCAATGGATACCAGGCACTGGTTTCATTTTCTATCAGCAAAACAGTAAGACATTCACAGAAATAAATCTGATAATTGTGGTCTTAATTTTTTCTCAGCTGGTTCTGCGATTACAAAGACATGTTGTTTGCCATTGATAGTAAACCAAAGCTTTGCAGGTATCAGAACAGATGATTTAAAACCTTTTTGCCACAAAAGTTTATTCAAAATTTCATATTTTCTCCTTTCATTAACTGTTTTGTATGGTAAATCTTGATAAATGGCAATAGTGGCACCTTTCACAAAATTTAAGTCCCCTTTAATAGAGTTAATGTCCCCCAGCATGATGCTAACCCAAGCGGGGGTTGGTTCATTTTGAGCTACCTTAAGAGTTTGAGTTGTATGGTTTGAAGTTGGTCTTTAATGCAGACACACTGACCTTGTTCGGGTAGTGTTTGAATAGCTAAAACTCCACGTTGGTCTGAGCATTTTGTACACCTTTATGGTTTTTATCTGGGTTTATAGCAACTTCAAAATCTACTCTTAGATTCCATATCTGACTCTGCAGATACAAATTCTGCTTCTGTAATTAAATAGGTTGCCCCCACTCCTTTCTTTACCATCAGGATATTATGTGATTCAGATGTCTCAGAATTAATAATATGAGCAAACTTAATTAATCCTTTACTTGTGCTTTGTTCCTCACATTCAGGCTCTGTACTTTTAAAAATAGTATTAGAGTTTATTATTTCTGCCCGGACATTTTCCATCTCCAAATTGTTTTCCTGCTGATTTGAATTTAAATTTCTCTCATTTTGTGAAAGTTTGGGACTCAAAGGATTATCAATGTTCAAAGTGGGGATTATACCAAAATAAAATGATCTTGTTCAACTTGTGGTTGGTTTGTTCTTGCTTGATATTACTTTTGGAAGTTTCCTTATGCATCTTCAGTCCCTCTTTATTTAAATGTTTTTTGTTTCTGTTCTTCTGCTCCACTACAGTAAGGGTAGAGTGGGCACTTATTACATATTACTATTATTATTATTACATTTGTATTCAGATATGGTCAAAGGGGATATCTGCTGTCACCTGGAGGGGTAACACACATTAGTATGGTGGGGTACACCTGGGGGCACACACACACACACACACACACATATGCACAAGGCTGTAGGGGCCCACACCGTCAGCACCCACCTAGTAGCCATCCACCACCCCCACCACTCATGGCCAGTAGGTCATCCATGTTGGAGTGATCAAGCACATAGATGTCGTGGCAGGACCCAGGGTACATCACACAGATGTTGATGATGCAGCCATGGGGCATCACACACGACCTGACAGTTAATGCTGTGGAAGCACTTCCTATTGCGGTATGCCACCTCATCCACATAGGGGGACAGTATTGGCACATCTGTGCCATAAATAATGCCCATTGTATTCGGCATCCCATGCATGGTGTAGAATGCCTCTGTCATGGCCTGCTGCACCTGCTGTGTGGCTGGGAACCATATGTGGGTCCCAATATCCTGCAGCAGTGCATCTGTCACCTGATGCATGGCCCATGACACAGATGACTGACACCTGTCGCATCACCGCACACATGCTAGAAGGACTGGGTGGCATAGTAGGACAGTGCACACAGGACCTTGGTCTCCACAGACATCATGGGAATGCCGTGTCTAAGGCTGGTTGCTGTCACAGACCATGTCACACAGTAGTGCCACCATCCCATGGTCCACCCGGAAGCAGTCCATGCACTCCATCACCCTCTGGTCTGATGCCAGGAGCCATGACCGATATGTGTGTGGCCTGTTCTAGCTCAGTGTGCATGTCTGCCTGTGACAGCTGCATTAAGCAGGGCCATTCAAGAGCACCCATGTGCACATCATGCTACACCTGGACATGCCTCCAATATCCTACAGGCTGTCCTGTGGAAGTGCTGTGCATCCTTCTGTGCATGCAGTGTTTTGTTGCTGCCTAACAGGGTCACCACTGTGCATGGACTGTGACCCCAAGTCATGTCCTGTGAGGGTGGTGACCAGCATCGTGCTGTGTGCCGTCCACTTACTACAAACAGGATGGCAGCAGCAGGCTGAATGTGGTGCGGCAGTGGCAGGTTTGTCACTTACCCACAGAAGTAATGGAGGATGGCCGCATGGTATTATCAGGACAGCCTTGAGGGTAGAGCCGTATGGCAGGTGATGGAGCCACTGGAGATGGGTCTGGTGCCTGTTGGGGCATGCGTGGGTGTGGGTCCTCCATTGTCCACATGGTGACTGATGACATGCATTTTGTGTTCCTGCAGATTACAAGGGGAGGGCTGGGGAATTTGCAGCTGAGTGCTGCAATCTCTGTGATAGTGGTGGGACTGGCCACAACTGCACCTGGATTTCATCGCCCTACATGTCAGTGGCTAGGACATCTATTATAAGGATGACTAAGGAATGTACTGGCATGTTCTGGAGCTCACAAAGGTAGGTCTGGCTACTTACATTGGGGACTGTGGGTTGGCGTGTCATGAGTTTCCTGAAAAGGACTGATGTGCCTCTCTGTGTGTATTTCTATGCTAGGGTTACCATGTAAGCCACTATGGAGGATGCTCCTAGGATTGTGAGCAATCACTGACACAACCCGGAGAGGTCCTCAGAGGATTTGGAGGTGGAGAACGAGGCCATCTAGAGATGCTATGACATGGTCCCTGGGCATGGATGGTTGCCCAATCATGTTATGTGCTGTGTGTCAGGGGGAGGGAGGTTGTGCTGTACTGCTCTGTGCACCCTTTATACCACAGTAAACACAATGTTCAGTGCACCTTTGTGTCCATGTTCTCCTCTGTGTCTCCTGTCACTTCAGTGCTGGGCATGAGGGGTTCCCAGTGGTTTGGTTGGCTTGCTGTACTGTGTTGGACAATCCTTCAGTGTCTCTTTGCTGCTCCCTTCCCCATAGTGGCTGTGTGCTTATGTGTTGCCACAGCTCCATGTACTTGCTATGTGGTACGTCAGGTGGGGTCGTGCCATGTGCATGTGTAGTTGTATGTGTCTCTGACTGGGCAATGACCCCTGTAGGGGTTCTTCACCATGTGTAGGGGTTGCAAACAGCTGGGGGTAGGGCCCTGTATGCTGCCGCCATTCTGTCATCTTGTCAGCCATGGCCTTCTTGGTGGCTGCCCTCCTGTGCCCATAGGCCTGCACCATGGGAGGCAGTGTCCTGTGTTTCACTGCTGGTGCCGTCCTGTACCTGAAGCCCTGATCTGCCCTCCTGTGTATACCTGTGCCCATTGCATGCTGGTGGGTTGGGGGGCCGTCTTGTGGCTCCACTGTTTGATCTGCTGTCTGACACTGGGTGGGCTGCAGTGTTGGGCATGCCCACCTGTCTTCTGCATGGTCACTGGCTGATGCCAGTGTCTGGCAATGCCATTGCCTACTGCCCACTGCCCATGCTGTGTGCTGCCATGGGTCATGGCCCTGGCCAACCTTGCTGCCCTGCTGGTATGGGCCTTGGCAGGCTGCCCTGTCAGGTATGTCTGTGCCACCTGGGACCTCCCACGCATCAGAGTTTAAGTCTACCCCATTGGGGCATCTAACCACACATGCTTCCACACATGTATTGCAGTCATAATAGCTTTTGTGCATGTGCGTGGCATGATGGCATGGCCCCTGCTGTGCAGGCCCACCCCTCCACATGTGTGGTGGGTGCGTGGCATGAAGGACCTTCTGCAATGCCCACGTGCACTGTTGCACGCCTTCCATGCATGCTGCCTGTGCCATTGCACAGAGTGTGCCATGCGTCCATGGTGTTGCACATTGCCTACATGCCATGCACACATTGGAGAATCCCCCCATTGTAACTACAATGCCTTGTTATGTACATCTATATATTGTATTAGGTGCTATACTGCAGTCACCACTACTAAATTAGGAGACTACTCCTCTCAGTAAGAAAAATGTAAGTTAACTTTATAATGTACCAAGAATTCCTCACTGCTGTTTATAAATCAACCTGTTAGCTGTTATACTGCTGTAACCATTATCAAAATAAAAGTTAGCTGATTTAACAAAAAAGGGACTACTTTATGTCCAAATGCAGTTACAAAAATAAATGATATTTTTTTTAAAACAAGGGACTACTTTATGTGCAAATAAGAACATACATAACAACATAAATAAGACCATGAGAATGTGACAGCAGATGGGGATTACTTGATCCATCCAGTCTGCCCATGTGTTTGTTTGTTTGTCTACCCCCCTAGGGTATACTTCTTTGTTTCAGTATCCCACAATGCCTATCCCAAGATAGCTTGAATTCTGTAACCATCTCTGCCTCCACCATCTCCTGTGGCAGTCTGTTCCAAGGCTCCATGACCCTTTCTGTGAAGAAGAACTTTCTGACATTGCTCTACTAAATGTCTGTTGTGCCCTCTGGTAAGTGCCTCTTTATTCTCATTTAAGAGGCTCAGCTCCTGTGTTGAGTTGATTCCTTTGAGGTATTTAAAAGTCTCTTTCATGTCTCTCCTGTCTCTTCTCTGTTCCAAGGAGTACAGGTTTAATTGCCTAAGTCTAGTCTCGTAGGGTTCATGGTGGAGGTCTTGGACCATCTTTGTAGCTCTTCTTGCACCAACTCTAATCAATTTATGTCCTTTTTAAGGTGCAGTCTCCAGAACTGGACGTAGTACTCCAGGTGAGGCCTCACCAAGGACCTGTACAATGGGACTATCACCTCTTGCTTTCTTCTTGTAATACCCCTGCCGGTGCATCCTAGGATGTTGCTATTTTTTTGTGATGCCTTCTCACATTGCCTTCCTACCTTTAGGTCATTTCATATCATGATTCCAAGGTCTTATTCAAGGTCGGTGATGGCTAATGTTTTACCTTCTAATGAGTAATTTGTCACTGGGGTCTTTTTTCCAGGTGCATGACTTTGCATTTTTTGGCATTGAGCTTCAATGCAGTTATAATAATAAATTATAATGTTTTTGAAAGCAGTTTTACATTTTTTTTTATTTTACAGCTTTAACAATTTTTCTACATGTTATAATTTATAATGGAACTCATGTGTAATTTAGTGACTGCTCTGCAGATAGAAGGAGGGATCAGTTCTAGCCAGGGTAAGTGAATAGTTTACAATGGAACTTATGTAATTCAGCCACTGCCCTACAGATGGCAGTAGTGAGCATTACATTTTACTCTAAGATCTTTGCAACTGTTCAATGGATTTGTATGAAATTTTGCACAGGCTGTCTCATTATGCAGATCCCTTGATGTACCAACTTTTGTTCTGGTTGGATGTGCAGATTCCGAGATGTGGATGCAAAAAAACATAAAAAATCAGTTTTCTGCCTTTTTTGTCATCACTTTGCACCCAGATGGTTTGGAATTTTGGTCTGAAATTTCAGGGTAGAAAGGGCATGGCCCTCAGATGTGCCTTTGGTTTAGTGAAAAGCATTAATCTGTTCCAAAGTTATTAGGTGTGTGTAAATCTCACAACACACCACCTGTCATGCATTATTGCTTAAATGGAACTCACGGGTAATTCAGTGATTGCCCTACAGATGGCAGGAAGGATCAGTTCTAGCCAGGTAAGTGTATAATTTATAATGGAATTGTGTAATTCAGTGACTGCCCTACAGACGGCAGTAGTAAGCATTACATTTTGCACTTTAATATCTTTGCAACCATTCAATGGATTTGCATGCAATTTTGTATGTGTGGTCTCATGGGGGTAGATCTCTTCATGTGTCAAGTTTTGTTCTAGTCAGATGTGCAGATTCTGAGATGCAGATAGTGAAAAAATATAAATTAATCTCTATTTTTTTTTTTGTCATCACCTTGCACCCAGATGGTTTGGAATTTTGGTCTGAAATTTTCAGGGTAGAAAGAACTTGGCCCACAGGTGTGCCTTTCACTGGTTTGGTGAAAAATATTAATCCATTCCAAAGTTATTAATAGGCAGGTTTAAGTCTCACAACACACCACCTGTTGTGCATTACTGCTTAAATAGAACTCATATGTAATTCAGTGTCTGCCCTACAGATGGCAGGAGGGATCAATTCAAGCCGGGAAAGTGTATAATTTATAACAGAACTCCTATGTAATTTAGCAACTGTCCAACAGATGGCAGGAGGGATCAGTTCTAGCCAGGGTAAGTTATGATTCATAATAGAACGGTGTAATTCAGCAACTGCCCTACAGATGGCAGCAGTGAGTGGTAAAATTTGCAATTTAATATCTTTGCAACCATTCAACAGATTTGCACTAAACTTTGCATCTGTAGTCTCATGGGGTAGATCTCTTGATGTGCCAAGTTTTTTTTCTAGTCAGATGTGTGGATTCTGATATGCGGATAGTGAAAAGAACGTTAAAACCCACTGTTTTTTTTTACTGTTTTTTTAGTCATCGCATTGCACCAAGATGGTTTGGAATTTTGGTCTGAAATTTTCAGGGTAAAAAGGGCTTCACCCAGAGGTGCTTTTCATTTGTTTGGTGAAAAAAATATGAATCCATTCCAAAGTTATTAAATGCTCAGTAAGCACTTCAAAATACTGTAGCTGTATAATGAGACATGACTTAGACACCTAGGCCCAGATATTCAAACTGTGCCCAAAAAGTGTGCAATAGCAGGAGAAAGTGCAAGTCCATTGTGCCCATGCACAAGAGGCATGATATTCAAAAAGTGAGCTGGCCAAACTGTGCCTTCAGCCGACGACTGAATATCGACCACCCTGCCATAGTGCAACTATGGAGGGAAGCTGAGCAGATCTGATGTGCCATAGCGTAAAAAGGGATGTGCAGCTGAGCAGTCCAGAGGCACCATCGCACAACCAGGGATGCCCCCCAGCAGCAGAGCAATGCAGCTACACAACCAGGGAGGTAGGGGCCCACCACCCATGCCATAGATGGGCACAGGAACACAAAGCAGAACAGACATCATCCCCCCACACCCCATGCACTGCACAACTGGGGGAGGGCTGGAATAACCACTGGCCCATGGAGACAAGCAAACAACCCAAAGCTGGGCCATGGAGCCCCATCACACCCCCCGGCAAGCTGTGACTGGCACACAAGGAGGGCTGACCACCCTGTGCCACACCATCCCCCCAATACAGAGCACACCCTGCACTGTGACCCCTAGACACCCTGCCCAGGAGCAGCGACCACCACTGCAGGAAACCCCATGCATGCCATCACCCCCACTGTGACACTGCAACTCTGTGCACCACAGAACCATGCAAGGCAGCCCCACCATGAGCGCCCATTAGTGGGTGGCAGCACACAGCTATGCAACAACAGCATAAACAGTGCCACCATGCACAGTCCCCCCGAGGTACTGCTGAAAGACCAACCATGCGTCGACACAGGAGGTACCCCACACGTGACAGGGCTTGCCCCAGACACCACCACCGGTGGTACAGCACCCTGCACAGTATCCCAATGACACACCCACCCAGCACTGGCCACAACAGCCAGCACAGACACCCACAGTGGTGCATGGAAGCATGCACCACACCAGATGCCACACAGTGCATGGACAGACACCCACCCATACCCAAGGGCACAACACAGGGATGCAGTGGCAGGTCAACCAAGCCCCCAGCGTGGGCCCATGTAAACTGTGTACACACAATCAACAGTCCTCCATGGCACTGGAGTGCCAGCCACCCTGCACAGGCCTGTGGACCTGTACGCCACCAGCATTTCCCGGAGCACAAGTCACAGACAGTGGGGCACATCCCCTGCAACACACACAAGGCACAGCATGGAGGTGGGACAACAATTGTGGAGGCCACAGTGTCACCCAAGGCAGACATGCACCACACCAGTGACAGAAGGCAACCCAGCAGTGTGACAGGTACAGTGGCTGACCTGCATGGACTGCCACCACTGACATGCCAAGGGACTTGCAGGTCACAGACATGCATATGTGTCAGCTGCACAGGCCATGGATGGGCTGATAGGGGTGCCATGGACACAGAGCACGCACCATGGACCACTGCACACAGTCATCCAGTGCACAGGGAACAACACACACACCACAGACACTGACTGATAGCTACCCCCACACCATAGTCACCTCCACACGGACACACACACATACCCATGACCGCACACCCCTGATGCCATGCACACCACTGCAGCTGAGCACCTATAGCCCACTGCAAATCAGAGACCACCATGGTATTCATATCAAAATAACTGTATTGAAATAACATAAAAAAGTTAACTATTTACAAAATATATACAAGGTGGGGGAGGGCCACAAACAAGGTGGGGTGGGTAAGGGTAGGGTGGACAAATGGGACAGGAAAGGAGGGGTGTGAGGGTGGGTCCAGGGGGTAGGGATTTCAGGGGCAGAGGGACTTGTGGCCAGATGCCGCTTCCACTCTGGCTCCATCTCTGTCAGTGCCTCCACTAGGTTCTCGTGTCTCGATCCTGCGGAGGATGTCGAGTGATGCCCTCGCCACCTGCAGGATCTCCGCGGCGCCTCCTGATCTCTCGGAGCTGGCGTGCACCTAGGACAAGGGAGCACAGTCAATAGGTGTGAATGCACAGCCCCATACAGCCCGCCCACTGTGCATGGTATACGGCCGTGGGACATACCTCTGTGATGGTGTGTGATCACCCATAGTGATCATGTCCACATGACCTGCCCACCCAGGTGCATTACAGCCATGCAGAATGCTGCACACACCCACCGGCCAAGTCACGCACAGCACCACTGTGGCCATTTAGTGATATGGCTATGTGGTGCAAAGGCAGTGGCACAGCCATGTACCTGGTGCATGCATGGACCACCATCAATGCACTCCTAGACATGCATTGCCACTGGACAGTGTTGACTGTAACAAGTTGCGTGCATGGCAGTGGTGTCGATGGATGGTGGCCATGCCCCGCTGCCCACCCTGTTACACAGCATGCAATAGTAATCATGGAGGTATGGCACTCACCATCATTGGGCCAGTCCATTGGGCAGTGTGGACCCTCGCCCTGCCTGGCTTTCCTCTGTTCTTCATTCTGCTGCAGATCACGGGCAAGGGCTGTTCCTCCGGTCTGTGTGCAAACATGGAGAGAGGAACATCAGTACAATCTCACAGCAAAGCCCCTGCCCCAGGTGTGTGCCCTCCCACCCAGCCAGACCCACCCACCCCACACCCTGATAACACCACCAGAGCCAACCCCAGACGGTCCCTCCCCATGTGCTGGACACATACAACTGTGATACCCATATGGAAGATAAAAGTGTGTTGATGTAACACCTACCTGACTGTGGCACTGTGCCCCTCCTGGCACGTGCCCGCAGGTGGGCTAGCAGCTCCGGCTCCCTCCGCTGCAGGTCCTCATACCTGTGGCGGCACTGTTCTGTGCTTCTCCCCCATCCAGTGGCCTCCTCAAGTGCAGTGGCCACCTCCTCCCACACCTGGCTCCTGCACCTGTCCAGGGGTGCCTCCCCAAACAGTGGCCCATGGTGTGGCTCCACAATGGCCACTAGGTTGGCCAGCTCTATTTGTGACCACTAAGCAGCCCTCCTGCATGCCATGCTTTCTGCTCGATCTGCAAAGATGGTGCTCTGCAGCGCAGCTCCCCACATGCAGATGCTGCATGGTACAGTGCTGCCATTCCCTATCGCGCTGTCACCGAACAGCACGATAGAGGTGCACCCATGCCTGACGCATGGCACCTAGGGGGTAAAGGTTGGGCACAGGGTCAAGGGTCTCTGGCACACGGACACGCACAGCACCATCGGAACCCAATGTGTGTAGCATGATTGGCTGCCTGTGTGATACCGCCAGTAGCGGCCTACCACACAGTCGCCCCAGTGCGCCTATGATGGCCCAGTGCCACAGCGCCATGTAGATGACCATCGCTATAGCACCACTGGCACAATGATGGCTGTGCCCTGCATTGCTTACTGTGCACAGCACATCAGCAGCGCAGCAGACACCTGCGTCAGCAACCCGGTCATGCGCAGTGAAGTGTGTACTATGCATATCACAGAACTACGCCATTGGCTCAGCACGTTCAACACAATTGCACAAAGTGCAAAAGCGCGATATTCAGCCGTCATATGCAAATCATCTAATCAGCCATTCAATGATGCAGCACTGCAATTTGCATCCACTTGAAGTTGTGCCTCGCCTCATTTGCATGGGTTGCACTATAAAGTGCGACATTGGGCTGCAGTGGCCATAGTCAGTTACTGCAGTCTATTGGTGAGTTTCATGCTGTTTGGGAGTGTGGACTGTGGATTTAGGGACATGCATGGACTGCACAGTCACAGGTAACAACTCGCCATTCTTACAGGCTAAATAATGACCGAGCAAGTTGTGGGAGAGGAGGAACACAGTGGTGGGAGGAGGAGGAGGCCTAATTTTACCAAGGGCGAGACCGAAGCCTTGTTTGACGCCTACCTGGATCAGGATCCACTTCTCAGCAGATGGCAGGGAACACCTCAAGCCCATGCTGCTGCATGGAAGGAGGTGGCACGTGCTGTGAACCTGCATGGCAGCCACCAGAGCTCCATGCAGGACTGCAAGAAAAAGATGGGCACGGACAGGAGGAGGATAAAGGAGAAGGTGGCTGCCATCAGGGCAGCATGAGCTGCAACAGGTGGGGGACAGCCAGAGGTGGTACACCTGACCCCACAGGAGGAGAGGATTGCTGGAAGCATGCAGCATAGTGCCATTGAGGGTGTTCTGGGTGGTGGCTTCCAGACGGGTGGTGGCCCATCACTGCATGGTAAGTTATGGTCTGTCTATGGGGGGGCAGGGTAGGTCACATGCAGTAATGCGACTTTGCTTTCTGTTACAGATCCTGAGCATCTGCATGGGTCAGCAGTGGTGGGCATGTCCACTGAGGACAGTCAGCTGGAGATGGAGGAGGGCCCATCCGCCTCCACAGGTATATGTGGCTCAATGCGACAGTGGGGCCACCTGGCTGTCCACACTGATGTTGTTGTAACAGGTGCGGAGGAAGCCCTGCCTGTGTCCCAGTGTGCCGGCATCCACAGATGCCATCATGCTGTGCCTGGGGCTGGTGCCAAGTCTGTCACCGATGATGATGTCGCTAACGGCATGGGCAGTGACACGTGTGTGCCACAGGATGGCCACACAGCAGGACACATCGTGGCCATGACTGTGGGTGGTGCTGCCGTGGAGACCTGCATGTCAGCACAGCCCCAGCCTGTGCCTGTCAGCACCAGTGGGGCAGCACTGGTGTTTGTTCAGGACAGTGGGACTGTTGTGGCCACTGCTGCAGCACCACTGAGCCCTGGGGAGTGGCAGCCAGAGGGGCAGCATCAGCAGTCGGCCAATGGGCTTGGGGGTACAAGGTCCAGTGGCAGCATCTGTGCACTGCCTGTGGACATGCCCAGACCTTGCCCTGGTGCACAGTGCCCACCCTCAAGGGGTGCTGAGCATCAGGGCCATGCACACCCTGAGGGACAGGATGCCGAGGAGGCAGATGACCTCTTGGATGAGCACACCCACCTACTGCAAGCATCAGTCCAGCTGCAGATGCAGCTTGCAACATCGGTGGATGCACTGCATGCGGCTCTGGAGTGGGCAGAGGAGCATCGCAGCAGGGACACCACTCTGATCCTGGCAGGGATGGAGTGGTTGCAGGAGGATGTGACCGCTGCCATTGACAGGTATGCACAGTCATTCAGTGCCGTCATGGCCACAATGGGCACACAGTCATGTGTCCATGTGTCACGGACACCACGCAGTGCACTGTCCACCCCCCCGTTCCCGGCGTCGTGCGACACCCTCCCTGCTGACACCAGGTTCAGCTGTGGGCATCCCGAGCATGCCTGGTGCAGGCATGTTCGGTGTGCTGCAGACCCCTGCGTGAGCACGGTCGCATTCACGCAGTGGAACCCCTGGGGGACCATCGGTGCAACTCCATGAGGCCAGTGGTCAGCCTGTCAGTGCTGGCGGGTCTCAGCGGGGCCGCCCATGCATCCGTGGTGGCCGGGGCACTGTGTCACATGACTGACCTGTCTCCCAAAGTGGCTACTGTCTGGTGCTGCCCTGTGTTCATTTTGTCTTTCAGTGGGTACCCGGCCCTGCACGCAGACACACAGTCCATCTGCATACCCTCCTGGCTGCTGTCCGCAGTTGCGTGTGGATGATGATGCCTGCATTGTGCTGTACACCAATGTGCAATGGTGCTCAGCACCTGACACACGCACATGGACAGGCAGTGGGCGTGGTGGTCTGTGGACATGTGTGTGGCTAGGGGTGGCGTTCTGGGTCGAGTGCCTCCTGCCCTTTGTGCAAGTTTGGTGCATTGTGTGTGTGTGTGTGTGTGTCCGTCCGCATGGCATGTTAGTCCTCACCCATCCCTGGTTGTGTGTGTGGTTCCATGCCCTGCCACTTCCCTTGATGGCATGCACCCCTGGTGTGTGTCCATGCATGTTTGTGGGTTGTGCCTTAGCCACTGTTGGCTGCACATGGCCCCATGACTTACCTGGGTTGGCTGAAGTGCTCCTCCATGATGGTGTCCCGGTGCAGCTGTGCCAGCCGGAGCAGTCAGTCCCGCTATCAAGGGGCTGCCCATCACCATCATCACCAGCATCCTCATCATCCCCATCGCTGTCCCCTTCTTCGACCTGTACAGCTATCCCACATTCGTTGGTCATGTTGTGCAGGATGCAACAGGCCAGGAATAGCCCATAGGCCTTTGAGGGGCTGTACTGTAGGGCACCGCCGGAGGTGTCCAGGCAATGGAAACATGCCTTCAGCATCCCGAACACCCGCTCGATGACATTACATGTGGTGGCATGTGCCTCATTGTCGCGTTGCTGCGATGGGGTTGCGGGTCGCCGGTAGGGTGGGAGCAGCCAGGGACGGAGTGGGTATCCACTGTCACCTGTGTGTAGAGGGTGGAGGTTAGTTTGGTGATCAGCATCGTCCTGCCCCGGGCGATGTAGGCCACTACCCATGTCACCTCTGGCCATGCCCCCCAGGCCCTATGATTGTCCATGTGCTTTGCATACTCACCCACTAGGTTTCCAATGGGGATCTCTCCACACTCGAATCTGTGGCACAGTGCCGACTGGTGCCAGATGAAGGCATAGTGTGCTCCCCCAGGGTGCATGGCACAGACATTGAATATGCGCACCCTGGCATCGCACACCACCTGGCTGTTGATGCTGGCATAGCCCTTGCGATTTATGTAGGCGCGCCCCTTGGGGCCAGGTGGTGTGCATATGGCCACATGGGTGCAGTCTATTGCCCCAGCATGCCAGGCATACATGCTACCCTGTGGAACTCCTGTATGTTTGCTGTGCACTCTGCCAGTGTGCTGGGGAAATGGATGTACTCCACAGCATGTGGTAGCAGTGCGCTGAGGAATTGGGTGAGGTGGCATGATGTGGCTGACTGGGTTATGCCTGTGGTGTCCCCAGTTGGTCTCTGGAAGGTACCCGTGGCGAGCAAGCACATGCAAGCTGTCACTTTAGTCTCCACTGACAGGGCATGGCTCCATTGTGTGGGTGCCTGCATCACATCACTGCACAGTTCACAGAGCCGCCTCAGAATTGCCCTATTCAGGCGGTACCAGCCCACAATCTTGGTATCACTGTACAGCTCGAAGGTGGTGTGGGCTCGGTACTGCCTGTTGGGGGTATACCGATGATGGGCCCTTCCACAGCCATGCCCCCCTGCTGCCTGCCTTCTCACCCCCCTCATAACGGCCTCCATCTGGAAGGTGGCACTGGCCATGTCCCTGGCTTGTGTTCACCCCCCCCCGGCAGCTGTTACTGTATTCCTTCCACTGTCCTCACTGCTACTTCCTCGCACCAGGAACACCTCCCTGTGGTGGCCTCTGTGCTGTGTGGCACTTCCCCCTTCTGCACTGGCTGTGGCTCCCCACACCTTCCCTGTGCCTCTGTGTTCAGGGTGCCCTTTCCCTGGCCTGCCCTGTGTGTCCCTTCTGCCCTGTCTGTATGGCTAGAGTTCAGCCTCATGTGCCTTCCCTGTAGCATTCTTGCGCCTCTCTCTTGCTCCTTTTTATTTTGGCTCATTTCCGCTATGGCGCAACTTCTGCTTGCTCCCCTATTGCACATGGCACAATTTGTTGAATATCGCACTGCGCCATTTATGCATAGTTCCTCCTCCTTCAGTTGCTCATGCCTTCATTATCATTATCATTGCGCTGTTGCTCAGTGTGATTTAGGGGGCGCAACTGCCTCCTGCTGAATATCACAGAATGGTGCAATTTCGGACTTGTGCAGGCGCAATCCTATTGCGCATGGCTCAACTCTTTTGACTATCTAGGCCATAGAGTCACCTCATAACTCATGAATAATCATAAGCTTATTTATATACCCATTTTTTTTTTAAACTGAGGGAATTCGAAAAATTGGATGAAAACTACACATCATCCCTCTTTGGAAAGCTTGGTCTATTCAAAATCACTGTTTACAATAATTTGTTGTTGGTTTTTCCTGTTCGCATTGCAAGACGAACAGTTCCTTATGTGCCCCACATTTTCAAATACGTCGATGTAACTGTAGCTCATGAATAATCATGAGCTTATTTGCATACCTGTCTTTTTTAAATTGAGGTAATTAGAAAAACTGGGTGAAAACTACAAGCTATCCCTCTTTGGGAAGTGTGAATTGTTTTGAAACATGGGCTACAAATCAGTGTGTTTAACATTAGGGCTATAGAAGGAAAGTAGTCATTGTTTAACTTATGTTAAAATAGACACTAGGGTCTAGATTTTGTGCTACTCTAAACTGAAACAGTTTTAGGCAATTCAACGGCTTAGAAATATGCAAAGTTTTTTTTTTTAAAGACTTGGCAATACAGAGAAACAGAAAAGTATAATTTGGTATTTTAGTGTGGATCTGTCTTGACTTAGAATAAGAAAACATTTACATAGTGATATCAAAGGAGGCAATGTAGTATAGTAGCTAAGGCTCTGGGCTATGATCCTGGAGACCTGGGTTTGAATGCCATAGCCCCAATGAATATGGTCAAATATTTTTTATAGTAACTCATGTCTTTATAAAAACTAATTATAGAAACATACTAATGCATTTATAAAAACTAATTACAGAAAAAGCACCATCTCAAAAAGTGAGGAAACTCATTGCAAAAAACTTCATTATTGTACTAGTTAGGCAAGACAAGGGGCAAGGCACATTTATTTATATGCACTCAGTCCCTGGGGCTCTGGGTGCCTTACATAAAAACAGGTAGGGTGATACAAATAAATACACAAGACATATACAGCATGCAATACAATATTAAAATAATAAATATAATAGTATGATATCTAAACTTAAACTAACTCTGGTCAGTCATATTTCATCAGGGAAGGCCAAGCAAAATAAATAAGCCTTTAGACCCTTTTTAAACATCTCGACCATCGGGGCCTCCCTAACGGAAACTGGAAAAGAGTTCCAAAGGGCTAGTCCAGTGACCTCAAAGGCACGGTCACCAGAGGTTTTTAATCTGGCCCTTGGAACAATGAGAAGGTCCCTGGTTGAGGAGTGAAGGGAGTGGACTGAGGTGTCAGCTGTCAGGAGGTTAGCCAGATAGCCACAGCTCAATCCATATAGGGCCTTACAGGTGAGCAAGCCCACCTTGAAGATGATCCTCCACATGACAGGCAACCAGTGCAGAGCTCACAGAACTGGGGTCACATGACTAGACCTAGACAGGCCCGTCAGCAACCTAGCCATTGCATTCTGCACCCCTTGCAGCTGGCAGAGGGTCCCTCCAGTGACCCTAAAGTATAGAGCATTACAATAATCAAGCCTGTATGTAGCAAAGACATGTACCAGTGATGGTAGGTCCTCGGGCAGAACGAGGGGTTTAATCCTAAAGTTAGGTTTAAAGCGGCAAAGGTAGGGAAATGTGGCATTAGGATTTCCAACCCTAATACCCCAACCCCACCTTGCAGGCAGCAGCAGCAGGTGTGGGGTGTGCTTTGAGGGGTAATACGTCAAGACGGTGAATACAAAATGGCGACCTCTAAAAGGGATCAAGGATAATACCAAATGACAAATTTAGCACTGTCTCTGTACCCCGGCCCTGAGGTCCACTCGCCCCGGAGTTAGTATAGTAAGGGGGGGTATGGGGGAAGCAGCCCCCGCAAAATAAGACATTGCCAAATTTGTCGTTCGGCATTATCCTTGAGTCCTTTTAGCGATTGCTGTTTTTTATTTGCCATTTTGACATGGAACCACCTTGGGGTTGTTAGCCCTAATGCTCACCCCATTCTCATACACTGTACCCATCTCAGCTTACTTACTGATGGAATGGGGTTAGTATTAGGGCTGACAACCCCAATGGACACCCCATGCCAGTTGCTGCCTGCAGGGTGGAGGAGGGGTGTTGGGGTTGGAAACCCTAATGCCACATTTTCCTACTTTTGTCACTTTAACCCTAACTAGTGCATTAACAACATTTTTTGTAATGAATTTCTATATACTGTATATATAAAGCAACAGAGAAAACAGTATATTTGTGGGTGGAGGTAGAGGTTTACTGTTTTAGTCTGTAAAAGATGGCAGCAGCCATGAACAATTTTAGTTAGCGGAATCTGTAAACATCTTTAGCCTTGTAAATCATCAGACACCACATTTGTATTACAAATATATAGCTACAGGAAAATGTGTATTTGTGGTTGCATGTGTAGTTTTATCATTTTAATCAGTAAAAACAGCATCCACCGTTGATGATTCTATCCAGTTCAATCTGTGATCATCTTTAACCATCTAAATTATCAGACAGCAGATTTGGATTGTCTATATATACAACTACAGAGGAAAATGTATATTTGTTGTTGGAAGTGTTGTTTTAGTATTTTAATTGGGTTAGAGCTCGGGCACAATTCAAAATTAACTGTCATGGCTGGGTCACCTAATAAAGATAAGTAACACAAAAAAGCAAGAAGTGAGAGCGACTTTAAAATTATCCTGGCTGAACTAAGAGAGGACTTAGCTGAGTTTAAACTTATAAAAAAATTACATGACAGAGCTTAAGGAGTTCTTTAGTAAATTGTCTAACAGTATCAATGAGAGCAGCATTAGGACCGAGGCAGCTGATAGAGAACATTTCTGCAACTAAGGACACATTATACAGGCTGGAGCAAAAGACAGAAAAATAGGACAGGCATATTTTCTTCTTGCTTAATAAAACTGATGATATAGAAAATTGTTGCCACAAAAATAACATCAGAATTGTGGGGGTACAGAAGGGGGTAGAAAAGGAAATATTTACTAATTTCTGCCACATTTTGTCATGATGTTCTCCAGCATAACTTCAACTGATCAACTGAGAAAGCTTACATAGAAATAAAAACACAGAACATAGAAGTAAGGATATTAATGCAGTGGAGCGGGTCCAGAGGAGGGCTACTAAGATGATATAGAGTATGCATCAGCTGTTCTATGAGAATAGGCTAAGGGAGCTGGACCTGTACTCACTGAAGACCAGAAGGGAGCAGGGAGATATGATTGAAACATTCAAGTACGTGAAAGGGATAAAAGGACAAAAGAGGGAAGCCTCTTCAAGAGACAATACATGGATAGAACTAGGGGCAACACTCTGAGGTTAGAGGGGAGAAGATTCATGGGGAGTTTAAGGGCACATTACTTCTCTGAAAGGGTGGATGATTCCTGGAACAAGCTCCCAGAGGAGGTGGTGGGAGCTGAAACAGTGGGGGGATTCAAGAGGTCATGGAACAGATTTAAGGAATTGGCCAAGCAACAGAGAGGGACAGGGCAGGAGGGATGGGGATGTAAATACAGGGAGGAAAGGGCAGACTCGATGGGCCACTGGTGTACTTTTCTGCTGACAGCATTCTATGATTCTATGAACTCCTGGTAGCTCCAGAAAACAAAATGAGCACCCTAGAGCTAGTTTAGCCAGCTTCCTGAGGGCCTCTAAAAAAAAAGAAATGGTTCTCAGAAGGGGCATGTCAGGTATTTAGAAAGGGATGCAAATCACTACACTGGATCTGAGTTGCAGGGATCCTTAAATGAGGGGAATAATTTACCCTTGTACCACAACCCAAAATAAGCTTCTTATGGTGATAAGAGGGAGAGAGGGGACATGATAGAGACTTTCAAGTACCTCAAGGGAATCAATAAACTCCAAGAGGGTAGCATCTTTCAGAAAAAGAGATGTGCAAGAACAAGGGGCACAATTTGAAGATAGAGGGGGGCAGCTCAGGGGCAACGTGAGGAAATATTTTGTCATGGAGAGGGTGGTGGATGCATGGAACGGCCTTCCTGAGGAGGTTGTGGGTCAAAAACAGTGGGGTAATTCAAGAATGCATGAAACAGACATAAAGCAATTCTGGTGGGGGTATGAAGAAGTAGGCTGTTGGTTAACTAGGATGTGCAGCTTATCCAATAGGTAGGGAAATGGGCAGACTAGGTGGACCAAGCGGTCCTTATCTGCCATCAAAGTCTATGTTTCTATGGCAGAGAAAATGTTAATAAAATGGCAAGGAATCAGAATTTTTATATTCCAAGACTTTTTAACTGATTTGGCAAACAGACGCTAAGGAGTTCACTCCTGTTAGACAAATCCTCCAGTCACTCAACAGCAACATACAATACCAGATGAGGCATCCTGCTAAGTTAGTCTTTTCCATTAGGGTATCCAGTGTTTTAACACTCCAAAACAGGCTTTTGAAGCTGCTTTTTGTTTAGAACTGGTAGCTAAATCCGTGCAGCACAGCGATCAGGCACACACATGCAGAGAGTTCAGTATTGGAATTACACTTTATGAGCTTTGGGAAGCTAAGGGGGCCTATGAGGATCCTATCTTTAAATTGAGCCCCCCTTTCCATTATAAGTCCATGGCAATGATGCCAGAGCTACCGGGGCTCACTTCAGAGCTAGGGGGGCTTAAATCCCTAGTTCCACCTGAGGACCTGCCATCACTGGTACATGCCTTTGTTACATCCAGGCTTGATTACTGTAATGCTCTTTACTTTGGAGTCACTGGAGGGACCCTCTGCTGGCTACAGCTAGTGCAAAATGCAGTGGCCAGGTTACTGACAGGCCTGTCTAGGTCTAGTCATGTGACGCTGTCCCTGTGAGATCAGCACTGGCTGCCTGTCAGGTGGAGAATCATCTTCAAGGTGGCTTGCTCACCTATAAGTCCCTATGAGGATTGGGCCCTGGCTTTCTGGTGCTATCCTGACACCTGCCATCTCAGTCCACTCCCTCCACTCCTCGATCAGGGGACTCCTCATTGTTCCAAGGGCTAGGTTAAAAACCTCCGGTGACCATGTCTTTGATGTCACTGGACCGGCCCTTTGGAACTCTTTTCCAGTCTCTGTTAGGGAGAACCCGATGGAAGTGGTAGTAGTTCCCTCTCCAGCAAAACAAAACTCAGTTCCTCCCAGAAGGAAGAGCAGAAAGAAGAGAAAAGACAAACCAGAACCCGAAAGGGGGTGGACCCTTTCCCCAGATGAGCATACTTTCATGAGGAAAAGCAAGTAAAGCAAGTTTACTCAGAAGGGGCATGACAGGTATTTAGAAAGGGATGCACATCACTGCACTGGATCTGAATTGCCGGGAGCCAGAAGTAAGGGCAATGATTTACCCTTGCACCGCAACTCAAAAGAAGCTTCTTATGGTGATGAAGTAGATACAAACAACAGCAGGGTCACTGTTGAACAGAAGAAATCTGCAGCTTTGCCTATCCAGAACCCTGAGGAATGAAAATAAAGCAAACCTCTGTCCTGCTTTAAAGAAGGACTCTGGCCAAAAGTGCTACATTGCAAAATTAGAATAATCATCCCCCCAATAAATCTCATACCAAACATTAGGTTTCTGTGTTACTTCATTTTAAATTTATGGGCTATCTTGTAACCCTGATTTCACTACCTGTTCAAAAAAGCCAGTTTCAGTGAAGAGGTGCTGATTTAGCCCTCCCTGTCAACAAGCTTACATGACCTGTTTCTCCAAAGTTAAAAGATCATTCTGAAATGGTTTTCACAAGTATAACAGGCAACACTATTCTAAAAACAGTGCTATAGAATCTACGTGTTTCAGGTTTTGTAACAAAGTTGAAAAATTTGTATTTAATGCCTTTTTGGTGTGGTTCATTTTTCAGAGTTGCAGCATGCTGTCAGCATGCCTCCAGGCTGCTAATACCATGTGAAGTGCTACTCTGCAGTGCTTGTTTGAAAGTTGTGTTGCTACAAGTGTTGAAATGTTGGTAACTGCACTGTTGTTTGTCAGAATCTGCTTTACAATAGGTTTTAATATGGGCCTTAAATGTGTGAATTCCTGCTAGGAGTGGAACTGTTAGCCCTGGCAAAACAATCATCGTAATGTGCAGTACAACACAGGTGAGCCTGGATATAGCTCAAGTAACAGCCTGTCAATGAGAAAACAGAAAATGAGCTCTGCTCATCTGAGTATCCTATTCATTCATGCTTTGATGATGAATAACATATTTATTGATTGATTGATTGATTAAGCATTGAGCTGGCTACTGCATAGAAACTCTTAGTAAGGTTTCAAAACAGCAGTACCTCTCCCACTCCCATTTTACAGGGTGATGGGATAACTGATTTAAAGTGCCATCCAGAGAAATCACTTCAATTGAATGAAAGGTGTGAATGATCACAGCATTTCTCCACATCAGGGATATCCAGTCTGCAAATCTCACATTAGTGTGCTGTACCTCAGCATACAGCGACCCATGAGAAAAGGGCCACAGCATAAAAGCAACAAAAATATGATTTTGTTTTCAACATTGCTACAAAACCTGAAACACACTTAGGTTTTAAAGCAATGTTTATTGAATGGTGCTGCCTGTTTTACTGGAGAAAACAATTTACACATAGTTTTTAAACTTTGGAGAAGCAGGTCCTGTAAGCTTACTGACAGGGAAGGCTAGACTGTGAGTTCAGGAGATGACATCATCAACACCTCTTCACTGAAACTGGTTTTTTTGAACAAGCAGAAAATTTAGGGTTGTAAAATGATTTGTAACTTTTAAACAAAGTAGCCTAGGGATCTCAGTTTTGGCATGAGGGTGATTGGGGCTCTGTTGATCCATATTCTGAATTTACTGATGCCAGTAATTTGTGACCATAGTCCCTCTTTAATATAGTGAGTACATTTTAGCCACACTTTTGGGGTCTGGGTGTGGGGGGTTGAGGCAATTAAAGGGGCAAAGATATTTGTTAAAATTAAAGCAGTGTGCTTGTATTTTTCCACTCTGTTCTTGTAGTGTTGCTAAGCACATTTTTATAGGGGAAATCAGAAGTGTGCTATAGGCATAACACTCAAACATGTATGAACCATCTTGGCTGTACAGACTTGCACCTCACAGAAGCTAGAACTTTTATCTGTCTTATTTTGGGTGCACTCTCATGGGGTGTAGTAATTGCATCAGCATTGAGAAACCCCTTAGAAGAACAACATAGCTGAAAGATTATGCCATTTAGGAGCCAGTAACAACTGCATGAATTTCTGATCCCTGTCATCAAGTATTCTTGTGTTATAACAGGACATAGGCAGGGCTGGTATCACTGGCTTGTAGTTGTAAACATTTTCTACCTTCAGGGGCATAGCCAGGATTTGGTTATGGTGCTGGGGGGTTCCCAAACACTTCTAGGGGGTCCAGGGGCATGCCCCCAGTAAACGTTTGAAAATTTAGGAGCTAAATGGTGCAGTTTTGTGCGTTTTAGACAATAACTGTTGAGTTACGAAATACATCAAAATTCAAGTTATCAGTCTCACCCATCCCCAATTCCAGGTATTTCAGTTGAACTCAGGATTCAGGAAACATAGAAGAAAGCACAATTTTCCAGGACTCTTTTGCTAGGAAGTCCCCCATGTATTTATTATTTGTATGAAATTTTTTAAAAAAAGGTCCTTGGTCAACCAAGAAGCCAAAGTGCCAACGTGTCCAGGACATTTATAATACTGAAAGCACAGCCCCCCCCCCCATTTTTATCAGGAGCACCAATTTACATAAATTCTGTAGTTCATATGAATCAAGAGGCTGCTATGATTAGTGCAGAGAGGGCTTTGGAGCAATGGTCATAAAACATAACTAACTCCAGGTTTTTAAGACCTTAATCTACACAACCTACCACACCATAGTTTGTGCTTTATTCATTGCATCAACCCAGAATTTACAAGTTATTAAATATAGTGAAATTAATAAGCTTTGTACATAATTAGCTACATGGGAGGCTGGGTAGTAAGCTGGCAGGTACAGGTGAAGGGGCAAAAATGGTGGGATGGGTAGTGAACTGGTTACAGGGAAGGCAGCAGAGTGTGGTGGTGGGAGGGGAACTCTCATTTCCAAGGGCAGTGACAACTGGAATATCACAAGGCTCAGTGCTGGAACCGGTGTTGTTTGGGTTGTTCATATCAGACATCTCAATGGGCATCAAGAGCAAGATCAGTTTGTTTGCAGATGACACCAAGATGGGAATAGTGGTGGATGACCTAGGAGAGTGGCATGGGTTGCAAGATGATCTATTAAAATTGGAGACCTGGTTGGACACCTGGCAGTTGGGTTCAATGCCAAAAAGTGCAAATGGCTACAATTTGGGGCAAAAAAAAAAAAACAAGAAGGAGCTACCAGCTGGAGGGGGGGGGGTTCAGCTAGCCATGACAGAGAAGGAGAAGGACCTGGGGGTAATTATAACTGGTTCAATGAACAACTCAGGACAATCCAGGAAGGCAGCTACAAAGGCCAACAAAATGTTGGGTTGTATTGCCTGGGGTATATCTTCAATCAATCAATCTTTATTTTACCAGGTGAAACACCACTGAGAAAAACTCATTTACAAGATGGAGACTTCAAGGAGAGGGGAGGTGATCCTGCCATTGTATAGGTCACTGGTTAGGCCACACCTGGAGTACTGCATTCAGTACTGGTGCCCATACATGAAGAGGGACATTAAGTCACTGGAGGGGGTGAAGCGCAGGGCAACAGATATGATCCAGGGACTAGGGGACATACCCTACGTGAGCAGGCTGAATGAGTTGAACATGTACTCACTGGAGGAGAGGAGAAGAGAGACTGGGGGGATATGAATGAAACCTTCAAGTACATGAAGGGAATAAACAAGACAGGCACAGAGGGACTATTCAAGTTAAGGGGGAGTAGGGACACTCGAGGTCACAGTCTCAGATTGGAGGGGGAAGGTTCAGGAGGGAAATAAGAAGACACTTTTTTACAGAGAGAGTGGTGTCTGGGTGGAATGCATTGCCTGCGGAAGTGGTATCCTGTAGAACAGTGGACTGCTTCAAAAGGGGATGGGACAGGGTAAGAGGGAGGGTCAGGGGTCGGGAGGGAGGGAAGGAGGGGCAGCTGCAGTATAAGGGTTGCTAGCTGCACACTCAAGCAGACTCAGTAGACCATAAGGCCTTTATCTGCTGGCAAATTTGTATGTCTGTATAATGCTTGCTGTTGTATTTCAACTTGCATTGTTTACCATGTGGCATAGCTAAGGGTTTTGTATCAGACCATAGCCAGGTAAAATGAAATAAAATCAATACAATAGATAATATGAAAAAAACTGTGTTTGTAAGCTTCTCTATGGTTGCTTCCCTCATGCACAAATACACACACTGTGGTCTCAGTCAGTCCAGACTGAGGAATAAGACTGATATTTAATGGTAAACTGCTTTCCAGTCTCTATGTAATCATGCACATACAATGGCATCTCTTCCAGTCTGTATGACCACTATGTGATAAAGAATACATCCCTCAGAGGAAGATGACATTGTTTCCCCCCCAAGCCATATTTCATGCCTTTTTATTCCCACAGCCTCATCTCCATACTGGCAGCTGACTCGATGCTAATTTATTTTATACTAGACTGATTTTTTTTGTGTGTGCCAACTCCCAATCAACCATTTTGTTTTCTTTTTTTTTTCTTAACATCCTGTATGACCTGATCTCTAACTTTTGCCACCTGGACTTGTAAGAGCTGCCTGCAGGTTATAACCAAATGCTGCCATGGTGCACAGACTACACAAATATTCTGAGTTCCCAGCTCAGGCTTGTGAGCAGCAGCTTTATTTCAGTCAGCCCCCACCCAGCCCCTCACCACAGAGACCCTAGCAAGCGTGGCAGGAGGAATGACGGATGACTGCTGGTTGGTTGATTTTTTAATTTTATTTGTGAGCCACTTTGAAAATAGCAATAAAATGACCAAGCACTGCAGTGCTACTCAGACACTCCACTGTCAGTCACACTGATGTGGGAAAGTGCCGGAATGTCATGCGAGTTTGCATTAGTCTCTGGCTGCTGAATCATGTGACAACCTCAGTTTACAGTCATGTGATGCAGAATACAAGGCTTCTCATCTGTTCCTAGCCGGAGGCAGGGCTCATACATAGTCATAAGCTGATGCCAGCCTCCCGACTCGCTGGCAATTTAAATGGACAAGAAATTTACTGGCACCATAACTGCAGCTCAGGATGTGAGTAAAATCCTTTTGGCTGAGCCGGAGCGGGGGTATTTTTTAGCCCAGGGCGGGCAGAGGACACAGTTTTGGCATGCGGGGGTGTAACAGGAAAATCGCAGACTTAGAGGGGAGGGGGTTTCTGTGCACCCTGGAAACCCCCCAGGCTACGCTCCTGACCTTGATAATTCTCCACCCCTTCCAATAAATGCACCAGATAAGCTGTACCAACTTGAAACTTTCAGCATGGAATGAAAGGTGCCAGTAAATACAATTAATATTAACAACAAGAACTGACTGACTGACAAAAATAACTGTAATTTCCTAAATAATGTCTGTACCATTTTGGGTCAACGTTTTGACTTGGAACCCAGATAGAAATATAGTTAGGAAATTGCTGATGCATTGTTTTATAATAGAAAGCTAGGTACCTGAACAGCTACTTGAGAATCCGCTATATCCAGTGGCTATATAAAAGCCTTATTAGTAATTTCTAATGTGCCACTTGATTTTAGAATGTGGAAAAAGAAGGAAATTGCATTTTAAAGTTAAAGTGTCCTTTCCAGGTACTAGTAACATATCAATGAAACAATGGACTTCTGTGCACCTGTTTGCATAATGCTCATGCCTCAGATTCCTTTATTTATTTATTTAGTAAAGTCTAGGAATTACAACCCTTTTAGTCAGGGACTCATTTACAAAGGCTCCACGTCATACAAAAGACTATGTATGTCTTTCTTTCTGATTTTTTTCATATTAATATTTTCCACTTCAGAATACGGTCATTCTGATGTAAAAACAGTTTGATTTTAGATTCAAAGGGTTTAACTGTGAAATGTTTATTGTCTACTAATTGTGTATGCAGTCATACTGTAGTTCTAGAACTAGGAATATTACCCATATGTGTATGCAGTTATAGTTCTAGAACTTGGAATATTACCTATGCTTGTAATATGCATGTTTTACTTGAACTTATGTGGGTCATAGATTACGTAATTGTTTACTTTAATGAAATCAGTCTACAATTATTTATGTACACTAACGTCCCTTTCAAATTTTTTACAGGTGTTACATACTTAGGAATTTTTATAAAAATGAACAGACTTCTAAGGGCTCAAAATTTCTCATCCCACCTTAAGTTGTAAACATGAGTTTCACTCATTTTACCACCTACTCCATGGCTGCCTTGAATATCATTACTTGGAATGTTAAGTGATTTTGTTCCCCAATCAAAAGGAAAATGGTTTTATTCCACCTAAAATCCAAAAGTGTGGCTGTTGCATTTATGTAAGAAACACACCTTACACCTGCAGAGGCTGAGAAATGGCAAAGAGTTTGGGTAGAACGTCTTTACAGTTGCTATAACTCCAAAGAAAGGAGAAGGATGGTTTTAATACAGTGAGGTATCAATTTTAATAAAATAGATCATATAACTGATGATGAGGGGAGATGGTAACTTTTGTTGTGCTCTGTGGAAGGGAAGAAAATAGCATTTTTTCAGTTGGTATGCATCTAATTTAACATATTCAATTCTTTATAGATTTATCTGCTAGAATCTTTCCCTCTCTCAGATTACAAGGTTATCTTAGGTGGGGATTTCAGTACTATTATAGATCCTTACCTAGACAGAAGTAACCAATATTTGTATAATACATCTGACATAAGTTCCTCTACCCTAAATTTAATCATTAAGAACCTCAGTCTAAGCAACACATGGAGGCTCATACTGTCTAAGGGCGGGGATTATATAGTGTTTTTCTCCATGACATGCTTAATACAGCCATTTGAACTACTTATTTGCCTCTCCCACTGTTTGTAATAATATTATTTCAACACACATTGATAACTTTAACATATCTGACCATGCTTTATATAGGTTATTACATGATTTAGATACTTACTATACCACCTATGACACATTAGTGTCTCAATATCTCTTTGCTTAGGGACAAAGAATTTGTTACTTGACCTAAGAAAGAAGCTCAACATTATTTTGAAACTAACCAGAATAGTGAGGTTGATAATAATGGAGTACAAGAGGCCTTTAAGGCTGTAATGAGAGGATTGATGACTGTCTTTAATGCTAAATGCAAAAAAGAGAAACAAAATGACTTACTAGAAAAAAAAACCTACTCAAAAAACTAGAGACAGAACATAAAAACATCTTGTACAACAATACAAATTTATTGCACCACATTACTTTATTAAAATATGAAAGTAACTCTATGTACAATTAAAAACATTGAATATGTACTTTTTAGGGTAAAACAAAGGTATTTGGAGTCTGATGAGAAAAATGGTAACTTGTTAGAAAGCAGACTTAAACAGAGACATGGCTCAAACTTCATTACTGGTATAGAGGTTATTCAAGGGAAATTAAGGTCAAAAGTGCAGAAATCAGAAAGATATTTTGGGAATCTTATGAACACCTATAGTCATATGCATCTTCAACTTCTGCACAACAGATTAACCAGTATTTATCCAAGCTTAACTTCCCCCAACTGGCAAAGGAGGACATTGTCAATTTGGATAAACCAGTATTTAAATTAGACTCAGAAACTGTTAGAACAAAACTACTAATGGGTTGAACACCAGGGCCAGATGAGCTTTCCAATGAAATCTATAGATTACTAGCCCCATTGTTAACAAGCATTTATCCAATATGTTTCATGAATCTTTTTTAAATATACTCTTCCCCCCTTCAATGACAGTGAGCAATATCACTTTAAGACATAACAAAATAGATAAAAAACCCTCTCAATGTGAAAATTATCAGCTCATCTCACTATTAAATAGTGATTATAAAATCTTGGCCAAGATTTTAGCAAACAGGCTGTCCCCCCTTATACACAACGTGATTGGTAAGAACAGATAAGCTTCTTATCAGGAAGATGGGGTGCCAATAATATAAGAAGATTACTCATAGACTTTGACGGCAGATAAGGACCACTTGGCCCACCCAGTCTGCCCATTTCCCTACCTACTGGATAAGCTGCAGATTCTGGTTAACCAACAGCTTATTTCCTGCAACCCCCCACTATAATTGCCTTATGTCTTTCCCATGCATGTTTGAATTCCTCCACTGTTTTAGACCCCACAACCTCTCCAGAAAGGCGGTTCCATGCGTCCACCACTTTCCATGAAAAGAATTTCCTCACATTTCCTGAGCCGTCCCCTCTAACTTTACATTGTGCCCCTTGTTCTTACACATCTTTTTCTGAAAGATGCTACCCTCCTGGACTTTGTTGATTCCCTGAGGTACTTGAAAGTTTCTATCATGTCCCCTGTCCCTCCTTTATCAAGGGTATACATATTAGCCTCTCAGTCTCTCTTCATATGGTTTCTGATGTAGACCCTGCACCATTTTAGTTGCCCTCCTCTGGACTGCTTCCATCCTGTCTATGTCCTTGCGTAGATGAGGTCTCCAAAACTGTACGCAGTACTCAGATGGGGTCTCACCAACTGTCTGTATAGAGGATAACCACTTCTTTTTCTCTACTTGTGATGCCCCTCCCTATGCATCCCAGCATCCCCCTGGCTTTCCCTACTGACTTCTCACATTGCATACCCACCTTTAGGTCATCTGATATGACTACACTGAGATCCCTTCCATTATTGTTGTTGTTAGTACCTCCCGCTATTGTGTTCTCTTCTCCTGGATTTTTATTTCCCAGGTGCATTACTTTGCACTTCTTTGCATTGAATCTAAGTTGCCATGTGTCTGACCATTCCTCCAACCTTGCCAAGTCCCTTCTCATCCTTTCTACCCCCCTTGTGTATCAACTCTGTTACAGATCTTTGTGTCATCCACAAAGAGGCATACCTTTCCTTCCAGACCCTCTGCAATGTCACCTATAAAGATGTTAAAGAGGACTGGACCCAGTACTGAGCCCTGAGGTACTCCACTAGTAACCCCCCTTTCTTCAGAATGAGTTCCATTCACTATTACCTTCCGTGTCCTGTTGTGCAGCCAGTTTTCTACCCAGGCTACCACCCTGGGACCCACTCCCAGGCTGGCTAACTTGATTATTAATCTTTTGTGTGAGACTGTATCAAATGCCTTGCTAAAGTCTAGTAGGCCATATCCACAGCCCCTCCCTAGTCTATTACTTTGGTCACCCAGTCAAAGAAATCAATTAGATTTGTCTGACATGACCTTCCTGCTGTGAATCCATGCTGCTTTGGGTCCAGTGCCCTGCTGGCCTCTAGGTACTCAACAATTCTTTCTTTCAGAAGTGATTCCATCATTTTCCCCACCACTGAGGTCAAACTAACAGGTCTGTAGTTTTCTGCTTCTGCCATGCTCCCACTTTTGTGAAGGGGAATCACATCTGCCCTCCTCCAGTCCTCAGGTATCACTCCATCTTCCCATGATTTGTTAAAAAGTGTGGTTAGTGGTGTCACTTGGTCCTCCCTTAGCTCTTTTAGGATTCTAGGGTGAATCCCATCAGGCCCCATTGCTTTGTCCACCTTGAGTTTTGTAGTTCTTTCAGTACTTTTCTTCTTTAAATGGACTGGTATCAACCCCACTATCCAGAGTGCTTCTGCTGTTTGGTTTAGGTAACCTCCTCTTCTTCTTTGTGAAAACTGAGCAAAGTATTCATTCATTATCTCTGCCTTTTCACTGTCTCCTCTGCCCACCTCCCTCTCCTTTATTAATCTTCCTATCCTCCCTTAACCTTTCTATGTTCCCTAATGTACCTATAAAAGGTTTTATCCCCTTCTTAACTGAGTTGGCTATCCTTTCCTCGGTTTGGGCCTTTGCTTTTCTGACTGCCTTCCCACTTCTTTCTGCTTTAATTGATACAGTTCCCTCGTCGTGCTCTCGTCTCAGATTCCTTATACTTCTTGAATGCAGCCTTTTCTCCTTAACCTTCCCTGATACTTCTTTTGAGAGCCATAGTGTTTTTTATTCCGCTTTGTTTTCTTAATTTGTTTCACACAAAGGCTTGTTGCCTCCATGATGGCAGTTTGATTTTTCTCATTGTTCTTCCACCCTCCTTTCTGGCCATTTGCTAATGCATTCCTCAGGTATTCACCCATTTTGCCAAAGTCAGCCCTTCTAAAGTCCAGTATCCTTGTATTTGTATGGACATCTCCATGGTTGTGTTTATTGTGAAGCACACTGTGCAGTGGTCGCTTGTTCCCAGGTGTCTATTGACTTCTAAGTTTGTGATCCTCTCTCCATTTGAGAGTACCAGGTCTAATATTGTTCCTCCCGAGTGGGTTCCACCACTAGCTGTCTAAGGCATGCTCCCTGTAGGGCATCGAGAATGACCCTGCTCTTGGATGTGGCTGCAGTCCATGTTGCCCAGTTAACATCTGGCATATTCAGGTCCCCCATCAACAGTATCTCCCCTTTTTCAGCCATTTTGAGAATGCCCTGTATCATTTTCTTGTCCATTTCCTCCCCTTGAGATGGGGATCTGTATACAACCCCTGTGCGGATTGTGATGCCATTCCCTGTCTCCAATGTGACCCAGAGTTCCTCTTGTCCTCCCCCTTTACATTTTAGTTCTGTTACTTTGATCCCTTCCCTTATGTAGAGAGCTACTCCACCTCTTCTTTTACCCTCCCTGTCCCTTCTGTAGATTGTGTACCCTGGTATGTTGAGTCATGGTTCTCTGTGTACCATGTTTCTGTGACTGCCACAATATCCAAGTGTTCCACTTTCATCAGGGCTACTAGCTCTGGAAGCTTGTTTCCCAGACTACGGGCATTGATACTCATTGCCCTCCATTTAATGATGGCTTTATCCTTTTTTACCCCATCCCTGCTCTTATTGCCTTGTCCATTTTTCCATGTACCCCTGTCCTGCCCTCTGTCAAGCTCTGTACCTCAGTGTTTACCCTACTACCTGTCATGCTTTGCGGGGGGGGCTTGAACTTTTCTGTTTCCTATCAGCACCTCCCCCCTTGGCTAGTTTAAAAGCTTGCCAAGGAAGCCTTTAAACCTGTCACCTAGGGCGTGTTTCCTTCCTGGACAGATGCAGACCATCATGCCAGTATAGACCTTCATCTCTCCAGGTGGACCCCAGTCCCAATGAAGCCAAAGCCCTGTGCTCTGCACCAGTTTTGCAACCATTCATTAAACCGCATGGTGTGCAGTACCCTAGCCTCACCCCTTCCATAGACTGGCAGCACTTCTGAGAAGGTTACCGTGCTTGCTACCTACCTGAGGCCCCTCTCCAACTCCACAAATTCATCCTGCACTGCACTCATCTCATGTCTAGCTAGGTCATTTGTCCCGAGGTGGACAATGATATCTAGTTTCCTCTCCTGTGATGCTGCTTCTGCAATCCTGAGGATTCACTTCCTGTCCCTCCAAGCCATGGCACCAGGCAGGCACCTTACTTCCCTCTCCTCTCCCTTCCCCAGGTCTACACCCCTAACAACTGAGTCCCCTATCAGAAGCTGTTTCTTTCCCTTGTGTTGTCCCTTGCCACTCTTTTGTGGGTCTCCCTTGTGGATGTCCCCAGCATTCTTCTTGGTCTCCAATGAGAGTGTCATCATAGAGGAACCTTGATTTGCCAGACTGACATGTGATTTGTGTAGAGGTGCAACTCGGGGGCTACGCCTCTGTTCCACCACCCTCACCCTCCCAGAACCTACTGTGGTCCATCTGCTCTTCACACATGGCAACCTCTGAGGCAGTGGTTGTGAAACTGGTGCTCTTTGGGTGGGGGAGTCCTCCTTAGTCCTTGCCAGGTTCAGCCTGGAGGTGGGCAACCTCCTCCCTCAGAGCTGACAGTTGCCTGCAAATAGGGCAGCAACGCAGGTACTCTCCACCATCTGTGGTACAAAAAAAAACTAAAATATGAAGTCATGGCTTTATCTCTTGACATAAGCAAGACCTTTGATTCTAGAGTAGAATTTTCTTAAAGAAGCTCTTAAAGTATACGGGATTAGCTAAATATTTAGTACACAGATATCTGCACTTTATGCAAATGCTAATGCTTCAGTCATTACCAATGACATTATATTTTTTTGATTTAAACTTCATAGAGGCATTTGGCAAGGATTACCCTTTTCACTTTTAATCTTTCTACCATTCACCTTTAATCCTTTTACTAGCTATTGAACCCCTGCTTCAGTCTACAGAAATAAAAAATTCAAATGCATTAAGGTGGAAGGTATCAAAAATAATACATTTGCATATGCAGATGATAGCCTGGTTATTATGTCTTCCCTGTTATCATGATTTATTTCTTTAAAAAGAGAACTGCAACAATTTGGGGAACTCTCTGGACTCTCAGTGAAATGGAATAAATCTGATACCCCTATAAATGGTATCAAGCAGCATAGCATTGTTAACACGAGGGGGAGGAGCCTATCAATACATCTGATTAGCCATTTGAATTGTATTCTACACCTAAGAGAAAATCTAGGGCAAATAGTAAAGTTAAAAAAGGTTGTGGTAGCAGCCTAGTGGTAAAGGCCATCAAACCTCTGAAAAAGCAAACTAATGGTGCTAATTATAAAAAAACTAAGAACAAAAAGCAAACAGTTAAAAATAGACCTATTAACAAACAAGGTGTACAAACTAAAATCGATAAGTTCATGCCTGGACTACCAGGAGTTAGTCCAGACATGAATACAACAGAAGTAGTGGGAAGAACTAATGAGCAGGGTGAAGTTGTAGTATTTACTGTTCCAGACTCTGAAATGAATGACATTATAGAACAAAATAAGGCACAATCAAGACTTGAATGTACAGATTGTCCTAGCTGTACTGATGGTGGGAAGGAGCATTCTAGGCTCTCCACCTCCCCTGTCTTAAATTTTACAAACTATCCCACTAGAATCCTCAACTGATCACCTTGATGGTGCTAGTTCCTCTGAATTGATGCTTGAGGAAACCAATCACAAATCGTGTGCTTTTATTAGTTATAGAGCACCACAGTCTCTTGTTTTTTCTCCTGACTATTTTAGAGAATCCAATCCCCTACCCAACTGGCAGTCCAATTTAAGGGAAATTGTTACAGATTTACCAGAAACCATTATTGGTTTAAAGCAGATGTATACACCAGGAAACCAGGAAATTTAGGGGGTTGCCATCTTGCAGACCTGACATCTGACCACCAACCATCAAATTCTTCTGAGGGGTATCCATTTGGTGTTAGTGAAGACTTCAAAAATGTTGTGCATCATCCTCATTCTGCCCACCTGGTGATTCTTGAGCAACCTATTAACTTTAGGCATGAATTTGATGTACTTAGTTAATATTGCTATAAACAATGAGAAGCTGGATACTATTCTTGGGAAATTGGAGTTGCTTGCACCTAAGGTTGAATCCCCCTCCTATGTCCTAGAAAATCAAGAAGGACTTAGATCCAATTTCTCCCTGTTTGCTTCCCATGTAAAGAATCTGATAATGGAAGTAATATTACAATCAAGGGGAAAAAGAAAAGAAACAAAAAGAAGAAGAAAAATAGGGGGAAAAGTTGCAAAGAAGGTAGGGATGCACCTATTGAAGTAGTAGAGCCAAGGAACAATGGATTATTTCCTACTAAGCCTGTAGGAGCCACCAAAAAGATATGCAAGGTAGATGTCAAATCTAAGGGACCAACTCTTAAATGCCCTTCTAAATCTGTTTAAGATATGGTGGTTGAAAAAGAGGATAGCTTTGTTCCTATCCTCTCACTGATCTTAACCCCTCTGAATTGCAAAATAGGTTTGAACAAAGAGACATTCTTGCTTCCATAAATGCAAAATTGCAAAAAGTTGATTCTGATATGCAAAATTTTAGATCAGAAATGAACTCAAAGTTAAACTTTATTGGAACATGGGATAAATCAGGATGCATGGATACTTCTTGCACTGAGAAAAATGAAGTGGTTAGAACAAGGGGTTTGGTTAACATTGATGAGTGTGCAGTAATGACACTATATGGTTACAAACTGGAGGGAAATATTGTGTCCAATGATAGCAAGAACAAGATTGTGAACCTTCTTAGGACAGTTACTGGTGTGGACATCAACCCTCTTGATATTGTCCAGATGTGGAATGACAAGGATAAGTGGGATAGAGACTGTAGTTTTATTTTTTTGCTCAGTTTCTAGAATAATTAACCACATTTGGCTCAATAATAAGCTTTTAAAGAACCAGGGCTATGGCATGGAGTTTGTAAACAGGGAAAAATTAAACAGTACTCCCAACTTCGAACCCATTAAAACAAAACAGTTTAGTATATTTAGGCGGAACTGCATACCAAATGAAACCATGGGGAAAATAAAAAATGTTCTATTAAATTTATTTGCACAGAGTTTCAAGATAGACATGGCTGATCTTAAAATCACCAGTGTCCACAGACGGAGGAATGTGCCAAAAAATGGGCAGGTAGACGTTATAATCCAGGGTGTCTTGATTGATTCCATCTTGCAAAAAGCTTCCCTATTGGACAAAGTGGGTATTTACATTATTGAAGCTCTTCTGTATTTAAGCAAAGGGATTCAAGCACTATTGAAGGGGAAATGTTTAAACCCTTCTTTCTATATGGTCTCTCTAAAGCTAAGTATGAAACTAACAGCAAGCTAACAAATGTTATTACTGATTTTCTAGAACAGCTTTTAAATTTATCTATCATAGATAATGATGCCATCTAAACTATTAGGGTGGCCACAAATTGCCAATCTGACCAAGTTTAGCTAACTATAAAATATCAAAGCCTGAACAATAAAATACGGAACAATTCTGCCTTACTTGACTCAATGGGCCTATATCTGATGCTCATTGAAGTATCTGGTAACATAGTGGGCAAAGTTGCAGTGCCAGTAAGGGATCAAACAGAAGAAGTAAACACCCCAGCCAAACAGTTCAAATTTACACCCAATATATCAGTTAGCAATAGGTTTGTGGTCCTAGATATTGACAACTGACAACTAAATATGGAATCTAACGAATGTACTAAAAATTCATCATCATAACATTTTATGATAAGTTGTAACATCTTGGGACTTGCCTCTAAGCTGTTAGATGAGGAATGGTTATGTTATATAAAATCCTTTCAGTTAATTTGTTTGCAAGAAATGTGGCATGCAATTAACATCGATGTATCCTTAAATGGTTATCAGCTGTTTGAGGTCCCTGGGATAAGGACAGCAAAAGTTGGCAGATATGTGGCGGGTTAGCAACTTGGTTTAGGACAGATGATAGTCTTAAATTTGACTTATTAATATCTAATACCAATATCCAAGCCTTTTTGTTAAGTATTCAGGAATGAATTCGGTATTATTAATACTATATACCCCATTGGGTACTAAATATTACACTGAAACCCTATGGGATATTTTGGAAGAAACAATACATTTTATTTGGGCAACAACTGGTTGTGAGCTAATTCTTGTCTGTGGCAATTTTAACACCAGGATTGATGATTTTGACAGTCATTCAAATAACAACTATCATAACTGGTGTTCTCCCAATGCTGTTGACTATCCCAGGACCACCATGGACAAAAAGGTTAACAAACCTGGTATCAAATTGATAAATATTTTGGATATTCATTTTTTTAGCACCTTTAAATGGTTGAATCACTGGTGGCAAAGGGGGCTCTTTTACTGATATTAGTCCTTTTGGCCCAACAGTACTCAATTTAATTTTTTGGAATGGAAGAATGAACTGTTGGAAAGTTGTTATGCAGATAATTTACTAGACAGTAACCATTTTCCTGTTATTTTAGATTACAGTAATGTAACTGGGATTATAATAGATAGGAAAGATGAAGGAATAACAATTGAAAAAAGAAGTAATAAGATCAGATGGCAAATGTCTTGTGAAAAAGTAATTCTGGATGTTTACTGTCTACTTAGAGATTTATTCAGTGACCCTTCTTGTGACAAACATGAACTAATGGAAAGTTGTCTTATCAATATCAGGGAACCTTTGATAACAGCTACTCCTCAAACAGCCACAAGATCTGTTACTACCTGGTTTGACAATGAGTGTCATATTGCTAAAGGAGAATGAACCAAATTGCTAAAAGTACAAAAAATCTGAACTAAAAATAGAAATAAATATATTAATTCAGAAGGAAAATATAAGTTATTACTGTTTGGTAAAAGGAGGACTTTCAGCACAAACAATGGGACAAAATGCTTTCTATCATAAACAAGGGAGACCAGCAGTCTGATTGACTGCTGTTTGCTAAGGAAACAAACAAATTTAAATATCGGATTTATTCCTATATACCCATGTCAACCTGGCTTGAGCATTATTCAAGGCTTTTCTTTAACCCAGAAATGGGGAACTCCAAAAATCCAACCAAACCAGATACAGTATGTCCTTATTTAAATTAATTTCTCTAAGGAAACATATTTTTCTATTTTACAGTTAAAAACAAAAAAGGCACCTGGGCCTGACTTGATTCCCTGGGAAGTCTTCCATATTTATTTATTTATTTAGCATTTGTTGACCGGGTAAGTGCACTAGACAAATCCTGCCTATTTTCAGGCACGACCTGGGGAGGGGATACAGATCAATGCCAACTGACCTTGAACCAGATTAAGCTGTTGGTGATATTTTTAGTGAATGAGGAAATTTGGCCAGGACACGGAAATTCCCTACTCTTTTGATAAGTGCCATGGGATCTTTAACATCCACCTGAACTACCACCAATCCAGGCAGATGGGACCTCGGTTTAACGCCTCATCTGAAAGACGGAACCTCAGAAGTGCAGCACCCCTCTCATGCTGCACTACAGTGTCAGTATTGGGATATTAACTCAAGTGCCAGATGTGGGAACTGAACCCACAGCCCTCTGATCTCCCAGCCTCAGAGGTGAGTGTGCTACCTACTGAGCCACTGACACTGTACTTGGCACCAACACTTTGGACTAGAACTTTAACTAGCTATTTTAATGTTTGCTGTAAGAAATTGGAGTCCCCCCAGTCTTGGAAAGGAGCAATCATTATTTTAATTTACAAAAAGGGTGATAAAGCAAACCCTCAGATGTATAGGTCAATATCATTGCTGGATGTAATGGGTAAGATCTTTGCCAAAATTATTTTAGACAGGCTAAATATAGACTTGCCCAGTTAGAGGGTCTCTTTGACTATCAAGCAGGCTTCAGGCAGGGGCATTCTACTGTTGAAAACTGCTTTATCTTAAACTACCTCTTCAAGAAATATGTTAAGCTAAGAAAGCAAAAAGTCCATGTAGCTTACATAGATTTAAGTTCTGCATTTGATTCCATCTCTCAACAAATTCTTTGGAAAGAAATGATCAACAAGGATATCTTTCCCCATTTAGTGTGCATAATCAGGGAGCTTTATACTGACACATGGGCTCAAGTCAGGTAGGGCTTGCTAACCAGTTATCATCTCCTTCTATACTAATTGTAGAGTCAAGTAGGGGTGTTCTTACACCTTCTGTTTTGTTTATATATAGACAAATTGTTGGTATTGCTAGAGATGTCATCTACTGACTTCCCAAAATTCAATAAAGGAAATGTCCTGTCTTGGTTTTCTCTGGTGATCTAATTTTAATTTCCCTATTTCAATTGGGTTTATCTAAAAGTTAGAATGATTACATGATTTTGCAACTGAATATAAATTGAAAATCAACAAAGCCAAGAGTCAAGTCATGATCTTTGGAGCTAGACATTGTACAAAAACTGGCAAATTGGTGATAACAAACTTACCACGTTAAAGACTACAACTATCTTGGCTTGGACTTTACTTCAAATGGCTTATGGATCAAACATGTTAGTCAACTATTGATCAAATTAAAACAATCAGCTAGCTCCTTAAGCTTATTCAACAAAAGTATGGTGGCAGATCAGTAAGCCATCTATTACAAGCAATTAAATCGAAATACAATTCACAATTCTTATGCAATACAGAAATGTGGGATGCTAGTAGCTTTAATTCCTTGAGATTCCTCTTATGAAACTGCTGAGAACAACTCTATGTTTAAAACTGATCATGCCAGCTTCTCTCATTAGAGCATAATTGGGTATAACTCCCTTATTGGCTCTCATACAGGCCAGGAAGGTAAATTAATGGATAAAAGTAACTTGTATGAATCAAAATCGAATACCATTCATGTGCCTTAGGGAAAAGTACTCTTGGTTTGATCAAAATCTTCTGCAGTCAAGCTGGCTTAAAATATACAAAATGTTTTAAGAGCTAATAACTTGCTGTTTTTGGAGAAGTATGTATCAAAAGAATTTTCTATTAGTCCTAAATATCAGAAGTTTATCACCACTACATTTTCAGATAACTACAAATTGAAAGATCTTGAGAATAATCAAAAACGTCATATTTCAAATTGGTTGAATAGGCTTGATGCAAATCAATTTTATAGACACTACCTAGATGTCCTAACTGATTTTAATCAAAGAAGACTCTACTGTGTATCGCATGGAGCTGTTCCTAGTAATGTTATCAAAGCAAGATGCACTAAGGCTAATGAGGAATGTGCAAGATATTGTGGCTGCACTGCTTATGAAATTAAACATCTGAAACCTGTCATTCTGATTTGTGGATGATATGACGGAGTCAGATCTAGATAGCTTACTCCACTCCTACAAAATATACTGAAAATGGTGTGTAACTTATTTTACAGATATTATTTATTAGCAATGATGACCTAGTTATTAAAACTACTGCATGTTATCTAGATATGATATATAAAGTTTGCTTAAAGAAAGGGTTCTCAGTCCCCTAGGGGTTAGTCTATCTTCTCTTAGATTCACTGATATACTACTAGAATTGCAAGGATGTATTAATTTAACTGAATAGACTGTACATGTAACACCATGATCTAGGAATTATTGTATATGCTGTTTTTATATCTTTTTATCTTATTGTATTATGAATGTGATTTTGTATTTCATTTGTATAGAGCATTTGTCAAAGGTCCAAGACCAAAAAACAAACTTGCATACAATCTGAGACTTTTGTTCTAAACCTGTTGTCTAGTTCGGATAGTACATCTAAAAAAAGAAATAAAAATACCCTGGCCAGAAAAGTACATGAAATACCAAGGATTGAAAATTTCAAATGATTTATCCAAATTGATCTCTATCAATCTCAAACACTTATTAAGGGAAATAGATGTAGAATTATAGAAATGGGCCAAACTTTCTCTGTCCCTCTGGGGCAAAGTTAATTCAATTAAAGTGATCATTGCTCCCAAAATATTATATTTGTTAAATAATACCCTGTCATGCTGACAGTGGTTGGCTTAAAAACTAGAAAAAAATAATTAAGAACTTCTTATTGGCAGAGAAACCCCCAGTTATTAGTATTTCTAAATTGTGAGCCTCTTGGAAAAATGGAGAACTGGGACTCCCTTGATGGAGTGAATATCAACAAGAGTTCTTAATAAAACAGATTACATTTTGGCTCACCATAATCTCCTGGGAGACTTAGAACATTATCTGATATCCCCAAATAGATTGTCTGATTTTTTAATTCACTGAGTCACACAACATTATTAAGTCCCACCAACAATATATGCTGCGTTAAAGCCATAATACTTTTCCATTACAGATTACTCCTCTATGGAATAATCTAGTTTACAACTAGAATAATTAAACTGTAATACTAACATATGAAAAATGCCCAAATCTTTAATATTCTAGATATTATAAACCCAGTTTCTGGCAACATGCTATCCTTGAAAACAATAGGAAAAATCTGAGCTGAACAGGATTCAATTCGATAATTATCTACAGATTAGAAACACATTACAAAATGTACTGTTTCTTCAGATTATAATATTTTCTTAGATAAGAAATGGATAAATTCTACAAGTTGTTGAACATAGGAAAGGATCAAGCATCGTATATAAAACCATCACAGATCTCCAAGATCTATTACATCTGATGCTAAATCTCATTGAAAGGCTGACTTAAATATTTCTAACAGAAAAGAAATTTGGAAGGAACATTGGACTAATGCTTTTAAAGCCAGCAATGATATTTAAGAAAGTTAACTTAATTCCAAATATTTTACTATTATCTTGCAGATTAGAGTCTCTGGGCCCAATTCCAAAACCCATGGTGTAACTAGCAGGCATATGCGATTTGCACCATGCAGCACTACACCGGGGACACTGCACCATATTCCAAGACAGGCAGTGTCCCAGCACCTATGTCCTGTGACTTGTAGCAGCCACAGGCTAGCACCACAGGAATGGTAGAATGGACCTGGGGCCACAAGTTGCTGCCTGCAGTTAACCTCCCCTGAGCCCCCCAGAACACCACTGCATGCACCAGGGGCATTGGGGGTCTGGCCAGGTGGCACTGGCATTTGGTGGGCACTTTGTGTAATGGCCATAGGGTCACTGACATTGGGGGTTGGGGGCATGTCTGTGTTGGAGGTATGGGGATTCTGGCAATGTGTATGCCGTGGTGCTGTGGAGTGGGCATCTGTCAACTGGCATGGACAGATGCCCCTTAGACCATCTCCCTGTTGGTCTAACTCTGCTGCACCATAGCGGCTCTTGGAATAGTGTAAGTGGGTTATGGCAGCCGTCCTTTGGGAATAGGGTGCAGTTGCTGCCATAACCCACCCTTGTGCCATGCTGCTGCAGGTTGCGGGCATAGTGGGTGGTGTATCCCACATTTATCACAACCCACATCGGCATGGCAAGGTGCCTTTTGGAATTGCAACTTGTTAAGCTTGTGTAAGGTGCAATTTGTGCCATGGGTTTGCAAATCGCTCTGCATCCAGGCATAACGTGTTCTGAATCGGGCCCCTGGATCTTCTCCAGAATGGACCCTGCTGGAGATCTGACCATCTCTACACATCTTTATCATACATTCTTTGGGATTGTTCAAAAGTTACAACAGCCTGTAAATCTGTACATGAGATATGTATAAATATGACTTAAATTAATTTGCCACTTAATCCTGAACTCTGGATCTTAAGCACCTATTCCAATGTTCCACAAGCTAATATCCACCTGAAATCCTGGCTACAGCTAGCAGTTCTGAGTCTCAAAAAGGAAATTTTAAGGAATAAGAAAACAGATTCTAATGCCATAATAGAAGAATGGTGCTCTCATATGAGCATGTGTGCAGCAAATAGAGAGTTCATTATAACATATCTGAGAAAGTTGCAATCTTTAGGAAAATAAGGCAATCCTTTTTAAATTACATTGCTAAAGACCAATGAAGTGACTGTTAAATGAATAGTGCTCTTTTTAACCTAATTAATAACATAAAGATAAAGATAAAGAAGGAGTACAAGGTAGGAGAGATGTCAGTGAAATGACAAAGGGGAATAGCTGTGAGAAAGGGCAGCCAGCACAAAACACACTGCAAGCTCATGGAGGGGAGTCTGCCTCAATGCTAAGAGCCTAGGCAATAAGATCAGTGACCTCCGGGCTCTAGTAGCAGACACAAAGGTTGACCCGGTGGCCATAACTGAAACCTGGGCCACAGACAACAACAACTAGGACCTTGCAATTCCAGGCTACATACTGTTCAGGAGGGACAGGCAGGAAGGAGGGTGGGAGGTTGCCCTCTATGGGTAGGAGGGCATCAAAGTTGCTGAAGATATAAGCCCCAAAACTGGCAAAGGGGTCATGGAGTCACTTTGGGTTCACCTAACCATAATAGCAGGAAGGAAACTTTGAGTGGGGGTGATATATAAACTTCTGGGGAAGGGAGACAAGAAGGATGGGCAATTAGCAGAGGCATTACAAAACATGGCAGGCAGGGTTGACATGGTGGTGGTTGGGGACCTAAACATGCTGGATGTGGACTGGTGTGTTCCAGCAGCAAAGATCTCACGAAGTCAGGCTCTACTGGATGCAACCCAGGACTGCCTACTATCCCAACCAGTGAAGGATCTGAGCAGGGAGGATGCCATCCTTGATGTTATCCTCACAAATTCAGAAATAATTAGATTGGTCAAGGTAGGAGAATCCTTGGCAACTAGTGACCACAATTCTGTCTGGTTTGACATATCCACAGGGGATATAAAAATCTCTCCAAAGACAGAGGTGCTATGATTTAGGAGGGCAGATTAAGGCAACTAGTGAGGGAAAGATTAACAAAAACCAGGGATAAGTCAGAGGTGGAGGAAACATGGGAAGATATCAGGGAGGCAGCCCTTGAGGCAGCTAGGCTATGCATTCAGACAGTAACAAAGAAAAATAGGTATGCGAGACCCATGTGGTTCTCCCCTTCCATAATAAAAGCAATCAGGGCCAAAAGAAACACATTTAAATTGTTCAGGCAGCATAGGAGAGACAGGGAATGGGAGGACTACATTCAGAAAAGCAGAGAGGCCAAGAAAATAGTGAGTGATGCCAAGGCCACAAAGGAGCTACAGATTGGGGGCAGGATTACATCAGAAGAGAAGAATTTCTTCCACTATATCAGTGAGAAAAGGAAGAAGGGAGGGATTGAAAGGTTAAAAGTTAAGGATGAAGTGCTTGAGGACAACAGGCAAAAAGCTGAGGCCCTCAATGAATACTTTTGCTTGGTATTCACTAGTGAGGAACAGGGCCCTCTGCCAGTCAGTGGTATCAGGGCTACAGCCAGGGGAGTCCAGAGAATGTGCATCCAGGAGTTCACTACTGAGTGGGTCATGAAGGGCCTCTCAGACATCAGACCTGACAAGGCTCCAGGCCTGGATGGTTTGCACTCCAGGGTGCTGAGGGGCTGCCAGAGGATCTAGCAGCCCTCTTGCACACCTATTCAATGGGTCACTTAAGTCTGGGATTGTACCAAGTGACAGGAGGGTGGCTGATGTGGTACCACTCCATAAGAGCTGGGATAGGGAGGAGATGGGTGATTATAGGCCAGTCAGTCTCACATCAATAGTTGGCAAGCTGATGAAGACACTTATTAAACTAGATCTGGTAGAATACCTTAATGATAATCACCTATAGGATAATCTTGCCAATGCAGGTTTGTGGCGAGTAGGTAATGTCAGATGAACCTTATTACTTTCTTTGACCATGTGTCCAAGGAGCTGGATAGGGCCATGCAGTGGATCTGCCTTACTTTGGCTTTAGTAAGGCATTTGATACAGTCCCACAGGCACCTCTTAAAAAGCTGGAAGATCTGGGGCAGCAAAACAGATAGTCAGGTGGATGCAAATTGGATGGAGGACAGGAAACAAAGGGTAGTAGTAAATGGGGTGGGATCTACTGAAAGGCACGTCCACTAGTGGGGTGCCTCAGGGTCAGTCCGGGACATTTTTTATCATATTTATCAGCAACATCGGTGAAAGTATAACAGGTAATATCATGCTGTTTCCAATGACACAAAACTTAACGGTAGAGTGGACATGATGAAGCATGTCAGAGAACTGCAGGAGGATCTTAAAAAATTAGAAAGATGGGCACACATATTGCAGTTGAAATTCAATGCTAAGAAGTGCAAGGTGATGCACCTGGGTAGAGCTAACCCTAAGACAGAATACTGGCTAAATGGGGTCAAACTTAGCTCATCAGATGAGAAACGAGACCTGGGGGTCATCATTAGGGATGATCTCAAGCAGCAATGCCAGTGTAATAAGGCTTACAGTAAAGCTAATAGGGTGCTGGGATGTACAGGAAGGGCATAAATAGCAGGGACAGGAGGTGACACTGCCCTCTACCAGTCCTTGATGAGGCCTCTTCTTGAGTACTGTGTCCAGTTCTGGAAACCTCACCTTAGAAAGGATATTGACAGGTTGAAGGCAGTCCACAGAAGGGCAACAAAGATGATACATGGCCTTCAGGAGTCACTATGAGAAGAGGCTGATGGCATTGAACATGTACTCATTGGAAACTAGGAGGGAAAGGGGAAATATGACCAAAACCTTCAAGTTCCTTAGAGGCATAAACAAAGTGTCACATGCTGTACTTTTCACCAGGAACACTGGTTCTATAACACGAGGGCTCAAGTGGAAATTAAAAGGTGGGAATTTCAGGAGGGACATCAGAAAGTATTATTTCTGAGAAAGGGTGGTGGAGCCATGAAATAGACTGTCACTTGATGTATTAGCTGGGATCAGTGTTGAGTTTTAAGTGCATGTGAGACAAGGCTTTGGCATAATTACACAGCACTAGAGAAGGCTAGGCTGGACATCTCGTGGAGGAGGACCCCAGTGTGACAGTAGGTCCCAGGAACCATGTTTGGGCAGACTGATGGACCACAGGTCCCTTCTGCCATCATTTGTTTAGCCTTGAAAATTTCTTGATTTATTTTAGAAATATAGGTGCATTATTTATAGGGATGGACAGATATCCAATTCGATAAAACAATCCGTCGGATATCCATGATTTTGGAAGTTCTGATCCGGGCTGATAGTAGCCCTTTAAGAGGTCGGATCCCTTTATTTACTTTAATTACATGAGCACCTGTTAATTATGCACCTGATTACTTTTAAATTCCCTTATAAGTGGTTCTTTACTGTGAAGACAATTGTGCTGGGGGTGGGATGAGAGACCAACAGAGCAAAGCGTTCAGCGCAATGCAGAGGTGAGCGGGAGCTTTCATCTAAAATGGCAAACCGTTTAAAATTGTTGAAAATGCCAGTTCCAAAATATTGATTGCAGTGCTTGAGCAGAGATATTGCTTACCCTCGCGCAGTCATTTCTCCAAATTTAAAATCCCTGAAATGTACGATAAACTGAGATGTAAGATGCAGGTCGAATTAACTAATGTTACCTCATTTGGCTTTACTACTGACTCCTGGACAGCAGAGTGCTCTATTATATCCTATCTCCCTATCACAGCCCACTGGAAGACTGTAAATTAGCACACTCATTTTGGGATTACTAAAGTTCATAATCTGCCAGATTAATATAATTTTTTTTTCTTTTCAGCTTCTACAATTGATGGGATACTGTAGTGCAACACGGAGCTGGATGCATATCTGTCAGAGAACATTGCACCCAAAAAAAGCACACCTGATGCATTGCAGCTTTGGAGATCGAATTCTTGCCATTTCCCTACTCTGGCTAAGATCACAAAATGCTATTTGGCTCCACCCCAACCAGTGTTCCCAGCAAAAGGATATTCAGTGTGGCAGGAGATATTATAACAGACCATAGGTCCCGTCTGTCACCAGACACTGCCAACATGCTTCTGTTCATTAAGGAAAACTTGAACAATTTTTGCTGAGCTCAACTTGATTTTAAAAATATATTTTTTATAATTTCTCTACCAAAAATAATAAATAAACATTACAGTGAGTCATGTGTCTATAGTTCATTAATAATCTGAACTGATAAAATCTGATTCAGATTGGATATTACTTTCATAAAATCCGGATCCAAAATATGGCTCCAAATTGGTATTCACCCACCCCTAATTATTTATAAATCAATAGCCATGGATATCCTACAATAACATAATTATTGTACTCAGAGTTATGGTTTTATACATTGCTCTAATTTACTGTAGTTAGTTACACAGTTGTTGTTATTGCTTTGCAATTGTATTTAAATAAAAATAAAAAAAAGAAAAAAAGGAAGTGGTAAATTTACAAAAACATCTAAGCAAACTGGTAATCTGGATGGAACACTGGGATATAACATTTAACATAGATATGTGCACAGTGATGCATTTGAGGAAAAAAATAACATGCACAATGACTATTACATTAGTAATGTCAAATTAAACAAATTGGTCTGTAGAAAGGACTTAAGTTTATATATAACAAAAGATCAGAATAGCCACAAACCTGTCAATAGTATGTATCAAAAAACAAACTGTTTAATAAATGCATTTTTTCACATAGGTCAGAACTCATCATTTTTCTGTTGTACTGCACATATGTCAGTCCCATCATAGACTATAATTCACAGGTTTGAGGTGGACTGTCAATAGGTGATAGTATTAAACTGGAGAAAATACGACACAGATCAACTAAGATGATAAGGAGGATTGAAACTTTGACCTATAAAGAGAGGCTGGAACACTTGGAATAACACAGTTAGGAACAAAAGTAAATCAGAGGGGACTTATTATTATTATTATTTAATATTCATAAGGATCAATATTTATTTGAAAGTATGAACGTGGGGGGGGGGCGAAGCCATTATATATTAACAAGGCACAATAAACAAACTGAACCATTACAATTCAGAACAAATGCCTGGAAACTCTTTAATTCAGAAAGGTTGGTCAATAGCTGGAATTCCTTACATTCTGAAATATGTAACAGTACTAAAACAGAAACTCTCAAGTATTAGTTAGATGATTGGTTGATGGAAGAATACACTAATGGTTACTTACACCAATTGAGAGCCAGGCTTTGAATGGACAATTCTGTCTTTTCTTGCCTCTAACTCCTGAGTATTATACTCAGACAAAAGGAGTCCCACACTAGGACAGTGGTGCTCCAGACAAAAACATTGCAACTTCAAACATAAAAAAGCGAGCACTCACCACCTCAAATTCCACGGACACTACGGTCAGTTAAAAGTAAATTTTTCTTATTTGAAGAGGAACAAGCAGACTAGCTGCCTTTTATTGTTTAAAAAGGAACATGCAGACTAGTCACCCTTTGCCACTTGAAAAGGAACACACAGACTATTAGCCACAATATTAACATTATTATTTTACCATTCTTGCTCACTACATCCGTGAAAGTCTCCCGGACTGGTTCTGCAAAAAATCATCATCAGGTATCTTTATTTTCATTTAAAAATCAACTTTTGGAAGCTATCCCAAGCAAAACATAAGTGAAGCAACTACATCTGACAAACTTGGTGACTCTGGGTCCTGCTGCAATCCACATTTTGGTCTGACCTGCTCCATGATCTGTATGTGGGCTTTTCAGCAACCAGTTTGAATGACAAAGAAGCATACAGACAAAGGGATTTCACATCCTGCATATGTGCAGGCACAGTTAATCACCTTCAGGAATTTTAACATTTCAGTGACTCTGGACCTCAGCTGTTGATCATTCTTTTGGCTTTTGACTTAACCACCAGGTACCTATCTGCAAGCGACTGGGTGCAACTGATAAGCTACAACAAGGATAAATGGGCATATCATCCTCTATTACTAACAATCTCCTTGCTCTGAGTCCCTAGACGCCTGCACTGGTCCAAGCTGCATAAGCCTCAGAAGTGTAATTCTATTGACTACAAGGTACAGCAACTGTCTCTTAAACTCCTACTCCTCCTCCTCTTGATATCAGGAAGTGTCCACTCAAATTCTGGCCCTGTCTCCTACAGTACAACAAAGCCTGCCAAAATGGAGGGTGGGCTCAAAATTGCTACCTTAAACATCTGCAGTCTCCTTCCAAAACTGGCCTCCCTTCAAATCTTTGCCAGCCAACACAACCCGGATATCTTTGCCATTGTTGAAACTTTGACACCTAATACTCGGATCATGCCATCTCTATACAAGGCTACAAGATATTCAGGCTGGATAGGACCTCTAAAAGGGTGGTGGGTGTGCAATCTACATAAAGGACTACCTCACCTGTCTCCCTGGTTCTTACTCCACCACAGAAACCTCAGTGCAACTCCTCCCTATCAAGATACTACTTGGTGCCCAAAACAAAGTCCTCACGATTGCTGCTGTCTATATCCCACCAAAAGATCCTGATTCCGCCTACAGGCTTTCCTAGTTCAAGTACAACCTTCTGACATCGAACTCCTTCTCCTTGGGATTTTAATATAAATTGGCTTGCTCCTGATGCAGGGTCAGACAAAGATGCCATCCTAGCAGCAAATTTAACACAAGTGGTAAACTCCCCTACCAGGAAAAACTACAAATCAGGGACCAGCACCCTCATTGACTGGATCCTTACCAGCCACCCTACCCGTATAACCAATGTAAGTGTTCTCTCTGACACGCTCAGGGATCACTCTCCAATAATATGTACCTGGACAAATAAGTTTCGTAAGCCGCCTCCAAAAACCATCTATAGCAGAGTCTACCTTATGGCAACGTACTCATCTCAAGACCTGTCTTAGGCAGATAGACTGGTCCTTGATTTACAAAACTCAAGATGTTGACCTAGCCCTTGATTACTTTATTACTACTTTCAACACTGCCTGTGACACCTAGCCACCAGTAAAAAGTGCAAAATCAAAGCACTCACAAATCCCTGGCTCACGGCAAAGCTATTGGCACAACTCAAAAGTAGGGATCACCTCTGGGCTACTGCAAGAGCTACTAGCACTCTGTCAGACATTCAAAAGCATAAACAGGCTCGCAACCAATGTACTAAACAGATCCACTTGATGAAGAGCTCCTACTTCAAGAATGCCCTCTCCAACTCCTGGTGCAAAGGGAAATCCTTCTGGGACAACATAAAGAATATCATGGGTCAGCAGTCCAAATCCTCTCCTACAATAATGAATGTGGATGGAACCACTACATTAGACCCAGAGATCATTGCAAACACCCTAAATGATACCTTCATGGACCTTAGTGGTGTCCTCTCATCTGATTTCTTCACTGATGCTGACCCTCCAATTTCTACTTCTACTACTGCCTCTCCAACCAAACCACCCTTCCATTTCAAACTAGTAAAGGCACATGAAGTCTATAAATATGTAAAGAAGGCCATTTCTAAGTCCCGAGCAAGCAGTGACACTATTGACCTTAAACTTCTGTCCCTCACTCTGGAGGAAGTACTGCTCCCCCTCACAAAAATTTTCAATCTCTCCCTCTGCTACAGCCAATTCCCTAGGAAATGGAAGGCTGCAGTTGTCACTCCGGTGCACAAAAGTGGTGATAAGTCACTGCCTGGTAACTATCGCCCGATATCAATACTACCACCTCTCTAAGGCCCTTGAGCGGCTTGGTGGCGGACCAACTTTCAGACTACCTGGAAAAGCACAACATCCTACGACTCAGCAGCATGGATTTAGGAAAGGGCACAGCACATCGACTGCCCTACTTGAATTCTCAGGAGCAATCCACAATGCCATGGACAAAGAAACCTAACTGGAGCAGTCTACATTGACTTAACAAGGCATTTGATACAGTTCACCATGGCCTACTTATCAAACAACTTCAATCCCTAGGGCTCTCGCAGGGTCCTGGTGGCTGGGTAAAAAATTACCTTGCTCAGCGCTCTCAATCTGTAAAAGTAGCTGGAGTTCCCTCAGACTCAAAACCGGTTCGCTCAGGAGTTCCCCAGGGATCCATCCTGGGCCCCCTCCTGTTCAGCCTTTTCCTAAACTCCCTCCCCAAATCCTGCCCTGAACAAATAATCCTCTTTGCTGATGATGCCGTGATTCTTGCCACTCATAAAGATCCGAACCTCTTACGCCTCAACCTTCAGCATGCTTTTTCCAAAGTTGAGATGTGGTTCCTTGAACATAAGCTGGTTCTAAACCACAAAAAAACTAAATCCATGCTCTTCTCTAACCCGCAAAACAAGAAACGGCAAGTCCCACTCACCATTAATACATACCTGGGAAATACCCTTGAACAAGTGCCAATGTTCAAATATCTTGGAATCAACTTTGATCAAGGCCTAACCTTTGCAACTCACATTGATAGTACAGCAAAAACTATTAATCAGTGAATTGGGATTCTGTATCGGAACCAACAGCTTCTTACCCATTCTGCACTGAGGATTGCCATCCAATCTTCTATCATCTCAGTCATTGACTATGGCTTAGTTATATACGGATCTGCCACTACTACAGCACTTAGTCACATTACAACATCCTAAATAAGGCCTGTCGGTTTGCTCACTGGTGCACATCGACGTACCCACACATGTGAACTCTATGCTGACTCAGGTTGGTTGCAACTCTCAAACCGGATAAAGTACCTTACCTGCCTGATGGTGAAAAAATCCACTCTGAGCCTCACTCCACCCTATATCCAAGACCTGTTATGCCCGAGCGCTAGCACCCGTTTTACCAGAAGATCAGAACACCAGCCTCTCCAAGTCCCCCGATGCCGGACTTCTCAGGGACAAAGATCATTTGCCTATTGTGCCCCCAGCTGGCTAAATGCCCTCAGCACTCATATTACTGCCTCCACCTCTCTAGGTATTTTCAAATCAAGGCTTTTCTCTCACCTTGCCACCTCCAGCTCCTGTGACTGCCCTGATTAAACCTCCTATTTTCTCACTACCCACCCTGTTCTGTTATTTGACAAAGACATGTTTGGGAAACCTTTTCTTCTGCTATTGTCTGCTCCCCACACCATTCACTTACCCTCTCTGTTCTGGACTTTTTCCCTATTTGTTTCTCCTAATCTGGCATGACCTCTTTCTTGTAATAATAATGTGATTATTGATATCTCATGTCCTTTTGCACAAGTGATTTGATATGTATTTGTATATGTTTTCTTGCTCTTGACACAACACAAATTGTTGTGTTATCTACGTAACCTTTTGTACTGTACCTAATTGACGTGGAACCTTTGTAAAAGAGCCTCTGGCTCAAAGGTAGTAATTCCTAAGAACAATAAACTAAACTAAACTAAACTAAACCCTCATCATGGGGACTACACTGCTGATTGCCTGTGTGCCACATATCTGTGGCATGTAGTCAACCCTAAGTCTGAATTCTGTGAACTGGGAGTTCAGTGGACCCTTAGCAGCATTCACAGAAGGGACGCATGCCCCTTGTGCTCATAATAGAAGAGAAAACTTGCCACCAATCACAAAGATGCTCCCATAATGCTTTCATTTTGTAAGTTCCCTGTTAAATACTGGGTACTGCAAGGGTGGCAAAAATCCTTAGGTTGCTAAGAAATAGACAGTCAACCCATTCATAGCCCCAACAAAATAAGTAGCAACATCTTCCACCTATGAACAGATTACATATCTCAACTATAAGCATCAAGTAAGTTAATTCTGATATATTTTCTTTCTGCCCTGCAAGAAAAGAATACATATCGTTGTGTTACCTTAGGGACCTTTCTAACTAAAAATACTCATGTCTTCTATGGGCCATCATTATTGCTCCAAATTAAAACTAAAAAAATTAAACTATTAAAATTATTAACTGTTTGATCCCATATTGCCTCTTAATTCTTTTATGTCTTAAACTATTTGATCCTCTTTAAAAATTATTATAATTATTCAAGTACAACAGTAACAAAAAAAAATACAGTAACACATTAGCAAAAGTTAAATGAAATGCAACTGAATCAACTTAAAATAACTTATTGTGGCTGGTAGGAGAAGAGAGAGAGAGAGAGAGAGAGGAGAGAGAGAGAGAGAGAGAGAGATATCATGGAAAGCTTTTCCAGAAATTCCACATGTTTTAAATTAACCTTCTCAATTACAATTATTATTCCTCTACCATTTTATTTACAGGTGAACGAATAACTTTCTAGCAATATTTTTAATCTGACAGACACATATGTCTTTTTCTTATCTATTACAATCCAATAACTTTCTGCAAAGTTCTATAAGTGGAGAATCTGGATACTTTCATTTTCTATCAGTACATCTCTCGTATCAAATTCAATAGTTTATATATATATATATATATATATATATATATATATATATATCCCTATAGGAATTACTTGCTTAGATGCTGTACAAGTATGCATAACTCTTGTTGAAAACAGAGGATATGCTTTTGATCTTGTTAATAACTTTAAAAATCTCATTTCAAAATTATCTAATATTTTTACTTAAAGTCAGAACATGGTCTAAAGTGACTCTGATTTTGACATCTATTACATAAATATGAAACTGCTGGATTCATCCTATTTAATATGTGAATGAATCTTATGAAAATATTGTACTGTATTACATTCAGCTTGTTACTAATACATAATATGAATAGTTACATACTAACATATAAAATGCCAGCAGAATAGGCCTAATGGTCTTTCGTGTCTGCTTGTTTGGTCAGCCCCACCCTGGGTGCTGACTTTGCTGCCCTCGCCTACTCTGGCTTCTCCTTCCCAGTTCTGGATATTCTTGCTTCATTGGATTTTGCTTCCAGAACCCTTCCCTGTACCTGTCCCACCCTCTTGAACCCCTCCACTGTCTCTGCCTCCAGCAGCCCCCTAGGCAGCGAATTCTATGGCTCCACCACCCTCTCAGTGAAGTAGCACCTCCTCCTTTCTCCCCTGAATCTTCCCCCTTCCAGCTTCCACCCATGCCATCTAGTGGCCCCCTCCTCCTTCCTTCGAAGCACCCTGGCTGTTCCTCCCCTATTTACCCTCTTCATGTACCTGAAGAACTCTATCATGTCCCTCCGGTCCCTTCTCTCTTCTAATGTGTACATATTTAGCTCTTCGAGCCTCTCCTCATAGGTCCTGTCCCCCAAGTCCCAAATCATTTTGGTTGCCCTCCTCTGGACCGTCTCCAGGAGGTTAATGTCCCTCTTTAAGTGTGGTCTCCAAAACTGCATGCAGTACTCAAGGTGCGGCCTCACCAAGCAGTTATACAGAGGGAGTATCACTTCCCTCCTTCTGGAGGTGATCCCCCTAGCGATGCATCCCAGCATCCTGTTGGTCTTGGCTGCTGCCCTCCTGCAAGTCTCAGAGTTGTTCATCTTGACATCCACCACCACCACCCCAGGTCCCTCTCAGCCATCGAGACTTGTAGCATTCCCCCGGGTGTACACTTGGCCTGGGTTTCTGGCCCCCAAGTGGAGAACCTTGCATTTCCCTGCATTGAACCTCAGCTTCCACTTTCTAGACCATCTTTCCAGAGCCTCCAGGTCCCCCTGTAGGGCTACCCTCCCCTCCTCCCCATCCACCACTGCCCCAGTTTGGTCATCTGCAAAGAGACTCATCTCCTCCTGATTCCTGTCCTTATGTCAGAGACGTGGCGTTGAACAGAAGGGGCCCAAGACTGATCTGTGGGACCCCACTAATGACCCTCCTTGGGGATGAGACTATCCACCAACTCACGACCCTCTGGGTCCGGTCCGTGAGCCAATTGCCTATCCATCTGATCATCTGGTTCCCCACCCCATTTCTCCCAGCTTATCCAACAGGCCCACATGAGGAACAGAGTCAAATGCCTTGCTGAAGTCTAGAAGAGGATGTCCACTGGTCTACCCAGGTCCAAGGCACTCGTCACCCAGTCATAGAACTCCACAAGGTTTGTCTGACACGATTTCCCCGGGATGAATCCATGCTGTCTATCGTCCAGGCACCCTGACTTATCCAGGTCCCCCCAGCCTCTCCTTGACAATGCCCTCCATCACCTTGCACACCACCGATGTCAGGCTGACAGGCCTGTAGTTCCCTGCCACCTCCCTTGATCCCCCCTTGTGGATAGGCACTATATGTGCCACCTTCCAGTCCTGGGGCACCCACCCTGTCCTCAGAGAGATGGTGAAAAGCTCCGCCAGGGGTTTCACCAGGACATCCGCAAGTTCCTTCAGCACTCTGGGGTGTAATTTATCCAGCCCCAGTGCTTTCTCTGTCTTAAGGGAGCTGAGGGCTTCCCTCACTTTCTCTGCTGTGATTTCCACTTCCGGTACCTCTTCTCCCTGCTTAGCCCTTCCCCCTCCTGCCAGTGATGCCTCCCACTCTCCCCAGACCCACTGATCGGTAAGGGTCCCCCTCCTCAGTATCTCTGTCTCCTCCCATGTATGATGCAGCACCCCCATTTTCCTTGGTGAAAACTGAGGTGAAGTACTCATTTAGTACCTCAGCCTGCTCCCCCGGGTCTTGTGCTCATCTCTTCCCTGATTTAATCCTGCTAATCTGCCCCTTCACCCTTCGTTTTTCCCCAATGTATCTAAAGAACCCCTTGTTCCCTCTCCTAATTTCCCTGGCCAGGTTCTGCTCCTTCCTTGCCTTAGCCACCCTCACCACCCTAGTGGCCCTTCTAGCCATCAGCTCGTACTCCCCTCGATCCCTTTCACTCCTTGAGCACTTGAATTGCTTATAGGCTGCCTTCTTTCCCTGCACCACCTCCTGGACCTCCCTGGTCCACCAGCAGGGTTTTTGGGCCCTACCGCATTTTCATCTTACTCTTGTATAGGTGCTGGTAGCATCCTGCACCCCTCTCCTGATGATTTCCCACCTACTATCAGCGTCCATGTCTGACCCAATCCCATCCAAATGCTCCTTAAGGATCCTTCCCATTTCCTTAAAATCCACCCCCCTGAAGTTAGTTACTTCCATCTTTGTGCAGCCTTCTACCCCTCCTAGGTCCAGGCAGAACCAGACCGTGGCATGGTCACTCCCCGCCAATGGGTCCCTTACCTCCAGGCCCCCAATCTGGTCACTGTCTGCCAGGACCACATCCAGTACCCGCGCCTTCCTGGCCGGTTCCCTCACCTGCTGAGTTAGGATCGCGTCTTGAAAGACATCCAACAACCTCTGTTCCCTGGTCACAGAGGATGTCATAGTCTCCCAGTCTGTTTCTGGCATGTTTAAGTCCCCCAACACCACCACCGTTCCTCTGCCCAGTCTGCAGTGTCTCCCAACATCTGCCACCAGACTCTCCTCCAGCTCCTCCGCCAGGGCAGGGGGTCTATACACCACTCCTATTTTTACTCTCTTGCCCCCCCTTGTTATCAAGGTGACCCAAATCACCTCCACGGTTCCCTACGCTTCCTCTACTCCCCCCTATGCCAATGCAGTTTTTGACTATCATTGCTACCCCTCCCCCTTCCTCCCCTGTCCTTCCTGAACATAGTGTAACCCTCCAGGTTCAGGTCCAAGTCATGTCCTGCAGTGGCCCAAGTCTCACTGACCGCTGCCACATCCACTGCTCCCTCAGTTAGCATAGCCTGGAGCTCAGGCATTTTATTGCCCAAGCTCCTGGCATTTAGCAGACTACTTTCCACCTTTCCTATAGTTCCATTTCCTGCTCGTGTTCCCATGGGGATTCTGTTTTCCCTGGTCTGCACTTTGCCAGTCGGCCTTTTCCCGCAATCCTCCAGCTCCCAGGGGTGGAGACAGAGTCCCTTCTTTATCGGCACCCCCTTGACAGCCTTTTCTCCCATCCCTTCCCCTTCACAAGTTTAAACCCCACTTTTCACCAATGAACCCCTCTATTTTCAACTTAAGGATTCCCCTTCCCTCCAAATTGAGATGGAGTCTATCTCTAGCATACAGCTCCTTATCCTCCCAGGTCTCCCCCCAATCCCCCATCAACCCATACCCAATAATTAATTTATTTCATTTTAGTTGACCAGATAGGTGCACTAAAGCAAACAAATACCAATTTTCAGGCATGATCCAGGAGAGTACAATATTCAAAACATTACAGAGTGTGAATTCAAGGCAATTACAATTCTGACAAGTTAAATTAGTATTGCAATAAATCAGTAGATGGAGAACAGTGTACTTAAAGGTGATAAGCAATAAGGGAGATATGTACAAATAATAATAGATATAAATAACAATAGATATGTATCCAGGTCTAAAAACTATACAGAAAAATATCTACCATAAATATCAGCAAGCATAAAAAGATCAAAAACAGAGTAAAAGTGGATAAGGGGCATTGACACTTGATTACTCTGAGAAGGCAATCATGGTACCTTCTGTGAAATGAGGATGCCAATGGACTTTGTCTAACCTCAGTAGGAATGGAATTCCATAAGGTTGAAGCAAAGTATCCAAAAGAGGATTCCCCTATTGCAGTTCTAAGTTTAGGGATTTCTAGCAGGCCATTAATCCCAGACTTTAGGGAATAAGTGCTGCAAGCTGAACTGAAGAGAAAGACATGTGTCAGAGGTACATGATGTTGTAGAATTTTATAGGAGACACCCCCTAGCATGAGATCATGAGCATAGGATGGGGAAACCAGCCAAGCCTCTCTTAGAGGGAGCAATGGTGAGCCTGTTTATGTGATACCAGTTCACACTGACAGTTATTAATATATGCTATATCCCATTTGGAGATGGTTGTTTTGGAGGCTGCTATAAAGGCTGGAGCACCATAAAGGAGTTAAGGTAAGAGCATACCTTTGGCAATAGCTAATTTAGCCTGTGGGATAAAATTGCAACTCACTTTGTAGGAAACCCCAAGCATAGTGTTGAGGGATTTGTACGTAATTGTGACATGTGATGTCAAATCTAGAGGGGGAGCAGGGATAATGCTAAAGTAGGTGAAATAGGTAACCACATGGACTGGCATTCCATGCTGCTTGGCAAAAGTTAAGGGGGTAGGACACAGTTTAAATTTAGGGGGTGCTCCAAAAGCATAGGTTGAGTTTTGAACATGTTAAATATAAGCTTATTACAGGACAGCCAGTTTTGGGCTGATCGTGGGTCAGAGGTGAGGTGTTTATTGATAAGCAATATATCTTTAGAGCTGATGTACAGCATCAAATTGTCTGCATGCAGTATAGTGGAACAGTAGGACAGGCTTCAGGTAATTTGATTTCTATGTAATGCAAATAAAAGGGGGCCCAGAATTGAGCCTTGTGGGACCCACAAAAGAACAGGGGCAGGTTCAGACCTGGCAGATCCTGATTTGACACTCTGTGATCTATTGAATAGGTAGTCTCTGAACCATGAGAGTGCAGAGGAAGATTTACCCAATTCACCAATTTTTCACAGAGTAGTGAGTGGTCAACCAGGTCAAAAACCTTTATTAGGTTGATGAAAACTGCTCCTGTGAAGCAGTCATTATCCATGCCTGTTGTTATGTGGTTTGTAAGAGAAAGCAGGGCAGCAGCAGTATTATGACCTCTTATGGAACCCATGCTGCATGCTCAAGAGAAGGTCATGGGTAGTGACATAAGAGATGAGCTAGGATGACATGATTTTATCTAGGATTGAGTAGGGATGACACAATTTTCTGTAGGAATTTGTCCAGTACAGGAAGTATGCCAATTGGTCTATATGATCCCCCTTTCATGGTTTAACTTTAATCCATTTTTCTCCCTTAATAACTTTTTTGTAAATCTTTTCCCCAGCTCTCTTTTACTTCACGTAGTTTAACTATGCCATGCCTTATCATAATTATCATACAGTTTATCAATACTATTTTGAAGTGGTTGACCCAAAGTTGAGCTAAAACATTTTTGTGTTTGTGTCATTTTGTGCATCTTAAGCCCCTGTCCTAATAATTTATACAAACATAACCAAATCTCTCAAGGTATCTGTAAAATTCTGATCTATGAATCTTATACATAAAACATATCTGTTCAAAAGACATGAATTGATCTCCCTCAGACAACTTAAACAGTTGTATAAGCCCCCTCTGTGTCCAGCCAGAGCAATCATTACCAAAGAATAAAGTGTGGTCACAGTTATTACTTAATGGTGTGCATACATTTATTCTCAAATCCTCCTTGATTTGCTTCTGATTATCTATCCATGCCTCCCTTGAGACCCAGCAGACAGGTGTTGTCATGGATTCTTATGTTCTTTTGACATACACTAGCATACAGGTATTGACAGTGTTTAATAAAATTGCCCCCTCACTTTTAAAATAAGCCCACTATGGTGGGTCTAATGCTGAATCGACAACACTCTTGTCGAAGTTCAGCATGGTGAGGTCCCCAGTGTCAACAGGTGACATTTTGCCTGTCAGACATTGTGTGTTTTCCATCAGGGCGCTGTGCCCCATGAACACCCATGCAGGGGGCTGCATTCCCCAGGTCCCCTTCTATGGATTGTTAACTCCGAGTCAGAGTTATTTTGAAGGGGGGTGCGAAACACAGTGAAAGGGTGAAATTTCATCCTCGGGTTCCTCACAGCGACAATCTCGAAACCTGTCGAGATTGTTGCTGTGAGGGATTTTGCCATGAATGATTTGTTGTGAAGTCGGCATATCGGTTGAACTTATACACCTCTGATATAGGCTGAATTAAGGCAGCTTTATTATAATGCCAGGAGTTTGTTAATTTCAGTCCTCCTGAGTAATCAGCCTTTAATTTATCTGCAGCCATTCTGGGCTATTTATTCTACATAAAATCTGGAAATCCCTTTATCAGGACTGTCAAAATATATTTAGGAATCCCAATGTGAATGGCTTGTAGTTGGTACAGCATTTTGGCTAAACAATCATTTTAAACAATTGAACTCTCCTATTAAATTAATAGGAGTTCCTGCCATTTTCTAAAAGTTCATTTTAATTTCTGATCTGATATTGCCAACATTTTCCCCAATTAATTTTTCAGTATTCAAAGAGTTTATTCATTTGACCTATGGTCATTACAATTATGGTTTAAAAATCATTACAACATACACATTACACAGTAATAAATAAACAATAAATATTTAATACAGTTTCAAGTGCAAACTGAGTAATTTTACATTACGGACAATCATCTTGAGAATTTTATTTTCCTATGTCTTAAAATAGCTTCAATGTACTTGTGAGTATTCTGGCATCATTTACATTCCAAGGGCCAGATATTCAAAAGTGCACCTAGAACATGCACAATGGAATACGCAGTGCAATGCAGGTGCACCATAGAAAACTGATACCATATTCAAGGATGCGCCATAGACATGCGCAGGCACAAACCACACTGAATATTGCAAAGATGCACCATTGCACAACCAGACATGCACCAGAGCAACCAGGAATGCACAGAAGCATGACTGTAAACAGCAAGAAGCATGCTGAGCAAGCAGCACAGTCAAAGGGGCACACAGGCAGGGCAGCACCACAGCAGAGTGCCACACCAGCCCTGGCAAAGCCAAAACCACAAGAGGACCGTGACCATGGTGCACAGCACAGGCACAGAGCCATGGGGCCACAGTGACAGTAGGCCTCACAACAGAAACACACAGGCCACCATACACACCCAGCCACCCACCCAGACAAAAGGGAGGCCAGCAGGCCCATGGCATTGCACCACCACAACCCAAACAGGCAAGATTGCATGGACACAGCTACAGGCACACTGGGAGGGTACCAGGCATGTACAGTGTACAGAGGTACAAGAGACACACATGCACAGGAACAGGGTGCACAAGCCACACCAACAAGCAGGGACACAGGGCCCAGCACTGCACTGCAAACAAGCACCATCAAGATCAACAGTGCAGGTGGAGGCATGCCAGCACAGGTGAACAGAGACACGGAGGCAATGGACTGCACACAGGCCAGGTGCACAGCCACAGCTCAGGGCCTGTGCCACAGGGTACATGGCACACAGCAGCCATTGCACATGGGAACACACTGCATAGGGCACTGCAGTTTTAGAGAACTGGAACACCCAAGAGCAGCAAAGAACAATGCAAGCACAGTGCAGCACTGCACAGGCAAAGGAGACACAGACACAGAGGTGCATGAACAGAAAGCTTTACTATAACAAAAACAAGTTCAGAGTAGTGCAAACAGGGCAAACAAAAGCAATAGTGGAGAAGGAATGGGAATGAGGTACAAAGTAGTCAACAAGGGGAATGTGAATGGGAGTAAATATACTGGAACATACACAACAGTAAATATCAGGAGGGAAGGGCACATCCAGGGCACAGTGGTGAGAGGGGACAGGGTTAGTAACTCAGATGCTGCTGTGAACGCTTCAGCATACGTACCTCCTGAACGAGCACCCATGTCATGTCCAGATGGCACCGGCAGACACATATCAATATGTTAGTCCTGGCGATATATATCCACACTAGTCCATGCCGCAGACAGAGCCACCACTCATGGCCTGCCAGTGTCTTCTGACCTGAGGCCTGTCCTGTCCTACAAGAGGGGAAATAAGACAGGGATGCATGACTGACCACAAGATACCCACGTCTCCACATGTGTGTGCATGGGACAGCTGCCATGTCCACAGGTAGACAGAACCAGAACTGGCACATGCATAGTGAACAGTAGCAGCTGACACAGCCGTGCCCATGGGCAGACTGCGTGGTCGCATGTGACAGTCATGCCTCCACACCTGCGGAGTGGACCACACAGTACCGATGCAAGGGACCCCGAGGCAGTACAGTAGTCCCTCTGCAGCAGTTTCACACCATGGGATGTGCACACACACACACACACACACACACACACACACACACACTACCAGGAACGGTGATAGGCCACCACCACATGCAGGCCACATGCAAGGCCCACCCACCTTGTGCAACATGGCACAGGCAGTGGAGCCGGGAACTGCCCAATGCAGCGGCCACACAAGGCAGCACTGCCTCTTGGCATATCACACAGAAAAACCCAGTGCAAGCAATGACACACATACCATACCATACACACTCACCTGCCTGTCCAAGCACCAGTGCAGCCACAGCACCCCCATCACCATGGTGCCTGTCCTTGTCTGTGGCCACCCTGGCCCTCCTACAGTCCTCTGGTCCTGTGTATGGAAGAGAGAGAAACAATGGACATGAGTGGCACACCATGCACAGACCCACCCAGCACAATCACAGTGCACAGCACGGGCAGGTGTACTACCACCTTGGGACCCACTGCAAGACTGGCTAACTTGTATATTAATCTTTTGTGTGAGACTGTGTCAAATGTCTTGCTAAAATCAAGGTAGGCCATATCCACAGCCCCTCTCTGGTCTACTACTTTGGTCATCCAGTCAAGGAAATCTATTAGGTTCAACTGACATGATCTTCCTGCTGTGAAACCATGCTGCCTTGGATCCTGTGCCCCACTGGCCTCTAGGTACTCAACAATTCTTTCTTCAGAAGTGATTCCATCATTTTCCCTACCACTGAGGTCAAACAAACTGCCTGTAGTTTCCTGCCTCTGCCCTGCTCCCACTTTTGTGAAGTGCAATCACATCTGCTCTCCTTTAGTCCTCAGGTACCACCCCATCCTCCCATGATTTGTTAAAGAGAGTAGTCAGTGGCATAATTAGTTCTACCTTCAGTTCTTTTAGAATTCTAGGGTGAATCCCATCAGGCCCCATTGCTCTGTCCACCCTCAGTTTCAAGAGTTCTTTCAAAACCCTTTCTTCTGTGAATGGACTGGTATCGACCCCCCCATTCAGAGTGTTTCTCTTGTTTGGTTTAGGTACCTCCCCCTCCTCTTCCATTGTGAATACTGAGCAGAAATATTCGTTCAGTATACCTGCTTTTTCACTGTCACCCTCTGCCCACATTCCCTCCCCTTTATTAAGTCTCTGTATCCCTCCCTTGGTCTTTCTTTGCTCCCTAATGTACCTATAAAAGGTTTTATCCCCCTTTTTAACAGAGTTGGCTATCTTTTCCTCAGTTTGTGCCTTTGTTATTCTGACTGCATTGCCTGCCTCCTTCTGCTTTAACTGATAAAGTTCTCTGTCCTGCTCCTTCTGTGTTTCCTTATATTTCCTGAATGCCATCCTTTTTTCCTTAACCTTACCTTCCACCTCTTTTGAGAACCACAGTGTTTTTTTCCTTTGTTTTGTTTTGTTGATTTGCTTCACACAAAGGCTTGTTGCCTCTGTGATGGCTGTTTTGATTATTCCCCATTGTTCCTCCACCCTCCTTCTTGCCTGTTTGCTATCGCTTTTCTGAGGCACTCTCTCATTTTCCCAAAGTCAGCCCTCCTAAAGTCCAATACTCTTGTTTTTGTATGGCTTGACTCTATGGCTGTGTTTATTGTGAACCACACTGTTTGGTGGTCACTTGTTCCCAGATGGCTACCCACTTCTAGATCTGAGATTCTATCTCCATCCCCATTTGAGAGTACCAGGTCTAAGATTGCTCCCTCCTGAGTGGGTTCCAACACTAGCTGTCTGAGGCATGCTCCCTATAAGGCATCAATAATGACCCTGCTCTTGGATGTTCCTACAGCAAAGGTACGCCAGTTAACATCTGGCATATTCAGGTCCCCCATCAACAATATCTCCCCTTTTTCTGCCATTTTAAGGATGACTTCTATCATTTCCTTGTCCATTTCCTACCCCTGAGATGTGGGTCTGTACACAACCCCCATGTGGATTGTGATGCCATTTCCTGTCTCCAGGGTGACCCATAGTGACTCATCAACTTCCTGTTTACTTTTTAGTTCTGTTGCTTTAATTCCTTCCCTTATATTGAGAGTTACTCCTCCTCCTCTTCCTCTTTTACCCACCCTGTCCTTCCTGTAGATTGTTTATCCTGACATGTTGACATCCCAGTCATGGTTCTCTGTGTACCATGTTTCAGTGACTGCCACGATATCTAGGCATCCCTCTTCCATCAAGGCCACTAGTTCAGGGAGTTTGTTACACAGACTGATGGCATTGGTACTCATCACCCTCTGTTTTTGGTGGTCTTACCCCTTTTAGCCCCATCTCTGTCCTTACTACCTTTTTCTGCATTTACCCCTGTCCTGCTCCCCACTGACTTCTCTACCTTGGTGTTTACCTCTCTAACTACTGTGTTTTGGTGGGGGGAGGCTGGGATTTCCCTGCTCCTTTTCAGTGCCTCCCCCCTTGGCTAGTTTAAATGCTTGCCAATGAAGCATTTAAACCTATCACCTAGGATCCTGGTTCCCCCCCCCCAGATAGATGCAGACCATCGCACCAGTATAGGCCTGCTTCCATCCAGGTGGCTCCCCAGTCCCCAGTGAAGCCAAACCCCTTATCTTCACACCATTTTTTCAACCATTCATTGAATCCCATGGTGCAGAATACCCTAGCATCATCCTTGCCATAGACAGGCAGCACCCCTGAGAAGGTTACCGTACATGCTACCTGTCTAAGGTCCCTCCCCAACGCTACAAACTCCTCTTGCACTGCTCTGATCCCATTCACAGCCAGGTCATTTGTCCCTAGGTGGACAATGATATCCAGCTCCCTCCCTCGTATAGCTGCTCCCACAATCCTGAGGATTCGCTTCCTGTTCCTCCAAGCCATGGTGCCAGGCAGGCACCTTACCTTCCTCTCCCCTTTCTCCCCCACTTCTAACTCCCTAATGATTGAGTCCCCTACCAGGAGTTGTTTTCTTCCCCATAACTTCTCATGCCACCCTCCTGTGGGTCTCCTTTGTGGAGGTTCCCAGCATCCTCCTTGGTCTCCACTGCAGGTGCCTCCATAGAGGAACTTCTCTTCACCAGAACTGCATATGAATTGTGGAGAGTTACAACTGGAGGGATGCACCTCTGGTCCACCACCCTCTCCCTCCCTGAGCCCACCTTGGTCAAACCGCTCCTCTTTCTTGGCAACCACTGAGGTAGTGGGAGTGGCCCTGGTGGTCCCTGGGTGGGGAAGAGGTTTCTACAAATCCTAGCCAGGTCAGCCTGGAGACAGGCAACCTCCTCCCTCAGACCAGAGAGGTGCCTGCAAATAGGGCAGGATCGCAGCCTCCAGAATGTCTCCCAGAACACTGCTGCCCCACAGCCATTGCACTGCACCACTCCCATCTTGACTTATTTTGTGTACCATTTCCTGTTGCTTTGTATGCCTACTATTGCCTCCCTCTATGTATTTTTACACCTACTTTCCTACTGCCTATGTGCCCTTACAACTCTCGCCCTTCCTGTTCTGGGACAGGAACTTCCTGTAGTCTTCAGTAGTCTCTTTCTTTCTTCCTTGGATTCAGACCTCCATCAGCCGGGGTGGGGGTTGAGAGCTATTTTTTAGGTTCCTTCAAGGTTGATGAAACTAATGTGTCTCAGTGATCCTTCCCTTCCTACTGCCAAACAGGAAGTTCCTGTTGTCAGTCAAATCCAGTGGCTATAAAAGTAGAGCTGGCATAGGGTGGGAGGGTGGTGGAGTGGGAAGGAGGGCAATTAGTAAGAAAGCTGTAGTTCTAGTCAGCTGTTACTTGTTCTGAAAGCAAGAGTCTCCTCTGTCAATAACTAATAGCAGGAAGCTGTAATTGGAGACATCTGCTTTTGTACTCCTTAACTCCTAAGCCACACACCCAATTAGCTTCTCCCCTCTGCTCCTGACACAGAAAATTAAGTTAATACAGCCTCCTTCCTCAGAGAAACACACAGTGACTTTCTTCTTTTTTTTTTACTTAAATGAGCCCCCCCCCCGCTTCTAATTAAGTATCTGTTCACTTAATGCAAACAAGCTCTGGCTCCTGCTGAGATAGAAATGATTAATCAGTAAGAAAACTGTAGTTCTAGTTAGCTGTTACTTGCTCTGAAAGCAAGATTATCCTCTGTCAAAAACTAACTGCTTATTGTACTTGTAATGCTTTTTGTGATTATGTATTTGACATGTAACCTTTGTAAGTGAGCACTTGTGATCAAAGGTAATCTACAAAATTGTCAATAAATAAATAATTAAACAAGCCCATCAGTAAACAGTACCCAGACCTATAAGGTGTCTAGACCACCCAAAGGAAAAGAAAAAGCAAGTTCACCAGCCTTGCAGAGTAAGGGGGTCCAATCTTGTCAACAGCTTGGTACTTATTTCTGTGTTCTTTTCCACCCAGTCTCCAAACAGTGACTGTGGAGTCTGGCATGGTCCTTGGAGATTATTGATAGGATGCAATCTGATATCATTGGCTTGAGCAATGATGTTAGTCTGGGATGGTCTACTGCTGGGCTGAGGGACATCATCATGGAATGTTTTACTACTGGAATAAGGTCAACTTCCAGGTTGCGATGGCTGCTAAGTGGATGTGCTCTTGATTGCTCCACTAACTCTCCCCTCTTACACTCGCTAAAGGTTTCCTATTATAGTCCTACAATTGCTTGGAGACATGGTAACGAAAAAGTTTGCTCACCATTCGCCGTTATCCTGCATATTGTCTAGCTGTATGGGTGCAGAAATGAAGACTTTATGGCTGAAACACACACCGCCCCCATCTCCAGCAAAAAATATATTGGCCAAGAAAAGCAAAGCCAGAGAGGAGAACAAAGCTAGCCTACCTGCTTCACATTCCCTACTCATGGAGGCAATGTTTTTCAAAGGACTTGCCCCCATAAAAGAATCACTGCAAGCTGTTGTGGGGGACCTACAATCTCTTAAATCATAGATGCAACAGCTTACCATCCGGACTGGGGACAATGAGGTACAAATTTCGTCTCTGGATGACTGGAGAGCTTGAGTCGATACAGAACTGATTAGCCTGAAGCAGCGGCTGCACAAAACCGTAGACAAGCTGGAGGATTTAGAAGGCCACTTGCATATGAACAACATGGTTATCCTGGGGCTTCCTGAGGGTGAAGAAGGGGCTAACCCCATCCTCTTCATTCAGAAGCTGTGTACCAAAATTGATGGCCCATCCCCAAATGGCCCCACATACATTATAGAGTGGGTCCATCATTCCCTCCGGCCCATTCCACCACCTGGCTCTCCACCAAGACCGCTGATTTTTCACCTCCTGAATTATTTGGACAAACAAGTTATTCTGGAGAAAGTTAAAGAAACTAAAGTCATCCAGTGGGAAAATAAGAACATTAGGATTGCTCAAGGCCTCCCACTTACTGTGAGACACAGGCGCACTGAAATGCACCCTTTAGTCTCAAAGTTGATTGTGGCTGGGATGTGCTACAGAATGAGTATCCCGCTACTCTACAGGTGTACCATGATGGCAAATGGCACTCGTACGAATCCCTCGCTGATGCAAGTACTTCCGTTAAAATTTTTTTTCCAGACTTATACAAATGACTTTGGCAAATTGTATAGGGGAGTTAACAAGATGTAAAAAAGGCCTGTAGTGTCAGTAATATTACAGAAGGCCCAAGGAACCTCTCACTTTGTGAGAATGATTTCGTAGTCACCATAGGTTGTAAGCCTGGCCTCCTGAAGCCCTTCATGATACCATATTGTTACATGTTTGTGCCTTAAAATTAATAATAGGGTTTGATATATGGCCCTAAGGATGCAAAGAAGATATGGCTAGTAATCCAGAATTACATACTGTCTAAGTACTGAACTCAGACTTCTTTGTCATTGGCATTGGGAGCAAAGTTTACTTAAAATGCATGCTTATGGTTTACAAACATTGATCTCTAGTTAGTACCAATGTCGGGCTTGTAGTGAGGGGGGGATTGGGAGCTGTCGAGATGCCTATGACTTGACAGCAGACTATGGCAATCGGACATTTATTGGGAGGTCAGTCGAGAGGACTGGGGTTTTGTGGTTGTTTCTTTTTGCTTTCTTTCTTCTTTTTTCTTTTAATGGGGTTTTGGGGAGTAGAGGGTTGGGGGAGCCTGGTCACTTCAGTGTTTTTTCATAAAGACTGGCTAAGGGAAGGGGAGGTTTAGGGGGAGAAAACAAGTTGAGTGGAGTGTGAAATATTTCTATAACTCAAAGGTAGCAAAGTTCCACCCAAGAGTGTTGCAAAGACATGATTTACTGCACTTAATAACCACTAAACTTAGGAGACCTAAACCAACACAGACCTACCTGAGGCCGTCTTCCCTTTCCCATTTCCCTTTTTATGTGCCTTAATCTGCTATTTAATTAGTAACTACGGCTACGAGACTCGTGACTTAGAATGTGAAAGGGGCTTGATGCAGGGTCAAACAATGTCAGATCCTGAAACATCTGGAATTTTTGCACAGTAATATAATTTTCCTTCAAGAAACCCACCTATTGGTGTGTGAAGGGAACTTATTTCGTAGATGGCAAACTGGGCAAGTATATGCGGCTGGGAATGCTATGGCACAGAGAGGGGTGGTGATCCTGATCACAAAAAATACATCTTTTGAAATGCAGAGCTCTCACTCTGATCCACAAGGAAGATTCATTTTTATAAAAGGGCTACTAGATCCCGTTGAGATAGTATTGGGCTCAATATATGAGCCCAACGCTGACTCTCCTGAGTTTTTCTCGGAGCTATTGCTTAATTTGAGTTCCTATCCAAAGCTCCCAATGATTCTGGCTGGGGATTGGAACCTAGTTTGCTCATTAGAGCTTGATAGATCCGCCTGTCATAAGGGACTGGTCCTCTCCGCACCACAGAAAGCCCTGATGGAATTAATGGCTGATCATGCCTTGCTGACCCGTGGAGACTGCTGAACCCCCAATCTAAACAATTTACTTTTTATTCTTCTGCCCATGGATCATTGTCTTGCATAGACTACTTTTTGATCAACAATTCAGTGCTGTCAGGGCTCCGAGGTAGTGGAACGATTTCTTGAACTATCTCAGATCATGCTCCAGTTTGGCTAGAAGGGACCCTCCCACTTGCTTCGTGCAAAGAAAGCAGCTGAAAACTAAAAACCCAAATGCTCCAAGATGCAAATGTTGTTCAATCCCTTAAAGAAGCCATTGAACAATATCTCTGCCACAACCAAAACTCGATAAAGCAAATTGACAAGATCTGGTGTGCTCTTAAATGTATAATCAGAGGGGAGTGCATCCGGCTCGCTACAGTTAGGAAAAAAAAAAGAGAAGCCCTTTCTTCCTTGCTTCTAGGGCAAATCAAGGCCCTCGAAGAAAAGTTAACTTCCAATCCAGATGAGTCTACCCTAGCTTAGCTAACACAAATCATAAATCAATACCAAGAAACTTTACGAGAGCAAGGGCAGTATGCCTTGTTCAAAACCCATGCTCGCTATGTGGACCAGGGAGAAAAGGCTAGCCATTTGCTAGCCCTTAGACTCAAAAAGCAAGAAGAGTCGAGGCTAATAGCAGTATTAAATTTCCTTGAAGATAACTCTGTTCTTACGAGTCCAAAGGAGATAGTCCTGGAATTTGAGAACTATTATAAATTCTTATATTCCCCTCCTGATAACCCACCTCAGATCTTGGATATTCAGGACTATCTAGCCTCCATTCCTCTTCCATCTCTTAGTGTTGCACAAAGAGACAGTCTCATACCTAAAATAACTCAGACAGGGCTGTCAAAGGCAATTCATTCTCTTCCAGAGGACAAAGCCCCAGGTCCTGATGGCTTTCCTCCTGGTTTCTATAAAACTTTTGAAGAGCAACTTTCTCCCCTTCTTCTAAAGATGTTTAATTTTTTATGTGAAGTAGGAGTTTCTGATCCATCCTTATTAGAAGCCCTTATAATCGTCCTGCCAAACCAAACAAACCCAGAAATAGAGTGTGCAATTATCATCCCATATCTTTAATGAACTACGATATCAAGCTTTTTGCCAAAATTTTGGTCTCAAGATTGGCAGAAATATGGACTCCCCTGCTTAGTGCTGAGCAAGTGGGCTTTGTGGCAGGCTGTTCCTCTGCTGATCATTTGCTCAAGCTCTTCCACATTTTCTCTGTGTCCAGGGAGGCCCCATGCCCAATGGCCCTGGTATCCCTGGATGAGGAGAAAGCATTTGATAGGATCAGCTGGGCCTTTCTGTTTGAGGTACTGAATAAGTTTGGTTTTCCAAGGCAGTTTGTACAATGGATTAAAGTACTTTATACCAACCCAACTGCTAAAATATACTGTAATGGGGTTTATTCAAATTCATTCCCAATGTGTTCTGGAACTAGACAGGGGTGCCCATTTTCCCTGATGCTATTTAATCTCTACCTTGAACCACTTCTATATCTTCTTCAAAACTCCCCAAGTATAAATGGCATTCAATTGGACCCTTAAGTTTCGATTATCTGCTTGTGCCGATGATATCTTGTTGCCTATTTCTGATCTGAAAACCTCAGTCCCTGCAATTCTTGACAAAGTTGAGTCCTTCGGAGCCCTTTCGAACTACAAACTCAATATAGAAAAATCGATAGTCATGCCTCTAAATAAACTCACCTATCATTCACAAATAGAGGGGTTACATCTAGCATGGACACTTCAACTCAAATACCTAGGACTAACTTTAACCCAAGAAATGTCCCAAATAAAGAAACTTAACTTAGACTCTCTGATCGAGACCTTAAGACAAGACCTGGGAAGATGGGCACCCCTATACCTCTCCTTGCAAGGACGAATCAGTGCAATCAAAATTAATATCCTTCCAAGGATATTTTATCCTCTGAATATGCTGAATTTTTATCTCCCACAATCCTGGTTTCAAAAGCTCCATAGCCTTATATACCAGTTTTTCTGGCACGATAAACCACCTAGAATATCGTACCTCAAGCTAGGGGCAACAAAACTCAAAGGTGGGCTCAAGCTTCCCAACTTTTATCACTATTACTTAGCAAGTCATATAACCAAATATATGTGCTGGATAACCCACAACCTTCAACAAAATGACTCTTCCTTTATTCTGGCATGGCTTCACCTGGAACGCTATAGAACCAGCCAGAGCAGCACATCTCCACTTAGTTTGTTATATATTAATGCTAAATCCTGCTCTGCTGCAATTGAAAATGAGTTGGTTTTAATGTCATTAAGAGTACATGGCCAGCTATGCAGAGCACTTAAATATGACAACTCTACAGGCATCTCACAGCCTTTATACTATAACCTTAACATTAGGCTGAATGGGCACTGCTTGAAACCGCAAGAGAACTCTACCCTGACAGAGATTAAAATATCCAATTTACTAGAGAATGGAAAACTTAAGACTACACTAGACCTTTAACCCCTCCTGAATCACCTGAAGAAGTAGATCTTTAAGGGATACCAAATTTGGCACCTATTGATTACTAAATTAGACATGGGAGCATGGCACACAAACCGCTCTGAACTAATTGTCTCACTCCACAACTTGGCATGGCAACCTCATGTAGTCTCCCAGATAACCTCAATGTTATACCCCTCCATCTGCTCTGAGGGGCCTGGTGCCTCTCCATACTGGGCAGACCAGTTTGCCGATAAAGAGATTAGCTGGGATAGGATTTGGCAAGCAGTATACCAGTACAATTCAAATGATAAGCTTCACTTCATGCAATCCTATATCCTGCATAACATGTACTATACCCCACTGAAATTACTTAAAATGGGGAAGGTACAGGATGCAAATTGTAACAGATGTGGTCTAAGTGAAGGTACCCTACTTCATGTTCTGTGGGACTGCCCCATAATTAGACCACTGTGGAGTGAGATAAGGGCCAGAGCGGATCCCCTACTGGGAATTGAAGATCTATTTAAGCCTGAAATTTGTATACTGTGGGATTTCTCACAGATTCAAGTAAACAAAAGTAGATATACCATGACTCTTGTCTCCCACACAGTCAAAAAATTGATATTAAAAGATTGGAAGGACTCCACCATCATCTCCTACTCTGAGTAGTTAAATGAGTTCCTATTCAACTTGAGGAAGAAAAAAATGATAGCATCTCTTAGACATATTCCAGCTGTTTTTGATAGGAGATGGGTAACATTTATACACTATACACCCTACCTAACAAATAAGGCCTCTCCTACTGTGAGGATTTTACTAAATCTTATAACTCACAGTACTTCAGGGGTTGATGGCAATGGCAAAGCCCTTTGTTGGATCAAGGGGCAGGCTCAATATGGAAACTAGTCTAAAGTAGAAATCATTCTGCTTGGTTAACTAGCTGCCTTAATTATAAACATATAAGGATGTGTGAAATAAGTAGGATAGGGAGGGTGGGATCGTTTGGGGGAAGGAGGTGGTGGGTTGGGGATAGTTAGACTGTGTAAATTGAGCCGATGTAATCCTAAGACTCCTGCTTGTTTCACCTGTATCAAGTTGTACCTGTGCAACTCCTTGCTTTACCTGTATGTATGGATATAAATCAATAAAGTACATTTAATTAAAAAAACTACTGGAATAAGGTCATCCAGTGGTGGCACAATGTCATCTTGGCTGAAAACCTGTGCTTCTCATTGGCAACCCCAACCAGACAAGGGCAGACACCAGCTCTTGTGCAAGGTGGGAGGTTCACTGCTCTCGGCATCTGATGTTTGCACCCTTATGTTTCCACTCACTCACAGGTCATCTGGCTATTCCCTAGGTCCTCTCTGAGGTTGAGCTACCAGTGTTCCCCATACCTAGCCAGCAGTTGCTGGTTGTATTCCCATTGTCAGGTCAGGCTGGATGTCCAGGCAGGTAATAAAAAAAGGGGCATCACATTTGACACAGTTACTTCTCCATACAGGCCAGGGCACACAATTGAGATGGGATCACTGTAAGGTGCACCTGCAGGAGTCAAACCCACAGTTCCACACTCAGTCAGCATTCCCCCTTTAACTAGTAGCACAGTCAAACTGCATTTCAAAATGCAGAATCTCAAGTCTCTACTTGGTGCTGCAGAATTCAGATTACACAGACACTTTATTTTTGCTTTTCTCGCTACTCATGTTCACAGTTCATGTCCTCTAAACTTTGGGTAATCGAGCACTCACCCTTTGGCAACAGACAGCAATTTTTATGATTGCATGCATATGCAGGCATGAAGTAAGGCTGTGCAGGGGCTGAATATTATTTCCTGAATACCATCAATAGTAGGGCTCCTGAATATTTGGGAGCCCTTGCTGTATTCATATTTTGGGAAGAGTACCTACAAAATAAAAAAAGAAAGAAAAAAGAAACAATCCATCCACCCACCGTCCTCTCCAGCTCCAAATCAAATAAAACATAAACCAATCCCCCTACCCTCTATCAAATGCCCAATTCCACCCTCCTCTCCCCCCAGCACCCATGATTTGTTATAATATTATACAGTAAATCCCCTGATGGGTGACCTGCTCAACTCGCATGCCTCCACAGCTAGCTGCCCTTTTACTTAATGTAAAGCACTCATTTGCACTTAAAAAATACAATTTGTGCCCCACCACCCTAACATAGCACCCTACTCCCACCTAGCACTGAATTCTCAATATCAGAAGGAGAACTCAAGAACGTGACTGGTTCAACTCACTGTCCTTCACAGCTAGCCACCTTCTCATGAATGAAAGTACTTGCACACTTGCTATAGTACAATCACTGATCAGCTAGTTTTACTATAGCAAGCATGTGAGTGCTTTCACTGATGAGAAGGCAGCCAGCCATGGAGGACAGAGGGTTGAGCAGGTCACCTTCTTGAGTTCTCATATTGAGAATTGGATGTTGGGTGGAAGTAGGGTGTTTTACTGGGGTGGGGGGACATAAGTTATACTTTTTTAAAGGCAAAGGAGTACTATACATTAAGTAAGATGGTGGCAGGCCTCAGAGGCAGGTGGGTTGAGCTGGTCACTCTTGGGGAAATTTACTGTAAAATAATATAACAAATTGTGAGTGCTAGGGGGAGGAGAGGAATTGGGCTTTTGATAGAGGGTGGGGGATGGGGTTTACATTTTACTTGGTTTTGGGCTGGGGAGAAAAGTGAGGGCTGTTTTTTTTTTTTTGCAGGTAGTCAAATACCTTTTCCCGAATACTCAGCTATTTGGCTGCTGAATGCTGAATATTCAGGAAAAGGTATCCACACAGCCTAGAGTGAAGTAAAGATATTGTGAGAGTAGAGGTATGTCACTCAATGCAGCTCAGGCTGCAGGAGACTCAACGGTGTTAGGCCAGTGATCAAGTGAGGCTGATCATGATGCTGTTCTACTGGGTGGTGGCCAAAACTTTATGTAGTTGAAAGGAGGCAGCTGCACCTATTAGACAGTGGCTGCATCCTTTCCATTGCATGACACCACCCAGCAGTCAGCTCAGTGATATCATAATCATCCTGCACATTGTCCTTCCTCCCAACATCTGGTGGTCATCTATGTTGCATTGGAAAGGCTAATCAGCACAGCTGCAGCGAGATTAGTTGAGGAACACAGATCAACACTTCACACTCACATGGAGCCCAGAATCAGAAAAGAAGGCATCCCCTACCCAAGCCCTGCTGGATCTAGCTCTCCTCCATGCAAGGCAAGCAGATGGGCTGACTAATAATATAAAGTGTGGGGTTCTATATAATGTGGGTGTTATATAATGTAAGCGGTCTTCTGTGCAAGATTCAGACTAAAATGCAATTGTGCGGGGGGGGGACAACTGCTGTAGTGGGTGGCTAGTGCTTTGTTGTGGTGGGGTCATTTGCCACAACACCCCATTATTATTTCCTGGCTTTGATGGAAGTTCTGCTGCAGTCCCTGAGGCTGTGATCTCTAGTGGGTGTCAGTCGGGGAAGGGGGCAAGGGCTTATTATAGATGCTGAATGTTTAGAAGTGGGGAGCTGTAGTGTTCAACCAACATTTACTTTGTGTCTACTGCAGATAAGCCTTTTTATTGTTGCTGTGGCACATTGTATTGCTGCCTGAGTTTTTCAGCCTCTCCTCATCTACACATCATTTGTGTTGATTTCAATGTCAGAAGCAACCCTTCCTACACCCCAGCCTCCCCAAAGTGGCTGGGAGTGGGCAAGATGTGGTATGTGACTCTAGTCAGCAATAGATTTTTATTGTGTATGGGCCCTGGAGGGGGGGGGGCTGCTGTGATAAGTGATGTGTGCTATTTAGCTCAAATGAATGCTCCGAGTTAATGGTCTTGCCATTTTTATGTTTCCTTGCACACACATGTGCAAAGCAAACATACTGTGAGGGTAGAGTAGCAGGCTTCAGAGGAGTGTCACTGTTGCATCCAATGCAACTCAGGCTGCAGGAGGCTCGACAGTGACAGGCTAATGATCAGTGAGGCTGATCATCCCACTGTTCTACTGGGTGATGGTGGAAACTTCATGTAGTTGAAAGGAGGCAGCTGCACCTATCAGACAATGGCTTCTTCCTTTCATCTACACGATACACACTCAGCAACCAGCTAAGCGGTATCAGACTCAGCCTGCTCCTCATCCTGCACCCTACAAAAGTCAGGTAGTCATCTGTGTTGCCAGCGCCATTCCTGGAGAAAGTACCATCAATGTGCACAGAAACCACACCTAAATCTTTCTTCCAAGGGAGGGTGTACTAACATACTAAAATGCCAGCAGAATAGGCCTAACTGTCTTTCGTGTCTGCTCATTTGGTCAGCCCCCACCCTGGGAGCTCACCTTGCTGCCTCCCTCACCTTCTCTGGCTTCTCCCTTCCCAGTTCCGGATATTCTCATTGCACTGGATTTTGTTTCCACAACCCTTCCCCTGTACCTGTTCCACCCCCTCTTGAACCCCACCACCGTCTCTGCCTCCACCAGCCCCCTGGGCAGGCATTCCATGGGTCAGCCGCCCTCTCAGTGAAGTAGCACCTCCTCCTTTTCTCCCTGAATCTTCCCTCCAGCTTCCACCCATGCCCTCTAGTCGCCCCTCCTCCTTCCTTCAAGCACCCTGACTGCTCCTCCCTATTTACCCTCTTCTCATGTACCTGAAGACCTCTATCATGTCCCCTGGTCCTCTCTCTTCCAATGTGTACATATTTAACTCTTTGAGCTCTCCCATAGGTCCTGTCCCCCAAGCCCCAAATCATTTTGGTTGTCCTCCTCTGGACCCTCTCCAGGAGTTTAATGTCCCTCTTTAAGTGTGGCCTCCAAAACTGCACGCAGTACTCGAGGTGTGGCCTCAACAAGCAGTTATAGAGAGGGTGTATCACTTCCCTCCTTCTGGAGGTGATTCCCCTAGCGATGCATCCCAGCATCCTGTTGGCCTTGGCTGCTGCTCTCCTACAAGTCTCCGAGTTGTTCATCTTGACATCCACCACCACCCCCAGGTCCCTCTCAGCCATCGAGACTTGTAGCACCCCCCAGGTGTACACTTGGCCCGAGTTTCTGCCCCAGGTGCAGTACCTTGCATTTCCTGCATTGAACCCTCAGCTTCCACTTTCTAGACCATCTTTCCAGAGCCTCCAGGTCCCCCTGTAGGGCCACCCTCCCCTCCTCCCTATCCACCACTGTCCTCAGTTTTGAATCATCTGCAAAGAGACTCATCTCACTCCTGATACCTGTCCTTATGTCAGAGATGTAGGCGTTGAACAGGAGGGGCCCAAGGACTGATCCCTGTGGGACCCCACTAATGACCCTCCTTGGGGATGAGACTATCCCACCAACTACGACCCTCTGGGTCCGGTCCTGGAGCCAATTGTCTATCCATCTGATCATCTGGTTCCCCACCCCCATTTCTCCCAGCTTATCCAACAGGCCCTCGTGAGGAATAGTGTATAAACACTGTAACTAGGTATAAATACTGTACATAACTCAGTTCCTTGTAAATGCAATATATTTGTATAATGTCCTGTATGTGTCTTGTACTCCTACCCAGGAGATCCTAAAATGCAACTTGTATCTTGTAAATTCTTTTTTGTACTTTATTCCTTTTCTTTTTTAGACTCCTATACTGTGTCTTGCCTCTGCAACACTGTTGCCATCTTTATGGCCTAGATCGTGCCTGAAAACGGTTCATTGGATCAGTGCACTCACTCAGTAAACAAATACATATTTAAAATAAATAAATGTTTAACATATTTAATTAAGAGAGGCTTTGAAATGAGTGAAAAAACATTTAAGTGCACTGTTGCTCTCATTTATTTTTCTTTCACTGGTTTGGTTTTGCTTCTCCCAAAGAAAAACTCTTGTATGAACATTGGTAGGGTATAGCATTTATCCAGTTACAATGATGTCAAACTCAGGTCAGTCAGATGCCCTTGAACCACCATCTGTGATGCCCTTAAAACCCACTCATACCATCTACCACTCCCACCCTCAATTCCCAGTCCCCTGTCAGTAAGGAAAAACCCTCCCAATCTTTTGTTCTCTGAAGTATCCTAACCCCCACCACTGCCTCACCCTCTGTTGCCAGCGTGGTGTACACCTGCCTCCTCCCTGTTTGCGCTCCCACTCCCCACCCTCCATTCCCAGCTCGGTGTAATAAAAAAACAAAACCTTTCCTTGCTCCCTATCTGTGCTGTCCTATCCCCACCTTTCCTTTTTCCCTATACATATGTGTGTGGCAGGTTGAATGTCACAGATGGATCTAAAAGAGGTGGGTTTGTTTAACCCCATCACTGCTGTCCTGATCAATCAGATCACTACTGACTTAAGAAAAAGACCAAAGGGCAAAAAACAAGTAAAATCAAAAGCCTTGGCTACCTTTTGTTATTGTCTGTGGACTACAGTCCTACCCACTGGCCAGCACTGTGGATGCAGAGTAGAGGCAGCTAGCAGTAAGAATCACATGGAAACTCACCTTTTCAGGTGGCCAGAAAAAGGAGGTGAGTCTAGAAGCTTTAGTCACTGTTATTAAACCTGTAATTAACTGCTTCAATTGACTTAAAAATGTCAAGATGTTAGGCACCAGCCATAGCTCAACTTAATGCATCTGACATCTCAACTGCCCCCATTACCATTAGTAGGGAGTCGGGTAGGGATGGGTCATAGTTTAGCATTTGGTTTCTCCACAAGCATCTGACATCTGAACTGCCCCCCTCCCCGTTACCATTAGTAGGGAGTCAGACAGGATAGCTTTCAGTTTAGCACTTGGATTTCAACTGTTCCCCCGTTACTATTAGTAGGGAGGACTCTCAGGTTAGCACTTGGATTCTCCACTAGTATCCAATGTCTCAACTGCCTCCTGTTACCATTACTAGGGAGTCATGCAGGGGCAGTTCTCTGGTCAGCACTTGGATCCATCCTAGTATCTGACATCTTAACTGCCCTTCCCCCATTACTATTAGTAGGGAGTCAGGCAGGAATGGCTTTCAGTTTAGCTCCTGGTTCCTCTAACATTTCAACTGCCTCCCATTACCATTAGTTTAGCACTTGGATCCTCCACTAGTATCTGACATCTCAACTTCCCCCCATTGCAATTAAAAGCAAATTGGGCAGGAATGGTACTCAGTTTAGCACTCAGATCTTCTACTAGTCCTCATAAAGAAGATGCGTGCCACTCAGAGGTGTTGTCCCACATGCCTAATCTGAATTATTACACATGAACTTTATCTTATTTTTAATAAAATGATAACCTCAGTGATGAAAAATATTATGAGCAGACAAGCACCTTGTTTATTCACACTAGTGTTATTTGGAGATGTTTCATTGTCCTAATGATGGAGCCCCATTTTGTATAATTTTTGTCATTTTGAGGGATAGTGCCCAACATTTTGGGCATTGAAAGGTATATCACCTGTGGGCCATAGTGGCTGCCTGCCTAAACACAGGAACTTGTATTTTGTAATTTGAACAAGGTACTTGCTTTTTAAGAGGGGTGGGTGGGTGTCTCAGACACATTGGCTGATAAAAGATATGTAAGGACTTAGAAATACCATTTCCTTTGAAGTTGTGTTATTTACATTTGTTTTGGAATACTTGCACTGACCTACATGCCAATGTCTAGACCTACTATAAGCTAAGGGAAAAGCTACCTTGAATTTCTAATAAGGCAGTGGTTTGCTGGTCTTTGAGTTCATCATGAATTGGTTACTTAAATTTAAGATGGAGTTATGCAGTTATCTGTTATCGTTTGTGACACACTATGTACTGATGATGTGAATGAATATGAACTAAATCATTGTAACTACTTTCTTGTCCCCATACTCTTCTGAAGTTTGTACTTGTGACAAAGTGAGCCTTAAGTAGGTGGTCACACTTTTAAAGGGAGCATTCAACTTTTTTTTTACATTTTCTTCTCATATTTAGAGATTTGGGCATAGGTGAAGTCTGTTTAATAGCCCCGACACAGAACAGTTTTTGTGTGTTCATTTTGAAATAGTCTATTTTTTCCCTTGTTTAGGGTTCTTTGTTTACACTGTCTTTTTCCAGCCATTTTTCCTTTAATTCTCCTATAAATGTGACTAAGGCACAAAAGGTTTATTGCAAATCTCACATTACTGTTCAAGACTTCAGAATGAGGTTTCCAATATACTGTACTTCCAGCAAGCTCAGTCAACAGGAAAGCTCTAACACGGCCTTCTTTTCACCCCACCTCATGAAACAGGCAGGTGAAAATGTAATTTCCAAATCCCCCCAAAACTTGTTTTCACAGTCAATATGCAAAAGTGTTCTTCTGATGGGATTTAAGAAATTTCACCTGTCTTCATCAGAAGGTAGGATCATAAAAAGACAATGTTGAACATTTGGGCCTAAAATCTCAACACAAAAATATAGAAACATAGAGTATGATGGCAGATAAAGACTGATTGGTCCACCTAATCTGCCCATTTTCCCTACTTACTGTAACACTACACACCCTACTTGATCTCAAGCTCCTCCCTCCCTTCCTTACCACTAAGGTTCCCCTATGCCTATCCCATGCCTCCTTGAATCCCATTACAGTTGTTGCCCCTGCCTCCTCTACTGGGAGGCTGTTTCAGGCATCCACCACTCTTTCTGTGAAGAAGTACTTTCTCACATCTCCCCTGAGTCTATCCCCCTCCAGCTTCATAGCATGACCTCTTGTTCTGGAACATCTTTTTCTCTTAAAAAGGCTTCCCTCTTGAACCTTATTTATACCCATGAAGTATTTAAAAGTCTCAGTCATATCCCCCTTCTCTCTCTCCTTTCCTTCAGAGTGTACATACTGAGGTCCTTCAGTCTGTTCTCATACGGCATTTGATGCAGACCCTGCACCATTTTAGTTTCCCTCCTCTGGACTGCCTCTGTCTATGTCCTTGAAGAGATGTGGGACTCGATTTTCAAAGACCCCTTAGATCACCACAATTTGTGGTGATCTAGGGCTGCGGCAAACTCTGGGTGCATCAGGGACCCTGCACCCAATCTGTAAAAACAAGGATCCCTGCATCAAAAACCTGGGAGTTGCTGCACCCACAGGCTAGTGCCAAACAATTGGTGCACCTGCAGGAATTGCTGTAGGGATTTGGCTCCCCCTCCTGCCCAGTGCAACACTAGAGGGCTGGGATGCTTGGGGATAAACATGTCTACCAGGAATGGTACAGAGGTAGAAGGGGCATGGGGTGCCATAGGGGATGTTGGGGAGATGGTGGGCATGCGAGAAGATGATGTGGCACCTGACAGGGGTGTCATTATATAACTATTAAGCTAATGTATAGTAGCATAGGGGTGGGGGTCCACGGACAAACAGTGCCCAAGGCTAGGGCTGCTGCAATGGCTGTGCCCACCTGGGGCCATGGCACTGTTTGTCCCTAGGAACTCCCCCACAATACCATGCCATTAGCTTATATAAACAGCATCCCATCTGCCACATCATCCCCTCACATGCCAACCATCTCTCCAACACCCCTATGGCACTTCCCACCCCTTCTGCCCCTGGATCCCACTTTCAGAAGCCCCCTCAATTCACCACATTGGTGCATGGTGCTTAGACCATGTCACGGGTGGTCTAAGTTAAGCCCCTTGCTGTGGCCATGGGGTGGTTACAGAATACAAAAAAAGAGGATGGTGCATTCCAGCTGTGTTGCAAACCCCCTTGCAACCTAGCACATGGGTGCTTTTGCCACAAAGATGGTGCAAGGGGGCTTTGTTGCATGGCATCCCAATGTTGCAGCAATTGATTGATTGATTAAAATTTATTTTTTCACGGGAAATAACATTTGTTGGGACAAAGTCCTGTTTACAACAAAGTCCTGCATTTAGTTTGTTGTGCTAAACATCAAACAATTAACAAATACCAATACAAAAGGATACAAAAATACAAAAGAAATCACATCTACACAAATTACTTTAAAAACATGTACAAGAAGACTTCAAACGGGCAGACAAAATATTTTTAAATTTAAAAAGATTAGTATTTATCTTCAGTGATTCTGGCAGTTTATTCCAACTTCATGCTATACTAATCTGAAGTGTACTATCTCCCAATCTATTAAAACTTCTGTACATTGGAATATTATTTAATACATTCCTTGTTTTGATGTATATTTCGTTATTTAATTTTCTTTTTATTTGTTTATGCAATGGATGATTATATTTTTTATGTAATATTTTATGACATGTAATAAGCCAAAGATAATTTCTATTAGCCTCTGGTTGAAGTCAATTTAAGTTTTTATAAATTACACAATGGTGCAAGTTTTTACCATTACCAATAGCAAATTTTCCTATCCTATAATAAGCTTGATTAATCAAATTTTAATGCTGTTTGGGTCGAATTCATATAAATTATGGAACCATATTACAATACTGGTAAAAGCATCTGTTTAGCCAACTGCTCTCTTGATACCAATGGTAAACACCACATTTTCTAGGAGCCCTAGTCTCCAATTTACTTTTTAGTCTGAACTGATATATGCTCTGTATATGACATCCTAGCATCTACTTGAAATCCTAAATATCTATATGTACGTACATTTTTGATTTTTGTTCCATCTTGAAGGTATAATTGCATCTTAGGCCCATTTCCCCTGTGTTGACCCACTGAAAACAACATACTCTGTGTTTTTTCCGAGTTAAGAAGAAGGCCAGAATCACTCATCCATTTTTCCATTTGAAGCAGATCATATTGAAGTTTATCTATCATATCTGTGAGATTGTCAGCATACATCACTGGCACAGTATCCTTTGCATACAATGTCACTTCACTATATCTAACAACATGAACAAGATCATTTACATATATGTTAAATAATAATGGTCCCAGAATCGAGCCCTGGGGAACACCCCTCTCCAGTTTCCCAGGGCCCGACACCGAGATTCCGCATGCTACACATTGCTGACGATTGGTCAAATATGACTTTAACCATTGTAACATTTGCCCCTGAATCCCTATAGCCCTCAGCTTTTCCAAAAGTAATTTATGCTGAACCAAATTGAAAGCCTTACTGAGATCCACAAACACCGGCCCAGTACTATTCCCTTGGTTCATAGATGTTACCACCAAATCATTAAATTATAACAGAGCGGTGCTTGTGGATCTCCCCTTCCTGAAAACATGTTGATAGTCTGTTAATATAACATTAGATTCTAAATAGTGATTCAGCTGCTCATGTACTCTGCATTCTAAGATCTTTGATAAAATTGGCAAAAGAGCTATTGGCCTATAATTTGAGGGAGTTGTTTTATCACCTCCTTTGTAAATGGGAATAATCTTTCCCATTTTCCAAATTTCAGGAACAGTAGAACTACTCATGCTCCAATTATACAAATAGGTTATAACAGGAGCTATTACTTGCACACCCAACTTCAAAAATCGAGCCTCTGTTCCATCAATACCTCTAGATTTATTTGAATTTAAATTTTGTAATTCTTTCACTATGTCATTCTCATATATTACCTCAAATCTAAATTTTTTATTTAAAACAACTGCCCTGTTCTTTACTGGGAGAGGATCTAATACATTAGACATTAACTTTAATAAGTTTAGATCCAGTAGATCCAAAGAATAGGTATTGAAAATACAGTATTTGCTACATACTTTGTATCAGTCACTAGCTTCTCTTCTCTTCTTGCACCAAACTTATATTATTAACAGTTTTGTTTGGAGATTTTAAATCTGTAATAAACTTCCAAAATTGCTTAGAATCTGAAGTATTATTTATTTTATTCCAATGGTATTTGTTTTTTGCATTTTTAATAATACTTTTACATTTGTTCCTCCATTCCTTAAAAATATTCCAGGCTTCTACCTTTTTAGTTTTTCTAGCCCTTTTCCATGTTCTATTTCTTATCCTTAAATATTCCTTTATATTATCAGTAATCCATGGATCTTCCTTATTTCTTTTAGTTTTCCTTACTAACGGAACATGGTACTGAATTATGTTCAGTAACATGTAATTGAACTCCTGTATAGCCAATTCTATGTCTGGTATCAGATATATTCTCTCCCAATGAATTTGCTTCAAATGATTTATAAAAAATTGTTCGTTAAACCCCTTGAAGTCTCTACACCAATATGTACTTGGCTGCTGAAAAATAAAATGTTGTATCTCAATATTACAAATTATGGGGTTATGGTCCCCCAAATTTAATGGTAATACATCCCAATTTTTTACTAAATCCTGAGACATAAAGAATAAATCCAAGACTGAACTCTGATCTCCATTTTTCGTGTGTCTAGTGGGTTTTTGAATAATTTGATTTAGCCCCAAAATAGCAAAACTATTCTTCAATTTTTTACCTCTGTTCTGAAACCAGTCTGCATTAAAATCACCTGTCAGAATTGTATGTTTGCCTTTTATCTTTTCTAAGATTAATTCTGCTAGTATATCAAATTATTTATTTTTAGTTTTGGGGGTGCATAGAAGACTCCTACCACTAACTTCATTGTAAGTAATTCAACAATAAGACAGTCAATTCCCTCCTTATTTATACTTAATAATATTTCATAAGGACCAAGAGTATTTTTAATAAACAACATCACCCCTTCCCCTCTTTCCCCAATCTGTCTGAGACTGCTAACAAATCGTACTCAGTTCTAGCTACCCATGCTCTACAATCATCCATCTTGTGCACTATACTTCTAACATTTTCGTGAACTATAGAAAGCTGTTTAACTCTTTAAAATCAGGACCTGGATGTAATTCAGTATCTCCACTTTGTGTCAGTAGCATGTTGGTACTCCCCGAAACATTTAATTTACAAAAGGTATGTTTAACACAGAGTAACCTCTCATGGTAACGAATTTCATTAGTAAAATGATTTCTTCTCTGAACAAAATTGTTCTCATGCATGAAACAAAGGTTTCCTGATGAATACAAACCTCATTGTCCTAGTCATATTATTGGCATTGAAAATCATGATCGCTGCAAACTATGATGCAAGGTGCCACTTAGATCATCCCCATTTGGTGCAGGCCCCTTGCCTCATAGTTTTGCTTTTGAAAATTGGACCTGTGGTCTCCAGAAACATAGAAACATAGAAACATAGAAGTTGACAGCAGATAAGGACCGCAAGGCCCATCCAGTCTGCCCATTTCTTTTCCTACCTTATAAATGTGCCATCGGCCTTTGCTCTGTCAGTGGCCTATCTATTCATAGTCATTTGTATTGCTCCCTTATGCATATCCCATGCCTGTTTGAAGCCCTGCACTGTATTCATAGCCACCACTTCTTGTGGTAAGCCATTCCATGCATCCACCACCCTTTCTGTGAAAAAGAATTTCTCACATTCCCCTTAATCGGCCTCCTCTAATCTCATGTTGTGTCCTCTTGTCCTGCTATTTTTCTTATATTTAAACATGTTAGACTCTTTCACCCTTGTTTATGCTCTTAAGGTGTTTGAATGCCTCAATCATATCACCTCTCTCCCTCCTTTGCTCAAGGGTATACATATTGAGCTCCGTTAATCTGTCCTCATATGTCTTCTGATGCAGTCCTGCACCATTTTGGTTGCCCTTCTCTGGACTGCCTCAATTTGGTTAATGTCCTTGTGAAGGTGTGGCCTCCAATACTGCGCAGTACTCCAGATGGGGGCCTAACTAGTGTCTTGTACAGAGGATTATTACCTCCCTCTTTTACGCATGATACCCCTACTAATACACCCTAACACCCCCTAGCCTTACCTACTGCTTAGAGGTCTGCTTGATGATTTTAGGTCATCAGTGGTGATGATGCCCAAGTCTCTTTCTTCCTTTGTGACTGCTAGCAACTCCTCCCAGCCTATAGGTGGCTTCAGGGTTTCTCTTCCCTATATGCATGATTTTGCACTTCCTTGCATTAAATCCCAGTTGCCACTCTTCTGACCATTCTGCTAGTTTATCCAGATCTCTTCTCATTCTGCCCACCCCATCTGGATCATCTACTCTGTTGCAGATCTTGGTGTCATCTGCAAACAGACAAGCCTTACCCTCTAGTCCGTCTGCAAGATCACTAATGAAGATGTTGAAGAGGACTGGCCCCAGGACTGATCCCTGAGGTACCCCACTTGTGACTTGCATCTCTTCTGACTGTATACCATTTATCACCACTCTCTGTTTTCTGCCTGTCAACCAGTTTGCCACCCAGTTGACCAACTTACTGACCCCGAGCCTACCCAGCTTATTTATCAATCTTCTATGTGGAACAGTGTCGAAAGCTTTGCTGAAGTCAAGGTAGGCGACATCAACTGCTCCCCCTTGGTCCACCACTCTGGTTACCCAGTCAAAGAAATCTATGAGATTAGTTTGACAGGACCTTCCTTTTGTAAACCCATGCTGTCTTGGATCCTGTGCCCTATGGATTCCAGGTGTTGCACTATCCTTTCCTTAAGGAGTGCCTCCATAATCTTGCCCACTACTGAGGTAAGACTGACCGTCTGTAGTTCTCTCGCCTCCTCCCTGCTACTACTCTTGTGGAGCGGGATCACATGAGCCCTCTCCAGTCTTCTGGGACCTCTCCTGTGCTCAGAGACTCACTAAACAATTCTGATAATGGCTCTGCTAGTTTCTTCTTTAGCTCCTTAAGTACCCTGGGATGTATGCCATCAGGTCCCATTGCCTTATCCACCCTGAGCTTAGCAAGCTCTTGTAGGACCCTTTCTTTTGTGAAGGGAGTAATGCTCACCTCCCTCCCCTGTGTCCATGATGTTGAGCTGTGGGCCCTGCCTCTACCTTCTCTTCAGTAAATACTGAGCAAAAGTATCTATTTAGGATAGATGCCTTTACAGGGTCCTCCTCCTCACATGCCCCTTTTCTCCATTGCTTAGCAATACCCCTCTGATTTTCTCCTTTCACTAATGTATCTATAGAAAGTCTTGTCACCTTCTTTTACTGTTCGTGCTAGTGTTTCCTCAGTTTGGGACTTTGCTGCTTGCCTTACCTGCTTCCCTTAGGGCAGTTTGGTATGCCTCCTATCTTCATCCCACTGTGTTCCCTTATATTTCCTGAAGGCCAGCCTTTTGGCTCTGACCTTTCTGCTACTGTATTTGAGAACCAAAGTGGTTTCCTTCTTCTTTGCACTTCCTTTTCTGTCTAACACAATGGGATGTTGCTTCAAGTATTGCATCCTTAATGCTTGCCCACTTTGCCTGTACCCCTCACCTGTGTTTCTTTTGCCAGGGCTAGCTTAACTCTGTTGGCCATCTTATCAAAGTCAGCTCCTCTGAAGTCCCATATTTTTGCCTTGGAATGGGATGATTTAGATGTAGTAGCCAAATTGAGCTATACCATGTGATGGTCACTGGCCCCAGGTGACCTTTCTACCGAGATCTGTGATCCTTTCTTTGTTAGTCAGTACTAGATCTAGGATAGCCCTGTCTCTTGTGGGTTGCTGTACCAGTTGTTTGAGGCCTTCCCCTGCAGGGAATCCACTATGAGTCTAGTTCTGGCAGATGTTCCTGCTGGTATTGACCAATCTGTATCTGGCATGTTGAAGTCTCCCATTATCAGAACCTCCCTTTAGCTGTCATGTTTTGTATATCTTCTAACAGTAATGTGTCTATGTCCTCCCTCTGGTCTGGGGCCTGTAGACAACCCCAGTTCTTATGGCTGTCCCATTTCCTGTTTCAGGGTGACCCATAGTTCTTCTGGCTCCTTATGTGTATTCTGAATTTCGTAGCTTTGATATTTTCATTAACATGGAGGCCACTCCTCCCCCTTTTGCACCTCGGTCTCTTCTGAACAATACATAGCCAGGTACTGAAGTCTCCCAAGTGTGGTGCTGGTAAACCACGTCTCACTAATTGCTACTATGTCCAGTTTAGCCTCTGACATTATTGCCTGCAGGTCTGGGATCTTATTTCCCAGGCTGTGAGCATTTGTGTACATGATTTTCCATTGGCCAGATTTTGGTGTGTTAGTTGTTGGGTGAAGTTTGGCATTACTCCTGTGCGTCGTGTGGAGACAAACCTTTTTCTTACCTGGTGATGCAAATGAGCGGCAAACATGCTGAATTCCTGTTTGACCACTAGCTGAGGGGAGGGTGTTCTTCCCATTGAGCGTGTGGGTGCTGCACCCTCTCCCCATTTGCTAGTTTAAATATTCCTAAAGACGTCAAACTTCTGCCCAATGCACTGACTCCTCTTTAGTCAGATGCAGTCCATCAAATTTAAAGAACTTTCGCTCCCAGAACTGTTGCCAGTTCCTCACAAATCTGTGTCCTTTTTCCTGGCACCAGTCCTTGAGCCACATGTTTAGCTCCCCTATCTCCCTTCTCTGACCTTCCGTCCATCTGCTCCCTCTCCCAGACTGGCAGGATCTCAGAGAAGGAGATGCTGACAAAATAGATGATAGTTTGTTACCCAGCCTAGTCAGGTGTTCCTTGGTCTCCACAACTGACTGGCTGGCGAGATCATAGTCCCTATGTGTACTAGGACATCAATGTTTTCTCCTGCTTTGTGAACAATTTTAGCAATGCGGTCAGTGTCTCTCCATGCTGATGTACCTGGGAGACATCTGACCATCACCCCTGGCTGGAGATGGGTATCAACTCCCCGAATCATGGAGTATCCTATGATCAGAAGTTTTTTGGATTTCCTTTGTGCTTGTTTAGTTTTGGTTCCTGATTTGGGTGAGTTTTGTTGTGCTAGCTCCTGTGCCACAGTGTTCTGCTCTGCAGTGTCTTCTGCCTCTTTGATTTCAGAGATAGAGGCAGAGGCAGAACTGGACACAGTACTCCAGGTGAGGTCTCACCAGTGATTTATGCAGTGGTAACACCACCCTCCCTTTCTGCTGGTGCTACCACTCCATATGCATCCTAGTATCCCACTGTCTCTCCCCTACTACCTTGCCACATTGTTTGGCCACCTTTAGGTCATCAGATGTGATTATCCCCAGGCCTGTTTCCTGTTTGGTGGTCACCAGTAATACTTTCCTTATTTTGTATTCTGCCCCTGGCAGAGGAGCCGGGTTTGTAAAATCATTGGTGGGGCCCAGGGGTCAGGGGTCAAGGTCACACCCCCAGGCCAGGGGTCAGAGGTGAACCATCAGGGTTCTAGGGGTCAGAGTCCCGCCCCATGAGCTGGGGATCAGAGGTCAATCCACCCCACCAGGTGTCTATGGGAGTAGAGCACCTTGTATCATAATGTGGGTGGTTACATCAAATAAAAAAATTAGTTAATATAGCAGACATTTTTAGCACAAAAACTGTACATTGCACAAGAGGCCATGCGGGAGTGCATATAAATTGTGTAAACACAGCCCACTGTTGGACGCTGGGTTTCAGGAGCAAAGAAAGATAGGAGACTGGATTTTCAAAGCCTGGAAAAGTACACAAGCCCTCATGCACCAATTGATTGGTGGATGGGGCTTATGGTATTCTCCTGGCTGGTGATCAGGATTTTCAATCCCATGCGACAATGCCACAGCTTAGACCAGCTTTGCTTTGATCTAACTTATGACATTCCTGGGATCGTTTTTACAGGGTTTGCACCAAATATTTGGGGAAAGCTGCCATAAACTGAAGAAATTGTCTCAACTGCACCTGATGATAGAAAATTGGAAGCAGTACCGGCAAAAGTGTTTAATGCAGAAACATGGACTCTGATGGCAGAAAAGGGCTGCTTGGCCCACCTAGTCTGCCTGTTTCCCTACCTGTTGGATAAGCTGCAGCTCCTAGTTAACCAACAGCCTGTTTCTTCCTATCCCCCACAAAAATTGCCTTATGTCTGTCCCATGCATTCTTGAACTCCACCCACTGTTTTTGACCTCATGACCACCCCAGGAAGGGTGTTCCATGTGTCCACCACCCTCTCTGTAAACAAATACTTCCTCACATTGCCCCCAAGCCATCCCCCCTCTATCTTCAAATTGTGTCTCCTTGATCTTGCACATCTCTTTTTCTGAAAGATGCTACCCTCTTGGACTTTGTTGATTCCCTTGAGGTACTTATAAGTTTCTATCATGTCCCCCTCTCCCTCCTTTCCTCAAGAGTATACATGTTAAGCTCCTTTAGTCTCTCCTCATATGGCTTCTGTTGCAGATCCTGCACCATTTTAGTTGCCCTCCTCTGGACTGCCGCCATCCTGTCTATGTTCTTGCGGAGATGGGGTCTCCAGAACCGCACGAAGTACTCCACATGGGATCTCAGCAACTGTCTGTACAGAAGGATAACAACTTCCTGTTTTCTCCTTGTGATGCCTCTCCTTATCCATCCCAGTACCCCCAGCCCTCCCTACTGCCTTCTCACATTGCTTGCTAACCTTTAAATCATCCAATATCATTATTCCATTTTTGTTGCTGTTACTACCCTCCCCCCATTGTGTATTCTTCCCCTGGGTTTTTATTTCCCAGGTGCATTACTTTGTACTTCTTTGCAGTGAATCTAAGCTACCATACTTCTGACCATTCCTCCAACCTTGCCAAGTCCCTTCTCATCCTTTCCACCCCCCATTGTGTATCAATCCTGTTGCAGATCTTTGTGTCATCTGCAAAGAGGCATACTTTTCCTTCCAGTCCCCTTGCAATGTCACATAAAGACATTAAAAAGGACTGAACCCAGTACCAAACCCTGTGTTACCCCACTAGTACCTCGGCCCCTTTCTTCAGAGGACTCCATTTACTATTACCTCTGTGTTCTGTTGTCCAGACAATGTTTTACCAAGGCTACCACCTGGGACCCACTCCAGGCTGGCTAATTTGTTTATTAATCTTTTGTGTAGGACGGTGTCAGATGCCTTGCTAAAGTCTAGTTAGGCCATGTTCACAGCCCCTTCCTGGTCTACCACTTTGGTCACCCAGTCAAAGAAATCAATTAGATTCATCTGACATGACCTTCCCACTGTTAATCCATGCTGCCTTGGGTCCTGTGCCCCACTGGCCTCTAGGTACTCAACAGTTCTTTCCTTCAGAAGCAATTCTATCATTTTCCCCACCACTGAGGTCAAACTGACAGGTCTGTAGTTTCCTGCCTCTGTCTTGCTTCCATTTTCGTGAAGGGGAATCACATCTACCCTCCTCCAGTCCTCAGGTACCACACCATCTTATGATTTGTTAAAAAGGGTAGTCAATGGTGTCACTAGTTCTCCCCTGAGTTCTTTCAGAATTCTGGGGTGGATTCAGTCAGGCCCCATTGCTTTTTCCACCTTCAGTTTTAGGAGTTCTTTCAGAACCCTTTCTTCTGTGAAAGGACTGGTATCAAACCCCCCTATCCAGAGTGATTCTATTGATTGGAGTAGGTACCTCCGCCTCCTCTATTTTTGTGAATACTGAGCTGAAGTATTCATTCAGTATCTCTGCTTTTTCATTGTCTCTCTCTCTGCCTGCCTATCCACCCTCCCTTTTATTAAGCCTCACTATCCCTCTCTTTGCCTTTCTTCACTCCCTAATGTAGACTGTCTTCCCCACTTCCTTCTGCTTTAACTGGTACAGTTCTCTGTCCTGCTCCTTCTGAGTTTCCTTATACTTCCTAAATGCTATCTTTTCCTCCCTAACCTTTCCCGCCACCTCTTTTGAGAACCATAGTGGGTTTTTCTTTCGTTTTGTTTTGTTTATTTGCTTCACACAAAGGCTTGTTGCCTCTTATGGCAGTTTTGATGTTTACCCATTGTTGCTCCACCCCTACTCCTTGCCTGTTTGCTAGTGCTTTTCTGAGGCACTCTCCCAATTTGACAAAGTCAACCCTCCTGAAGTCCAGCACCCCTCACTTTTGTATGGCTTAACTCTGCAGCCAAGTTTATCATGAACCACACTGTTTGGTGGTCACTTGTTCCCAGATGGCTACCCACTTTGAGATCTGAGATCCTGTTTCCGTCCCCTTCACAGAGTAATAGGTCTAAGATTACTCTCTCCCAAGTGGGTTCCAACACTAGCTGTCTGAGGAATGCCCCCCCTGTAGGGCATCAAGAATGGCCCTGCTCTTTGATGCAGCTGCAGCTGTGCCACAAAATGGCTTTGATGCCAGGCTTGATGCAAGTTCTGCATCGGCCTTTGAAAATCCAGCCCAGGAGATCCCAAATGGAATAGTGCCATTGCATATGTGAGCCTTAGAAAATGGGCTTGTTATTTCCTGGTGTCTGATTAGCTGGTACTCCTGCCAGGGGGCTACATTAACTTTCAATAGATGCCCAGGAAATAAAATGTACCAGCACAAAGTGTCACTTTACCCAGGCAGGTATCACTGTGCTCACCTTGCATTCTTATTGGCCCAAAGCACCACACTATTTTGAAATCACTGCAAAGTCTTTTTCTTTCACTTAGCGACAGACAGTGGCTTCCAAAGGCTCAGTAGTTGACTGCGAGCCACCTGGCAAAACATGTCACCCTCCAATGGGCTCATTTCTTGACACACTTTTTTCTACTTGTTTTTTTGTTTTATTCAGCACTGTAATGTCCCATACTTGCTGCTGTCATGATACCCCAACTCTACAAAAGCAGACCACTCTCACTTCTCCCTCCTCTAGCCAGCCACCCAGTCGCTCCTGAAAATATAGCTATTCATTACCATTTCTACCACACAGTAGTCCAGTGAGCACATCTGTGTTTTTCACCATCATTTCCATCCTTGGAAGTGAGTTAGTTTTTTTTTTTTTAAATTTATATTTCAATTCTATTAACTTAATAGTGGTTAGTAGGGATGTGTATTGTGCCACAAGAGACAGAAAGTGGTTAGCAGATGAGCCGACAGCCTGGGCTGTCATTAAGTGAAATAAACTTGTTAGTTAAAAAATAAATTAAAAATACTGCATCCTGTTCACTGCTCACTCCACTGCTTTCTTGTCCATGATGGGTGCCTGGGGTAGTAGAGAGAGACTTTTATTTAAATAACAACCCAATGTTCACAAAAGCAAAATAAAAACTGAATCTAAATACAGCTTGTGCTTTGGTAATGTAGCAGATGTGTCAGATGATCGCGACACTCTTCTGGTGTCTCGCTCCACTCGACTCTCCATGCACGCAGTATCTTCTGACCACAATACAACTCTTGTTCCAAGGTGGGGCAGGATATCACACTTCACATGGCAGCAACGTGAAGAGGGAGAGAAGGAAAACACACAGAGAAGCACAAAAAAACTTAACAGGAAAAAATAAATAACATGGCTTTAACACTTAAGCCCGGTGGAGTGAGTCTGGTTTGGGTGTGTGTGTATTGGGAGGGGGGTGTAACCAAACCTAAAAGTACAGAGGCTTCAGTAAGACAAAATTCCCTAGACTTAAAAAAAAAACTGCACCAAATGCAGGTGGAGGAACTATTTTATTACACAAAAGTCAAACAGCTAAGTGTATTCACATTTAAACATAGGAATTAATTTTTTCTGAACATATAAAATACAGTTGCCCATTTTCTAAGCGCAATACCACCCTCCAGTGTCAGCAGTATGGGCAATACCAGACCTTCCAAGGGCTCTAAGATCCTCCACCTACGCATTACACCCCTGGGCAGTCAGTATTGCCCAATACCACCCACTCTGTTGGGTATTATTGCTTGCATATTCAGCATCAGCATGCTAATAAGCACATATGGCAAACGACAACTACGGAGCCATTTTCATGCCATTATGTGCCTATTAGCTATCAGCTCCACACAGTGTGCCATGCATGATTGCATGAAGGCATTGTTTGGACCTGTTCTTGCCCCCTACCCCCCCCCGGGATCAGTTGTCTGAACCAAAATAATTCTATTTTCATAGATCCTTTGTGTGTAGTGGTCCACCCCAGCCCACAATCACTGCTTCAAACTCAAAAAACCTTCACCTCAATGATCCCTGGCATCTAGTGGTTCCCCCAACTCCAGACTTGCCAGTCCAAGCTCAAATAACCCTTTAGTCAATAAAACCTGCTGTCTGGTGGTCCGCACACCTCCGATTGCTAGTTCATATTCTGCTCCCCATCCTATTCACTCAGGTTTTTCCACCCCTTCCCCTGTGTCTCCTCTCACCCCTGTTGGCAGCCCCCTCTCCATGGTGGTGACTGGCACAGTCCCTCCACTCACCCCCTTGGCCAGCCACAGTCTGAGTAATAGGGAACAAGTGCTCACCTACCGTAGAAACAGCTGTTTTTACAGTAGCTGCAAGCTCGCACCCCATCACTCAGATGGCAGAAGGCAGAGATAGTGAGCGGAGGGGCTTTGCTAGTCACAGTGATCCAATGGAAGCTGCCAGCTTGGGTAAGTGGAGGGACTAGACACAAGGGATTGAGATAAAGGGTTATTTGGGTTCAGACCAGTGATTGAGGTGGTGGGGGTCCACAAGATGCCAGGGAACATTGAATAATATGTTCATAGGGATCAGAATGGCAACTGAGGGGTGTGGGACCAGTAGATGCTATGGATCTGTACAAGATGAGGTTATGGGGAATTGGTTTGGTGACCAGAAACTGGGAGGCAACATGCACTGCTGTGCACTATGGTAAGGGTGCTGTGACTCTGGCCATTTAGTACTTTCAGAATGACTGTATATAAAGCTGTACCCTGTATGCAGGGAGAATTCCTCTTTTGCATGGCAGATGGTACAGCAGTATATATAATGTGTACCTGACATTAGATTAATGGCATGTACCAGGTGACACTGACCATGCTGTTCCCAGTAGCATGTTTAGCTCCATTCCCTATAAAAATGGGGGCTGATGTTTTACTTGACAAAATACTAGTTAAAACAGAAGAAAGAATTCAGAGGGAAAGCAGTACCCAGATGTGTTATATGTGACCTGGGCCAGCATGCTTGCTGAGCTTCTCAGGACTGACCTGTCACCTTTGGGGATAGTATTGCAAAGTCACATACAAAACTCAGGGAGGGTTTTGTTAAAAATGTTTGGTGAACATTACATTAGCACTAGCTGTTCAGTTCTTTCTGCTGCTGCTGCCAGCAGCTGCCTACCTTTGGTGTGGATGATGATGATGGATGTGCTGACGTGCTCCTTGTCTGCTGCTCATCATCTCACTTCTCCTTGACCTGCTGGCTGCTTTTCTGTGCTGGTGCCGCCGGCCACCTGGACCGAAGGACCTCACCACCCAATGACCTGACCACTTTAATCACTTCAACCACTTGCAGGCCTGTCACCTGCCTAAACCAACCCGACCCCACCGGCATGCTTGTGTGTCCATCGCCTGACTCGCCCACTCACTCTACTCCTCCACTTCCCTTCCCTCCTCCACTCCACTCCACTCCACTCCAAACCACTGTAGCACCACTAATCTGCTGCTCAGCCTGGTATTCCTTGCAACTTTCTTTTGCCAGTGCCTAGTGGTGTGGCATCCCAGACTCCTGACTGGCCAACTCCCAGTGGACTCTCTCTCTCTCTCCTGGCCAACTCCTGCTGCACCGCCACACCAGTCTTTCACACTTGAATGCTCTCCCTCTCCAGCTAAGCTTCTCTCTTCTGGGCATCCTTCGACTACTTCTTCTAGGCCAGCCCACCACATTACATGATGGAAACCATTGCCCCCACACCTCCTCACACACAGAATAAATCACCCAATGCATGTGTAACTATCGCTCCCAGTAAGCCCTCCCCTGGCCAATCACAGTGCCGCAAGTTGAAAAACGTCTGACTTGCCAACCACTCACAATGATTTTCCAGGGGGGTGATAAACCAAGCAGGCAAAGGTGCCAGTTTTAAATAATGACAGCTACACTGCCAGTCAATTAAACAGCAGCAGGGTGGACGGAGGGACGGCATGGTCACAGTCAGCAGATGGTGCGACACATAGAAACCAGCCAGGGGTAAAAAATTTAAGAAAGGCAGCATGTGGCAAGATATTGCTGGAATTCAACCTAGGTCAAAAATATTGTGGAACAATGTATCATGGACCTATAGAACCTGAGCCTATGGCCCATGGGTTTCTGCACCCAAGTGCATGATTTTGCACTTTTTCACATTGAAACTTAGTTGACATACTTTTGACCACTCCTCAAGCTTCCTTAGATCCTTGTTCATCTTTTCCACTCCCCTTGGAGTGTTTACCCTATTGCAGTTCTTAATGTCATCTGCAGAAAGGCATGCCTTCCCTTCTAGCCCATCTGCAATGTCTCTAGTAAGGACATTAAAGAGAAAGGTCCTTGTGGCACCCTGCTGGTCACCTTCACTTCCTCGGAGTAGGCTCTGTTTACCACCACCTTCTGTTGCCTATCCCCCAAAAACATCAACGTTATGAAGAAACATTGAAAGTCTTCAGGGTTTACTTATAACTTAGCTGATATTCCAGAATTTGTTCCCAAATTTTCAACACAGCCTTTTTTACCCCAGCTCATGAACAAGGCAGGTGTAATTTTTCAAATCCCTCCAAAACATGTTTTCGCAGTCACGCTACAGAATCATCTTTGGACAAGATTTAAAAGATCCCTTCTTTGATCTTAAGGTGCAGTTACAAAAACACTATGTTAACAATTTGGGGTAATGAAAATTGTCACAACATTCAAGCAAATATTTGGCTTTGTCAAATGCTTTTTATTTCTGTTCTGAATCAGATATAGCAGATAGTTACAGTCCAATGGTCCATTGTTAAGAAAATAAATCTCTTTTAAGTACCTAAAATTAATAGTGTGGGCTTTCAGCTCCACCCCACTCAGATTCACTATGGCCCCTCTTCCAAAGCTCATATTGGTCGCCTTCTGCCAAGTTTCTGTCAAGGAGGCAGTATAGCACAGTGGTTTAAGGCTTTGTGCTGCAAATCTGAAGACCTGGGTTTGAATCCCCCAGCCCCCACTTGCATATTGTGTGACCCTGAGCAAGTCATTAAGCTCCCAGGATGCACCTGTAAACAAGCTTTCAGCTTAGTGTGTCTCACCTGGTTAAACAATTGGAAAAAAGAAAAGCTACTATTAGCCAGTCCATTTTTTTTCTAATTTGAGTGACATATCTTCTCCATGCCACTGTAGAGTATTATTGTCAAGCTATAACTCTTCCTCTTGTCAGTGTGGCTTAGTTGGTAGCACATCTGCCTCTTGGCCAGAGGGTCATGGGTGTTGATTACACAGTGGAATTGGGCTCATACCATAAAATATGGCAACCTAGTGCAGTACTAAGGAGGTGTTGTATTTTATTTATTTTATTTATTTCTTTTTGTTAACTGGTAGGTGCACTAGCCATAAATGACTATTTTCAGACATGACCGAGAGAGTACAACAAAAGAGAACAGTTGAACAACAGCAACATGGGTACAATAATATAAATAGAGGAACAGTACAGCAGTGCTACAAAAATACAATGAGTAGAAACAACAAAAAATAATGGTAAGCATTATACAAATAATGGCAGCAAGATATATAATAAGTGCAGAAACCATGGACCCAACCTGTGGAGTAAAAAAGGGTTAATAAAATAGTAAGGTTATATAGAGAGAAATGTGAGAAATGTTCAAACATAACAAGAAAGACTGACAGAAGGAAGGACAGGGGTGGTAATTGGCAAAACAACAGTGGATGGCCAGCAACAAGGTTCGAGAAGGAATAGAGCTAGTACTCAAGAAGTTATTTACAAATAGAAGGAAAATATGGGGAAGGGAAGAGAGACAGTCTTGGAGCTGGATTAGCAGGGTTGACATTACTGGTAAGTCTCGGGAGCTTCAGGTTCAGTCAAAGCATGTACAAGCATCAGCTAAGGATAGATAACGATGATTTTCACTTTTAAATCCAAAGTGAGACTGAGACAGCCGGAGGTTGAGAGGAAGAGCATTCCATAACCTAGGAGCAGAGTATTGGAAGGCTCCTGTGCCTTTAGTCATCCAACATCTCGAAACATAGAGCAAGGATTTGTCAGCTAATTGCAGGCCATGGGAGGTTGGTTGAGGGACCAGCAATGCAGCCAGCTGGGATGTTTTTTTTTCCCGGATGATCAAGTCCATTAGTGATCCAAGGTAGTATTGTCTACTGGCAGAGGGTGAGAGCCAATTCAGATCCTTATAAAGAAGGCAGTGATGTTTGAGTCGAGGCAACAAACAGGCAAATCGGCATATATTGTTATAAGTTATGTCCCATTTTAGTAGGGAGGCTTTATGGGCAGAGGTAAGAATATTGGCACCATAAGTAAGGGTTGGGAGCAGAATACCTCAGGCAATTGCTAATTTGGCAGAGGGTGTAAGCAGGTAGCTCGTTTTGTAAGCTACTCCCAGTTTTGAGTTTACAGCTTTGCATGAGGACTGAATGTGAAGGTTAAAGTCCAGGGACTGGTCCAGCAGGATCCCAAGGTACTTGAAGGAAGTAACTTTTTCAAGTGGAAATCCTCCTGCGTAAAGAACCTCCAGCAAACTAGAACAGGCCTTAATCTTTGGTGCGGAACCTAGGAGCATGGCTTTCGTTTTCTTTTCATTTGGTACAAGCTTATGGTCTAGTAGCCAGTCTAAGACTTTATTGAAGTCTGAAGTAAGTGATGTGTTTATGCAGGCCATACTAGAAGAACTAGTATAGATGATCAGGTCATCAGCGTAGAGAATAGCTGAGCAGGATTCCAAGACCTCAGCTGCATTGTTGATAAAAATTGAGAACAGAAGGGGCCCAAAGATAGAGTCCTGGGGGACCCCAAGGTTGATAGTAGATGTGTTGGACAGGGAGGAGTTAAATTTGACAGCTTGCGACCTGTTTGACAGGTAGCTACAGAACCAGTCCACAACAGGGGTAGAGAAATGGAATTTATGGAGAGTGGAGAGAAGCAGGGGATGGTCTACAAGGTTGAAAGCCTTAGTGAAGTCAATGAAGATGACACCTGTGAGTTTTCCAGAATCCATGTTGGACAGACTAGCAGTAGTTAGTTGAAGAAGAGCCGTGGTGGTGGTATGACCTTTTCTGAAACCATGCTGGATGTCTGAGAGGAGATTGTAGCATGTAAGGTGGTTAATGGTCTGTGATGCAACTATTTTCTAGGATCTTGCTAAGGACAGAGAGAATTGCTATAGGTCTGTAATTGGCCATGTCCTTGGGTCACCTTTTTAAAGACAGGCGCTACTCTTGCAGTTTTCCATAGGTCTGGCATGGTGCTATGGATAAGGGATAAAGTGTAGATTCTGGCAATCGGAGAGGCAATGAGTGGAGCAGCCAGCTTAAGAAGATGAGGTTCCAATAAGTCAGAACCAGAGCTAGTATTGGCAGATATGGATCTCAGTAATTTCAGAACTTCTGCTCTTGATATATAGCCTTGAAATAGAATGGTGGCACTGGAGGAGCATCATACGATAGGGCAGTATGGTTGTCTAATGGTAGCATGGTAGGTAGATTGGAGTGCGATCCACTAGGTTGTAAAGCCAAAGTATAGTGTGACAGATCAGAGAAAAGATTGTTAAAACTGTTTGAGATGGTCCTAGGGCCATTACAATGTGCCCTATTTATGATCATTTCATCAGGAATGACGGACTGTGAGGTACCCAGAAATGTTTTAACATGGGCCCAGAATTTCCTTGTTTCGCAGGCTGAGCTTTGTAGATGGCCCTTGCAGTATTTGCTTTTAGCAGCTCTAACTTGTCTCTTACATCTGTTCCTTAGTTCACAATAGACAATAAGATCTGACTGTAGGCCAGTTTGTTTGTAACGAATCCAGAGCTTGTCCCTCTGGTGCAGATTAGCAAGGAGGTCTTTATACAGCCACCACGTCTGTTTTCCTCTGACCCTCCTAGTAGTCTTGGGGGCAAGTTTATATTGAATGGTAAGAAATTAATTTATAAATATCAGTAGAGCAACCTCCACATCCTTTGTTTGATAAATACCTGTCCAGTCAATATTGGAGACATCATAGAGAAATGCATCCTGGTCAATATGAGCTAGATTTGTAAATGTGATTAGTCTTGATGGAGGAGATGGAGATGCAACCATAGATGGGATACAAAAAGTGGGTGAGTGGTCTGTTAGTGCATCTGCAAGGATTCCTGCTTTTGACACATATTCCATACAGTTACACCCAGTCTAGGAGTATAGCCGTTTAATGGGATGGCATGGCTGTAGTTGCTTCCAGAGATCAACTGGTGAAAATTATAACTAAGCGGGAGTGATTGCAAGGATATTTGAGCTGACCATAACCAACTGAGGTTAAGATCACCTAGGATGACTGCCTCTTTATGATTTACAGTCTGGGAGGTGATGTCAAGGAGTTCTTGAAGACCTACTATTCCCCCAGCAGCAGATTATAGGCATAGATAATATGAAGCTTCTTTTCCCCCAATACAATAGTTGTCTGTATGAATTTGCACACTGCGGGACAGGCAGATGCCGGGACAATAGAGATTTTGTCAGGGTGTTCCATCCTTCAGATGAGTTGTTAAACTAAGGTCCCTTCTGCCCATTTCAGGTGCTGTTCTGGTGGGTGTCCAGGTGAAAGTAAAAGAACCCAAGGCATTTTTGCAAGAGTAGGGGACTTCCGTCAATGTCCTGGCAAGCATTCCCCTTCCCAGAAAACTGCTTCACACAATTACCCAAGGCTGTGTGTTGGTGTCGATGCATGAAATTGCTGCCACTGCACATTACAGTCACTTCACTACAAGTCCCTCATTTTTACGACTGTGGGCGGAGCCTACAGGAATATTGCATGTACAAAAGGAGTGATGTCATGTTTTCTGTCTGTGGAACTGACTGAAGGTGTAAATAGTCTCCTCCGCCTACCCTCCTCCAAGAAATGTTTTAGCCCTCAAATAAATATGTTTCATGTTAGTCAATGGTTGTAGGGTACTATTTTTTCTTAAATGGGTGGTACAAGAACTGGAACCTGAGTATTGGGAGGCAGCATTGTTTTTGGGGAAGTAAGATCCAACCCACCTCCACCAAGTAGCTCCTAAAATCCATCCCACCTTTCTTTTATTCATGTGGGAGGGGCATGAGGTGGATCCTATTATGCTGAAAGAAGAGTCACTAGTGTGGTATCTGGCCAAGGAACAGAACAAATCTGTGGAGTCCCTAGGAGAACAGATAATACTTAATGCATTCAAACTGACTTAAAAACCCTTGGAACAAATGATTATCAGAGTCACCTGGTGTCTCAAAAGGAAAGACTCAGCTTTCAGGTATTTCTTAAACATTTATATACTAAAAATAAAGTTGAGCTTTTGGGATTAACAATATGTGTTTACTATATTCTATCTATACATTTTTAATTGTCTTTACAGATAAATCATGCAGGTTCATGTACTTGGTGTAAACAGTCTGAGATGAAATGTATTTTGCTTTTTCTGGCTCAGTTTCTATCAGTGAAAAGAAAGACTGGAACAATTATCAGAGCCTCCATCCCCCAACATCACTGCTGAGTTTATACTCATTGGAACCTGTTATTTCAGTTTCTGTGCCTGTGTATAGTACACAGAAAGCTTTAAAGCATTATTTTTCTTCTGACTTGAGGAGTTAAGTGAGACCACAGAAAGTTAAAGGAGTAGTCCACCCAGCATGTGTAAAATAAATATATAATTAATGGGCTTCCCTTTTTCCCATTGGGAAACCGTGGCATAATTTGCCATTATAAAGGAGCGTTTATAACGGCAAACACGCACGCGGTTTTCTCCACACTGCACATGCTCGAACTCCTCGCTCGCTGTGTCTTTCACAAACCGGAAACCCTACTGCAAACACACCATAGGGAGAGACCGACTGCCACGGACACTCGGCAGTAAGTAAATTTTTTAAAGTACTTCAGATGTTCCACTGACTACTGGATGGACCCCATAACAATAATTAAAATAAAGTGAAAGCGGACCTCACGACTGACCTAATCTGACTGCACCGACACAGCAGTCTTCTTTTTATTATTTATATATAATTGCTGAGAGCGAAAAAGTGAAGCCTAACAATTATATAAAAATAAGTAAAATCTCGGTGTGTAAACTTGACTTTACACACCCTCGGGTTTGATGCTATGCATAAACCCCTCGGTGTGTGTAAATTCCTCACATCACACCAAGACCCATACTTTATCCTATATGTTATGTAGAGTGTTTTGATATGTATGTTAAATCCTAGTGTATCCTTCCTTCTGTCTGCTATTAGGAATTTTTCCTAAATTAGCTTGCTAGCTGTATGGTAGTTTACGACCCCTGGGGATCTCTATAACAAATAGTTATATTGGCTTTCTTTCTCCTACGATGCCCCCTGTCTCATGTTACAGTGATGTAGCCATGCCCTTAGATTTAGCATGAGTACTGCTTTAAAATTAGTTTAGCAACAGCAGAGCCTTGTAGCTGATCTTATCCAGAGAGCACAAATGTCAACAGATAGTTGCCTGCTGACCCATTGAAACAGTGATGTTATTACACAGTGATATCACCGTAGCTTTGGATTTGGATCATTCTTTGCATTTTCTCTTAAGAAATATTTTTACACACTAACAAAAACATCCTTTAAATTCTGTATATAACAACAAGCCATTGTATAGTTGCAATAGGGCACTTCAGGGTGTGTGTTATCATGTAATAACGTCACTCCTGGGGTGGTAGAAGCACTCGGCTTTGTCTCTGCTTAAATATGCCCTTTCTCAATGTACTGTACTTTGATTCAGTTAGTGTGTGCAACAGCCTTCATGTGAACACTGTGGGCTTCTCTTTGACTCCTGATGTCTATTTACTTTAGCTATTGTATATTGTTTGAACGGCTTTGGTCTTCTTGATGTGATGCCTGTGTAAATGAGTATCTGACTCAAAGGTTTGTAAATCTCATGTTTTTAAAATAAATAAATAAATGTTTGTTTAAGTCCATGAAAACCCTTATCTAGTTAATGCATTCACAGTTGTAGTGACTCTGCCAGATCTTTTTTATAAAGTGCTTTGGGATACAATGTGTATGAAAAGTACTATATAAATGCTAATTCTTCATCTTCCTCTTCTTCTTGGCTTATGCCACACTTCTCTCATCCCCCAGCACCAGCAGAAGCTACATGCTGAGGAAACCCAGAGATACCAGACAGCATAATCAGAGGGTGGGATTTACTTTGATTCCAGCCAGTGTCTCCCACAGTCTTCCAGCACCCCAGATCCAAAATAGAGCTGGGAGGTAGTTACTGCACTGTGCCAGACTGCCTGCTCCACCCCCTTTGCAGGACAGTCCAATCAGGAGGGTGGGAGACAAGCAAAGAGATAGGGCTTTGAGTGACAGTTCAGGTTGCACTTGAGGCATGTTCACAATTCTCAGGAGCCTCACACTAATCCACCAACACAATTTGCTATGTAAATGAGCACTGAGGACATACACCTTGATGATATGCACACGGTCTTCCTGCCCAGCATAATACAATAACAAGCATTTGACAATTCCAGTTATAAAATGCGTAGGATTTTTACTGCATCCTGATTGGCTGAGATGGTTAGAAATCCAGTGTCATAAGGAGTGACAACCATTGGACTGGGAACCCTTTCAGCAACCAGAATGCAGTGCACACAGGTAACAGTGCTTTTATGTTCTTAAAAAGAATATCAGGCAGACATTTTGTGTAGTAAAACTATCAAACACCTTAAACTGCCATAAGCCATAAAATCACAAATAAAATCTGTTTAACATGATTAACAAAACAACAGTATACAGACAGTGCCAAATTGTCATATCAGTTCCATCTAGAGGTGTTGCAAAGTTTTAATTCACCAGTGAAGTTCTGGTGAAGTCACCATTCGCTCCATGGGCAATTCACAAATTTGTGTTATTAGCTTGAAAATTCACTAATTGCGGTGCGGAATTCTGCTATTGGCAAAATTCCACTGCCATGAGTGAAATTCTGCAAGCTAATGGATGAAATTCCGCACTTTGCCACAAAATTCACTTTGTGGATTGATCTGGCACTTCATTTAACTGCGCTTAAATCCTCAAATTAATTTTACAGAGCGAATTTTCCCAACTTCATCCATCTCTGTTCCCACCTACTGTTCAGACCTAACCTTTATCAGCTTGTCCTTCCTCTTTTAAAATAGTAGACCACCGATTCCCAAGTGTAGCAGCAAGTCTTGCTCCCCAGAAGCATCTGACCCACAGCAGCTTACTGACTAACTTCCCTCCCTACCAGCAGTCACAAATGAATGGAGGCCATGGAAAGTGTTAATGTAGGGACTTCTGACTGCCACCCAGCTATCACCAAAATATCTTGAACACCTCAGGCTTGCTTTCCTTTTACAGAGCAGGCCAGGCCAGGTGAATAAACACTAACTGAATGGAATCAGCAATACAGCCCCAAGTAATTTTTTTAAGCTGTTATGGCCATCTAACACCCACCCCCACCCTCAAGCTCACTCACTGACCCACTTAAATTCATGTTTTTAAACTATATTTATATATATATATATATATATATATATATATATATATATATGATGGATAGATAGATAGATAGATAGATAGATAGATAGATAGATAGATAGATAGATAGATAGATAGATAGATAGATAGATAGATAGATCTAGCTATAGATACACACTATTTCTGCTCCTGCAAACAGTCAATGAGCTGCTGGTCTCCATGGCAGCATGCATTAGGCAAAATCATGATCTCCCAGAGGCTGTCCACACAGCACACTTTCCCTCACAACCTCTTAGCATATGGACACAGAGTGCTCTCTCCCTCTTTAACAATTTCCAAGTGACTGGCTGTACACCCCGCTCTCCCTTGCTCACAATTTCTTAGCAGCTGAACACTTAGTTGTCTCTCTCTGTCTCTCTCCCTCCCTCCCTCTCTCTCTTTTGCAGCAAGCACTTTCTCTCTCTCTCATGGTTGTGGGCAGCATACTGTGCCAGTGGATTCAATAGAATGCTTTAGAAGCCAGAAAAGGAAGGGGGGAGTTGGGGACAAAACAAAAACAAATTAAAAAAACAGGGACACTTATTAACTAAAAATCTATAACTGGGAATTATAATTCCAAATCCACATTGTGAGCACAACAGCACCAGGTAATGGCAGAAACATACAGAACTTTTTTGTATATATATTTTCAATTGTACTAACTTATGAGGATTTTATATACATTTTTTCACTTTTTTATTGTGTATTTTTTCTTCTTATATTTTCACATGGTAACCCATTTTAAAAGCACAATAAGGCACTCTGGAATGGTAGCTATCATGGCTGAAGGCACAAGTGCCTCATACCTCACAAAACACCTTGGCATGCATTAACCCATGACAACCATCACCTTGTCATGTCTTGCTGTTTACATGTTCTCTGCCTGCATTGCTGTTGTACCTGGTCCTGCATGTAAACATTTTTACTATATATTAACCCAAGAGAGACCAAATTATAGGATGCCACACCAGGTAATTACTCAGTAAACTGACTATGGGAAGGCTTTAAGCCTGAGGTTCAATAAGCAGAGCAACAACGTCACTCCCATCAGGCCTTAAAGCCACTCTCCTGGACTGGTCCAGGATTCATTCTTCATTGCCCCACCATCCTCCCTCCTCTTCCAGCAACTCATCTCTTTCTCATGGGCTTCTTCCTAGCTACCTTTACCAAGGGAATTATTCCCATGGCACCTAAGGGGGACCCACCTTTAGGGTTCCTTGTGTTGTACCCCTACAGGGTGGTATATCCCATGGATAGAGAGTTGAACAGCCACAATGTATTAAAGTCACACAAGCATACAGTACATCTCATCCAGTTGTATAAGTAGAATTGAAATGTACCATAAGTGTTAGTAAATTGTGAATGAGCTTGGTACATACAGCAGACAAGCAGCAGACCTGGGTTTAATTTCCACAATCGTCATTTGCATACTGTGTGACTCTCAGCAAGACATTTCACCTCCCCAGTCCTCCCAGGTCCACCCTGAAAACAAGCACTTGTGTCCCATGTTCCCTACCTGATTACCAAAACATTAAGAAGAACAAGCATTTGCCAATGCCGAACGTTCGCTTGCAGGTATTTGCAGTGGTGTTTGGCATGTATGGTGCTTTACCCTAATGCCCTGTGCGATTGCTGGTATTTGCACAATAAATTGTCAGCATGATCTTTTTGTTACCCCCATTGTGCGCTACATAGGCGGAAACACGTATTGGGCAGGATGTGAAAATGACAGCTGTACTGCTCATAAGGAAGTGTGGTAAAATGCCAATGTTGAAAATCTGGAGGAAATATTGAAAATTGCAAACTTACGCGCAAGGCGGAACTGTGCAACGATGCTCAGAAACAGTCATTTTAGGAATTTTTTCACCAAATTTTCAACATTGCCATTTTAGAACCTGTGCTAATGAATAGTGTCACTGTGATTTTCTTACTGTGTCCCATACATTGATTTCGCACACCGACTGCGCCATTGTGCACTACATGGGGGGAAGACATTTTGGGCAGGATGTGAAAAATGACAGCTGTACTGCTCATAAGGAGATGTGGTAAAATGGCAATGTTGAAAATCTGGAGTGAAAATATTGGAAATGCGCAAACTTACGAGCATGCGTAAGAGCTGCACAACGCACGCTCGTAAAACAGTTATTTGTAGGAATTTTTTTGCCAAATTTTCAACATAGCCATTTTAAGATCTCTGCTCATGAACAGTGACACTGTGATTTCTTAATGTGTCCCATACACTGAGTTCGCGACACCGACTGTGCCATTGTGCGCCATATGGGCGGAAACATGTTTTGGGCAAGATGTGAAAATGACAGCTGCAGTGCTCATAAGGAGGTGTGGTAAAATGGCAATGTTGAAAATCTGGAGGAAAATATTGAAAATTCTGAAACTTACTAGCGTATGAAACTGCACAACGAGACTCAAAACAGTCATTTTAGGAATTTTTTCACCAAATTTTCAGCACAGCCATTTTAAGACCTCTGCTCATGATCAGTGTCACTGTGATTTTCTTAATGTGTCCCATACATTGAGTTCGCACACTGATTGCGCCATTGTGCGCTACATGGGCAGAAACACATTTTGGGCAGGATGAGAAAAATGACAGCTGTACTGCTCATGAGGAGGTGTGGTAAAATGGCAATGTTGAAAATCTGGAGTGCAAATATTGAAAATTCGCAAACGTACGAGCGTGCGTAGGAACTGCGCAACGCACGCTCGTAAAAGTCATTTTACGAATTTTCAACATAGCTATTTTAAGACCTCTGCTCATGAACAGTGTCACTGTGATTTTCTTAATGTGTTCCATACATTGATTTCGCACACCGACCTCGCCATTGTGTGCTACATGGGTGGAAATACGTTTTGGGTGAGTTGTGAAAAATGACAGCTGTACAACTCATAAGAAGGTGTGATAAAATGGCAATGTTGAAAATCTGGAGTGCAAATATTGAAAATTCGCGAACTCATGAGCCTGTGTAGGAACCGCGCAACACACGCCAGAACACTCATTTTTTTGAATTTTGCCAAATCTCAAATGGTTTTGGGACTTTCTCATGAAGTGTCACTGTCATGGCGTTATTCGAGGTCGAAGGTGGTTTCCACAGTGACTGTGCAGTGCCTGTGAAATCACCCTTCCAGCCTGAATAATGCCATGACAGTGACATCATTCATGAGAAGGGGTCCCAAAAACCCCATATTGAAAATTTGGTGCAAAAATTCCAAAAAATGACTGACATATGCAATAAAGTTGAAATCCCCCTATGTAGCCCATTATACAGCTTACCGGCATTTCCTCAGTTCGCGGTCGGCTTTGAAGAGTGCAGATGTGTTCCCAGTCTGCCGAAGATCATCGTGCCGGAGTCCGGAGGTAAGTATGGGATGGGGGTGTGGGGAGGCTGGGTGCGCAGTAGGTGGGTGCGGGTTGTGGGGGTTGGGAGACGCTGCCAGGGGACCGTTTTGTTTTACAGGGAAAAACAAACAAGATGACGAGGGACGCTATGCCACGCTGGGGTGGGCAGAAGATGGGGGGCTGAGGAGCCGATAGGATTGGGCACCCTGCCGCCAACCACGCAGGGGGCCGAGGAGCCGACGGGGATTGGCCACCCCCATCGGCAAAACAAATGGTTTGCGGCAGCAGGATGGCTTGGGGGGGCCATGGAGCTGACAGGGGATTGGGCACCCCCATCGGCAAAACAAACAACATTTACCATGCTGGGGTGGGCTCCCAGCATGGCAGGAAAGCTTTGGTGGGGGGGCGGCGTGACGCACGCGGGGAGGAACGCGTGACGGAGAGGATGGCGGCGGTGCTCAGTATGGCAGCAGTTTTTTTCTTTGAAGCAGAGGAACACCGCTGTCATACTGAGCTCCTGCACCCATTGGGAGCAGTGCATTGGGTGGGAGAGGCACACCTCCAAGTGTGCTACTCTCCCAAAATGTTCCTTGCGCATGCGCGCAAGTGAACATAAAAATGAAAGGTATTCATTTAGTTTTGTTTACCTGTTAAGTGCACTAGACAATAGCATTGCCTATTTTCAGGCACAACCCGGGAGAGTTACAGACAAAAGAACAATGATTACAGGTGGTACAGCAATACAAAACATCAACAATGGTTTAATAAAAACTGGAGCACCATACAACAATGCAGGTTACAAAGCATTTCAGAAGATAATCATAAATAAGTGCACAAATGATATGTGAAAAAGAGGTAAAGCTGTGATAAGCATGTGTATTTTACATTAGTTACATGTGCATTGTTCTGTGCACATGAGGAAATTACAAAGTTCCTTCTTAAAAGCCTGGTGTGACTGAGTGCCTTACAGATATTGGCAGGGAGTTCCAGAGCTTGGGAGCAGATGCTGTGAAAGCATGCTCACCCATTTTTTGTAGCACATTTTAGTACGTCTAGAAGAGACCTATCAGCAGACCTCAAGGGATAGGCCTGTGTGGCTTGTCTTTATATGCTAGCCAGTGTCACTGGTGTGCCAGTTCTAATGATATTATCTATAGTACAATCAGCAGTGTACCGATGATAGCATGATGAGGAGAGCCAGCCGAGACTCGAGCAGAGAATGCAGTTTATCTTATTGGCAGAGTCCGAAGTGCGTATCTGTTTTGTGTTTGACTGCAGCTGCAGTAGCTAGCACACGTGTCTGCAATCACAATATCTGTACCATTGTATCTGACTCTGCCATTATGAAATTACTGGTATGATCATGGGCGATGACAGGTTAGACTCTAACTGTACAATTGGCATTGGACTGCATTCTCATCATCTTTCCCACCCAGCTGCCAAAATTAAAAAAGCTGCATGCGTCAGTTTCTTTAGACTTCAATTGGGTCTAATGTAAGATAATATTCATCACTTGAAGACTGTAAGGAAGCCCTCATAACTTGATATTTCTAGCTCATTTTCCACATGACAGATCACTTTGCATTGCTGTCATTCAGCACCTCTGTACAGATTGAGGACAGTGTTGTCTGTGATTTGACACTTAGCACTGCCACACAGAAAGTGACTATTACCTGGCAGAGCACAAAACAAAACAAAAAAGCAGACTCTGCCAATATGGAATTATCGACATGATCATAAGATGACAGGTGAGAGTGTAACTGTACTACTGGCATCAGATTGCACTCTCAGCATCTCCACCCAATGCTGAAATGAAAAGTTAATTTGAATGCAATGTGTGGCAATTTCATTAGACTTCATTTTGATCTAACAAAATATGCTATCCATTACATGAAAGCTATAAGGAACCCACATAACTTCTTTGTAGTTTATTTTCCATATGACATATTCTCGTAATTTCTAACACTCAGTGAGTGGAAGGCTTCTGTATGGATAGAAAAGACTTTGTGCAAAGTAAAAAATGATGTGTAAGTGTATGTTTGTATTGTTTAAACAGTTTATTACCAACAGAAACAGGATGCAGCAGTATGCATTTCTATACAATATGAAACATATGGTTTAAAAAAATCGCTTTTATTACTAATGTTATAATGAATAACTTATGCCATTAAAGATTGTTGCCACTAGCAGCTTTTGAAAATCTCTTCCCTCAACCTTTCTTTTTGACTTTACATACTAGAGTAATACTGTCCATGTATTGTTTATTTATTTGTTTATTTTATGTATTGTACAATTGAAATACCTTTGAGTGGAGCTCATTTACAAGGTTCCACGTCACATTGTACAGAAACTACAAAAGTAGTATTAGGGCAAAACACACAGGTCATTGAGTTACAGCAGCAAATTGTACATCACTGTATTTGAAGGGTGCTACCAAACATTTTTAATGATAAACAGCACAGCCCCACACCAAAATGTTTAATTTATTCACATTGTATGTGGCAGCAAAGCAGTTACTTTATAAACTAAGAAACCTCATACATCAGTTCAAGAGTGAAACAAAATGAAAAGAACAAAGGATAGAGTGATGGTTTTGTCAGAAATATATTTTTGCTAAAATAAGCTGTATGATGATTTTTTCCACTGAAAAATAATGCTGCTTTAAATACTCACAGACACGCAATTCCTTTATAGCAATGAACAGAAAACACTGTTAGTCATTTAAAATCTCACATAAACACACATAAGTTGTTTGTTCTTTGAAATGTCACATGGATCCACAATTTCTCTAAGCAGGGTCTACTTAACTGCGCACCAAAATAAAAAGGGAGCTTGCACACAGCTGCAGGTCATAAGGTGCAGTCCCATGCCTTCCCCAATCAGCAATGAACATAAAAAAGGAAAAAAATGTAGGTGAGAGATACACACTAAACCTCAAAAAAGTACAGTCACCATCAATGAAAATATATTTATTGCAGTAAAGGGCAGGCACACTAACTTATAAAAGCTGGTCCAACACCATGATCCACAACCCCATGTGCTCTTGACTATATTGAGTATATTTCATATTTTCATTAATTAGTTTACTTTACAGTTCTTCAACTAGAATAACCCCATGGAGTGCAGCATCTCATTTTCGTGGAGTTCCCAAGGAAGAAAGCAGCAATCAACAGGTTAACATAATCCAGCAGAAGTAGTTACATAAGACTAAATTATACAGTCTGTAATGATAATTATAAATATATAAGATATGCCCCCCCCCCATCTGCAGTGTGTAGACAAATCTGCTTTCTTTTATTTTTAACCAGAGGAAAAATAATCCTTTTGCTAAAAGTACATAGATTCTCAACTGGTCCCACAGAACAGCTGGACTGCACAAGTTGTGCCCACAGCAGCTGGTCCAGTTTTTACTGTTTTCATCTGGTTTGGGTGGGCTAGAGTTTATCAATTTCCAACCTGCAGCAGTTGCCTGGGAGTAAAACATAACACACAACTTCATACAGTACTGTACTTTAATATGTTAATTCTTACTTTGGCTAGAGATGCAGCAAATTATAAATCCGCCCACAAAGTGGACGCAAGGTGACCACTTCGTGTCCGTGGAGCACAACACAAAGTAGACCCTGTAAAGTGCTCACTTCACGTTATCATTACCACTTCTCATTCTCATTATGCTTTAACATGAAGTAAGGCGAAGTGAGAAGAAAATAGGCACATCACATGGCCTGCAGTACTGTAAGTCACATGCTTTAGCCAGGCGGGAAGGAAGTGAGTCAGAGAAGCAGTTTCACTTTCTCCTTTGCATTTGTACAGGGAGAAAGCAAAATTGTTTTGTGAGAGGAGAGGAGTTTGTTTGGCTCTCGGAGTCATCTCTTGTTACTGCCTATCCAATTTAAACAGCTTTTTTAAAAGCTATTTTTATTTAGTGTTTGTATTGTCTTAGTGTTTTTGGTTAGTTATTTTTTGTATAAGTTTGTTTTTGTTTTGTGTGTGTGTGTGTGTGTGTGTGTGTGTGTGTGTGTGCATGTGTCCACTGTCTGTGTGTGTGTCGTCCGTGGACCCAGGAGGATGGAGGGTCATGTTGGAGTCGGGGAAGGTGAGTCGCTGGCATGTGGGAGCATTAGGAGGGGAGGAGTGTGGACTCGTGGGGGGTGGGGCAGTCGTGTTATTTTGGACCGCTTCAGACTCCTGGCCAGTGTTGCTTCCCCCACAGAAGCAACAGGAGCAGCAGCAGCAGCACCAATTCCACTGGTGGCTGTTGCTCATCCACTTTCTCTGCCACCACCACTAGCAGAAGCTATTGGGGCTCCAGCAGCACCACCTCCACAGCCACAGGAGGTGGCCCCGGAAATTGTGGGTGGTGGTGACTCGTGGCCTATAAGTGCGTACTGTGTCTCCCCCCCCCGCAGCTTCCCAGTGTAGGAGTTTTTTAACTGTGTGAGGGGAGACAGCACAGTGGTGGAGTGCCATGTGTGTGGTGTGCTGGTGCGCCGTGGGCCCCCTGGGACACAGTTGGGGACCGCTGGCTAGCACACCCACATGATGAATCACCACAGGGCAGAGTGGCAGGCTGCCATGGAAGGGGCCAGGCGTCCACCTGCTGGCCCTTCTGTGGCAGTGGCTGAGGGTGCTGCTGTGGTGGGAGATGTGCTTCGCAGCAGTGACCACCGCAGCAGGAGAAGGAGGGCTACATGAGGTGCTCCACTACCACCATCGCCACCACAGCTACCTGCACCACCCTGTCCACCACCAGCCCCACTACCTGCATTACCCACTGCAGTGGACCCCGGCACAGTCCCTGTTAGCCAGTCTGACCTCCTCCTGGTGTGGGCAGCACTGGAGGAAAACAACAAGTGTTTCATTAATTTGGAGCAGCAGGTTACCAGAGTGGAAGTGCAGCAGCAGCAAATACTTTCAGTGCTGCACCTGCTGCTGGATTACCATGGTATCCCACAGCCATAATAAGTCCAGGTATTGTTTTCTACCCCACAACCTCACTACTTTGTTGTACTTTTGTTGTGTGTATTTTGTTTGTTATTACTAAATCATACACATTTTCCTTTCATGGGAATCTTTTCAGCCACATAATGCAATACATTTTTTTGAAAACCATGCGTAAATGCATTACAGTGAGTCATGTGACAGAGGCATTCCCATTCTGAAAATCTGCCCACATTCTGCCTCCCTTCTCAGCAACATTAGGACATGATGGCAGGGAGAGCGTGTGCGTGCTCCTTACAGTGAATATCAGAATGTGCAGGTTTGCAAATGTTTCTTTATGTTAATGGTCAGTTTGTTGTGAAATGTGTGGCCATGTTTCCAGTAAGAAGAGCCTGGGTAGTGGAAACATCCCACATTTCACCACAAAGTGAACCTTATAACATTAGGAATCATTGCTTGGGATAGCTGCTGCACATTCAGTATAGTGGAGCATGCACCTGCTCTTCCTGCCATCACGCCTTAACGTGGCTGGGAAGTGTGCACAAATGGGTTGCTTTTCAGATTAATTCCTCTGTCATGTGACTTACTGTAATTAAATTATGGGTGGTTTTCACAGACATATATTGCACTCTGTGGAGCAAGAAATATTCCAGTGGTAATGCCCCACATATTAGTTTATGTGCATCACCGTAACTATGTAATGTGGTGACTGTCTGTAAAGCAGCAGCACAACAATCTGTTGATAACTCTGACCTATATTTTTTAATGCTATGTTGCAACTTCCTTTACTTACATCCTGACTGACTGGAATGATACGATAATTTGCAGTAGTTGAGTGTGCTGTACTACCTTTTTACAACTGTGAAATAATGAAAGGAGCATTCCTTTTAAATTGGTGCTGCTGACAGTGAGTGTGACCAGGTCTTTGTCATTGTTTTCCTCTCCTTTTCTCCATCACATCAAGTAGTTGTCATATAGCACTTCTGTTGTTAACTAACAGTTATGCATCAGTCAGTGTTTTATATGACACCGCAGAACAATAGTAATTGAAAAGCAGCTGCAAATATATACAAAGCTGGTCGGAACAATATTGGAAGACGTGCTCATTTTGTTTTCAGACATGAAAAAAAGTAGGAGTAAGAGAAGCAGACATAAATTGAGAGAAGAATCGTATCATTCAAGTCACTGACAACTCGCACGAAAGTAGTGGTTGCTGTGGCAATTTAAAGTAACATAAAAAAAGTACAGTTCAGAACTGTGAGGACATTCTTGCAATGCTGCTTTAATTGTAAAAATGTCACTATGACATCATGACTATGAGCTCACAGCAACAATCACAGGACACACAAAAGTGGAACAGAGTCCCCATATTTTTCCGCAGGCCCACAATGCATCTTCCTTGTGTGCAATACAAAGTCCCCCAGAATTAATGGCGCACTCAGTCATGTGTGCAGTGATGGCACAGAGTCCCCAGACTTTTCTGCAGGCCTGAATGCGCCCTCCTTGTGTGCAGAAATTGATAAGTGGTAATGAAGCAAAGACTGTTTCAGCATATACAAAGTCCCCAGAATTAATGGCCTACCAGTCATGCATGCAGTGGTGGCACAGAGTCCCCAGATTTTTCTGCAGGCCCACAATGCATCCTCCTTGTGTGCAATACAAAGTCCCCCAGAATTAATGATGCACTCAGTCATATGTGCAGTGGTGGCACAGAGTCCCCAGACTTTTTCTGCAGGCCCACAATGCGCCCCTCCTTGTGTGCAGAAATTGACAAGTGGTAACGAGTGAAAAGAGACTGTTTCAGCATACAGTCCCCAGAATTAATGGCTCACTCAGTCATGCGTGCAGTGGTGGCACAGAGTCCCCAGATGTTTTCTGCAGGCCCTGATGCATACTCCTTGTGTGCAAAAAATTGACAAGTGGTAACAAGTGAAAAGAGACTGTTTCAGCAAATACAAAATTCCCCAGAATTAATGGCGCACTAGTTAGCGCGCGTAGTGGTGGCACTGAGTCCAAATATTTTTCTGCAGGACCACAATGCATACTCCTTGTGTGAAAAAATTGACAAGTGGTAATCTAGTGAAAGAGACTGTTTCAGCACATACCCCAGTATAAAATGATGACTGAGAGGTTCGTATTGTTGGTCCAATGCATTGTGCGAGACTGAGTTCACCAAATGAGAAGTGATCATCTCATCTGGATTGAAAGGTGCCCTTTGGATGTACACTAATAGTAGCCTTGGTGAGTAGATACATATATAGATATATGGTTGTGTATTTTGTAGGTGATGATGAGGGGGGTTGAACTTGACATGGACATGTACTCATGCAATTGTTCTGCATCAGACAGCTGACTCATAAATTGTTGCTGTGCACATTCCAGTGCTCAATGACAATTTTTTGCACTTAAATGGAAATGGATAACTCTCAAGCACATGAAGGTAAGTCCTTTTTTGGTGGGTAAAACTATATTTTCAATTTGTCTGTAATGGTTTCTAATTTTGTTACTTCTTCACAGAGTTCATCAGCATCCTTCTGGAGTCCGGTTGTTAATGATGGTCATGGTCATTTAACTCATTCAGGCCTAGAGACGCTCTGTAGTGGTGTCTGAAAGCATAGCCACTCAGGACAATAACGCCTGTAGATCGCACTTCAACTGACTTTCACTCAGGCCCAGAAACGCCTGAGGAAGTCAGCAGTTTTACCTAACTATTAAACAAACTGAATTGCTTAGAATTGAATGCATAGCACTGTTAGAAAGGTAATTTTGCTCTGAACAATTTTGCTGCAGATACTTTGTGTCTATCATGTATACTTTAGGAATTATTCATATTTGTTTAAGGTATGGTGTGCATGGCTAACATTTGTCTCTCAAGCCTCACCTAAGCACCTTGAATAAATCTGAAAAAAAAAACCAGTTGTTTGGTATTTCAGCTACTATAAAATAAAAACTAAATGGATTACAATTGATTGCATAGCACCATTAGAAAGGTTATTGTGTGCTGAACACTACCGCCACTGATACTTTGTGTCTACCACATATACTTTAGGAGTTATTTGCATTTGTTTAAGGTATGGTGTGCATGGCTGACATTTGTCTCTCATGCGTCAGCTAAGCACCTTGAAAAAAAATCAGAAACAAATCAGTTGTTTGGTATTTCAGCTAGTATAAAATAAAAACTAAATTGATTACAACTGACTGCATAGCACCATTTGAAAGGTAACACTGTGCTGAACAACTTTGCCACTCATACTTTGTGTGTAGCACTTATGGTTCAAGAGGTATTTGCATTTGTTTGTAGCATGCTGATTGTGGCTTGATTTTGCTTAGAAAGGCCCAGGATGCAGTGCTAAGAGTATACAGGGCACAAGTGGCAGAAGTCTGAAAGAGCTCTTGTGGTGTGAATGAGTTAATGAAAAGACTTCTGCGTGTTGCATGTGTGCCCAAGCTCGGGAGATGGGTGTGCCTGATGTTGAAGAACTGTTTTGGATAAGGCCACTTTGAAAGAACAACAAAGCATCACAACATTTCCTATAAAAAGAAATGAATGACTTCTTACAAGTTACAACTTCATTGTTATGTGTCCCTCCCTGGTTCTCAAATCTCAATCCCTGTTGTCAAGTTACATTTCAGAGACTCATCTTGTCGACCACTAAGACAACCTGTTGTGTCAATATTTGCAGCAGTCTTTACAAAGCAATGAAATGGATGAAATAAAATCTTCATACTTACCAGAATGGATTTCACGTGGACATTACATCATTCCTCTCTCTACAGTATAGCTACAGCATCTTTCCCTATGAGTATTAGTGATGGAGCCTGTTTTGTTCTCCTGTAAAAGAAACAAAAGAAGTGTACTATATGTGTTTTGCTACTGCAGCTCTGAAAAGCTACAGAAAACAAAACAGACAACTTAAGAAAGTGAGGCAGCATAACAAACATGAGTGCACATACTCACTTTATGGTTTAAATATTAAGAAGCTGGTGGTGGTGGTGCACTGGTGGACTGGTGGTCCATGGGGGGCAGGAAGACTCATGGTGGCAGACTTGCACAACATCAGTCCCGGTGGTGGTGGTGGTGGTGGTGGTCCGTGGGGGGCAGACAGACTCATGGTGGCAGACTTGCACAACATCAGTCCCGATGGTGGTGGTGGTGGTGGTGGTCCGTGGGGGGCAGACAGACTCATGGTGGAAGACTTGTATAGCATCAGTCCCAGTGGTGGTGGTGGTGGTCCGTGGGGGGCAGACAGACTCATGGTGGCAGACTTGCACAACATCAGTCCCAGTGGTGGTGGTGGTGGTGGTCCATGGGTGGCAGACAGACTCATGGTGGCAGACTTGCATAGCATCAGTCTCGGCAGTGGTGGTGGTGGTGGTGGTGGTCCGTGGCGGGCAGACAGACTCATGGTGGCAGACTTGCATAACATCAGTCCGGTGGTGGTGGTAGTCCATGGGGGCAGACAGACTCATGGTGGCAGACTTATAACATCAGTCCCAGTGGTGGTGGTCATCCGTGGGGGCAGACAGACTCATGGTGGCAGACTTGCATAACATCAGTTCCAGTGGTGGTGGTGGTGGTGGTGGAGGTCCATGGGGGCAGACAGACTCATGGTGGCAGACTTGCATAACATCAGTCCCAGTGGTGGTGGTGGTGGTGGTCCGTGGGGGCAGACAGACTCATGGTGGCAGACTTGCGCAACATCAGTCAGCGGTGGTGGTGGTCCATGGGGGCAGACAGACTCATGGTGGCAGACTTGCATAGCATCAGTCCCGTGGTGGTGGTCTGGGGTGAGGGCACACAGCCTTTAAATACTGCACTTAAAACCTACCAACATTAACCAAACCTTTAACAAAGCCTGTGACCTCTTCACACCTCTTTGAACCCTTATTGGAACCTGAACCAAAAAGCTCAGTAGCACCCTGGGTTACCCCTGCCCACGTCAACTGCTCAAGCACAGGGATAACCTATGGACCTTGCCAATGAAACATGTCAGATAGCTGACAGACAGATATATAACACAGTGCGAACAAGTGCACCTGGATCTGTAAAGCAAAGCTGACCATTACCAGGCCATGCTCACCTCCTTTTAGGGTGTGCGTGAACTTTCTGGGACAACGTTAACAATTGAATGGGAGTGCTTGTCTCCCCATCCCAAATCACCATTGATGGCTCTACCTCTGCTGATCCAGCCTGCACAGCCAATTTCCAACACAACCTTCACGGACCTTAGCTCGTCCTCCCAGCAATTTCTTTGACCCACCCCTCCCTACTGGCCCCTGTCATCCAACGCCTTGTTTCCACCCCCACGCAGAGTAACTGACCAGGAAGCCAGACCGCACCTGCTCAAAGCATTAAAGAGCAATAGTCCTGGCAGCGACTCCTGGACCCCAGCATTCTCCATTGTGCTGGATCAGGTACTTGCTGCACCAGCACCCTTCTCAACAAATCCTCTGCCTGGGGCAATTCCCATCTGCATGGAAAATGGCCATAGTTACGCCCATACACAAAGGTGGTGACAGGTCCACTGCCGGGAACTACCAACCTATCTCTATCCTCCCGCCCCTCTGCAAAGCCCTAGAAAAGCTGGTGGCCACTCAAATCACTGAATACCTAACCAAATACAACATCCTCTGCCCAGAACAGCACTGCTTCTGTGCAGGGCACAGTACCGCATGGCACTAATTGAGTTTTCAAACTTCACCTCCCCTGGATGCCGGCTCCCAGCCGGGCAGTGTTTGTAGATCTCTCAAAGCCCTTCTCGACACTGTCTCCCCACCCCTCCTGCTGGATGCCTCTCCACAATGGCCTCTACTGGGCTGATCTCTTGGTGTACTAGCTACCTATCTGACCGCTCTCAGTGTGTCAAAATCAACAGGACACTTTCCACAACCTGTCCCATCCACTCAGGTGTCCCCCAGGGCTACATCCTGGGACTGCTACTCTTCTCAATCTACCTTAACACCCTGCCCAGTGCATGCACTGGTAGAATTCTGTGGTATGCAGATGATGCCGTCCTCTTTGCCATCCACCAACCATAACCCCAACGCATTTCAGGACACCTTACAACTCTCCTTTAATGATGCCAAAACCTGGTTTAAAGAGCACAGACTTGTCATCAATCTCAAAAAAACTAAAACAATGCTCTATGCCCACCCCAAATCAAAGCCAGCAACTTCCCACTCCACATCCTCCCCAGCTCCATACAACCCCTTGAACTAGTCCGCTCGTACAAGTACCTTGGGGTTTCTTTCGACGCAGCCTTCTCCTTCCACACCCACATTGATGCACTTGCCTCTGCTACTAATGTAATGGTTAGGTATCCCCAGCTTATAAAACTGTCTCCCATTGCCTCCAACTAGTGGTTACATCCTCGATACTGTCCCTGGTGGACTATGGCCTACCAGTATACGGTGCTGCTGACTCAACTGCTCTCAATAAATCCGCCTTATCCTGAATAAGGCATGTGGCTTATTACAGGGGCCCCCAGGCTCACTCACACATGCCAGCTATATGACAAGGCAATGTTGCTTAATCTAGACGAACAACTTTAATACCAAACCAGCCTCATAAGGAAAAAAACCTTTCTCGGGCTATCCCCTCCTGGGCTGACAGCCTCCATCCTCCAAGCCCAAACCTTGGTTTATACTCAAACCTCTTGCAAGGCCACCCTTCTGATCCCAAGAACCAGGACAACCCATGGACAGAGGTCTTTCTGTTACAGAACTCCATCCTGGTATAACGTGCTCCCTCCCGCCATCTCTGACACCCCCACGATCTCCACTTTCAAAACTGCACTGCGGAACCAGCTATTTAATACATGTAACTGCACCTGTCTCTAGTTGTGACTTAGTCTACCACACACTGACAAAGCTTGTATGAGCAGCACCACATCTCACCCCCTCAACCTGCCCATTTGCCTATTGTAGTAAGAACAGAGAACATGATCACAGTACAAAATCAGGCAACTGCAGTGGATAGCATTGCTGCACTTAGTTGCACTTACACTAGTCTGTGTCACAAATTTTAAAAGGTGTATTATATTTGATGCATGCAACACTGCACACACAACACAGAACACTTTGTGCACAGTGCTGAGCGAGGAATGCGATGGAAATGCAAAAGTTCAGTGTACTGCCACGTAATGTAAATTTGTAATTTAAACAACCTGACCTTATGAAATACTGCACCACATTTACACAACAAACAGCAAGAAAATTTGTACTATTACTGACAATTTTACTATGTGTACAGTAACACAGTCAGTTATATAACAAAATATAACCAAAATACAAAGAAATCATTAGTTCTCCAACTTAAATCTACCTACACACAGATACTCCCCCCACACAGCACTCACCACTGTCTTTCACCACACACACTCAATGTTGTAAATTAACATTCAAAATCCACACACAAACAAAACGCTGATGACATGAGCACAGGAGGGTTTCCACAATCAATGAGCTACAGTTGATCCCCCAAAAAGCAAAATGATTTTTGAACAGCTTTTAAAGATTCCTACAGACACCTATCAGAGCACTGTCTCCTACTCCTTCCTACTCATATTACCCCAAACTGAGGCTGTGCAGATCAATATAGAGCCCATGTGACCTGAACTCCCATGAATCACTGCAAAATCCACTTTCAGAGTTCAAAAACAAGGCAAAGTGAGGCAAAGTGAATTGCCACCAATGTGCTTCGCCTTAAAAATCGAAAGAGTAGTGACCAGTGGAGCGGAGGAGTATGTAAGTCGCTGTTTCCAATTCACTTTGCATTCCTCATTATAACGCTAAGTACTCCGCTTTGGCATTGCTAAGCACCCACGACCTGCCTGTGCTCTGTGAAATGCTTCACTGAGCGGATTGAGTCCACTTCGCCCACCACTAAACGTGGCCTCCTCCTGAAGACCTGTTAAAGATCTCAGACAGGCCTCATCAGTTCTGTTCCTCCTCATACATCATCAGCTCTTTGACCTCACTATCTGTGACACTGCAACTGATTCGGAACAGCCAATCACCTGCTGCAAGGTAAGTTACTTATGATGTCTAAATAAGTGGGGTCACAATGCTGATGAGGTGTGAAGACAAATAGAATTAGAAATATAAGTCTCCAAACAAAGCACCTCTCCTTGCATCCTGCCTAATATTATCAGGCAAAACTATTTCAAATGAGCAAATGAAAAACGTAATATACTTCAGAAATAAAAAGTAACAACTAGCTACTTTTTAAATTTAATATTTAGAAGGTTAAAAATGTGGTTCAATTGGGGTCTGCCAGATTCCTCCCCTGCCCTGCCTAAACTGCATACACTCACACACCCCTTGCCTAGTGTGTTTTTACTTGTAGACTTCCTTCTGTACTTCTTGACTCGCAGTCTTGCTGTTCTGTACCTCTTGCTGTTGTCTATACTCCTTGGTCTTATTAGGTTACTAGGTTAAATAAGACATAAGAAGGTGTGAGCCCATTGGGAATGTCTCCCATAGCTTTGTGGCAAATTAGTTCCTACCTGTAGTCCAATTTAAATGTTTATCATGTTTAGCTTTCAATGCAATGAAATCCTTAGCTTCGATAGCTGGCTCAATCACTTTGCAGTCCTAATGGTAAAACAATGGTCTCTCTTATTGGTATTCGTCCTTGGAATCACAAGTTGCTTACAGTGACTCCTCATATTTTCCTGCAGTCGGCAAACTGAGACCTCATTGTAATGTAAGGTCCACATTTTGGAGTATCTTAAAGAGCTGCAACACATCTCCCATATGTCTCCTATCTTCAAGACTCACCAGGCTGGTCTTGATCCGTCTCTGTTGGTAGGACAGGTGCCTTATTTTTGGGATCATTTTTGTGGCTGCATGTTGGGCCTGTTCTAAGAGATTAATATCATATTTAAGGTGAGATTTATAGAAGGAAGCATAGAAATTCAGGTGAGGCCTGATGTAAGTCCAATATAGTGGGATAATGCATTGTTTGCTTTTATTGACAAATGAATGTTTAATGTTGTTTAATATCATATTTGCATCGAGTAATCTTTTGCAATGCTCAGATGGTGTTAAGCTGTTGATAAAGATCACCTCAAAGGTAGTGTTCTTTAGCACTGATTTTAGGGTTTGCTGTTGACCACATAGTTATAGTGTGGGTTGTTTTTCCCTGAATGCATCACCATCACACAGTTATCTTGGTTAAGGGACATTTTATTATCCTTTGTCCATTGTTCAATGGTTTTGAGATCCTTGGCTTATACTGTGTAGAAAGGTTACTTCCTATCCTTACCCCTTGGGTCCTCTCCATTAACTAACTATGAATCCATCTGACCAAACTATGACTCTTTGTTTGCTGCTCCCTTTCTCTTGTTGCTGCCCCACTCTCTGTGCTTCTCCTCTGCTTCCATTTGTGCCTTCCCTCCTGCTTCCCCACCACTCCTTGCTGCAGCTTCTCTGCTTTTGTCTGCCCCGACACAGCTCCGCCATCCTTTCTGCAGCTCTGCCACTTCCTCCCTGTTCTCCTCAGTAGTCCTCTAACTTCCTGCACTGTGGCTCTGCCGCTTCTTTGCTTGTGCTTTTGGTGGTTTTCCCTGCTTTTCTCCTCTGGTGGGTCTTGCAGCCTCTATCTCTGTGTGGTTCTGTCATTCACTGGTGCCTCTTTCTCCCTCCTGCCCCCTCATTTCTCTCCCCTACCTTCTGGTTCTGTTTTCTTGTGGTGCCTCTTTCTGCCTCCTGTGGCTCCCATTTCTGCTTGTCTATGGGTCAGTGCCTTCCTCCTGGCTATGCTTGTCTGCACTCCACTGGTCTTCTGGCTCTCCCACTAGGGTTCCCTGTGGTCCACCTCTGATTGGCTGTTGTTGCTGCTCCTCCATTCTCTGCAGCTCTGCTTCCTCCTGGCTGACTCCCACCTGTCACTGGTGCTCCAAGGTGTGTTTCATTTGCCTGTGGTGCTCCTTTATCCACTCTCCTCCTCTGTGTCTTCTTCTTCTTATAGTTTGTCTTCTCATTGTAGCCCTCCCAGCTGAGATCAACCAGCTAGCTCTGGTGATCCACGGTATCTGCTGTCCCACTGAACCAACTACAATACATTCTGGTGTGTGCCAGTTCAGAGCCCTTTCCTTTACTTCATATTGGTCTCATTCTATTCAATCTTCAGGATCTCCTGTGATAAGTGATGTATCGGTAGAGCATCAGCCCTCAGAGGCACTACTGTGCTCTGATGTGCCTTGCTTAGTCTGTACCTAGAACTGGATCCCATCTCTGAGCATTGCTTGGGACACCAGGAGTCCTCCAACCTTAGTGGTCACCTCCTTGTGACAGGTTTAACACCCCTTTCTTTCCATACATCTCCCATGTCCCTCACCAAGGACAGACGCTCTGGTCCCTCAGACCATGAAGATTCAGATGTTCCTCAGTTCGTTCATAGAAAAAGTTGCTGCTAAATCTCAGCACAGGATTAAAGGATGGAGTGTTCTTAAGCTTGTGACTCCACTTCAAAATTTTAAGCTTCCCTTTTCAGCATCCGAAAAGAAGTTGGACCTCATCAACTTGTACGTTGCCACTATTTATGCCAATCCAGTCCCTGCTATTTCTCCTACAGAATGTCTAGCACCAGCTCCAGCTCCTCCTACAGTACATCTCAATTTTTTAAACTGCATGACTTGTTTCTCCAGATCAGTTTGGACATATCAAACTTGAAACCAGGGTCGTAGCCTTGGAAACTAGATTATACAGATCCAAAGATCTGGGGCACACACTAATGCTTCCAGACCCTTCTGACCCTCTTCCCATCATACCACAACCTGCTACCACATTATTGCTTGTATCACCTTTTGCCAACAGTTTCAGCTTCCCAGGTCCATCAATGGGTTCCCACCTTTCTGTTCTTACCACCTCAAAAGGTACTGCCTCTTCTCTACAAAACCCTATACCAATTATAGCCTGCCCAACACACTTGGTACAAAATCACATCAGGAAGTACATGCAAGACTGCATGCTAGTGCAGCTGATCAAAGAACCCTCGAGGCAGGCTGCCATTCACAGAAACATAAACAATGGTGGCAGAAAAGACTGATGGTCATGTGTTTTGCCCATATTACTTTATCATACCAAAGGACCTGTTGTCTCTATGGGGTCTTCATATACTATTCACACTTTTCTTCTCTGTTTTTTCCCCTCCCTCACTCTTCCCACTGAGTAGCTGCTATACCCTTGACTCTGTCCCAGCCATGTTTAATGCCATTTATGGCTTTGGCACCCACCACCTCTGCCATCAGACCACTCCATGGCTCTACCACTCTTTCTGTAAAATAATACTTCCTCACATCCTTTTTAAACCTTCCCCATTAACCTCCACTTGTGACCTTATGTCCTAGCTTCTCTGTTCCTGATAAATAACTCTTCACAGTTCACCTTGTTAATTCTTTTCAGGAACATGAAAATCTCTACCATGTCCCCCTTTCTCATCTGACTTTGAGTAAATGCATGTTCAGAGTCCTTAGCCAATCCTCATAGGATCTGCTTTCCTGGCCCTGAATCATCTTAGTCACACTGTGTTGTACCTTCTTTGCCTGTCCTTTTCTCTTTTAGGTGGGGACTCTAGCACTGGGAACAGCAATCCAGGTGTGGCCTTATCAGTGACCCATAAAGTAGTAACATTACTTCCTGCTTACTACTGTTGAATCCTCTCTTGATGCATCTTAACATCCTGTTAGCCTTGCTGAAGTCCTTGTTGCATTGGCTTGTTTGTTTAAGGAGACTATAGATGACTCAAAACACTTTTCCTCTGATGTTACTCCAGCTTAACCTCATTCAGTACTCTGTTCTGGTGTTTTGTTCCAATTTTCCAACCTTTGAAGATCTATCTCTGCAATGCTCTTAACCCCTCCACATTGTCAACCTTACCACTGAGTTCAGTGTCTTCTGTGAATAGAAACAACCTGTCATGGATTCCCTTTCCATGTCATTGATGAACATGTTGAGAGGACTGGGTGCAGAACAGACCCTGTGGTACTCTTTGTAGTAAACTCCTTGCAAGCTGACCCCAATAACTACAACTTTGTGTTGCCTCCGTTCCAACTGACTCCCTAACCACCTTACTATTTCCTTAGCTGTTCCCAGATCCACCATCTTCTTCAGCAGCCTTTGGTGTGGCACTGTGTCAAATGCCTTGCTGAAGTCAAAGTAGAATAAGTGTACTGTATTCCCCTTATCAACTACCCTGCTTACCCATCAAAGAATACCAGTAAACTGGTCTAAAAAGACTTCTCTGACATAAACCCAGGCTGCTCATTATCATGGAACCCATTTCCCTTCAGCTATTCCACTAGGAAGGAGAGAAGAGAGATAAGGAACCAGGATCAGAAACAGGGAAGGGACAGCAAGGGGAGGTTGTGGTAGTAGATCTCTACTACTACACATTGACTGGCACATCCTAGAAGCAAAGAGTGTCAGAAGTCAGTGCTGCTTGATACATGGCAGTACTGCATGCTACTGCAGCAGGTCAGGGATCCCACTAGACAGTTCACCATTCTCAATGTGGTATTCACAAACTCTGAAAGGGTAGGCAGAGTGTGGGTTGGGGAACCACTGGGGTCCAGTGACCACACTGTATGATTTGTGTTGGCACTTGGCACCAGTAAGCCCATGTCTAAGGCTGATGTGCTATGCTTCAGAAGGGTGGATTTCAACCTAATGTGGGAATTAATCCTAGGCAGGTTAGCTGAGGTTGACAGCATCAAGGGAGTAGAGGAAAGATGGGGAGTATAAAAGGGGCCATTCTTAGAGCAATAACAACATGAATGAGAACAGTTATCAAGAAGAACAATATATAAGAGACTGGTTGGGTTCTCTGAAAAGGTCAGGGAGGCAGTGAAGGCAAAAGAGAAGGCTTTTATAAGGTACATAAAATGAAGGGTGGAGAAGCATGGGACAAGTATCAGGAACAAAATGCACTCTGTCAAAGGAAAGGGACCTGGGAGTCATCATGTGTGACTCCCTCAAACAATCAAGTCAGTATAGCAAGGCCTAGTGAGGCTAATAGGATGTTGCAAAGAATCAGAAAGGGTACTGAGTGCAGGAAAATGATGTACTAGTACTTCTATAGGTCAGTGGTGAGGCCACACCTAGAATAGTGTGCTCAGTTCTGGAGTCCCTATTTAAGGAAGGACATGGACAGCCTGGAGATGGTGCAACACAGAGTGACCAAGATGATTCAGGGCCAGCAAGGCAGACCTTAAGAAAATCATCTCAAGGCACTAAACATGTACTGACAGAAGGCCAGGTGACAGAAGAGAGATATGATGGAGGCCTTCAAGTTCCTGAAGGAAATAACCAAGCTGAAATATGAGGAACTATTTAGCATGAGTACAGAGTCAAGAACCCAAGGTCACAAGTGGAAACTGCAGTGAGGAAGGTTTAAGAGGGGCATGAAGAAGTTCTATTTTATGGAAAGGGTGGTGGGAGCCATGGAGCAGTTTGCCTGAAGAGTGGTGGTGCCAAGACCATAAACAGTTTCAAGCATGGTGGGACAGAGTGAAGGATTTGATGGGTACTCAGGTTCTAGCAGTAGGGAGGGAGCAGGGTTGGACCAGGAGGAAAAATCTCATAGGGACAATAGGTCCCAGGGCAGCAACCTTCTCACTGCTGTCCCTCTGCAACCACTTCAACTCCAGCCATTTCAGCCAACCTTTCTCAGTCATTTAGCCATTACTCAATCAGTCTGTTTCAGTATTTTTCACAGTCATGGTTATACCACAGCTTTTTGCATTCCTGCTAATGGCTGAGTGTTCACCATGATAATGGCCTTGATATGCATTCATATTTTTAGGACTTTTCATTCAGTTCATATTCTATCATATCAGTTGTTCTTCAGCAGTTCTCACTCAGTCAGTCCATTTCTGCATCATGCCATCAGACTCTATTAATGCATTTGTCAGAACAATAGGTTGGAACCCCAATTTCTTATTATGGCCACTTAGCTAGACCTTTAGCCCCCTTGTCACAAACTTTGCATAAAACCAAATAAACAATGGAAGACTGACTCAGATCTTACTTTATCACCTATTGTATTCAGTTCCAGATATTGGCAAATAACTTTTCTGGCAGACCCTTATGTAATATATAAAAATAGATTGTATTTGTCCCTATAGAATATAACTAGTTTCTAATAATTTGCATAGATATAAAACATTGTAAACCTAGTGAAAAGCAACATAAACATAAACAAAAAGGTTTCAGAAAATAAACAAAGTAACAAAGAAAAACAAGCAAAATTCAAAAGCAATGAATAACATCAGTTGTATACCATGCCTTCATCATGCTTTTTTATATAGCATTAGTTTTCTGAATGAGAACTTGCAGACACTTTGCATCAGTGTCTTGGATTATTTTTCTGTATAAAACGTGTTTAAATACCTTATAGCATGCAAAATGTTCATATATGTTAGAATGAGGATGAGTTTACTATATACCCAATCTTCTGAATTTAAGAAGTTCATTTTACCATGCCACCTCCTCAGCTAAGCCAAATTAAAATATTATAAAATTAATTAAAATAATACTCAAACATCTGGTTTTCTGTAGAGGCCTGGATTTTCTTTCTCTTAACTTCAAAATCATGGTGAGTTATCCTCCTGGATAACAAAAGTTATTTTAGTTGCTGGATCTTGTTGTAGTTCCTGTTTTCACTTCACAGACATTTGAACCCTCGGATCATGGACTCCTTTGGCATCAACATAGCAGTGCAGGCTTGCATCTCCTGGTTTAGACATCAATAGGCATCTCAGCTCCTTTGTTCTGTGTTTTCGTGGGAATTTCAAACAGTACTTATAACTAACAGAAATGCCCACAGCACCACAGTGGTCCTTTAGCATGCAGTACAGTCAATAACTGGGTTGGGTCTCCAGTGGTTGGCTTTATTACCTGATCAGAGCATCATCCTGAGATAATTTCCTGTAAATTTTACCAGCTTTGATTGGATCATGAAAATGATGAAAGAGGTGGCTCCTCACTGTTCTCTCAGGACAATACCCCTTTACAAGAGTCCAATTTAAGTTTAAAATTAATTTTCCTTATAACTTTTGAATGAAACAACTTACAGTCTTCATACAAACATTTTTGGAGCCAGCTAATTAAAAGCAGTTCTTTGATGTGTGTCCATATTTCTGAGACAAATATTACCGGAGTTACGCTAATAATGATTATAACTTTAGTTCTTAGAAACATCTTTCAAAAAGGATTTAATGAGCTTACAGGTCAGGTTCTAGGCTCCAAAATAAAGCAGGTCTCTTTACATCCAAGGTTAAGAATGTCCTTAAAAGCATTGGATTTCTTTGCAAAGAGCTGTCTGTGTGACCACTGGACCATGCAGCCATGCTTTCCAAGTGGTTAGCTTAAACTCTTTAAGATGGTTTATTTCTGTCCAGCAACAAATTACACACACAAAATAGTATCTTTGAACTTGTCATGATGCCATCTTTCATTTAAGATTCAACTTGGTATGCTTACTTCAAAGATTCTTGTGGATAACTATGCAACCCCATCAGCTGCATTCACACAATTTGGCCAGTTGAGAGTTCAAGATATCCTTTACTCACTGTATAAGTTTCATACCAGCTGCATTACAAATAGTCATGCAAGAACAAAAGTACATGTCGATAGCCACCGTTATAGGTCTATAATCTATAACGGTGCCCTCTCACAAGACCCCAATGTAATAACCAATGTACTGAACAATTCTTTCACAGACCTCAGCCACATCCTCCCATCAAATTTCTTTGACCCACCCCCTAGTGACCCATCTACCTCCTACCCTAGGCACACACTCCTGCCTTTCCAGCTCAAAACAATCCCCTGCAGTAAGGCCAAAGACTACCTGGCAAAAGCCTTATGGAATAAAAGGTATAGCAGTGACTCAATAGATCTCAAGATCCTATGACTAACGCTAGATGCTACCCTCCCACACATCACCAAAATATTCAACCTATCACTATGCCTAGGGCAATTCCCCCACCTGGTGGAAAAAGGGAATTATCACACCTATCCTAAAAAGGGTGACCCAACAGACCACAGCAACTACAAGCCTATCACGATACTCCCCATCTCTCAAAAGCTCTTGAAAGAATAGTTTCAGACCAACTCACTGAGTACCTGACAAGACACTCCCTGCTCTGCCAAGAGCAACATGGTTTCAGAACAGGTCGCAGCACCACCACAGCACTCCTCGAACTCACATCCTACACACATGAGGCTCTTGACATGGGGGAACTAGCAGGTGCAATCTTCATCGATCTAACCAAAGCATTTGACACCGTTAGCCACGACCTACTGTTACATCTACTCCCCTCCCTTAACCTAGCCCAAGACACCATACACTGGTTTAAGAACTACCTCACAGGCAGATCACAAGAAGTCAAAATCAACACCACCCTATCTACCAAGAACCCAGTGCAATCAGGGTGTACCCCAAGGATCAATCTTAGGCCCCTATTAACCCTCTTCCTGAACTCCATCCCAAGAGCATGCAGTGGTAAGCTTCTGCTCTATGCAGATGCTGCAGTCATCTACTGGAAAGATCACACCCTAGCTCCCTCCAGCACAAGCTTCAAATTTACTTCCATGAACTAGAAGACTGGTTTATAAAGCACCGGTTAATACTTAACTATACCAAACAAAATCCATAATCTTCGTGCACCACAAAGCCCCCATAATAACTCCCACCTTAACATCTCCAACTACCAGGGCACCGAAATTGACCAGGTCACACACTTCAAATACCTTTGCATCACACTAGACACATCTCTCACCTACCATACACACATCAACCACCTCTCCTCCTCAGTGAACACCAGACTTGGGATACTCTATAGGCATAGACAATGCCTTCCACTGTAGGCCCTACATTTGGCAGTAACCAGCTCGGACATATCTTTGATAGACTATGGAATAATAATATATGGGACGGTTGACCCCATGGTCTTGAAGCAAATCAATCTTGCTCTCAACAAAGCCAGCCATCTGATTACTGATAGTGACTGACTTACCCACACCTACGACCTCTGTAAAATAGCTGATTGGCTTACCTTCAAAGGAAGGCTAAAATATCATACCTGCCTTCAAGCCAAGAAAATCCTATTGAAAATTGCCCCCACTGGCCTTCACTTCCTAATACAACCTAACACCTACAGGAGCACCCCAAGGCACCTAGCAAATATGCCCTTCCATGTCCCATACCGGAGGACCGCAGTAGGCCAAAAGTCCTTTAGTTGTCATGCACCCACCTGGCTCAATGAACTCCCTCTGCTCATCTCCTTGGCCCCAAGATTAGGCTAGTTTAAAACCACCACCAAGAGACACCTTATAGACTTAGAGATGTGTAGCTGCAATTGAGCACACAACACTATCTCGACGCAGGGTTGATAACCAACCCCTAGTAGCTACCTAATACCACATATGTTGGCACATACTACGGAAATGACTAACTTTTCACCCTTAAGTGGTGTGTTCTACAGACACAGGGCTGCTAAGTAACCCTTTAGATACTTTCAATCTATATAAATGTATGTTGTCATTATGTAAGCACCATTGTATATGACAATGCCTTGTACCATGTTTTCTTGTTTAAATCTGTATGTTTGTCCAGACGTGGAACCTTTGCAAAGGAGTCTCTCACTCAAAGGTTGTAATTCCAAAACTTTAATAAATAAATAAATAAACAATTAAATGGTGATGTCTTGGCTCCTAGTAAAACCTGATTGGTTGAGAACTCAACCAATTATATTTTACTAGGAGCAAAGACATCAGCATTCATTCATTCACACCATTTTATGAGACAGGAATGGGATGTGTCAGCACTGAACAGACTAGACAATTTGCACCGCGGGACCATTTTCTTTATTTGCAGCCTATATTCTGTGAGTGTTCATGGGGGGAAGAGGGTGTTGGTGATCAGAGGGGGTGGGGCGGGGGAGTAAAAGTAAAACTTAGAGACCATGGGACTTCAGTAGGAGAGGTGGGGGAGTGTATTTGGCACACAGAGGGGATGAGGGATTACCTGTTCTTTAATTTCTTTCACAATGCAACCAGCCTGCACTGCAGCAGACATGCTGATTGCTGCAACAAGGAAGGGGAGGGAGGTTGAAGGTCCAGAGAGGGATTATTTAGATAAATTTTTATATTCATGAGTGGGGAGGGGTGGTTTTACAGCACAGTGGGTGGGGGAGGCTTTTTAAGTGAAAAAAACCCACCAGTAAAACTGACTGGTTCAGCTGCAGAATTCACATATTTTCACAAATGCAATAATGCTGGAGGCAGATGGAGAGGTTAAGGGCACTGATCTACAAATTTGGAGACCTGGTTTTGCATCCATTAAGCCCCCACTTGCATACTGTATGATCCTGAGCAAGTCACTTAATCTCTCATGCTTCCAGGTTGCACCTGGAAACAAGCTTTGGCTTAGTGTGCCTTTCCTAGTTAAACAATTTCCCTTTCCCTAATGTGGATTCATGCCAGCTTCACTGGTGAATTAAAAATTTGCAACATCTCTTGCAAGGAGGGTCTGGTTTTGCTTTTGGTTTGGCCAAATCACCCCTGGTTTTGGTTTTGAGTTTGGTTCTGGTTTTAGTTTTGGATTCATGGCCAAAATGCATTTAATATAAAACTTGTTCTGTACCTTCATTTCAAAGTATAATAAAAAGGAAAACAGGTGAAATTCAGTAGAAAATAGCTTAGTAACATTGCAGCTAGCAAGGCCCAGCTGTTAGTAAGTTTACAAGAAATCTTATAGGTATTTGAGACAGTGGTATTTTCAAAAGTTGAATAGCACATAGCTTCATTAGCTTGTAGTCTAAATTCTATCAGTAAATGACAAGAGACAAGACATGCTGAATTATGGGAAATGGGCTGAGGCAATATGACACTTGACTAGCCCTTGGCTTTGTGTAGTCTGTTAAGCCGAGTTGTGCACTGCTAACAAAAGTGACTTGGTGACTAAAGGGTAACGGAGGACACAGTAGATGACAGGTGATAGTCTGAGAGGAAACATAGATTTAAAAAAATTATAGCCGCATACACACCCACAGAGTATACTGGACCCTCCCACCCACCTTTGAACTAATGTTATTTTGCATCATAATCCAACTTTGTAGTTTGTGTTTCCAGAAATGGGCCCCTACAGTTTCCACTATTTTTTTACACTCATTAATTATGATGCACATGCACACTACAATTTTTTTGTATTTTTATTTTTTAGTACAATGCAGTGAAATTTTTAATTATGAAGATGGATGGAGATAACATCGTGAAAGAGAACACTCACTTTTATGTGGTATATTATAGTATATTCTTTTCTCAGTTTAAGGTTTTAATTTCTTTCAAAGATGACTATCATTCAAGAACAGCAGATTAATCAGAACTCAGAGTGAAGTTATATTCAGGAAGATGTTATGTAAGAAATACAGAAATTTTGCATAGGGTACATAACTGGAAAACGTCTACACCAGACAGTGCCATTAATGGTCATTTACAAATTTAAGTTGATCTTACAAATAAAAGATTGAGGGAAAAAATACATATAAGTGCGAGGGTGAAAATCTTTCATATGTCCCATAGAGTCAGACAGTAGCCCCTACCTTTTCTGTCTTGCAATAAAGTAGTTCACTAGATGATACAAAATGGTGACTGGCATGAGAAAGGACATGAATGACATGTGAGACAGGCTTAAGCAACATTCCATTTTCCCCAGTAGTACTATTCTTCTTTAACATCACTGCCAATAGGCTCATCATCACTTCTGTCCAAGCAGTGTTTTGATGTGCCCTGAGTATGCAGCAAATACACAACAGTTAAGTTTTAGAAAATTATAATTTCAGCATTTTCTGGAAGGACTTTTCTCCTCCTGTTACTAATAACATGATCAGCTTTGCTGGATATACTTTCTGAATAGAGATTCGCGCTGGGCAACTCAAATAGTTAAAAAAACTTTTGCAGTGCTGGCCAGATTGTGCTCTTTTCTGCTAACATTAAAGTTGGGCATTTTGAACATTTATTTTCTGGGATCCTTTAAGAAGTCATCCACCATACTGCTTGCTGAGTAGCTTGTGATGGGAGAAGTACAACATTGTCTTTCTCATATCATCCAGTCCTGCCCAAATGTTGCCCTTTGAGGCACCAGATAAACTGCCTCTGGGTCCTGATTTGTAATGAAAGTATTTTCATGTTCTCCTAGCTTCACTGGGATCTGTTTCGGCTAGCAGTAGGACTATTTTCATGATCAACAGCTACAGGACTTTAGTTGGAGTTTCTGTTGTCATTTTAGAGCAACTTTATTAATGAACAGTTCTTTAGAATGGTTGAGATCTATGCTACCAGATTGGAGAAGACCTAGCAAACTGTTTTTTAAACATGAAATCAAACAGTGTTGCTATAACATAATGTTCAGATTCCAACATCATGGCAATCCTGCAGTGCATTTCTAAAAACAAAGATAGTTTTTCAGCAAGAGTAACACCTGCACTTGCACCTTGCACTTCAACTGTTTCTCACAAGCTTTCTAGTCTCTGCATGAGAAGATGTATCAGTGGAATAACCTGGCTTACGGTTGCACTGTCAGCATTCACTTCATGTGTTGTTTCCTCAAATGACTGTAGCAACTGACATAAGCATGATACAAGATTCCACTGCCCAGATGTGAGTGTGACATCCCCTTTCTGTTCTGCGTGGTCCATGATGTACTTCTACACTGCTTTGTATTGTTCTTGGAGCCTCTGCAACATGAAAGCAGTGGAGTTACACCTGGTGGCAACTTCTTGTTTTAACTGGCGAATCAGTATATTATTCTGTTGTTGCAGACCCTGGAAAATTTTATAAGCTTTTGCAAAGTGCCTGAAGTGACCATATATCTTTCATGCAGAACCCAGCACATTCTGCACACATTGGGCTAGATTTTCAAAACCCAAGAATGCCACTAGCCCCTGTTGTGCCAATCATTTGGTGCACGGGGCTTGTGGTAGTCTTCCAGCCAGCGATTGGGATTTTCAATATTGAGCTGCAGGTAAAACCAGCTTTTCCCTAATCTAACTTGTGCCATTTTGGGGGTCCCTTTTTATGGGCCTTAATCCAAATCTTTGGAGCAAACTGCCATAAAATAAGGAAACTGTCGTAACTGTGCCTGATGTACTAAAATCAGGTGCAATTGTGTCAAAGAAGTTTGGAACAGCTGCATAAAATAGGTTTGACACAATGCTTGATATAAGCATTGCATCACCCTTGAAAATCAAGCCCTCTCTTCACTACGGAAGTCTTGTACCACTAGACTGAGTGTATGTGCAAAGCATGGTCTATGCACAAGCCCACCATCCTTAATTCTTGCACAATGTTAATTAATTACATATCAGGAATTACATTCCCTGAAGTAGTTCACCTATTACTATTGTGTTTGTTGTCTTAGTGTTTTGTTATTGGCATATACAGTGCATGTTGACAGCACTGGCTCCAATATTCACTTGTCTCACTAGAATGCACTTGGGGTCTTGATTGGGGTTACTTTGTTGTAGTGGGGAAGCAGTGCTCTTCTTCTTGACTTCAGTTGAGTAACAGCGTGCTACCAAACACGAGTTACCCACTTGACTGAGACACTTTGAGGCTTCCTGGTACTGGTGCTAGTACTTTTCTACTTCTCTGTCTCTCTCTCTGAGCAGCATCCCAATTCAGCTTTTTAGTTCACTGGTTTTGCTGGTGCACATTCCATCCTGGACTATATTTGAATTGATTATATCTGGACTAGATTGACTTTTGAATCAATAATATTGCAGTGCACATCTTTTTTTCAGTTTAGGATTAATACCTTTAAGTCCAGGACTCGTTTCAGGTTCCAGATCATTGTTGCACAAACATTACAAATGTAACAGTAGTTACAGAGAATAGAAAACAGTTACACAGATATTCAAATACCAAAGAAATCTTATATATCCAACTACAGGTTGAAGAGGATAGGGTAATAGGGTTCAGCCTTGTAGCTCACTATTTGGTTGGTCAGTCTAGCCTAAGGGGGATGGGGTCAGCCAGGGTGGTATCTTATTCAGCTGCTTTCACCATTTGCATGCCTGTTTGCTTTTGCCTGCTGTTCACTGTGACACCTTGCTAAACCCAGATAATTGTAATTGTTATACTACTCCAGAGTTCAGTATTATTGTTATCTCTGTTAATCCTGCACAGCATAGTTTTAATACCATTCGCCTGCTGTTTCAAAATGCTTGGTAGCTGATGGTTGCCTATATACTGGCGTTTTTTGCTAGTGTCTAAACAAGTTGTCCATTTCAGTTCTCAGTCTACCTGCTTACCATGCTCTCTGCTTTACTCTTCTGCTTTTTTCTTCTCCTTTTCATTCCCCAAACCCCCTGTGCTCCCTCCATTTTTCCCTCTTTCTTCCCCATTCATTCTAGTCTCCTTCTTCCCCTTAAAGTGGACTTCCTCCACAGTTCCATCCTTTCCCTTCCTTATTACCTCCCCCCCCAGCCTGAAGGATACAAGTCCTAGTCCATTCTTTACCTCTTTCCCCTCCTTCTCCTCCTTGCTGGTGATGTAGAACTCAACTCTGATCCCTATTCCCCCATCTATTCCTCAAGGCTTTAGCATTTTCCACCTCAATTCCAGAAGCCTCCCTCCTAAACTAGATCTCTTCACTGTATGGGTCTCTCATCACTCTCCAGATGTCCTCTGTATCACAGAATCCTGGCTGTTTTCCAGGATTCCTGATTTCAGACTACCACCTCTTTAGGCAGGACAGGGGTAAATGAGAGGATGGGTTGCCCTATATGTCTGCTAGACCCTCTACTGCTCCATCACTCTCAGGAAGGTGGCACCCTACTCCTACTAGTTTCTGCTAGCTAAACTCTCCTTTCCCTCCTCATTACTCATTTTTATTGGTGTCTACTATGCTTCACTGAAAATTCTCCCTCATCTCTGATGGATTCCTCTTACTCTCTCCTCACACTCCTCTGCTAGTGATCTCATCCTCCTAGGCTTTCCCTGACCTTGGGTCAACCAACCACAGGACTGAGTCCCTTAATCTTTCACAGCTCATCACAGAACTCACTCACCAAACCATATCCTCCTAGACTGGGTTCTTACTTCATACACCCACTGCATTATTGCAGTAGGTATATTGCTGGATGCCTTCAGTGACCACTGCATGACATTTTGCATCAGGAAAGTCTGGCTCCCTCCTTCTCAAAATACATCTGGTCCGGTTCCCTTTAGTCACTGAACAAAGAAGCTCAACTGAAAGACCTGGCTGCAACTGACCAGTTCACCATGCTCACTGCCTTCGAGACATCGTGTGGTCCTCATTCTTCCACTCAATATTTACTACTGTCTGATAAAGCATGACCCATCAGGAATTCTAGGGCAAAATTTTTTCACCACCCTGGATCACATTAGATCTCATCGACTTATGCAAGACCCATGACCAAGCCTGTGTGAGGTATAATTTATCACACTCCTGTCAAATTTCCTGTCCTCTATGGTACTTAGAAACTCTTGCACTGAGGCTATTCATACCGCCAAATTCCTATACTTCAAGGTCAGACTCTAGAATAATCTTAATTCCCCAGCCAAATTCTTGAAAGTGATGCACTCCCTTTTGATCCTCAGATAAGTTCTGTCCCCGTCCTCATGGTTAATGGCTCACTAGTGTCTGACCCTCCCTCTGTTACTGCTCACATTAATGAGTTTTTTACCACTTGTGCTCTCCTCTCCCTCTCACATCATGGCTCCATGCCTCTCCCCACTTCTTCTCCTTCCTCTTTACCTTACCGCCCATGGGATTTGATTCCCCCATCACTCCCCAGCAGACCTGTTTGTCCTTTCTTCACTCAGCTCTTCCAAATCTAGCCCAGATGGCTTGGTCCATAAATGTTTCCATCTGTCAGATCCTACCATCACTTACCCACCTTACTCACCTCCTAAATCTCTCCTTCGCCCTTTGCACTATCCCTCAGCCTTGGAAGATTGCCAAGTTCTCCCTCCACAAAGGCAGTGATCCCTCCACTCTTGATAAATTCTGCCCTATCTTCTTTCTCCTTCTGTTATAAAGCTGCAGGAGAACTAATCTACTCACAGCTTGCAGACTTCTTCCCACCTCTAACTTCCTCTCCTCTTCCAATCTGGCTTTAGGAAGGATCACTTCACCATCTCCTCCTACTTGGGGTCATTAACTCCATCCTCATAGCTCTAGATCAGGGGAACATCACAGCCACCATTTTCATCAATCTGACCAATGCCTTTGATTCGGTGTCCCACTCACTCCTCCTGGATAGGCTGAGCTCTGCTAGCCTTTCAGCCCCCTGTCATCTGGTTCTGTTCCTACCTCTTGGACCATCAACAGTCAGTACACGTAGGAGGTGTCATCTCCCCACCACTCCCTATCCAGACCTGGGTCACACAGGTCTCCATTCTGGGTACAATCCTCTCCTTTATCTTCTTAAATGACCTCCCTCCATCTGTGCCAACTCACATATTCATATATAGCAGATTACACAGTTCTCTTCACTTCTGGTCCCTTGACTGCATCTCTGGAAGTCTCACTTCAGCAGAATTTTCACAATGTTCTGCACTGGTTCCAACTAACCAACTTTGGGTCAATACAAAAAAAAAAAAAACACAGTGTCTATAACCATTGGTACCAGTCAGAAGCTGGCGCAGCTCACACCCTTCCATTGTCTTCTCCATGCTGGATGGCACACCGCTTGAAGTAGTCCAAGCTTTTAAGCACTTGCGTGTGGTTAGCTATCAGGCTTGACTTCTCTGCCCATGCTTGACGTCATTCATGCCAAACTCCATTCCAAACCTGGTGCTCTGTACCACAATAAAGACTGCCTTTGTCCCCAGGTCCACTGGGAGATAGTAATCAAAATGGTTCTCACAGTTTTTGACTATACAGATGGGGTTTATGGCACTGCCTCTCTACCTCCCTTGTCAGACTGGACACCCTCTACAATGACTTCTGCCACTTTGCTTTCAACTCACCCTCTTGTACTCACTGCTGCTCCCTTTACTTCTCCCTATCCATACTCCTTCTCCCTTGACTTCACCAGTTCCACTGTGCTTCCTTTATCCCTAAATACTGGCTTGGATCCTTCCCCTTATACCTATCCCATCTCCTCGCCCCCATTCCCACCTTCTCCTAATCCCAGAACTCAAGAGACCCATTTATATTCTTCCATTCCCACCCACACTCCTCAGTCAGGAAATCTGCTTTCTTATATGGCCTCCCCTCCCTCTGGAATCAGTTACCCTTCTCCATTGATCTCTTCCCCCCTTTCCTCCATTAGACACCATCTAAAACTCCTTCCCTCCCTCCTCCTGCTCCTACCAACCTCTTCCTGAATCCTTCCTTACCCTTGCCAGGCTTTTGACCACCCCTTACCTCCCCCTCACCCTTAACTTCATAGTTCCAGCAACCTCACTGAAGTTTATCAACCTGTTTTGATAACTACTTTAAGCACCAGCCCAGCCTCCCTTCACTCTGGGACTATGCATGTTGAGTTTGCCCAATTTGCACAGATGATGTGTATGCTAATTAATTTGCCCTCCATATACAGTGTTTTGCCATTTTATCTGTACTTGGCTTATGCTCTTTATGTCATCCTCACTGTGACCACATCACGACTGTGCTATATTTTGTTTGTAATTGTGCTTCTCCCCTTCCCCTTCCCACTCCCCTTCCCCTGGGTTGCACCTGGAAATGAGCCTTGGCTCAGTGTATCTTTTCTGGTTACCAATTTTCAATAAAAAAATAAACAAACAAATAAATAAACAAATTAATGTTAGCTCTGTTGTCTGAAATCACAAATTCTGGGGAAAGGCTATTAGAGGAAATTCATTCTGAGATCTGTTCTTCAGCTCCTGTAAGATGTTCACACAACTGTGATTTTCTTTGTCAAAGTTTGCAATATAGAGGGTGCCTGCCTTGAGTATTTTGTTGGACTCTGCTGGTACCAGAGGATGTTGCAGAGGAAAATGATACCCAGTGGATGGTGACAGTCATGTAGTCTGCTGTGTGAATATTTGTCCACATATCTGTTGTTATACATACTTCTTTAATGGCTCATAACTGCAGGGCACTGTTCACCTTCTGTTACAGTTCCCAAAAAGAGCTGGCACAGCCTTTTTTGGACAAATATCTCTGTGATGGCATCTGGTACCAAGGGGCTGCAAGTTTCATTATCTCCTAAAAGCCAAAAGAATCAACATACGAATGTGCCAGCAGAAACAGACCACCCAGTCTATCTAAGTTCAGATTGAGTGTGCAGCTGGCACCCCTATTGCAGCTGCCCCAACCCCTTCAATTTGTCATCCCACTGCTACCCCTACCTCCCCACCGTCACTCTTCCCTGTTCACTGTCCCATGCCCTTTTCAAACTGTTCACAGATTTACATGATACCACCATTTCTGGTAGGGCTTTCCATTTTGCTACCACCTCTCTGTGAAATAGTGTCTCCTCATTTCCTTCTTAAATCTTCCCCCTACTCTTAATGCATGCCCCTGGTGATCCTCTCCTCCTTAACTCAACCGCCGACCTGCTCAGCCCATGGACCAATGGTGCTCCTCAGGCCACCTCCCAAGTCCTCCTGCCCAGATTCTCAGCCTTCCAGCTAGGACCTCCCTTCTAGGAGCTGCACAGGCTCAACTGCCGATCCACTCAGCCCCCAGACCAATGGCACTGCTCAGACTGCCGCCCAAGTCCTCCTGCCCAGATCCTCAGCCTTCCAGGTACGACACTTGCCATCAGCCAATCGGAACATGAACTACTTTCCTGGGCCCTCTCCAATTGGTCCGGTGCTCTCCCTGGTCTCTACTCCTGCTAAACCACCACTTGTGCTCAATATTATAAGATTCTACCAAAATGTATGCTCAATTGTAACTGTATTAGAGTTTAAGCTGTTAAAATATTCTGAAAAGGGCTGTGATTACAGATCTCCTAGGGAACTGGTGCTGCTCCATTGAAGTCCAGACTTTCTGGTGCCCAATCTCTGGTCCCATTGTTGCGTTAAGTGGGCTCCCTGCTGTGCTGTCTGTGCCTCCTGCACTCAGCCAGCTACTTAATCTTACTCCCTCTCTCTTCTCTCCAGCAAGGACCTCCCTTCTAGGGACCGCAGGCTCAATCACCGACCCGCTCAGCCCCTGGACCGATGTCGCTCCTCAGGCTGCCGCCCCAGTCTTCCTGCCCAGATCCTCAGCCTTCCAGGTATGGCACTTGCTGCCAGCCATTGTACCCCATTGGCGCTGTGCACCGGCTCCCTACCCTTCCCCACCCACCCACCTGTGGTCGACACTTGTACTTGGCCTTCACGCTGATCACCTGACTGGCTTTGGTCACCGCTGATCACCTGACTGGATTTTTTTCTATCTACCCAATTTCCCATTGGCTCCTTATATTTCTCTGCCACTAGAGGCATCAGGCTGTGGCTCCCCCCTCTTGAGCCGCTGCTCGCTTACTCTAGTCATCAACCTCCTGTGTTCTCTTGCCATCACTGGGTGTACTATGTAGTCCTGGCAGACTTCAGAATTGTGGCTCATCCCAATCATACTTCTGCCAATCTGTACTCAGCTGCCATCAGACCAACCTAGTCTGCAGGCGTCCCTTACAGTGGTTGACAATTTGGCATGCCCCAGTGGTACAATGCCCCACCCAGTTGTTACCTCCCTACCCCACTGCCATATACTCCCTTGTGCCATGATCACGTCAGCACACACTCAGCTTATTACCCTCCTTAAGATAGCATCCTCGCCTTTCATTCTGACTATCCCCCTTAGTAAATGACTTCTCTATCACTCTCCCAAGGGATGCAGGCTCCCACAGCTTCTTATTCGCCTGCTCTTTTTAGCATCCGGTGACATCCACCCAAACTCTGGTCCTGCACCTGCCCACCCACCAGCCGGTGCCCACCCAGGCACAAAATCCACTCTGTCTACCAAATGGACTTAAAATCATCCACCTAAACATAAGAAGTCTTGCTCTCAAAATCTCCCTTTTACAACCCTTAGTCCAGAACTATGCCCCTGATATCACTGAGATCACTGAATCCTGGCTTTCCAAATCCATTCCTGATCAGGCAATACCTATCCCTGGCTTTACTTTATCTAGACAGGACAGATCCGGATGAGTTGACGGGGTGGCTATTTATACCTCTTCCACCCTCCAAATTACTCCCTCCTTCACCACATCTGTCCAGTCTTCTCATGAGGCTCTCCTTTTAAAAATCTCCTATTCCCACACAGACCCCATTTTTATTGCAGGAGTTTACTGTCGCCCTCATCAGCCACATTCCAATATCACTGACTTGGTCTCTAAGCTCTCCTCGCTCACCTGTGGTGGCAAACTTTTCATCTTGGGCAACTTAAATCTAAACTGGCTGGCCCCATTACTGGCTAACATCTGCTCCACTATCGAAGCCTTAAACCTCCATCAGCTGATCCAGGAACCTACTCGTCTAAACCTTAAAACACTAAACCACTCCCTGCTGGACCTGGTCCTCACCTCCCATCCACACCGAGTAGTGGCCTCAGGACTACTTCCTGACTCTGTTAGTGACCATCATATGAAATTCGTAGAGCAGAAAATACATATGCCTAAATTCCCTCCTAAAATTATTCTCATTCGTCCCTTCGCATCACTTGACCTGCAATCCTTGCTTTATGACCTTACACAAATTGACTGGTCCCACCCTATCACAGCAGCTTCTGTGGATAATGCCCTTGCCTACTTCACCTCTAAGTTTCTGCAGGTTTGGAACTCCCGTGCCCCATCCCACAAAACCAGGGTTCTGGCGGTCACCTCCCTGGGTCACCCTGAGCTTCTAGCCTGCCAGCGTGCTCGTGACCTGGCATGACACAAAGCCAAAGCCTCCAACTGCCCTGGAGATCACCAACGCTACCGTAAATTGTGGAATGGCTGCACCAAAGCAATCTGCCTTGCTAAAGCAGAGCATTTCAAATCCAACTTCCAAACCAATACAAATATTCCTTCTAAATTCTGGAAGGTTGTTCACTCCCTTTTCTTGTCTTCCTCCACCCCTCCACCTCCTCCCTCAGACACAACCGTTCTGTTCTCTCAGACCTGTCGATATTGCTGAAAACTCCCCCTTCATCACCTGTGCCTCTCTCTGCTATGTTCCTCCTAGCACTTCCTGACCTGTTGGCCCTGTTGTGCCCCTTGCACTGTCCCCCACCCTACTCCTACTCCCCCACCCCAGGCCCCCTCCTCCCTTCCCTACCCCCGGCTCCTCTGCCCCTGGCCCCCTCATCCGATCCCCTACACCACCCCCCATTCTTCTCTCCCCTGTCACCCTGCTTCACCCTTCAAGCCTCCTGGCCCTAAACCCCACTAAAGGCTCCTCACCTGATGGCCTTGGACCCCAGGCTCCTCCACATCTCTGCTTCTGCATAGCCTTCCCTCTCTCCCTGTTACTAATCCTCTCCTTTGTGACTGCCACAGTGCCCTCTGTCTGGAAACATGCTGTTGTCCTCCCCTTCCCCCCTCCTGAAGGGTGGTGACCCCTCCTCCCCTGGTAACTGTTGTCCTATCTCCCTACTGCCAACCTTAGCCAAACTACAGGAACACATAGTACTCAAACAACTCTCTCTGTTTCTCTCAGACTCCACTTTTTTCACCCCCTTCCAGTCTGGCTTCAGGAAATCCCACTCTACCACCACCTCACTCCTAAGATTAACTGACACCATCTCTTCAGTCTTTGACAAAGGGCATATTACCTCAGCTATCTTTGTAGATCTGGCTAAAGCCTTTGACACTGTTTCTCACCTCCTCCTTCACAGCCTTTCAGCTGCTGGTCTATTCCCATCTGCTACAGGATGGGTCAGTGCCTACCTATCCGGCAGGTCACAGTCAGTAAGAATTGCTGATGCTATCTCTTCCCCCTACTTATAACAACTGAAGTCCCACAAGGCTCTGTGCTAGGCCCCATTCAGTTCTCCATCTTTTTAAATGACCTCCCCCGGGTTTGCACCACATCTAGCATCCACATGTATGCGGATGATACAGTATTGTTAGCCTCTGGCAATACTGATGCTGATGTTACTACCAGGCTTTAGTCTGATTTCACCAAAGTCCAGCTCTGGTTTAGTTCTCATCAACTCTTTCTAAATGCCAAGAAGACGGTCTCCATGTCCTTTAGCACAAGGCAGAGACTCGCTAGGCTAATTCACCTCCTTCCCTCCCTTCCTTCCACACCCTCAATGGGACTGCTTTAGAGGACTCCTCTTTCAGGTATCTCAGCATCTGGCTGGACAGACGCCTTGACTTCTCTGTACATATTGATGCCGTTCTGAAAAAACTAAGGCCTAAGCTTGGGGCACTTTACAGAAACTGCAGCTGCATCCTGCTCGTCACCAGGCGTGAGCTGGTACAGAAGATGATCATGCCCATTTTCGACTATGCGACATAATCTACGGCGCTGCCCCACAGTCCCACCTATCCAGACTGGACTCTCTCTTTAACTCCTTCTGTCATTTTGCTCTCAATGTCCCTTCCCATACACATTACTGTGACCTGTACTGTGCTCTCAACCTTCTTCCCCTACACTCCCGGCGCACGCTTCATGGTGCAAAATTCATCTCTAAATGCTGGCTTGGTTCTCACCCCTCATATATCTCCTCCTCTCTTGGCATCCCTACCCTCTCCCTCTATTCCCGGAGATCCCATGCTGACACTCACACCATATCACTCCCCTGTAGAACAACTGCCTCTGGCCAAAAAGCCTTCTCCTACTACCTGCCTATAATGTGGAATGCTCTCCCTCCACAAATCCATCACTCCTCCTCCTCCCTCTATTCTCTTACCACTGCATTGCACAACTACCTCACACCCTCCTGCACCTACTCCTGACCCCCCTTCCTTATCTGTCTCCCTCTCTGTCTTTCTCTCCATCTCCCTCTCCCCCCTCACCCCCCACTTGCACTTATACCTATAGACCAGCTCTTAAATAGGGGTGACTGGTTCCTATGTGCTCACCCTGCTGCATATTGCACTAGTGTACTGTCTGTATTTTATGCATTGTCAACCTTGTATCCTATGTACTGATTCTACTTTGCATGCTGCTCCTGTGATCTGCTTGCACTGAAACTCTACAACAGCCTTTATTGTCTCAAGTGTCTTGTTCCTCTTTTATAACTGTATGTATAATTACACCATCTGTATGTATACCTGAACTTGTACTCTGTATATCTGTATATCTGTACTCTGTGTATCCCTTTCCCCTTCCCCCAGGACATACAGTGAGATGAGCATTAAGTTGCTCAGTGTATCTTTCCTGGTGAAACAATTCAATAAATAAATAAATAAAATAACTTAAAGACCCCATCTGCCCCATCCTTATTGATTCCCCTCAGATACCCGAGGGTCTCTAACATGCTCCCCTATCCCTTCTATCCTCCAGGGTGTACATATTCAGGTCTCTCAGCCTGCTGTCATATTCTGTCCTTCCATCCCACATATCATCTTTGTTGCTCTCTTCTGCACCGCCTCCAGTAGCCTGATATCACGCTTTAGGTATGGCCTCGAAAACTGCACACAATACTCTAAGTGCAGCCTTACCAGTGACCTGTAGAGGGGCAAGATCACTTCTCTTCACCTGGACAAAAAAACCTTGCTATGCACCCCAGCATTGTGTTCACTTTTGCAGCTGCTCTCCTGCACTGTGCAGTGTTGTCCATGGTCCCTGTTATCATTCTCCTAGGTCCTTTTCCTCCTCAGTGATCCCCAGCTTAATCCCTTCCAGCCAGTATTCTCTCCTTGGGTTCTTCACCCCAAAGTGCATAACCTTACACTTCTTTGCATTGAACCCCAGCTGCCACCTCTCTGACCACTCCTCTAGCTTGCTTAGGCCCCCCTGCAGCTGCTTCCATCCCTCTTCTCCATTCACCACTGTTCTGATTTTGGTGTCATCAGCAAACAGACTTATCTTGCTCACCACCTCATGTGCAATTTCTAATATGAAGAGCCTGAACAATACTGGCCCTGACACAGAGCCCTTTGATACCCCCACTCATCACTGACCTTGGAATTGAGAACTTCCCCCCTCTCACCACCAACCATTGCAGCCTCCCACTCAGCCAGCTTCTAATCCAGTTCATCATTTTTGCCCCTACCCCTACACCAGTTAGCTTCCCCCCCAAGCCACCCGTGAGGCAGAGAATCGAAGACCTTGCTGAAGTCCAAGTAAAGAACATCTACCACATGACCCTTATCCAGCTCACCTATCACCCAGTCATAATATTGTATCAGGTTGGTTTGACAATACTTCCCTGAAACAAACCCATGCTGCCTCACATCCTGGAGGCCATTGTCCTCCAGGTACGACAGCAGTCTTTCCTTTAGTATTGTCTCCAATAGTTTGCACACTATGGAGGTAAGACTTACCTGCTGATAATTAACTGGTTCATCCCTTGGTCTGCTCTTGTGTACTGGTACTACATGTGCCATCCTCCAGTCCAGTGGCACACATCCTGACTCCAGTGAGGTGCTGTACAGATCCACCAGTGGCTATGCTGACACCTCCACCATCTCCCGCAGCACCCTGGGGTGGATACCATCTGGCCCTGGTGCCTTGTCTATCTTCAGTGCCCTCAGTCCCTCTAGGACTCTACTTGCCTCAATTCTTCCATCTGTTGCCTCCTCTCCCACTGTCCCCACCCTCCCAGCCCATGGTGGTAGCGGTCCCTTTCTTCCATGAAGACTCATGCAAAAGTATTCATTCAGTGCTTCTGCCTTCTCTCACCCTTTCCATCCACTCCCACTCCTTTTTATCCTCACTATTGTTTTCTTGCACTTCCTTTTCACCCTGATGTATCTGAAAAAGTCCTCCCCCCTTAACTCCCTGCGCTAATCTCAGCTCCCTCTGTGCCTTGGCTTCTCTCACTTTTCTGGTCACCTCCCTGGAATATACTGCATACTCCTCCCTGTCCACTTCCTTCCCTGTCCTTCTATACCTCTGGTACACCTCTCATTTTGCTCTCATCACCTCCACTACCTCGCTGTTCAACCAGCATGGTTTCTTGCCTGCTCCTCTTACTCTGTGTTCTTGTGCAGGCTTCGTTGCCTCGTAATCCCCATTTTAATATCCCATTTCTGATCTGCATCCATCTCCTGCCTTATGCCCTCTAGTTTCCCTTTCACTACTTCCTGCTTCCTCCCAAAGTCTGACCCCCTAAAGTTTACTACCTGAGTAACTGATTTCTCTGGCTCCCCACACATCATGATATTAATCCACATCGTTTGGTGATCGCTGTCAGCTAGTGGGTCCTCCACTTTATTTCCCTTACTGCCTCCCCATTCGACAACACCAGATCTAAAGTGTTCTTTAGCCTAGTAGGTACACTAACCAACTGTGTCAGGAGACCTCCTGGATTGCATCCAGGAGCACTTGCTCCCTAGCACTGGAGGTGACTGGAATGCTCCAGTCAACCCCCGGCAAGTTGAAATCCCCCATGATGACCACCTTCCATTTCTACATACCTTTCTGATTTGTCCTGCTAATTCCCTTTCAAGCTCCTCAGACTGGGACAGTGGCCTGTATACCAACCCAAGCCTCAGTTTCCTACTCCTTGAGTCTAGGAGCTGCAGCCAGATGCCTCTGTCCTCCTTTCTTCCCATCATCACTTGTGCATTTGATCTCGTCCCTCACATACACTGCCACCCCACCACCCTCCCTTCCTTATGGTCCTTCCTGTATACTTTGTATCCTGGGATTGCCAGATACCAGCCCAGGGCTCAGTTGCCCATGTTTCCATGACAGCTGCAATATCCACCCTCCACACTGCTAAGAGTGCCTGTAGCTCAGCAGATTTATTGCCTAAGGTTCTTGCATTCAGTGAGACCACCTCCATCCTGCCCCTTCCTTCATTGGCCTCCATTTCCTTCCTTCTACTCACTCCTTTTCAGCCACCCTGAGTTCTTCCCTGTGCTTGGGGTAGGCTGTGACTCCACTCTGTCAGATCCCTGCCTACCTGCTGTCCACTTGCCACCCTCCTATCTAGTTTAAATCCACCTTTGTTGCAATATACCTCCCCAGTCTTTGCTTTAATACCTCCTTCCCCTCCCCACTCAGGTGCAGCCTATCCCTTGCAAACAGATTGCTATTATCCCAGATACTGCCCCATCCACCCACAACCTCTATCCCTTAGTTTGACACCATTCTACCAACCATGTGTTCAACTCCCCTAATCCTCTCCTTTCTCACTGTGCTTGCGCAGGGTACTTGGAGCACTTCAGAGAATGCCACATACTCCCCAGTCTCCTCACACAACCTTCTCACTTCCTCAAGCCTCTTCTTTGTTACCTCCACTGTTTCCCCAGCTAGGTCATTTGTCCCCACATGAACCACAATGTGTGGTTTCCTCCTACCCCCCATGCACCTTTGGATTGCCTGTCCTGCCTTGTCTGCCTTTAATCCTGGTATGAACTCCACCCATATCTGACTGTGCCTCTCCCCCTTGCTGCCCCATCTGAGCCTCTTGAGTATGGAGTCCCCCCAACACTAGTACACCTCCCTCCTCTTTCCTTGTGCCCGTCACCACCCCCCACCCAGGTTGTCATTTCTGGGGCCAGTCAAGATGGTGCATTTACAGTATGTCCCAGTGTCTTCCCCCACCATTCTCAACTGAGACTCCTCCCCTTCCTCCTGTGTGACTGCCAACCTTCCGCTCCTTCCTCACCTCTCCGAGTATTATCCCTCCTCCGTCATGCCATACTCAGTCTCTCCACTAGTAATGCCCCCTCTCCCTTCTCTTTGTGAGTACTATCCCTTGTGCAATCTCCTCCTGCATCCTCTTTCCCATGTGTTGCTAGTACAGCAAGCATGTTCCCTCCTCCCTTTGCCTTATTGTGTGTTTCCTCCTCCCTCCTGCCTACTGCTGCTCCTCTTTTCTAGGTCCTACTAGAGTCCACCCATCAACAACTGGCTTCCTGTCTACTGTGCCTTCTCCCCCAATCTCTCCCTTGCCCCACTGTTCCTTCTCTGTGGTGCCCCACAATACTCTTAGATGTCAGCCCTCCTACTGACACAATCCTTCCCTCCTCCCTCAACCTCCTCAGCTCCCTGCCAAGCCACTGAACCTCTTCCTCAAGCCTCCTTAGCCTGTGGCATATTGGGCACCCTCCCAGCCTCCACAGTATGTTCATCTGCATTGCTGCCCCACAACCTTTGCACCCTACAATCCTACTCATGGTCCACACTACCTATACAGCCTCTCCACACCACTCTCCCTACAGCAAGTAGAATTAACTAATCCTAGCTCAGCCTCTAACATAAATTGTTATCCTAAATGCCTTTGCATGCAGCATAAGACAGTCAACTACAATACTAACCACAATCCTACTCATAAGGACTATAGATCTACTCAACATTTTGTATATTTATATGCCCTTAAGACTTAGCTCACATAGCTGTTCCTTGTTTCCTCCTTCTGGCCTGTTCCGAGGGCTCAGATCAGTTTGCAGAACCCCAAGCTCCTCCCTCATAGCCTTCAAACTCAACCCCAGTGGTATTTCAGTATTTAAGAATGGCTGGTGGAATGGGTGGGTGGGAAGGCTTTACAGTTACTCAGCCACAGAAACCTTTAAGCTAAATTCTACTTTAAGCTAAATTAAAAAGAAAAATAAAACAATATCAAAACTTATAAAAATACTCTATACATTAACTCCTCAACAGCAAGAATTAATAAATCCTTCTCTCCTGTAGTTTAAAAAACAATAGTAAAACTTACAGAAATCTTCTCCACAGCCAGCAAGCAGACTTAACCAATCCTTCTCAACAGAAAAGGAATGCTTGTCCAGTGCAATCATTTCAGATATTGCTTTATTTAACTGCTGAGCAGCTGGATGGCTTTGGTCATATTTAGTTCTCCATTCCAAAGCCTGCTGCATCATAAACTGTTTCTGGGGGGCAACAGCACACTAAAAAGGCTGGAGGAGACTAAGAAGAAGAACTTTTCTGTTTTCAATTGGCAAGCTTTTGATTCTGATAAAGACCTAGCAGATAAAAGAAGTGATGCATTTGAAGCTCTGCTCAGTGTACAAGGGTTTTGCCCTGCATATGGAAAATTTACCTATACCACTAGTCTGTGTACCACTGTCAACCTGTGCAACAATCTTGACCATGTCATCTATGCCTTATTATCTTGGCCAACTGAACTGGATGTATTCATTGTAAGTGTCTTATTAAGGTTGATGTGCCAAGGTTGCTTGCCCATCTTCTTCTGCTGAAAGAGTTCTCACATAAACAGCATGTTGTCTGCATATTATACTTTGAGTCAAGGTGAAAAAAATAAACAAACAGAAGAGGATGCCTCTTTTGTTTTTTCCCCTGGCATTGCAATTTCTGAATCATCACCTGGCATGTCTATATTAAATTCTATATTTTAATTATTTTCCTCAATGTCCTCAATGGATGACTGAGTGTGAGGTCTGCTGTCAGCAAAGGAGATAGGCATAACTTCCTTTGCACTTTGCTTATCACTGGCCCATAATGATCTTTTCTCTGTTGACCTTTCCCCAGGTTTTTTGGTCTGGCAAATCACAGATTCCTCTGGCTCTGAACCCTCATCATCAGAGTTCCTCTCATGCACTGCCTCTGTTTCGCGAATGTAGTCACAGCACTGCTTTCCAGATGGTCTGACTCTGAACTCTGAAGAGCTCACAGAAGAATGAGAAATAGTAGAATCTTGAGAATGTGGCACATTGTACACATGTGCTTATTCTTTCCACTATGTGTAGTGCCTGCAGCTGCCTTTGTGTTTTTTAATAACTGTATCTTTGCTAAATCAACTTTTCTTAGTTGCTGGTTCATCACCCAAGCTTTTCTTGCTCCTTTTGATTCACCTGTATTTCTTGACTAGGTATCTGGTGGGATCTCAGAAGACAATAAGGACTCAGATGATAAGGAAGCTTCACTAGGTAAAGAGGATGCACCCACTGCAGTAGAAGAATCACTTTTTGTGACTTTTTTCTTTTGAATTGCTGTTTTTGTCTTTTTCTTACTGATGCTGGAAGCTTGTTTCACAGGCCTACTCCCTTACATCTTTATTTTTAATATTGTTTAATACATTTTAAAATTCAAATAACAGTTGCTGATAAGAACTAAGACAGCTCACTTTCAAGAAAAACCCCAGTACCTTCCTCAGTCACCTTGGGGAAATAGGTGGCAATAATGGCTAGTGCACATCTCAGGACACAGTAAGAACTGCCTAACTAGCAGACTACACATTGGGGCTACAATGCAACTGCCAAAGGCTGCCCCCTCCCTCCAAAACAGATTCACATGTGACATAAGCATTTACTGGCCCTGCTTCAGCATTTTTTTAAATTAGACTACACAAAAGAAAAATGGTCCGGTGCTTGCGTGGGAAATAGATGGTGATGCCACAGAAAAAGGTTACTCAATTACTAAATGCTGCCCTCTCCCTCCAAAAAGGTTTCACACGTGATGCAAGCCTTTACTAGTGCTGCTTACAATTTAATTTATTACTGAACTACACAACAGAAAAATTGTCCTGTACTTGCATTGGAGAGGGCTTGGTGATGCTGCAGACAGGGGCTACTCAACTGCAAAGAGCTACCCTTCCCTCCAAAAAGGTTTCACACATGATGCAAGCATTTACTGGCTCTGATTGTACAATTATTTTTTACTGGACTTCACAAAAAATGGTCTTGCTTATGTGGGAAATGGCTGGTGATACTGCAGACAGAGGCCATTTAATTGACAGCTACTGCTCTCTCCCTCCGAAAGGGTTTCACATGTGATATAGGCCTTTACTGGCTCTGTTTGTCCAATAATTTTTTTAAAGAACTATACAAAAGAAAAATGGTCCTGTGCTTGCATTGTAAAGGACTGGTGATGCCACAGACAGAGGCTACTCAACCGCTAAGGGCTTCCCTGCCCTCTAAAAAGGTTTCATATGTTATGCAAGCCTTTAGTGGCTCTGCTTGCACAATTTAATTTTTATTACTGTACAAAAAAAAATAGTTCTGTGCTTGTGTGGGAGATGGCTGGTGACACTGCAGGAAGGGGCTACTAGGCAGCTGTCAAAGGGCTGCCCACTCCTTCCAAAAATGGTTCACACATGATGCAAGACTTTACTGGCTCTGGTTGCATGATTTATTTTGTTATTGAACTACACACAAAACAAGTATTTGTCAATGCCGAATGTTTGCTTGCTGGCACAGGCATTGGTAGTGTAGAAGTTACAGAGCTGCATAATAGGAATGGCAGTGAAGTATTGAACTGAAGCCAACCCCACCACCACCCTGCAGAGAGTGGCAGGCATTGGGGTGTGCCTTTGGGTCATCAGGCATAACGACCATGCCATTTCACCACACCTACCCTGCAGACACTGACAAGTGTCACGGTGTACCTTGGGGTCTTTGACCTTATGCGCACCCATTCCATCAGGAAATATGGTGAGATGGGTGCGTGTGGAGAATGGGGTGAAGTTTGGTCCAAGAGTCCGAGGCACACCTTGATGCCTCTCACTGCGCTGCAGGTGTGGGTGGGGGTGGAATGGTATGAGCATGACAGGCAAGAATCCCAAGTCACACCCCCTGATGCCTGTCATACTCTACAGGGTGGGGCGTTATGGTCAGAAACCCTAATGCCTCAGGCATTAGTTGGTATTTTCACTCCAAATTTTCAACATGTTTTTTTTGTGACCCCCACCTCATGAACAGTGGCAATATCAGTTTGTTAGCTGAAAACTGCTTTTGTATAGCAACTATGGCATTTGGCACCACAGGTGCAAAAACACATTCCAAACAGGATGTGAAAAATGACAGCGGTACTGTTCATGCGGAGGTGTTAAAAATGATAATGTTGAAAATCTGCTGTGAAAATCTTAAAAAAAATGGTGAAGTCACGAGCGTGCGTAGAAACTGTGCAACGCACACCCGTAATGTAACTAGTTTGGGAATTTTTTTACAGTAGATTGTTAACACAGGCATTTTGGGACCTCTGATCATGAACAGTGTCAATGTAATTTTCTTTATCTGTCCCAAACAATGATTTTCCACACGACCACGCATCTCTGCACTGAAAGTGTGAAAACACATTTCGGCCATGCTGTGGAAAATGACAGCTGTACTGTTCATAAGGAGGTGTGGAAAAATGCCACTGGTGAAAATCTGGACTGAAAATATTACAAATTCATGAACCTATGAGGGTGCGTGGAAACTGCGCAATGCTCACTCGTACACAGTCATTTTATGGAGTTTTGTCACCAAATTTTCAACATAGCCATTTTAAGACCTCTGCTCATGACCAGTGTCACTGTGATTTTCTTAATCTGTCTCAAACATTGTTTTCAAACCAACTGTTACCATTGTGCACTACATGTGCGAAGCACATTTAGGGCTAGATGTGAAAAATGAGTAGTTGCACTGCTCATAAGGAAATGGTAAATGGCACTGTTGAAAATCTGTGCAATATTACAATTCGTAACTTGCCAGCGTGCATAGGAACTGCGCAATGTGCGCTCCTAAAACAGTCATTTTGGGGAATTTGTTCACTAGACTTTCAACATAGCCATTTTAACACCTCTGCTCATGACCAGTGTCACTGTGATTTTCTTAACATGTCCCATACATTGATTTCGCACACCGACTGCGCCATTGTGCACTACATGAGCAGAAACACGTTGTGGGTGAGATGTGAAAAATGACAGCTGTACTGCTCATAAGGAGGTGTGGTAAAATAGTAATGTTGAAAATCTGGAGTGAAAATATTGAAAATTTACAAACTTAGGGAGCGTGCATAGGAACTCTGCAATGCACGCCAGAAACAGTCACTTTAGGAATTTTTTCACCAAATTTTAAAATAGCCATTTTAAGATCTCTGCTCATGAACAGTATCACTGTGATTTTCTTAATGTGTCCGTACATTGATTTCACACCGACCACGCCATTGTGCGCTACATGGGTGGAAACACATTTTGGGTGAGATGTGAAAATGACAACTGTACTGTTCATAAGAAAGGTGGTAAAATGGCAATGTTGAAAATCTGGAGTGAAAATAATAGAAAATTCACGAACTTACAGTGTCTGCATGGGAACTGCAACTCACGCTAGAAAAATCAGTCATTTTAGGATTTTTCCAACAAATTTTCAAAATAGGCTTTTTGAGAGCCACCATGAACACACTGGCAGTGTTTTGTTAATCATTCCAGAAAGGTGATTTCGCACAGTGGCTGCAAAATCACCCTTCAGGCCCGAGTAATGCCATGACAGTGCAAGAATTCATGAGGAGGGGTCCCAAAAACCCCATGTTGAAAATTTGGTGCAAAAATTCCAAAAAATGCCTGAGATATGCAACAAAGTTACAAAACCCTATCTATCCCATTATACAGCTTACGGCATTTCCTCAGTTCGCAGTCGGCTTTGAAGAGTGCAAACCGTGTTTCAGCTCCACGAAGATCTCATCGGCGCTGGACTCAGAGGTAAGTATGGGGTGAGGGTGTGTGGGGGAGGCAGGGTACAGTGGTGGGTGCGTGTTGTGGGGGGCAGGGAGACAGCATGTGAATTATTTTCTTTACAGGTATTTTAAAAAGAAAAGATTGACTGGACGCTTGCTATGCTGGGGTGGACCTCAGCATGGCAGAAGGATGGCTGGGGCGGCAGTCGACGGGGAGTTGGGCACCCTGTTGGCCATGGTGATTCACAGTTACCGCCTGTGGGCTCTGGCATGGTACCCTGTACTTGGGGGAACAGTAGTCGACGGGGATTGAGCAATCCCGGTCAGTCATTACATCATTAGCCGTGCTGGGTGGGCTCCCAGCGTGGCACCTGGATACTTTGAGGGGCGTGGAGCCGATAGGGGATAGGGCACCTGGCCGGGTGTGTACAGTGTGGAGAGGGAGGCGATGAGCGGTGTGCGCAAGGCTGCAGGTGTGTGTGTGGTGGGGAAAGCTCCGCCTCACTCAAGTGGAGCTCTCCCTTCAACTGTATGCCACTGCATTTTCAGCTGTCATAGACAGGTGGAGCAGTGATTAGCGTTCTGCGACCGTGCCTGCAAATACACTGACTGAATTGGAAGAGGCTGACACACCTCTGGAAAACTCATATGATGGCACTATGTTTCTTGCACATACATGCAAGCAAACATAAAAATGGCCCTGCTTGCATGAGAAATGGCTAGTGATGCTGCAAACAGGGGCTACATAACTGCAATGGGCTTCAGTGCCCCCCTGCTTGCAAAAAAGTCTTCATAATGTGATGCAAGCCTTTACTGGCTCTGTTTGCATAATTTACTTTTGTTTAAAGGACTACACAAAAGAAATATGGGCCTGCTTACATTGGAAAGGGCTGGTGACACTGCAGATAGAAGTTAGTCAACTGCCACTGCAGATACAGGCTACTCAAGTGCCACTGCAGATAGAGGCTACTCAACTAACAAGGGCTGCCCCCTCCATCCAATAAGATTTCACACATGACACAAGCCTTTACTGGCTCTGCTTGCTTTTTTTTTTTTTATTGGACTACACAAAAGAAAAATGCTCCTCTACTTGCATGGAAAATGGCCGGTGATACTGCAGACAGGGGTTACTATGCAACTGCCATGGACCACTCCTTCCCTCCAGAAAGGTTTCACATGTGAAGCAAGCCTTTACTGGCTCTGCTTGAACAATTTATTTTGTTATTAAACTGCACAAAAGAAAAGTGGTCCTGCTTGCATGGTAAATGGCTAGTGACGCTGCAGACAGGGGCTACTCAACTGCCAAGGGCTTCAGTGTACCTTCCCCCCATGGTAGCCTGTGACGTGGGTGCCTGAATCAAGGCACCATCCAAATTGGTGACCCAATGTGGGCTAAAGCCCAAAAGGTGAGGGGCAAGGAGGGTGACTGGATGTAGGGTGATGCACTCCCACAGGATGCCTGTATGCACACATGGGTTGGGGTGAGAGTAACGGCAAGCGTGGCCTGGGAGGGCGTAGGGGATGTAGGGGTGGTGCTGTGGTTGGCTGAGGAACTCACCATGGTGTTGAGGTTGGCTTCGCTTGTGCTGCGTGGGGTTCCGGTGTGGTCAGGGTCCAGGCCCTATCATGCTTTTTTGCTGCGCCAAGCCCAAAACTTGTTTTTTTTTTTGCTTTCACCCCCGATTTGCACCCTGGAGTTGAGAATCTTAAGTAGAGGGGCGGTGTGAGACAAAGTCCCCATAGGTGGGTGGCACAGCCCCCACAGAAAGCAAATGTATTGAGTCCTCGGCTGCCAGCCCCTCCAGCGCCGAGATTGTCAGGTGGCAAAATTGTTTTTGTTGCCCTGACTTCCATGATACGCGTCACCATTCAGCGCCACCATTACCACATAGAACCCCCAAAAAAAAAAAGCTTCACATGTCACACAAGTCTTTATAGGCTTATTTTGTTAAAGGACTACACAAAAGAAAGATGGTCCTGCTTGCATGCGAAATGGCTGATAATGCTACAGACAGGGGTCTCGATTTTCAAACTAGCGAGAAAGCTGCAAGCCCCAGATGTGCCAAAGATATGGTGCACTGGGCTTGCAGCATTCTCCTGGCCGGCGATCAAGATTTGTGATCCCGCACGGCAATTGCCACAAATTGGACCAATTTTTTGTGGTCTAGCTTGTGGCAACCCCAGGGGCCCATTTTAAGGTGTTTGCAGCAAAGATTCAGCAAGTTGCTGTAAATCATGTACAATGCTGCAACTGCATCCAACCTACCAAAATCAGGTGCAGTTGCAGCAAAGTGGATAGGTGTAGCTGTGTTAATGCAAGGTTTGAAGCAAGCCCTGCATCACCCTTGGGAAATAAAGGCTTCACACATAATGTACATCTTTAGTGGCTCTGTTTCTGCAATCTGTTTTTTGGTTGCACTACACAAATGAAAAATAGTCTTGCTTGCATAGGAAATGGCTGGTGTTGCTGCAGAGAGGGCCTAGTATGCAACTGCCAAGGGATGCCCCCCCCAAAATGGCTTCACACGTGATTCAAGCCATTGCCAGCTCTGCTTGTGCACTGTCTCTCTCTGTATTGTGTTGTATAAAAAAGAAACTTTTTTTGCCTTTCTTTGTCTGTTAGTCTGAGCAGTCCCTCCCTCTCTGCACTTGCACAGTCTCTCTTGTTTTGTTTCTGTATTTTTTCTTTTTTACTGGTCTTAAATGTTCTTCTTCTTCAAATTCTCTTCTGTTCTTTTCTGCAAGTCAGGACCCCTCCCACAGTCTGTCTTATACACAGTCTCTCTTTTCTGTTTTTTTTTTGTCAATTTTTGTTCTTTAATTGTTTAATACTCTTCTTAATTTGCATTTTAGTTTTATTTTTAATCACATTTCTCAAGCTGCTTTTCATGCAGACTATCAGCCAATGTCAGGCATGTGGCACCTGACCATCCCCCGCGCACACACACACACACACACATACACTACTCTAAGGGCCAGATATTCGAAACTTTGCGCCAGGCAAAAACCATTTGCGCAGGTTTAGTGTGGGATTAGCGTGGGTCTGCTATATTCAAAAGGCCAAATAGTGCAGGCAAACTGCATCAGCACCGGGCAAAATCATAATGTAGGCAAGGGCCAAAATGACATGAATACAGGTGCAATGCTACTGTATATTCAGCAACTAGCACCAAGCAAAGTGGTTTTGCAAGACTTAGCGCGACACATAGAGCAGTGCACATTACTGCCCAGGAAAAGCTTGTCTTAACCCTGGGCAATCTGCTTTGCGTGACACTATGGCTTTGCATGGTGTTTTCGCATGTTTTGAGCGACCCTAACAAATAAATATGACACATAGACAAAGCCAAACAGAGGAAGCATGCTGCTAACTGATGACATCACAATGATGCCATCATCTGCCACCAGTCCCAGCCATGCCAGGCAGTAAGTGGTGATCCTGCCACCAGTGGACAGCATGGCAGTGTGGCCATACAGCACACACCTGCGGACCACACTTCTGTGGACACCAACAGATGCCAGCACACATATGCAGCACTGTGGGCATGGAGGATGTTGAAGGGAGAGTGTATGGGTGGCCAGGCTGTGCCACAGACCAGGTGTGGCCACAAGGCTGGGACACATCATGCAGTGCACATTGGCCAGCATTGGGAATCCCCCAACACCAATGTGCCTTTTGGATAATATATGCCCCCCCGGCCACATACTGCACAGCTGTACAACTGCCACAGCACACAAAGCCGGACATGTATATGTCACTGTGAGTATCCCATGCCAGAGGTGCAGCATCTGTGGGTCACACAACAGCGTAACAGTAATGTCCACTGTCAGTAAACACCTGCAGGTTGGGCCTCTCACTGTGTATAGTGCAGTCAGCATCACTGCCTTACACACCATAGGCATTGCTGTGTCCACACACTACTGGCTCCCTTGCTACTGTAGTGTCTGCTGTGCACTGTAGCATGACCTACAGTGTGACAGCTGCATGCAGCATCACCACCATCTGTGCCTATGCTGTGTTGTCCCAGTACAGCTGCAGGCAGCAGCGCATGTGGAAGTAGTGTTCAAAACTGTTTAATATTCCCCAAGCTGTTTGTGCAGCGCTAACAAGCTTGGGCTAAACAGCCTGGTGCAAACTGCATGCAAATCATCATTAATCTGGATGTTTGCCCACAGACTACCTAAGTATGCTCATTGCATGTCCTTTTGAATATGGCAAAGTTCTTGCTGGGCAAACATGTTTGCACCGGGCTAACGGTTTAGCACTGCGTTAAACCCGTGCAAATGTGTTAGCACTGCACAAACAGTTCGGGGAATATTTTACAGTTTTGCACATTGTACTTTCACATACGATGCTGCCTGCAGCTATACTGGGTCTACGCATTTGCTGGCACACACATTGGCCACATAGTTCACCTCTACCTACCTTCACATTGCTGTGCACTGTGTTGCTGTTGTGGTTTGCACTTCCTGGTTGCCATATTCAGAGCTGTCTTATTTCAGGGCTAAGTTTGCTCTGCACTCCCAGCCCAGTTTGTCCGGCCTCATTCCCATGCTACATTCAGAAGCTGTTTGCCCCCGGCTATTCAGTTTTAATATGGCTTGCTTTGTGCTCCGGGCTAAGTTTGCCAGCCGGGCAGTGCTAATTTAGCCCTGGGGCAAAGTTTTGAATATCTGGCCCTAAGTGTTTTTGTTTTGTTTCTGTTCTTTTTTTTTTCCTCTTTGTTTCTTGTTCTTGTTAAATGTTCCCCCTCCTATTCTCTGTGTCCCTCTCCCTGCTTTGGTCTATGGACAGCGCAACTTCCCACAAGCATTAACATTCACAAAACCTCCCCACCGCTGGCTGAGCTGTGGTGGTGCAGAGGTCAGAGCCATGCTGCTTTATACTGTAAAACTAGAAATGTTCATTGTCAAATAATTTTTGCTATATGCGCTGAAGCACTAATTTGTGCTAAAATAAATTTGTGCTAATTAGCCCTATTAACATGTTTTCCATTACAGTGAATGTGGTGCTAATGACATAGTGCTAAATTAAATTTACACAATCGTGGCTGAATTTGAGTTTGTGCTAAAATTACTTTGCATGAAAATAACTAGTTTTACAGTATACTGCAGTTCACACAGGCACAAACTGGTGTATCTATGCTATGTGCACACTCCCCTCGGCACCCTTTGACCTCTCCTTATCCTCTCTTAAGCCTGTCACATGACAGGCAAGCAAGCAGAGAGGCTGGGGATGTAAAAAACAACAAAGAAACACTGAGCAAAGATTCAAGTCTAGCCTGCAAAATGTGTGTTAGGTCTCATGAAAACCAAGCCGCATGTGTTTGGAACAGTTCATTTTTCATCAGAGAGTTTCTGCACATCTATAAACATTTGTTTAAAAAACTTGTCAAAATGTAAGCCCAGGTTTCAGTTTTAACTTTATACATATATAAAGACATCTGGTCTGGCCCCATACCATATTATGTTTAAAGGAAAGAATGGCTTGCTCAACTTCTTGCAGTAAGAATATAATGTTACCCTTTGTATTGGCTATTTTTAAAGGGGACATGAAAATAAAACTATGATCAAGTGACTTAGAAGTATATGTCGATATACATTTGTGGCCAGTATGCATAATCACCATAGCATTTCTATTTGTCATTTATCAAAACATACAAATTGTAATGAACAGTGTAGTTCCAAAGATGTCTATTTATGTAGTCTTGCAAGCCATATTTCCTGTCTGTGACAGAAAGGAAATGCAGTTTGACTCAGAGTGAATATGTTTCAGTATTTAAGACTGCAGGTTGGTGTACTGCTGGTGGTGCCCCCTCCCCCAAACATGCAGACACACACACACACACAGAGTGGCTACATTGGAAATGCTTAGGTGAGGGAACTTTCACCTCTAGATTTGTAGGTGTGGAATTACCGTCATCCCCAGGTATGGAACTTTCCTACATTATTCAGTGAATAAAGAATGACAGAGGTGCAAAAACTCTCATGCAATATCACAAGGGGTGGGGAACTGAGTGGGAACTGAAACAGAAGCCAGCAAATACAATGGAATGTATGAAAATTGAAAATTGCAAATTCAAAAGTATTGCCATCCAGTTGAGGATTTATTGTGCTAAATGAACCACAGCACTGGTACCCCAGCACTTCACATCATTAGTGTGATGCTCCATAGGGGATGGGGCTAAGTTGTTAAGGCTGGTAATTTATTGAAACAATTTAAAGGTATATACATATATATATAATATATGTATGTATATATATCCAATTCACAGTTTAGACCTGCACACAATAGCACATCAGATCAGATGCTTTAACATGAGTATTGTCCTATAAATCTGTATAGTATGTTACCCCCATGAGGATTAGGTGGCATATGTTCATTGCCAGTACACCTGAAATGTGTGGGGTTGTGATTGTAACAAGTAGCAAAATGTATGCCAGCAAGAGTGTCTGGTTCTACTTTGGAGATTGAGTGTTTGTGCTCCTGCACCTTTCCTGAGTGCACAAATGGTGCATCCAACATCAGTTTTGGACATGAACAAATCTGAACATAAACAACAAAGGTGGTCAAACATGTAATAAATGGCCGGCCCAGTGGCGCTGAGGGTTGAGGAGCTGGACGCGACACCTCACATCATGCTGGCAACCCAAGTTTGGGAACGAGCTCAGGCACTGGGGGTCGGCAAGGGAGGAAGATAATTAAGTGTCCAGCAGACTGCTCTCCTCTCCTTGGGGAGGGACCCAGGGTGTCTCCAGCACAGTGTGGACTCCTGGTTGAGACCGGGGGTACAGCTAGCACGGAGCAGCATAGGGGGAGGAGCATGGCAGACATCTATGGCCCAGCCATGCAGACGTCATTGCATGCCCACACTCCTGGGGACACAACACAGAAAATTCCCACACCTGGCTAGGCAACAGCTCTCCTCAAGTCTGCACTGCCACACGCCCAATACTGGGCCTTGCTTCTGCCCCCCTCTGCACTTCTACCACCTTGGCCAGCAAATTAGATTATAGATAGAGTGCCGGAGTGAAGGTGGGCCTACCTCAGGGGGCTCAGAGCTGGGGGGGTCTGTCGGCAGGAGGTCGGTGGAGGGCAGCTACCCTCTGAGGAGGCAAGGGACCAGGTGGATGGTAGAGCGGCACCGGAGAGAAGTAGCAGCCTGAGAGAGTCACCAAACCAAAAAAATAACATGTATTAAATGATTTAATGAAAATGATTTTGTCTAATATTGGATGCTGAAATGTACAGTCCTGTATGCAGTAGTGACATACGCTGAACTGCCCACAGCAAATGCAACTAATGGGGCATGGTGGCATCCAGTCTGGATGGAGATCCACTGATGGTTTGGTATAGGCTATTACTAATAAGATCTCCCCAGTTTGTTTCCCCTTCTGTAGGTGATTCTTGGGTGATTGCACACATCTTTTTTGAAAGCTGGATCACCATCCAGAACATGTCAAGACTGTGTCACAGTTGATGAGACCGGAGCAGCTAACAATTGAATTCAGTGATAAAATTTACCAGTTGAAAATCCAAGTCTTCTTTTTGTTTGCGACTGAGCATGTCTGATCCATTGAGTCATCTTACCCTGTTGAGTACTTCATTTAAGGAAGTCTCAGCACAGCCTCTGTTTGAGAACCATTCTTTTAATTCTTGGCCAGTTTGTCAAAATTTGATAGATCAGAACAATTGTACTAAATACAAGCAAATGGTCCATATGTAATGATTTTCTTTATGTGGCATGGGTGAGCACTATCAGTGTGGAGTAAAGTATTACACAATGGGAGTTTCCCATATGTTTCTGACTGCACAATGTGCCCATCCACACCACTTAATTTCAGGTCCAGGAAAATAAAATATTGACCTCAGCACCATAGCCCCACCACTGATGAAGCATCATGCTAATAACGTGAAGCTCCTGGGTATCAGTGCTGTGGTTCATTCAGTACAATAAATTCTTAACTGGATGGCAATATTTTTGAACTTGCAAGTTTCATTTTTCATGTACTCCTTTTTGAGTGCTGTCTTGTGTTTTGGTTCCCTTCCAGTGCTTTATGGCAAGCAACCACTCATTATCTGTGAGTGCATGTTCCTGGTGGTCTTTGCCTTAGCTTACTTTCACTTTTCAGAACATGCTGCCCAGACTAACACTTGCTTAGAGTGAGCAGTTTTCCTTTTTTATATATATAAACAGTATATTTTTTTGTTTGCCATCCAGTTTTTATTATTTTATTCGCTAGCAAGAAGTGCTGAAAACTGGGTTTCTGCATCCATTTGGCTGCTCTGAAACATGGATTTTTGAATTAATTTCTGTGTTCACTTTTAAATGATCATTTTAGCGTTAGCAATAGTGGGCAACTATAATGAGCAATCACCAAACGAAGACCAAGCTCATAACTTGACAGTAACTGAATTCTCAGATGCTATTTGGCTGCAGAAACATCAGCTGGCAAAAATTCTGTGCCTGAGACAGGTTATACATTAAAGGACTTGTTCCATCAATATGAAAAGCTCAAGTTCAAGGAAATTAACATCTGATCAGCTTAACTGAATACAATAACAGAGGGTGGGCTCCTCAAGAACTAAGAATTGATTTGTAAAAGATATCTATAAACCATGGTGGGAGAAGCATTCACTACTTGTTCTAGTGAACTGGTGTGACTCCTTATCAAATGAGATGAGGAAGTTTACAGTGCACTATCACAAGAGATTGACAAAGTAAAAGATAAACTAATTTTTCTGAAAGAGCATCACTTATTCAAAAACTTTGAAGGGAACCTTCACAAAAAATGTAACTCTTACGAGAAGGAGGTCTTTGACCGTAAAAAAAGCAAGTTGGAAAGAGACTCAGTAGATTACAAGTCTAATCAGGTATTTGCCTGGCAATGACCATGTTGTTCTATCATTAGGGGGAGACTGAAAATTCAGTCAAACTCAAGAAATGGCACCCAGAATAATAAATCAGCAGATCCCACCACAACTGCAAGTTTACAGTACAAAAAAACAGCAACTCATCAGGTTACCTTTTTTTTTAGTGCAACAGCAGCACAACAGCCAACCAAGGCAACTCTTAAGCAAAACAAATGCAAAGCACATCAGGGCAGTAGAGGAAGAGGTAGACATCAAAAGATTGCTCCTGAACAACCGGAGGAGCTGTACTCAAAAATCATAATTCTCTTGGATGTTGCATTAACTGCTGCACTAATCCACATTTTGGAATGAGGCTTGACCTTGTGCCTGACCCCAAAGTGAATGAATTTGAAGTTTTCATTGTCTTAAAAAAGATCTTTAGAAAGTTACAGAGGATAATGTATGGGCATCAGTTAACTACCACGCTGTATTCACTTCGAGAAGTTACCATGGCAACTGTGTAAACCTCGAGAGCAAAGCTCTTGAGATTTACTGTTGCCATGGTAACCTTGAGAAGTGAATTCAGCGAGGTTGTTAACCAATGCCCATACATTATCTTGTATAGTGTATGGCCTCAGTACACCAAGAATTCACTGCTGGAAGTTTACTTTTGTTGTCTTCAGTCTAAAAAAAGAAAAAGAAAATACGTACTTTCCAGCTTTGCCCCGCCTCGGAAACGAGTCACAATCTATCCCAGTCTCCGGATCTCACAGACAACATGTTGGTTTTAAAATACATTTGATCACGTCTGCTGTTTGGTTGGGACATAAATATTACATTGAGTTCCCTTGTTGTACATGGCATTCCTCAGTATCAGCTCCTTTCTCACCGCCGCAGCCTTCTCCCGAACTGTGGTGCCTAACTAACGCACATGGGCAAGTGTATTCCATCCTGTTGTACCATTGATGTGACAAACACAAGATGGTACAACAGCAACTTACATCACACCGATGGTACAACAATGTTGTATTTCTACTGAATTTAGCCTACAATAACATTCCACCATACATTATAAATCTAATGACATTTTTCAGTGAGAAAACACAGTGGGGTTTGGAACAACAGAAGCAATACTGGACTTAGAAATTGATCTTCAGGCATTTACTGAATTACTCACTTATTCAGTTCACAATGCACATAGCTTGGAGGACTGTGATCTTGTGCTTATGGACTTGGAAAATGCAACTCAGCTAATATTGCATCAGCATATTGACATTCCATCATGCATCACCAGTTTTAAACCTAGATCGACTTTCAATCCTACAGCAAATGTGTCCCCTGCTCTGATGACTTATCAGAATCTGGTACAATAGGAGATTAATAAACTTTTTTCATCAACGTGGAGTTGCTAGGGGGCGTGGCTTGAACGCCAAGGAAGATGTTCGCTTAAGCCTTCGGCTCGGTCACCAGCTATCACAATCCACTTAAATAAGCTGACATCCAGGGACACCTGACCCCCTAAGGCAAGAATATGCCATCTGAGATCTAGCTCATTTGCTCAGCATGGGTTTATTGTGACAAGCGATCCAGTATATTGTCCTGTGGCGCCAGCTCCTACGCGACCCTTACCAGACCTGAGCAGGACCTAAATCACCGGCTTTGCCTGGTGGGCTCCCGGTAGTGACTATGTAGCAGCGGTCTGTCCTGTATTTCTACCCATAACCAGCTAAACGTCTGTGGCACTACTTTACATAATATAAATCTCTGCCTCAATTCAGATACCGGGAAGTACTACTGACATAGTCAAGGTATGGCCTCTTCCAAACATCCTCCAGATGGCCTGGGTACAGCCCCTAAAGAAACCTCCTCCCCTCCAATGGATGTAAGTGCCTCATTGCAACATATTACAACTATGCTGGAGACTTTATTAATGAGGGTAGACACCATCTCAACAACGTTATCTGGCACGGTCGCCAAGGTGCGGGTATTAAGTGACAAACTGAATGTCTCTGAGCAACGTACAGAAGACTTAGAAGCTGGCCAAGCCAAAATATTGCAGTAGCTACAAGAGCAGGATGAAAAGCTGGCTATCCTGTGGTGACGGGCAGAGGACCAAGAAAACCATGGGTGACACAACAATATCAGAATCCTCAGTATCCCCGAGGGCTCTGAAGGCCAGAACATGAAGCAGTTCCTAAACGAAGAGATCCCCAAAATGCTAGGGGATGGATGGCATGGGCCAATCAAGGTAGAAAGGGTGCACTGAATCCCTAATGGCTTCCAATCTTCTAATGACTCTCCAAGGCCCATCATTGCCTACAGTATTATACTTCTTCACCAAAGAAAGGTATTGAGGGCAGCCCAAGACAGGGGCAAAATCATGTGGCATGGGGCCAAAGTGTCCTTTTTCAGAGACTTTTCTACAGAAGTAGCTGCCCGTAGGAAAGCTTTTATTCCTATTAAAAAACTGCTGGCATCACACGGGTTCAAATATGGCTTTAGAAATCTGGCCTACCTGTACGTATCCTGCAATGGTAGGGGCATAGTAACTGAGACATCTTAGGAGAGCGAAGCTTGGTCCTTCAAGTACTGGCCTCATATTTCCCTCAGAACTGCAACTCCCAAAAGGCTATGGGCCCCAGGACAATGAGTGCGTGAAAGGACCACCCCTCTGGCAGCAGCTGGAGGGAGGAGCACAATAGTGCCCAGACAGTGTCACCATTGAATACTTCCCCAACGTCCCCTCATCTCCTTATGGCACTGGGACAGGAAAACAATAATATAATTGTTCAGCATTGACCAGTAGGTAACACCTTTTCTTCTCTATTGCAGCGGGGTCCAGGCCAAATGACCCAGGCATGCCAACACTCCTCAAGTGATCAGGAATCCCCCTCCAAGGGTCCAGGAACAGTACCAACTGAAAAACAATTAAAGATGAACACCTTATTCCGGACCAACCAGAAGTGCAAGACATCCCTGATGACCTTATTATGGAGTGGCTGACGCATTATCCTGGGTAGACTTCCCCTCAGTCCTGGAAGACTGTCAAGACCGTACAAACATCCTAGTTAAACCTAGGTTACTGACTTTTGTGGAAGCGCTATCCCAGGAACCATTGCACTTCACAACTAGATTTGCTGCCACTGGTGAGCAGGTTCCTAAAGACTGAATGTACTATGTTTGCATTGTTTTTCTCTTGTTTCTTGCCCAGCATCTCCCCAACTACAATGACGCTACCTAGAGATACCAAGGATGGTGTCTGGAGTGGAGAAGACCCCTCACCCACTGTTAACACACTGGAACCATATGGCTAAGCCACCCCATGTCTGAACTTGGAGGGTATCCACCCCTTAGTTTTGGGGTATCTTAACTGATTCTGTGCAATGTACGATGGTTGCATTTTACCCAGGGGATCACCCTCTCAGTCACATATGGCCCCCCTCCCCCTCTAGCGGGCAACTTGGCCCTGTCTGGATCAGTTTCCCATAGTACCTTGGCCCTACAGTCCCATTAGAACCTTTTGTCCCCTTTAATGGTCAATGCTTAGCCCCAGGGGACCACAGAGGGCACTGTACCTGCCCTCGGACCATACAACATGAGGAGGAAGGTCAGTATCACTGGCCAGGTCTTTGAGCCTCCTCCAGGATTTAAAGCAATGAGACCCTATCCTCTCTCCCTTGGCTTTCCCTCTCCCCATCTCCTTGGGTCATCCCCTTCCCTTTCTCCCTTCTCCTTTATTAAACTTAGAGGTAATAGCTGGGGATGGAGTTATTTGTTACTGGTTGGTTAATCTCCATATCTCTCCACATAGGTGATAGGTCAGCACGGTTGAGTGCTCCTCTTCTGCAGTGTAGAGGCTTGCACCTTCATGCATACACAAGTTCACCTTTAGCTTTTTGCTTCTCTAATCATTCATAGCTCTGAAGTATCTAGTGGATAATAGTTTCATTACCCTATCCCTTAGTGGGCAATTTTTTGTTTCTAAGCTCTAGTATTAACACAGTGTTACTTTTTTCTCTTATTTGGTACATCTAATTCAACTGCTCTTATTTCTATATCAGGTCACTCTCGCCATTGATCCTACTGACCAGACTACTTTGCCTCTTCACACAGCTGGCCCTTCTTCCCCTATCTCATGTAACCTGTCTGCTCCTTCTTCTCTGCCCTTACCAGATCTGGGTGGTGAGTATCTACATGTTAATTGACCTTGGGGATCATGATGCAGAATTCCAGGAGAGGGGTAAAACTTATATCATGGAAAGTAAAGGGCTTGAACCACCAGATCAAGCACTCTATGGTCCTTAAAGACTTACACTCCTTGCAGGCGGATATTGTACTTATCCAAGAGACGCATCTTACTGCAAGAACTGTATTGTGGCTCAAGAGGTCATGGGTTGGTAATTTTATAGTGAGCTCAGCATCAACTAAATCTAAAGGAGTGGCTATCCTGATCTGGAAATCATGCCCCTGGATACAGGAGCAGGTGGCCTCTGATACCCAAGGCCGCTGGATAGCGGCTCGGTTCACTTTTCCTGGGAGGCATGTTGTGCTAGCTAATGTGTATGGCCCCAACACGGACAGTCCGAAATTCTTTTTGGATCTCAATCAGGCCATAGACTCCCTTGATGCTGGACACCCACACATCCCAATAATGATTGGAGGTGATTTTAACCTCACTCTAGATATTTTTCTGGACAAGTCCAAACACCCCCCCCAAACACACCCAAAGTGGTGTTGGCCTTGCAAGAAGCAATGAAGGAGTGGGGAATGACCTATGTGTGGCAGCTAGATCATCCCTCGAGGCAAGACTACTCCTTTTTCTCTTCAGTACACATTACATACAGCCAGATCGATTTCTGGCTAGCCAACTCCCCTGCAACCCAAGACATAATTTCTTCTAGGATAGACAATATTCTTGTCTCAGACCATGCTCCAGTCTCATGCACCTACATACCCTCAGGGCAGAGTGGTTCAGGTACCAGATTTCGCTGTAATCCTCTACTCCTTCGGGATCCCTAATTTTTGTCTATGGTACAGGAGATGACCAAAGACTACTTCTCCAACAACCCTGCCATTGACACATCCACCACCACAGTCTGGCAAGCCTTAAAGGCTGTCTTACGGGGACATATTATCGCCTATGCTGCTCACCAAAATAAGGCTAGAAGGGCAGACCTGAACCTCCTGCAGTCTGAATTGTCAACCCTGGAGGCCAAATTTAAGGTCTCCACTGTTCATAAGCCCGACCCGTTGCCTCTACAGGAGATAGTCAGATTAAAATACTGCATAAACACAATGCTGCAACAAAAGGCAGGATGGACACTGGCCAGGTCTAAGTACACTTACTGGGAGGGGGGAGACAAAGGGTGCAAACTCCTGGTCTTCTGATTAAGGAAAAAACAGGCTGCCTCCCTTATCCATGAACTCAAGAATTCAGGGGATGTAGTGGTTACTGACCCTGAACAGATCAATGAATGCATGCAATAGTTCTACCAGTGGCTGTATCAGTCACATGTATCCCTAGACCAAGGCCTACTGGAGCACCAGCTGGAGGAATTCTGCTCTGCTTCCAATATCCCACAATTATCTGAAAATATGAGGAATTCCCTAGATAAGCCCTTCACAAAGACAGAGCTATTGGATGCCCTAAATCAACTTGCCAAAGGCAAATCACCCAGACCAGATGGCATGACCACAGAGCTGTACCAGCTCATGAGTACGGAAATTAGTGCTCCCCTTCTATCTGTTCTGCAAGAGGCTCATGTGACCGGCATCCTCCCTCCTACCATGTGTGAAGCTCTGATCACCCTCCTTCCTAAGAAATCAGATGACCCTCTAAATTGTGCCAATTACCACCCTGTCTCCCTCGTCTCTGTTGATAATAAAATTGCAGCCAAGATGCTTGCCACTCGGTTGATGGAGGCCATACCTTCTATTATACACCCATTTCAAGTTGGATTCACTAAAGGTAGGGCAGCAGCCGATATTATTAGATTGGTCTTCAATCTTAAGTGGCTTTGCAATGCACTCCCCCACCCCATGGCAGTGATGGTGGTAGATTTCTCTAAAGCTTTCAACTCTGTAGAGTGGCCCTACCTACATGAAGTACTCCGGCTCTATGGGTTTAGCCCATACTTTTGGCAATGGATTTAAGTGCTATACAATGCACCTCTTGCCAGAATCTTAACCAATAAGGATATTTTCCCTCCTTTTTTCTACAGCGGGGTACACAGTAAGGGTGCCCGTTGCCCCCTGTTATTCCTGGTGGCTCTGGACCCGCTTACAAGGAAGCTGCAGGCCACCAAAGAAATTAAGGGCATACAGGTAGGAAAACACGCATATCTGACTGCCTCATATGTGGATGACTTACTCCTAATGCTATCCCATCCAAAGGAATCTCTTCATAGTGTCCTTGAGACCTTGAGAGTGTTTGCCCACTTGTCTGGTTTGCAAATTAACCAGAAAAAAAAACAGGATCACCCTTCCCTTAACATGGCCTGTACTAAAGCATGCCTGCAAGTATTGGACTTAGCCTGGGCCCCATACAGCTTCTCCTATTTGGGCATTACTATCCGCTTTGACTGGAAGCTACTAGAGCATAGGAATTTTGGCCCCCTAATATCCCTTTTAACAGTAGAGGTGAACCGCTGGTACTGACTTAACATCTCCCTTCCAGGTAAGGTAGCCACGATCCGAATGCTCCTCCTACCTAGAGTAGCATACCTTCTCAACAACCTTCCCATTACCCTATCAGGTAAAGTTTTCTGTCCCCACACAAACTAATGTCATTCTTCCTCTAGGAGGGCAAGACACTGAGATGGAGCTGCAATAAAATGTGGCTCACTGGTCTAAGGGGGGGCAGGGAACTCCCTTGGCTGCGGAGTTACCATTGGCTCTACCTTTTGGCTCAGGCCACAAAAGTGGTTTGTCCCTTCTTCTTCTCCACCTATATTACAGGTACAGCTTGAATCTCAGCTTTTGTAGGGCACCCCCCCCATGCCTACTGCTAACAAATGACTCTGTACCTCTCTACAAGCTCACCCCGGTCATGGCTGAGACCAAGAAAGCATGGTTCAGACTCATGGCAGCATCCAACACTTTGAAGGAAGAGCGCTCTCTGCCATTCTGGTATCTGAGCCTATGGCAGAACCAACTCATAACAGTTGACAACAAACCAATTAACTGGCCAACATGGGAAAACAAGGGGATTTGAACTGTCCAGGATTTATATATGCCCAACTCTTCGACGCTCATGTCATACGAGCAGCTTAAAACTCGTTATTCTCTCCAGTCTAATGACTTCTGGAGATACCTGCAACTCCACAGTGTGGTATAATCCCTTAACTGGTTGCACCTCTCTGACCCCAAATGGCACTGGTTAGCCACCCTGCACTTAAAATCCTCCTCTTGGGGACTAGCAGGGCAATTCTACAGCACCTAGCATGAGGCACAACCTGACCACACGGAACCCTGCAGAGCTACATGGAGTTTAGACCTAAATCTTCCTATTACACCAGGGACATGGTCCCAATGCCTGCACCAGGCTCAGTCCACTTATAAATATGTTAAGAGTCAACTAATCCAACTCAAAATTCTCCTTAGGTGGTATAGCACTCCTGCTGCTCTTCACTCGTGGGGCATTCTCTCCCATGCAGAGTGCTGGAGATGCCGGGACACAGTCTGGCAAATATCTTGCACCTCTTGTGGCACTGTCTGTCCTTGATCCCCTTTTGGTCGGCTGTAGCAATGAACTGCTCTGGGGTATTGGGGCAACCTATCGATCTATCTGATCCACTGCTCTTGTTGGGTGACTCCGGCCCCCCTGGACCAGCTGGCACCACCACACAAGAATTGGATTTTAATAGCCCTCATGGAGGCTAAAAGGCTCTTCTACTTACTTGGAGGCAAGCCTCACCCCCCTCCATCTCCCTATGGCATTCTGCTTTAGCCAGACTTGCCACCTTTGAAAGGCTGACCTATACTAATAGAGGACAGCTCCCTTCGTACTATAGTAAATGGGAAGCTTACCTCAACTCCTTTCTCTGCAGGGCTCCACTTCCCCCCCGGACAACCCTCCCAACTAATGAGGTCAACTGACATGGAAGTCTCTCAGATAATTATGCCCTAAGGACCAAAATCAGGACCACTGCTGATCCACCCTGAACTGTCCTGTTTACTCACACCACTCTCTAGCTCTAACTCTCTTTCTTTACTCCACTGTCAACCTGTCTCTCTGGGGTATCGCTAAATGCTGTCAATTGAGTGATCCTAGATACTTAGATGTACTGACCATCAATATATAGTCCTTAATAGTCATTTCATGATATGGGCTTCTATAAATAGTCCATACCTGCATTTAAACCTGTTTCTATTAGAAACTAGAAGAATGCATGAATGTATGATGCCATGGACAGAAGTATATGTAACACCTTGAATTCTGGTAACTTATGTATAATCTGGTTTGATTACCCTAAGAATATTGTACGGTATCTCAAGTGTATGTACTTTCTTCTACTCATGGGGTAATGAATAAGTACAAATATTCTATGATAAAAAAGTGGAGTTACCAGCAATCCGACCTGATGACTGAGAAACTTAATGCTATTCAATAGTTGAAAAAAATGAAAAATGTTGAAAGTAAAGAGGCTAAGGATGGCAAAATTGTCACTCTAAACAAACATCAATATGAGTCTGCAAATTACCATCAATCAGATAAGGTAGAAAGCTGCAGAAGGCTCCAAAAAGACCCCACTCAGGGTCTTAACTCTTAGGCTGCTGACAGAATTAGAATGTATTGGAGTTCTGGACTGATATATCAGTCCATGGTTAAAACAAGAATATATATGTTTTTGGGAGGACTCAATAGGAAATATTACCACAAAAAGGACTCAATATTAAATATTACCACAGCAAAATCAGAAATGTTATATATGCAGGTTAAGTGTCCAACAGTACCAACTATCTCATCCACCATAAATTCACAAGGACCAGACCAACCTCTCAGGTAGATCAATAATTTCAAGAAATGGTTCCTTAACTGAGAAACTGTCCATCTTTGTAGATTATTTTTTAAAACAATTGATCCATTTTCAACAATCATATATATGTGATTCAATGGCTATTTTATCCAAGCTTGAAGAGATGATGTGGTCCTTGGAATTTATTTGGGTTTTTGTGGACATGGTCAGTCTCTGTACCAGCATTTACCATGATTTCAGCCTTTTGGCCTTTGAATATCATCTTATTTATTTTGGCCTTGGAATATTATCTTATTTAAGCTCCTGCAGCTCAGAATTTCCCAACAAAATTTAGCCTTGATGCTACTAGATTTATACTTACTAGTACATACTTCACTTTTGAAATTTCTTTTTAATAAAGTATTTTTCAACATAGAAGTGACAACACATATAAGCAATAATACAGCTGTTGTTAAGCAATATTGGGGAAATATATTAATTAAAGTCAGACATCATTAGTCTTCTATTTAAAAGACAAAGAACCTCTGTGCACAAACACTGAGGCAAGGGTTACCCCAAAGAGCATTTGGCTGGGAAGCCAAGTTTCAAGAAAATACAAAATCACACATGCCCACACAGTGCAAAGCATCATGGGCTGCACATGCAAATCACCACAGAATGTTATGCTGGTTCAACTTTAAGCAGAATTGCATGGTGCGAAGGCCCTCTCACACAGTTTGCAAGGGAATTGCTAACAGATGACATAGACATGTGTTTTGTCCTATAGGACTGGATCAGTATGCCTCATCTGTTTGACACCCATGGAATGAACCAGCTACCCTAAGATGATCTGTCTAAGTCAGGTTGTGGTGAACCCAATAAAAAAAAAAACTATTTAAAAGACAAAGAACCTCTGTGCAAACACTGAGGCAAGGGGTTACCCAAAGGACATCTGGCTGGGAAGCCAAGTTTCAAGAAAATACAAAATCACACATGCTCACACAGTGCAAAGCATCATGGGCTGCATATGCAAATCACCACAGAATGTTATGCTGGTTCAACTTTAAGCAACGTTGCATCAGTGCCGAAAGCCTCTCACACAGTTTGCAAAAGGGTGCCAGCATGACATGAGACACGTGTTCATCCTACCAGGACTCGTCAGTATGCCTCGTCTGTTTGACACCCCAGTGGAATGAACCAGCTACCATAAGATGATCTGTCAGGGTTATGTTGTGGTGAACCCGTTAAAATAAAAAAACTATTTAAAAGACAAAGAACCTCTGTGCACAAACACTGAGGCAAGGGTTACCCCAAAGGGCATTTGACTGGGAAGCCAAGTTCCAAGAAAATACAAAATCACACATGCCCACACAATGCAAAGCATCATGGGCTGCATATACAAATCACCACAGAATGTTTGCTGGTTCAACTTTATAGCAGCACTGTGCTCTGTATGCAGGGGGATCTCATTTGTATTTTTTAGTATATGCACCCGCACATGACGATTTAAATGGGCTTAAAATATATGATACTTGTTCATGCTTTCTTCTGGCATGTTAGTGTTGATGTTTAGCATTCTGTTAACCTTCTGAAAATGTAATTTAATTCGATTAAAAATCCTGCTGAGGCCTCTTAAGATGCAGAAAACAAAATGGATTATCTTATTCTATTTCTTATGTATTATTCATGTTATTTTTCTTCTTTTTATCCCGAGTGCTGTTTTTATTTACCTATAAAAATACAGTCTGGTTAGTGGTTTAGTTTAGTTTGGTGGTAACAGTACCGGCTCTCCATGCCAGTGTCTGTTCGGGAGGACTTGGGTTAAATAGATTAGTTATTAGAGATGACTGAGCATCTCTGGACAGTTTGGGCAGGTTGGTGATTATTTTGCTATTGGAGTTTTCACCTTGACTTATCCTCGAGTCACATGCAATGATGTTAATATATTAAAGGTGGCGTTTTGTGGCTGCCTGAGCCTGTCAGCATTCCTCACCTAGGGTGGCTGTTATGAAGAGCCGGGTGAGCATTCCCACCCTGAGGAGAGCAGTCCCAAAGATACCAATAATCTCTCCTGTGTGCCAACCTGCTTGACCCAGGTCCTTCCCCTCAAACCAGCCAGGGCATGGGATGAGGCAACCACCAAGCCAAATTAAACTACTAAACCAGACTATTATAAGAAAACAAAAAGAAAATTTGAATGAAAAAAGAAAGAAAATAACATAAATTAATACATGAACATGAAGAATAAGATGGTCCATTTTTGTTTACTTTCTGCATCTTAAGAGGCCTCGCAGGATTTTTAGTCAACATTCGGTTTGTGGGTTGTTGAAGGGAGTGCTAACATCTACACTGTGCATGTGGAGAAACAGTATGGCTGAACAGGTACTACGGTATTTAGCAGCCCCAGATACTAATTTATCATGTATGTGCATATGTACTACTAAACCTCAATGAGGGATCCGCCTCGCATATATATTGTGCTATATAAAAGGTATTGAAAGTGTTTAACATTGAAATTGTACTGTTTACTGCTTCCAAAAAATTCTGCCCTCATTTGATCTGCCAAAACCTGCGCGCCCAACCGGGCAAAGGCGTGCCTCCTCGGGCCGGCGCCATGACGGGACCCTCACGCCTCCTGCCACCCTGCTTGAACTCTCCCGGATCAACTCCCCATCTGAGCACCCCGAGTGGCGCTCAAATCCAAAAGGCGGTGCCTCCTTGGCCGCTGCTGATGGGACCCTACAGCTCCTGGCCGCCCTCCTGAACTTGCCTCTGGATCAACTCCCCTGTATTCACCGCTGTTTCGCACCGGGTGCTATGATTGGCTGCAGCCTTTGCCACGTGGCATCTGATTATCAACTAGCTAGCATGGCTCACCGATTGGTGCGCCTCTTTTGCATTCCGGTGCCCAGTTCAGCTGCTCATATTCTTCTGTTGTGATTTTTCTCCTCCCACCCCTCCCAGGCCTCCTTTAAATACATGTATGCCCGCCTCCTACTCAATCAATCAATCAATCAAATCTTTATTTATTCAGGCAATCATCATTGAGCAAGGCTCATTTACAAGATGGACCTGCATAAGGTCAAGGTCTGAGTTGGTGTACGCAATTACATCACATACTTATGAGACAGTTATACATACAGAAACAAGAAAATGTTATTTATAATATAATAATATAGAGAATTCACATGTTAAAGCTTGCAAGAGAAAGTTAAACTAACATCTACAATATGTACAATATATATATATCACAATGAGGGCTATGATAGTCACCACATAATGAGTACAAGGATGGTGAAGGAATATTGGTGCCATATACTGATGTGTGTCTGGCTGGAAGAAATATGCCATATGTGATTGGAATAAGGTTTGTGGGATGACTATTCTATCTCTAGCGTAGCAACTGCATTTCTGTGAAGAAGGCTGTATAGTGCTGCTTGAAGGATGTAAATGGAATGATAATGGACAGTTTTAGGATTTTTGTAGGGTGTTCCATGCTATGGCTAGAGAGTAGCTGATTGCTGCCCTCCCTATTTTGGTGTTGACTTTGGGCAATTTGGAGCAGGATGATATTTTGCTTCTAGGGCATAGGAGCTGGGAGTGGTCAGGTTGAAGCAGTCCAGGATATAGCTTGGGAGTTTTTTGATAAAGCTCTGTAGATCCATAGAGCTGCATTTCTGCTCCTCCTGAGATAAAGGAAACCCATCCAACTGAATCATCAGAGAGAACAATGGAGTATTATATGGTAGGTCTGTAATGAACCTTATTGCTCTATGATATAAGGTATCCAACTCTTTGAAGGTAGGAGTGGAGCAGTGACTATAGAGGAAGTCTGTGTGAGTCAATGACTGATAGAAAGATGGCCTGGACTAATCTCATCTTTGAATCTCTATTAAGGAAGGGTTTTAATCTGTAGAGGAGGCCAAGCCTTAGGCAAAGCTTTTAAGCAGTTGTTCTATGCTGAGTAAAGTCAAGTCTGTTGTCAATCCACACACCTAGGTATTTGAAATTTTCAGTATACCTCCAGATTTTCTCAAGTATAGTGCATATCTGGGGAGACTGATTGAAGAGGATGTTGGTGGACTTTTGGGTTGTGCTACATCATTGCTTTGGTTTTCTTTGTATTTAGCAGAAGCTTTTCTCGAGAAGTTGATATGTTGTAACAGGGAGAATCTGTTGTAGATTTCATGAGCAACTTTAGGGTGAAGGGTTGTTGATATACAGTACAGTGTCATCAGCAAAAGAGATGTACTGAGGACTTGGTAAGGGTTGAATCAATTTTATTTATATAAATGGCAAAAGGATAGGACCCAGAATAGAGCCTTGGGACTCCTCTTGACAGTGGTCTTAATGGGGAGAGGTCACCTTCAGCTTTTACCTGCTGTGATCTACGGAGAGGTAGCATCTGAACCACTTAAGGGAGGATGGATCTAGGCCACTGGAGAGTAGGGATGAGAGTAGCTGTTCATGGTCCACAGTGTCGAATGCTTTGCTCAGGTCCAGGAATACTGCACAGACATTGTTCTTTTTATCCAGTTCGGTTTGCCAATCATTGGTGACCTTGGCTAATGCAGTGATAGTGCTATGTTTGGCCCTGAATCCAGCTGGATTTAATAGATTAGCATTGTCCAGATATTCCCTTAACTGAATACTCACTATTTCTCCAGCATCTTGGATAAATACAGGTAGGTTGAAATGGGCCTGTAGTTATTAAGATCCATAGGGTCTCTGATTTTAGAAGTTGGGACCACTTGGCTGTCTTCCACAGCGTGGAATAGAGCTTGTGTTTAGAGAAAGGTTAAAGAGGTGAGTTAGGGGACTGCAAGCTACATGACACGCAATCTTTAGAAAGAATGGGTCCAGAAGATCTGCTCCTGCACTTTTGTTTGGTATCTAGGTGCCATAATAGATCCTCAACTTGTTTCAACAGTATAGGTTTGAAGCTAAAGGAGGAGTCAACTCTTTGTTCACCAGTATAGTGGGAGCTTAAATGATCTCTTAATAGGTTAGCTGGGAGGAGACAAAGGCAAGGCCAGCTGTTGTGAAGTGGTTGTTGAATGCATCCAGGATTTCCAATGTGCCAGTAATGGGCCATAGTTACTGTGTAAATGGTTGGAAGGGGTTGTTAACATCCTGCCCATCACTCCTTTGATGGTGCCCCAAAATCTAACAGTATCTATGGTAGGAGGAGTCGAGCTGGGCCAGGTAGTAGGCAGTCTTTGCATCCCTAACTTTCCTAGTGCATTTATTCCTGGCTTTCCTAAAGATCATCCAGTCCATGATATTCTTAGTTTTTCTTGCTACTTTCCAAAGTTTATCTCTCTCCAGCAGTGCAGCTTTTGAGGTCAGCTGAAACCAGCAACAGATTGTTTACTGTTCCTGCTCTCATTGGCTGTCCCAGAACCCTGCTGCTCCACTGACCTACTGAGCCAGTATAGCTTTTCTTCTGACTCAGCCTCATCTTCCGTGACCAATACACCCCAGTTTAACCAAGATGCTGCCTTACACTTCGCAGCACTTATTCTCCCCCCGCCACCTAATCCCGCATCCTCTCCTCTGAAATTAGATGATATCCCTCCCCCTATCTACAATCAGGGTAACTCCCCCTCTTCCATTACCATATCGTGGTCTCACTCACCCACTCGCCCCTGCGCCTCTCTCGTCCAGCTGCCTATGTACATTACTCTTATATGGCTGCTTAGCTTCTGGTCACCCTTGCTAATACCCAAAGCACTAGTCTCATCACATGCAACCACTCCCTGGATCAACAGCGCAAAGCTGCATTATATTATTATTACCCTCCTACTCTTATCAGCTGGTGACATAAACCCAAACCCTGGCCCAACTCAACCTGCTCCTGCAGCCAGCACTGAGTCACATCTCTCAGCTCTTCCAAATGGCCTTAAAATACTACATATCAATATACGTAGTCCCCTCCCTAAAGTGGACTTGCTACAGCCACTGGCGGCTACGCTCAACCATGATATAATAATAATTTCGAATCCTTCAATAAAAATCAGCAACTCATCTCTTACTCTCCCTGGCTTCACAATATCGAGACAGGACCGACTTGGGAGAGGAGGTAGGGTAGCTATCTATGTCTCCTCTTTCATCCATTTCACTTCTGTCTTTTCTAGTGCTCTACCAAAAAGCTTACAAGGCTCTGCTTTGCAAATCTCGCGCCCTTCTTCCAAACCTATCTTTGTTGTAGTAGGTGTCTACTGCTGTCCTGGCTCAACCCAATATTGCTACTGAACTCATAACCATTTTAGTTAGCCACCTTCTGCTGGTGAATTATATATTATGGGAGAGTTCAACATAAATTGGACTAACATACCCAGCAAAGTGCTAAATGCTATACATGCACTCAACCCAACCCAAATTATCCAAGATCCAACTAGGCTAAATCACAAGACAGGAAACCATTCCTCATCGACTGGGCCTCACAACTCACACCCATAGCTTCATTAATTCCGCATTTGCAGGATGCCTTCAGTGACCATTGCATGACTTTCCGTTGTGCGCAAAATTCACAAAGTCAAAGTCCCTATAAAACTCTACAAATCCGATCATACAAATCCCTGAACATTGACCCACTTCTTTATGATTTGACCAACACTAATTGAGCACCTATATCTGTTGCCAGTAACCTAGATGTCACAGCTAACTACTTCAGAGAACAATTCCTTGAAGTCTGGAATCAACATGCACCACTACGCCGGGTATGTGTCCGTGGAAACCACCTCCCCTGGATCTCCCCAGAACTCATTGCTTGTCTAAGGGCACGTGATACAGCCTGGAAGCTCCATAAAAGCACAAAGCTCCTTAAAGACTATGAGGCCTACGGGTCTCTCAGAAACAAATGCACAAAAGCCACTCATTTGGCCAAGGCTGATTACTTCAGCTCTACTTCTAACTCTAATAAAATAACCCATCCAAATTCTGGAAAGTAATCCACCACTTTTTCACCCCACAGGCTCCCTTCCTCCCCCTCCTCCAAATAAACAATACTGTCATTGCCAACCTCCCTAGCATTGCTGTTGCTTCAACCTCGCACTTTACTTCATGTGCTTCTACTCTGCTAGGCTCCTCCCAACTATTAAACAGTTATTCTCCGACCCATTAGAAGTCCTCCAGCCCCACCTCATAGCTTTTCTCCTTCTAAAATTCTGAGAACTGACATGCTGACGGCCTTGAAGCCCTAAACCTGAGCAAAGGTAGCTCTCTGATGGACTGGATCCAAAGTTACTAAACTTGTCTGCCTCTGCCATTGCTCCCCCACTCACTGCTCTTTCCAATCTCTCATTTCACTTGGCCAAAATTTCCGTCAGTGTAAACATGCTATTGTCCTCCTCTCGATAAGTGTGGTGACCTCCTCCCTGAGAACTACCACCTATATCTCTCCTCCTGACGTTAGCCAAACTACAAGAACATCTAGTCCTTGACTAACTATCCTCGTACCTCTCAGACAGAAATTTCTTCACCCAATATCAATCTGGGTTCCATAAACATCACTCTACTGCTACCTCACTGCTTTGAATCACTGATGCGATCCTGACAGGCATGGACTGCAGTCACATAACCTGCCATTTTATTGATCTAGCTAAAGCTTTTGACATGGTTTCCCACTCCTTCCTGCTCCACTCCATATCATCAGCTGGGCTGTCTGAACATGCCATTAAATGGTTCAGCACATACCTATATGACTGCTCACAGTCTGTAAAAATATCTGACTACATCTCCCCTCCTCTACCCATATACTCTGGAGTCCCCAAGGGTCCATACTAGGCCCAATTCTCTTCTCCATCTTTCTGAATGATCTTCCATCCATCTGTATCTCATCTTCTATACATATGTATGCTGATGATGCGGTTCTATTCTCCTCTGGGCCCTCACCCTTGATGTCGCTCCAGGCTCTACGTGATTTCAATAATGCCTAGAGCTGGTTTCAATCTCACCAACTCTTCCTAAATGCCAAGAAAACTGTGTCCATGACTTTTGGCACACATCAGAAGCTGTCAAGGCTCCCTTCTGCCCCTACCTTCACTACCCTCGACGGAGCAACTGTAATTGCTACCGAGACTTTCAGGTATCTGGGCATTTGGCTGGATGAACATCTCACCTTCTTGGCCCATGTAGATGCCATGATAAAAAAATTCATCCCAAAAACTCAGTGCCTTATATAGAAACCGCTCCTGCCTCCCGCCACAGGCAAGACACGAACTGATCCAAAAAATGATCCTCCCAGTTTTCGACTATTACGATGTTGTTTATTGCTCTGCTCCTGCCATCTCCTTAGCCAACCTGGATACTCTTTTCAACTCATTCTGTCTGTTTGCTCTGGATGCACCTCATCTTACCCACCGCTGCCACTTGTACCGAGCTTTAGCCTTCCCATCCCTAACAAATAGGTGACTGCATCATTGCGCAAATCTCATCTCTAAGTACTGGCTTGGCACAGTCCCTCCCTACCTAAATTCCCTAATCCCCCCACCCACTCTCTCTCAACTTCAAAGCCCATGACCACAGAACTTTGTCTGTTCCTGAGATCCACTGCTAGTGGACAGGCTGCACTACCCATCATCTCCCCAAATGTGGAATGCTCTTTCCACACATATCCAATCCTCTTCCTCGCCTGGCTCATTAAATCAAGCTCTTCATAATTTCTCTCTGTAAATTGCACCTGCCCCTAGCTCCCCCTTTCTTGTCCTCATCCTGTTTGATGCCCTGCTGACTCACTTCACTTGCACCTGTGCTATTCTTAGTCTGCATAGTGCAGGCCATTGGTTCTAGTGCTATTACATCACGCTCTCTCTGTGTCTCACCACAAACTCACTGCGACTGGTTTTCACTTCTCTACCCTTGTAATTATTTGCTTTTCATGCTAATGTGTAATTCAGTTGTCACCTATGTTTTTGTGTGATATTGTGTATTTTGTGTGTACTCATTGTTACTATGTAACTCCCATCACCCTCTCTCCCAGGTTGTGCCGGGAGACAAGCAACCTGTTGTTCAGCGTACCTTCCCTGGTGAAACTTTTCAATAAATAAATTAATTTGAGCACACAGTGGTGCATATTGTGACCCTACCTGTGGTCACCATTATGATTCTCCCAAGTAGTATACCAAAATGATCCTTGGCATGTAAAGGTTCTACACCCCTGCTCACAGTTTAAGTGGCTCCAATTTTATAGTAAAATGATCCTTGGTGTCTAGTGCTCCCCACCCAGGAATACTAAGCTGGGAGCTCATTTCTAGATGCATCCTGGGGAAGGGGAACTTGTACAAGTGGGTCTTAGGTAGCACAATAGTTCAAAATACATAACATACATGGAGCAGAGTGGTACACAACCACAAATTACATTGGGAATAATACTTGCAAGATGTGAAAACTTAAGTGACAAGCAAACAATCGACAATTGCATGCAAATACATGCATATACAGCACAGTCAGGAGCCACAAACCTAAGCTGGCGATCAAATACAGAGCAGTTTTATTTATTTATTTAGCTTTTGTTAACTGGGTAGGTACACTAGACAAGTTATATGCCTATTTTCAGGAACTTCCCGGGAGAGTACAACAGGTAATACAGATACATCAGAACATAACAGCAAGTAAAGCTAGTACATAGAGTAACAAAATGCATTGAGTCACAAAACGGTAAGGCATGGAGTGAACTGCTATGACAGAAATTGATAAAGTACATATAATCAACAATATATAGTCTAGAGCATACATAGTGCAGTCAGATGCCTAGGAGAGCAATTGGATCATGAAATGACCAAAAGATAATTAGCAGGTCCTCAGAACAGTTGGGCTCCAAGTACAATTAGGCTAGGGAGGCTTGCAGGACATTGTAGCGCTGAGGCCAACTTCAGATGCCTCACAGGGACTTCCGGAAGCACTGATGGGAGGAGGCGGAATGAACATGGTTGGGAAAGGAGTTCCAGAGCCTAGAGCACATGCAATAAAGTCCCTGTCCCCATAAGGGTTCGGGTGAGGGTACTTTTAGCATCCCAGGACCCTGGGACCTGAGGGGTGAGAGGAGGGGTCAGGAGGTGACAGAGCTGTGCCAGCCCAGAGGGAGGACGTTCTGATCACTTTGTTCACGAGGCATCCCAGCCCAAAGTTCCGGTGATTGGTCAGGGAAAGCCAACCTAGTTTATCATAAAGCTCACAATGGTGGGTGAGACGGGGGGCAGCCAGGGCAAAGCGACAGATGTTATTGTACATTGTGTGCCACTGAGTAAGAAGAGCTTTGGAGGTACAGGCAAATTGGTGGAGACCATAGCTAAGGGACGGAAGTAGTACACCTCTAGCAAGTGCCAGATGAGCAGCAGATGTCAGGTTATTTTTGGCCCTATAGGCCAGACCTAATTTACAGTTCACAGTTCTACAGACATTTAGGATATGACTCCCTAGGTCCTATTGGGGGTCAAGTGTCACCCCAAGGTATTTGATGGAGTTCACAGTTAGGAGGGAGCTCCATCTGCACCTTGATGCATAGGGGCTGGAGAGGCTTTTACTTCAACATTAGCTATAAACACTTGTGCATAATGCCTAGAGTGGAAGCATAGGTGCCACATTTTAGCTGTACCTAAACTGGAAACAAGTAATAGGAGAGCAAGAGGGAAAACTAGAGCAAGTGCAGGAGGGAGAGGTGAGACCACTGAAGTGGTTTGAAAGAATCCATGGGAGGGAGATTGGTGAATGGCTGGGGCAAGGGAGTTCCAGATTTTAGGGCAGCGGTGGCTGAACATGACTTTGCCGATGGTTGTGGAAACTGAAGGGACTGCTAGGGTTCGAATATTTCAGCTTCTGATGGTATGGCTATAACGGGGCAGTCGGAGAGATAGGAGGGTAGGGAAACAAACCAGATTTGCCCACAAAGCTGGCACAGTGGGCATGGTGTCTGTCCACAAGAAAAGAAAAGGAGAGAGATTTATATATAGAACAATGGTGAGTCCAAGAAGGATAGTCGAGAGTGTAATGGCAGAAATAGTTGAAAAGTGTGTCCAGTCTGGCAAGGGTAGTGAAGGGGGCTACGCTGTAGACCACATCACCATAGTCAGAGATTTGGAGGATCATTCTCTGGATAATAGCATAGTATGCTGGAGGTGGGATACAGTCACAGTTCCTGTAAAGTGCACCAAATTGTGGTGCAGCTTTTTGACTATAGCATCCACTTGTTCAGAAACATTTAGGTGCTGGTCTAGCCAGATACCAAGATAACTAAAGGTGGTGACATCTTCCACAGGGAAGCCATCCAGGGTATGGAAAGTAGGAAGGGGAAGGAGCCTAGAGAGTCTGGTGCCTTGTGCCAAAGGACATGGAGACAGCCTTCTTGGCATTGAGGAAAAGCTGATTTGTGTGTGGTCAGGGCTGAACTTGATCAAAGTCCAGTTGGAGTCTGTGGGCTAGCTGTGAAGAGGACCATGTCATCCATGTACAAGTGAATGGATGCAGACAAGCACATGGAGGAGGAGATCATTAAGGAAAATGGAGAAAAGTAGTGGGTTTAACACAGTTCCTTGTGGGACCCAAGTGTATACAGGCAGGGAGGAGAGAGGGGGTCACTGCTTTTGACTGCTTGGGACCTACCCCTGTGGTAGGAGTGGAACAGCTGATGGCTAAGTCAGAGAGGCCTGCAGCCTGGAGTTTGGCTAATAATTGGGTGGTAGACAGGGTTGAATGCTTTGGCTAATGATGAAGATAGCAGAAGTGAATAGGCTGTGATCCATACCATTATGGATGGATTTGGTGAGCCTGAGCAGGTGGTGGACTGATTTTTGGAAGTCAGACTTGTATTGGGGTGAAGAAGAGGAGTCCAAAAGGAGAGAGTTGTAACAAGATAATTTGTTCCTGTATTTTGGAGGGAGGAGAGAAGAGTCGGTAGCTGTTCGTGATCTGATGGGTCACCATCTTTTGAAGGAGGAGGAGTAACAGTAGTAGCCTTCCAGTCAGCAGGGATGGAGGAACACCAGAAAGAGAGGTTAGGGAGGTCATCCAATGGGGAGGAGATTGCAGAAGCAGTCAGATGGAGGAGCTTGCTATCCTAGCCATCTGGGCTCCTACCCTTGGAAGGATTAAGGTCGGGAAGTGTGTCGGTGATAAAGGATGGAGTTACTGGAGAGAAAAAAAACAATAGTGGGAATGAAGGAGATGACAATCATGCAGGCTGGCAGGGAGGTGAGGAAGGGGAGAGGGAGGAGAGAAGAGGAGAGATGAGGTATGGGTGATGAAAAGGAATTACATCTCTATGGTGATGAAGGAGAGGTTAGAGACAGGGGTGTCACTGACTCTGAGGACAGGCAAAGGAGTGGGAGGGGAGAAGAGATTATGGCAGCCTTTCAAAATTTAGACAGGTAACCAATGTTGGTGCTGAAGTTAGATGTAAAATTATCACCTTTGGCAAGCTTATTGCCATGGTACAGGTGCTGCAGAGATGATGATACCTCTGGAAGCCATGGTGATGGATTATGTTTATTTTTTGACCAGGCCAAATCATGCACTTGCAAGTAAGCTATGAGGTCAGCCATGATCTAGGGGAGGTGGTGTACCTTTTCTCATGTCCTGCTCTGGGGGGGCATGGAGTCCCATAAAGGGGAGGCAGTATAGCACAGTGGTTTAAGGCTCTGAGCTGCAAATCTGGTGACATCCAGCTGACCAGACCTGGGTTTGAATGCCACAGCTTCCACTTGCATACTGTGTGACTCTGAGCAAGTCACTTACCTTCCCTGTGCTCCCAGGTCAGCTTAGTGTGCTACTCCTGGTTAAACAACTAAAATATATATATATATATATATTTAGAGTAATTTTGTTTTGAAATATGTTAGCATGGAATCAGTGGAGCAGACCAATGAGATAGGGGACCAATCAGAGTGACTTAGGTCATGGTACAAGGGGGTGAGGTCCAGGGATTTGAAGGAAAATATAAGCAGTGTTTTGATGGGGGTGAGGGGGCTTTAGTTGAATGAGAGGCATCAGAGAGTTGTCATTATGGTGTCAGATCAGAAAAGAGGGAAGTCAAGAGTGGAATGCCACAGGGATCCATCCTGACTCTTGTTCTCTTCAATATGCTCATTAACAATGTTTGAGAATGAATCTGGGGCTGTGTCTCTTTGAAGATGACACCAAGCTCATGGGAGGGTAGATAGTGATGGGGAAGTAGGAAACTGCAGACTGACATGTAAAAGATTAGGAGGTGGCTCAAGGTTTGGCAGTTGAAATGCCAAAAAGTGCAAGGTGATTCACTTAGGGGACAAGAACCCCAGGACAGAGTACTGGATAGGAGGGGTAGAGCTGAGCACTACAGCTGAGAAAAGGGACCTAGTATTCGTCATTAGTGACTCCCTTAAACAATCAAGCTAGTACAGTGAGGCATCTAGTCAGGCAAATAGGATACTAGGATGTGCCAGAAGGGTTCTGATAGTAGAAGAAAAGAGGTTTACTACCTCTTTATTGATCATTGGTGATGCTGCACTGGGTATACTGTTCAGAGTTCTGAACTTCTGAAGACCTCACTTCAGGAAAGATAAGGACAAAGGGTGATCAGGATGATTCAGAGCTGACAGGACAGATCCTATGAGGATCTGCTCAAGGCACTGAACATGTCTTCACTGGAGACCAGACAAGAGAGGAATAATATGATAGAGACCTTCAAGTCCCTGTAAGGAATAAACAAGGTGAATGGAGAACTACTTAGCATGAGTAACAGTTCAAGGTTATGGGGGCACAAGTAGAGACTGTTGGGAGGGAGGTTAAAGAGGGATATTGGAAAGTTTTATTTTCCAGAAATGGTGGTGGAAATGTGGAATAGTTTGCCAACTGAGATGGCAGGCACCAAAACCATAAATGGTTTCAAGCATGGCTGTGACAAAGTGAAGGGTATAATGGTTACTCATGCTGATAGTAGTAGGGAGGGAAACAAGGGAGTGGATAGTTTATTTTTATTTATTTATTTAGCTTTTGTTGACCGGGTAAGTGCACTAGACAAATCCTGCCTATTTTCAGGCATGACCCGGGGGAAGGGGATACAGATGAATGCCAACTGACCTTGAACCAGATTAAGCTGTTGGTGGTATTTTTAGTGAATGAGGGAAATTTTGCCAGGACACCGGGGAAATTCCCCTACTCGGCTGTTCTGCTGCCAGTAGGGGGACTGGCCATTTTACAAGATGGCCACTCGAGGTGGTTCCAGGATGGAGAAGGACGTCGACAGAGTGGGAGAGACAGCCTCATCTCCTGCTCTTGTTATACTAGAGGCTGCAGCCGGTGTTACAGCTGAATTTAATTCAGATATTGAGCCCCATAAAGAAGAATCAAAATGGGAGCTTTCCGAGAAAAAAAAATATAATTCTTGAAGATACATTGTCTGCTGTGACATCTTCAGATATAAAGGAGGACAATCTGGGAGCTAACAAAAGGCTTTATTCAGATGGTGAACTTCTTTGTTTGCAACATCGCGGTTTGAACCCCGAAAATACGAGGTTTGTTTCTCCGAGCTTGATGTTTGAATCAACAATGGCAGGGGAAACAATGGAGCAGGAAAGTGGAGAGCAACATTGACCTAGGATGCCAGAGTGTGTGGAATCGACCAACGAAGAGAAGTTACGTGGAAATGGCACCACAATTCAAAACGGTACTGCATTCTTTATAAATTCATCAGGAACAGAGAATGTACATTTTAAAAACAACTCATTGGCTAAAATAAATGATACAGTGTTTGTCCAGGCTTCTGAAACTATGCACAGCGAGAGTTGGAGGGACAGTAGGATTTTACCTATGGAAAGCGGCTCTGGTTTAAGAGTGCGGGTAGAAGCGAGTGAAGAAAGTCGGCCTAATGATCTAAGCCTTGATGGTTTAAGCAACTGCGGTATTATGAAGGATTCGCACCATCAGGACTGCTGCTCTAATGCTGTTTGTAGTGAGCACCCTCAGCCTGTTGTGACTTTGATTAACCAAAACATTAAAAACTCTAATGTGGGAAACAGCTGTAAAAATAATATTGTTGGTAGTAATAACGTAGCAGCTCCTCTAGATAAAACATCAGGGTTTGTTTTTTAAAAAAATTTAAATCAGGGTGAATCCTTAGTCTCTCAAGATGTTATATACCAGTCAGCTGAGGGATGTCAAACTGGGGTTACTGAGTTTTTTCTTCTTCTGTTAAAAAAAGAGAAATTTCCCCTGTAATTTCAAAGGTTCTGGGCAAAAAATCTGATACCATAGCATTATTAAATGAAGAGTGTCAAGTTTCTTGGTCACCAGATAAAGCATTAAGTGGGGCTGGCTGGATTCAGACTGATACAGGAGTGTGGAAGCCTGATCCAACTTGGAACTCACAATTAACACTATCTCAACATTCCCCAGAATGGGCTCCTAAGGTTCAACAACAAGATAGGATTAATTCTGATATAGATAATAAATTAGAGTGTGTGGTTTTAAGCCCTTCTAGTAACCTTACTGATTTAATTAAAACCAATGTTTCCTCATCTAAGGATTCTCAGTGGAAGGCCTCCTTAGTAAAACCCACAGATGAAATTCAAGTACCCCCCCTTCACTGCAACCAAAAAAACCTTTAATGTCTGAACTTTTCTCAAATGCACAAAGAGAAGCTGCACCTAGGCGGAATGCTGTACGTCTAAGATATAAAGGTGGTTTGGAAGTAAGGCCTGATAGGCATTATGTGGGGAAGGTACTACTAAAAGATTCTTTACACTTTTCCCCTCAGGATGTTTATGCATTTATACACATTTCAGGAGAAGACAATTTTGATGTGAGTTTTAGATCTCAGCATGCCCTAGACCTTTTTGGACAAGATATGGACAAGTGAAATTTTCTCCTATTTGGGCCCCTTCATGGTTATACCATTGTCTAAGCCTCTGATTAAATTTGTAACTGTCATGTTTAGGAATGAAGGGGTTTGGGTGGAAGATATTACATTTTGGTTGAAGAAAAAGTGTGAGGTATTGAGTGAACCTGAGCCTATTTTAGACACTGAGAAGTTTTGGACAGGTGGATGGAAGTACAAAGTTAAGTTAAGGCAAAATGAAGCAGGGATAGAGCATATACCAAACTCCTTTTTGTTAGGAAAGGATAGAGGTGTTTGCTTTTATAGTGGGCAGCCTCGTGCTTGCTACAAGTGTGGTGCAAAAACGCATCTTTCCAGTGTATGTGACCAACCCAGATGTGATAATTGTGGGGAGGTGGGGCATTTAACAATGTTTTGTGGTAACCAACCATGCTGTGACTTATGCGAATCAAAGGGCCACGTATTTAAAGCTTGTCCTTGGGCAGCCCATAATACAACGAATTGTTCTGGTTCAGAGGTGTTTATTCAGAAAGCGCAGGAGGTTACTGCTCAATCTCTTCCCTTACAGGTGGATTCCCCCCCCTATTCTCAGTACTCAAACAATACATTCTGAAGGAAAAAAAACAGTGGAAGGTAAAAAAGAGGTTAAAAATTCTGGTTCTGATTCAGCTATAAATAAAAATAAGGCTTTATCTGAAAATAATGTAAAAATACATGATGGAGTTTCAAATAAGATGGAGGATAGAAAGGATAAAATGGGCCCCCCTAATATATTAAGTTTTCCTCCAGTGTGTTTTTCAGATGTAGGAACAGGTAAGGCAGATGATGCAAAGAGGTCAAATGAATCCTGTTTAGCCATACCACAGAGAAGATCTGCTAGAAATCTGCATCCAAGCCTCCCCTCCTCCCCAGCTATTCACTTGAGACTAGCAACACATATGCGGCTTTATTTTCCTCATGGGAGAATATGGAAGAGGGAAATGATTCTGATTCTCAAAATCTTCCCTATCTTCTAAATCTCAGGTAATAGACAATTACAAGGATAAGAAAAGAAAAGAGGAATAAATAAGGGTTTTGAACTTTTAAAGGGCAATGAAGTTGATTTGGGGATCTCTTGAAATGCTCATAGCATATTGAATAAAGTGAAGAGACAAGCCTTGTTTCAATTTATTCATGAATTCCCTTTTCAGTTTTTTATTTGCAGGAGACTTGGATGTTCTCACTAGAACAGTTGGTAGCATTTAAGAAAGAGTGGTTATGGGGCCCTTCCTTTTGGTCCTTCGGAGAGGATGCTGCAGATGGTGTAGGGATTTTATTTAACTCCTTTTCATTTCAGTTACATAATTTGATTGATCTAATACCTGGGAGGGTTTTAATTGTGGATGGGATGTGGTTAGGTCTATATTTTCGCTTTATCAACATTTATAATCCACAATCTAAATCAGGTAGAGTAAATTGCCTAAAGATGATTCAGCCTTTCTTATTTACAACAGTTAGAGTAATGTGGGGAGGAGATTTTAATTGTTCATTCTCGGCCCTCTCACAAAAAAATAGTTGTAAGAAAGTATATTGTGATTCAAATGCCTTGAGTAAAATTTTTAAAGAGGCAGGTTTAGTAAACTGTAATAACTCTTCAAACATAGGAAATAGTTTTTCATTTAAAAAAGGGAAAACCTTTTCTCTGATTGACGATATGTTTGTCTCTCCAAATATGCAAATGCAATCTTTCAAAATTTTCCCTTGTGAATTTTCTGATCATTTGTTTTTGCAAAGTATTTTCTTCTTTTCTGATAGGCTGGAAAAAAAGCAACTAAGATGAAAACTAAATAATTCCCTATTAGAACTGCCCTTTATTCAGGTAGGGGTTAGGTTTTTGTTGAAGGCTAGATTATCAGTAGCTTTTTGTATCCAGATTTAAGTGAATGGTGGTTAGATACAAAACAGATCTAAGAATTGGTTTAAAGCTAATGAAAGAAAATTAAAAATGATAATTTTTACATTACCTAAGTTTAAGACAGCAGCTACAAAGACTATTGACTGTAGCATATACAATAAGGTGTGATTATTCGGATCAAATTTCTTTGTTAAAAGAGAAAATGAAGGAATTTCAATATAGCAGAAGTAAAACCATGCAAGCTATATTAATTAATGGATTCAAAAAGTCACCTATAGGGGATCCATTTGAGATGTGCAAAGAATTCAGAGACTCAATGAGATTGGAAGAGTTAAAAAAAACTGATGGGAGTATAGCAAAAACTGTGGTGGATCTCAGGGAGGTAATTGTGGATCATTTTAGCTCATTAAATTCCCAGGCAATCATTACTAAAAAATAAATAGTGGGCTATTTAAATAAGATGTCTGTATCATCTGAAAAAATTAAAAAATCAGAAGAATGGGAACCCATTTCTCTTGTAGAAATTCTGGAGACCATCAGGTCTTTGAAACTGAATATTTCTCCAGGTTTGGATGGCCTTACAAATAATTTGTATAAATCCTTTCCTGAAGAATTTAGCAAATGTTTAGGTCTTTTGTTTCAATCCTTTCTAGATAAAAATATTATTTACCCTGCATTTACAGAAGGATTACTGACTCACATTTTTAAATCTGGTGATAAGAAAAATATTGCTAATTGGAGGCCAATCACATTATTAAATTCAGATTATAAAATGTTTGCTAAAATTTTGAATAATCAGCTTAAAAAATATGCAGGAGAAGTAATATCGCTCTATCAATATTGTGGTTTGCCTAATAGAAGGATACAGTCTGCACTTATGTTAATTCGAGATATAATTGATCATCTCTCAGAGTTGGGTTTAACAAGTTGTTTGGTTGCTGCAGACTTAGACAAGGCCTTTGATAGAGTGCATTTACCATTTCTTTTTATGACTCTGAGACATTATGGGGTGCATAACAAACTGGTGAACCTTATTGAAAAACTATATAATAAAGGGTTAGTATTTCCTTTTGTGAAGGGCTGTAAGGCGGAAGGGTTTCATTTAACCACGGGAGTGTGGCAGGGTGCCCTCTCAGTCCCCTTTATATACTTTTGCGATAGATCCCTTTTTGCAATCAGTATTGGCTTCTCAAAAATGGAAGGGTATTTCCTTTATAGAAGGTAGTTACTCTCAGTTAAACATTCAGGCTTATGCAGATGATTTAGTAATTTATCTAGAGGATAGTAATTCCATTTCACACTTCATGGTAGCTTTTGAAGATTTTGCCAAGGTCTGTAATGTGAAACTGAATATAAATAAAACTAAGGGGCTAATAATAGGGGCAAGTGGGATGAAGGAATCTTGGTTGGAAGGAATCCACTTTTCTAGAAACCCACTTAGAATCTTGGGGATTAACTTTGGTCCTCAGAATTTGCCTAGAGATAATTGGGAAAGGGTAATTGGAAATATTGAAAGAAAAGTGAATAGGTGGAAGCAGTGGAGGTTACCTAAATTAAAAAGAGTTCAAATAATTAAACAATTTCTTCTTCCAATCATGCAATTTGTGGCAATGATTTTCCCTTTACCGGTAGAATTTGAAACCAAGATGTATAGCTTATTTTTCCAGATGCTTTGGGGCAATCGTCTAAACCCTGTTAAAAGGGGTTTTACATACTTAAGGAAGAACCAGGGAGGGTTAGGTATGATAGATCCAGTGGTATATGCTCACATCTTTTTCATATCAAACTCAATCAAGGAAGGATTGAAAGCGGAATTAAGGGCTGAGGCTTCATTGAATTCAAAAATAATGAATAAATATTATAAGAATTGGAATACTTTAGCTCCTAAACTTAACAGACATTTGCATATTCCTGAGCATTTTAGGCCTGTGGCTCAAAAATTATACAAATGGGAATAGCAGAAGCAGACTATATTATCCTATAATACGAGGGGTTTGTATCACTATTTAATGTTAAAAATTTATCCACAAGAGCAGGGTTTCAAAAATTGCCCTTTAGCTCTAAATCCAATGATTCTGGCACAATTAAACAACCCAAGGATGCCAAAAAATCAATGGGAAGTACAGTGGTTAATATTTTATGGAAGATTAAATATTAGAGGAAACGCAAAATATAAAGCCTTACAGGAGAGGTTGTGTCCCTACCTTGAATGTATTAATAGGGAAGAATCTATGGAGCATTTTCTTTTAGATTGTTCCTATGCCTCAGGATTATGGGATTACCTTGCGAAGTTATGGGGATTTAAGTGGATGCTTAAGATGACATATGAATTTCTAATTTTAGGATTGAGTCCATTAGTTTCATTAGGATTTCATGATGGGACTTTAACTTTATTTTTAGGATGTCTAAGATATTATTTGTGGCAAGCTAGAATACAGTGGGTTTTATATCAAAAGAAAATGTCATATGCTTGCATCAGTATTTTAATAGTTAAGGAATTGGAGAAAATCTATGCTTTAGATGCTTTAAGAGTTTCTCCAGGGACTTTGCGAAAATTATGGAAAGATTTTTTTCACTTTATTAAGTATAAATAAAAAGAGTAGAATTAACATCTGAAATCCGATTAAGATCTTGATAAAGTGATTGTGTAGGTCTAAATGGAAGATATATCTGTTTATTTATGTATGTTAATGGATTATGTTTATTTGATTATGTATGTATAATTATGTTCTGTGACCAAGTGTTGTTGTTTATATTTGTTTTGCTAATAAAAAACACCCCTACTCTTTTCGATAAGTGCCATGGGATCTTTAACATCCACCTGAACTACCACCAATCCAGGTAGATGGGACCTCGGTTTAACGTCTCATCCGAAAGACGGCACCTCAGAAGTGCAGCACCCTTCTCATGCTGCACTACAGTGTCAGTACTGGGATATTAACCCAAGTGCCAGATGTGGGAACTGAACCCACAGCCCTCTGATCTCCTGGCCTCAGAGGCGAGTGTGCTGCCTACTGAGCCACTGACACTGCTATAGTGAAGGCTATTACCCTGCATGGAGAGTAGGTTCTGAGGATTAATATGGGAAATGGGGCAGACAGGATGTACCATTTTTATATTGATTGCGCACAGTGCAAATAACATATTGCAGACTGCTGGTGACAGTAGTTTGGAATATTTGCACCAACTACTGACAATTTCGCCACTGCAATCAGGGGCCACCTCATCATTGCAGCATCAGCCATCTGCTGCAGTGAGGGAGCGACCCATCATTGCAGAGTGAGATGTAAAAACCCTGATATTGTTTGTGAACAGGGCAGCAGGTTTCCACCCTGTTCACAAACAATATAACCCCCCCACCGTGTTTATGAGCCAATGGGGTCCCCAAACCCCGTCGGCCTTGGTGCCCCATTGTTTCTGGTGCCGATGGGGGAGCCCACTCTCCGTCGGCGTTCTGTAACACCCACCACGCTTTTATTCCTGTTGATGGGGTGCCCAATCTCTGTTGGCTACTGCTGCCCTCCCCAAAAGAAAGCCATTGATGGCACACTGGGTGCCCATCCCAGCGTGCCACATGCCCCTGTAAAGGGAAAAACGGTCCCGTGAAGTATTTTTTTTTTTTTTACCTGCAAAAAAGGAAACGGTTTCTTGTAGTGTCCCTGGCCTCCACCTGCAACCCGCACCAACCCATTGCGCACCCTGCCTCCCCACACCCCCCTGTCACCCCATACTTACCTCCGGAACTTGGTGCGAAGATCTTCGGTGGACCAGGAACACGTCTGCACTCTTCAAAGCCGACCGTGAACTGAGGAAATGCCAGTAAGCTGTATAACGTAATAAATAGTGTTTTTCAACTTTAGTACTTGTCTCAGGCATTTTGGGACTTTTTCACCAAATTTTCAACATAGGGGTTTTGGGACCCTCCTCATGAATTCTGAACTGTGATTGCATTAATCGGCTCCGAAGGTGATTTTGCGGTCACTGCGCCGAATCACCTTCGGGGCCGACACAAGACGACAGTGCCAGTGTTCATGAGGTGGATCTCAAAAGTCTATGTTGCAAATTTCAGGAAATATCCAAAAAATGACTGTTTTACGAGTGTGCGCTGCGCAGTTGCTACCCATGCTCGTAACTTCGTGAATTTGCAATATTTTCATGCCAGATTTTCAACACTGGCATTTTTTGACACCTCCTTGTGAACAGTACAGCTGTCATTGTTCACATCCTGGCGGAAATGTGTTTTCGCACTTCTGGCGCAGAATAGAGCAGTCGCTGTGGGAAATCAGTGTTCAGGACAGATTAAGAAAATGACAGTGACACTGTTCATGAGTAGAGGTCCTGAAATGGCTGTGTTTGAAAATCTGCTAATGATACTCAATAAAATGACTGTGTTACGAGCGTGTGTTGCGCAGTTTGCACGCACGCTCGTAACTTCATGAATTTATATTTTCACTCCAGATTTTCAACATTGCCATTTTCCCACACCTACTTATGAACAGTGCATCCGTCATTTTTCCCATCCTGGACAAAATGTGTTTTCACACTTCTGGCGCAGAGTAGAGCAGTCGCTGTGGAAAATCACTGTCTGGGACAGATTAAGAAAATGACAATGATACTGTTCATGAGCAGAGGTCCTAAAATGCCTATGTTGAAAATTTGGTGATGATAGCCCAGCAAATGACTGTATTACAAGTGTGCATTGCACACTTTCCACACACCCTTGTAACTTCGCAGATTTGTATAATTGTCATGCCGGATTTTCAACAGTGGCATTTTTTCACACCTCCTTATGAGCAGTACAGCTGTCATTTTTCACATCCTGACTGAAATGTGGTTTCACAGTTGATGCACACAATAAAGCGGTCACTGTGGTAAATCAGTGTTAGGGACAGATTAAGAAAATGACAGTGGCACTGTTCATGAGCAGAGGTCCTAAAAGCCCTATGTTGAAAATTTGGTGACGAAACTCCATAACATGACTGTGTTACAAGCGTGCATTGAACTGTTTCATGCACCCTTGTAACTTTGCACATTTGTAATATTTTCACAGCATATTTTCAACAGTGGCACTTTTTTACACCTCCTTATGAAGAGTACAGCTGTCATTGTTCACATCCGGTCTAAATATGTTTTTGCACTCTTGCCAGAGAATATCATGGTCGCTGTGGGAAATCAGTGTTTGGGACAGATTAAGATCGAACAAGTGGGGGGGAGTGACCGAGCTAAATTCAGCTCTGTTGGGACTGCTGCGGATTTGTTTGTGGGCAGAAAAAGGCTCCAGCGCAAGAACCCAGTACAAAAGGGCAGCCTGCAGCACTGGGAGAAACAGAACGAGAGAGCGAGTGAGGGAGGGTGAATAAGTGAACTCACCGGAGCACTGTCAGGACTGCTGTGGATTTCTTTGTGGGCAGAAAAAGGTGTCAAAGCAGGCAGGGGCCAAGTAGAAAAGGCCAGCCTGCAGTGGTGGGAGAAACAGTATGAGTGAGTGAGATGGGGGACTGAGTGAACTCGACAGATCTCTAGCAGGACTGCTGCGGATTTCATTGTGGGCAGAAAAAGGCGCCAATGCAGGCAGGAGCACTGTACAAAAGGGCTGCTTGCAGTGCCAGGACAAACAGAATGAGCGAGTGACAGAGGGAGACTGAGTGACCTCAACGTAGCTCTGTCAGGACAGCTGAAGATTTCTTTGTGGACAGACAAAGGTGACAACGCAGCCAGGAGCCCCGTACACAAGCGCAGCCTGCAGCACCAAGAGAAACAGAATGAGTGAGTGACAGAGCGGAAGTGAGCGAGCTCTATGATGACCACTGCACATTTCTTTGTGGGCATGAAAAGCCGGCAACACAGGCAGGAGCCCAGTACAAAAGGGCAGCCTGCAGCGCTGGCAGAAACGGAATAAGCAAGTGAGAGATGGGGAATGAGAGCAAGCTGAATGGAGCTGTGTTGGGACTGCTGCAGATTTCTTTGTGGGCAGAAAAAAGCAGCAATGTAGGCAGGAGCCCAGTACAAAAGGCCAGCCTGCAATGCAGGCAGAAATGGAATTGGTGAGTTAGAGAGGGGGAGTGAGCAAGCTCAACGGACCTGTGTCAGGACTGCTGCAGATCTATTTGTGGGCAGAATAAGCCAATGCAGGCAGAAACCCTGTACAAAACGATAGCCTGCAGCCGTGGCAGAAACAGAATGAGTCAGTGAGAGAGGGGGGAGTGAGTGAGCTCAACAGAACTCTATCGTGACTGCTGTGGATTCCTTTGTGGGCAGAACCTGTACACCTTATATGCATTAGAGCAACCCCCAGTTGTATGAGCACCTGGTTGCAATTAGTAATCCTGTGCAAAAAAAAAAAATTGTGCCACATTAACAGGTTAGCACTGCACAGAAGAATGCTTTTTAAAATAGCATCAGCCATGCTTATCACAATGCAGTGCTAGTTCTGTTACAGTGGTATGTGGGCCCCCATTTTCAGATTAGTGTTGTGCACTCCTAAGTGATGCACCTGAGATAGCGCACAGCCACAGAAGGTGGTGGTAAATGGCACTCCCTCCAGTGAGGAGAGAGTGACCAGTAGGGTGCCGGAGGGCTCAGTAATGGGACACATCCTCTTCAGTGTCTTTATAAGTGGCATAACAGAAAAACTGGAAGGGGAGATATGCCTTTTTGTAGATGACACCACAATCTGTAATAGCGTTGATAGGTGCAGTTGGAGAGAATGAGTGGGGACATTAGAAAACTTAAAGAGTGCTATGGGACATGGCAGTTCGGGTTCAAAGCCAAAAAGTGCAACATCAAGCATCTAGGTACTAGAAGCCTAGAGGCTGAGTATAAAATGTAGAGGGAGGTACTTATGGTCACTAAGGAAACCTTTTATACAGCACTGTGCTCTGTATGCAGGAGAGGATTACTCATTTACATGGCCGTAGTAGTATATATGCACATGCACATGATCAGGGTAGCATCAAGTGATGCTGAATATGACACCGATCCAACCATGCTGTTCCCACAGTGTAATGTTTAGCTCTGCACACTAACCTTCTGAAAATGAGGCCCCAATTGACTAAAAATCCTGGCCGATGCCTCCTAAGATGCAGAAGGTAAACATAAAAGGTTTATCTTATCTATCTCTTTATGTATTGTTTTATCGTATTTTGCTTGCAAAACCTTTATCCGATTTCAAAACATTGTGATGTGACTTAAAATGTTTATAACAGACTAGTTAAAATACAGTTTGTTTTCTTCTTTTACCTATATGCTGTCTTTATTTACTTATAAAAACACAATCTGGTGTGCTGGCCTAGCAGCTTGGTGGTGATTGCACTGCCTCCCATGCCAGTGGCCCAGTTTTGGGGGTGGATCTGAGTTGCACAGGGGTTAGCTGGGGGGGAGATATGATTGAGCATTTCGGGAAATGCTCTCCTCTCAGTGAGGGGAAGTCTGACCACCCCGCTCTTCAACATCCACCTAGCTGAGGAGGGCTGGCAGGGCAGTGGAGTTGCATAAGGGGGAGGGCTCAGGCAGGCATAAAGGAAGCATGTGTCTTTATATGCAATTGCATCATTCCATGCTTGGCTGCCCAGGGGATGAAACTAAAGGTAGAAACCCCCTAATGGCAAAATGATCCAACAACCTGCAGCAGATTTTGCACTGCTAAACGGACTCTGCTCATATATGTGTCTCCTTGTCAATGGACCTCCCCCTCCTGGCCCCAACACAGGGGATGTGAGTGGGGGGGATCTCAGAGCAAATATGTCCTGTGGACGGTAAGTGATTGGGTTGGAGATGTCAGTGGGCAAAAGGGTAGCAGGGTGACTAAGGAGATAAAAATCTCTATGGGAAAAAAAAAGAAATAAAACAGAGTTTGAGAAGCTCAAACCCCAAAACAGACTGTGCATGCCTCCAGTGAGGATTCACAGTAAAGTTATTTTTATGTTTTTTTTTTTTTATTTATTTAGTTGTTTAACCAGGTATAGCACACTAAGCTGAAATCTTTTTTACAGGAGCGACCTGGGAGCACAAGGAGGTTAAGTGACTTGCTCAGGGTCACACAGTATGCAAGTGGAAGCTGTAGGATTCAAATCCAGGTCTGTTCTGCTGGATGTCACCAAATTTAGTAAAACAATGCAAATTATATGCATATGCCAGCTAAACTCCTGATGAAAATTGAATACTGAGGGATTGCAGCAAAAATATATAATTTAAAATAACAACTTTAAACATAGTCCATAGAGTACAAACTAGCAATGATTTTGGCTTACACTTCCACAGCTCCTGAAGTGCTTCCCAAGCATTCAACTCAGATAAGTTGCTGGACTTACAAGTAATTAATTACACATAAACAAATCAACACTTTAACTTGGAAAAATGCATGCAGCTCCCTATGTATACAGGTATGTTAGGAATATCCTGTATTAGCTTCCTATACAAATGTGTTGTCTGATAGTAAATGAAGGCAGCACTTATTTAAAAGAATAAACTACAGCATTTGAATTAGTTTTAAAAGTTTCTTGTCACATCACAATGGTCTGATATTTGACTAAAGGTGTGCAAGCAAAACAAAAGGAAAAACCCCATAAAGAAATAGAATAAGAGATAGCCCTGTTTTGTTTACCTCAGCTCTGCAGTTTCAGACATCCTCTCATCAAGCTAGCAGCTAACTGAATGCAGCAGGCAATGAGTTCAACTCTAGGACATTCATAGGGGAAGGGCAGAGGGATGGGTAGTTTCAGAACATAGTCCATTTCAGTATATAGTTTATTTGTTTCAGTATATAGAGTATGTGAATTTTTCAGTCTACAGTGTATGTGTTTCAATACATAGTGTATGTGTTTCAATACATAGTGTATGTGTTTCACCATGTAGTGTATTTGTTTCAGTATATAGTGTATGCAGATTTTTCAGTGCATAGTGTATTTATTTCAACAGATAGTGTATGTATTTCAATATAAAGTGAAGATGTTTCAATATATAGTGTATTTGTTTCAGTATATAGTATATGTGCTTTTTTCAGTGTGTAGTATATGCATTTCAATAGATAGTGTATGTATTTCAATATACAGTGTATTTGTTTCAATATATAGTGTATGCAGATTTTTCAGTGCATAGTGTATTTATTTCAATAGTGTATGTATTTCAATATAAAGTGTAGATGTTTCAATATATAGTGTATTTGTTTCAGTATATAGTGTATATGCTTTTTTCAGTGTGTAGTGTATGTATTTCAATATATAGTGTATTTGTTTCAGTATATAGTGTATGCAGTTTTTTCTCAATATATAGTGTATGTGTTACAATCTATAGAGTATTTGTTTCAGTAGATAGTTTATGTGGATGTTTCAGTCTGTAGTGTATGTATCTCAATAGGTAGTGTATATGTTTCAGTACATAGTATATTTGTTTCAGTATATAGTGTATGTGGATTTTCAGTACTCAGTATGTGGATTTCAGTAGATAGTGTATGTATTTCAATATGCAATGTAAGCATTTCACTATATAGTGTATGTGTTTCACTATATAATATATGTATTTCAGTATACAGTATATGTATTTCACTATACGATGTATATATTTCAGTAGATACTGTATGTGGTTCACTACATTGTGTATGTATCTCACTATATAATTTATATATTTCACTATATGATATATGTATTTCACCATATAGTGTGTGTTTTACTATACAGCCAGAGATTCTGAATTATGTCCCTAACGGCTTGCCATACATCTCGCTACAATCCAGATTGTCAGTACTTAACAAATATTTTTTTTAAAAATACGACCCTCTTGATAATCCAAATCAACCCAGTAGATATGTTTTGTGTTCCTATATTTAAAAATAAGCTGTTGTGGAATATGAGTAATGCAGTCTAGGGTGTGTGCCATGCTGCAATAATGTCACTTCTTGGGTGTTGTACTCAACTCACCCTGCGTGCTCCTGGCCAACCCCTCGAGTTGTGATGTTATCATGGCATGACACACACCCTGAAGCACATTATTTCTTTACTATATTTGATAGAGTAGTGCGGCATCACAATTTTCAGTTGCAAAAAGTGCACCCCTCACCCCCTAAACCCACTATCCCACCATAACCCCCCCACACACACACCACACCACACCACTATCACAAATTCCGTGCTTTGGATTGTACACCCCATTGATTTGGTGTTTACATAAACTTTCTGCTATTGTGCAAAAGTCTGGGCAATGTAAGATTGCAGACTGTACAGTTCCATGTCCAGACAAATTGTGATGTGGAACTGGTCACTCCAATGAACTTCTATTGAAGTGTATGGTGCTGTACTGCAATTTGTCTTGAGATGAAACTGCAGCTTCTGCCATGTGATGAAAGCATGGAGTTTTACTCATTAAGTTTTGTTCGCACTTATTTTTATAGCTGTGAAGTCTGTGAGTATGAAACATGAGGGGTAGGGGGGACTTTTTTGTGTTTATAAGCATTAGTTGAGGACAGCTTTCCTTTAAACATATTAAATAAAACTTGTATTTATGATAAATAATAGTAGTATAAACTGTAACACCATTGTAAATTATAAGCAAACATAGTGTCAATCAAAAATCAAATTCAATTTCAATCAAATTCACTAAAAATACCACCAACAGCTTAATCTGGTTCAAGGTCAGTTGGCATTCATCTGTATCCCCCTCCCCCGCGGGTCGTGCCTGAAAATAGGCAGGATTTGTCTAGTGCACTTACCCGGTCAACAAAAGCTAAATAAATAAATAAAATAAAAGATATAGTCCTTATTATATGGAAGGATGCATCGGCTTGGTGGATTGATACGGGGGACCATTATAACCTGCTTCCTGATGGTAGAGGTGCAGTGGAAGCTGCCTCAGGAGCCTGTCTTGTTGGAGAAGGAGGAGGAGTTCTTATACCAGCCTAATGATGGAGTAGCTGGATAGCCAGTCCTGAACTGTCCAACACCTGGCTACACGTGTGTCATTCTTGTCATCATAACCTCAATACGACATTGTGAGGCTTTCTCTATTTGCTTTTGTTGTTTCATTAATAGTATGTTTTGATCTTGAATTTTTCACTTCTGTAGTCGCTGTTCCAGCGTTTTAAAGCCTCACAACATGGTATTGGATGTATATAGCAGGTGTGATGGTGCAACTCTACGGTTATCTATAAGAGAAACAGAAAGGACATGATATGGTGTTGGTGCCATTTACACTTGAAGACAATGTTTGTCTGACTTTTACTATAATTCTTTTACAATATATCTAAGACCTGTACATGTTAGTCCCCAGGGGATGACCATCATTTCAATTTATATTGTTGAATTAATGAACATACAGGGTGCTGTGAGGTTACTCGACCTGTTACTTTGTGCCTCACAAAGGACCCAGGGTGTGTTGATTAATAAGTAACAGCCACACACCTAATCATGAGTAGTAGCTTGTAGTTGTATGCAAGACAATAGAGTTTTGACAGTGAAGCACTGCCCTGTGGTTATTCACTGAGGTCATCATGACTACCAGAGTGATGTATGTAGACAGGTTGTATATGTTATTTGTTGCCATGACAAATCAACAGTGTTCTTATTCAAAATTGTCCCCCATCGTTGTCTTTCTAGTTATTTTTACGGCAGTCTGGATAGAGGTACAGCAGTTCAGTAGTAGTATAGGCAGTGTTATAAAAAACATAAAAGCAAACAGAAATGATTATATTTGTTGCCAATATGTTTTTAATAGCACCCACACTTCAGTTTCAGTTGTAGGTGATACTGGTTACTTGACTTTAAACATCATTCTATGTCTAAAGGTTCATGGGTGACATACAGTTTAAAAACAGCTGTGTACAGTTACAGTTTGTAATGTACAAGGAGCCCTTATTACCCACCAAAATCAAAACGGTTTACAGTGTTGCAATGATGTTGTGACGTCGAGAGGTTGTTAACCCCTCTTGACTATGTCACAATGGTACTGTACTAACTGGAGTGGATGTGCACATGTGCGGGCTTTAAACTGGTGGCTCACAACAATTGCCTGCAACATTGAGAGCTGCCCCTGAGGGAATGTGATGCTATGGTGAAACAAGAAAAAGTAAGGATTAGCTTTGATTAAACTGGTACTCATCTGAGTTTAGCACAGTTTTACAACAAACTATAACAATAAAATGACTAGGTAAATAACCGCACTGAAATAAGCTCTCGGGGTTGACAGGACAACAATAAACCTCTTGAGCTACACTCTTGAGGTTTACTATATTGCCCTGGCAACCACTCGAGGTGATTATGGTGCAGTTATTACCTGAAACCTAGTCATTATCCTCTATATACTGTATAGTAGAACATTATTCTGTGTAGAATTCCATGCTTTTAAAATGCTGTTGTGCCTGAGCTCAGAGGTAATGGAATGTGGTTCTACCCTTCTGTAGTTCAGCATCATTCTGGAGACTCTATGGACTGTACAAGTGAGTTTCTTCATGACAACAAAATAACTGCTGTGTGTACATTTCTTATTATACTGTATCCTACGGTGAATACAGGATGAGCAACTTTATTCATAATCAAAGTGTTTTGCTACCTTGGGGTTCTGATCATTATGAATCTCTTGAGCTTTGCTCTCAGGGTCAGTGGGAATCAGAACACCTCTGTGGCTGAACACACTGGTTGTGCATAGTTGTCCATGCATTATTCTGTATGTTGCTGCCTTACTATTAAAACTGAATTCTAATAAAAAAAAAAAGATATTTACTTACAGTGTGACTGATGCCACAGTGCAAGTGTTGGACACCTCTTTGAAGGCCCAGCAGGTGGCTGTGTGGCAAGTGTTGTATCCACTGGTTGTTCTTCAAGTTCTTCTTTGATCTCCATGGGTATACTCATGGAGATATTGGCTTCAAGAACAGTGGTTGCATAGTCATCATCTGGAAGACATAAACACTGATGTATTCAGCAGTAAGTTATTTACCTACTCAACAATGCTTGTCTGTTTAAAAAGAACATAAACAACTTTTATGACAATGAAATAATCCAAAACCCAGCTGCACAGAGGTAAAGGAAAGGCTGTTGTTTACAATGATGCCAAAACTGCATTTATATAATAAACATAAATTAGTGTTGCTCAGATAGCATACTAGAAACTAGGATACCAATAGATACCTCCCATTTGGTCAGATAGTTGCTGTGGTAGGATAGTAGTGCTATCTGACCATGGATCCTACCAGCTAGGATCCAGTGCATGAATCCTATAAATGTTGTGGATCCTGTGGATCCTAATAACAGATCCAGCTCTGATTCTATATGACCTAGGATTTCTGAATCTGACCTAGGATCCCTGGATCCCAACTAGGATTCATCTCTATCTGATCCTGGATCCTATCTGTCTGAACTAGGATCCCTGGATCTGACCTAGGATCCCTGGATCTGACCTAGAATCCATCGCTATCTGACCCTGGATCCTAACTATCTCTACTAGGATCCCTGGATCTGACCTAGGATCACTGTAGTGCAGCATGAGAGGGGCGCTGCACTTCTGAGGTGCCGTTTTTCAGATGAGTTGTTAAACCGAGGTCCCATCTGCCTAGATTGGTGGTAGTTCAGGTAGATGTTAAAGATCCCATGGCACTTATTGAAAAGAGTAGGGGAATTTCCACGGTGTCCTGGCCAAATTTTCCTCATTCATTAAAATAATACCACCAACAGCTTAATCTGGTTCAAGGTCAGTTGGCATTCATCTGTATCCCCCTCCCCCGGGTAGTGCCTGAAAATAGGCAGGATTTGTCTAGTGCACTTACCCAGTCAACAAAAACTAAATAAAAATAAAAAATAAATAAATAAATAAAAATAACTGGGATCCATTGCTATCTGACCCTGGATCCTGCAACTATCTTTGGTAGGATTTCTGGTAGGATCTTAGGTAGAATACCAGCACTAAATGACAGACAGTGGTAGGATTCACAAAAGTACTATCTGTGCAACAGTAACATAAATGCAGTTTTGTAGCATTTAAAAAAATGTTAACCACAGCCTGCTGTCTTCAAAGCTCTCTCTCTCTCTCTCTCTCTGCTCTAAAAAATGGCTGGCAGACATGAGATGTAATGACGTCACTGGGGCCAGAAGTTGCCTGTTCTCTACACTGCATGATAACCATATAGCCTTTCTGTTTTGTATAATCTGTACAGTAACAAACTGATCAAAATCATGACTTAACATATGTATTATTTTAACCAATACACATGTTAAGTTATGGGTTTGATCATTGTTTTACACATTTAGTGCCAGCTGTAATCACAGTTTTATTGGCTGTCTCAGCCGAACGGCAGTACAACAAACAGAGCAGTACAGTAAGTAAGTTACCTGGTGCTCTAGTGGCTGTGGCATTGCTCATTTATGCTTTTAAAAGTGGTCACAGGAATCCATTAATTTTCCTAATGGGTATTGCTAAAAACATCCCCCCCGAATGTATGACTGCTGCAGTACCCTCAAGTCTGAACAGATAACACAGACTGCAGCCGTTTCAGCAAATATCCATTCCGATCCTGTGATGTGAGCCACTGGTATTAAAAATTAAAATAAAAGAAAATCATTTTCTCTTCAGTCTCTTTTACGTGCATGCATGCACACTTGACTGAACATGCTGAGCCCCCATCCTCATCATCCAGCTCTGTCAAATACTTCGGTCACAAGGGTGCAGGTATTGCTGACCCCCCCCCCCACTGGATGACTGTTGCTGTACCCTCTGGTCAGACCCGATAAGAACGCAGAACACACTCCTTGAAACAAAAATCCTGAGAGCCACTGCCTTAAAAAATCTCTTTTCACTTTGTACAGTGTTGTACAATGTTCATGCAAAGCACACCTAACTACAAATGTTCAACATTTCCAGTTAAGCATGCCTGCAAGACATTGTACAACTCTGACTGAAAAGAGGTTTTTTAATAAGCGATGGCTCTTCGAGAGTGTTCTGTGTTCTGTTCTGGGTCTGACTAGAGAGTACAGCAGCGGTCATCCACTGGAGGGTGGAGGTGGGGTTCAGCAGTACCTGCACCCTTGTGACCGTGGCATTTGACAGTGCTGGATGATGAGGACGGGCGTTCAGCATGTTCAGTCAAGTGTGCATGCATGCATGTAAAAGAGACTGAAGAGAAATTTGTTTTCTTTAATTTTCATTTTTAATACCAGTGACTCACCTCACAGGATCGGAATGTATATTTGCTGAAATGGCTGAGGTCTGTGTTATCCAATTGGACATGAGGGTACTGCGGCAGTCGTACATTCGGGGGGGGGATGTTTTTAGAAATACCCATTAGGAAAATTAATGGATTCCTGTGACCACTTTTAAAAGCATAATTGAGCAATGCCACAGCCACTAGAGCACCAGGTAACTTGCTTACTGTACTGCTCTGTTTGTTGTACTGCCGTTCGGCTGTGTGCAGCCTGTGCCCCACTCCAGCCCCCAGTGGGTCTGCTCACCCCAATAATCCTAACCAATGAAGAAATCAATCAGGAACATGAAGAGATTATGGCCAGGCTCACCCCGAAGAAATTCACCAAGCAACTGAAAGGTTAATGGCTGAATGATCTGCCCCAGTGACCCAACTCATGGAACCTCTTTTAGACATCACAAATGAACCCTAAAGAATGCTAAACACAGTTATTCTTTGATTAGTATGATTAAAATGTCACTTTCCACTGCAATAAATTAATAAGCGGATTTGAGCATTTATACCTTGCAGTTTGGACTTCAGCTTCTCCTGCCTGAGCATATGATCGCAGTTGTGTTTGATACTTAGGAATATGTTTTTAATAGCTACCCATTTACAATTGTACTTAATGCTTACTGACAGGATTATTGGGTTTTATTTGTATGACTACTGACTACAAATGTTCTAACTTAAAAATTAAATGCCTTAAAGTCTTAAAGTAGGAGACTAAATGCTAAAGTGTTTGAAATGCATTTCATACTTGATATATTTTTAAATGTATTCTTGAAACTAGCTCAGCCTCAGAATGTGAAAAGCTTAACCACAGAGCCATTAGATGGCAAATAACATTTCTTATTGCAGTGAACTAAGCAAGTAGACTCCAGCATTTATATCATGCAGATGAATATTTAAAGATATGTTTTTTCACTTGCAATTCTACTCATCTGTAGATTTAGACTATATTTGATAACTGACTGGTCCACTTATTAGCTTGTATTAATGCTTACCACTGAGGGTGAACTTGCTTTAAATACATAAAGCATTTATAGTGAGAATTACATGCCAAAATATTTTAAACACTCTTATTGTAAGCCACGTGTTAGGTATCTTTAGTCCTTCTTGAAAAAGGCGACACCACGAGGCAACTAGATGTCTTCATGGGCCATGTGACAGAGAACAACCCTGTCCCTTGATTTGGACATTATTTTATCTTCAAAAACTACTGTTGCAATGGTTTCTTCTATTCTATATACTATCCTAACATTTCTAGTTCAGATGGATGGCCACCTCTTCCCCCCCCTCCATGTCCTTTCTTATCTAGCTCCTCTTATGCTCTTTTTCCTTCTTGGTTCAATGATAAGATATTTGATTGCAGGTCAGAAAAGGACCTTGTGCTGCATAGCTACCAAATTAGGGAACAGTTTAAGTCCCTAAATAAGGGTGCACACCAGTCATGTAAAGAAATAAAGAGGCCAGCCTGAGGAGGAAGGGTCTGTAACCCTACGACTGGCTGCACGAATGTGCCAAACTGTAATAATTCAGTTTTTATATTGCAACCTCCCAAAGGTAAGGGAACAAGGTATTTTGTTCAAGAAGTAACCAACAGGTATTTGCCATGCACAAATTAGTATGCGCAAAGCAACTGATGAAATGCTGACATTAAAACATTAATTTTGATCTACTTTCTTGTGCCCTTCCTGGAAAAATGCACCTGGTACAGAAACATGGAATGGAGCAATATTCCTGTAAGTAGAATGTACCCGGGTAGCATATGTTCAGGTTTTCAGCACTGTAGCACTGTACTGCCTATAGCTCTATGCAGCACGAGTCTATAAGCACTGGACTCTCCTGCAAAAGGAAGCTGCAATGCAAATTTCCTCCTCTCTCTTTTTGCCCTTTAGTCTGCAGATGATGGAATTAATGAATCCTGCTGCAGACTCCAGAATATTGTTGTTAGTCCTGCAAAATACAGAGCCAAGAGAGGCATGTGTTATTGTAGCCAATAAATAAATGAGAATTAAACCAGAAAAGTAAAAGTCAAGCCGTCCGCTGTGAATTCAGCCGTTGGGAAGAAAAGGGGTACATCTTTTGATTTTAATAAAAGATGTCATAGTACTGAATATGTTCTTGATGTTAAAGAGTTTGCAGTTAAATACAATAAAATGACTTACTGCGGGGGGCTTGTTTTGAATGGAGGTGACTCCTACACTTTCTGGGTGTTCCCTGTTGCCAGGCAGATTCTGTCTGTCCTCATTATAGGGTGGCAGCAGCCTCTAGTGCCTATTTTTATATTATGTCTGCTGTCAATCAGAGCTGGATAAAATGCTTTACATTTATTTCTGCATTCCCCATTGTTGAACATGTACCTCTTGACCGAATATATCTGAATGCAACTAGTTAATAGCTCCATAGTATTGTATACATTAAAAGGAGCCTTCTAAAGGATATTTTATAATATTGATGATGCTGATAGCACCCGATTTGGTGGGGGGGGTATAAGAGGTAACCTGTTCTGCATGGTATCAGATAGGGTCAGTGCTTTCTGGCCAGTGTAGGTGAAGGATCGAGGGAGTCCTAGCACCCAGGTGAAAACTGTATGTTAAAGTTTGCCACGGCTGTGAAGATTTTCATTTATTTTAAACTGTTTAATGTTTATTTTGCTCACAGTTTGAGCCTTTTCATTTATTTTATTTTCTTTGTTTATGGAGTTTATTTATTTTATTTATTTAGTTTTTGTTGACCAGGTAAGTGCACTAGACAAATCCTGCCTATTTTCAGGCATGACCCGGGGAAGGGGATACAGATGAATGCCAACTGACTTTGAACCAGATTAAGCTGTTGGTGGTATTTATAGTGAATGAGGGAAATTTGGCCAGGACACTGGGGAAATTCCCCTACTCTTTTCGATAAGTGCTATGGGATCTTTTACATCCACCTGAACTACCACCAATCCAGGCAGATGGGACCTCGGTTTAATGTCTCATCCGAAAGACGGCACCTCAGAAGTGCAGCACCCCTCTTATGCAGCACTACAGTGTTAGTACTGGGATATTAACCCAAGTGCCAGATGTGGAAACTGAACCCACAGCCCTCTGATCTCCCGGCCTCAGAGGTGAGTGTGCTACCTACTGAGCCACTGACACTGCAAATAAACATTGTGCCAGGCCAACAGTGCATTGAACTTTATATCTGGTTGTTGTGTTCATCTATTATCCCACTCCCTATTACACATGGTGGCAGTAGTGGGATAACTGCTGACTGTGTTTGGCCATGGAAGACAAACATTGTTTCAGCAATGCTGATGAAGTATCCCAGGTGGACATGCTTTAGGACGTGGTGGTGGAGTCTCCCACAGGGGTACAGACAAGGAAGATGACCGAACAGACTGGTATTCTTTTATATGTTGGACTAGGCCCAGTGACACGCCCAAAACAATGTCTGAAGCCAGAGGTCGAGGATCAGCCCAGTGAGGAGGGCATGAAAGAAGAGGAAATGAGGTATCCCCACCCAGAGGACATTGGTGATCTCCTAAGATGGCTCTGTATCAAACAAGTACAGATGGAGAAGGAGAAAAACCCGGATCATCGGAGGCAGGATGCCAAGTGGGCAGATACCATGCGTGTGTTACAGGCTATACAGGCAGGGACCACGGACAGAGGTAATGGTCCCAGAGACATTAAATTATCAAAACTGGCAACTGGTCATGATATCGAGGTGTATCTCACCACATTCGAAAGAGTGGCAAGAACATTTGGTTGGCCCGGGGAACAGTGGGTGGTGTGCCTGGCTCCACAACTGACAGAATGAGCCCAAATTGTGTACAGTAGGATGGATACGAGGGATGTGGAGGATTATGAGATAGTGAATAGGGAAATCCTTCAGCAGTATGACATCAACACTGAGACATACAGCCAGCAATTCTGGTACCTTGAGATGGCCTCTACTGATTCACCCCGAGAGGTATATGCATGCCAAAAAGACTTATCCTATAAATGGTTGCAACCCGAAAGCAAAACTAATACCTAGCTGATGGAAGCCATCGTTATCGAACAGTTTGCGAAAGTGCTACCCCCCGAGCTACAGATCTGTGTGAAGGAACACAAGCCTGAAGGTGCTGAGAAAACCAATACCTTGGCTGAGGACTTTCTTTCTGCCCAGCCATCTAGATACCAATGAACGATCGACAGGCCTGCTACAGCCATAACAGGGGTAAGGAACTTTTCTTCTACTACTACTGGGAAACCTGATTGGAGGGCGAAGAAAAAAGGAAAAATACCCCTATCTGAGATCATTTGTCATGGCTGTAAGAAAAAGGGACACTTAATTTAGAACTGCCCTAACATGAAACAGGAGTTTGGGAACTTGGCCTTGGAAAATTAGGATCCTTTGTTGCAACGGTTGAACTGGGTGATCAACAAATGTTGGGGTTGATAGACTCTGGTAGCCACCAAACATTAGTTCGTGCCAATCTAATTCATATGACAGAGAAGAAAGTTGCTGGAACTGCTGGAACCTGTGTTCACGGTGATGTCCACTGCTACCCTACTGCACCTGTATCAGTAACTATACAAGGAGAAACACATATTCTTGAGGTTGGGTTAGTACCTCACCTTCCAGTGCCAATGATCATTGGACATGACCATCCAGATTTTGCAGCCCTGGTACAGTGTGCCCAACAACCCCTGGTAGGAGTGACAACCTGGGCTCAAGTGAAACAGGGTCATCTGCCTGAACTTTTCCCATTTGAAGATGAGATATATAATAGCCCAGGGAAGTCTAGTAAAACAAGAGCCAAAAGAAGAGCTTGTAAAAAGGATTGGCAAACCCGTAATGGACAGGGTCTGACTGTGCTGGGACAAGTATTGAATCATGTTGATATTAAAACTGAGCAAGAATGTGATGTAACCTTAAAATCATTTTTTTTTCCAGTGGGGAAAAGGAATACTGATGGAGCCCCTTGTTATATATTAAATGAGGGTATATTACACAGGGAATGTACTAACCCCAAGACAGAGGAAATGGTAGCCCAGTTGGTTGTGCCTCAGAAATATAGGGCTCAAATCATAAAACTGACACATGAAATACCCTTAGCTAATCATGCTGGTAGAGAGAGTACCTTACAGCACATTCTTGCAAGGTTCTATTGGCCTACCATACGTGATCAAGTTGCTTAATATGTGAAATGTTGCTCTCAATGTCAAAAGGTAGCTCAAACTGGGTGGAAAGACAGTGTGCCCCTCCAATCCACCCCTTTGGTCTCCCAACCATTCAAGAGGTTGGCCATGGATATAGTGGGACCCTTGGAAAAGAGTTCTAAGGGGAATCAATTTATCTTAGTCCTTTGTGACTATGGTACACGCTACCCGGAGGCGATCCCCATGTGAACTGTGACTTTCCCCCACTTAGCAGAAGAACTGGTTAAAGTATTCAATAGAATGGGGATGCCTAAGGAGAATCTAACAGATAGGGGTACTAACTTTAATGCTCATCTGTTAAAACAACTATACAAACTACTGGGAATTTCAGCTGTTCATACTTTCCTTATCACCCTCAAACTAACGGACTGGTTAAACGCTTTAATAAGACACTAAAGAAATACTCATGAAGTTCATCAGTGATGAGGGTAAAGACTGGGATAAGTATCTACCATACTTACTGTTTGCATTCAGAGAGATTCTGCAGGCTTCAACAGAGTTTTCCCCTTTTTCCCCTTTTATATGAAAGGCACCCCAAGGGACCTTTAGATGTAGGTGAAGAACATTGGGAAGCATAGGAAGCCATTGGACATGCAAATTTTGTTGACTACATGACTGACTTAAGGCAGAAGTTAGTCAAATATGTTGATTTGGCACAAAAAATTGTGACACACAGTCGGGCAATACAGAAGACCCATTATGATCAGGGAACAGGTGACAAGAAATTTCAGGTGGAGGAGAAGGTGTTATTACTGCTACCCAGCACTGGAAATAAATTGTTAATGCGCTAGCAAGGGCTCTATAATGTAGTACATCAAACAAGGATAGTTAACTATGAAACAGAGATGCCAGGCAGGAGACCCCTGAAAAGGATTTACCATGCTAATCTCCTGAAGAAGTGATATGAACCTGGTAGTCCTGTATTACATATTCATACAGAGAGTAAAGCCTCTGAAATAGATATTGCCTATCAATGCCTACAGCAGTCAGGGGATAAAGAGAATATTTCTATTAACCCAGAGTTAACAGCCAGATAACATACTGACTTACAGACACTGATACAAGACTTTGACACTACCTTTACAAATACCCCAGATACAGCTAAAGTGATAGTACATGAAATCCATGTAAACCAAGGACATCCTGTACACCAGAAACCCTATAGACTTCCTATGAGAGTAGGGGAGGAAGTTGTCCAGGAAGTATGAAAACTAGAGAAATTGAGTATAATTGTCCCATCCAAAAGCCCCTGGTCCTCCCCTATGGTAGTGGTGAACAAGGAGCGTGGCATCTGTCTCTGCTTAGATTTTCATAAAATCAATAACATCTCTCTTTCCGACAGATATCCCATGCCCAGAATTGATGACATCATAGATCAATTAGGGCATGCCAAGTATATTTCCACCCTCAATTTGACCAAAGGGCATTGACAAATACTCCTCTCCCCAGAATCACAACCAATTACTGCATTTTGTACACCAGTAGGTCTCTATCACTTTGTGAATATGCCATTTGGACTTCATGGGGCCCCTGCTACCTTCCAAAAGGTTTATGGACAACATGCTTAGACCCCAAAAAGCCTATTGTGTGGCATAGCTTGATGATGTGGTCATTTTTAGTGAAAACTGGGAAACCCACCTAGTACACTTATGAAATGTACTGCAAGCTATTCGGGAGGTGGCTGTGACAGTGAAGCCTGCTAAATGTGCCTTGGGTAAGGTAGAGACCAGATATTTGGGGTTCGTAATTGGGGGAGGGACAGTGCAGCCTGAGCAGGACAAAGTAGTTGCAGTTGCAAACAGTCCCATTCCCTCGACTAAGAAGCAAGATCTTTTCTTGGCCTTGCAGGTTATTATAGGGGGGTTCATACCTCAGTTTTTCACCACAGCGTGTTCCCTTACAAACCACACCAAGAAAAACTGCCCCAATAAGGTACAATGGTCTGATTCATGTGATAAAGCATTTTGGACCATCAAGGCCATATTATGCACATCCCCAGTATTAGAGAGCCCCAACTTCACATTGCCTTTTGAGGTGCATACTGATGCCTTGGAGGTAGGTCTGGGTGCAGTTTTGACTCAATGGATACAGGGTGAAGGACATCCCATAGTGTATTTTTTTCAATCAATCAATCACTTTATTTAACCAGGCATAAACACCATTGAGCAAGCTCATTTTCAAGGTGGTCCTGGGCATAAATACAATACAGTACACTTCATAAGATTACAATTACAGTGGACAACGGGGCAAAAAAAAAAAAAAAAAAAACATTGTGAAGGTGCCGGTCAATATGAGCCTATACATACTTAATTAACATGCAAAGGTACATAATGATAAGCTTTACTGAAATGAGAAGAGACAACAATCCCATATAGTCTCCGCTGAGTAAGAGCTCATACCTAAATGATAAAAAATAAGGAGGTATTAAGGAATAGGGTAGAAATTGGGATGAAAGAGTAGGCAGCCAAAAGGGAGGCCAGAATAGGTAAAAGGTAGAGAATAGGCAGGGTCATCTTGGATTAAGGGAACTAGGCTTGTAGGTCCTAGCTTTCTGTTGTTAGGAATGTGGGATGGATGAGATACTTAGGCGTATGATTTGAGAGTGGCATCCGAGGTTTAAGGGTCATCGGCATCTGAAGCATCTGAAGCAGTTGCATGATTCCTTCAAATAATCCATTAATAGAGCTTTGAATGTGAAAATGCTTGGAAGTGAGGATAATTTTAATGAGTCTTGCATAGTGTTCCAAAGTGATGGAAGTGAGAAGTTGATTGCTGCTGAGCCAAGGGTAGTTTTCACTCTAGGAATCTGGAAGCAGATTAAGGAGAAGCATCTCAGGCCATAGGAACCTTTAGCCCGTTTGAAGATGTTCGAGATGTATGCAGGGAGGTTATCAGATAATGCTCTAAAAAACCAGAGGAGAGCATTCCTTTTTCTTCTAGTTGAGAGTGAGGTCCATCCCGAAACCTGGTATAGACGACAGTGATGTGTACTACGGGGTAGATTTAAGATAAATCTTAAAGCCCGGTGGTAAAGATGTCCAGTTTGTTTAGCATCGTTGATGGGCAATGACTGTAAAGGAAGTCAGCATAGTCCAGTATAGGTAGGAAAGTAGTTTGTACTAGTCTCATTCTGGCTTCTAGCGTGAGTAGGTGTTTAATGCGATAGAATAAACCTAATCGCTGTTTTAGTTTCTTCAAGTTTTCATTTAAGTGGCACAGAAAGTTGAGCTCGTTATCCAGCCAGAACCCAAAGAATTTAAAGGTATCAACTACTTCAAGGGGTTCATCTAAGAGTGTTCGGATCTGTGTGATATGTGGACATCCGGAAGTAGACTTTGGTGAGAGAATCATTGCTTTAGTCTTTTTGGCGTTGAGGAGGAGCTTATGAGTGAGAAGGTTGCATTGGAAGGTGATGAAGTCTTTCTGTAAGTACTCATGGGCCAGATCCAAGGATGAATTTGTGGTATAGAGTACAGTATCATCTGCGAATAAGTGCACATTTGCTGTGCCCAGCTATGAGTCCAGATTATTGATGTAGATTGCAAAGAGGATAGGGCCCAGGATGGAGCCTTGTGGGACTCCTTGTAACAAGGATTTTTGTGGGGACAGATCTCCTATGGCTTTGACTTGTTGTAACCTATTCGTTAGGTAGCTAGTGAACCATTTAATGGCAGAACCATCAAGTCCGATGTTACTCAGTGCAATAAGCATGATGGCATGATGCACAGTGTTGAAGGTCTTACTTAGATCAAGGAAGAGGGCAAATACATGCTTCTTAGAGTCCAAGACCATTTGCCAGTCTGTAGTTACTTTGGCAAGAGCCGATATTGTACTGTGTTTGGCTCTGAAGCCAGACTGAGCCGGGTTTAGCAACTTTTGTGAATCCAAATGTTCTCTAAGTTGGATGTTGACAATTTTTTCAAGTAATGTAGAGAGGACAGATAGTATAGAAATAGGCTGGTAATTGTTCAGATCACTCGGATCCCCAGTCTTGAATAGTGGTAGGATGTGGGCAGTTTTTCACAAGACAGGTAGCTCACCTTGAATCAGAGAGATGTTGAATAAGTGTATTTGAGTAGAAAACTCCGTGAAAGAGAGTGTTAATATGCCACAATTGAAAAAGAGTGCTTGGTTCTGAAATGGGCCATAGAATCATTAAAATATTACCTGTGGAGAACAACATTTAAGGTGGTAACTGACCATAATCCCCTATGTTGGCTTCAGCAGATGAAAGAAAAGAATCCAAGATAATAAGGTGGTATTTGTTGTTGCAGCCTTATCATTTTACTGTTATCCATAGAGCAGGGTCAGCACACCTCAATGCAGACTATCTGTCAAGATATGGTATGGGTATAGAATGAACTGTGTACCAATGTGAGAAGTTACTGAATGTGAACTTTCAATTGTATCTCAGGGTAAAAGCACCGATGAATGATCTTGTGTTGCATCATGGTAGTGCAACATATGAAGGTTATGTATATGTATTATTATTAGGGACCCTGAGACGGAGCTTCTAGAGTGGGTGGGCGAATGCTCCAACCCCTTCCAGGATTAGGGATGGTGGTAAAACAGTCCATAAACAGACTGTTTCCCTTTTAAGGGGGAAAGTGTGACAGGGACAACCCTGTCCCTTGATTTGGACCTTATTTTATCTTCAAAAACTACTGTTGCAACAGTTTCTTCTATTCTATATACTATTCTAATGTTTCTAGTTCAGATGGTTGTCACCTCTGGGTGCCCCTCCCCCCATCTCCTTTCTTATCTGTCTCCTCTTATGCTCTTTTTGTGTTTGCTTGCACGCATGTTCAAGAAAGACATTGTGTCAGCTTCCTTCACAAGCGGGTTGTGGAGGTGCGGCAGTGTTGTGCCAAATGGCAGCAGTTCGTTCTGGGGCTGGTCTCTGCCGCAGCGAATAGAGGAGCATGCTGTCGATGATGGCAGTTAATGAGCATGCCAATATGCTCAAAGAAACTGGCCACTGCAATCAGGGAGTGTCCCGTCACTACACAATCAGCTGTTTTTGCTACAGGGCTGTCCCTGACTGCAGCAGCCAATTACAGCTGCATCGTGTACCTTGAAGAGGAGCTTTTGTAAATGAGTCGGCTGACTCAAAGGGTTGCAATTCTGATGACAATGTCTGCAGGTAGAGTATCAGCTACCATGTGATCTATACATATGGTTGTTGGGGTAGCTTGTGTGGTTGTTGAGAGGGATGATCTCCATCCTTTGCTGCCCGTACAGATAGTAGTAGAGTTCCGGAGTCCTCACACAGCTACTGCTGGTGCTGATGTTATTGCTGCTGCAGTGTGCACCTTGCTCCCGGGTCTCAGCTGTTGTTGCTGCTGCACTGCCATTTCCCTGCAGCCCAACCCCCAACACCTGCTGCTGAGGAGCCCTTGAGCCCAGCACCAGGGATAGGGACAATGAGGAGCTGCAGGCTGTCGAGAATGAAGACGAGGAGGAGGATGGCCGTTGGCAGGGAGGAGTGGTATTGTCTGCAGGATGCAGTGCGGCTCACTTAGGTGGCCCATAATGGCTCAGTGCTTTGTTCTTCAGCTGCTGCTGGGGCTGAGGAGAAGGAAGAGGAAGGTGAGAATAGGGCTGCGGGAAGAGGTGCTTCCAGTGCTGGATGTAGGCAGGATCAAACTTCAGGAAGGAAGATCCACCGGGTTCACCAGGCTTAAGCATTTCCAATCTGTCTTCAAACGCAAGCTTAGCCAGCCAAGATCCCACACAGTGTAAGGGACCAGGACCATCATTTCAGGGACAAAAGAAGTGACACTTGAAATGTATGATGCTAACCGAGGGACAGCCCAAGAGAAGTGGCAGTTACATGAGGAGCATCCACCTCCTTGAGTGATGCGTGCCTCTGAAATCAGCAGTCAGTGTAGTAATCAGTATTTACAGAATAAGTGCCACAATAGGAGGACTAGCCCTGTACCTGATGTCGTGGTTATGCACGTGAGAGCAGGCGTGTGCATCCACCGAGGGGGCGGCACTGCACAGGAGAACTGAGTCCATTGCCAAGTGTTGACAATTAACTGGAAATCATCAAGGCAGTGAGAGCAAGGAGGATTGAGGGGACAGCATAGGAGGGGGCACGTGGCACCGATCATCCCTCAGTTACAGGTGCTGCACAAGTAATGGAGCAGGAGAGCGGCAGGCAGCGACATCGCAAAAGCAGCAGCAGTCATGACATGAGAAACCCAGAGCAGGCTGGTGGGAGGTAAATAAAGTAGTAGTTGATGAATGCTATACTCTGCCTTGTGCCGTTTGTTAAAAAATTAAACAAAACCTGCAGCGTTATTAGGGGCTATGAATAGAACCAATGTGTTTGTTGTTTGAACTATCTCAGTGGTGGTCAGTGAGCATAGCGATCCTACTATATCAGGCACCTCTGTCAGCAAGTCACAGACAAATACCCTCTTTCTCAACCACAGTGTTAGCATTTTTTTCCTGTTAGGATTTTCAACATGTTTCAGCATTAAGTGCTTGGTGCAGACTGGGAGTAACTGTTCATTTAACTTTTGCAATTGTGATCCATTATTTCACACACGTCAACCTTTTGTTAGTGAAATGAGGGACACAGACCTACATAACCACATCCTCAAACATTGGAGATACTAGGGAAGGGGAAATTGTTTAACCAGAAAAGGCATACTAAGCCAAATCTTGTTTTTAGGTGCAACTTGGGAGCATAAGGAAGTTGTGACTTGCTCAGGGTCACACAGTATACAAGTAGGAGATGATGGGATTCAAACCCAGGTCTCGAGGTTTGCAGCTCAGTACCATTAACCACTATGCTATACTGCCTCCTCAGATACAAGCCCAGAATATTGTGGAAACCATTGCTTTTACTAAAACAAAGTTTATTTTTGATTTAGCAAGTTGGAATATAGTTGATTTCCTCTTTGGACAAATTAAAAGATATAGGCATAGTTGATGGGTCCAGAAATTGGATAAAATCTTATCAAACAGGACGTGCTCAGAGGGTGGAGATCTTACAGACTCTATCTACATCTAGAAATGTTAGTAGAGGAGTCCCACAGGGGTCCATTTTAGGGCCCTTGTTATTCCTCTTGTTTATTAATGGTCTACCCCAGGTGGTGAGACATTCAGCCGTGAGGCTCTATGCCGATGATATTGCGATCATCACCACCGGAAGTTCTGTTTTGGATCTTCAACTAAAGCTTCAAACATATTTTGCCGGGGTGGGGGAGTGGCTCATCAGGTCGAGGCTCTTGATGAATGTTAAAAAAAACAAAATCAGTGTACTTTTCAAATAAGAAGCCTAAATCACAGATTCATATTGTAACACATACAAATAGACCTATAGAACAGGTGGATAGTTATTGTTATTTGGGGGTGACTTTTGATTCATTGTTGACTTTTGACACCCGTATAAATAATAATATAAAAAAGGTGACCAAGAAATTAGGAGCTTTGAGATGAACTGCCAAATGTTTACAAACTAAGGACAGGAAAAAAGTGGCTGAACAGTTGATTATGCCAACCCTGACGTATGGGGATTTAATTTATAGAACAGCGAGTAAACAACAGTTGATTAGATTGGATAGGGTGCAACATAGAATAGCTAGATATGTTCTACAGTGTTCATATAGAACTCATCATTGTAATATGTTTACAAAACTGAATTGGCAGTCTTTAGAAATGATTTTTCACAAAAACTGGTTAATACTGATACATAAATATAAAACACTTTATCCCGAACACTATATTACACAAACACTTTTTTCTAAAGTCAGTAAAGGTAGACATGAGTTATTAAGATCTGTGCATAGACATAGAGTTTGTCCCATAAGAATTCATAATAAATATGGCAATGGTTCCATTTCATGTCAGGCAGCTAAAGTATGGAATAGTCTACCCCCTTCAATAAGATTTTTAGAAGACCACACGACTTTTAAAAATGAAATTTTTAAATTTTATAAAATAGAATGTAGTTGTACGTGAACATGTATGGGATATTTTGTTGTGTATTTTTTGTATTTTCTTTTGTATTTGTGTCCTAATGTATTGTTGGACATTTGAAATGTTGAGTATTGTGTATATTTTGTATTTACTTGAGTATTGTTATATGTTATATGTCTAGATGTAACTAAGTGAAACATAAACAGGACTATCTTGAGAAAAGGATTGTATAATCCTAATGATTAGAATTTCCTGTATAAAAATAAAGTTTTCATCATCATCATCATCTTTAAAAGTCTGAATTTACAGCATATTATCTGTGTAGGCAGCACCTTTTTTATAAAGGACAGAGTAATTTTGAGAGGTAAAAATGAGACATGTCCCTCGTAATCAGTGACAGATGGGAGGTATGTATTATTTCTAGTCTGTGTAGTGTATTCTAGCCAGAATGTGTGGGAAATGTTAGTGAGGCAGGTCCAGTGATTAGATAGTGGTGGGTTGGGAACCAGGAGATCATAGGCTCAAACCCCACAAATAATCTGTGATTATGGCCAAGCCTGCCCTACGCTCCCATCCATCCATTTGTAGCATTAAAAGGCAAGCAGGAGCCTACTATAAATAGATGTATTTTGGCTGGATATCCTGGGTAAATTAATTGTAAAATAAAAAATGTTTTATTGCTATTCTGTAAGTTTAGTGTATTTTAATTATAAGCACCTTAAAAAAAATCCTTGAATATTTACATACCATGCCATTGCCTTATGTTCTGTTTCTGCTGATATTCACTGAAGGTGTGTAAAAGGGAGTGTTTGCAAGTGATGCCGTACCCCTAGGGCTGTCATGCAAACTACTGTAGTAGCTGGTTGATTAAGCAATAAGATATGACTGAGTGTGTTACGGTGGGTTAATGGCCCACCTTAGGTGTGTTGAAGTACAAGGTGAAGCCGAGTGCTTCCATCACCTAAGAAGGGCCATTAGCCCACCACAGTCCACCTCTTTGAGTACCTTTATTATGATTATGAAATAGGTCCTTTTTCAGAAAACTGGATGTATGTTTTTAAACATATTTAATGAACATATGAATATGTTAACTGATAAGGCCTTATGGTTTATCTAGTCTGCTCTAGTGTGCAGGTCCCCCCCATATCTGTAGAGTGACCTGCCCCCACTCCCCAAATGCTCTCTGTACTTCCTCAAGTCCCCCCACCCCCCCTCCTCCACTAGCAACTTTCCCCTTCATTCTGTCCTATTCTCTCTTGAAAGTATCCATCATGGAGACCACCTCCTCTGGCAGCTCATTTCACTTCACTTGGCCTCCACTCTCTCTGAGAAAAAGTGCTGGGTATTTAACAAGCCAAAAAACTTTATTAGCAGTTCTTTGTGTAAAAGTTCTCAGCTGTGAAAATGCATAGCTCTTAACACAGAATGATTAGCAAAATTTTAAAAAATATGTATAGAAACATAGAAACATATAATTTGACAGCAGATAAGGACCGCTTGGCCCACCCAGTCTGCCCATTTCCCTACCTAATGGATAAGCTGCAGATCCTAGTTAACCAGCAGCCTACTTCTTCCTACCCCCACCCCCTAGAATTGCCTTATGACTCCCATGCATTCTTGAATTCCACCACTGTTTTTGACTCCACAACCTCCTCCAGAAGGCCATTCCATGCATCCACAACCCTCTCTGTGAAAAAATACTTTTTTACATTACCTCTGAACCGCTCCCCCCATCTTCAAATTGTGTTCCCTTGTTCTTGCACACCTCTTTTTCTGAAAGATGCTACCCTCTTGGACTTTGTTGATTCCCTTGTGTAGATTTTTTTTCATTTTGTCTGTTATGCCATGCACTTAGTCAAAAAAATGGTTAGGGGAAATTGTTTAACCAGGAAAGACACACTGAGCTGAAGCTTGTTTCTAGGTGCGACTTTGGAGCACAAGGAAGTTAAGTGACTTGCTTAGGGTGACACAGTATGCAAATGGAGGCAGTGGAATTTAAACCCGGGTCTCCAGGTTTGCAGCTCAGTGACCTACTGCCTTCTTGCATAGCAATCTACTGCTGTGCATTTCTGGAAATGGTTAGCATTATCTCTTACTTTGTGTAGCATTTTGCTATGCTAAACCAGCTATTTAATATCTTGAAGTGCCTCCTCATCTCCTCTTGAAACTTGCCCCTACCAGCTTTAGTCTATGCCCCTTAGTGGACTTGTTCCCACAAAGACTGAAGTGACCCTCCCTGTTCGCCTAGTTCATACCTTTAAGGCATTTGAAGGTCTCGATCATATCCCCCCTCCCTTCTGTCCTCAAGGTGTACATGTTGAGTCCCTTGAGCCTCTTTTGTAGGTGCTGCCTGCTGGCCCTGGATCACCTTTGCTGCCTTTCTCTGGATCATCTCCACCAAGTTAACATCCTAACTACAGCACCAGTATTGCTTATTGTAAGTCTTACCAGTAACCTGTACTGGGCAGTATGATCTCCACCTGCCTGCTGGTAATCTCCCTGGCTATGCAGCCCAATATCCAATTTGCCTTTGCTGCTGCTACCCTGCAGAGTGCCAAGAGCTTCAGGTCACTCGTGATGATTACCCCAGGACCTTTTCCTCTTCTGACTGGGAAACCTGCACACCACCCAGCCAGTATTGGTCTCTGGATTTTTGCTCCTTTTTGCACTTTTTGGCATTAAACCCCATAAAGTTTTGTGTACATTTTTGTTGAGTTACTTTCAGCTGGGCTGTTGTGCTGGGATAATGGCCTGGCTGAAGTTGCCAGCATTCTTTCTATCCCTTTCATACTATCTAATAAAACCATCCTAGTAAGATGAGCTGTAATAAATAAATGTTTGAATTAGTATTTTTTTCCTTTTTGTGTTCACCGTGTGTGCAAGCACAGCGAACACCTTGGTATGACAGTGAGCCTTTGAGGGTTGTGACACTGTCCGCCCAATGCAGAGTAGTGTTGCAGGGGCCTGACAGTGCCACACCAATCAGCACCCAGGCTGACTATGATAGAGATTCTGGCTTGCTGGGCAGGGACTGCACCAACTTCAATAGAATTTGCCATCCCTTTGATCCGCATCACCCTGCAAGCCAGACTGATCTGCGATGGTTAGCCTGGAAGGGTCTCCCAGTTCTGTGTGTGTACCTTCAGAAGTCTCATGATTCTGCCAGCTCTCATAGTCCCATCTCTGTTGTAGTTGAGTTTGCAATGTGAAGTAGAGCCAGGTAGTGTGTGAATAGGGCTATAAATGGAGAGCCTCATCAACAGCTTAATCTGGTTCAAGGTCAGTTGGCATTCATCTGTATTTTTGTGCCTGAAAATAGGCAGGATTTGTCTAGTGCACTTACCCGGTCAACAAAAACTAAATAAATAAACTACCACTACCTGTCAGTATATTGACTTTTGAGCTACAAGAGCCACACTCATTGCTTGTCAAGCTGCCAGCACTAGTGAAATGGTAGCCCCTGCACCCATCAAAGGGATCCTGAAGAAGAAGAGACGAGCAGGGCCTGAGGAGACAGTGGCAGAGACCAAGCATAAAATGCCACCCCAGGAGGAGGATGAGCAACTGTGAGTGGTTTTATTTACTATTCCTCTGCCACTACATGGGGTTCGAGATCAACAGGTATATATGGTGGTACCATGCATCATGGGTTTGTAAAAATGTGTGAGATGGGGCAAAAAGTACTAACCATTTTTTTCATGTTGGTTGCCCACTACTTGGGGGCACTATGTACTTTGAGTTATGGTTTTTCAAGCCAAGTTATATCTCTCCGTGTCCCTCTTTTTTATCATTGGGAAGCACCCTGCTGTCAGTGATCAAGGTGCTGTCTTCCCACATAGTACTTTAATATTGATATGGGCTGGCAGCATAACTTAGAGGTTAGAGAAACGAGATGTGAACGAGCTTGAAATATCCAGCAGAGCAGACCTGAGTTTGATTCTCACAACCTCTGATTGCATACTGTGTGACTCTGAGCAAGTCACTTAATTGCCCAGTGCTCCCAGGTTGCCCCTGAAAACAGGCACTTGTGCCTAGTGGGCCTTACCCGATTACCAAAGACTAAAATAAAAATAAATAAAAAATTAAATAAAAAGAATATTTTAAAGTGGGACTATGGTCAAAATTTCTGTCAACAGTAAATTCAGAATTTGGATCAGCATAGACTCAATCAGTCTCATGCCAAAAATGAGATCTATAAGTTACGTTGTTTAAAAGTTACAAGACATTTTACAACCCTAAATTCACTGCCCATTCAAAAAAGCTAATGTCAGTGAAAAACTGCTGATGCTGTCATCTCCTGAATTCACAGTCTAGTCTTCTCTGTCAGCAAGCTTATAGGACCTGTTTCTCCAAAGTTTAAAGTGATTTTTGGAAGTTCCCCAAATGCATTTTTCACATAGTATTTCACTGCCAACCATGTCTCAGATGTTGAAGCTGCAATTTGTTTCATAAAAAAATCTTTCGGTTTTGTTGATGTTTTATCAGCACTTTGTTTCTGCCTGCCCTTCAGTTTTCTCTGTGCAGCCACACCTCCAGAAAGATGTCATGCAAGGAAGCTGTCAGTGTTTCACATACAGCACCAAGGAATTCTGGGTAAATTATAATGGTGATTTAAATGTTAGTTACTCAGAGGTGCAGCCCTTTATTTTGGTGGTGATCGTACCTAATATGTTCCTTGAGGAGTACATACTGGAATGCAGCCATTGCAGCTGCTACCGTCGAACTGATATCCAACACTAGAGTGAGTGTTTATGTGTAAAGACTTTCAAATGGAAGGAATGTATGTATCTGTATCTGTTTTCTTTAGAATCTGTTTGAACCTCCTGACTATGGTGCAGGATGCTGAATTTTCTTGTGTTGTGACTAATTATAGTTGTGCTTATGATGTCTCTATGTTATCCCCTTTGTACAACAGATCTTCCATGGTTTGTAATTTATTGTATTTTGTTACACTATTTGTATGTTTCAGTTCCAATGTTTATGATTTACTGTACATTGTTATACTATATATTTTTTTGATTATTCTATTTTTCTGCCCCCGTGCTCGATGGTCCGCCACTCCTTCAGGCTCCACAAGTTTCCCCCAGCCCCAGTGTCCTTACCCAGCCCTCCTCTGGTCCTGGTATTGCAGCTGAACCCTGGGATATCCTGGCATATCCCTTTGGCGTGTGGGTCCCCCTCCACCGAAGGGGAAGGCACCCAAGGGAGAAGGATGGCCCCAGTATACATACTTCTAGGGCCCGGGGATGCTGTTGAGGAGAAGGAGGCCCTGGGAAGGCACTGAAGGCACTCAGGGAACAGAGAGCCATCATCCAGCGGCCAGTGAGCAATTTTCCTATTTTTTCCTTGAGGTGCGTGACGTCCGGACGCCAAGACAAGAGCCGACGTCTGCCACACACCACCCAACAATGACCCTGACATGTTGCCCTACCCCTGGCCTCCACCAGCGGTCACTCAACACCGGGTCACAGCCCTCCCTCCCTCCCTCTCTGAAGACAATGAGCAGTCATGGGACACTCAAGCTGTCTCTCCCTGGTCGGCCCTCCAGCGATCCAAGCTCATTCCCTAATCCAGGTCACTGGCGTTGCAAGCAGAAATCCAACCACTGTGCTGGTGGTCCAGCTTGTTATGCTATATTTGATGAATGTAACTAATTCTGGGTCACCCCTGAAAAAGTGATCTCTGGTCTCAGTGTGCTTATCCGGTTACCAAAATGGTAAATACATAAATAAATAAATGTGGCTGTACATAAGGCATTGTGGGTACAATTAGAAGTTGTTTTCCAATTCCATTACACATTGTGTGACCAATGGGGGTGCTCAATCCCCGTTGGCTCCAGTTCCCCCCCAAAAGAAACATCCAGGTGTGCCGGCAGTCTGGAAGCCAACCCCAGTGTGCAAAAAAGCATCCCACGTAGCTGTATTATTTTTTAAAACCTGCAAAAACAGAAAACGGTCCCTCAGTCTCTCATGCCCCGCCCCCAACCCGCTTTTAGCACCCACCTGTGCACCCCAGCTCCACACCCTCACCCCATACTTACCTCGGCGTCATGATCTTCAGTGGACCGGGAACACGTCTGCACTCTTCAAAGCTGACCACAAACTGAAGAAATAATGATAAGCTGTATAATAACATAAATAGGGTTTGTTCAATTTAGGTGGATGTCTTGGCTATTTTCGGGAATTTGTTCACCAAATTTTCAACATGGGGTTCTTGGGACCCCACCTCATGCACTCAGTCACTGTCATTTTGTAATTCAGTCCTGAAAGGTGATTTCATGGTCACTGCGCAGAACCACATTTTGGGAACAATTTATGAAATAACAGTGTCACAGTTCATGAGGTAGGCCCCCAAAAACCCAATGCTGAAAATTTAGTGAAAAAATTCCTAATAACTTCGAGAATATTTAATATTTTTACTGCAGATTTTCAATATTGCCATTTTACCATACCTCCTTATGAACAGTACAGTCGTCTTTTTTCACATCTCGACCGAAATGTGTTTTTGCCCATGTAGCACACAATGGCATGGTCCGTGTGCAAAATCAATGTTCAGGACATATTATGAAAATCACAGTGACACTGTTCATGAGCAGAGGTCTTAAAAAGCCTATGTTGAAAATTTGGTGACAAAAGTCTATAAAATGACCGTGTTACGAGCGTGCATCGGGCAGTTTCCACGCACCCTTGTAACTTCACGAATTTATAATATTTTCACTCCACATTTTCAACACTGCCATTTTTCCACACCTCCTTATGAACAGTACAGCTGTAATTATTCACATCCTGGCCGAAATGTGCTTTCGCACTTCCGGCGCAGAATAGCATGTTCACTGTGGGAAATCAGTGTCCGGTGAAGATTAAGACAATCACAGTGACACTGTTCATGAGCGGAGGTCCCAAAATGCCTGTGTTGAAAATGTGGTGTAAAAAATCACCAAAATAATTACATTACTGGTGTGCGTTGCACAGTTTCTTTGCACACTCATGACTTCACCAGTTTTTTTATATTTTTACTCCAGATTTTCAACATTGTCATTTTTTTACACCTCCTCATGAACAGAACAGCTGTCATTTTTCACATCCTGTTCGAAATGTGTTTTCGCATCTGTGCTGCCAAATGGTGTAGTCGCTGTGCAAAATCACCTTTCAGCTAACAAACTGATAGTGTCACTGTTCATGCGGTATGGTCACAAGAAGCCCATGTTGAAAACTGGGAGTAAAAATACGAATAAATACCCACAGTATTAGGGTTTCCAACCATAGCGCCCTACCCTGTAGGGACTGATAGATGTCAGGGGTGTGACTTGGGATTGTCAACAGTAATACTTACACCATTCCACACCACCCTGCAGCTGGTGACAGGGATTGAGGTGCGCTTTGGACTCTTTGGCCCCAGAGTTCACCCCATTCTCCTATACTGCACCCATTTCAGTTTATTTCCTTATGGAATGAGGTGCGTGTAAAGCCCGAACACCCCAAGGCACACCTCGACACTTGTCAGTGTCTGCAGGGTAGGGTGAGGTGAAATGTCGTGACCTTTATGGGTGACTACCCAAAGGCACACCCCAATGCTTGTCCATCTCTGCAGGGTGGGGGTGGAGTTGGCATCGGCTCAGTACTTCACCACCATTCCTATACTGCATCTGTCTAACTCCTGCACTTCCACTGCTAATGCCAGTAAGCAAATATTCGGCATTAATAAATGCTTGTTCCTTCTTGGTCCAATGATAGAATATTTGCTTGCGGTTCAGAAAGGGAGCTTGCACTAGATAGCTGCCAAATTAGGGAACAGCTTAAGTTCCTAAATAAGCCACATGTTGGGTATCTTCAGTCCTTCTTGAAAAAGGCTACATCACGAGGCAACTAGATGTCTTCATGGGCCATGTGTCAGGGAACAACCCTGTCCCTTGATCTGGACATTATTTTATCTTCAAAAACCGCTGTTGCAACAGTTTCTTCTATTCTATATACTATCCTAACATTTCTAGTTCAGATGGTTGGCCACCTCTGGGCGCCCCCCCACCCCCCAACTCCTTTCATATCTGTCTCCTGTTATGCTCTTTTTCCTTCTTGGTTCAATGATAAGATATTTGCTTGCAGGTCAGAAAAGGACCTTGTGCTGCATAGCTGCCAAATTAGGAAACACTTCAAGTCCCTAAATAAGGGTGTACACCAGTCATGTAAAGAAATAAAGAGGCCAGCTTGAGGAGGAAGGGTCTGTAATCCTACGACTGGCTGCACGAATGTGCCAAACTGTAATAATTGAGTTTTTATATTGTGACCTCCCAAAATTAAGGGAACAAAGTATTTTGTTCAAGAAGTAACCAACAGGTATTTGCCATGCGCGAATTAGTACATACAAAGTGACTGACGAAATGCTGACATTAAAACATTTATTTTGATCACTTTCTTGTGCCTTTCCTGGAAAAATGCACCTGGTACAGAAACATGGAATGGAACAATATTCCTGTAAGTAGAATGTACTTGGGTAGCGTATGTTCAGGTTTTCAGCACTGTAGCACTGTACTGCCTATAGCTCTATGCAGCATGAGTCTACAAGCGCTGGCCTCTCCTGCAAAAGGAAGCCACAATGCAAACTTCCTCATCTCTCTTTTTGCCCTTTAGTCTGCAGATGATGGAATTAACGAATCATGTTGCAGACTCCAGAATATTAGTGTTTGTCCTGCAAAATACAGAGCTTAGAGAGGCATGTGTTATGGTAGTCAATAAATGAACAAGAATTAAACCAGCAAAGTAAAAGTCAAGCCATCAGCTGTGCATTCAGCCATCAGGAAGAAAAAGGGTACATCTTTTGGTTTATTTTATTTATTTTTATTTATTTATTTGCGTCTAGGATTACAAAGTACCTTTGAGCCAAGGCTCTTTTACAAAGGTTCTACGTCATGCTGGTTACAGGGTAACAGACACTAAAACATGAAACAATTACAGGTACATGGTTTTAGACAGTAACTTTGCTTGACAAAATCAGACTGAGTGATGAGTAACTCAAGAAACAATAAGAGGAAGAGGGCAAGAAGGGGAGAGGACTGAGGTTGGGGAAGGCATAGGTGTAGAGGGTCAGGGTGAGGTAGCCGAGGGGCCTTGTCAGGACAGACACAGAGCAAGTGCATTAGAAGTTGCATTGGACAGGTAAGTGCAAGAAGAGAGGGCAAAAACTGACACCTATAAGGTCAGAAGCAGCATAGGGAATCAAGATGTTATGGGGTGCAAGCACAGGTGGAGGTGCCAGTTATGGAGTGGCAGAGCTTTTTTTTGAATGCTTCAAGTGTTACTGTGGATGAGGTGTCACTAGACAGCTCATTCAGCCAACACGGAGCCCTGTATGCAAATACCTTTGGCCTTGGGAGGTGCGGCATCGGGGGATTTGAAGGATTTGGGGTTTAGAGCTCCTGGTGTTGCGGTTGGTGATTTTGGGTTTGAGTAGGGTGCTGACTCCTGGTGGTGCCTTTTCCATCAAGATTTTCTTAGCAGTGATGCAGGTTTGGTATTTGATTTGGTTGTTCAGTTGCAGCCAGCCTGTTTTGGAGTAGAGGTCGCAGGTGTGGGTGAGACGGTGGGAACCAGTAGCGAGTCAGCAGGCTTAATTGAGGGAAGTCGAAACATGCCTGAGAGATGAGGTTGTGGCAGATCCATAGATAATGAGACCGTAGTCAATGATGTTGATGATGGAGCTATGGACAGCTATGGACAGAGCTTCTGGGGTTAGATGTTTCCTATGTCGGAATAGTAGGCCCATCCTGGTGTTGGCTACTTTTGCCACGTTATTGATGTGTGAGACATAGGAGAAATTACAGTCGAGGGTGAGGCCGAGGTATTTGAAGGTATGAACTTGTTCGAGGGTGATTCCTTGCTTGGTTTTAATGGAGATGTCATAGTACTGAATATGCTCTTGATAAAGAGTTTACAGTTAAATACAATAAAATGACTTACTGCTGGGGCTTGTTTTGAGTGGAGGAGACTCCTACACTTTCTGGGTGTTCCCTGTTGCCAGACAGATTCTGTCTGTCCTCCTTATAGGGCGGCAGCAGCCTTTAGTGCCTATTTTTATATTACATCTGCTGTCACTCAGAGCTGGATAAAATGTTTTACATTTATTTCTGCATTCCCCATTGTTAAACTTGTAACTGTTGCCCGAATATATCTGAATGCAACTAGTTAAGAGCTCCATAGTATTGTATAAATTAAAAGGAGCCTTCTAAAGGATGTTATATAATATTGATGATGCTGATAGCACCTGACTCAGTGGGCAGGTATAAAGAGGTAACCTGTTCTGCATGGTGTCAGATAGGGTCAGTGCTTTTTAGCCAGCGTAGGTGAAGGACTGAGGGAGTCCTAGTACCCAGGTGGAAACAGTATGTTAAAGTTTGCCATGGCTGTGAAGATTTTCATTTATTTTAAACAGTTTAATGTTTGTTTTGGTCACAGGTTGAGCCTTTTTGTTTTACTTTCTTTCTTTATGGAGTAAATAAACATTGCGCCAGGCCAATGGTACATTGAACCTTATAGCTGGTTGTTGTGTCCATCTGTTATCCCACTTGCTATTGCAGGCCACCATAATCCTAGCTTCTGTATAAGTAAGATTATTTTTGTACATCTCCCAGCCTGATACTAAACCGCTGCAACATTGTCATGTACTATGATGACTTAAATTGTTAAAGGCAGACCCATATATTTCACTGGAAGAAAAAAACCATTAACCAGAGGAGTAAAAATACAAAAAACTACTATTTGGATCTTTGCAAAAAATTAAAAAACTGTATAACTATTAGCCCAGCCAACAGCCTTTATGGACTATATAAGCTTGCAAGTACCTCAGTCAAGTTAAGCTGAAGAGAGAATGGGGCTGTGACAGCACATCCTTCTGTCAGAACCTCACTTGAGATGTTGGGTTATGGTTCTGCATGGTAAGAATTGCTTTTATTGCTGACATTTGGAGCAGAGAAGGATGATCCTTGCATTTTCATTTTATTTTTATTTTCTATATCAGTTTATTTAAAAATAGGAGAGGCTTCCTCGACCAATTGAAAAATATATTGTCTGCTTGCACTGCTGATCAAAATGATGTTAGTTTTGTATACAAGTTTTAAGTAAAAAATTAAGACAATATGATATTTCCTGGTATTTCTTTTCAATTAAATATTTTTACTTATTAAATTGTTGACTTACAATGTGGGGATAAAACTAAATTATAACTATTGGTATATAAGGGGTGGGATATTCCAAAGGGTTGCACATTGCACAACACAGTTGCATGCGAAACCCACTGATGCACCCCGGCGATATTCAAAAGGGGAAAGCGCTGGCATTAAATCCCAATGCACCGGGGTGCATCAGTAATACATGCGGCGCAAGTAGGGGGGACATGCCCATGCATACTCTGCACATCCCGATATTAAGCCCAGGATGTGCTGAGCAGATGCAGGTGCAACCCTTACCTGCACCGCACACAGTTGAGCCAAAAAAAAACTGGAGCAACAGCTGGCCACCCACAGGTGAGCTGCCATACTGCAGGGTGTAACACGGCGGTTGCCAGCTGTAGCTCCGGCGGCACCGTCCACTCTGGTAGCACTCCCCAATGCCCGATCGCGGGCATAGGTACCTAATTAGAAATGTCCAATATCCCTGGTGGTCCAGTGGACTGCTTCCAGCCCAATCGCAGGCATAAGTATGAAATAAAATGTCCAATATCCCTGGTGGCACAGTGGACCGCTTCCAGCCCGATCGCGGGCATAAGTTTGAAATAAAACATCTAATATCCCTGGTGGCTCAGTGGACCACATCCAGCCTGATCACGGGCATAAGTATGAAATAAAACATCCAAACCATCCCTGGTGGTCCAGCAGTACCCCTCCCCACCCACCCATTGAGCCCCACCACCCGTCCCCATCAGCAGTGGGTGGCAGCTTCAGCCTGCAAGCAGCCAGCTGACTGACTGCATATAGAATGGCTGTACACCCATTGGTCACAGAGTGGGCCAATGGAGCATACTGGTTTCCGTGCCACCGTGCCACAGTCTAGGTATGTTAATGAATCCATTCACATATCTGGACTGTGTGTAAGGCACGTCTGCGTGCCCATTTCCACGCTTGTCAGGACCAGTGGGCGACAGCCATACTATGAAGTCAGTCAGTGGGCAGCCAGGCAGCTTGTGGGCGGGGCTGCGCCCCCACTGCTGACCGGGGAGAGCAGGGTGGTGGGGCCATTGGGTGGTGGGGAGGGGGTACCGCTGGACTACCAGGGATGGTTCAGACATTTTATTTCATACTTATGCTCACGATCAGGCTGGAAGTGATCCACCGGACCATCAGGGATATTGGACAATTAATATTAATACACATGCCCCCGATTGGGCATTGGAGCGCGTTGTCAGTGGGGGCAGAGGGCATTGGTCCCCGACAGCTGCTGCCTGGCAGGGTGCCAGGTGCAAGCCACCAGGGATTGACGCACCTGTATGCAGTTGGGGCCATAAGTACATGCTAATGGCTCTATTTGTGCCTTGCATGCATTATGGCTCCATTTGCATGTCCACCGCTTAATATCGCAGTTGCTGTGCCTAGCACAACAGCACTTGCACTAGCACATTCCCTTGCTCCTCTCTGGCAACTTGTGCTGGTGCAGTGTCACTGCGCCATGTGCAATGCAGGTGGCCACAGTGTCATATTCAACAGTGTGGAGCCATGGTGCAGCACCGTTGAATATCACCCAGGCAATGCCCTGGTGCATCCCAGTTGCACAGAGCCCGGCTTGCACCCCTGCCAGGCACAGTTCTGAATATCCCAACCAAGGTGTACAAAAATATTAAAAAATAGCTACAAAGGTTTAGGATAAGGTAATTTTAATCAGGTAACTAGATTAGACCATGATTGAAATAGGGTGGCTATAAGGTAACATTAACCTAATTGGATACTCAGACATGTGCATCATTAGCACACCCGGTTAAACTTCACCCTAGTCTAGGTGAATATCTGAATAGGGTGGTTGTTCTCACTGGTTCTGAGAGATCATTCCCAGAACACGGAACAACCCTTGAAAGTCAGGTCAGGGAACCAGGCCGATTAATTACCTTGACAATTCAAATGGTGACCCCAATGTACAAATTAATATTATTATCTTATGTTACTATAACCAAATCCATATAACAGTTATTAACACATTTTACTTACAAAAAAAAATAGTTAAATAAATAACTAAAATTTCTATAACAATTACTGCATGTTATACTACAACATCATAAGTTAATGCCTTTCAATCTATCTTTCCCCATATATCTAATTATTAAAACTCCCTATACTGGCTATTCTGCCACTGTATAACAACACAATAAGTTAATCTCTTATTATACAGGGTCATTTTATCATACAAAAGTAATCTTTTCTATACCACTTAAATCTTTGTTACTTGTTCTTCAAATTCTTATGCAAGCACCCTCTTTACAGCATATACTGTCTCATTTAGTCTTTGTAAAAATCCATGCATTATAGTCTGGGTTGCAACCCCCACCCCCACCCCCCACACACACTCACACATTTCACCAAAAGTGTTTGTACTGCAATGCATTGGCTGTGCAGTGCTTCATTATCGGCAATCTTAAATCTACAAAGCCAAAATTCAAACCTTGTTTTTATCTGTCCAACATGTATCTTAAGCAGTACAAGTACTACATGAACAAATTTCAACTGGTCTTCAGCATGAGGGCTAGCATGATGGTATCAAGTTTCATAGCCCCAAGTGTTGCTTCTTTTTTCTCTTTCCTCTCTGTGCAACACTGTAATACTAGGTAATACATTCATATGAAGTACTACACACACAAACATTTTTTTATTGGGTTGGTTTATTCACCACAAATTGGTTGTTATATTAGTATATACATGTCATCTTACTTACAAAGCAGTCCCAACTTGTACTGTGACTTTCTTATCTTAATACAGTTTTCACTTTTTAATCGCTGCTTCAATCTACCAGTTGGCTTCTGCTCAAATGTCAACTTCCTTTTTTCTGTGATATGTTTATGCCCCTCACTATTAAACTTCACTATTTACTGTCATTCCATAGTTAATCATTTCATAATGCAGTTAACTAGTATTACATTATTTATTTAAGTAACAAGGCATGACAGGGTGTGTGTTATTGTATAATAACGTCACTCCTGGGGTGGGTTGAAGCACGAGGTGAAGCTGAGTGCTTCCACCATCCCAGGAGTGACGTTATATAGAGAATAATGCATGGGGTCCTGAACATTATGAAAATTTAATGCACACCCGAGGTGAGGGATGCATCATTAAACCCCGAGAGCGAAGCTCGAGGGGTTTATCAATGCATCCCTCAACGAGGTGTGCTTTAAATTTTCTATAATGTTCAGGACCCTGTCTTATTTTATATAATTGCTGGTGCAAATTTTTATCCGCTGATAAAGTTAAGACACGTAGAAACAATAGATATTAAATCTGTGCAAGTTTATTGACAAAAAATCAGACAACCGCTAAATTAATATCAGTGGTGAAAATGTTACTTAAAGCTGAGAGTAAATTGCAGAGCTGAGTCCTCCGTGGCAAGTTTGTATCTCCGTTTGGTCAGTGTCCGTTGCTGCACGACAGTTCGTTGCCATGGATACGGAGGTCATATGTCGAAGTCCCTGAAATGAATTAAGGGACAGTGTTCAAAATCTCAGATAGATTCTAACGGATATGAATGTAAAATCTCTGTTTTTATTTTTGTTTGCTTTTTTTTTACTCTAGGAGGCAACTAATTAACATATGGATTGTACTGTGTCACTAGCTACGTACCTCTAGTCTGAATCTGATTCAATTACTGGACGCCCGCTGATTTGCTTCTTTCTTGGGAGCTGCATGGTAGAAATTTATTGACACCCCTGGTTGATCACTGAGTTTGGACCAAATATTGTTTGAAGAGAGTTTGGTTTTCTGATTTCATTTACATTCATTTGACCACTGCTGGGGTTTTGAACAGACAAGTCGATGTTGAGGGCTGCTGGTTTTCTTGTGTCTCAGGTAGGTACTGTAGGAGACTTGATATTTTACGCTGTTTCTTTTCTGACAGGATTGAATAATTATTTATGCTCTGCAGGTTTCGATGGCCAGAGATTTGTTGTACCTCGGTGGGGGCACATCACAGTCTATTAACCTCTTGTATTGAGGTTTTACGGTTGAATGGTTTGTAACTCGTTTACAGTTAGCTATGCCTGCAGCAGTTTTCATTGTGGACATCATTGTTCTGAGTTTGTTCATGCCACGTTCATATTCCTGAACCAAAGTGATCCCTGGGCTGTGTTTGTGTTGGGTGCTAGATAGAAGGAGACTGTTCTGATAAGCAAGATTGGGGCCTGTTTTTTGTAGATTTCATATGCCCTGATGGTGTCTCTCTCGGGTTTGTTAAGTTTTGGTACAAACGTGGTTTTACTGGTCTAACGTCCTTGGATTATCGCCCGATCGGGTCTTTGTTTGCCGCTCAGAATATTCTAAAAATGATTCCCTTCAGTGTCGATACCTTCTGTTATGTCTCCCCATTGCAAGTCATAGTGTTCTTTGGTTCTCAAGGCAAACTGTATGCCTATGTTAAAAATAGGAAGTTCAGTAGTCCAGTGGGGTGGTTGTGTTTATTGTCCCTGAACTGTACAAAAGGTTAATGTCCTCATCTGTAGGGCTTGTGATTTCAGTGGCCTGTTACCTTTACCCATCTTCTTGAGGTGTTTTAATTTAGTGCTCAAGGTACGCTTTGTTTCCATAAAATCTGTCTGTATACCTTTGAATATGGAGTGCGGGTAGTGCTCTTTCACCAGGTACCTGTCAATTGACGCAACGATGCCACGGATGGAGCTGGGCTCATATTCCATGCCATCATTTTTTTTTACACAAAAAATGAAGTTTGCTATTAATTCATCTAGGTGCTGCATTTTGATTGTTTTTAAATCTATAGTCTGACCTGTTTCACTGAGGTAGGTAAAGAAGAGGCGCACGTCGCTATCTGTTTTGCGCTTAGTGTTTGCGTTTCCTTGTTGTTCTATAAAACGCTCTCTTTGTGCACCTTGAGGGTTTGTGAAACGACTCATTATACTAGCGATTACTTCTTATTTTTTTTACAGACTTTCCGATTTTGGGAGACGTGTGCAGACGGTGATAGTGAGGATGTGCTTACAGGTTGGTGAGAAAAATACTGTTTTGAGTGTCGCGCTTTTAACTGTTTACTTGTGTGTGCTCTAACCCTTGCACCAAATGATGTGTTTGCGTGAAAGTCATATCAACTGACTAGTTATTACGGGAAATATCAACCACTTTTTCCCATAGAAAAAAATTTGCACCAGTAATTATTACACAATAACACACACACACTGGAGTGCCTTATTGCTATTATACAATGGCTCGTTGTTATAGAAAATAAAAAACATTTAAAAAAATGTTTTTAGTAGATTTTCAGTGTGGCAATATATATTTTTTTCTTAAAAAAAATGTCTCAAGCATATGCTCAGCCATACAATGATGTTATTGTGTAATAACATCACTGTCTCAGGCATACACTGACCAATCAGAGTCTAGAATTCTTTCTTGCCATTATATAATTAAAGTTATTTCACTTTCCCCACTAATTTACAAGTGGGTCCCAAGGTTTCTGTTTTGTACCATAATCTGCTAAGAATTAAAACAAATGTATTCATTAGTCATAAACTCCGTTTTTATTTTAATTTGTTTAACTGCTACATGTCTCATGTTATAACAATATAATTGTTAACTCACATCTTTTGTTTTACTTCCTGTTTTTAAACCTAAATGGATAACACGTTCACCCTGTGTAACCTTTAACAAGTCCCTTGACCTCCTTGTGCATTTAAGCACATGCTATTGCTTGGCTTCTCTTTCTCAATCAACACCTTTAGCACAAATGTGCCTATAGTTTTTTTTTTCATATCTCATTGTTCATGGTTTTTAAGGCAAAAACCTTCAACATATAAAACTGCATGTAGAGACATCTTACTATAAGTCAAAATGCACTTCACCATTCTTTTGGCATATACAAATGTAATATAGGTGTTCATTACTGGATTGTTTTTTACCTCTTATTAATGCATTTTCCTAACTAACTATGTCTCTCGTATATGTACATTTAATACAGGTACTAATAACCACCAACATTTGTAAAAATCACTATGTTCACCATTCTGACAGTAAAATTAGTTACATTTCAAATATATTCCCATTGCAACTACAGTATATCACATGGTGACACTATCATATCTTCTGACATAAAGGTACAACAGACAACACATATGAAAATGTATTTCCAACAGGCATAATTACAGGTTTTAAACACACATTAAGGTCACTATATTATTCTTAAACAAGCACCACCCTTGTACCATTTCCTGGTATTTCTTTTTGATTAAATATTTTTACTTTTTAAATTGTTGACTTACAATGCAGGGATGAAACTTAAACTATTGGTATATAAGTTGTACAAACATATTAAAAATAACTACAAAGGTTTAGGATAAGGTAATTTTAATCAGGCAAATAGATTAGACTATGATTGAAAGAGGGTGGTTATAAGGTAACAATAACCTAATTGGACACTCAGACATGTGCATCATTAGCACACCAAGTTAGACTTTACCCTAGTCTAGGTGAATATCTAAATATGGTAGTTGTTCCCACCAGTTCCGAGAGATCATTCCTGGAACATGAAACAACCCTTGGGAAGTCAGGTCAGGGAACTGGGCCCATTAATTATCCTGACACTTCAGCTGAGACAGCCATTGAAACTGTGATTACAGCTGGCACTAAATGTGTCAAACAATGATCAAACCCATAACTTATCATGTGTATTGGTTAAAATAATACGTATGTTAAGTCATGATTTTGATCAGTTTGTTACTGTACAGAAAGAATATGCAAAACAGAAAGGCTACATGGTTATCAGCAGTGTGGAGAGCAGGCAACCTCTGGCCCCAGTGATGTCATTACATCTCATGTCTGCCAGCCATTTTGTAGAGCAGACACAGCAGGAGTTTTGAAAGGAGCGGGCTGTTGTTTACATGTTTCAAATGCTACAAAACTGCATTTATGTTTACTATATAAATGCAATTTTGGCATCAGTGGCATCAGCTTTGGCATCAGTTTTTCCTTTTCCTTGTTATGAAGCTAGATTTCTGAATTATATTATTGGCAAATAGGGTTGTTTAGGTACCCTTTAATGCACATAAGGGCTGTAACAAAGGACATACGAGAAGATATTGGAGGAGTTCAATATGCGTACACTGGGACAGAGGAGGGAGAGGGGATACATGATAGAGCCTTCAAGTACCTAAAGAAAATAAATAAGGTAGAGGAGGGCAGAATCTTTCAGAGTAAGAAGATGTTCTAGAACCAGAGGGCATGACATGAGACTGGAGGGGGGGGTAGGGTAAGGGGCAACTTGAGAAAGTACTTATTTGTGGAAAGGGTGGTGGATGCATGAAACAGCCTCTCAGCAGAGGTGGTGCGAGTAAAGTCAGTGAGGGAATTCAGAACTGCATGGGATAGACATACGGGGATCCTAGTGATTCAAACAAGAAGGTATAACAGGAGATAAAAGTAGTATCTCCTGCATTTCTAGTAGGTAGTGAAAAAAGACAGACTGGATGGGCCTAGCAGTCCTTATCTGCTGTCAGATTGTATGTTTCTATAGCCTACAGTGAGAGCAACATTATTATGTGCAATAAAAAAATATGCAACAGGTTAGTCTTAGGAGAATGCCATTTACAGAACTTGTGCTGTAGCAATGATTATATGTTTTTGTAGCTGGTGTCGATTAAGACTATTGTATTCTATTGCAGGCCATAAGGTACATAAAATATGGCAAACTTTCCTGACATACTTGACCTGTATGACAAAAACTGTCTTACCAGGATGGTGAGTCGTGTAAAAAAACAAACATAATATTGTACAGGCAGTATAGCGCAGTAGTTTAAGGCTCTGAGCTGCAAATCTGGTGACATTCAACAGACCAGAGCTGGGTTTGAATCCCACAACTCCGACTTGCATACTGTATGACCCTGAGCAAGCCACTAAACTTCCCTATGCTCCGAGGCTGCACCTGTAAAAAAGCTTTCAGCTTAGTGTGTCTCACCTGGTTAAACAACTAAAAAAATAAATAAATAAAAAATTAAAGAAATAGCAACAACTATCTCTAGAAATACTGAAATCTGATTGGCTGCTTCTTCTAGAACTGTCCTATGCCTATTATAGTGACAATTTCATATATAACCTGACCATCCTGCCTTCTTAATTGTACCTTTCAGCATTCCATCCTCTAGCACCACTGAATTATGTGGTATGATTCTTTATTTCTTAAGTACTCTAAATTTGTTTCTAAATATTTATCACAATAGAGGCCTACCTGGTGGATCAATTATTATTACATTGTTGTCACCAGACTCATGTCCTTCCTCCTCCTCCACTGTAGTACCCTCAGCCTGTAGCTCTGGTCTGTTCATCCATGAGATAGGTGAGCATGCTGACTCAGTGAATATGACATAGAAGTGTATTAAGTGTGCTGACATTGTACAAAAACATTCTTATATTGGAACTATTTAAAGTAGAATAATTGAATTATTTCTTTAAGAAATACTACATTATGAGTTTAATGCCAAAAAATATTAGAATGCCATTTCTTTTCTACTTGCTATACTCACCAGAGAAAATATTTGTTTTTCTTGATAGAAGACAGAGACAGTTTGATTAACAGAGAATATGAAGCAGCATAGCACATTGATTTAAGGCTCTGAGCTGCAAATCTGGTGACATCCAGCAGACCAGACATGGGTTTGAATCCCACAGCCCCCACTTGCATACTGTGTGACCCTGAGCAAGTCACTTAACTTCCCTGTGCTCGCAGGTCACACCTGTAAATAAGCTTTCAGCTTAGTGTGCTACTCCTGGTCAAACAACTAAATAAATAAGAATGTCTATGTAAATGCCTTTACACACTTAAAGATATATTAACAATTAAACCGTTTACTAGCGTAAATGTTTTTTTCTTTGCTCACAGAAATGAAGATTTTTAACTAGACACATGATTGCTGTCTGTGGTTCCAGATACATTAACTCCTACAGTCTCACATGCATATATTATTTGACAGATATTTAAATTTCTTTGCAATTCTACTTACATTGTACAACTCCACGCCTAGCTGTGGGTTGCCTGCCTTCAGCCACATGTCACTGGCAAGAGGGTACCAAGAGGTGTACATCTTTGAGACAGACTCTGTTGCATTGATTTTATAAAAATGCTGGTGAAGCAGCTTCTACTTCACCCTGTACTGCTTGAAGGACTACTTGGGTGGGCCAAGTGGTCCTTATCTGCCATCAAAGTCTATGTTTCTATGTTTCCAGACCTTTTTCCTTCTTCAGGAAGCTGACTACTTTCTTCCAAGTTGTTTTCATCTTCTCATTGGTCCCCCGCATCATAAGATTAGGGTTTCCAAACTTGGAGACCGCCTCCACCAGCAGAGGCACCTTTTCTGCTGTCCAAACCTTGAGAATTATTCTTTGGATAAAAAAGAAACAAATCAGTATTTTGTAACATATAATAATAATAATACGTTTATTTATAAAGCACCTTTCATTTTTCACGGTGCTATACATATTAAAACAATAGAATCAAACATTAAAATTCAATAATAAACACAAATAAAGCCACAACATAGTTAATAATTTCAATACAATCAGCCGTCCAAAAAGGCCATTTGCCAAAAATGGGTTTTCAGGCCGCTCTTAAATTCCTCCATGGAGGTGCACTCCCGTAACCGTAATATAATGACAAGTGTTACTTCTGACTATGTTACACAACTATGATAATGTTGCTTGTGACCAGATGGCTATTTTATTTGTATATTACAAACATTTGTGCAGCAATGCCACTGTGCTTGTGGCGTTTGTAACAGTGATTTAACTGATTCACCCCCACCCCGTCACACTCCTCGTATAACTTACGCCCAACCCCAGTATCACAACACACACAACTTTTTGAGTTGTGAACCATTCAATAATCACCCAATGCCCAGTATCACTACACACACAACTTTTTGAGTTGTAAAGTATTCAAAAATTAAGTAATAAGGCATGACTGGGTAAGTGTTACGGTGGGATAATGACCCTTTTCGGTGGGTGGAAGCACAAGGTATAGCTGAGTGCTTTTACTATCTGAGGAGGACTATTACCCCAACATGGTACACTACCTGGAGTGTCTTATTTTGATTATGAAATGATTGCATTTTAGTTAATTTGATATATGTGTTAACATAATGGCCAAGCCAAAAATACCTCTTGCCAAATCAGGAACCAGCATTTCTGCCACCCATTTCATGATCGGTGATATTGTGGTTATAAATAATAATAAAAAAGAACAATTAAAAAAAAAAACTGTATATGTGTGTGTGTGTGTGTGTGTGTGTGTGCGTTCCTGTGTAGTTCATCTAGTTTTTGACCCAGTTATAGCTGACTCTGTAAAGAGTCATCATTTTCTTTGGGCTTTGACTGACCATAAGACACACTGCACATCAGATGCCATGCCGGAGGTCCCCAGGAAGAGGCAATTGCCAGCATCTGAGACATGCACACCATTTTGTAGATATAGCCAATCTTTATAATACTTAATTTCAAGGTGACATATGGCATGCATGCCCAGATCATGTAGGAATGCAGATATGTGTGTAACCCCCTGCCAAATGGGGGCTTACCTGCCACCTAGCAGCTCTGCTCCAGTCACTCTCCTGAGCATTTCCAGGAGTGGCCTGCATTTTATTTTGGTACCCTGGCTCCTATCTGCCCTCTGGTACCCCTGTTTCTAGCCCCAAAGTGTAAATCCAGTTCTACTTGGCTTTCTAAGTCAAATCGCGACCTCCCGCTCAAATATCTGCCCTCGGGGCAGTGGAATCATGCAGGTGCAAGTGGTACCATTGATCTTTGATTGCACAAATTTGCAGTTATTCTGGATAGTGTTCCATCGGTCCCAGGATCCCCATCATCTAATTGGAATACAGTGACCACGGACAGGCCACTGAGAGGCCACTCTGCTCAAGTCTAAAGGAGATCCACAAGGGAGTGTTGATCGGGGCTCATTAGTATTCATGAGCTAGGAGCCCCAATCATTTAAATATTCATGAGGGTCTGTCTGCCCTCAGGGCAGCTTGTTCTTGGCTGCTGCTGAAAAGAAAAAGAAATGCATTTTAAAATAAATGTAACTTGTTGTGAATGTTGGGGGAAAAGTGTGTTGCAGCAGGGAGTGTTTAAAGTCAAATGAATGTTTTTCTCCTGACTGCACCAGACATCTGTGGGACTCAGAGAAAAAAGTCAGCCTGTCTGCTGCTGCATGTCAGGAAGTTAAAACGTCAGCAGCAGTGACAGGAAAATGGACTGAGCAAATTCCTTGCTCTGTGCAGCAACAGAAAGTATACATGCAGGGCTAATGAATTGTGGGGCAAAGATTTTTTATTATTTCTGGCTGCACCAGAACATTATTTGGGACTGTACCTAATTTGCTCAAAGGACAGTAGGTTAAGCAGCCATTGCAAACAGCCACAGCCAATTGGAAAGCCAGGATAACAAAGCCAGGACTTGTGGGACATTCATCAAAGCTCATTTTGTAAATGCCAAGTGCTCATGGGGACTTACAGGGACCTAATTCTAGGCACCAAAACAACAGACCAACAGTGCATCGAGTGCGCTTCATGCATTATTCATTTCCTTGAGTGGCAGGCCCTTCAGCCAGTCGAAGGCCATACAACCTAAAGCTATAGCCAATCTGGAGCTTCAGGAGAGCCCTATAAGAGACAGTGTTTTCCAGAATTTTGCTAGATTCGAGAGAGGGAGACTCGAGCAGGAGCCCCCCACTGGGGTGGGGTCTCAGACCCCAGCCATGCTGCCAAGTCTGGAGATCCACTTAATCTTCTCTAGCCTAGAGAGGGTTTGCCTTCTTTATTAAGTCAAAAGTTAAAAATGATGTAGTTTGTTAAACTGCTAGCCTGGAGGTTGCCAGGATGTCCTCCAGGTGCTAGCCCTCTCTTCCACGTTGGAGGAAGATGTGGACCGAAACCAGATGACCTCAAGTAGCAGTGAGAGAGCTGAAAAGAACCTCAGTTGTGAGAGAACTAAAGACCATAAGGAGCCTTCTATAGTGGGGATCATCCATGAGGGACCTTAGTAAGTACTCTTGTACCCCCCCGGTGCAAGTGAGAGAAAGCAAGCTGAGTCGATATGGGCAGTCATGCCCAGTAACTGTTCAAGCGAGAGAAAGCAAACTAAGTGTGTGGGTGAGTAGCTTTGTTTGGTTTGTCATCGCACTCTAACAGTCTCTGTGTTTGGGCTGCCTTGGGGATTGAATTGCCAGGTAAAGATGTGTTGGTTTCACAGTCCCGCCCATATCACCTATGCTGCTGCTCGGCTCCGGGACCTTCACCCCTTTACCGACCTTTCAGTTCCAGCTACTGCAGCGAGGTGCTGCAGAGAGGTCAGGATGAATCAGTCAATCAATCAAAATCTTTATTTAGCCAAGCAAACACCATTGAGCAAGCTAATTTTTGAGATGGACCTGGGCAAGATAAATGAACAATACATAAAAACCAATACCAACTTACAGAGTCATTACATAGAATAGGGATTACATACAAGAGGTTAATAACAGCACTGGAGTACATTTATAAAATAAGACAGAAAGCTAAATACCATGGGAGGCAGTATTGCACAGTGGTTTAAGGCTCTGAGCTGCAAATTTGGAGACCTGGGTTTGAATCCCACGGCCTCCCCTTCATATACTATATGACACTGAGCAAGTCGATTAACTTCCCTGTGCTTCCAGGTTGCACCTGTAAAAAAGCTTTCAGCTTAGTGTGTGTCACCTGGTTAAATAATTGAAAAAAATAATTGCTACAGAACTTGTGCTACAAAAGATACAGAGTAAATCTATACAACCATATATACAGAGTTTTCATGGAACAGGCTTAGATTCAAGTACTGAGTATGTAGTGCAAGGAGGGGCATGAGTGAGGAAAGAGGAGGAACTCAGGAATGAAAGCATAAGTGCAGGGGTGCCTGAGGGGCTTTAGAGCACCAGGGGCAGGTGGCAATGGTTATAGAGCTAGGTGCAGTACACTAGGAACAGGGGCAGAGGGTGATGTGCCAGGAAGTGTAACATTAGTAGATGCCAGGATGATTCAGAGAGGGAGACTCCAACTTAGATTGGGTGGAACTATCAGATGGGGTACAAATAGACACAAACATACTGAGTAGCAGGGCAGGAGTACCAGGAATGGAATGCTCCTGACAGGACTAGAAACTGAATCCGGTGTGGGGGGGGGGGACTCTGGGAGGCTATGACATCAGGGGAAGCAGTTACAGGATTCCTTGAATGAACAAGAATATAGTGCTTTGAAGGCTGATAGTTTGCTTGGGAATGCCAGTTGTAAGTTTTTTTGCAGGTTGTTCCATTGTGCGGGTAGAGCCTGATTAATAGCAGACCTACCGAAGCGTGATTTGAAGTTGGGTACTGCAAGCGAGATGCAAGTAGAACTCCATAGGGCATATTTACCTACTGCATTTAGAGGAAGACAATCTGAGACATATTGGGGCAGTAATTTAGTAATAGCCCTGTAGGTCCAGAGGGCTGCATTTCTCTGTCTTCTGTACCCGAGGGAGGACCAACCTACTGCAGCGTAGAGGGAGCAGTGATGAGTAGAATAAGGAAGTCCAGTAATTAATTTTAGAGCTCTACGGTATAGCGTGTTGAGTCTGGCCAGAGCACTGGCAGTGCTTTGGCTATATAGAAAGTCTGCATAATCCAATAAGGTGAGGAAAGTGGTTTGTACCAGTCTCTTTTTTGCCTCCAATGTTAGTAGGTATTTGATCCTGAAAAAGAGACCAAGCCTGTGCATCAGCTTCTTTATCAGCTCATCAATGTGATCATTGAAGGAAAGCTTTTGGTCTATCCAGACCCCAGGTATTTGAATTTTGTGACATAGTTCAGTGGTTCGCTGAGGAGTGTATGAATCCGAGGTAAGTTACCTTGAATTGCAAGGTTATTAGCATTTGCAAAGGGAGAAACAAATCATCGCCTTTGTTTTCTTGCCATTCAGGAGCAGTTTCTGTTGCAGGAGTTGTCGTTGTAGCAGGTTAAATTCCTGTTGCAGATCCCAGCAATCTGCTTCCAGGGAGGACCTTTCAATGTAAAGTACTGTATCATCAGCAGAAAGGTGAATGTTAACAACTTTGACGTCAACGTTGATTCTGTTTATGTATATTGCAAAGAGCAACGGACCCACTATCAAGCCTTGTGGTACACCCCCTGGAAGAGGTTTCAGGGAAGAGAGCTCCCCTTCCACCTTAATTTGCTGTTGCCATCCTGTAAGATAGTTAGAGAACCATCTCAGAGATAGGGAGTCCAGGCCAATGTTTTGGAGGGAGACAAGGAGTTAATCATGGTCAACAGTATCAAACACCTTTCTTAAATCCAGAAATATGGCACACATGAATTCCTAGGATACAGGGCACACTGCTAGTCGATGGTCACCTTTGCAAGGGCTAAGATAGTACTATGATGTGGCCTAAAACCAGACTGTAGGGGGTTTAACAGGTTAGCAATATCAAGGTAGTTCCTGTACTATATACTCACTATTGTCTCCAATAATTTGGATAGAGTGGGAAGTAAGGAGATTGGCCTATAGCTGTTCCAGTCACAGGGGTCTCCAGACCTGAAGTGAGGGATTACATGGGTGGTTTTCCAGAGTGGGGGAATAACGCCTTGTGAAAGGGAGAGGTTAAAGAGATGCGTGATAGTCCCTGCCAGTACACAATGACTCAGCTTCAAGAAGAAGGGGTCTAAAGGGTCAGCCCCAGTGCTGTTTCTGGTGTCCAGATGTAGGAGAAGATCAACTTCTTTTACAGTGGTAGGCTGGAGGGAGAACGCCATGCTTGTGACTGGAGCTGATGCGTCCAGTAAGCAGAGTGGTGAGCGGAGGGTATTGGCAGGAGAGGTATCGAATGCAAGTCCTGCAATTGCAAAATGGTCATTAAGAGTCTAGGATGGAGGATTTGTCAGACAACACAGAAACACCAGAAGTGATATTTGTGGGCAGGGTGTTCAGAGCAGCATGACCTTCAATATCCTTGATAGTTTTCCAGAACTTGGGTGAGGAATTGGTGGAAGAGTCCAATTCTTTACAGAAATAACTAGCCTTGACCCCTCTAACCAACCTAGTACAATGGTTTCTAGTTTTTCTAAACAAGGCACAATTCACAGTGAGTTTTGTTCTCCGAGCTTTTTTCCAAAGCCAGTCTCTGTGCAGTAGAGAGGCCTTTAACTGAGCCATAAACCATGGGCATGATTTTTTCTTAGAGCGTATTTTGACCAGGGGCACATGCCTATCCTGTGCCCCAGCACAATCTCCTGAAAGATATCATAAGCCGTAAGCACTGAGTTTGTCAGGCAGAAGTCCTGCCATCTCAAGGAGTCACGCAGGTCAGAGAGAAATGCACCAATATCCAGGTTATGCCGTTTCCTCCTGAGAGAGAATGTGGAAGAGGATGGCACTTTGGGGATGGATCTTACACACGCTATGAAGCAGTGGTCACTAAGGTCAGAGGAAAACACTCTGACATGGGAAAACAGATGTGGTTTGTTTACTAAAATAAGATCTAGTAGGGAGCTGTTTGGGTCTTTCTTATTGGGACGCGTTGCCTCCAAGATGAGTAGTGAAAGTCCAAAGGAGTCACAAAGAGTTACGAGGGGAAAGGAGACATTGGACAACCAGTCCAAATTAAGGTCTGCTAATATAATAATCTCTGACTGTAAGGATCCCAGCAAATTAGATAGATGATCTAACAATCTAACAACTGTAGACCCGCAGAGGGAGGCCTATCCTAGGATGCAGAATGAGATAGAAGAGGAGAGCTTGACTTTGAGGATCAGGCTTTCAAATTCTTAGGGGATTGAGGCTGACTCTATGACAGAGGAGGAAATTTTATCCTTGACATAGATGGCAACTCCTCCTCCTCTGGAAGGCCTATCAGTTCTGAATAAGGAATATGATAGAATATTCACCTTCCGATCGGACATATCTGGTCAGAGCCAAGACTCTGTGACCACAAGTGCATCTGACAGAGTATGGCTAGTCCAGGCTTGTACTGATGCAAACTTTTTTAGGAGGCTACACATATTAATGTGCATGATGCTCAAGCCTTTGATCCCGGTTAAGTCGGCAGGGGATAAAATAGTTGCAGGGGAACCAGGATGAACATATAAATAGAAGCAGTAATAGTTTCTTGGTAGCCTCAAGGAGTAGTCTATGTGCTTTTGGGTTTATCCCACTCAGTACTGCTAACATTAAGCTTTGAGGGGACCCTGAGGCAGTTACTTAGAGGGTCTAGCAATATGTAGAAGAGTTCCCTAGCCGAAAAAGCAGGGAATGCTAGGTGTTCATTGCAGAGGGGCGTCGGATCCTATCCTCTATGACACGTGCAGTTGCAGTACCAACTCATCATGGTGATTGTAATGCAGGTTCTAAGGTAGGTATCAAGACCACCAAAATGCAAGAGTCTGAGGGGTCAAGACATTCATGGCAGTCCAGGGTGATATTGTATGTGACCACGCTGAAGGGAGATTGGCATGGAGTAACACATGAATCTATGATGCATAACAGAGTAATATGCAAGAATAATAAGTAGGAAAATCCCATTTTACTATATAACGTAATGAAGTGCACAGGAGAGAACATTTTTGTATTTGAAATTGGTATCATCTGATAATAAAAATTCTTCCTTATAGACCAGCAAGATGACAGCTGCACAGAAAGTGGAGTGGAGTCTTGGATCAGGAAACAAAGACACAGTAGCTACTATAAGATCAACACCGACAAGTGTTAGGCCCAATAACTGCATTCTGTATCTTTAAGAGGAGTTGCAATATTAGTGAGAGGGGAGGACGAAGATTGCCTAGGGGTGGTGCAGCTGAGGGAGGGAGAGTATTTAATAAAGGCTGGGGGTGGCAGGGGGGTGGGAAAAAATTTCAAGCTGAAAGAAGAGAAAGTAAAACAGAAATGGGATTAATTGCAGGGCATAGTTTACAACTATGACACAAATGAAACCTAGTCTAAACAGAGAAGTGTTCACAAAAAGCTGTATCACTTTAAACTTAGTTTCTGATCCAGGGTAAAATACCACAGGACCTTAAACAAAGAGAGCTGTAATACTTTAAAACCTAAAAACTTGCCATCTAAAATATTCTGCACTTGAAACCACCACTGGCGTGCAAAATTGCTGTAAACAGGTTTAGATTCACATTTAAATTAGGATTCACAGGACAATTTGGTGAAACTTAATCAGTACCAGAATCAGTAAATAACATTAGCTTAAAGTCCAAAAGGAACAGGAGTAGCAAAGAATTAAAGAAGTGGAGCAGTCAATCAGTAGGCAGAGCCAATGGTTCCAGCCAATTTGTGTGGAGACGCCAGATGTTTCAGCAGCGTACCTTTGGTCTGGTTATTGACGGGCAGTACAGCGAGGAGTCAGTCAGCGAACAGTGGGGACCCACCAGGCTGCTTGCAGCAGCAAAAGCACCCATGTCAGTGGTGAAGCTTTGGTCTGGTGATCGGTGGGCAGTACAGTGAGGAGGCAGCCAGTGGACAGTGGGGACCCGCAGGGCTGCTTGCAGCAGCAGAGGCACCTGTCTCAGAGGTGAAGTTTTGGCCTAGTGATCAACAGGCATTACAGCAACAAGGCAGGTGGCAGACAGTGGGGACCCGCCGGGCTGCTTGCAGCAGCAGAGGCACCTGTGTCAGGGGTGAAGCTTCGGTCTGGTGATCAGCGGGCAGTACAGCGAGAAGGCAGCTGGCAGACAGTGAGGACCCACCAGGCTGCTTGCAGCAGCAGGAGCATCCATGTCAGGGGTGAATCTAAGGGAAAACTAGGTGGCGGAGGGGTCATGGGCCAAGGGCAGCTCCGGGGGGTGGTGAGCGGCACTGAGGTCATTCAGCGCAGAAGACACCCTAGTCATAAGTGGAGCCTAGAGAGAAGCCAGATGTGGTTGGTCTCCATGCCCAGGGTTTCCACTGGACTAAGTGGGCAGGTAGCTAGAGGGCCAGCCATATCCTCTAATCCTGTTCGGATGGTGCTATGCAATGCCAGGTCAATGAGGAACAAGATCGCTATTTTTGCTGACTTGATTTCCTCTGTCGACCTGGCTTGCATTATGGAGACCTGGTTGAGTGATGATGCTGGCCCAGTTTTTGAGGCTGCCATTCTCTCCGGGTACACCATAGCACATTGCTCGAGGAAGGATCACAGGGGTGGGGATGTGGCCATTGTTTTTTGATCCAGCCTGGGCTTCTCAGTGCACCCAGCTGGTAGCGCCCACTCCTTTGAGTGTGTCGCTGTCTATGGGGGTACAGGTGTGGGTTGCAGGATTCTTCTAATTTATCACCCCCCCTGGGGTAGGAGGAGAATTCCTGCAGGAGGTGGTGGACTTCATCATTGACCAAATGTTGGAGGCTCCCAGGTGTTTAATCTTGGGGGACTTCAATGCCTGGATCGACAATGAATCCTTGCATTTCAGTTATGACCTCCTCCAGTTGATGCAGTCACTGGGCTACCCACCAGCATGGCCACACACTCGATCTGGTGTTCCAGTTGGGTCTTGAGGTTGATAACCTCAAGATTGATCAAGTCATTTGGTCTGATCATTACACCATGGAGTTTACATTTGGGGCCCCCTCTGAAAGTCCCTCCCCTGCAGAGATGGTCAGCTATTGCCTTTTAAGGGGCTTGCACCCAGAGGGACTGTTAGCACTGGCTGATCTATCTAGGGTTAATGAGGCATGTGCAATTGGCACTGGAGAGGCAGTAGTCACCTATAATTGAGTAGTTGAGGGGGAAGAGGGGAGGTTGGCCCTGCAAGGGGACCTTGACACCCTGGAAAGCTGGACTCACACATGGAAATTAAATTTCAATATCACCAAGTGCAAGGTGTTTCATCTTGGTTGGGGAAACCCTAAACACAGGTACACCCTGGGAGGGGAGGCGCTGGAGGCCCCATTAGGTGAAAAGACCTAGGGTCATGGTGGATGCATGTATGAACAATTCTGAGCAGTGCAGAGAGCAGCTAGCAAGGCAAACAGGATGTTGGGATGCATCGTAGGGGATCACCCCTAGGGAGCAAGGAAGTGATTCTGCCGCTGTACAATGGACTGGTTAGACCACACCTTGAGTACTGTGTACAGTACTGGAGACCACACTTGAAGAGGGACATACAGCTCCTGGACAGGGTACAGAGGAGGGCAACAAAGATGATATGAGGGCTAGGGGATTTGGCCTTTGAGGACAGACTTGAGGAGCTCTGCCTGTTTTCATTGGAGGAGAGGAGAGGAGAGACAGGGGGGACATGATTGAGGTCTTCAAGTACCTCAAGGGAATAAATAGGGTAAACATGGAGGGGATCTTTAGACTAAAGCAGGGAGGTATCACCAGAGGGCATGGTTTGAAGTTGGAAAGTGGAAGGGTGAGGGGGGGAAGAGGAAGAGGTTTTTCACTGAGAGGGTGGTGGACCCTGGAATGCACTGCCTGGTAAGCTGGTTCAGAGATCCACAGTGGAGGGCTTCAAGAGAGGGTGGGACAGACACAGAAAGTGGATGTATCAGATGATGTCCTGTCCCAGGGGGGTTGGGATGGATGATAGGGGTTTCTGGAGCACAAGGGATGGGAGGGTCTCGGCACCCAACTAAGGATCTAAGGTTCGAGCAGACTCGATAGACCGTAAGGCCTAATCTGCTGGCAAATAGTATGTTAGTATAACAGAGTGGTCTCAGAAGCTCTGGATGCCATTACACCAGTTCGTATACAACCCAGATCTTCTCACTTGAGATCACCTTGATTTAATGGTGATTTCAAGGCAATGAAGATCAGGGGTCAGAAGTTGGAGCGTTGCTGGTGGAAGATCCAGCTGGAGTCTGACAATCTGGCCCTGCGTGTTCACTATGTTGAATACCAGGGAGCAATTTCTCATAAGAAGGAAGAATTTCTGTCCAGGGAAATTGCAGTAGGGAGGAACAGACCATCTCAGCTGTTTCAAACTGTAGACAGGCTTTTACATCCTGTCTGTCTACAGCTGAAAAAAGCCTTTTCATCTACTTTATGTGAAGAGTTTGCTCTGTTCTTCTCCGGCAGAGTGTAGGCCATCCAGTCGGGGATTCCTCCAGGTAGGCTATTGTCTAGCAGTGGACAGGCTGGGGGGAATAGAGGCACTCAGTCTGGGAAGAGTTTAGGCCAGTGGAGGTGTCTGAAGTGACTAAGGTGATTTTAGAGCTGAAGCACACTTTTTGTGAACTGGACCTGGCCCTGACACATTTCTTTATGGGATGTGTTGAGGCTGTCGGCCGGGTGTTCACCAGGATTGCCAGGTGCTCAATCGTGGAGGGGGTTTACACAAGGTGGGGTGGAAAGAATGAAAAGGGACTTGGCAAGGCTGGAGGAATGGTCAAACATGTGGTAGCTCAGATTCAATGCAAAGAAGTGCAAGGTAATGCACCTGGGAAACAAAAACCCAGGGGAAGAGTACACAGTGGGGGGTGAGTTAATAACAACAACAAAAATCGAAAGAGACCTAGGAGTAATTATATCAGATGACCTAAAAGTGGGCAAGCAATGTGAGAAGGCAGTAAGGAGGGCTGGGGGATACTGGGATGCAAGGAAGAGGCATCAACAGTAGAAAACAGAAGTTGTTATCCCTCTCTACAGACAGTTAGTGAGACCCCATCTGAGTACTGCATGCAATTCTGAGACCCCTATCTCTGCAAAGACATAAGACAGAGTGGAGGCTGTTCAGAGGAGGGCAACCAAATGGTGCAAGGTCTACACCCAGGAGACATACGAGGAGAGACTAAAGCAGCTTAATATGTATATCTTGAGGAAAGGAGGGAGGGGGGGACATTATAGAAACTTTCAAGAATCTCAAGGGAATTAACAAGGTACAAGAGAGTAGTATCTTTCAGAAGAATAGATGTGCAAGAACAAGGGGCACAATTTGAAGATAGAGGGGGGACGGCTTAGAGGTAATGTTAGAAAGTATTTTTTCACAGAGAGAGTTGTGGATGCATGGAACAGCCTTCCTCAGGAGGTTGTGGAGTCAGGAACAGTGGGAGAATTCAAGAATGCATGGGACAGGCATAAGGCAATTCTAGTGGGGGGCAGGAGGAAGTAAGCTGTTTAACTAGAATCTGCAGCTTATCCATCAGGTAGGGAAATGGAAAGACTGGATGGGCCAAGCGGTCCTTATATGCCGTCAAATTCTATGTTTCTATGTTTTCCCCGCTGCTCTGAAAGAAGCACTGGTGAGACCTCTCCTTAAGAAATCTTCCCTCCACCCTGACATCATGGCAAGTTACCGTCCTATCTCCAACCTGCCTTTCTTGAGCAAGGTTGTTGGGAAGTTAGTGGCACAACAGCTTGAGGACCGCCTGGTGTCCTCGGACATTTATGAGCCATTTCAATTGGGTTTTTGGGCTAGACATTGCACTGAAACAGCTCTAGTGAGGGTGCATAATGCTCTGCTCAGGGCTAGAGATAGAGGAGGCAGGTCAGTTCTTGTACTCCTCGATCTCTCAACAGCCATTAACACTATGGATCACGTCGTGCTTCTGGATCGGCTCTGTGAGTTTTGTGGACTTGTTGGTACTGTCATCAGGTGGTTTGAATCCTATCTCTCAGACAAGGTGTAGCAGGTGGTGATGAGTAATTTCTCCTCCTCCCCCATGCCTGTCTTGTAGAGTACCACAGGGCTCAATCCTGTCGCTGATGTTATTCACAGTGTATATGCTGCCCCTGTGTGAGATCATTTAACAATACAGTGTGGTTTCACTGCTATGCAGATGACACCCACCTGTATTTATCATTTTCTCCCAGAACATTCAGAGCTGTTGACATGCTTAGCAACTTTCTGGCTAAAATGGCTGGATGACTTCCAGCTGGCTGAGACTCAACACGGCCAAGATGGAGGTGCTGGTGATGGAGCCTGGACATGCACATGATGGGTTGCCTCCTGGGGCTGACTCTGGTCTTGTACTGGGTTCGACCCTGTTGGTAGCTTCCCCGAGGGTGCAAAGTCTGGGCATGATCTTTGATAGCATACTGACTTTTGAAGATCAGGTGTAGTCTGTAGTCAGCAGTGGTTTTTACCATTTGCGGAACTTTACCCAGATTAAACCCCTCATTCTGCCCAAGGTTCTGCTGATGCTAGTACATGCCTTTATTTTCTCCAGGCTCAACTACTGTAATACTCTGTACTTCAGGGTCATGGGAGGGACCCTCTGCCAACTGCCGCTGGTGCAGAACACAGCAGCCCAGTTGCTGATGGGTCTTTCCAGATCCAGTCATGTTACACCAGTTCTGCATGCCCTGCACTGGCTGCCAGTCAGGAGAAGGGTCCTTTTCAAGGTGGCTCTTCTCACCTTTAAGACCCTACATGGACTGGGCCCTGGCTATCTGTCAGAGCTTCTGACATCAGCAACCTCTGCTCACTCCTTCCACTCCTCCTCGAGAGGCCTCCTGAATGTTCATAGGGTTTGGCTCAAGACTTCGGGATATTGTGCTTTTAGCATATTTGGGCTGACCTTGTGGAACTCGCTACCATCTGCAGTCCGGAGGCTCCCTCGGTAGAGGTGTTTAAGTGGAGGCTGAAGGCCCACCTCTTTAGCCTGGCTTTTAATGATTACTGATTTCCATCATGATTTTGTTCAGTCCCCAGTTATGGTAATTTGAAAGTTTCCCTTTTAACCTGATTTATATTTTATTTATTTAAAACTGTAGTTATGTAATTTTATTTTAATTGTGTTACTGCCTGTTCTTTTGTAATTGTCTGTAAGGCACCCAGAGCCTCCAGGATTGGGTGGTGTATAAATAAAATGTGCCTTACCTTGCCTAAGTAACTATGGGCCATCATGCCCCAGTAACTGTTCAAACGAGAGAAAGCAAGCTTAACAAATCTTGGCTGCCTTGCCCAAAGTGACAGTTTGATATAAGTAGTTCTTCAGTTAACACATTGGCCTGCCTGCCTGCCCTGTGCCCAGTGTGGGTGGAGCACTGGAACTGTTTTCACAGATTGTAGCTGTTGTTGGGGAACACAAGAGAGACCAAACAGCATCTAACTATTGGGGGACCCATCAGAGCCTAATAGTATCAGAAAGGTGCCGAGATGCTCCTGTGTCAGGAAAAATCATATAACTGTGCTGTGTATCTACCTGTGTCCACTATACTGTCAAGACTGTTGTGTGGAGCCACCAGTCATAGCTGCATTGCCACATTAAGTGACTGAGACCTCAAAGTCAATTAAGTCTGGCTTATGATATCTGGAAATGACAGTTTTCCACCTTCTTAGAGATGTATTGAAATAGAAATGTACGGGAGGTGATAATGTATTGGGATATAAATGTACCAGATGTGACTACCATATAAATGTGCTGAATATTCAGGATTGCAAATCCAAGATCTAGCCAAGGTAACCCAGCTGGTTACTTCCTTCTAAATTGTTCAGTCTGCAACAAGCAGGGCAATCCCTACTCTTCTGCCAAATGTATGGAAATCCCATCTCCACTGCCAAAAGCAGGGCAACCCCCTGCACTTCCTGTAAGTCAAAGTGTTGTTGTTTGTTAAATTGTCTTGCAAGTTAATTCTTTCCTCTTTGAATTAAAGCTGGCCAATGCCACCAGCTGCAACATCCACCAGGCCTGCAATCTTCCAGGACTTGGGTATCTGGTGCCCAGGGTATTGGGTGAGATTGCAGGGTTTCATACATATCTGGAAACTGGTGCCAGTGTGGGAAAATAAATGTATAACATATGATTAGTCAGCAGCCTAGATAGCCAGGGCTCTGGATGTCTTTTGGGTTGACAAACTGTGATTCTCTTTTGGTTAGAAGGTTGTTACCCAGCTGGAGGGTTTCAACAGCACAAACAAAGAAAATCACGTGTACATTTGTAAATAAGAATCACTGCTTAACCTCTATACCTCCTGTTTTGCCATCCTAACTCCTATGTCCCCCAAATAAATATTATTGTTACTGTTTCTGCAACTGGTTGTCATGAGCATATTATTAGAAAGAATCTTTAATTCCAAAATGTTTGAAATGTGGGAAAATGATAATGGATCATGTCTTGGGGTGGCAAAAGGTAATTGTGGGTGATATAACATATCAAGGGGTTATACCAGGAAACAGCTAACCCCCATTAAAGTTAGACTCTGAGTGGAGGCACTGCGCAATTTTTGAACCTAATGTAAGTTTGAGTACCCAAACCCATCAGCCTACATCATAGGTAGTAGGCAGGGGTGTAACTCTAGCAGTAGCACCACCTAGGGGTTACACAATGGAGGTACTGCTGGGGTTGTACTGTACGCCATGCTCCATACCAGCATGGACGCCCCCTCATTTTGTATGTATTGGGACCCTTAAGATGGCCACCACCACCTAGCTGCTAGAGATGTATTTTGGCACCAAAACTGCTGTAAGCCTGTTCACTGCTGGCTCAGTAAATGTTAGTGGGAAGTGCATAGCACCTAGTGGCCAAAAGTAGGATTGTTCTGAAAATGTTTTTCAGCTTAAAACCTTGTTTTATTAAAGGACCCCATGGTATATAACATCTGATTATTGCTCACAATGATTAGAAAATTGTTTTGCTGTTTAGCATAGGATGCATTTGCCTGGAATAGGATGTTGTGGCAACCAGTTCTACTTAGGAAGCCATATAGCTAAGACAAGACAAAATGTACAAAATGTTTGATGTTTATTGCAAATTGATTAGATAGTATTCAAGTGTGCCAGGCTTGGCACACCCTTGAGATGGATGCCAAGGTCTGTTGCCACAGGAGAGTGTAACCCCCCTGCCAAATGGAGGCTTACCTGCCACCTAGCAGCTCTGCTGCAGTCACTCTCCTGAGAGCTTCCAGGACTGGCCTACATTTTATTTTTGGTCCCCTGGGTCCTTTCTGCCCTCTTGTGCCCCTGTTTCTAGCCCTGTAGAGTAAATCCAGCCCTGTGGAGCTTTCTAAGTCGATCTCCGATCTCCTGCTTGAATGTTCACCTTTGGGGCAGTGGGGATCATGCAGGCATGAGCAGTGCCTTTGATCTCCAACTGCACAAATTTACGGTCGTTCTGGAAAGGGTTCCATCAGTCCCAGGATCTCCATCATCTAAGTGGGGTCCAGTGACCACGGAGAGGCCACTGAGAACCCGCTCTTCTCAAGTCTAAAGGAGGTCCACAAGGGAGCGTCTATTGGGGCTCATTAATATTCATGAGCCAGGAGCCCCGATCATTTAAATATTCATGAGGGTCTGTCTGCCCTCGGGTCAGCTTCTTCCTGGCTGCTGCTGAAAAGGAAAAAAAATGAATTTTAAAATAAATGTAACTTGCTGTAAATGCTGGGGGAAAAGTGTGTTACAAGGTGGAGTGTTTAAAGTTAAATGGATGCTTATCTCCTGGCTGCACAAGACATCTGTGGGACTCAGAAAAAAAAGTCAGCCTGTCTGCTGCTGCACGTCAGGGAGCTAAAACATCAGCGTGAGTGACAGGAAAATGGGCTCAGCAAATTCCTTGCTCTGTGCACTGACATCAAGTACACATGCAGGGCTAATGAACTGTGGAGCACTGGGGCAAAGATCTTATTATTTCTGGCTGCACCAGGTCATTAGTTGGGACTGTACCTAATTTACTCAAAGGACAGTAGATTAAGCAGCCATTGCAAACGGCCACAGCCAATTGGAAAGCCAGGATAACAAAGCCAGGACTTGTGGGATGTTCACCAAAGCTCATGGGTAAATGCCAAGTGCTCATGGGGACTTACAGAGATCTAATTCTAGGCACCAAAACAACAGACCAACAGTGCATTGAGTGAGGTTCATGCAAATGTGTTAGTCCATAGCCAATTGTGCATGCCTGCTTACTGCTTACTGCCTAACTTAACCAACATAGCCTTAGCACAGTGACCCTCAGCTTTTCCGTCTTCCCTCTCCTCTATTAAACCTGACTATTCTCCTTTTGCTTGTTTGCATTTTTCTGTACTATTCCTCCACCTCCACCTTGGTCATTATCTCTTCCCCTCTCCTGCTTGTAAGCCACAAAGCCTGCTCACACTTGACCCCACCCGCGTCCCGCTGCTTAAATCTAAAATCTAAAATAATTCTCTCTACCTTCCCTCCCTTTGCCTCATTGCAGCCCAGCCCCTGCCTACTCCATTTACATTTCTTTTGTCTCTCGGCTTCACCTCTACTCCCCACAGTCAGTCTGCTGCCAGTCTCAAGCCCTTTCGATTAATTCTTTTTTTTTCACTTCAATACACTACTAACAAATCTATATTTTACCCAACCCTCTCCTTCCTTCCACAGATCTGCCAAGCGCCTCGACCGGCGCTTTCAAATATGGAAAGGCGGCACCTTCTCGGCCACCGATGATAGGACCCTACAGCTCATGCCACCCTCCTGGAACTCACCCCTGGACCAGCTCCCCAGGTATTCACCACAGCTTCAAGCACGCACCGGTGGTGCTCCTATTGGCTGCAGCTCCTTTGCTACCGCCACCTGATTGGACGGCTGGCCAGCACGGCTCACCCGATTGGTGCGCCTTTTTATATTTAGTTGTACCAGCTTATTTCCTTAGCCTGCTCCACTAGCTAATATTTCTCCTGGTGATTTTCTGTCCCTCCCCCACCCCCTTCTAGGCCTCCTTTAAATACATGTTTGCCCCTCCTTCCTCTTACTGCCTCTATTCTCATTGGCTCTCTCAGAACCCTGTTGCTCAACTAACTTAGTGTGACAGTACAGTTAATTACTTCTGATTAGCCTCTTCTTCCCTGACCACTACTGCCCCACAGCACTCCTGCGCACTTAGGTTTATCCTGTTTGGCCCTATCTCACAGTAACCAATACTCTGGTTTATTCTGGGGCCTGAAACAATCTGGCTACAAAATAAAAAGATACCAATTAAATGAACCAAGATGCTGCCCTCCACTTTAAACCTCTTCCTTCTGGTTTTCGTAGCACTTGTTCTCCCCCTCTGCCCCCAATCCCTCATTTCCTCTTCAGAAACATAATGCCATCCCACTTCTTGTTTACAATCAGGTTAACTCCCCCTCTCCCATTCTTATATCCTGGTCTCACTCACCCATTCGCCCCTGCACCCCTCTTGTCCAGCTGCCTATGTACTTTACTCTTATATAGCTGCTTAGCTCCTGGCCCCCCTTACCTATTAGTCAAAGCCCCAGCTCCCGACTGTTATGCAACCCTTCTTGGTTCAAGAGTGCAAAGATACATTATATTATTATTGCCTTCCTATTCTTATCGGTTGGTGACATAAACCCCAACCCTGGTCCAGCTCAACCACCTTCAGCGGATAGCCCTGACCCATGACTCACACCTCTTCCAAATGGCCTTAAAATGCTACATATCAATATACGTAGTCTCCTCCCTAAAGTGGACTTGCTACAGCCACTGGCGGTTACACTCAACCCTGATATAATAATAATTTCCGAATCCTGGCTAAATAAAAAAATCTGCAACTCGTATCTTACTCTCCCTGGCTTCACAATATCATGACAGGACTGGCTTGGGAGAAGAGGAGGGGTAGCTATCTATGTCTTCTCTTCCATTCAATTCACCTCTGTCTTTTCTAGTGCTATACCAAAATCCTATGAGGCTCTCCTGTTGCAAATCTCTCTCCCCTTCTCCAAACCTATCTTTTTAGCAGGTGCCTACTGCCGTCCTGACTCACAACCCAAAATTGCTACTGACCTCATAGCCACCCTAGCTAGCCACTCTTCTGCTGGTGAATTATATATTATCGGTGACTTCAACATAAAGTGGACTACCATACCCAGCAAAGTGCCAAATGCTATACATGCGCTCAACCTAACCCAAATTATCCAAGACCTGGCTAGGCTAAACCACAAGACAGGAAACCATTCCCTCATTGACTGGGCCCTTACTACTCACACCCATAGGGTCATTAAATCCGGTACTCTAGCAGATGCCTTCAGTGACCATTGCATGACTTTTCTGGTGAGTAGAGTTTACAAAGTCAAAGTCACCTATAAAACTCTACAAATCCATTTGTACAAATCCCTGAACATTGCCCCGCTTCTTTATGATTTGAACAACATTAACTGGGCACCCATATCTGTTGCCAGCAACCTAGATGTCGTAGCCAATTACTTCAGAGACTGATTCCTTAAAGTCTGGAATCAACATGCACCGTTACATCGTGTTTGAGTCCGTGGAAACCACCTCCCCTGGATCTCTCCAGAACTCATTGCTTGCCAAAGGGCACGTGATGCATCCTGGAAGCTCCATAAAAGTACAAAGCTTCTTGAAGACTACAAGGCCTACCTGGTCCTCAGAAACAAATGCACAAAAGCCACTTGTTTGGCCAAGGCTGAGTACTTCAGCTCTACCTTTCACTCTAATATAAATAACCCATCCAAATTCTGGAAAGTAATTCACTCATTTTTCTCCCTGCAGGCTCCCCCAAATAAACAATATTGTCATCTCTGACCACCCTAGCGTTGCCACAGCTTTCAACTCGCATTTTACCTCATGCGCTACTGCTCTGTTAGGCTCCCTCCTAACCATAAATCAGTCAACCTCCGCTCCTACTAGAAGTCCACCAGCCCCACCTCACAGTTTTTCCTTCTCTAAAATCCTGACAACTGACATGCTGATGGCCTTGGAAGCCCTTAACCCGAGCAAAGGTAGCTCACTTGATGGACAGGACCCAAATTTACTAAACCTGTCTGCCTCTGCTATTGCTCCCCCACTGACTGCTCTTCTCAATCTCTCATTTCAATTGGCTGAAATTCCCCTTGGTTGGAAACATGCAATCGTCCTCCCTCTCCCAAAGTGTGGTGACTCCTCCTCCCCTGGGAACTACCATGCTATATCACTCCTCCCAAAGTTAGCCAAACTACAAGAACATCTAGTCCTAGACCAACTGTCCTTGTACCTCTCTGACATTAATTTCTTCACCCAATATCAATCTGGATTCCATAATCATCACTCTACTACTTCCTCGCTACTTTGAATCACTGATGCGATCCTGACAGGCATGGATTGCGGTCACATCACCACTGCCATTTTTATTGATCTTGCTAAAGCTTTTGACACCATTTCCCACTCCCTCCTGTTCTGCTCCCTCTCATCAGCCAGGCTGTCTGAACATGCCATAAAATGGTTCAGTGCATACCTAAACGACCGCTCACAGTCGGTAAAAATATCCGACTACATCTCCCCTCCTCTACCCATATGCTCTGGAATCCCCCAAGGGTCCATACAAGGCCCAATTCTCTTCTCCATTTTTCTGAATGATCTTCCATCTGTCTATACCTCATCTTCTATACATACGTATGCTGATGATAAGGTGCTTTTCTCCTCAGGGTCCTCACCTTTGGATGTCACCTCCAGGCTCCAATGTGATTTCAATAAGGTCCAGAGCTGGTTTCAGTCTCGCCAACTCTTCCTAAATGCCAAGAAAACTGTGTCCGTGACATTTGGCATGTGTCAGAAACTGTCAAGGCTCCCATCTTCCCTCATCGTCACTACCCTCGACGGGACAACTATAGTTGCCACCGAGTCTTTCAGGTATCTGGGTGTTTGACTGGATCAACATCTCACTTTCTCAGCCCATATAGATACCATAATAAAAAAGCTTTGCCCTAAACTTGGTGCCTTATATAGAAACCGCTCCTGCCTCCCGGCCCTGGCAAGACTAGAACTGATCCAAAAAATTATCCTCACGATTTTCGACTATTGCAATATTGTCTATTGTTCTGCTCCTGCCACCTCCTTAGCTAACTTGGATACACTTTTCAACTCCTTCTGTCAATTTGCTCTGGATGCACCTCTTCTTACCCCCACTGTCACTTGTACCGAGCTCTAGCCTTCCCATCCCTATCAAATAGGCAACTGCATCACTGCACTAATTTCATCTCTAAGTATTGGCTTGGTACACTCCCTCCCCATCTTAATTTCTTTATCCCCCCACCCACTCCCTCTCAACTTCTAAGATCCCATGACCACAGAACTCTGACTGTTCCCTGGAGATCCACTTCAAATGGACAGGCCTCCTCCTCCTATCATCTCCCTAAACTGTGGAATGCTCTTCCTACATAATCCGATCCTATTTCTCTCCTGGCTCATTAAATCAAGCTCTACATAATTTCCTCTCTGTTAATTGCACTTGCCCCTAGCTCCCCCCCTTCCTAGTCCCACATTCTGACTGAAGCCTTGTTTGCCTAACCATAACCAAATTGATGCACTTATAGTTTTTGAGCCTATTTCAGTTCCAGCTGTGTGTGGTTGTTTCAATCATCTTTCTCTCAATTGGTCTATCTCCTTAGCCTGTCGACCTAGCCCTGGTCTCTAGCTCAATTCTCTACCACATTGTTATTTCGCCTCTCATGCTGCTCTGTGCTACTTAGTCCGAGTAGTGTAGGCCATTGGTCACACTTGCAATTACTTTATCCAATATCTGTCCAATATCTGTCTCACCACAAGTTCACTGTTACAAGATTAACTATTCTAACCTGTAATTATTTACTTTTCATGCTAATGCGTAAATCATTTGTAACCTATGTTTTTTATGCTATTGTGTAGTTTGTGTGTACTCACTGATACTATGTAACTCCCATCACCCTCTCCCCAGGTCATACCGGAAGATGAGCAAATTGTTTGTTCAGTGTACCTTACCTGGTGAAACTTTTCAAAAAATAAATAAATAAATAATTTTCTTGAGTGAAAGGCCTTAAAGCCAATCAGAGGCCATGCAACCCAAAGCTATAGCCAATCAGGAGCTTCAGGAGAGCCCTATAGGAGACAGTGTTTTCCAGCATTTTGCTAGATTCGAGAAAGGGAAACTCGAGCAGGAGCCCCTCACTGGGGTGAGGTCTCAGGCCCCAGCCATGCTGCCAAGCCTGGAGATCCACTTAATCCTCTCTAGCCTAAAGAGGGTTTGCCCTCTTTATTTAGTCAAAAGTTAAAAGTAATGTAGTTTGTTAAACTGCTAGCCTGGAGGTTGCCAGAATGCCCTCCAGGTGCTAGCCCTCCCTTCCACGATGGGGGAAGAGGTGGACCGAAACCAGATGACGTCAAGCAGTGCTGAGAGAACTGGAAAGAACCTTAGTTGTGAGAGAGAACTGAAGACCATCAGAAGCCTTCTATAGCAGGGATCATCCATGAGGGACCTGAGTAAGTACTTTTGTAAGTGAGAGAAAGCAAGCTGAGTAGATGTGGGCCGTCATGACCCAGTAACTGTTTAAGTGAGAGAAAGCAAGCTTAACCAATCTGGGCCGCCTTGTCCAAAGTGACTGTTCACTATAAGTAGTTCTTTACTTCGGGCTTTGCCCTGCCTACTTTGTGCCCAGCATGGGTGGAGCTCTGGAACTGTTTTTGCAGATCGTAGCCATTGCTGGGGGACCCAAGAGAGATCAAACAGTGTCTAACTATTGGGGGAACCATCGGAGCCTTATAGTATCAGAAAGGTGCCGAGATGTACCTGTGTCAGGAAAAATTATATAAATGTGCTGTGTATGTACCTGTGTCCACTATCTAGTCAAGACTGTCCTGTGTCTCTCAGCAGCCTGTGAGATCTGAGTAACAGATTGTGTGCTTCTTGCTATATAGTGGGGGAAATTTGCTGAGTCAGGTAGCAACAGTGATTTTAAAAATGTTTATTGATTGTCTGTACCAATTAAAAACAACAGCTCACAATGCACAGCCTGTAACTTTTGGTTGGTTGGTTGGCATACATAAACACAGCTAAAGAGTTTGGTGATGCATTATAGGTCATTTTGAACAAACACAAAGAAATTCCTGCTTTTTGGATTGGCTAACAACTTCCTTTCTGTGCACATGAGCAGTATTAGCTCCCTCCTTTTTGAGCTGGCATTGGAGGTGGTAAGATGTGCATATGCTTTTCTCTTTATTTGATGATATTTCAAATTAGCAGAATGGTAATTGCTTAATAGTTACAGTGTCTGAAAGACCTCAGAAAAACGTTTGTGTACTCATCTGTTTTGGCTCATTAACAAGTTGAATCTATACTAAAAAATAAATTTAAAAGCTTGTGCTTACAGCACTAGTTCTCCAGAGAAGGCATTGTAGAATCAAGATGGCAGTGTTTCTGCTTCTTCTTCACCTAAGGTGCTCTGTGGTTGACTGTTTTAGGCTATTTCCTGTTGTGGTACAGTCCTCTTTATAAATTGCATAGTGATTTATGTGATATTTTATTGGATGTTGTCTTGAGAAAGAAAATGTATATTGTGTTTTGATGCTAATGTGCTTTTTTGTACAGTTATTATTCCTTGTGTATATTCAGAATTTTGTGCTGAAAATGTGCAGAGGAAAAAAATGTTTTAAAAGGTCTCAATATGCATTTTGATATGTCTGTATGCCATTGTTAGACTGGATATGCCAATCATGCCTTAGCTTTTTAGTGATTGGCCATTGTTGATAAATGGGAGTTTCTTCGAAAGTACAAAACAAAATAACGGCTGATAGTGAGGCAAATACTTATTTTATGTAAATATGGACTTTTTGTTTATATATATCTCTGCTTTATCTGGTTGACCCTGCCCATGATTGTTATGTGCTTAATTATGCCACTATTAGTGCAATTTTGTGATCGCTCGCTCTCCCGATGAGATTCTGAACCACTTCCTGATCGCAATGCCTTCTGTGATACTGAGGGCAAAGGTTATTTGTTTATTTATTTTTTATTTATTAGAATTTCAGATAAATACCTTTGAGCCAATGGCTCTTTTACAAAGGTTCCATGTCAGTGTACAAAGAATAGAAGTACAGTTTGTGTGAGATTAGCAGGTAAGCAGTATGAATACAAAATTCAGTACAGGGGATGCATGGTCTGAAAGCTTCAGGTAATATAATTAGCAGTAGAACAACACAATCAAGCATACATTTAAGAATGATAAGTCACAGCAAATAATATTTACATGTATTAAAGCTGCCAGAAGGGCATTGTCAAAGGGAAAGGTGGAGTGGAAAAACTGAGTTGCTGCCAGTTGTGCCAGGTAGCATAGGAAAGTGGGAAGAGAGAGAGAGAGAGAGGGTGTAGAGGGGTAACTTGAAGGGAGGTAGAAGGAGAGGTGGATGGGAGGCAAGAATTGGGGAACTTGTGCAACTGTGGGTTGGGAGAGCAGATTAGAAAAGGGAGAGGAGAAAGGAGTTGAAGGAGGTTAAGAGAGGAAGGTGGTGGACCAGGGTTAGCGAGAGAGGCAGGGGTACAGAGGGGGGAAGGGGTGGGTGGTGGCAGGCAGAGGTGGTGATAGTAGAGAGGTGTGAAGAACAGGAGTGACTGCCAGGGAGGTTAGGAGAAACAGTCACAGGTGACTCTGGACACAAGCATTTGATGTAGCTTCTGTTTGAATGAGCAGAGGGTTCCTAAGTTGGTGAGTTTGTTGCCCAGGGAGTTAAACATCTACCTGCAAAATACCACTGGCCTTGGGCAGTGCGACAATGGGGAACAGATAGAGAATAGTTTTCAGAGCTTTCTTGTGTAATGGGGGTGGTTGGCTAGGCTTAAGAGAGACTGAACCCCAGGGGGCATGAGACCCATCAATGACTTTTTTTGCTAGTTAGTAGGTCTGGAAAGTAATCCTTCACTGAAGTTGCAGCCAGTTTGACTTTCATGAAAGTACATAGAGGTTTTATGAAAGAACTGAGTACTTTTGCAAAACTCTCATAGCAATGAATAGAGTAGCTTGCAGACCTGATGTAGGTTTGTGAAAGTACTCAGTAGTTTGGCAAAACTCTCATAGGAGTGAATGTAGAACCCAGGATAAATTGTGTAGTTTCACAAAAGTACCTAGTTGTTTCGTGAAAGTCTAATAAGAATGTAACCCCTAGGCGGCACTATCCCGAAGGTTACTCCCCCTGCCTGTAAGCCTGAACATAGGTTAAGGGGCCTGGATTCTGTAGTAAGGTGCCTTCACCCAGAGTAATGCTATTGGGGGTATCTGTCTGTTCTGCTACAGCCCTCTGGGAAGCTATAACCACCCACCAACCCTCCTAGTGGCTTAAAACCTTCAACAGCAGTTAACACACAGTCAGTATTTAGCAGTAATAATATGCACACACCCTTCACACTTACCACCAGGGTTCAACCTTCAGCAATATCCCTGGAGACCCCCTGTAAAATAAAGTCAGCAAGGCAATTGTGTACTTTCAGCACTGTAACTCAACTAATAATATGCACACTAGGCAGGTTAAATGTGAAAAAGAGAATCAGATTTATTCAGGGGATGTGAACAAGGAAGGGGTGTGAATTTAGTTAAATGATTTGTACTCTGATTTGAATCAGGGGTTTGGCATGCACCTTTAGTCCCAAAATAGACAATCCTACAACACTGGCTACCCAGGATAGAAACTGGAAGCAAGTTAGGCCCCTTCCTGCCGATTCCTCTACATTCCATTCAGGGAGCAGCTGCTCGAAAGATCGAGCTGTTCGTACTTCAAGCTCCAACTCTAACTGATCCACTGTCTCTTGCAGTACTGGAGATTTTCCTTGGAATCCAGGATTTGGGTTGGCTGGGGAAGCTGTCAGTCACAGTTAGGACTCCCCCCCTCAGGCCAGTTTTGGAGCCAACCTAAAAACTACAAAAACTACAGTTTTCCTTCCCATGAGACACTTGAACCATGATCTATTTTAGGTTTCCCAAAGTCCCATTGGTCCAATTACTGGAAATCCTAGACCTAACATGTTGGCTCCTATTCCAGACAGCAAGCTGCAAGGCAAGCAGGTAGGACAAATGTCTCTAATTCAAATAGAACAACATGTAAGTAGTAAGTAAGTACAGTTTCTATACAGGCTCCCTCTGCACTGGTATTGACTGAGTGGAGCAAATCAGAGTGGTGTCTGGCTGATCACAAGCCTTATATCACTCAGCTTGGACTCAGCTCAGACCATTCACTATACATATATTTGCTGATCTTTTAAATGGACAGGTGCAGAGGCTCAGCATGGCACTCACACGTTAATGAATAGGATCACCTCAAGACAGGACACCAGCCTGACAGTTTGCATTGAAGGAGCCCAGGAAGACAACAAGGTAAACCCCAAATTTGTAGGGGGGGTTACAAGAATACATGCAGTAGCTCGTAAATAGTATCTAGTGTCATGAAACTAGTAAATCATTTTGTGAAACTCCCATTGAAATGAATGTAGTACCTCTGACAAAATGTGTAGTTTCGTGAAAGCTGCAAGTTGTTTTGTGAAACTGTCATATAAGTGAATGAATAAGCTCACAAATATGATGTAGTTTCGTGGAACAACTAAGTGGTTCCATGAAAGTCTTACGGAAATACAAGTAAAATCTCATGCAAACAGTACAGTTTTTGTGTAACTACTCATTTCTTTATCGAAACTCTGATAGTAATCAATGGAAGAGGTTGCTGGGATACTGTAGATTGCAGTCTGTATATATTTTCTTAGCAATATAAATGAAAAGTTCATATTTTTTCACGACTAATTACTTTTTCTTTCTTTTTATTTTCTTGTAGGTATCTGATACAGCTTTAAATTTGGACTGCTGTTGTGCAACTATTTTGGAAATATGCCTAGCAAACACAGATGTCGCACAATTTGTAGACGGGACAGGTATTATAGTAGTACAGTGTTGCTGAAGAGTACAAACCACAGTTTACCTAAGACTTCACATCATGGTGACATTGTACATTCCATGCACAGGGAAAGATTGTCAGATGGTGATTCAGTTTCTCTTTCAGTTGGCCACACATCAACAGATGTAACATGTGTTGCTGCTGACCACTTGAGAAAGGGGAGGCAGAGGATGAAAGTTGTTGTAGGCTCAGGTCGTAAGAACCAGAGAAGCAAACAGAAACATTCTTCTGTTCTCAGAAACCATCTGAGCAAATTTAAGTACTTCCACAACTCAGCTTCCAAAGCAAAAATTGATTGGATTACTGCTGTTATGAGATGTGAATGCAAAAGGTTAAAAAGTAAACTTGCCTTAATGAAGCTACTCCTTAAAGTTTGCACTTTTGTAAACATGACACTAGCTGTGTGTGCACATTTGTGGAGGCAAATGATGCATCAGATAGAACCTATTCAAAAAGTTGTTTACGCTGTGAAGATGAAATTGCAAGAGGTTGCAAATCTCAGCATGAACAACATTTGTACCATTTTAAATGGCAAATGGTTGCACACACAGCATTACGACGCATTTTTTCTGGAAGGAATCTTATCATCCCCAGAAAAGGGACATTACTCTCTGTATCAATGAAGGTGAGAAAGCATGCAATGTGTTGAGTCTTTGTCAGGAGGACACTGCAGATGATACTGACCTAACAGGTGGAAAACAAAGACGTAACTGTCTATAATGGCCTTGTGATGACACTTGCAATGTCAGACAATCATCATTTGATGAAACTGCAAAATGTATTAATCTACTTGTTGTCACTAAAAGGACACAGCGATATAAATTGTTCCAGACCATCTACCACTGTGACATTCCTCCACATTCTGGGCTAATAGGGCATTCTTTGGCATGCTTGGACAGTGGTGTCTGCAATAGTGTCTTCCATGACATGCGTATGTTTGCTATACACACACAGCAATACATTACTTTGTACACAGTTTATACTGAGTGAGACAAGCTGTCTCAAGGTATACACAACTTGAGTTCTTAAATGAAGGTGATATGGCAGGTGCTATGGTCCTTATGAGAGAAGTGCAACATAGTAGCATTGCTTCTGAAGCACTCTCTGGAGAAAGTACAGCCACTGATTTGTGTAGTGTCTCTCTCAAGGAGGTTAATATCATTTAAACATTCAGCAAGGCTATTGCCAATTTTGAGCTGGCAAAGAGAGAGAAGTTTGACTTTGTGTGTGACTCATGTTACAGACTGTTCTACAAAAAGCATACTTTTACTGTCATTCTAGAGAACATAAAGTCTTTTAATGAGATGTGGGGCTGATTGTTGGCATTCTACTGTTAAAGAATAATATTGACCTGGACCCAAAGGTTACTATGTGTCAATACTGTTTTACAAAGGTGAAACATAACACATTGCCACCAAGATCTGTGTTGAACAATATGGAGGCTGATGTGACACCTGCTGAGATTGCTGCACTGAACATGTTTGAATGGATTCTTATACAAACTATGAAACCATTCCAGATTATTCTGCATCTGAATACAAGGACATGTAACATACCCCAGAAAGAGCTAAAGGGGTCTGTCATGTATCTTCCACTGCCTTTGTGAGAGAATGTGGAGGCAATCTCTCATGAAAACAGTTTGGTAATTCTTGATAACGGTATTCCCACAAAGTCTAAGGTTATCTGGCAGGATGTTGTCAATTTTGAGAATGTGAGACAAGCTCTAAGATATCTTAAGAGCAATAATCCCTTCTATAAAGACCATGACATTGATGACTTTAGCAATATGGGTGCTCAGTTTGGAGTGGTGGACATGAGAAAGCCAATGATTGAGAAGGTCAATGTTACTACAGATGAAAATGTGTATAAACAGTACACTATTCACCCTGTAGATGGCAGAGACCCAGATGGAGATGATGTTGATCTCTATCAAATAAAGCAGGTAGAGGGAAGTCCTGTTAGTATCTAGGAGGCCACATTGCAAGCACAATACTTTCCTGATTTGTTTCCATGAGGGACAGGAAGCCGTTCAGTTGCATGTGAAGTGCAATTACCTTGTGCTGAGTACCGAGCATCTAGAGTGTTGAATGTGGATGGCAAATTCCTTAGGAACATTCAGTATTTGTTCCACCTGTTGTGGAAGAGTGAGCTCTGTATACTGTCAGCATCCATAGCTCATACTCTACGGCTTAGCGCTCCACTGGATGGAATCACTGCTGAGCAGTTTCTTCAAAAGTTAAAGAGCAAGGATGACACATTACAGGTGAACTTGACCTCTATTCTCTCCAGTATGCCTGGTAATAAGGAATCCTGGTATCGGAGACACTTTGAGGTCATGTGGATGCTGCAAGAATATGGTATAGCTGCATGGTCTGTGACTCTGAGCAGTGCTTAATACAGCTGGGATGAGTTGATTGATCTACAGAAGTAGGCCAATGCTGATAATGATGGCATTTCATCTATGACTCTTGGTGAGATGTGTTTACTTGACCCAGTGTCTGTAGCCTGACATTTTCACCGGGGTTTCCATGACATCTTGAAATTCATTTTGTCAAAGGACAATCTGCCTCTTGGGCTCATTGAGCACTACTTCTGAAGGATGGAGTACAAGGCACGTGGTGCACCTCATATCTGTATGCTGTTGTGGATTAAGGATGCTCCACACATTGGCATGAATGAAGCTGCAGAAGTTCTGAGCTTCATCAAGTGGTACATTACTTGTCAGATACCTGATAAGTATAACAGTCCAACACTGTGGACGCTGGTGAAAAAGTTCCAGCGGCATCTCTGTAACAAATATCACCATTGACCGGTAAAGAGTCATTCTCAGTGGCACACCAGATTTCACTTTGACTTCCCTAGATGTGTCTGAGAGCAAGGATGCATGAATGACCTATTCTTGGCAATGCATCATCACCTCAAGCAAAGTCCACCAAGTGGGTCTATGAGTTACCCAGGAAGGAGAATGAGGTGTACATTAATGATTATAACCCAGTCCTTCTCCTGATGTGGCAAGTAAATATATATGCTCAGTTTGTTGCTGACAACTCTTTGGCCCTTGTTTGGTACATGGCTTCATACATCACAAAACATAAGCAGACAAGCTTGCAGGATCTTTGGGAAGAAATTGCTATTTCCAGCAGATTGATCACATCATGTCTGTGGTCACTGGGTTTGAAGACACCGTCTCACAGGGAATGTGGTGATATGAAGCCAGTGATCGCTTGATTGGGACACACTTGTACAGCAGATCTGATACTATGCAGTTCCTCAGTGTGAACTTCAAAAAGAACTGCAAATGTGTCTTATAACCTCATCAGGAGATTGAGGATCAGGCTTTGAGATAGCCTTCCTCCAATGATATCTTGAAGATTAACCTGATAGATACATACTACCTCAAGTGACACCGTGCCATGGAAAACATGTACATCTTTGAGGTAGCTAAATGGTATGACTACAAGACTGATGTAGCACCTGATGGTATAAGAGACATCCACAAAGTCAAAGGCTTGGAAGGTTGTCTTGTCAAAAGACATAAATCTTGGCTGATTGACCACTGTAAGTTAAGTCTCTCCACTGCCAACAGCATAGAGAATTATTACTTTGCTCTGATGTTCTTGTTCAAGCCATGGAGGGATGAAAGCACACTGATGGGGGACTGTGATACATATGAGGAACACTTCTACCTGTCATGAGACCTTCAAAACAGAGCACTCCGATGTGTATATTCACAGACTTGAGTTGCTTGGAGCAGCTTGAAAAAGCTAGGCAACAACTTGAGGAGGATACTCCTGTTAATTCACAGGACAACATTGATCCTGAAGGAGAGGGTACCCTTGGAGTTCCTCTTCTTATAAACGACCTTGAAGTACTCATGGCAGAAGTGGAAAGTGCAATGAAGCATAGCTGCCATAGTATAGTGGTTGCATGACAACTGAAAGAACATCTGAACCAACAGCAGCTTTTGGTTGATGTTGCTGTGACAAAATCAGTAAGACATGTTATCCTACACAAACAGAAATAGTGTTACTGTGGAAACTATAGACCTTTACTAAAGTTTGTAAGTGGTTCTGCAAGGGCAGGCAAGAGTTTTCTAATTGAAGCCATTACTGCTGAAATCAGAAAACACACTGGAGCAACAATGTCCATTGCTCCTACTGGTCTTGCAGCATACAACATTGGTGGTGTCACTCTTCACTGGCTCTTCATGCTGCCAGTAGAGCATGGTAAAACTGGTGAGTACTGCAAGCTGTCTTTTGAAGTGGCATCTGAACTTTGAACCATGTTTAGCAAGATGAAAATATTGATCATTGATGAGATCAGCATGGTCTCAAATGTCATGTTTGCTTGCATACACCTTCATCTCCAGAAGATTCTTGGAAGTGATTATGGAGTTCCATTCAGTGGAAATAGTATTGTTGTATTTGGAGACCCTTCTACAACTCACACCTGTAAATGGAGAACATGCCTTTTCAGTGCTGACTGTTCAGTAAGCCACTGGAGGTATCAACCTCTGGGAGCTGTTCACCTATGTCGAGTTGATTCAAAACATGCAAGAGAGTGGTGATGTTGCCTCTAAGGCAGTGTTGTGCAACCTAAGATAACCAGAGGGCCATAAATGTGGCCCTCAAACACCCCCAAGGGTTGCAAGACCCCCACAAGACCCCCTTTACCTCAGTATGAAGCAGAAATTATGCACTAGAATGTAATAAACTTAATTTAAAAGACTGGAAACAGCATTAAAAGTTATAAATAGCATTAAAAGTTATGTTATGGGATGGATGCAGGGCCTCAGGTTAACCCCTGGGGGCCGCAGGCAGCTCTCGGGCCGCAGGTTGCCCACCACTGTTCTAAGGCATTGCTGGATGAGGCTAGGATTGGAAGCTTATCATTCCCTAATGTTTCTCTTCTTAACACATGTAGGATCACTCTTGACAATACATCTATGAGTGCTGCATGCAATGTGTTCAGCAAAGTGTTCTCAGACAGTCCACGTATAGTGCAATGTGCAGAATTCAATAACATTATGTTGCACAGAGAGGTCAAGACATCCTTACACTGCATGCAGTCAACACTGCTGATGGTGTTTGCTTAAATCAAAAGATGGTAGCAAAACTTACTGAGAGACTGAGTGAGCTGAAGTCTGATGTGCCCCATACAGCTGGTCTGGAGGCTGTTCTTACAGTCTCTAAGAATGCATGCATTATGCTACATCAAAATCTTGATGTGCACCGTGGACTGGTTAATGGTGCAATGGATCACATTCTTGAATTTCAGTGCAATGTCTAGAAGACATTTGTAGAGGCACTTGTTGTGAAGTTTAACAACATTGAACAACCACAACCAATTGACAGAACTACTGTGAAGCTTCATGTAGTGAAGAACATATGTGTAACCAGGAAGCAGTTTGCAGTTTGTGTTGCATATGCTGTTTCCATACACAAGTCGCAAGGCTTAAGCCTGGATTCAGCAATGGTTGACATAGGCAATGGCATCTTCAAAGATGGCATGAGCTATGTTGCACTGTCACATGTACTGTGGCTGGATTGCATATCATCAGCATTGCACCAAAAAAATACAAGCAGACAAGTGATGTATTGTAGAGTACAATCATTTGTGATCTCTGTAACAGCCAGATATGACTCTTATTCCACTACCCATGGATGTAGTACAGCACAATGCTACAGTGGCTGTCAGTGTCATGACAAAGAGAAAAGGAATACCCAGAGAGGAATTTTATTCTCTTACTTCTAAGAAGGACTCAATATCACTCAATCACAGATATTCACCTCTGCCAAAGAAGTCTCTTGGACTGACTGTTGTAGCATAGTTTGATAACAGTACTGGAGTTAACTGTTATGGAAATGCTGCAATGCAGGCATTTCTCCATATGCCACACTTTGTTCAAAATATGTCAGCTTCACATGAGACTGCCTTGTCAAAGTCATTGAAGCAAGTTGTGAATGATACTGCAAAACATGATATCTGTGTACAGTCTGTCACACCATTATGACTTTTCCTGGGTGGGTATGCTGCTCATAGACATTTTGCAGATAACATCCACAGAGATGTCACTGAGTTTATGATGGCCATTATAAACACTCTGGATGATGAGCAGATTCCTATGCAACAGTACTTTACTGTCACTTATGTGAGTAAGTATACTTGTCTGTTGTGGTCATTCACAGAATGAAGTCACAGATGACGTGGATTTCTCTCTGTTCCCCATGCATGGTCTGTGAAGTTTAGAGAGCTCTTTAGAAATGCACAATGTGGCTGGCAGTGGAGAGGACTGTGCTCAATCACTAAGACTTAGCACCTCTTCCCAGTACCTTGTCCTTGTCTTACACAGATTTGACTCTTATGGGCTCAGTTGAAACACTTATCACTGACTTCACAGCAGAAGGAGTATCATTTGGTCAAACACATTTTGATATGCATTCTGTCATTTTTCACCATGGACCATCTGTGCATTCTGGCTATTATATCACTTGGCTCAGGTACAGTATGGTTTGGGTGGAATGCAATGACTCCATAAGTACCTTCAAACAGGGATTACTTCAGAACCTTAGAGATGCATATGTCTTGGTTTTGAGGAGTTATGGTGACCTTCATCGATCGAAAGAGTAGTCACAGTATATGTGACGTATATGTCTGCTACACTCTGCAACAGTTGCAGTGGGAGACAGCCTGTCCTGATGATGTCTGTGCTGTCTTGGCTACCTCAGTAATATGAAGAGAAAACATGTTAGTTACCCTAATATGTTCTTATATTTTTCATAGCTCTGACAGATGTGTTAATGATTTATACAATATGTATGGTTGAAGCGGGCCTACAAATTGGCACAGACTGTGCACATAGTTACTTGTTATATCACACTTTGTGAGTTGTAGAATGGCTATATAAGCATACTGAAGTTTTCAGGTATGAATATATACTTCAGTGTACTGACAATCTCTTTGTTTAGCAACTGCATGGTGTCCATAAAAATACGGCTTGCCATTTATTTACTTCATCATGCTGTGTTCATTTTTATATATTAATAAGTTTAGTTATGGGTGTCTTTTACAAGATAAGAAGATTATCTCATGCTGGTTTGGGTGAGAGGACCACAAAGTGAAGCTGAGTGGTTCTGTCAGCCCAAACCAGCATGAGATAACCTTCTTATTTCGTAAGAGACACCCATAACTACACATATTAATATATTATGAAGCAGTCAAACTGCCTACAGCCCAAAAGAAACTATTTACAATCCAATTTTAAGTGAGAATGTGCACTTCTGTATTGCTGATCTCCCCCCTGCTGATAGGATACCTAGTGGTACATTCCTTGAACAGACACTACACAGCGCTTAATGGTCAATGGATTTATATGTGGCTAAAACATTTCTATTTATTTCACACTTTTTATTTTCATTTACTTTAGCGTTTCATACATTTGCATAAATTTTATGGTGGCAGTGGGACACACACCATGTAATGTTTGGCGGGGCTAACAGCAGCTAAACAATTTGAATCCATTCACAACTGCCTATGAAGTTTTGTGGATAAACACCTGCTCATTTGGGAAGCTCTGTTGACAGTTGCCAGTAACATCTTGTGCTAAAGAGACTGTTTTTCTCTGATGAGCCCTTTTTTAATGGGATTTCTGTCACAGCTGATTCTACCGCAGTGATTCTCACACAAACTGTGTGACAATCCAGTGTCACTGTGATGGGAATCAGCTGTGCAGAGAAGCGTGAGTCAGCAATTGTACACAGAATAAGAGGAATAGCAGTGCTGGCCTCTGATTGGTGGATGCAGTTTGACTGCTTTATAAATTGCAAATGAACACTATTATGAAGCATCAGTAAATGAGGTACTATGACATACTTTATCATATGTGGTGTGTTAACAGATTTTCTACATCTGATAAATATAATAGTACAAGTTCTTGTAACAGTTCATGCCTTAACACGTGTTACTATTTAGGAATTACATATGTCCCATAGCAGACCTACTATGTTAGTGTACTGACTGCTGGTATACTACCAGGTCTGTCATTATGCAACTATCAACTAAACAACTGAAAGGTAGCTCTGTGTTGTTTGTAACAGGTGACAGATTTACTGTTCACATATCTTCAGTATGACAACACTAGTATACTATGCTTAACCATGCCTCTTACATGCTACCACTACTGTATATATTCTTGAACTTGCACAGAGGTTTCTAAAATGTGCAGTTATAAGCATGTAAAGTGACAAATGTTAGATTTCTGTGTGTGTATAGCACTACATTCTATGTTTATAGTTTTACACTGTAAGTTTAATAAAAAGTAAATATAAATGTGTGTTTAGTTTTTGCATATAGTATTCATAACATAGTTGTTAAGCCACAGTGTTACAGTAACAAACAAACAATTTTTATGACATTTTGGATAATGAACTGTTGAGTATTACTATTATACTAAGTAGTCTGCATTTTTTATAGCATATCATTAGTAAGATGTTAGTTATAGTATCGTGTACCAAAGTTTATATGCTACATGAGTTTCTTGTTTCCTGACACATATACATGATGTATTTCCAGTTGCTACTATCTAATATTTGATGTTGTGTTAATCATTTGCAGCACAGTTAGTTATGTGCTTGTAATGATTGTTGAATGTTATCTATTTTCCTTCAAAATATGCATAAATAAGCTCTTGTAAATCAGATACTTACCTTAATAACAGCCAAAGTTACTGTATGTTCCTGTTTTTTCATAGGATTGCCTTTATTAAGGGGTCGAGTGTGGAATTTGCCAAATGCAATGCTCAAAACGTTGATTCATAGTAGCAAAATGAGACCAGATTTGAGGCTGTGGTGTACACTGGTTGTTTCCTTCTTGCTTTTTTATACAGCATTTGTTTTTTCACCCACTTCAGGAGCATTATATAACTTTTCCCAATTCAAATTGGCATTTTTCAAATAAATGTTTTTAAGCATACTTACCTGTGTCTTGTGTCTTACTTCAATATGAGGTCACAGTTTGAAGTTGGATTGAAATGTAGATGTGTATAGTTTTTTTGATATTATAGACAACAAGAACTGGTTATCAATACTTAATAGTTCACAGTTATGATTTAACAGAACACATTGCTTCCTAATATATACATAAGCTACAATCTCACACAGTACTGGTCTACAACTATTATATAATGTTATACAAAGAGAATCAGTTGTTTGTATACATACAAGTTTATGGCAAACTGGTTTTTCATAGCAAAGTTACTGGAACATGTTTTGTTGTGATGTTTTGGTATCAAAGAAAAAGTAGAGACATCAATGTAAATTGCTAGTGCAATTCAGTAGCAATTGTATCACATAAGATATGACAACTTCTGCTCCATACATCAGTATGTATTAAATTGCAATCCATGCAAAACAAAGTTAAGCATGGTTACATTTGATGTTAAATGCAAATATTAATCACGTACTACAGTGATTGGACCAGTGTTGCAATGGTTGTATCACAACACACTATGTTCTGATATATCCACAATATAAATGACATCATTGAAGGATTCTAGCACAGGTCATAAAGATGCATGTTCTTCTATATAGTACTAATGCAACAGGTAAAAATTATGAAAAAGTATGGACAATTTCATTCACGGGTCCCGAAGGGACCTACACTTTTCAGGACCTGCACTCCAATAGGTGAATAATGGAATGATTAGACTGTCTCAAAAAGAAAGGAAATTCATTCAAAAAACATTGTTAATGCATCAGTTAGGATTCATTTTAAAGTGATAAAAGTATGGAAATGCGGCGTTAAGGTTCAAAACCCTAACTCTGCATTTCCCCCCACACACACACACATATGCAAGCAGGGGGAAGGGGCAAGGCAACACAACCAATCAGAGACAGCCATCATCAAGTAAGAGAAAAAAACATACAACTCTCTGAACATACCACAAGAGACATCCATCATCATGGTCCACCAACTGTATGACTTCTACTGCCATCCCAGTGTCTTGGGGGTACACCTAGATGCTGGGCAACCATGGGGGACATCCCACTGCATGCACTGCATGCCAAACATCCCTGTATAGATGTGGGAGTGCAGGATCCGGAGGACCCTGAGCTCCCATATCATGTAATAGTGATGTTTAAGTGGCAGTGCAGGCTCCAGAGGACCCTGCACTCTTAGATGGTAGCAACATTTACTTTCTTTTGCAGTATAGGATCTGTGGCATCCTGCACAACAACAGTAAGGTAAAAGTATGTTTCTGTGGCAGTGTACAATCCGTAGGACCCTCCACTTGCATAACATAGGTAAAGACATATCTGAATATGAGTACAATCTTTATAGTAATCTGGGGCTGTATACTAAAAAAAAATGTGCAGTTGTTAGTGCAGTACACAAATTGTTCTGTAGTTCAACAACATCGAACAGTTATGCTTGCATTTGCCACTATGGTGTAGAGGATGTTGTAGACAAACAGCATATAACAATTATGTTTTCAAGTAAGTCTAAGGTTTTCAGCAGTGTACAGTTGTACTGTATACAAAAAGCTATGTGTAGGAGTGATCATACTGTGTCTTGGGACATATGGTTCTATACATAAAAAAAAAGAAAAAACTGTGCCTGGTAGTGCAGAGTCCAATGTATTGTGCATCACTACTACATAGGAAGATTATGTTGTTGTGAGAGAAACACAGAGTCCAAAGCAGCTGCACTCAGACAGTGTACAACAAATATGTTTGTGTGGGAGTGCAGGGTCCTCTGGAACCTGTGCTTTTACAGCCTACAAAACAAATGTATGTATCTTTGTGGGAAGATAATCTACTCTAGCATGTGATTTCAAAGCATGTACTACTTTTCTAAGGATGGTAGCAGAGAGTACAGATTATGCTATGGTCCCATAGGATGAGAATATTTTAAATGACTGGAAGCAGAGAGCACAATAGAACTTACAGTCAAACAGTACAGGGAAAATTACATTACGGTGGTACTGTAGAGACCTGAGGAACATGTACTCCCACCCCTACATCCATGATTTTTGTATGCATCTTTATGTGTATTATCAGAAAAGTTCCTAGATGTCTGTACAAAGAAGGCACTGGTGACTGCACCACCAACCAATTGAGGTAATGTTTAATGATGGTCGCCCATGTAGCTGCCACTGTTACATATTACAACCTGCATACTACCCATAACCACATATCATCATCAGTGTAGTGCACAATTCACATTGAAGTACAGATGTGGGCTATACTGATGTATATTCTAGGTTATCTGTAACTATGCACTGCCTCAGCCAGTGTGTGTGAATAATTTAGCAAATGTAATTTCCCTATACTGTTTCACTGTGCAAAGTATGACCTGCATACAAGCGATGTCCACACGTGACCATGAAAAGTTTGCCTAGCAGTGCATGCAGTGGGCCATCCCCCATGGTTGCCCAGCATGCTGGTGTACCTCAAGACAGTGGGATGGCAGCAGAACTCATACAGTTGGTTGACCATAATAATAGATGTCTCTTGTGGTATGTTCAGAGAGTTGTATGTTCTTTCTCTTACCTGATGATGGCTGTCTCTGATTGGTTGTGTTGCCTTGCCTCTTCCCCTGCTTGCATATGTGTGTGTGTGTGGGGGGGTGGAGTTAGGGTTCTGAACCCTAACACCTCATTTCCATACTTTTGTCACTTTAAAATTAACTCTAACTGATGCATTAATGAAGTTTTTTGCAATGAATATATATATATATATATATATATATATATATATATATTAGGGAGAAAAGGAAGTGCAGTGACCAAATTACCAAGATTAAGAAGGAGGATGGTTGGGTTGAGAATAGAAAGGAACAGGCAGAAGTACTAAATGAGTACTTATCCTCGGCCTTTATGAGAGAAGGAGTGCCTACTATGCAAGGGGCCAGAAGGGGGAAGGGAGGGGGAGAACTGATGGACAGGGATATCCCAGCACAAAAAGTCTGGGAGTGTCTGAGGGCCTTGAGGACAGACAAGGCACCAGGACCAGATAGAATACATCCCCAGGTCTTGAAGGAGCTGGTAGGAATCCTGGCATTACCTTTAGCAGAGTTATTCAACATCTCACTCAACTCAGGATGTGTACACCTGCACTGGAGGTTGGCACATGTGGTACCCATCCACAAGGGTGGATCTAGGGATGAGCTGGGTAATTATAGACCAAACAGCCTCACATCTATAGTGGGTAAATTACTTGAGACCATCTTGAATGAAAGGCTGGTGGAATTCCTGGAATTAAGTGGCTTCAACATGGATTCATCAAGGAGAGGTCTTGTCAGACCAATCTGGTTGAGTTCTATGACTGAGTGACAAGATCCCTTGATGGGGGTCAGCCAGTTGATATCCTGTATTTGGATTTCAGCAAGGCATTTGATTCTGTGCTGCCTGGGAGACTGGTGGAAAAACTGAGGAACTTAGGGGAAGGGGATAAGATGGTTAGGTGGATTGGGAGCTGGTTGAGCAACAGGCAGCAAAGGGTGGTGGTAAGGGGGGGAGTTTTGCTCTCCTAGGAGAATCACTAGTGGGGTTCTGCAGGGGTCTGTTCTGGGCCCACTACTTTTCAATGCTTTCATAGCTGACATCGCAGATAGAGTCACAAGTAAGATGTGCCTGTTCATCAATGACTCCAAACTGGAGGCGGTCGTGGACAGTGAAGAGAGAAGAAGGGCACTCCAGGAGGACCTGAAATGCTTGGAACATTGGAACAGTGGTCAAACTCATGGCAACTGATGTTCAACACCAGGAAGTATAGTGTACTGCACTTGGGGGCTAGGAATCCTGGATACAGATATCATCTCGGGGGGGGCAGTTATCTGCCTTGGAGGAAGAGAGAGAGATTTAGGGGTGGTAATTACTGGTAAAATGAACCACTCAGAACAATGCAGGCAGGTAGCAGCAAAAGCAAACTGAGTGCTGGGTTGCATTGCCAAGGGAATTACATCAAGGAGGGCAGGGGTTATCCTGCCACTCTACAAATCTTTCGTAAGGCCTCACCTGGAGTACTGTGTGCAGTTCTGGTGCCTGTACTTAAAGAGGGATATCATGCTACTAGAGAGGGCCCAGAGGAGGGCAATTAAGCTGATCCATAGGATGGGATATAAGCCTTACAAAGAAAGACTAAGGGAACTCAACATGTACTTCCTAGAGGACAGAAGAGATGGGGGATATGACCGAGACCTTCAGGTACTTGAAGGGTATTAACAGGATTACAGCTTAAGGTCTGTTCAGATTAAAAGGGGAAGGAGCTATGAGAGGACACAGCTGGTGGGGGGTGGAATTTAGGATGCAGCTTATGAGGTACTACTTCACAGAAAGGGTAGTAGCACCGTGGAACATGCTGCCAGAGGAGGTGCTCTCAAAGGACAGTGGAGAGCTTTAAGAGGGATTGGGATGCACATTTAGGCAAGGCAAAGATAGTGGAGGTGGGGAAAAGTGGGGGCATACAGGGAGTCCACCTAAGCAGGAAAGGGTATTTGGGGGGAGTGGGAGTAGCAGCAATGTCTCGGCTGTAAGCTGAGCTCAAGCAGACATGATAGACCTCCTGGACTAAATCTGCTGGTGCCATTGTATGTTCGTAGATATATATGTTATTGGGACACATTAGTGCCTCTATAGTAGGATTCAACGGTCACTTCTATGTTAAACCCAACGTTCTGCACTTTAATAACTTTGCAACTGTTTGACCGATTAGCATGACATTTTGCATGCTCTGTTGGGGACCAAAGATCTCTTGATGTGGCAAGTTTCGTTCTGGTCGAATGTGTGCTTGCGGACATGCAGAATGTCAAAAAAATTTGAAAATTACCATTTATATGCAAATCCTTTGTCACACCATTTCTCAGAAATGACTTTGGGGTTTGGTCTGAAATTTTGGGGGCATATGGGGCTTGGGTCACAGATGTGCCTTTTGAAAGTTTGGTTAAAAAATATTAATTTGTTCAAAAGTCATTAAAGTTTAAAGTTTCCCATTATTTCCTATGGGAAAAACTAGATGTGCCATGTGAAAGTACTGTTTTGTTGCCCCAAAAGCATGTTTTGCCTTCACAAATGCTGAATGTAGTGTCAAGATTCCACCATCTTGTTTTCAGTTAGCAATGTGGAAAAACTTAAAAAGCTTAAAAAATAATTCCCCTTGTTAAACACCATCACTTGTGTTTACTTAATTGGAACCAGAGGAATCAGATTCTGGGCTTAATTTGGTCAAAATGTGTCCTGAATATGTTTATTTTAATTGGCCTGTTTTTGCTTTCACAAATTGCAGCACTACTGCCACAATTTGCGAAAGTACTTTTGCAAAACCTTCGCAAATTTCATAGATACTTAGACACTGTTGGCAGATAAGGGCCAATGGCTCACCCAGTCTGACCATTTGAGCTTGTAAGTTCCCTTTATATTTTTCTAGAAGTCTGCTGCCCCTTTCAACACTATTTCATGAAACTCCAGGGGTTATGTCACAAATTGTTGCACTGTCTCGTGAAACAACTGGGATACTGATGCAATTTGCAACACTACATTTTCAAATATGTCTGTTTCTTTCTCACTTCATTGCAAACAAATGGTTTGCACGCATGGGCTGAAATTTTCAAGGTACAATGGGCTTGCCACACAGATCTGTCTTTTGCTGCTTTGGTGAGAATTTTCATCTGTTCCAAAGTTATAAGAATTTGAAGTTTACTAATTTCCCATAGAATAACATTGTAATGGTCGTGGCACCTTTCGGCAGCTATATCTCAAAAATGCTTTGAGATACAGCTTCGCTGCCACTCTCAGCTTAGTATGCCTAATATGCATATTTCCAGGCCTTGTTTACAGCTGCAGGGAAAATTTTTATGAATGGGGCTATGGTGACTGTGATACTGTGCCATTACAGACTGATGGGAGCACAGGGCCTGGAGGCCCTAATGGCAGCTCAGGACCCTGCCCTGCACTCCCACAGGGAGATGAGGGTTAATTACAATCTCTGTATGCTTATGGATAGATTGGTGTGCATGGCCTCCAGCCCTGCACTCCCATAAACAACTACGGTTATGGTGCTACTTTCACAAAAAGTAAGGACATTTTCTGCAAAAAACTTCATTAATAGCCCTGGGCTCCCACAAGCAAATGAGGGACAATTACAATATGCATGTATGGGAGCACAGGTCCTGGAGGGCCCTATGCTCCTACATGTATATATGGATACCATTATGGACTGATGGGAGCACAGGGCCCAGAGGGCTCTGCATTCCCACATGTAAATAAGGGATGGGTAGCATTATGGACTAATGGCAGTGCCAGACTCTTTTCCACAAGGAGATAAGGGTTAATTACAATCTCTCTACACTTAGGGATAGATGGGGGCCCAGCGCTCCCATGAACAACAATGGCTCTGGTGATACTTTTGCAAAAAGTAAGGAAATTCTCTGCAAAAAGTTGTTAATGCACCATTTTATATATATGATTATACTTTCTATATGATTATACATATATATGATTATCATTTCATATTATGATTATACTTTCTCAAAAAGTAGGGAAATTCTATGCAGAAAACTGCATTAATGCATCATTAGGGTTTTAGCATCAAAAGTTGAGGAATGAGATCCTAGGGTTCCCAACCCAAAGATCCCATCCCCACCCTCGACTTCCAACTCTAAGATCCCACCCCACCCTGCATGCAGGAACTCATGTGAGGGGTATGCCTTGGAGTTGTGAACCCTAATGCTCACCCATTCTCTTATTCTGTACCTATGTTAGCTTCCTTAGTCTTGGAATAGGGTGAGTATTAGTGTTCGCATCCCCAGGCACACCCCTGACACCTGTTCCTGCATGCAGGGGTTGGAGTGGGGTCTAGGTTTAGAAGTTGAGGTGGGTGGGGTCTTAGGCTGGGAAACCCCAAGATCTCATGTCCCAACTTTGACACCAGAACCCTAATGGTGCAATAATGAAGTTTTTGCATAGGAATATATATATATATATATATATTAGGAGGAAAAACTCAGTTTAATGCATTAGTTAGGGTTGTTCCACATGGACAAAAGCGAGAAATTTGTGTCAGGGTTGAAAGCTCTCTTGTTTCCCACTACACCCACCGATGCCGGGTAGCATTACGGTTGCCGGCCATAACTCACCCCATCACATGTGTAAAGAAGCAGAGGTGTAGGAGAATAGGGTGAGAGCGGACCGACAACCCTAATGCGCACCCCGATGCTGGTCGGAGATGTGGGCGGGGGGCCAAGGGGGGCTTTCAACCCAAATTTTCTCACTTTTTTCGGTGTGGAACAACCCTAACTAATGCATTAAATGGAGTTTTTTGCCTCTAATTTCCCTTCTTTTTGAGAATGATAACGAGAAATAGTGAATGTAATGTGGCGGCGGGAGCGTGGCACCAATGATGTCTTGTCATATAGTAACATTGTGCCCACAAACGCAAATAGTAATGCACATGGTGAAGCAAACCAAAACAGAAAGAGAAACAGTAGTGTAGATAGAAATGTTAAAAACAATGCAAAAGCAAGCGTAAATGAAAACACAAAGGGTAACGCACATGGTGGCATAGACATGAATGGTAAGTGAAACGGGAATGGAACTGCAAATGAAAATGGTAACGGTAACAGTAATGCAAGCACACAGGCTGGTTTTCCCCAAAAGCTGCATAAAGAAAGACAGTGAGTACAAAGAATGTATGCATAATAATGGTTCTCGGAGCAGAAAATGAGGAGTTGGAATACTAAATTGCTTATATCTCAGGAACCGTATGACGTAGAAACATTTTTTTAAAGTCATATGATTAATGACTTTCCTGGCTAGTTTTGCACTTAGCCCCTGTTAGAAGGCTAAATACTTTTCCAACGAAAAGTCCGTATCTCGCACCGTTTCCGAGATACAGGCCCTGAAAGGTGCGGCAAAAGCCGTAATGTTATCCTATAGAAAAAAAGAGAAGTTCGGAGTGCCATAACTTTGGCTCCCTGTAACATTTTTTCACCAAGCTACAAAAAGGCACATCTGTGGGATGTTGGCTGTGTTCCCTCCAAATCTCAGCCCAAAAGACCAACCATTATTTTACAGCAGGGTGCCAAAGGATTCCTGTAATGTGTTGGATGCTGTAATGTTATCCTATGGGAAAAAGCATCAAATTTGGAGTGCCGTATCTTTGCCGCGATGTAATATTTTTTCAACAAAACACTGAAAGGCACATCTGTGAGATGTCAGCTGCCTTCCCTCCAAATTTCAGGCCAAAACACCAAATCGTTCTTTTGCAGCAGGGTGCCAAAGAATTGCTGTCATTTTCCCACAGCCTAGAAAAGTACTGTTGAAGTTTGCAAAAGCTTCTGCAAATTCATTCTACAGTGTCACAAGTGCGACAGTACTTTGCGAAAGTGCTTTTTCCTGAAATTTGAAAAACATATTTCTGGGGTATTTTACCCCAAAATAAAGACATGGCTAGCATCCTCAGGGTCAGACTAGGTGAATACAAAAAGAATTAGGTTGCTAGACGGTCCCAATTTTAAACGCCAAGCATTTTTCTGATCGCTAACTGAAAACAAAATGGCAGATTTGTGACAGTAAAAGGGCCATTTGCGAAAGTAAAAACTGCATTTGCGACACTGTCAAACTTTTTGTTAACTTTTCCCATTGACTTATAATGGAAACTTGTATTTTTTAATAACTTTTGAACCGTTTAATATGTTTTCACGAAATCTTCATAAGGAACATTGGGGACCCCGGCCACATGTTTCCTGAAGATTTTGGACTGGTCGCACAAACCGTGCGACCTGTAGAGAAGACAATAAAATTCCAGAAAAGCATAGACGCGTGTGCAGATCATGCTTAATAACTCCGCAGCCGTATATGCGACCAGTATGTAACTTGGCAGATCCCAAGGTGTATGGATATTGATTGTATTTTCCAAATTTCAGGTAAATCCATCAAACGGTTGCAAAGTTATTAAGGTGCAACATTTTGGGTTTAACATGTAAATGGCTCCTCAACCCTAACTATAGTGGCACTACCATGCCACTATAATATATATATATATATATATATATATATATATATATATATATATATATATATATATATGTATTAGTTGCAAATAACTACATTAATACAGAGATTAGGGTTGTAAAACTCAAAGCACACAAAGATGGGAAATGAAAAAACATTAGGGATTTGGGACTTCAGAGTATTGGCGAATCAGTGGTGTGGTCTTACTTGGAGTTGTCAACCCTAATGCCCACCCCACAGCCCGTAGCCTCCTGTCTAAAGCACAAGCTACAGCTTCAACCTAGTGCCTCATAGTGATACAGTTCAGCCAATATAATCTGTCAGAGCTTTCTTCACACATGGCCCTACAGGCCCTGCATGAAGACATAACATTTGACCTCATCTGATTCGGAGGGAGTGGGCATTAGGGTTGACAACCCAAAGTAAGACCACACCACTGATTCGCCAATACTCTGGAGACCCAAATCCGGAATGTTTTTTCATTTCCCTTCTTTGTGTGCTTTGCATTTTATAACCCTAATCTCTGCATTAACATCATTTTTTGCAACTAATTTCCCTTCTTTTTGTGATAGTGGAACTGTTTCCTCATTTGCACAGGTCCCTTTGGGAGCTGTGCAAAATGAGAACTACAATATTGGAGACAGTCCTGGAATTGTACCCCAGTGAAATACAATATTGAAGACAGTCCTGATGCAGTGCATGGGCCCAGCAGACTCCAAAACACATGTCGATACCTTGGAGATGAGGTTCTCTGACCCATCACAGGGTGTATCATCTGTGCCAAAACACTGCTATGTCCCTACCCAGACCATGACTGTTACTGCATGCTGCAGCACCTTCCCCATCAGCCTTGTCCCAGTACACCGGCTCACTGAGTTCACACCTGAACTCAGCTCACTGGCACAATAAGGCAGCATGTTTCCTAGAGGTGCAATGGAGATTCCTGCAAACAATGTTACTTAATAAATTCTTTTTTTTATTTATTTTTAATATTTTGATGCAAAACTTTTAATATAGTCTTCTTATGACCCCAGTTCATAAACCCTGTAGGCGAAAATGTTCAAATCCATGCTGAAACACCATTTCATACCACAGGTGTGAAAACATGTTTTGGGCAGGATGTGAAAAATGGCAGCTGTACTGTTCATGAGGAGGTGTGAAAAAATGGATATGTTGAAAATCTGGAGTCAAAATATTGTAATTTACCAAAGTTATGCGCCTGCATAGGAAGTTTAAATACATGCTTGTAACTCGGCCATTTTAGAAAGTTTTCCACCAAAGTTTCAGCATGTCCTTTTTGGGCCTCCACCTTATGAACTCTGGCACTTTCATTTTGTTAATCTGTCCCAAAAGTTGATTTCATGCAGTGACCGCACCGTTCTGTGCCACAGGCGTAAAAACATATTTTGGGCAGGATGTGAGAAATGACAGCTATAGTGTTCATGAGGTGGTTTGAAAAAAATGGGTATGTTGAAAATCTGGAGTTAAAATAGTGTAAATTGCCAACATTATGCACCTGTGTAGAAACTGCACAAAGCATGCTCCTAACTTGGCCATTTTTAGGAATTATTTCACCAAATATTCAGCATGGTCTTTTTGGGAACCCACCTCATGAACACTGCACTGTCATTTTGTTGATCAGTTCTGAAAGGTGATTCCACGCAGTGACTGCTAAACCACCTTCCGGGGCCTGATTAATGAAACGACAGTGACAGTGTTCATGAGGTGGGGTACCAAAATGGCCATGTTGAAAATTTGATAAAAAAATACCAAAAAAACAGCAAAGATATTAACATAAGTTCAAAACGCCATTGAAATACATTACATGGCACTTACCTTGATTCTTCAGTTTGTGGTTTGGCTTTGAAGAGTGCAGATATGTCCCAGTCTAAAGAAGATGGTATTGGAGGTAAGTATGGGGTAAGGGGGGATGTGGAGTGGTGAGTGCTCAGAGGGTGGGTTGGATTGGGGGGGAGATGGCGGGGATCACAAGGGACCTTTTTCTATTTTTCAGGTTAAAAAAATAAAAAAGACATTGCAGGACATTTTTTCTTTTCAGGGCAAGCATAAAAGGGAATGGAAGCATTTCAGTACACTAGGGGTGGGCTCCCCCAGTGTACCACACTGCTGGTATAAAATATCTACACAGGAATTGGGCCTCCTGATGTTGGCAATGGTCAAAGATCAATGGGCTGCAAAAGTGCAAGGGGGAAAGCATCCAACACTGGGGGTGGGCATCCCGGTGTCGGATAACAGTAAATAAAAATCAACCAATCAAATAAATAAATACACTGCCACCAGGGATTGGGGCCCCCCGGTGTGCTGCTAACAGTTCAGCCAGGCTGGTCAGGCTACAATGATGGGAGCCCCATCCCTGACTTACTGCATGAACCACAACAGCAGCAGCCTTCACTATACGACACAGCTGTCTTTAATAAGTGATGGCTGTGTTGTATAGTGCAAGTACTATATGACACAGCTGTTGTTTATTAAAGACAGCTGTGTTGTATAGTGCAAGTGCTATATGACACAGCTGTTGTTTATTAAAGACAGCTGTGTTGTATGTGTCTTGGTCCCCAGAGGTAAGAATAGAATAAGGGTGTGTGTTGGTGGTGGGTGCTCAATGGTCTGGTTGGGGTTAGGGAGATGGCAGCAATGAGGAGGTGTTGAGCACTGCTAAAAAAAATATTATAAACACTCTGGGTGGGTGTATGAGTACTTCTCCGTCTGATCATAACCATATAATTGAAAGGGGTGTCTTACATGACACAAATGTGTTCTGCATACTGTTAAAACATTTATTGCATACAGCAGGCAAACATTTATATTGCGCACACGGATGTAATTACTGCATAAGTTACACATGTCAGTCAGCGCAATGACAAATACATTTCAGCACAACATAAAACAATGAGTTAGTAGAAAATGTTTATGGCTGTAGTAAAAGAAAATCACCTTCAAGTATGCAGATAAAATAAATGTGACACTCAAGTCTTGAGCTTCAGGAGTAAAAGACCTTACAGACATAGTGAGTACTACAGTACTGTTTCTCCACCTCACTATGTTACATTCAGATTCCTGGAGTCTGATGGCAACCAGCACAGCACGGCACACCAGTAGTTTGTAAAATGACACAGAAAATACAAAATCACCAAACAGAATCAAAAATTGGCAATGTGGAATGACAAGCACTAGTTTTGATCTGTAAAAAAAAAAAACAAATTTCAACCCAAAACGGTGAATCCAATCCACTAACTTTTTGCTTGTTTCCCTATTAGTAAATAAACAGTAAATAAAATTAGCAGGACTAAAGGGATCTATTGGAGGGCAGTATCGCCCCACCTGCAGCAACAGCTAGATAACCTGGGTCTCCCTTCAGCATTTTCCGCCAGAAAGCAGGTGGCCTCAGTGGAGACACATGTTCAGCCCCTTCATAACCACTTTATGTGTACCCTGACTAAGCCACTTAATCTCTCTGTGCTTCGGTCAATCCCCTTGCAGAAACTGAATAAAATCAGGACCCTACTGAAAGTGAGATACGGCAAATCTTCTGGGGTAAATAAATTGAATGAATAAATAAATAAAACCGCAGAAAAATAAAATGTGCGAACAATGAGGATTGAAATGCATTTTATTTGCTCTTGCCCCCCACCCCAACTCCTGATCACTGACATCTCTTAAATTTGTCCACCTGATGACTGATATGCATCTCTGCCAGTGTTCTGGGTTTCAGAGCTGAATTTGGGAAGCTGGAGGCTGGAGAACATGCTGCCAAGCAACACAGCCCAGCCAAAGGAAGGACATCTGGATCTGCTTAGTGTGTAATATCTGCATCGTTTGTCTAAAATATCTCCCACTGTACATTCAGCTCTCTGCTTAATCCACTAGCTCTTTAAAAATAATGAATTTTGCTTGTAGTGCATTTGGTAATAAAATCAGGATGGCAAGTTACTCTATTGATATCGAATAAAGTTTACTGTCGTATAATGTCTTCGGCAGTTTGGATCTGGTTGCCATGTAATGTATTTGGTGTTTTTTGGACTATACGACACAGCTGTGTCCTATAGTGCAAAAACCACCAAATACATTATATAGTAGTAAGGGTTGCACTATACAACACCACTGTCATTTGTTAAAGGACAGCTGTGTCCTATAGTGCAACCAGGTTCAAACTACAAAAATACATTATACAGCAGTAAGCTTTATTCCTCCACTCATGGTTCAGCTTTGAAGAGTGCAGACATGTCCCAATCCACAGAAGATTACAGCATACAACCTCTGGAGGTAAGTATTGGGTAAGGGGGTGTGGGTGGCTGGGGTGCTGGATGCTCAGTGGGAGGATCAGGATGGGGAGGGAAATGGTGGCAATGATGAGGGATCATGTTCTTGATTTCAGGTTTAAATAAAAATAAAAAAAGAAGTCGGGGTGGTTTTCTTATTAGCAGGTTTACATATAAAATTTATCTCATTTGGGACACATGGGGTGGGCTCCCCAGTGTCCCACTCTGCTGGGGGAAGGGGTGAATCACATTAAACAACAAGCTGGGGGGACAATCAGAAAATTAATAAATAAATGAATGAACAAATAATTAAGTAATTAATTAATTAAATACACTGCCATCGGAGAATGGAGCCCCCAGTGTGCAGATACAGTTGAAGGCACAGTACAGTCAGGGTGGTGGGGCTAACATGACAGTAGCCCCATACCTGAACTACGAGTGGTGACAGCAGCAGGGATTGCACTATATGACACAACTGTCATTTATTAAAGACAGTTGTGTCATATAGTGCAAACTGCTGCTTTCGCAAAAATTCAGTTATGATTAGAATGTTTATTTTTTGAACTGTGCATGCTCAGAAACAGAACATTTTAATTGAATACTTTAAAAGCCACTGAACAGCAGGACCTAAAAACCACAAAAGCACACATCTTGGATCAACCTCTATCAAATCTGACAGTTTCAGGTTTCAAAGCCACCTATTTTTTGAGATATCGGGTGGCAAAACGTTTTACATTTTCAAAAACTGAGACTTTTGTGGTTTTGCACCTTCGTAACTTTGCCTCCCCTGAACTAATCTACATGAAATTTGCAGGATCATGAGATCCTGGCACAAAAGGTTGTGCTTTCCAGGGGACAAAGTTAATAAGGTACAAAAATTTGAGTTTAACATAGAAGTGCTTATGCAACCCTAATTTACAGGTATGACTGCACCTGTATAAAAGATATAGATGTAGATATATATATATATATATATATATATATATAGATAGATAGATATAATATAGATATATAAATGATTCTTGTAACAGTGAATGCCAAAAAAAGTTGCCCAGTTTATAAGTGCAATAAGACACACTGAGGTGTGCATTGAATAGATTTGGCAGCACTTCCAAGGGCTAAATGCACTTGGTCTGTGGCCTCATGCCTTACTACGCCCCTGGGCATGCAGTCAGATCTGTTCAGTGTACACCCCATCATGTCTTATTGCTTACATATAAAAAACCTGTGTTTTCAATTGTTTTCATTTTATGGACAATAAACTGCACAGTTCTCTTCATAGAACCAGTAATTTAAAATTTTTACTATTTGTACAAATGGTTTGTGTACAGAATGCTAAGCATAAGCTGTTGACCTATTAGAACCATGCCTAGACTTCTGTACACAAATCATGACATGGTTGAAACTCCAGATCACTGGTTCCATGAAGAAAACTGTAATGGAATGTTACCAATAAAAGCAGAACAATGCAAAATACATTTTTTTGCATCACTTTGTATTCATGTAAAGTTAACTGTGGCTCATTTAGGGGAATGGAATAATTTCTGAAACTAGGAACATTATGAACACTGCCAATGAAATAATTTCCGTTCTCTTTAATGCCAGCCTCTGGAAGAGGCCCACTGTCTTCACTTGTGAATACAGAACAGAAGTAGTCATTAAGAACAGCTACTGTTTGCTCGCCCCTTGTATTACCTTACCTCCCTCTGTTAGCCTAACAGTTCCTCCTCCCTTCTTTTTTTTTCCCTACTATATCTAAAGAACTGCTTTTCTCTGCCCTTGACTCCATCCACAATAATTAGCTCTGTGTCTGCTTTTGCTGCCCTGACCACTCTCTGCGTTTCCCTTGCTCTCATTTGGTACTCTCCATATTCTTACTCTCCAGGTTTTGTCTTGTACATGATAAAAGTTCTTCTATTTGGCTCGCCCTGCTTCCCTGACTTTTTCAGAGAACCATGTCTGTGCTTCTTTAGCATGCCTTTATTGACTTGAGAACAGTCACCTTAATTGCTCCCCATCATTCCTCCACCTCCCAGATTATGTCCACTCTGACTAACTTACCCTGGACCAGCTCCCTTATCTGGTTGAAGTCTGTTCTTGTGAAATCTAGAACTTCAAGCTTTGAGGATGGCTTACAGATTTATACATTTATTTTATTTTATTTAAAAGTTGGTAACAGGGAAAGGCACCATGAGCAGAAGCTCATTTCCAGGTGTGACCCGGGGGAATGGGGTACAGAGGAATAAAATACAGCAATTGATAATACAACATTGACAGCAAAGTTGTTACAAAAAGTAGGAATTTTACATAGTAAAAAAGAATACTTTATATATTGAAGAAATATCTTGTATATACAAAACAATATTTATGTTGATTATGTACAATGAATTGCAACAAGTGGAGAGAGGGGGACAAAGAAGCAGAGGTAAGTGAGTACTAGGAAGTGGAGCAGATTCAGGAAGTAATAGGGGTTGGTTTGAATAGGTCCTTCAGGGCAGGGAAGGAGAGATAAAGACTGATTTGGAGAGGAACACTATTCCAGAGGAGAGAAAGTCTGTAGGAGAAAGAAAGTTTGACAGATGATGTGCATACACATGGGAGGGAAAAGGTGTGGACGCAGTTTGACCATGAGTTGTAGGGTGAGGGGTTAGCTGGATTAAGGAGGGAGGGGAGGGGAGGGGAGGTGAGGTAGGGCGGAAGGGTTCCAAACCAGTATTTAGCGATGAAGGTGGAACAGTGTGAGAAGCATCTCTGAGCAAGGGATTGGAGGGAAAGGGATGAGTATAGGTCACAGTGGTAAGTTAAGAAGGGGGGATTTAGAGGCAAACCTACAGATGGTATAAAACAGGGCATCAAGTTTGGCAAGGGAGGTGACTGGGGCAGCACTATAAACTATGTCCCCATAGTCAAAAACTGGGAGGACCATTTAACCACGAGATCATGTCTTACAGGGAGGGACAGATTGGCTTTATGGCAGTAAAGTAGCCCAAGTTTAGGGCACAGCTTGGAGTATAGAGCACTAAAGTGGGAAGAGTAGTCAAGGGAAGGATCGAGCCAGACCCCTAGGTACTTGAAGCTGGGGACGTTGTCTAGTGGGGTTTTGGCAGCAGAGAAGAAGACTGGGAGGGTGGGATGCCTGATGAGTTTTTGTTTAGATCCAAAGGTCATGGCTACTTTCTTTTATGTTTAGTTTTAGGCAGTTGGCATGGACCCAGGCTGTGACCGCTGTGAAATCGCTTTGAAGGGGGGATTGGACAGCTTGGACGGATTGGCCGGACAGAAAAAGTATTCGAATACATATGAATTTGGGCAGACTGGATGGGCCTAGCAGTCCTTATCTGCCAACAATTTCTATGTTTCTATGGGTGCAGACTGAGGGGAGATCATTAATAAAGAGGGAGAAAAGAACAGACCCAAGAATAGATTCCTGAGGCACTCCTTCAAGGATGGGGGAGGGAGGAGGTTAGGACATTGTTAATAGTGATCAACTGGGAACAGCCAGTAAAGTAGGAGCTGAACCAGGACATGGAGGCAAAGGAAATGCCAGCAAAGCATAGCTTATTTAGCAGAAGAGGATGGGAAGCAGAGTCAAAGAATTGGCCAGGTCAATGAAGATAGTCAAGGTGAACTGGGCAAGGTCCATAGCAGAATGAATCGCATCAGTAAAGCGTAAGCAGGAGAAGATGGTAGAGTGAAATTTCCTAAAGCCTGATTGGAACAGGGAGAGAGTTTTGGAAGCAAGAGGGAATTCATTGAGCCTTGAGAGAATAAGGGACTCTTGAACTTTGGCGAGGGAGGGGAGAAGGGAAATGGGGCAGTAATTTTCAGGGACAGTGGGGTCACCACCTTTGAAGGGGGGAGGACTGTGGCAGACTTCCAAGCTGTGGGGACAGTAGCTGTGGAGAGTGAAAGATTTAAGATGGAGGTTAAAGGGGTAACAATAAGGGCCAAGATTTTGAGGAGCTGAGGATGCAGGCCATCAGGACTTGACTTAGCAGGGTTAAGTGAAGCTAGAGTTCTTAGAACTTCTGATGGTGAAATTAGTGATAGTTGAAAACCAGGCATCAGTGATGGGGGCTGGAGGGTGTAGGGTGGAGAAGTAGGGGGCTCATGGGGAACAGTACAGGATGTGAAGAATTTATTTAGGGCCTCGGCAACAAGGGAGGAGTCAGAGATTAGAGCAGAGATCCTGCCAGAAGGAGGAAGGGGTACTATTTGAGGGGTGCAAGTGTGCCTTAAAGAAGTCAGATTTGGCATTGCAGATACTGTTAGTGCAACTGTTGCAGAGGGTACGAAAGGCTTGTGGAGAGGCCTGGTTACCTGAGGATTTAAAGTGGCACCAACTGAGATCGTGCTCTCTGCACATGGCCAAAATATCAGGGGCGATCCAGGGATGGTGGTTGCGTTTTACTCGATTAGTTTTAAGTGGGGCATGGGCATCCCAGACTTTTAAGAAGACAGATGTGAAGTGAGAAAGGGCAATGTTGACTGAGAGGGAGGAGAAGACAGGAGACCAGTTTGACCGAGCCAGGTCGTGGAGTTGTTTACTCACAGATCCCAAGGGCCAGCTCGAATCATAGCAAGCTGTGATCACTGGACCCTAGTGGCTCCCCTAACCACACTCCTTCTACCACTTCTGAGTTGGTGAGTACCACATCAAGAATGACAGCCTGCCTAGTGCATTCCTTAAGAAACCGCACCAGCAGGCAGTCCTGCAATGTATCCAGCAGGGCCTGACTTGTGGCACTCCTAGCTGCTGGAATGTCTCAGTCAATATTTGGCAGGTTAAAATATCCCACCACCACCTTTTCTTTTACCACCCCTTTCTATTTCTGCTCCTAGGTCACTCTGTCTCCCTTCCCTGTGTCTGGTTGGTCAATAGACCATTCCCATCTGTAGTTTCTTGGCTGAGGCTGCCATGAGCTTAGCCCACAGCAATTCTGTTTCCCCATTACCTTCACTGACATATCCATCCTCCATTGCCTCAGTACCTTTCCTGACATAGAGGTCTATGCCTCCTTCTTCACTTTTTCCTCTACCTATCTAGACATGGTGTAGCCTGGGACTGCCAGGTCCCAGTCATTATTCTCTGTGACCCAAGTTTCTGTAATGGCTACAAGGTCACTCTCAGTATCTGCCACCATTGCATGGAGCTCATTGATTTTATTTCCCAGACACCTAGCATTTAGGCAGACTGCTTTCCATTTCTTATCTCCTTTTGCTTATTACTTATACTGACCCCTTATTTTTCCTCATCATTCTCAATGTTTTATTTTTCTTGTCAATTATAGGCTTTGAGAGCCATCTCTCCTTGGCCCCTTCCCTTACCCAAATTTGAACTCCAACCTTACTGTTACCTACCTCACTGTTACTAGTCCCCCAGTTTAGGAGGGAGTATCGGCTAGGCTCCCCACTCTCTCTCTCTCTCTCTCTCTCTCTCCCTCTCTTTGGTTCCCATAGCTTCAGTCTCACCTGCAGTCAGTTTAGCTGTCCAATGTATATGTCAGTCTTTTGCCCCATTGTACTGGCCTCTGTCCTGTTAGTTGAAGGCCAACATCCTTGAATAGTCTCCTGTCCCAGAAGTCCCCAGTCCCCCACAAAGTGGTACCCCTTCTAATGACACATCCCCTCAACCACCCATTAAACAACTCAGTCTCTTTCTTCCTTACTCTATCATTCCAGTTTCCCCTATGCTCCACAGCCCACGGTCAGATGGCATTCCAGAAGCCGGTGACCTTTTATAGGTACATTAGGGAGCGAAGAAAGACCAAAGGAGGGATACTGAAGCTTAATAAAGGGGAGAGAATGTGGGTAGAGGGTGACAGTGAAAAAGCAGGAATACTGAACGAATATTTCTGCTCAGTATTCACAAAGGAAGAGGAGGGGGAGTTACCTAAACCAAACAAGAGAAACACTCTGAAGATGGGGGTCGATACCAGTCAATTTACAGAAGAAAGGGTTCTGAAAGAACTAATAAAATTGAAGGTGGACAAGCAATGGGGCCTGATGGGATTCACCCAAGAATTCTAAAAGATCTAAGGGTAGAACTAGTGACACCGCTGACTACTCTCTTTAACAAATCATGGGAGGATGGGGTGGTACTCGAGGACTGGAGGAGGGCAGAAGTGATTCTTCTTTACAAAAGTGGGAGCAGGACAGAGGCAGGAGACTACAGACCAGTTAGTTTGACCTCAGTGGTAGGGAAAATGATGGAATCACTTCTGAAGGAAAGAATTGTTGAGTACCTAGAGGCTAGTGGGGCACAGGACCCAAGGCAGCATGGATTCACGATGGGAAGGTCATGTCAGATGAATCTAATAGATTTCTTTGACTGGGTGACCAAAGTAGTAGACCAGGGAGGGGCTGTGGACATGGCCTACCTAGATTTTAGCAAGGCATTTGATACAGTCCCACACAAAAGATTAATACACAAGATAGCAGCCTTGGGTGGGTCCCAAGGTGGTAGCCTGGATAAAAATTGGCTAGACAACAGGATGCAAAGGGTAGTAGTAAATGGAGTACACAGTGAAGAAAGGAGGGTTACTAGCGGGGTACCGCAGGGTTCAGTACTGGGACTGGTCCTTTTTAATGTCTTTATAAGTGACATTGCAGAGGAACTGGAAGGAAAGGTATGTCTCTTTGCAGATGACACAAAGATCTGCCACAGGGTTAATGCACAAGATGGAGTGGAAAGGATGAGAAGGGACTTGGCAAGGTTGGAGGAATGGTCAAATGTATGGCAGCTCAGATTCAATGCAAAGAAGTGCAAAGTAATGCACATGGGAAACAAAAACCCAGGGAAGCGTACACAATTGGGGTGAGATACTGACAACAGTAAAAATAGAAAGGGACCTGGGGGTAATTATATCAGATGACCTAAAGGTGGGCAAGCAATGTGAGAAGGCAGTAAGGAAGGCTGGGGGATACTGGGATGCATAGGAAGAGGCATCAATAGTAGAAAACAGGAAGTTGTTATCCCTCTGTACAGACAGTTGGTGAGACCCCATCTGGAGTACTGTGTGCAGTTCTGGAGACCCCATCTCCGCAAAGACATAGACAGAGTGGGGGCTGTCCAGAGGAGGGCACCAAAATGGTGCAGGGTCTGCACCAGAAGACATCTGAAGAAAGACTAAAGGATTATGTATACCCTTGAGGAAAGAAGGAAGAGAGGGACATGATAGAAACTTTCAAGTACCTCAAGGGAATTAACAAAGCCCAAGAGGGTGGCATCTTCAGAAAAGAGATGTGCAAGAACAAGGGGGCACAATTTGAAGATAGAGGGGGGAAGGCTCAGAGGTAATGTGAGGAAGTATTTTTCACTAGAGGGTTGTGGATGCATGGAACAGCCTCCTGAGGAGGTTGTGGAGTCAAGAACAGTTGGGAATTCAAGAATGCATGGGACAGGCATAAGGCAGTCCTAGTGGGGGGGGGGGAGTAAGCTGTTGGTTAACTAGGATCTGCAGCTTATCTGTTAGGTAGGAAAATGGGCAGACTAGGTGGGTTAAGCGGTCCTTATCTGACGTCAAATTCTATGTTTCTATGTTTCTATGACCGCACCACGATATTCGAACTCCTCAAGCAGCAAGCAGCTGCCTCTGAACAAGCTCCACAGCCCCCAGTCGGATGGCATTCCAGAAGCCGCTGACCACACCATGATATTTGGATTCCTTAAGCAGCAAGGTACGGGCCAAGCCAGCCAATCACAACATGGGTGCCTTTCTGAAGCAAGCCCCGACTGGTTCAGCCACTCAGCGCAGTATATCTCTGCCCTGGGCACTTTCTATACTCAGTTTGCCCCCTTTTTTTCATAAGTTTAACTGTAACTGCACATGATTGCATGCTAGGAATTTATTTTACTGCCTGAAATGCCAAAATGTGATTACAGCCCTGATAGAGAATAGTTAAGTTGTACTGAATTGCTCTCTGCCTCTCTTGGCACCTAAATTCCAAATACCCTTTTGTCTTGCTAATCTCTCATGCCTCGCTGATCTGTCTGACCCTATTGTCCCAGATGCCTTTAAATTGCTCTTTTTTCTTTTCTCCAGCAGCTGCCACTGAACAGGGCTAGCCCACACTCCACAACCCCAGTCGAGATGACATTCCAGCAACCGCCGACACTTTCCATGATATTCGGACTCCTCAAAATAAAGTCTGGAGCCAAACCAACCAATGAATGTGGTGCCTTCTGAAGCAAGCCCCGATTGGTTCAGCCGCTCGGGTGCTGTATATCTCTGCCCTGAGCGCTTTCTATGCTCGGTTTTCTTCCCACCCCCCACACCCCACCTAGGCCTCCTTTAAATATGCCATAGCTCCACCCCCATAACAGCTGATTTATCCTATTCACCTAGGGTAAAGGCATAGGCCGTGTCACAAATCTCCCACTTTATAGGTTCCCCACCATACCTCTCAACCTCCCTCATCACAAATCAGGGACAAGGCTTAAAATGATCAGGGACAAATTACCAAAATCAGGGACACATCTGAAAAAATACAGTAATAATATAAGTTCCAGAAGCTATGTACAACATGTTGCTTAGTATGAATAGCATTTTCTTAATGAGAACTAGACTGTAATATCAATGGCTGGCATTATTTTGTGATTCCAATCTCTACTCTTTAGTGCCAGAAATGCTAAACTTAGGAGGGACAGAAGAAATTTCTGAGGCAAAATCAGGGACATCCCTGAAAATCAGGGACAGTTGAGAGGTATGTTCCTCACCCTCCTTCCTTCCCCTGGCCTGTTCTCCTGAACCATGGCCTACCTCTTTATTATCGTTTTATTGTTGCTTACCAACAACCTAACTGTATTCTACCACGATGAAGTCCTAGGTTCGAAACCTGCACCAGAACTTCTTACTACTATCTACAATGCCCCCTCTCATTGCACAGCCCCTCACCTAGCGTCCCCCCCTCCTTTACTTACAACCCACTCTCCCCTCATCTGCTTTTCTTACCCCCTTCTTACATGTCACTTAGATCATTATCCCTCCTATCTTTAAACTGCCACATTAGCCTGTCCCTTAATAGCACCAAATTGGCATCCCTGACCACTACCGACAGCCGGTCACAACTTAAAAAAGCATCCAGATCCATTATGACATCCCTAAAGAAACTATTGCTCCTGCTTCTTCTATGCTCGGGTAATGTAGAACTAAACCCAGGCCCTCTGTCAACGTTCACTTCGCCAACCAAATTTGCAGCTGCTTCCAGGCTCAAATTAATGTTGGTTAACATTTTAAGTTTGCCCCAAAAAATGGACCTATTACAAGCCTGGGCCACACACACTGAGCTTGACCTCATCATTAATACTGAATCCTGGCTCAAAAAAATTAATACAGACCAGCAAGCAAATCTCCTCAACTATAATTTGTACAGGGCCGATAGAATTACGGGGGCAGCTGTTTACCAAATCCAAATCCACAGTTAGTGACATCTACTGCAACTCAAAATCGAAGGAATACGAGATTGTATCTCTGAAGTTCCTCCTTTCTTCCAAGGAAAGCATCACAGTAATTGGTGGATATAGGCCCCCAGTTGGTGGTACCGAAATCCTTTATGTCCTAAAATCCTTAGTCACGACTGCCAACACAGAAACTCTGATACTCAGGGACTTCAATGTGGATTGGCTCACACATAAATCACATAGCTTGAAATCCCTTTGTGATGAACTGGGTCTTATTCAGATAGTTAGTGAACCTACTAGGATTAACGCCTCTAATATTGCTAACAGTTCTCTCATTGATGTCATATTTACCACTTATCCACACAAAATATCGCACTCGATGGTCTTTCACAATGATATGAGTGATCATAGAGTTGTAGCCTGTACAAGAACTCAAACCAAAAATCTCCACCAGCCCAAGTTCAGAACCAAGCGTTCCTTTTGAAAGTTCAATACCCTGAGTTACTTGACTGACCTTAGCAAGGTCAAATGGCAAGATCTGTACCTCTCTAAAACAGTGTATGAGGCTGTCTCTACCATTAATGAAAACCTCATCACCTTGGCTAGCAAGCATGCCCCCTTTATTAAGGTGCGTACGTGTAAGGTCTCCCACCCCTGGTTTACACCGGAGTCCAAAACCACACTTACAAACCGAGATAAACTCTGGGCTCTAGCTAGGCGAACTAAGAATCTGGTAAATTGGCAGGCATTTAGAGCAGCTAGGAATGCCTGTGTTAAATGCATTTGCTCTACCAAAGCGAACTATAATGTTTCCACTTTGGAACAAGCCAAAGGAAACTCACAGAAAATCTGGAGGACCATTAAGACTATCGAAGGACGGCCGGCTGCTCCCCTCATCCCATCTAAGATTCACATAAATGGCACAATTATCGAAAGTGATCACCAAATCCTTGAAGAACTCAATTTCCACTTCATCACAGCTGGTCTAGCCTTCGATGCCTCACTGTACGCATCTCGTACCAGCAAACATGATAGCCCTATCACTGTTCTGGAAGCTGCAGCCCACCCTTTCCAGCTGCTCCCCCTCAGCTTCAAAGAAGTTGAGGATTCACTCATCAAGTTAGATACCACAAAAAGTGCCGGAGATGATGGCCTTGAACCACTTTTCCTAAAACCTGGCTACCGCTACCTTACTGCCCCATTCTCCATATATTTATTTGCCACAGTTCCATCATGCTGGAAATCCACTCATATCATACCCTTATATAAATCAGGGGACCTATACCACTTAAATAACTACAGATTGATCTCAATCCTGCCCATCCTTTCAAAAGTCTTCGAAAAGTTGATTTATAAACAATTGAAGAACCACCTCAAAACATACTCTCTCCTCAGCCCAGCTCAATCAGGCTTTCACCCTAATCATAGCACCATTACAGCATTGGCCAGTCACCAACGACTGGATCTCTGCTAAGGATGCTAAGAAAATCACGGGTGCAGTATTTTTAGGCTTAAGCAAAGCATTTGACACCATTGATCACAAACTAATTGTGAACAGCCTTACCAATATAGACGCCACCCCATTCACTTCCTAGTGGTTCTCCAGTTACCTAACAGGAAGGATGCAGAAAATTAAAGCAGGTGTGCTGTTCTCTGCCTCTTTACCAATTACTAGGGGAGTCCCACAAGGTCCATCTTAGGTCCGATACTCTCTTCACTATATACCAACAACCTCGATTCACAAATAACCAAGTCTACTTTGCATTTCTTTGCAGATGACACAGTCTTGTACACATCTGGCTCCACAATACCAGAAGTCGGGGACATACTCCAAGCCGATTTTGCACAGCTAGAAACAAATCTTATTAATACCAAACTTCTCCTAAATGCAAAAAAAACCAAGGCCATGATTTTCTACCCTAATACTTCCTCTGTTACCCCTCCAGACTTGCCTAAAGACTTCATTATTACCTCCCTAGGCGAACCGCTGGAAGTAATTTCTAAATTCAAATATCTCGGCATCTGGTTAGACAACAAGCTCTCCTTTAACGAGCACATTGACAACCTGTCCAAAAGACTAAAAGCTAGACTCGGCTTCTTCTTCTGAAATAGGTCCCTATTTCCTCTGGAAACTAGACTCAGGCTTTTTCAGACCACCTTCCTCCCTTTACTGGATTATGGGGACATAATCTTCACTTCCTCGACAATTGCCAACCTAAATAAATTGGACATCCTTTACCACCATGCCCTGCACTTTATTACAAACTACACTCACCGAACCCATCACTGTGAGCTGTATGCAGCTGTTGGCTGGACATCACTTACCTTTAGACGCATGCTCCATGCTGGCATCTGGACCCTAAAACTTCTCCTGAATAAACTACAGAGTTATATGACAGCTCTCATCCATACCTCCCACAGTCCATAGTCCCTCAGGAAATCAGATTGTATCCTACTCGACGTGCCTAGGACTCACCTCCTTTGGTAGACGAGCCATCTCAAGTGTCCTACCAACTATTTGGAACCAGCTGCAATCTACTCTGAAACTATCCAGTGTAGTCTCAGTAAACTTCTTCAAAAGAGTAGTTGCCTCAAAAATAAAAGACACCTGTAACTACTTTTAATCTCCTTCTCCATCCTCACTATTCTTCCTCTTACTACATTGCCATTTTTTGAATTTGTACTAAGTATCATTACCTTTTGACTGTTGACCTATGTATCTAACAGGGCCAAGTCCGTACTTAATGTGTTGTTATGTTATTACCTTTATGAATTGTGTATTTGATTATAAACGTGCCACAGGACCTCCTTGTGAATGAGCCTGCTCAATGGAATTTTCCTGTAATAAACTTGAACTTGAACTTGAACACAGACAGGATCTCACAAAATGCTAAGAAAGCCAAGTACACCTTCAGTCTGTCTCCCAGCCTCTAAAGTTATGCCACACTGTCTTCATAGGCTTGTTCACCAGATCAATAGGACCAAACCGTACCAGCACCCCAGCTCTCCCTTTTCTCTGCCATCCTCCCTATCCTATATATATCTTGGATGGCTGTTGCTCCAGTATGGCCCTTGATCATAGCCTCCTCTTCCACACCCACACACCACCCTCTTTACCCCTATAATCATTGACTTGAAAGTGACTAAGACTCTGTTGTTGACTTCCTTCCATTCACCCACGAGGTGTCATCAAGTCATCCTGCCCACTCCCCTAACTGACTTAGTGTACCACCCTGACACAGTCAGGTACTTGTTGCTCTTCCAGGGGTGCAAAGTGATTTGCTGGAGGGATGGTGTGGGAGTAGTCAAGCCCCTTGTGGCTGCCCCTGACACCATTCCCCCTTACCTTCCCCACCACACCACTTTTTATCCCTGTGGGCCAGTGGCCTCTGGGGAAGTGGGGGTCTGGGCACCAGCTGAACCAGAACCACAGCTAAGATGTCTCATCTCTTACTGCTACTAGCTGATAATGAAGCAATGGTTCTGCAAATGGGGAAGTTCCCTCTCCTTCATAGTGTAACCATGAAGAAGAAGAGCACTCCTCAGTCCCTGCAACTGACTACCTCCCTGCTGTACCTCAGCTCCACACTGATTTTATGATAATCCCTGGACCACTGATAATGACCTGCTTCCCTATACTTGCCTAGTACTCTTAGACTAGAACTAAAGTGTCCATACTATATACAGTATGAAGCTCTGTTAATGTTTCTGTTATATTTGGTTATTTGGCTGTCCCTCCCAGACTGCTATCTAGTACCCATTCCCTAGAAACATAGAAACATTGAAAGTGACAGCAAAAGGAGACCAAATGGCCCATCTAGTCTTCCCTTGTTCCTACCGTGTCCCTTAACTGCTATTCAGTGTTATGGAGCCCTTGTACCTATCGCAAGCATGTTTGAAAGTTCCCACCATTTTTGCCTCCACCACTCCCCATGGAAAGCCATTCCAAGCATCTACCACCCTCTCTGTAAAGAAGAAGTTGCGTGTGTCACCCCTGAATTTTCCCCCCTCCAACCTTATATCGTGCCCCCTGGTTTTGGTGTGATTCTTGGTCCTGAACCTGTACCTTTGTTCTATTTAGGAACTTGAAGGTCTCTTATCATGTCTCCCCTCTCCCTTTGCTGCTCTGGGGAAAACATGTTTAGATCCCACAGCCATTCATCATATGTTTTGCTGTGCATTCCCTGTATCATTCTTGTTACTCTCCCTTGCAACTGTTTCCAGTCTGTGCATATCCTTTTTAAGGTGCTGCCTCCAGAACTGAATGCTGTACTTCAGGTGTGGCCCCGCCAGTGATCTATAGAGTGGCAGGATGACCTCTCTCTTTCTGCTGGTAACCCCCCTTCATATGCAGCCCAGCATGCCATTTGCCCTTAGTGCTGCTTTTTTCACATTGCTTAGACATTTTCAGGTCATCCGTTACAGTTATTCCTAGATCGTTTTCCTTCTAAGTGGATTCTAGTTTCACTCCTCTTAGGTAGTATTCTTCTCCTGGGTTTCCTCTTCCAAGGTGCATGATCTTGCATTTTCTTGTATTGAAGTTTAATTGCCATATTTTTGACCATAGTTCCAGAGTCCTTAGGTCAACCTTCATCTTTTCCACTCCTCCTGGAGTGTCTACCCTCTTGCCCATTTTCATGTCATCTGCAAACAAATTCACTTTACGTTCCAGGCCTTCAAATATGTCACTAATAAAAATATTAAAGAGTATCGAACCTAGCACCGACCCTGTGGCACTCTGCTATCTACCCCCTTTCTTCTGATAGGGATCCGTTTACTAGTACCTTCTGAGTCCTTCTGCTAAGCCAGCTTCATATTCAGTTCACAACTTGTTGCCCTACCCTCATGCTGTCTAACTTATTTAGCAGCTTTCTATGTGGGACCGAGTCAAAGGCTTTGCTGAAAGTCCAGGTATACTATGTCTCCTGCACTGTCCTGATCCACTATTTTGGTTACCCAGTTGAAAAAGTCTATTAGATTAGTTTGGCATGATCTACCCGTGGTAAAGCCATGCTGTTTTGTGTCTAATTTGCTGTTTTCTTCGAGAAAGGATATAATCCTCTCCTTTAGAAGGGTTTCCATTATTTTACCCACAGTTGAGGTGAGGCTTACCGGTCTGTAGTTGCTTGCACTCTCTCTCTCTCTGCTCCCATTTTTATGTAGAGGGGTAACCATAGCCTTTTTTCAATCCTGTGGGACCTCGCCCAGCTCAAGTGATAAGTTAAAAAGGTCAGCCAGGGGAGCTGCTAGTTCCTCTCTTAGCTCTTTTAGCAACCTCAGGTGTACTTCCTTCAGTCCCATGGCCTTATTTGCATTGAGTTTCTCCAGTTCCGTTGGGACTCTTTCTTTTGTAAGAGATCCTGAATATACTTGGGGTTGAGGAAAGTAGGCTGTTGGCTAACTAGAATCTGCAGCTTATCCAGTAGGTAGGGAAATGGGCAGACTGGGTGGGCCAAGTAGTCCTTATCTGCCGTCAAAGTCTATGTTTCTCTGTTTCTATGTTACTCCACTGCTATCTGTGCCCCTTGTAAGAAAGGACTTGTAACCTCACTCCTCCTTGGTGAAAACAGAGCAGAAATACATGTTGAGGATTTCTGCTTTGTCCTTATCATCATCTGTGTCCCTCCATCATCCTTAGCTAGTCTGACAATACCTTCTCTTGTCTTTCTCTCCTTGCTGATATATCTATAGAAGGTTTTGTCGCCTTTCTTGACCTCCTTGGCAATCTTCTCCTCCGTTGTTGCTTTTGCTGTTCTGATTTCTTTGCTTGCTTGAAGCAGTATAGCACAGTGGGTTAAAGTTCTGAGCTGCAGATCTGGAGACCTGGGTTTGAATCCCACAGCTGCCTAGGTGCATACTGTGTGATCCTGAGCAAGTCACTTAACTTCCTTGTGCTCCCAGGTCGCATCTGGAAACAAGCTTTGGCTTATTGCACTACTCCTGGTTAAACAATGTTCCCTTCCTAATGTTCCCTTCTCCTTGTAGTCTTCCCTGTCCTTGTCCAATCCAGTTTTCTTCTATTTTCTAAAAGCTGTCCTTTTTCCATGACCTTGGTGGCTACTTCCTTAGAAAACCAGCATGGTTTTCTTTTCTTCTTTGCTTTGCTTACCCTCTTTATGCAGTGATTTGTGGTTTACCTAGATATGTAGTTAGGTAAGGGTGCTAATTTATTCAACAGTTAAAACCCCACAAGCCTCCTAGCATTCAATACAATACCAGTACAATACAATTTGTATAATAACTCATACTACTATCCTAGATAAGTAGTTAGGTAAAGATGCTAATTTAATCAGTAATTAAACAACCCGAGCTTAAAAACAATTCAATATAATACCACTGGAATAATACCTTGTACTCCTACCCTAGATGGTAGTTAGGCATGGATGCTAATTTAATTAGAGGTCATTCTACATTACTTTAATATATTATTGTTAAGAAATACCTTTGAGCAACAAGTGCCCTTTTTCAAAGGTTGAACATCAGGACTGATTAAGTACAGAGCAATTAAAATAGGACCATACATAGTACATAATACAGAATAGACAAAGCACAGATCAATTATTTATAATTACAGCAGACTTGTTCGGGAAGTTGTGCATGTAGAGAGCTTTAAATTGGTTCAAATTAGACATGGCAAAATGTATTTCAGGTAGATTGGACAGTTTATATCACTTCATTCAATCAGTTAAAAAAACACAAACTTACTAGCCTTCATTACAATACGTATGAGAGGTAATTCGCCCAGTTGACAATTTGATATACATTAAATAGGGAGTTACTGGGGCCCCTAATAAGGTTTGCTAGTTATAACACCTACAGCCTTCCTTATATCCTTTAATGGCATAGTCTTCAGAGGTCCTCCTGACTTACTGTGGAAGCACTGCAGATTTTCCAAAATCAGATCCACCACTCCTGCTCTGTACCACATATCAAGTTTCAAGAATCTTGTCCAGGTCTAATTGGCTCCACATTCCTTTCACCTGCTGCCAATGTCCTCTGGCTTGCAAAAGATGACCAACTTTCTGTTCCTAGGTTTGTACAAATTAAGTCCCCAGATGGCTGTGGATGTGATTCCCGGGCCACCGGCATCAGCAACTGTTCAGCAGATATCTGCAACCATAGACTCCAGCAGGCTGAAAGGGTCTAGGTACTAAATTGCAACCAATCCAATAAAGATCTAGAAATTGTAGTAAATAATATGTTGAATTATTCTGATCAAATAGTAACAAGAGGGAGTAAAATCTTAGTGTGTGTAAGAAGAAACGTTATGTCCAGAAGAAGTGAAGCTATAATGCCAGTGTGGGCAGACCAATTGTTGATAATAGTTCCCAATTCTGGTCTTCTTATTAAGAAGGAAATTAAATACAATTGAGAAAATACCATGAGGGGCTACAAAGATTATATGAGGTCTGGAAGAAACGCCATATCAAGATAGGCTGAAGAAATTAAATTTTATGAGTCTCAAACAAAAGTATTTTCATAGTGACTTGCTGACCATGTTTGTCATTGTTAGACAACAGACTTTGCTGAGATCTTAATTTCAAATTTAAGGACAAGGATTATGAGACACAAGGCCATGACAAGCAACTTAAAAATGAACACTTCAAAACCAACCAGAGGAAAATTTACTGAATGCAATTGATTGTGGGGTTACAGAACAGCTTGCCCAATCTTGTGATTCACAACAAAGATAAAAAATGTTTTCAAAAGGGCTCTTGATGAAATGATCCTCCATGGCTCTGACTTGAGGGTCTGCCACTGAGTATTGGGTAGCAGTGTTACAGGCTACTGGCTACATCTGTTCACAGACCCTTTACACAAACCTTAGTATTAATATGAGGGAAGGTGGAGGGTAATATGCCTAAATTCCAGGAGGTTGGGAAATATAATCAGTGAACTCCATGTGATGGTAGCAGTAGCAAGACTTGGCATGGTGGCCCTAACAGAAACATGGACATCAGGAAGTAAAAAATATGATCTGACCATCCCAGGTTATACCCTGTTTAAGAGGAATAGGGGTGAGGGCAAAAGGGGTGGTGTAGCCCGTTACATTAGGTAGGTCATAGAGACTACAGGGATAGTGTTATTAAGTTGGAGGAGGAGGAAGAGGTGGAGTCAATTTGGAAGCAGCAGAGAAGAGTTGAGACAAAAAATATGGATGGGAGTGGTTTATAAACCACCAAGCAAAAGGGAAGGTGATGGTTGTGGGTGACCTGAATATGCTAGACATTGAGTGGGCAACCCCTACAATGCAGAGTACCAGAAGTCAGGCACTGCTGGATATAATGCAGGATCGCTTCTTGGTGTAATGAGTCAGTGAATCCATAAGGTAGGAGTCCATCTTTGATTTAATGCTGTCTAACTCAGAGATGGTAGAAGGGGTAATGGTGACAGATGCACTGATGTAGATGGACTGAGTTGCTGATCTTCATCTAAGGCTACAGTACTGAATCTTTGAAGGGCAGACTTGGAAAAATTATTAAAAGGGTCAGGGAAAAACTGCTGAGGTTGGAGGGGATCAAATTGGTGAAGGAAAATGGAATCAAATAAAAAGGGCCATATTGGAAGTGACTGACTCATATTAGAGGAAAGTCACCAAGAGAAATAAATACAAGAAGCTAATATGTTTTTTCATTGAAGTGGATGAGAAAGTGAGGTTCAAAAGGAGCGCCTTTCAGAGACACAAGGAAATGTGAGGTGAAGTGGAATAACAGGGAACAATAATTAAGGCAAATGGGTTGGTCAGGAAGACAAAAGGAGACACAGATAGAGAGAAGCAAAATCTGCAAATTCTGAATTAAATTTTGCAAAATTTTCCACAATTCTGACTTTGGCAAAATTAGAATCTTCCAAACATGCTTCATTATTCTTTTGCCACATTCTGGAACATTTTCTAGCTGAATTGCCGAATAGTACACATGGAACTGTGGAATGACAGTTCTGAGGAATTCCATTCTGCAGTATAATACTGTACATTAATCTGCAATTCAAGTAAGTATTTCACAGTTCAGTGCTCAGGTCTGTGAAATTTCTTTCTGAAGTTTAATACATTAATTTTCCATTCATAAATTCATTCCACAGTTTGGTGACTCACTGAGCTGTGGAATTCATGTATGAATTGAGAATTAATGTATTAAAGTGTGGAAAGAAATTCTTCAGAACTGATCAGTGACAATGATCAGTTCTGCACAATTTATTTCCACAGTTTAATACATTAATTTGCATTTCATGTAATTGTTTCACAGTTCAGTGCTCAATTCTGTGAAATTTCTTTCTGAAGTTTAATACATTAATCTTCCATTCATACATTCATTCCGCGGTTCAGTGACTCATTGAACTGTGGAATTAATGTATTAATTGTGAATTAATGTATTAAAGAGTGGAAAGAAATTCCTCAGACCTGATCAGTGCAGTGATCAGTTCTTCTGAATTTATTTCCACAGTTTAATACATTAATCTGCAATTCATACTTTCATTCCATTGTTCTAAGTCAGAATTTCCATGAAAGTTGTCAAAATGCAGTTCAAAATTTTGAAGAAGTGGAATTTTAACTTTAGTGGAAATTCTGCTGGTGGAATTTTAATTTCGCACAGCCCTAGACATAGAACTACAGTATGCATAGCTGAAGGTGTTATGGAGGATAAGAACTGTTTTAGGTATATTAGGGAACAGAGTAAGACAAAAGGGAACATTATTAGGTCATGGTGGACAGGTTAGTGGAGAATGACAGGTAGAAGACAAATGTATTGAACAGTAACTTCTGCTCAGTAGTCACAGGGGAGGATGAGGGTCCACTACTGGAAAGTGGTATACAGGCTTCCACAAGGGGATGTATAAGAAATGGGATGGATAGTAGTCTCACTGGGCAGAATGAGGAAGGGGCTTGCAGCCCTTAAAGGTGGATAGATAAGTCATTAGGACTGGATGACTTATACTGTGGTGCTTAGAGAATTAGGATCAGAACTGGCAGAACCCCTTGCTGAGTTGTTCAGATGCTCACTGTAGACAGATATGGTGCAGAGGTAGAGCAGGTAGAGATGTTGCAAAGTTTAAACCCACTAGCAAATTGAGGGCAGATGGCACAAATTCACCTTCACAGATAATTCACAAATTTGTACCCCTACATTCAAAGTTCACTTTTCGCAACTTTGCATTGCAATTTCACATTGCAGCTCCATTTTTGAGGATGCCAAAGGCAATGTTTTGTGATGATGAGGCTTCTGGTAAACAACCTGTCTCAAGGTCATGTGGTAGGTCTATAGTCTACCGGGTCAGTTCGCCGTATACAAGATGTCATATGCTAAAACCGCACAACATGGACAGCACGGGTGGGAATAGTGGCAGGGTGCAAAACTCCTAAATGGTCTATGCGTGGTTGTGCACCCTGTCACTGTCCCTGACAGAGGATAAGTTCTCTGCTGGGAAGAGGGTCCACCGAGCAGCTGCCATAGCTCGACACAATGAGCCTCAGGCAGCAATGGAGGCGGTGCATCTGCAGACCGGACATCAAATCCCAGTCCCAAAAGCATAGAATTTTTTTATTCACACTTTGTGCAAATTGTGTCCACCCCCCGAGTTGGTTATTTTAGTTGGAAGGGTTTGGGAAACATAGCCCCCCATAATGGGGTTTGTGGCAGGTGAAGGCCCCTGCAAAACACAAAGATTTGCCACTGGCAATATATCACGCTGTACTGACAGGATGGTATATTGCTGCGGCAGAATGTCTTGTGACATTATGACCCCATGCCGGTCTTTATACACTGGCTGTGCCTTAATTTCAATTTTGAATTGCCAGTCAGGCAGAGAGACTGAAGAGGAGATTACCTACTAGTAGAGATTGAAAATTGCATAGATGTATATAAAAATGCTAGTTTCTGGTAATTTTCTGTATGTTTTTTTCTGTCTTGTTTTATTACTTCAGTTAGGGAACACTCTTGTTATAGTTAATATTTATTTGGAAAATTATTTTACCTTATTTGGTAGTTTTATTTCCTTTATTTTCTAGAATATCTTCTGTCTTTCTGTCTCTCTATCGCCATCTTTTTTTTGTGCTGATGGAGAAGCAAGGATGTGCTTGCACCCATAGTGGCTCCATATGACTGCATCAAACAGGTGCTTACAGGGAGCCATCCCCCATAGCACCTCAGCATCCACTTTGTTTAGACATAGTCCCAAGTCAGCAGCAGCAAGTGATTCAGCAGCAGCAGCTCTCCAGTCCTCTAATAAGACAGGATCCACAGCAGGAGGAAAGTGAACAAATGCAGCAGACCACAGACCAGCAACACCAGAAAACTGAGAATATGGAGGAATAGAAGCCCGCAGTTCCTCCTGAGATTGAGCTTCCAGAACCCCCTGTGCCCCCCCCATTATGGTACTACCATCTGCACCAGCTCCCCCCAGCTGAGGAGCCCGGCTCAGCATCCTCAGGCTCCTCTGTTCCTCCCCCACCAGCATCTCAACAGAGCCACCAGTACCAGAGATCTTCTCTAGTGTGGGAATTTTTTGAAGCTGATCCAAGTTGCAAACTCTCTAAGGCCGGGGTCAGTTGATGCAAGAGAGGCACTCACTTGGGTACTGGTGGGCAGCAAACCCACATGAAAATATGTCACTCGGAGCAGAGGGAGTCACTGCAGAAGGAAGCTATGAGTGGTGGTGGTTGTTGTCCCTCTTCTGTGCCAATAGAGGCACTGAGCAATGGGCATGACCAACATTCGCGGTGCATTGAGGGGTTGCATGCAAACCCTATTGATGCATTTGTACCTACTGTGGTTCCAGCAGCAGAAACCACAGCACGTGCACTGCTGCCAGCCAGGAGAACAGCAGAGGAGCTCATCGGTCTAAGGGAAGAAATGGGGGACTTCCAGCACAGTCTCCTCAATAGAGGAGGTGATGTAATGAATTCTTACAAATCAGGAAAGGTTGATAGAAGGCATGGCCAAGCTCTGCTGTGGTGGTGCAGATGCTGGTGGCAGTGATTGGCAGTGAGCTTGAGAAATACCCTGGCAGTTATTTTTTTTCATTTAACTTTAACTCCTTCTTAACCTGTTTCTAGTCTTTCCTTCAAACCTTCTCTCTAATTTGTTTCTTACAAAAAAAGGTCAAAATACAAACAACTGAATCTATATTTACTGCTTCACTCCATTGTTTCTTATTGATATTTCTATACTCTTTCACAACTCTTTAAAAAAACCTCCAACATTTTTTTTTTATTTTGTATCTATATTTTCTTTAATGGTGCTCTCATATGTCATATCTTTCCTTTCTCTCTATTTTTCTCTCTTTCCTACCACATAGTACTGCATTGTTTGTCCCTGCCCCCAACACTGTTGTAACACACTTTATGTTAAATGTGCAATAATAACACTCAACATACATACATTCTGTTCTATCATCATTTTTCACAAATGCCTATATAAAAAGGACAGGCTGCCACATGCTGCCTTGTGGTACTGTGCTGTGTGTCACTGCCTGACACTGTTCTTGTAATGCACCTTAGTGAAAATTGTACAAAAAACACAACATAAATAAATTATGTACACCAAGATTTTTTGGCAACTGACAGAGTAAATAAGTCAGCCTGTTACTTGGTGCTGTGAATTTTTGTTATGACACCCTGAAATGAGATGTGCTGCCCAAATAAATATATGCTGCTGCTGCAGCTGATAGCTGCTGGGCTGTATGAGTCTCCAACTGCAGTAATTATTGTGATGTATTTCAGTGCTGGAAAATCACAGAAAATTCTCATGGCTGGAATTTTTCTTATGATGCCCTGCAGTGAGATGCACTGCCCAGAAAAATATATGCTGATTATGCTAGCTGGTGCTATGATGTGTGAGTCTACAACCACAGCAATTGTCATGATGCACTTTGATGCCCAGAACATCACAGTAAATTATCATGGTTGGAACTATTTCTTATGACACCTTGAAATGAGATATGCTACCCAAATAAATATATGTTGCTGCTGCTACTAACTGGTGCTGTACTGTGTGAGTCTACAACCACAGCAACTGTCATGGTGTACTTTGGTGCCGGGAAATCACAGTAAATTCTCATGCCTGGAATTTTACTTATGATGTCCTAAAATGAGATTGGAACCAGGAACTACTATGCTGCTGTTGCTGCACTTTGTGAATGTAGTCTACAACAACTGAATTAACAAAATGATATGGTTGCTTTGTGCCCCACATCCTGATGATAATTTTGACGTATCTCTTTGTTGCGATCCACCAATATAGGTAAGTTCTTTTTAAATATTTTGTGGCTGTGGGGGTTGGAGGAGAATGTAAACCATTTTATTTCTAACCATCTTTCATTACTGTTTCCCTCTTTTCAGGTATTGTCACTAGGATGATGAAATCCTGTTGCAGCATAGGTCCAGCCTGCATCTGGTGTTTGAATTTAACAATGCTGGCAATCAGGGAAGGTAAGTATTATTTTTCTTTTTTCAATCATTGTTTTTAAATACTTAAATGTTATTCATCTCATATATGCCACTCTCTAACAGTCTTCTGCTCCCGTTTCTTCTTTTTCTGGTATTTTTCAGTTTGTTTGTTTTTTTAACAAGAGGCTGCAGCATTGACCATGGCAGTGATCTGGTGGAGAAGATGGCAATGACTTGCTTACTGGAGGAGAAGCCGTTTGAATAGAAAGACATCTGTAAATACGTGGCAGAAGTGATTTAGGCTATACTTAATTAGCCTCTGTGGGTGACTGCATGGGTGGTATATACACTGTCCAATACCAGATTTACTATGCCTGTTATCTGTGAAGACAAAAGAGAAATTATTTAGCATCACTTGGTCACTGTGGTGGTTGCATAGTATATCCGTAGTACACTCCAATACTCACTATGTCTGTCACCTATGAAGAAAAAAGAGAAATTAATTAGAATCACTTGGCCACTGTGTCACTGTCTGAGTATTTGTGAAATAAAAACTTGCAAAAAAAAAATAAAAAAGAAAAAAAAGAATATAATGATAATTACCATCAAATTAGTGCAATGGGCATATGCCTGTAGGCACAATGGTTTCATACAGTGGGGTAGACAGAGGCAAATTAAATATGTGCCTTGTGTGCTGTCTTGCTTTGCCTCTGGCTTACCAGTCATCACTGCGAATAGTAAAACCTGCAGTGGGAGGGAGACAAAAGGACAAAAACACATTTTATGTTTGTGGATAGAGTCATCACCACCATCATTGAGTAATTATATGGAGTATGATCAACAGTAAAAAAAAGAAAATTGGCTTGGGCTGAATATAAATCTTGCCACATTGCTAGATCATTATCCAATTATCATCATCTTTGAAATAAGGTTACTTGTTTGATTAAATCGGCTAAATCAGAATTCTTCAGAAAATAATTAGGTTCAAATTGGTCTGACTCTCAATGTCTTTGGAATAATGTGCACTCTTTCACTAAGGACAGTGACAAGGATATGATAACAACATTATTTGATCATGACAAGGGGCTCATTGATCCTTTAGATATTGTTAATGTTTTGAATTTTAAATTTACTGATTTATCCGGGTTTGATTTTGTTTTGACTGTTGCTGGTTCTTTTAAGATTTCTAAGAATTTGGTTTCTTTGGATCTTCCTAAGTTTTATTTCAAGCAGGTGACTTTGAAGTGGCTAATTTAATTTCTTTACTTTCATACAAATGGAGTGATTGTGGAGCAGGATTGAATGGCCATTTTTTTTTAATTTTTTCTCCCTTTATAGTGTGCCCCTTCTGTGTAATTTTTAATCTATCTTTAATTTCACAGCAATTTCCTTTGAGCTGGAAGTGTGCTAAAGTCATACCTGTGCCCCCCCACACCTAAAAATGCATGCTGCTGTGCATAAACATTTTCAGGAAGTTTTGATTTAAATCTCATCAGTTCATTGCTGGAGAAATTGGTTACTGATCATATTAACTGTTATTTAGAAAAATACAAGGCATTATGTTCAAAACAGCATGGATTTCACAAGGGATTTGGCACTGGTACAGCCTTGGTCATGTTCACAGACATGGTTCTTAATGCTATGGACTCAGATCACATGGTTGGGTCTAATTTTGTGGATCTGACCAAGGCATTTGACCTTATTGATCATAAAATGCTTTGTGATAATTTTTCTCCTAATGTGGTTTATTGGATATTTGATTAGCTAACTAACTTATCTCAGTTTGTGGATATTGTTTCTGTTTGTTCTGGTCATTGTGCCAGAAGCAAGGGGGTTCTGCAGGGGTCAGTTCTTGGCCCTTTATGTATACTTTGTTTATCAAGTCATTGCCTTCTTTTTTTTTAAATATTGTGAGTCTTTGCTGCATGCTGATGATCTTACAATTTATTCTTCTGGTGCAAAATGTTGCTACTGTTACTAAATATCTAGAGTATGAGTTTCTTTCTGATTTCACCTGTTTTGAACAATTCATTAATCCTCATCTCAGAGAAAACACAGTCTATTCTTTTTGGCTCTCGTGGGTTGATTAGTGATGCTGCGCCAAACATGGAGACAGAAGACCCACTTACTGGGAATATATTTTAAGATTTTTAATAGCTAAACAAAAACTCATAAAATTGTTCACCAAAAATTCTACCAACATTTCATAGTTTGTTCACTACTTCCTCTCGATCTTTTTTGGTAGAACCGCCTTGTTTTTGTTGTTATTAGTTCCATATAAATCTCATTACAAGACACTGTCACTTCAAATTCCAGTTGGTGTAACTATTTTCTTTCTCTCTGATGTGATTAGTGATGCCCCAACCTTATGTTTAAGGGATACTTTTGGTAATTTAATTGAGCAGGTGTCACAATTTAAGTATTTGGGGGTGCTGCTGGACCCTGACTTATCTTTCTCCGAATATGTAAAAATGGCCTGTCAGACAATAAATCAAAAAAACTGGAATACTATATAAACTGAAAAGTTGTTTTCATTAGAAACATGGAAAACTATTGCCATTGGATAACTTTTACCACCTTTTGATTATGCTGCCAGTCTTTTCTTTGGGTTAGGGGTCAAAGAATTCTGAACACTTTCTGCTGTATATAATAATATTTTCTGTTTTGTTTTGTTGGCTCCCATGTGCACTCATCATTGCACTTTAAATTATCAGCTTTGTTGGCATTCTTCATTTTTATGTAGTAAGTATTTTTTAGGTACTCAATTTGTAAGTGTTTTCTCTTCTGTTTTTGGGCTCTTTCAGATATAGTAACTCAAAGGTCAATGCTTCCTAGCCTGAGATCTGCAAAGAGTTGTTTTTTTTTTTAGTTGAAAGGTTACATAATTCTAAAGTTGGTGAATGTGCATTTTCTGTTGCACCTCTTCAGTTCTGGAATACTCTACCTGATTCATTTCAATTCCCTTCTTCATTTTATGTTTGTTTTAAAAAGTATTTTTTGCAGTATTTGTATAGTCAATGTACTGTAATTGTTATTGTAATTTTGCTTAATGTACTTTGTTTATGTCTTAATGTATTACATATGGTCACCCGAGGAATAGTGATCATCATACTGTGTAGTTCAATATAAGAACTGTTGTTATTTTTTTAAACTAAATCCACTTTATTAAGAAAACACTTGGAGCACAATGTACAATAGTCAATGGGCAGCAAAATACATATAACATTATAAAGAACAAGCAGGGTGGTACAATAACAATTTATCATATACACAACCTAAAACAAAGTAGTTCAGTTTAATCCTTAAGCCTATAGTCAAAAAGAACAGTGGCAACTATGATTAAGCTTTCAAAAGTCAGTACAAAAGCTAATGCATAGGTGTTCCCGCTATGTTGCTATTATAGGTTTATTACATAGCTATCAATAGAATAGGAAACCATACAAATAAAAAAGGTACAAATTAACAACTCTTAGACCAAGATGCATTGTATTTTTCATGCTATTTGAAGAAGAGCATTTAACCTGTCTCATTTCTATTCATATGCAGGAAGGTTATGCCATAGACTGGCTATCACCATTTCCATTCTTAGGATAGTCAGCCTTTCTGCATGCCATTCCTTGAAGGAAGAAGGTTGGCTATCTATTCTATGCCTTAGAATAATTAATTTGGCAACTGCTGAAATAAGGACCATATGATATCTTTGAGGACCTAACAATTGTGTAATGTCTAGACCCAGAAGACAAAGCTCTGGAGTGAATGCTTTCTGCAAGCCTAAAAGTGAGTCCAAATGGGACTGGATCTGATTCCAGAAAAGCTGTATGTGTGGAAGTCCCATAAAAGGTGTCTGAGAGTGCCCTCCTGGGTTTTACACTTCACACACAAAGGGCTAGGTATTTTCCCAAATGTGAACATGTTCTGTGGTGTATAATAGGCATTATGTGCAATATTATACTGCATTAAGCACAGCTTGTCCAGTTTAAGATATCTATAAACATATTGCTAGGGGGCTGTTGTCCCAAGGAAAGCAGAATGAGAAGGCACTTCCTTTCCCAATAAACACATCTCAATTCAAGTTGTGCACCCAGAACAAACTGTACAGCTTTGTATAGGGCTGAGGTGGTGTGTGAATTGGTTACTAAGGTAGCTAGGTTTTGACAGACCATGCCATCTGAGAGGTGCCAGGGGCAAGGGCCCAAATGGCTTTGTACTGAATGAATGAGCTGGATAAAGCCAAAGATGGCCAAATGAGAGGGAGTAGGTCCTCCAGAACTACTCAAATGTGATAAGATGGTCCTACCGTATTAAGCCAGAAAGACTGTTTAAGGCAGCTTGAGAGAGAAAAGACATAGGGATAGGTTTTTTAGCAATCTGCAGATTAGGATTGAGATGAAGAGGCTGGGTGGGATCTTGCTAGGCAACATAATTAAGGACTCAACAAAGCTGGGCATTGATCCGTACAGACCAACCGATGGGGTTATGTTGCAATGTAGGAGGGAGCTTCGTCCAAGGTACATGTGTCAAGGTACATGTGTAAAAGCCAGAGGAGAATACCATGTGCCTTATAGTAGTATAAATCAATATCCTTCCAGTATGGATTGGGTTGGACTGCATTGTTCCCTATGTCCCGGAGGCTCCAGGCCAGAAATTTACTAGCCTGAGAGGCTAGGTAGTACCAGTAAAAGCTGGGGAGCTGGAGCCCTCTGTGACATTTCGCCAAAGACAGCTTGGTGTACACTATTCATGGTTTTTTACCCTTCCATAAAAATTCAGAAATTTTGCAATGCAACTGTGTTAACCAAGCCTGAGTTAGAGGAGCTCCTATCATGCTAAGAGGATAAAGAATCCATGGCAGAACATTCATATGGACTAAGGATATTCTGCCCCATAAATATAATGGAAGGGGTTGCCAACGAGTAGCGTAGGCCATTATAGTGCATACTATAGAATGTAAGTTATGCTCAGTCACAGTCTTAGTACTTGGAGTCAACCAAATACCAAGAAATGTAAGGTCCGTTGTAGACCAGCAGCTCTGTAATTCTAAGGGGTTAGTTATTTTTATATGTTATAGAGTTTAGAGGTAATGTAAGTTTTACTCAAATTCATCTTATATCCAGACAGTCATTCAAAATCTATAAGGACTTGGGGGCTGCTGGTAGGGAGACAGCTGGGTGGGTTAGGTGCAATAGAATGCAGTCTGCATAAGTGGATAATTTAAAGGAGTGGGGTCCAATAGAAATACCAGAGATCTGTGGATGCTGTGTAATATTTCTATTGAGGGGTTCTAGATACAAATTAAACAAGTAGGGGGATAGAGAGCACCCGTGCATCATGCCTTGTCTTAAAAGAAAAGGTTCTGATAGGACCCCATTACAAAATATGCACACTATTGGGGTGGAATAAAGTAATCTGGGCCACTTAATAGATTCCTCCAGGATTCCAAAGGCAGACAGTGAATGGAAAAGAAAGGGCCAGAGAAACATGGTTGAATGCTTTTTCAGCATCCAGGGAGACCAGCACTTCTGGAGTGTCAGACTCCCTGGAGGCTGAACTCAAATAAAAAATTGTATGCATATGGTCAGAGACCAGATGGCCTTGCATAAAGCCAGTCTATTCTCTGTCAATTAAAGTTTGCCAGATTGCTGCCAGTCTATTCACCAGAATATGCAAAATAATTTTAACATTTACATTCAATAAAGAGATCGGCCTGTAATTACCTACTTCCAAATTATCTTTACCTGGCTTAAGCATTAGGGTAATAAAAGTTTCCAGAAAGTCAGGGGGAAAAAAATTAGTTTGATAGCAATAATTATAAAAACCTTTGAGTTCTGATTTTAAGGCTAAAAAGAAATTTGGAGAAAAGCCATCTGAACCTGGGGACTTACCCAGGGTAAGGGCAGAGTTGGCCTTTTCTGCCTCTGGAACTTTGATAGGCATGGTTTGAGAATGCACCAACACTTTATCTAATTGTGGGAGGTTGGCTTTAAACTGGAGCATCCATAGCAATGAGGCCAGCATCCTCACTATACAACTGTTCATTATACTGTTTAAATTCCCTTGCAATATTCCTAGAAGCCATTAACATCAAAGTTTCTGAACCTGATTGGACACCCTTAATCAGGTGAGACATTTTTAACTGCTTGATATGCACTGCAAACATCTTACTGGCCTTCTCGCCATACATCTCATAATTTAAGAGAGAGTGGTACAGAGTATGTTCCGCTTGTTCTCTATTCAGTTCAGCATAAGAGGCTCTTGCTTGATTGAGGAGTGTCCAATCTGTTTATGTGGAGTTGGGGTTGATGTTCTTTTCTAATTGGTGGATAGACTTGGAGCAAGTCAAGCATCTTTTTGCCTGTACATTTTTTCCCTAAGGTAGCCAAGCAGATAAGTTCTCCCCAAATTACATTGATTATTATCCCCAAATTAAAGTGTTCCAAGAGACATTCTGGAGGCTGCGATGCTGCCCTATGTGCAGGCACCTCTCTGATCTGAGGAAGGAGGTTGCCCATCTCCAGGCTGACCTGGCTAGGATTTGTGAAACCTTCTCCCCCTCCCAGGGACCACCAGGGCCAATGCCACTACCTCTGAGGTTGCCAAGAAAGAGGACAGGCTGGACCAGGGTGGGCTCAATAAGGGAGAGGGTGGTGGAACAGAGTTGCATCCCTCCAGCTGTACCTCTCCACAATTCATTCACTCTTCTGGTGGATAGTGGTTCCTCTATGGAGGCACCTGTAGTGGAGACCAAGGAGGACGCTGGGAACCTTCACAAAGGAGACCCACAGGAGGGTGGCATGGGATCCCACAGGGGAAGGAAACAACTCCTGGTGGGGGACTCAATCATTGGGGGTAGAAATGGGGGAGGAAGGGGAGAGGGAGGTAAGGTGCCTGCCTGGTGCCACAGCTTGGAGGAACAGGAAGTGAATCCTCGGTATCATTGGAGCAGCTGCACGAGGGAGGGATCTGGATGTCATTGCCCACCTAGGGACAAATGACCTGGCTAGGAATGGCATCAGAGCAGTGCAAGAGGAGTTTGTAGAGTTGGGGAGGGGCCTTAGACAAGTAGCGTATACGGTAACCTTCTCGGAGGTGCTGCCTGTCTATGGCAAGGGTGATGCTTGGGTACTCCTCACAAGGGAATTCAATGAATGGTTGAAAAACTAGTGTGGAACTCAGGATTTTGGCTGCATTGGGGACTGGGGAGCCACCTGGAGGGATGTAGACTTATACTGGTGTGATGGTCTGCATCTGTCCGGGGGGGATCCAGGATCCTAGGTGAGAGGTTTAAATGCTTCATTGGCAAGTGTTTAAACTAGCCAAGGGGGGGGCACTGAAAAGGAGCAGGGAAATCCCAGCCTCCCCCCACAAAACATGGTAATTAGTGAGGTAGAGAAGTCATTAGGGAGCAGGACAGAGGTAAATGTAAAAAAAGGCAAAGGCAGTAAGGACAGGAATGGGGCTCAAAGGGGTAAGGCCATCAAAAAGTGGAGGGTGATGAGTACCAATTCCGTAGTCTGTGTAACAAGCTCCCTGAACTAGTGGCCTTGATGGAAGAGGGTTGCCTGGATATTGTGGCAGTCACAGAAACATGGTACACAGGGAACCATGACTGGGATGCCAACATACCAGGATATACAATCTACAGGAGGGATAGGGAGGGTAAAAGAGGAGGAGGAGTAGCTCTCTATGTAAAAGAAGGGATCAAAGCAACAGAACTAAAGAGTAAACAGGGAGCAGATGAGACACTGTGGGTCACCCTGGAGACAGGAATTGAGGAGGTATAAGGAGACACAGAGGGAGGAGGATAGGGAGGTGTATCAAGAGAATCAGAGGGAGGCAGGAAAAGCAGTAAGGAGTGCCCAGGCACAAACGGAGGAGAAGCTAGCACAGGCAGTAAGGAAAGGAGATAAGACATTTTTCAGATATATTAGCAAATGAAGAAAGACCAGGGGAGTGATTTTAAGGCTAAGGAGGGAAGGGGGATGTGTTGAAGGGGACAAGGAAAAAGCAGACATCCTGAACAATTATTTTTGCTCAGTTTTCATAAAAGAAAGGACAGGTGAGAGATCACATATCAGTATTAGGGGCATCAAAGGAAGGGGCATGGGCACTAGTCCGTTTACTGAGGAGAGAGTCCTGAAAGAACTTCAATTCAATTCAACTTTATTGTTCAACCGCCTTGAGAATCAAAACGGTTATTACAAAATCAAGTATCAACATTACAGTACATACATACTGTAATATATCACGTTGACAAGATAAAATTACATTCACAAATGCAGAATTTTAGGTAAAATACACATTTTACAAAAAGGTGCAGAGGAAGGAGAATGAGAATACAATAGCTCTGAAAAATTCATGTCTTAAAAAAGGTAGGTTATTCTAAATAATATTACATTATAAGAATCCTGCTAATTATAATAACTTCTTCTGGTGTACACTCATTCTGTAGATTAACTGTTTCTGTTTGACTACTGCTGACAAGAACTTTGCAGTTCTATTTCACTTAAACTGCTTGGGTGTAATAACACAAATACAGGGTCATAATTTACTTGAGCATATTTTTTCAAAAATTCTAAAAGATGTTCATTTCTTGCTTTGGAGAATAAAGGACAGATAGTAATGATATGAGAGATAGTTTCATCAATTCCTTTATTATAGGGGCACACGTTTTCTGATTTCTCTTGTATTCTGTTAAAAAAATGTGAATTTAGATGTGATCATGCTCATGCTAGCCCAAGCGATAAGTTTTCTTTGCTCTGGGTTTGTGCCCTTCAGTAAATATTCTTCTGTATTATGGTCAATTTTTATTTTCTTTAAATCATATACTAGTTTTTCGATTTTTTATTTTCATCATATCCTCCTCTTTTACTTTGTTTGTTAATTTCTTTATTATTAATTTGCCAAATTTCACCTATATTACTATATTTAATTATGGTCTTCCCATAGATGCATCATTTTTATTCCCCTTAAAGTGTCTTTAACTGTTTTTAGCCCTATGGACGTTAAGCCCTGTGCCTCTCATGATAATGTTTCTTCCCAACACAGTTTTGGTAGTTTGTTGCAGTTGTTATTAATAATTCTTAGCCAATAGTTTATGATTCTTAAGACCTTGAGTGATTGAAGGTTTGCCCTTCCTATCTCAACCCTTACCATTGTATTGACTGTTGAAGTAGGTATACTCAATAATGCCTTATAATAATACAATATTGTTTTTTCCATAAAATTAGCCCTATATGTCCCCCATACCTCAGCCCCATACAACAGTATTTGAAACATGTTGGCTTCTCCAGCTTTTATAGCAGGGAGGATAGTGTTACCTCCATATTGACAATTACATCTTAGGAGGGCTTTTGCTATAAGGTTTGTTTTAACTTGCTGGTCTTCAACATGCTGGGCTCAACTTATTGTGGAGGTGCATTTTACTCCCAAATAAATATAGTTTTTCACCCTTTCAATTTGTTCTTTGTCTAGATCGGTGTTCCTTTTATTTTGTTTGTTCATGGCAAATGTCATGAATTTTATTTGTTTTTTGTTTGTTTCAAGCTCTACATCTAGACACTTACGGAAGTAATTTAGTTTGTTCTGTAGACCCATTGTTGTTAGAGAAAACAGGACTATGTCATCTGCATAAGCCAAAGAATGAACAGACATTTTATTTATTTTAGGTGTGTCAAGGAGTTTGTTTCCTCCAAATTCCAAAAGAGTGCTTATGTAGAAATTGAAAAGGGATGGTGTCAAAAGGCACCCGTGTTTGACTCCCCCTGTGATTTGAAGGATGTAGTCAGGTTTCTTGTGTTATCATATCTTACACTAGTTAAAGTGTTATTGTACAGTAGAACTATTGGGACTATCAGGGCCATGTCAATTCCATTCAAAATTAAGGTTTTCCATAGTATATTCCAATTAATGGAGTCAGAAGCAGCCCTGAAGTCCACAAATAAAGCATGTAGTTCCATTTTCCTAATTTTAACATATTTCTCTAATAAGTGCGAGAAACAGTACAAATTGTCCACTGTTGAATATCCCTTTCTGAAACTGGATCGTCATGTGGAGATTAATGTATTTTCTTCTATCCAGGTAGTTAATTTATTCAGTATGATTTTTGCATATATTTTTGAATTGATATCCAGCAGGCTTATTGGTCTAAACTTAGATGGGGAGTAGACTGAGACTTTTTTGTGTATTGGGACATTTATATATTTGTTTGACAGGAGACAGAACATTTCTTCTGCTGTAAGCAGACATTAAAGAAATTTGTTAGTAGTGGAATCCAAAAATCTCTGCACTGTTTGCACACCTCTGCAGGGATGTAATCAGGGCCAGGGGCTTTATTATTTTTCTGAACATCAATTGCTACTACTACTTCTCCTTCTGCTATTTGAAGTGGAGTATATCCCATATCATTTATTATTTTCATAGTAGCCACTTCTATTGAAATCTGTTCAGTTTTATAGAAGATTGCAGAAAAGTGTTCAACCCAGGCCTCCTTGAGAACATGTACTGCCAGCGAGGGTTGGAAGACATTTCCCCTTCTTAGCCACCAATAACCAAAATGTTTTTGTATCATTCTTTTGTACAGTTTGAGACATTAGTTTCCAGTTGTTATAAAGAATTCTTTTTTTTTAATCTAAAAATTTAACATAATATTTCCTGGCCTTATTTAATTTTGTAACATTTTCTCTAGAGTGGTTCCTTTTTGACCACCTGACTAAGTTCTGTATTTCCCTTTTGGCCAAACCACATTCTGTGTCAAATGAAGTTTTGCTTGTATTTGCATTTGTCTTAGTACTATCAGTGTATATTAAGATTTGTATATGTGCATTGAGGGTTTCAATGCTATTAATAAAGACAGTGGCTGATATTTGCTGAAGTCCTTCTTGTTCCACAAAAGGAGCTTACCAGTTTTTTATAATGTCAGCAAGCATATGGGCATCAATATTTCCTCTGTTTAATTTGTGTCTCCCTACTGATGACAGTGTGGCTAATGGTGTATTATTTTCAGTTGCATTGTTGCACACTGTTCCTGAATCTACATGTAGCTGTAATGAGGCATGATCACTCTCAGATTGCATTTGAATTATTAGATTTTTAAAATTATTTATATTAATTGGGTTACATATCACATAATCTATTACACTCTGTCCCTTTGCAGAAAAATATGTTGAATTCCCCTCTAAATCTCCATTAATTCTCCCATTCAGGATAGTCAGAACATTTTCTTCTAAGAATTTCCATAATTCTTTACCTTGTGAGTTACTTTATTTATCTTGACTCTTTCTTTTACTGTTATCTCCCATTTCCAAATAGTATGTGCAATATATCCATACTGCCCATGCTGGCCAACCTGGCGATGAAGTCTCCAGCCAATATTAGTATAGCATTTGGATATTTTTTTAAAGGAATTATCTGGCTCTAAAGATAATTCTTGCCAGATGCTGATGTTCCCTTTATTTTTAGTAGGGAGTATGTACACATTAATGACCACATACATCCATTAATTCCACTTAAGTAGTAGTGTAATAAAATGAGTTTTAATATTCGTTTTATCCATAATTTTGATATTTGCCCCGATTTTTAAATAAGTGGCTAGAACCCCTGTTGGTCAGCCTAATTTATGGATTTTTGTGGCCTGGGGGAAACACCACCTGGTAGTCATTTAAGTCTATACTTTCAGTATCCCATGTTTCTTGGAACATTATTATTTCAAATTGATTAACAAATGTCCTCCATTCCAGGGCTGGTAGCTTATTGTGTATACCAGCGATATTCCAAATCAAGCAATTGGGCTTCCTTTCATCCTATATTAAGAATATAGTTTTTTCTGACATGCTCTCGGTTTTCTTACTTAGTCAATTTGAAATCGTGTCTGTATTGTTTCTCCACATTTCTCCCCAATCCACTATTAATATTCCAATTTGGTCAAATCTGTAAGGCTGTCTCATAGAATTTTGTAATATTCTTTTGTCACACATCTAATACCAAGTATATTGCCTTCTCCTAAAGTGAGGCTTCTTTCTATTTTAAGAAGCCAGTTTCTTGTGATTTTTTCCCCTGTGATGCAGGAGAACAAAATCACCTCCGGATCCATTAGACTATTTTCATTTTCTGTCTGTAGTCTATCTATCCCAAAAATTAAGTTGAATTCTTGCTGTTGATCTACGGTGGACTCAGCTGTGAATTTCCATTTTAACTTTGACAGTTTCTCAATAATGTCCGACCTATTTGTGGAGCTCCCAAGTTCTCCATTTGGGGTAAGCTCATGATACACCATTTTCCAAGAAACAGGGGCTTTCACTTCTAAACCAAGCTGGTTTAATCTCTGCTGTTTAAACCACATATTTTTTTTTTGCAATATCCATATTCTTAAAGACATAAACTGATTTATTGACTTCATTCACATCCCTATACACCATAAGTACATTTTCTTTTGAATTTGAGATTTCTAGTTCCACAGAATGCAGCCGTTCAATTAATTCCTCTAAAGTATCCTTTGTTTTGTATGTTTTACGATACATCCCTTCCAGCCTCACTACTGATTCCAGACTAATTAGACTGATTATATTAGTTTCAGTATCCACTTCTTGTTTTCTGTTTTCTTTATTATTCTTTTTGGCTTGCCTCACTTTATTATCTGCTACCTTCTCCCTTTTATCATCCACTTTCTTTAATTTTGCACCATTTTGTTGTGTTACAAGATCTGTACTTATTTCAGCAATCTTATTTCTGGTGGAATCTGGGCACTTCCCATGTTGTTGTATACCTCCTGACCTTGAATTTCATTCTTTGTTTGTTTTGACTGCCTATTCTTTTTCTTCACTTTCCTTTTTTTTGTTTTGTTTTTGCTTTTGACCTTTCCTTTCAGAGTGTCAGGAATGACTATAGTGGATAATGACAGCCTCCTTTTTGCATCTAGTTGCTGTCTTAGGTTAGTGATTTGTGACTTCATGTTATTTACTTGAGCAAAGATTAGGTTAGTAAAATTGTCCATTTTATCTCTAATGTCATTTAGTGCTTCCAATAATACAATGTTAGACATCACCAGATGTGCCAGTGTTTTAACTGTATATTTGAACAATGAGTTTGGGCATTGTTCTAAAAAAATCAGCTTCAAGCTCTGTTTGTTCCACCTCTTTATCCAATCTTTGGAAAACAGTATTAGGTGAGCCTGCTAACACTGAGTCATCCTGCACTTCCCTTTTTTAATTTATTTCCTCACTGAAGTTAGATGGCAATTCTAAAGGGCTAAATAGTTCTAGTCTGGTCTCCTTCTCTTTAGTTGAGATTTGTTGATGATTTTTAGTAGCTTTATCTAAATTATCATTGATTATGCCCTGTATATCTACAGGTTTAACCTCATTTGGGCCTGAAGGTGCCTGTTTTACTACAAGAAAATATGTGAAGTCCTTTTGATTTTGTGGTTGTGGCTCCTTTGGGTGATTTCTTTCTTTTTAAGTTGTTTTAACTGTTTCCCCCTTTTTTTTAGGATTGATTTCCTTTCTTTTTTTACCAAGTTGTGTGGCAGAGTTGTGGCCACTGTGACTGGGGCTGCAGAGGCAGTGTTTCCATAAACTTCTCCTTCATTACTTTTTAAACTCCCCCATTTCCTGGTTTATGCCTTGTGCCTTTTCTTGGGGAATATTTCCTAGATCTTTTGACAATGATTTCTTAGTGTTATCTACAGTTTTTATTTTATCTGAAGGATCTTTTATTTCATCCTTCTGCATAATATTGGCTTTACTCTTCTCAGCATAAATCTGAATGTTATTGCCATTCATCGGGGGGGGGGGTAGACATAGAGGTGGATGTAATAATCTCTATTTCACCCGTGAATATACTGCCATTTGTTTTCTTTGTTTGTGCTTTCAAAGGGTTGGGGTTTGAATTTTCTACAACCGTTTTCTCACTTCTCATGTACATGTTCTATAAAACTTGTCTAATTAAATAACCAATTATAAGTTCAGATGAGGACTTCCAAATGTGGTCTTTGACAATTCCCCCTTTGAATGTCCTCCCTTGTTCAATATGCAGTCAAATAACCCAAATCACAATTCATTCAGGAGCTCCCTCAGGGGGAATCAAGCTTTTCTACATAAGCACATAGCAAGCATATAGTTAATATAAACAGAAGGAAAAACCAAATCAGACCAAATCAGTTTTTCATTAGCAACACAGTCCCAAAAAGAAAAGAAGCTTAACTGAAGTTTTATGGCTTGAAAGTCTGATGAACAAGAATGGGAGCCAATCTACATTAGATTTGCTATACCCTTTAATCAGTAGTCTTCTCTAAGTCCTCCAGGACTTCTAGGACTTTACGGGACCTCCTTGTGAATGAGCTTGCTCAATGGAGTTTTCCTGCAATAAACTTGAACTTGAACTTGAAGTCAATTATTCAGCTTCCAGATCTCCAAAGTTTTCAAATTTGGGAGAAATTCTTTAAAACTCCTTTGAGTTCAACCAATATTCCATGTTTGGGCCCTAGGGTAATAACAAATATGTATATACTATGACAGTTCTAACAATAAATATGTCTTAGGGGTATGAATGTGAGTTCCCAAATGCAGCCAGATTGCTTAAGCACCTGGGTTATAAACGGCACCCCTTTTTAAAAGTCTACTTCATTTGCAACATCAGTGCATGCACAACTATTCAATCTATTCGGAAATGTTCTCAACTATTAGTTGTTATTATTAGTGATAGCATTTTAAAGAGACTTGAAATGTCCTGGTATAAGATACCTATACCTGCCCTACATCAGGGATTACAGTTTGACATAAAAAAGAAGTAGTGAATCTACTAGAGACCATGTCAGAGCTCTATCCTCTGCCATGAACACCTGGATTGGGCTCCTCTATCACCACAAGGACTGCCTCCCTGACTTCGCCCTATGGTTGGCTATCACTTCCTCCATCCTGTCATTAGTTGACTATGGCCTCCCCATTTATGCAGCCTCTGACCTCACTGCCCTCACCAGAATCCAGGCCTCCATCAACAAAGCCTGCAGGCTCCTGACCGGTGCCCCAAGCAGAACCCACACATGCCGACTCTATACCACCACGAACATACTCAATCTAGAGGAACGCCTGCAATATCACACCGGTATACTGGCAAAAAAGGCTCTTCTTGGGCTGTGTCCCCCTGGTGTCACTGCACAGCTTCAGCGTGCCTTCCGTTTGGTCACCACCTGTACCGCCAACAAAGCCACCTTCCAGTTACCTAGAGCCAGGACCTCCCTTGCCCAAAGATCCTTTTATCACAGAGCACCATCCTGGTATAACTCCCTCCCCATGCACATCTCAAACACCCCTAAAATTGGATAGTTCAAACCTGCCCTATGCAAGCACCTACTTAGCACTCAGAAATGTATGTGCCTACTGTAGGGCCTGCTGTGTGCCCCCAAACTGATACAGGTCCAACAGTTTGCTCGATAGCTTACCCCAGGCCATTTTCCACTGGCTATTGCCTGCATGACCTGTTAGGATCCACAAATGAATTACTGTTATGTGCTTTGGTAAACTGCCTATGTTTATTTTCACTGAAACTTTCTGATATGTATACTGTATGTATCTCACCTGTATTGTTATACCCTGTCTTGCCTCACAAATTGTTGTTCCCCTCCCTGCGATGAGGTGCCTTTGTAAATGAGTCTTTGACTCAAAGGTTGTAAATCCGATATATGAATTAAATAAATAAATTAAATAAATACTTATCTCCAATTGCAATATGTGTCTCGGGGAATATCAAAAGACCCTGGTTCGACCGTTGGCCTTCAGACATACTTCGGCCATCACCAGGAGTGTCTTCACCACCATTAATCAATCGTTCACTAAGATTCACTGGAATTCACTGAAGATTCACTACTAGACTGACAAATCAAGGCCCCCATCAGTCAAGCTAACTATGATCTTGTTTATTTTGTTTGAAAGTTTTAAGTGAAGAAACCAAGCCCAGGTGACTTATGGGCTCATTGCGTGAAGAGTAGGTTGAGCATAATGGCCTGAAATCAATACTACCATGGTATTGCTCAGACACCAATTGCCGTTAACATTCAAAAGCCGCACGCCCTCAGTGTTTCTAATATCAGCACAGTGAATAGAGTGAATGAAATGAGTATCTGGCTTTTTAATCATCTGCAATTATATATGCGTTAAGTATCTATTTTAACTTGTTAGGTATACAGGTTCACTAATGTGCAGGCATGCTGATGACATCACCGTTACCTGGAATAGCCAATTAAGGCAATGGGAGCTGGATTTTGTAGAGTTAAATGAATTAGAGCATAATGAGAAAATAAATTAAGAGAATAGGTTGTAATAAACAAATCAGTTAGATATCAAGCACCCTTCGGAGTCTTAGTAAAATACTGATGTTGCAAAGTTGCACAATTAAATACTGATATTATGGTTCTTAAGACAAAGCAAAATAAAATGTCAACAAAGTCATTGATTCCAATAGAAATGATAAAATATTTCCATATTTCCAATGTTTTTAGTGGACTTCTGTAGGGATTTGTGCTACTGGTGCAGTTACCCTTCATTCGCACAGTTATGAAGCAGGGTCAGGGCAAAATACTGTTAGCCCCAAATCCTTCATGAGTATCAGAACTTCCCCTTTTATCCACTACTATACATTAAAATGTAAGTAAAAAACTTGAACTGAAAGTTTCTTCCACTTTTCTTAGCCAACAGAAAATAGTGTGGTATAGTTGATATATAGTTGATATCTGGTCGCAAACAACTGAACTTCAACTTCCGATTTTGTGACCCCAAGTCCTTCAGACACAGTAGACACTATATGAATTTGTCCATAGTGCATAAATATTCAGTAATCTTTAGAAGTAACCTCTGTGATTTTCACCAACCCTCCGCAGGGCTGTCTGCCTCACACCAGTCATGGCGTCGGCTCCTCCACTGCCTGGACTCCTTCACCTATAGCTTGGGAGCAAAATAACACAAAATGGGGTACTTCTGGCACTAAGAGGTGCACAAGATAAACTAGAAAGGGTTGTAATCTTAGAATTCTAGGCAACAGCGGTATACCGGTCCAAAATTCTAAGTATGCCTGTAACAATCCCTGCTGCAGAGCTTCCTCCTCAAGCCTCACAGCTTGAAGTCACCATCTTGGATCCACCTGTTACAATACTTGAAAGAACTTGCAAATCTTAAGGCAGACAAGGCAATGAGGCCAGATGGGATACATCCAAGGTCATTGAGGGAGCTCAGAGAGGTACTGGCTGCACCTCTGATAGTCCTATTCTACTACTCACTGGAAATGAGACTGGTTCTGGATGCCTGGAGGAGGGCAGGTGTAGTAGCACTTCACAAAAGAGGGAGCAGGGAGTAGGCTGGCAATTATAGGTAAGTCAGCCTGACTTCAGTGGTGGGAACATTAATCTAATTACTCCTGAAAGAATGGATTATGGAATATCTTGAATCCAGAGACTTACAAGATCTGAGGCATCATGGATTCACTAGGGTGAGGTCATGTCAAACTAATCTGAAGGAGGCCTTCAACACTGTTCCACATAGGAGACTCGTAAATAAGTTGGGAAGCCTGGGAGTGAGACCAAAAGTGATAAATTGGGTAAGTAATTGGTTGGAGGATAGCTGTCAGAGAGGGTGGTAAACAGAGTTCATTCTGGGGAAGGGAGAGTGACTAGCCGGGTGACGCAAGGATCAGCATCGGGGACAGTCCTCTTCAATATCTTTATAAATTACATTGCAGAGGGACTAGAAGGGAAGGTATGTCTTTTTGCAGATGACACTAAATCTGTAATAGAGTAGTCACTCTGGGGGAGGGTGAATAGAGATCTGGATAAGCTTGAGGAGTGGTCAAAAATGTGGTACCTAAGTTTCAATGCAGAAAAGTGCAAAATCATGCACTTGGGGCATAGAAACTCAGGGTCACAGTACAAACTGAGGGTAGTGGTACTCGCGACCATCAAACAGGAAATAGATCTGGCTGTTATCATATCTGATGACCTAAAGGTGGCCAAACAGTGTGACAAGGCAGTAGGGAGAGCCAGTGGGATGCTCGGGTGCATTGGGAGGGGTATAACCAGCAGAAAGAGGGAGGTGGTGATACCTATGTAGAAATCTCTGGTGAGATGACCTTCTAGAGTACTGTGTCCAGTTTTGGAGTCCTTTTCTCTGGAAGGACATAGACAGAGTAAAGGCTGTCCAGAGGAGGGCAACTAAAATGGTGTGGGATCTGCATCAAAATCCCTATGAGGAGAGACTGAAGGACCTCAATATGTACGCTCCAGAGGAAATGAGGAGAGGGGATATGATAGAGTCCTTCAAATACCTGAAGGCTATAATTAAGCTTCAAAAGGTAAGACTTTTTCAGAGAAAATGATGCTCAAGAACAAGGGCTCATGTTATTTTTTTTAATTCAGTATACTTTATTGCATTTATGTGCCAACCATGAGGAGTACAAGGTAAATGACAGAGCTTATTGACACAAGAAATATGAGCTGGAGCATTAGGGTTACATAGGCTCAATTAATACTACAATACTACTACTAATGGTCCTATGATTCCCCCCTCCCAATTACTAATACTAACTAGAAACCCCCACACTCACCCCCTTCCCTGAGTTCTATTCATGGAACTCTAATGTGGGCATCAGGCAACTTACTAAGGATTGTACCTGTTTATTAACTGGTCAGATTATGGACCTGTCTAATGACTTAATAAAACTATTATTGCTATAATCTGTCTAGTGGCCATAGTGATTAAGTATGCTTAAGCCTATCCCCCCCAGACAGTGGGTATTGAGGTTTGAAGATGGAGTTTAACGTATATAGTCTACCCCATTTTTTAATAAAACTGGATGGGATGTGCCGATGGGAGGTTATCATTTTCTCTACCCTCAGGTTAAATAACTCATTTAACTATTTAGAATATGGGATTATTGTGGAATCCTTCCAGTGCGTTAATATCAATTTTTCACTGACTATGAAATAAGGGACATACTATATCTCCTTTCTTTAACGGGTACTTGAGAATAGTCTCCCAAAATACAGGTCTCAGGCATAAAAAGCCCATCAATTGCTAACAGGGGGTCCACCTTGACCCTTACCTCATTCCATAGTGGCCTGATTATAGGACCATCCCAGAGGACATGAAATAGAGTGCCCTCAGCATTATCACATATGTTACAGTTTGAATCCTGTGCTTTCCCCATTTTGAATAATTTGGATGGGGAGAAATATATATTATGCAGTATATAGAACTGCATATCCCGGAGTTTATAATTAGAAATGTAGGCATATACTGCCTTCCAGATTTTGTCCCAACATAGATCTCTGTCGGAAAATTGCTCTTCCCAATAAGTAGAGTTTCCCAGTGTCTCTGAGCAGATGGCAGGGTACAAAACTGATATTATCTGGAATACTGCATGTGGTTGCCCTGCCAGATTTCAAAGTGAAATAATAAGGTCAGATTGGTCAATACCCCATGCTCCTGAACCGAATTTAGTAGACAGCAAATGCCAGATCTGGTACCCTCTAAAAATCTGCCTTATTGGAAGATTTAAGAAGGGTAGGAGATCTAAAGTGGTTTTGAGCTTATCATTTTCTAAGAGGTCTGATACTTTAAGCTCTATAGGGGGAGAGTCTTTCTTTTGGTTTCAAACAATGCCCATCTAGCCTAAAGTTGAGATTCAGGTACAAAGGCTGTGACATGTCCTTACAGTTGTCATATTTAAGTGCTCTACAAAGCTGAATATGTACTTTAACAGACATCAAAATCAGTTCATTCCTGAGGACAGAAGAGCGGGTTTTAATATTGGTGTAAAGCAGGCTGGTCAGAGAAATACCACTTTGGTTGATTAGGTGGCACTCAAGTTGGAGCCATACCTGAATAAAGGGAGGGTCATTTTGTTGAGAAATGGGGGTATCCAGTGCATGTATTTAACTATGTGGCTGGCTAAATAATAATGATAAAAATTGGGAAGTCTAAGACCTCCTAGATGTTTAGCTGCCCCTAGCCGGGCATATTACCATCTTGTTTTTTTTTTTTATTCCAGAGAAATTGTGATATAATATTATGCAATTTCCAAAACCAGGATTAGGGGAGGTAAAAGCTAAGCATGTTAAGGGTGTATAATATCCTTGGAAGGAGGTTCATCTTAATTACACTTCTTCTCCCTTGTAGGGAAAGATACAGTAGGGCCCATCTTCCTAAATCTTGGCTTATGGTCTCCACCAGAGAACCTAAGTTAAGTTTCTTGACTAGAGACATATCCTGGGATAGAGTTAATCCTAAATATGTAAGCTAGGGAGCCCGGTCCAGCTGAAGTCCTTCGATTTGGGATCGGCATGCATGTATATTTGAAGGTATTACTGTTGATTTTTCTCTATTTAATTTATAGTTAGAGAGGACATTGTAGGATTCTACCACATCCAGCACTGTGGGAAGTGTAGCTTCTGGATCTGTTATATGCAACATAATGTCATCCGCATAGGCAGAAAGGCAAAAATTCAGGATGCCCTTTATAAGAGGGGAATTTTGGAAGTAATAAAGTAGGGATTCCAGATAAAGATCAAAAGCATCGGGGAGAGTGGGCAACCTTGCCCCTTTCCCAAATAGAGTGAGAAGGAATTTGAATGTACACCATTACAGTAAATTTTGGCTGAAAGGTTAGTGTAAAGAACTTTAATCCATTGGATAAAATTATTTGGGAATCAAAATTTACCCAACACTTCAAATAGGAAGGCCCAGCTAACTCTGTCAAATGCCTTCTCTGCATCCAGGGATGCCAAGGCCATAGGGAATGGGGCCGCTCTGGACACAGAGAAGATGTGGAACAATTTCCTCAGGTGATCAGCCAAGGAATGACCTGCCACAAATCCCACTTGATCAGTGCTGAGTAATGGTATCCATGCTTTCACTAGCCTTGAAGCTAGAATTTTGGCAAAAAGCTTAATATCATAGTTCATTAGGGATATGGGACGATAGTTGTTTACTTTAATTCTGGGTTTGTTTGGTTTGGGGAGAACAATAATGAGGGCTTCTAATAAGGATGTGTCTGAAATACCTGATTCACAAAGGTAATTAATCATCTGCAGAAGTAGGGGAGAGATTTGTTTTTCAAACATTTTGTAAAATCATGGTGGAAGGCCATCAGGTCCGGGAGCTTTGTTCTCTGGAAGGGAGTGAACAACTTCTGATAATTCTAGCTGACTTATTATATGAAGAAGAGACTCTTTTTGTGCTGGTGTTAGTGATGGGAGAGGGACAGGGGCTAAATAATCCTGTATGACCGAGATCTGGGGGGCGTTATTAGGAAGGGAAAAGACAGCTTTATAGTACTCTTCGAATTCTCAAACTATCTCTTTTGGAGTGGTAATGAGCGAGTTATACTTAAGGGAGTTCAGCACTGTTATAATTCTGGACTATTCTTGATTTTTTAGTTTGAAGGCTAGCAGGTGACTGGCTTTTTCTCCCTGCTCTATGTACCGAGTCTGGGTTTTGAATAGGGCATATTGGGCCTGTTCCCATAGGGTTTCCTGATATTGATTCTGAAGCTGAGCCAGTTAGATTAAAGTATCATTGCCCAGGTTAGAGGAAAGTTGCCCTTCTTGGAGTTGGCCTAGCAGGGATGAGAAGAGGGCCTCTTTCTTTTCCTAATTGTAGCTAGCTGGATATTTTCACCTCTAACAACACATTTGCACACACTCCAAATTGTATCTATGTCCTGGATAGAGTTATGATTATGACTAAGGTATTGTTCAATGACTTTCTTGAGGGCCTGAACTATGTTTGTATCTTGCAGCATCTGGATGTTAAGTTTCCAGTTGCCTTCTTTATGGGACGAGAGTGGTAGGATTCCCTCTAGCCATATCAGGACATGATCCGAGATATTCCTAGGGATCATACCACTGCCTATCAGCCCTGTCAGTACTAGATTATTCACTAGAAAATAGTCTACACGGGAGAGGGATCCATGAGCAGGGGAGTAGAAAGTGTATTGCCTGGTGTTTGGATTTAACAATCTCCATGGATCATTAAGACTATGGTCAACCATTAGTTCCCTTAGGGCTTTTTGTGCCAGGGAAATACCCTTCCGTCTGTAGGGAACTGACTTGTCAAACTATGGGGAATAAACTAGATTCCAATCTCTAGCCAATATAGTTTGAATTTTGGGATATGAACTTAAATGAAGTGATAGAGCTGAAAGAAACTTGGGAGAATCAACATTGGGTCCATAAATTGAGCCCAGTAATACTGCATGATTTAATAGCCCCTTTAAAATTATGTATCTCCCTTGAGGATCTGAGTGGCAATGCTGCGTCTGAAATGACGTGCCTCTGGTTAGAGTATTGCCACTACCCTTTGTACTGTGGCGTTTCCAGCAGCATAAACTTGTCTTACTTGCTGCCTTCGGAATAGGTTTCCTTCCCTCTCCAATAGGCGTGTCCCCTGGAGGAAAATTATGTTGCTATGCAGAGACTCAAGGTGCTTAAGGATTTGATGTCTTTTGACCCAGCATCTAGCACTTTTCACATTCCAGGATATATATCTCGCAACCATGGCTAGGGCATTTTGTGACTGGGAAAGGGAGGTGGATATACAGTACAAGTCCCATTAAACTGTTCCTCTAATGAGTTGATTTAGCATTTCTAATTGAGTTGTGTAAGTGTTGCTGAATACAGCACAAAGCCCTGTACAAACTGTTCCTTAAGAGTTAAAATGCAGTTTTACATTGCATTGTGATTGGACTGATACATTTCAACTGAGTTGAAAAAACATTTTACAAACATTGCTCTTGAGCTGGTTAAACATTGAAAAACAATGCAATATGAGTTGCCAATACATTGCCAACTGTAAAAAACAATGCTAATCCAACACATTGGTGGGACAGTTTAATGTGACTTGTACTGTAGCAATAGAGAATAAACCTGGACAGTTTCATTAGATACAAGGGTATAACCACCTATTATTTGCAGCAAATCATGTAGTCTTATGGTACTTAGCAAGGACCCACTAGCCTGATGCATATAAAAGTTTCCTCTCCTCCCTCCCGATTTACCATCCCCCCACCTCTCCTTCCTCGTCCTCACAACCCCATGAATGAACAGGAATCTGGAGCAAAAGCCCCTCCCCATTGCCCACAATAAAACTTTTGAACTAAAATTTCTAAATACCCCAGTCCAGTTGAATGACCTCCCTCTGTATGCTTGGTTGCCATTTTCCAGCTGTCAAGTATTACACAGTACTTGACTTCCCTCCCCCCCACCTGTCTTGTTAGGGCTATTACCATGAACCCCTTTTTCTGACTATACAATGCAGTATAAAATTCAACTGAACTTAGAAAACCAGAAACAACATCATCAACAACATCAGCATATCAACTTGCTGAGTCCATAGTCCATAGCCATCAGGGATTTTGCTACAACCCAACACAAGAAGGCGTTGGAGACATCAAACTCTACTAGCAATTACTTCATTGCTCCAACTAGGCCTATCCAGTGCAGCTCTATGTAAAGCCTTGCCACAGATAAAGTAAAACCAAATAAAGCAAATAAGAGAGAACGGTGGGCCTGCTTCACTATATAAGTAGGGCCATTCAACGAGGGACCAGCAATTTTACAACACAACTTCTGGATGAAGAGGATGGGGTTCGTCCCCTCTTCTCCTTCTGGAAGGCCTAGGACTACCATATTATTCCTTCCTGAGCAGCACTCTAAATCCTCAAGTTTATCTTCTGCTTTGCATAGTCACTGTCTCAGACTAACCAGCTCAGGATCAACGCGGTGCCTCCAGTCATCCAGAGATGAGATGCATGCCTCATTGTCCCTGGTTCTAATGGGGTGTTGGTTAAACAATGTTTTCAGAGCTTGCAGGTCTCCAACTACAGCTTGCAGGGACTCTTTTATGGGAGCAAGCCCCTCAAAGAAGATTGCCTCTGTGAGCAAGGCCTTTGAAGCAGACTGGCTTGCATCTTTTGCTCCTTCTGCTTTGCTCTTCTTCGCTGGCTTGTCCTTCTTGGGAGACAGGGGTGATGTGTGCTTGGACCACGGGGTCTTCATGTCCATGTCCATTGAACAGGGCAATATGCGGACACAGGTTAGCAAATGAGCATGTTCTTCTTTTGCCATGTCTCCGAGCTAAATTCTGGTTATTTTAGAAAGTTTAGACTAAGATTAAGTGGGGAGGGTTTGCGGAGCAGTGCATTGCACATCTACTCAGCAGCCATCGCAACCAGAAGCCCAAGGACTCATGTTATGAAGATGGAATGTGGTAGACTATGGGGAAGTGTAAGGAAGCAGTTCTTCATAGAAATGGTGGTGGATCTCTGGAACAGCCTCCCTGATGAGGGGGTGGGAGTGAAAACTGTAATGAGATTTATGAAGACATGGGATAGGTATAAGGGGACCTAAGAGATAAGGGTAGGGGGTAAAGCCAGAGACCAAGTAGGGTCTGCAGAGTGACTGTAGGTAGGGAAAATGGGCAAGCTGGGTGGGCCATGAGGTCTTTATCTGCCATCAAATTCTATGTTGCTATGTTTCTGTGTTCTTATTTGTTTGTATTGTTATTGCAGTTTCTGACCAGGTCTGAACACGGACTATCTGTACAGCACTCTTTCCTGGTTATCAAAGCCAAGTCATAAATAAAAACATAAAACAAATAAAACTAACTTACCATCACAGCAGATAAAAGTGGGCCTTGCTTGACTTCAGGTCTTGCTGCTTAGCTTGCTGTATCAGTTGACTAAAGACTCAGCTTCAGTCATCACTGGCTGATTGAATGTCTGCCTTGCAACATGCTGGCTTAAAGTTAACCTACATGATTTCTCAATCTGGCAGCTCACAATGCAGGTGACAGTGACACATGTTGTTGGTGTATGTAGAGGATACAAGCAGAACTGAGAAATAGGAAGAGGAGGAGACATGGTCTTCACGTCTAGTAGTGGCATTTACCCTTGCTTAAATCTGGATGCATGCAGCTGGAGCAGTGGTGACCAATGTTACTGTTGACAAATCTTACATTTAATGATGTGCTGTCCACTCATTTTATTTGTCTGTGGACATCACATAGTAGGGTGGATGTGTGTAATAGGATGTATGTCAGGAACAGTATCACAATTTAGGGGAAAACAAAATGAAAGGAAATCCAATTGAATCGTTACAAAAAGGATTCAACTGATGAGGAAGTAATAAACAGAACACTTTTTTTTTATTCATCAAGCATCATCATGACATTTGATGGCTACTGAAATCAGTGCGCGCCATTAAGTAACCTTGCTACCCCAGCATTGTAAGGGCACTTCTTGATGGCAAGGTGTCTCATGTCTGCCATACATGTATCCACCATGCACTGCACTGCATGGAATCTGGCTGCCTCATCATCAGCCTTATCCTCCACCTTTTCTCAGTGTCTTCAATACCCACTTGATACAAAACATCCCAAAGTGGCTTTGTTGGGATTTTTTATTGTACTTTGCATGTTTTATCAACCTGTTTACCATGCAAGGTGGTGGCAATACTTGGGGACAGATTTTCAAAAGCCAGAGAATGACGCAGGGTGCTTCTGTCAAAAGCAACTGACGCAAGGAGCAGGATGCTTCAAAACTTGCATCAATTCTGATTTGGTGCTTGCATCAAAAATAGCTCTGCATGCACCAGACTGACTTGCACCATGCTTGCTCAAACAAACTGCCTGCGCCATGTCGGAAGGGATGTCTGCATCACTGAAATGATGCACCATCCCCTTATTTGGGGATTTTCAAAGAATGTGAGTCCTGTCATTATGCTTAAGATGCATGCGCTATTAGACTAGCCAGAGCCAGTCTAACGGGACATATAGAGAGGCCCACGGTAGGTAGGCAGACCTGACTATGGTACTATTAAAGGCCTGTATTCCCCTGCAGGACTAGTGTAGAACATTTTGGTGGCTTAGTTTTGGTTATTTCATCTGCTGTAGTTTTTTGACTCAACTTGCATCATTCTCATTCCTTAAGTCATTTTTTTGACTGAGTAGTTTTTTTAACTCAACTTGCATCATACTCATTCCTTGAGTCATTGTTTTTCTATATAGGTGTTTTTGCTCCCCCTGGCAGGTGGCTCCGGTCCCTCCCTCAGAGGGACTCGATCTCCAGCCACACTGTTCCCCAATCCAACACCCCCCAGTTCCCCCATGGGCCCCCCTCCGTGGCAGGGCCAGGGTGAAGGGGTGCTGGCTTTACCCCCACCCCAGAGTGAACTCTAGACTTTGGGGGCTGGCCGGGGTACTGGTGGAGCCATCATGGAGCTGGTCAATTCCTTTTTCTGTTTTTCCTCTCTTCCCCCCTCCCCACCAACGTGAGGATGCAGGCACGTGCCCTTCTGACCTGTACTGCCCTTCGGCCATTGCCAGAGGCAGTCAGTGAGCAGGATGGCAAACCTCCCTCCCCCAAGAAAGGAGTGTAGTCCTCCAGATGCTCAATCCTTTCTCGCCCCTGACAACCCCCAGTGGCCTGGGCTCATTACCGAACCTGGGTCATCAGCATGGCACAAGGTGTGGCATCCAGCACCTCAACCCTCAGCACTGCCTGGCCAGCCCTTGAGTCATTTTTTTGACTGAGTCATTTCTTTACTTAGTCATTTTTTTTTTTTCCTCAACTTGCGTCATTCTCATTCCTTGCATCATTTGTTTCATGCAATGGACCTCTTGCACCAGTTTGGAGAAATTTGTGATAGAGAAGACTTTTCTTGCAAAATATGATATAGTGTGTGTACTTACATTATGTGCTGTTTTAGTATGTCTGTCTGATTGTAATGTAATCTTGTTCTGTATCCGGGTCAAGCCTGTAAAAGGGTCAAGTGGCCCATTGCATTTTTACCCGGTTAACAAAGTTTTAAATTAATAAAATAAAAATGATTAACAGTATTTGGTGCACCTGGATCTGATGCAAGGTGGTTGTTTGACACATCTTGCATCGATCTAAGGAGCCTTTGAAAATCTGGCACCTGGTCTCTGTTGCGTTCCATGTTGCGCCTTAGAGAATTGTAACTTTGACATCTGTGCCCCACATGCAAGTCTTATTAGAGCTGTAAAATTTTGAACCTAATCACATTCAACTTTAAATATTTATAAGAGGCCAAATTTATACAATGGGTCAAGCATGATGGCAATCCCAAAATCTGTAGACTGCAGAATTTCAGAAATATAGATATTGCAGCCCAAGATATGGAGCATGTGTTTCATTAAAGAGCTACTGACGCCTCCAAAAAAACTTTAAACAATGTATTAATTAGGTACAATTCTGCCTGTATTCCATTTATATTTTATATATTTCATCTCCCCATTATTTATTACTAAGGAAAGTTGCATGAATATATGTACTTTATCCTTTAGAGTTCCTTTAGAATCCATCTGCCTCTACAGCTTACTCCCTACTTCAAGTCATAATCCTCTGCTGTGACATCACGATCTGTTGCTATGGGAGTAACAGTGAGATCACAAGCAGTGCTCTATGACTCCAGGTAGGGAGAAAGCAGCATGAATGGATGAACTCTTCAGGAGCAAAGATCCTGTTTTCATACAAATGACCTCAGTAATAAATAATGGGGAGGAAGAATACAACACTAATGGGAAATACAAGCTGGAATGTGTCTAAATATTAGGTTTTGTTAAAGTTCTCCTGAATGTGTCACCAACTTTTTAAGGCACAGCTTCCAGAAGCATCACTTGCCTTCAGAACCTGCTGTACATTCAGCACCCACAGAAGTGGGATGGCCTGGCTGATACAGGTAGTGTTCCAACTCACTGCCTGTGTGGCATGTTTGAATGACCTTAGAAACATGATCTGGGCATCCATTAGTTGCCACTGGTCTGTTGTCAGAGATATGGATACTCCAGCCCTGTCAAGACTTGTATGCAACAGCAGATATTCAGATATGGACTTGTATTGCTCGTGTATGTGCTTGATCATGTACAGTATTGAGTTTCATCTGGTGGTGATTTCCAGCTTCATGTGGTGCTGAGGCAATTTGTTCTGAATTTACAGGTGCCTTAGTTGGTCATGGCATTTTTGGAATGGGCAAACGGCACTGATGCAGTTGGCAACAGTCAACATGGACTTTGTATCAGGATAAGTTAGAAACACCTGCACAATAAGAATAATACAGTGAAGCCGGCCTGGTGGTGCTGAGGGTTGAGGAGCTGGACGCCACACCTTGTGCCATGCCAGTGACCCGGGTTCAGGAACGAGCCCGGGTGCTGGGGGTCGGCAGAGGAGAGAGAAGGATTGAGCATCCATAGGACAGCTCTCCTTTCCCTGGGGAGGGATCCAGGGTTTTCCCAGCACAGTAGAGATCCCCGGTGGAGATCAGAGGTGCTACTGATGTGGGAACAACATTGTAGATGAGCGCGGTGGCTGTCTATGGGGTAGCCCTGTGCTGATGTCATTGCACGTGGGGCAAGCAAAAAGACAAAATCCCCATCCTAGAGATAGGCGATGGCACCTCCATCTCCCACAGGCCATACTCCCAACACCGGGCTCTCCTCCCCTCCAGGGCTGATCACTCCGCTTGGCTCACTAGATTTAGATAGAGTGCCCTGGGAGGATAGGGCAGCCCCAACTCGGGGGGCTTAAAGCTGGGGGGGGGTTCATCAGGTTGGGCGAGGAGAAGGAGGAGGTTACGGTGGGAGGTAGAGCCTGTGGAGTGACAGTAGATGCCAGAGAGAGTTCTCCGGTGATGGTGCAGAAAGAAAGTTGACAAAAAAAGAATACTGCAGTGTGCCAGGCATGGCTTCCTGAGAACCCCCCATCACCTATGCATTTTACTACATTCAAGCCATTAGTGCTCACAATAAAACTCACTTTTGGTGCATGGGGGTGCAGTCACTCATTAGATTTGGTCAGGAGCAGTTCTGGCATTTTCTGACCCATGTGTGATCCAGATATACTCTTCATTGCCAGACTGGGATACTGGTGAATACCCAGAGTGTTGCTATCACTGTAATTGGGCTTACTATGATTTTTCCAAAGATCAGAGTCATATACTACCCTAGGTACCTGTGTCCAATGGGCTGTAATGTACATATAGGATTTACCAGCTGTCCGGCAACTGGTCCACATATCCATACTTAGATGTATGTATGTATGGGGATGCCGAATGCAGCAGGGCAGGTATTACCATGCTTGACATCATCCCATAAAGTTCAGGAATGACACACGTGGAGAAATAGGTTCATGATGGAATGTGCCATTTGGGACAGGCGCTTGTCATCAACCTTGTGAATCCAACTTTCTCCACAAAAGAGAATGACAGTAGGTCAATTGCCACCATTTGAGTAATTGCTGCATTCAGTTCCCATACAATAGTATGATTAGATGGGTATTTTATATGATGTTAAAACATGCTATGCAGTGTAGGCTATACGTTTTGTGGTGTTGGGCTAACAAACTGCTGGATTCTACATGGTGGCATGTCTGGCAGGGTAGCATTTGACTCATGAGGATTCTAAGAAGTTGCTCAAATTGAAGTGGTGATTTGGGGTGTTTTCTGGACTGAGTTTGATGTGTTTTGGTGCCTCTGGCTGCTAGTACTCAACCCACCACTACAGTTATGGGCACTGCTAGACATATCCACAGACTCCTCCACATCTCTGTGGTAGTCCTCCACAGTCAATCCTGCATCTACTGGGATTGTTTCCCTGCCACTTTGGGCTGCCTTTGCAAATGAAGATCATAAGGGACAGCACCCTCCCCCCACTGGTTTCCCTTTGGTGCTGAGCACAGAATAACAGGTGCCTGGATTTAATGTGTGTGATGGCCACCAGTACCTAAGTGGCTCCCCTATTTTCCATGGCCAAATCACACTTTATTCAGCAGGCAGATAGCCACTGTTTTGTCAGCTAGGTCCAGTATGTTGCAGTCTCAAGCTAGGGATTTTGAAGCTCTTGATTTTATATGCTGGTGGTACTGGTACAGTGGAGGGGTGGCAATGGGTGTTTTTGGAGATGATGTCAGCAGTTCAACAGTGTGTGACTATTCAAAGTCTGATTAGATCAACAGTCCTAACAGGAACAACAGTTGGAGGATCTGGGAGAGGAGCTTTGGTAATTTCATTAAGACACTGTAGTGTGAACAGGGCCACAGGTTCAGTGGCATGACCTTTCCTTTCTTTTTCAGGTTTCCACAGAGGGTCCAAATCATCAACCCCATCCCCACCTAGGCTGATAACTTCCTCCTGAGATCTGTCCCCTGCCATCTCATTTTCTTCACCCTTTTTGTCCTTCTCATCATCCCTATACAAGCTGGTAGCCGACTCCTTCTGAGATCTGTCCTCCTCCTTCTTACTTTTTCCTTCTCATCATCTCGACACAGGATGGTAACCTCCTCCTTCTGAGATCTGTCCTCCTCCTCCTTACTTTCTCCACCTTCATCATCCTTGGGTGCAACTGTCAGATCTCCTTTCTCAGAATCTGAGTCATGGTCAAGCTCAACATTCTCATTAGGAAATGGGAACCCATCATCCAGCTCAGGCTTGGTGCCACCACCAGCAGTCATGGGGACAGTAGCAATAACCACCTCATCCACTGTTCCAGAGCAAGACATTTTTCTTCTTCTTGGACTGATCCTCTTGTTACTGCCTCCCTCTTCCCTAGCATCCACCAGCATGGATGCCGCAGATGTGGCAGAGAAAAATTTGGGCACACTAATGTCATTGCCACTTCTACCAACTACTCCTTTGCTACTGCTACTGTGGATGAAGCAGTTGTGGATGCAGTTTTTTTAGGTGCAACATCCTTTTGAACCACAAAACCTACACTTTTCTTGGTCACATTGCTAGCAACTCTTACATAAGGAGTCTCTTTCCTGTCATCTCAGATACAGTGGATTCCACTTGTATGCCATTCGGATGTATGCACAAAAAATTGAAGTTCCAATTATTGCCCTATTCCAGCAATGTTAATTATTTCATTTGTATGCACACAGTTTTTTGCTTATATGCACATTTTTTTCATCTTGACATGCTCTCCAGCAGGTCTTCAGAAGGTCTTCATCACCTCTTTGATAATTGCATTCAGTTGTCATTCCCTTGCAGCCACTAGATGGTCCCCCATAGCTAATCCTCTAATTATCTGATAAATGCCAGAGTCCAGTTAAACCTCCCCCCCACCCACACCATAGTGATAGTGATTGCTGTTAGTCTTCAGTTCTGATTAACTCACAGAGAGTGATGGACTGATGGCAAAGGATCTGACTTTAAAATTCATGCTACTCACTGAAAGATGCATTCACTCTCGTTTGATTCAGCAGAAGTGGGTCAGCAACAGAGAGTGTTCAGTTTAGCCAAAAAAAAATATGTGCTATGGTAAAGGCTATTACTTCTCATATTGCTTAAAATAACACTTAACAACATTTAAGATGGCTTAGTTGTATTTTTGAGCATATCAGTTATGTTTTGCAAATAGGTCCTAATTAATTTCAGCATGCACCCATTCATTTCTATGGTGTTCTAGTTGCATGCTCATTCCGATTGTATGCACAAATTCAGCTTGTCCCAGGCATGTGCATACATCAGGAATCCACTGTATTTAAATTTTTAAATACTGCAGTAAAAGTAAATACCAGCAGCAGAAAAAAGACAATACGTCAGCAGAAGGTATGTCACCCTAACAGCGACATTTCTACGGCAACATGCGTCGTTATCGACTACGGGGCCATGCCACCATAGAAGTGCCATTGGAAGGGGGCAACCACTTCCCCCGACTTGCACCCCCTCCCCAAACTAACTCCAACCTGGGGAGTTCAGGGGGCAATTCCCCTGATGTAAAACATGGTCCCGGACAGTGCGGCTCCATGCCGACTGCAACTTGCGTTCGACATGGAGCCCATCGCTGTAATTCCAGTTGCAATCTTTTTTGTCACACCGGCATATACAACCCTCAGCAGAGCATTGTGATCCTAATCACAACAGAGCAGTTTACTGAGCTAACACAGTAGCTACATAAAAATACCACAAAATATTTTTTTTTTATTTTAATTTTAATTTTTGTAACAGGACAGGGATTAACAAGATACACAACAAGACTGGGGTAATTCTAAATAAAAAAATATTAAAGTAGTAGTAATGTCTATAAATAAACAAAAGAACTACTATTAGTATAGCAACAGATTGACAAAAATAATTCACTTACAAAACTGTACCACTGAAATAAAATAACAAATCACACATGACAGCCAAAAACTAATTAAGAAGGAAAAACTGAGAAAAACAAATAAGACTATTGCTCACAGACAGCCACAGAGCTGCCCTGCTTGCTAGCTAAAACAGCTCCCCTCTCCCACACAGCACTGCTTCAATATACAGTGCAAAACAAAACCACTACTTTTATTTTTATTTATTTGAGTCTAGGATTACAAAGTACCTTTGAGCCGAGGCTCTTTTACAAAGGTTCCACGTCAGTAAGCACAGGCATCCAAGTTCATACAGGCTTCAAATATTACAGCATAAAACAATCAGTAACACCGATAGTCATAACATGTTATTACAAGGACACTACAGGAAACACTAGGAGGTGTGTATAAAAAAGGAATTGGGATGTGGGGAGGAGAGGACATGAGGGGTGAGACAGGGTATGGCAGCCTATGGGACTTTGTCAAGGACAGAGCAGGGGTAAGTGCATTAGATGGTCATTGGAATGATGAAGTGCTTGGTGGGGGGGCAACAACAGGCAGCAGAAACTATGTGCAGCATGGGTGGGGGTATTGCCTAAGCAGGGCAGTCACAGGAGCTTGAGGCAACAAGAGAGAGGCAGAGCTTAGCCTTGAAAGTGCCCAGCATTAGTGAGGCAGAGATGTCACTACTGAGACTATTCAGCCAGCTGGGTGCCCTGAATGCAAAGGACCTTTGGCCTTGGGTTGTGAGACAGTGGGGGATTTGCAGGAATTGAGGTTTAGAACTCCTGGTGTTGCAATTGTTGATTCTGGGTTTGAGGAGGGAGCAGACTCCAGGAGGAGCATTGCCCATCATTATTTTCTTTACTGAGATGCAGGTTTGATACTTTATTTGGTTGTTGAGTTGCAGCCATCCAGTTAGAGAGTAGAGGTCACAAGTATGAGTGAGACGGTGGGCTCCGATGATGAGTTGACAGGCTTTATTGAGAGAGGTAGAAACACGTTTGAGAGAGGAGGCAGTGGCGGAGCCATAAACAGTGAGTCCATAATCAATAACACTAACAATGGAGCTCTGGATGGCAACAGACAAGGCTTCAGGGGTTAGATGTTTCCTGTGATGGAACAGTGGACCCAGCCTGGTGTTTGCCACTTTCACCACATTATTAATATGGGCAACATAGAAGTGTTTGGAGTCAAGGGTGATGCCAAGGTATTTGAAGGTATGTACTTGTTCAAGAGTAACTCCTTGCTTGGTATTAATGGAGAGGTGATACTGTTTATTTTTGTTGTGGGAGCTGCTGAAAATCATGGTCTTTGTTTTTTTTCTGGTTTAGGATCAGTTTGTGCTATAAGAACCAGTTTTCAACTGATGTGAAGCCCTGCTGGAGGTTTTGTTGCAGTTGTTTTTAATCATGGTGGGAGGCTAGGATAACTGCATCATCTGCGTAGAGTATGATTTGTACTGGACAGGAATCCAGCAGTGTGTTCATGAACAGGCTAAAGAGGAGGGAGACCAAAATAGAACCCTGTGGAACACCAGAGCGGACCGGTCTGGCATCTGAGAGCATATCAGCAATTTTCACTCTTTGGGACTGGTTGTCTAGGTAGCTTTTAAACCGGTTCACGGAATGGGGTGAGGGCTCTGCAATCCAAAGCTGAACAAGCAGGAGGCAGTGGTGGACGGTATCAAAGGTCTTTGTCAAATCGATAAGGGTAAACCCAGTTTGATGACTGTTGTCCAGTGAGTGGTGGATGGCACCAGTAAATTCAAGTAGTACCGTAGAAGTACTATGACACTTTCTAAAACCATGTTGCTACCTGCACAGGATGTTGTGCTTGTCCAGGAAGTCAGTAAGCTGGTTTGCAACAATACGTTCCACGGCCTTGGAGATCGGAGGTAGGATGGAGATTGGATGGAAATTCACATGGGCAGTTTTGACACCATTTTTGCATATAGGGGTTACAGTGGCAGATTTCCATTTGTCCAGGAACTGGCTGAGGCTGAGGGAGAGGTTAAAAATCCTGGTCAGTGGCCTGAGTACTTCTTCAAGGGTGAGGGATAGAAGTTTAAGGTCGAGTGAGTCATTGGTGGATCTGGACTTGCTAATGACTTTGGTAACATATCTGTGAACCTGGTACATCCTGACCAATTTAAAGCAGAAGGGAGGGTGGTGGCTAGTGGGGGCAGAGGAGATTTGGGACATGGAAGTGTCCTCCTCTTTGAAAAAATCAGGGGGAAGTACAGTACTGAGGTCAGTGAAGACAGTATTGAAAGTGTGTCAGCAATGATCTCTGGGTCGAGTGTAGTATCACCATTTATGCAGAGCACAGATGTGGGGGATTTAGACTGCTTTCCGGTGACTTCTTTTATGTTGTTTCAAAAGTCTCTTCCATTGCCCCAGGAGTTTGTAAGAGCACTCTTGAAATAGGCAGATTTTGTTTGCCGGGTAGATTTGGTGCAGCATTCCCTGTACATTTGTAGTTAGAGATGTCAATTTGCCTCCCAGTGTTTCTAGCGAGCTCCCAGAGGTGGTCCCTTGCCTTTAGTCACCTTAGGAGGTCTTCTGAGAGCCAGGAGTTACAGAGGGCTTTTACTTTTCACCTTTTAAGTGGTGTGAATTTGTTGCAGGCTTCATTAAAGATTTTGATGAAGTGGTCCAAGGTAGTGTTCACATTTGTTGCTATGAAGATTTGAGACCAGTCCTGTTGGAGAAGGTGAGTTTTGAGATGAGTTAACTGACCACAAGGTAGAACTCTGCTGGTGATGGCTTTTGTGGGAGGTTTGATGAATTTGTTGGACCAGGAGCAGCTGACAGGGGAGTGGTCACTGAGTGAGTCAGGGAGGACAGTGGTGTTGGTAATCCGGGTGGGGTGGCTGGTAAGGATCCAATCCAGGAGGGTGCTGGTGCCAGTTTTATAGTTTTTTTCTGGTTGGAGAGTTAACCATCTGGGTGAGGTTGGCCACTGCTATGGAGTCCCTATGTGCCCCTGCCTCAGCAGCAGGCCAATTTATATTAAAGTCACCAAGAAGGATAGATTCAGTGTCTGGTAGGAGAGATCTGACAAAGTCCAGAACTGTGTTAAGCCCACTACCTTGCTCTTCAGGTGGTAAGTAGATCGTGACAACTGTGAGGGCTTTGTTGTTGACACCAAGGAGGATTTTGATGGGAAGAATCTGTGCCATAGTGCTCTGGGGAGCAGTGCTGATGTGGTGTCCCAAGATAGTATCCTTAAGGTATAAGGCGCAACCGCCACCTCTTTTTGTCATCCAATCAAGCTGAAAAACATTGTGCCCAGGGAGGGTGATAGCGTGGTTTGGGACCAATGGAAAGAGCCAGGTTTCAACAACTGCTAGGATGTCCGGGCTCTGCTGGTTAGCAAAGGTCTGAAGGGCATCAATTTCGTGAAGGAGACTACAAATGTTGAGCAAAATGATTGAGAGGGCACCTGTGTGTTTGCTCTGGTTTGGAACCTTAGTAGGGGCTGGGCCAGGATTTGGATGAACGTTGCTAGACAACAGCAGCAGAAGGAGCACTAGCTTCAAAGAACGCATACGTAATTCCCTAATCAGGCACTTACGCCTTCATGTCAGGCATGAACGTGTCTTGCAAGAATGTGTCATAGGGTGAAGGTGAAGGTTCAGGGTGAAAGCAGTATAAGTGGAAGAGGGGAGTACCCCATACCCATAGGTGGGAGAGGACAATTCCTTAGAGGTAGGCAGGGCCCAGGGCAGATGGCTGAGTTCTAGATGTAGGGTACCTAGGTGGCGATATGTAGAAACAAGTAGGTAGCTGTGGGGGGGGGCAGGCTCTGGGAGGGTGGAGTAGTGGAAAGAGGGAAACAAGGAAGAGGAGAAGGGGATACAAAGTACAGGTGGGATACATGCTTATCTGGCAGAGAAGAGGCAGAGGAGAGAGAGCACAGGGATAGGCAAGGTGGAGAAGAGAAAAGCAACAAAGGCAGGTGAGATGAGGAGTCTAGCAGAGAGAAAGGCAGTTGCACTGCAAAATGTAGGAGATGCAAAAACACAGAGGTACAGTGAGACAGGAGTAAAATAGTGAGAGAGCGCGAAGGAAGGACAAAGGGAGGAGGACCTAGCAAGGCACCCTATAGAAGATGAGCAAAGAGGAGGGGCAACAAAGGGGGCATGGGGAGGGTCTATTTACTTAAGGTCAGAGGTGAGGGAGGGGGGCAGGCATAAAATTTCATCCACTACCACTTGGAGTCAATGGGCGCAGTAACCCCGAGTCAGGAAAGTTTTAGCAGGCCAATCTCTGAGCAGGAAAAAAACAAGGGTCTAATCAGGGTGCACTGTGGTGAAAACAGTACACAGACCAGAATTTAGCAGGGATTTAGAGGGAGATGTAAAGAGTGGGAGAGGGAGAGTTCAAGCCCAGGGAAACAGAAGCGAAAGGAAAAATAAATCAGGATTTACACAACACACAGACGAGCTGTAACTACTTTGAACAAACAGTACAAATTCCTTGGATTCGCCAAAATGCACAGAGCAAAAAAGAAAATTCAGCAATGAAAGTCCAGTCACAGCAGCTTGTAGCAGGTCATGAAATTTCAGCCGCTACCACTTGGAATCAATGGGTGCAGCAGCCCTGAGTCAGGAAAGTTTCAGCAGGCCAATCTCTAAACAGGAAAAAATCAAGGGTCCAATCAGGGTGCACTGCAGTGAGCGATGGCCGAGGCTCGGCCAGGAGGTGTGCAGCTGAGTGGTTGGAAGTGCCGATCCATGGCTGGACCGACAGAGGGCTTGTGGGCCTGAAATCAAGGGCAGGATCTGGAAGAGGACAGAGAAAAAGGAAGCTAGAACAAAGAGAGGTGATGAGGAAGCTAAATCTACCTGTACTTTAAAGTACATAAATCAGTAAAGTTGCAAACAATCAGAGACAGACTCCTCTCCAGCTTTTTCTTCATAAGACTGAACATAACCCTGTCTCTGCATGACATGCAGCTCATTTTAGTACCATGTGACTTGCAATCCCATGGTACATTGCAGACTTTGCCTGTGGGCCCCACTCTACTGCTGAAGTTGCTAAATCCGCAACCCATGAAGTCAGTCCTGCACTGTGGATTGGAATTCACTGGGTGGAATAAATTTGTGAATTTGGGTGAATTAATTAAATTATTCATGAAGTAAAACTGGACAATTTTGCATGCCACTAACACCAGGGGACTGGAGGCCTGTGAATGTGGTTCCATGGCATAAGTGGGAGACAAGAAAGTCCTTGAAAACTACAGGCCAATCGGTCTTACCTCCATTATAGGTAAGCTGATGGAGACCCTAGTCAAAGAGAGCACTGCAGCTTACTTAGAAGCTAATGGGTTGTAGAACTGCAAGAGTACAGATTCATGGAAGGAAGATCAGGCCAGACCAACCTATTAGTATTTTTTGACTGAATCACAAGGGCAGTAGATAACGGGCAAGCAGTTGATTTACTCCACTTTGATTTTAGTGAGGCCTTTGATTCGGTAACACACAGAAGGCTGCTGAAGAGAATGGAGAATCTGGGGTTGGGGAAAGAATTAGTAAGGTGGATAGAGAACTGGTTGGGGGAGAAAACAAAGGGTGGTAGTGAATGTGATTAAGTCAGAAGACAGGGTGGTTACAAGCAGGGGTGCTGCAGGGTAGAGGTGGGCTAGCCAGAGTGAGCTCAAGCCTGACTAGAGCCTAGTTCCTGGCTCAGCTCAGCTCACTTCTGCAAGCAATTGAGAGACATGGTCAAGCTGAGCCAGTTATGGTCAAAGTAAGCATTTATGTCAACCTAAACAGTTAGTGTAGTGTTTGAAATGTTCCAGTCCCATGTAGAGAACAGCCTGCAGTAGCCAGGACTTCAAGCCAGACACCTGACTTGACTTCTGGCTCATCTCTGACTTGATTCTATAGTAGGTGAAAAATTTCTGGCTTGTCCACCTCTACTGCAGGTCTCAGTCCTGGGTCTGGTCCTGTTTAGTATGCTGCTTGGTGACACAGGGGAGTGTATCCAAGGCAAGATGTGTCTCTTTTCAGATTACACAAAACTATGCAGGAGTGTGGACAATAAGGAGGGGGTGAAGAAGTTAAAGAGGGACCTGGAGAAGCTTGAAAGGTGAGCCAAAATGTGGCATTTGGGATTCAGTGACAAAATGGGGAAAGTAATGCACATTGGGAAGTAGGATAGCCACAGCAATTGTGGAAAAGGACCTGGAGGTTAACTTCGGTGACACCCTGATACAATCTAATCATGTAACACAGCACAGGGCAAAGCAACAATGATACTGGGATGAACTGGTAGGGGGTTTGATAGTAGAAGAAAGAGGTGTTATTGCTCCCCTACTGGTCCCTGATGAGATCCCACCTGGAGTTCTGTGCCTAATTCTGGAGGCTACATCTGAGAAAGGACATGAATACACTGGAAACTGGGCAATGTCACCAAGATAATTTATGGCCAAAAGGGCAGAACCTATGAGGAATGACTGATGGCCCTAAACATCTATATGCTGGAGGCCAGAAAGAAGAGGGGTGACATGATAGAGATGTACACGTTCCTGAGAGAAATAAACAAACTGAACAGGGAGACTCTCTTTAGCAGGAAAAGAAGTGCAATGACTACAGTGCATGAACAGGAGCGTCGTCAGTGGGAACTTCAGGAGAGATGTAAGGAAACTCTCCTTCACTGAGAAAGTGGTGAAACTGTTGAATAGATGACCCATGGAGGTGGAGTAGGCAGAGACTATAATCCGATTCAAAAGCTGCTGGAACAGGTACAGGGGGCTGGTCAAACCAAAAGAAAGAGTTAAGGAGTAAGAAGATCGATAGTGTGGGTGGTGGTTTGGGATAGGCATTAGGACTACATACACCTTTCAGACAGTAGAACAAGGGATAGGTAGGAATAATTTTTGAACAGACTGGATGGGCTACTGGGGCCTGTTTCTTAAAGCCTCCAGCATGGTGCAAGGGGCTTGCACCAAAAAGAATGGCACAAGGTGCACTGAAAGATACCCCGGGAGCAATTCTCAGAGGCAGCCTGCATCAAATGCAGGCTGCCTGACCCAAACAGGGCTTGCATTATCCATGAACCCAGAAATGGGCGTGGCAAGGCACTAGGGGCCGTGCGACAGATGCAAGCTGCCACAGACCCATACTTGCAATTCACAGATATTTCCTGGAGGGAGATATTCTAAGTTTTTATTTTTTATTTTGTTTATTTATTTATGACTTTGGTAACCGGATAGGTGCACTGATCCCAGGGACCGCTTCAGGCATGACCCGGGCTACATACTGTGGTACAGGAACTAATGTAACAAGCAACAAAGTATGGAACTGTTGACAAAAACAAAAAAAAACAAACAAGATAAAGGTTACAATAGTGCATGGGAATAGCAAATGGAAGAGCAACAAAAAATACAGGATTTCATAAACCATACATCAGTTAGGTATTAAAATAAGTAAGGGTATGCATAAACGTACAGTTCTATCAGCAGCAGTTACAATAGGAGACAAACAAGGGAGTCTAAGTATAAGTAGAAAGAGGGATAAGGCGTAGCAAAGTATGGGGAGGGGAAGGGTGGAGCAGTGGGAGGCAGGATTAACAAACATAGGTACTAAAGCTGAAGTGTACAAGCAGGCCAGTTTAATTGATTCCTGCTTGACCTAATATACATACACATTCCCTGGTGGGGTGCAGTCAGGAAAGTGAGTGAACTACCCATGGAAGCAGTGGCAGCAGGAAGTTGTCAGGAGACAGTTTTTGAGGTGGGTTTTGAACTGGCAGTGGGTGTCGAGGGAGCAGAGCTCAGCAGGCAGTTTATTCCACAGTGTAGGGGCTGTCACAGATAAGGCTCTGCCGCCCATGTTGGTAGGCACCTTGGGATTTTTCCGGGGAATGCTATTTGAGTGGATGTTATGGTGCGAGGTTCATACAGCAAGGAAGAGAGCAAGGGGAGACACCTGGCCAATACGGATGATGGACTCCACCATGCAGCATAAGGCTAGGTTGAAACGGCCTTGCAGCAGGAGCCATCCTAGTGAGTTGTGGAGGACACAGTGGTCTGTGGTAAAAGGGGCCAGCAAGGCGAAATGACAGGCACTGTTATAGGCAGAGGAGAGCTTGGTCATGAGGGTGGCGGATGTCCTGGCATAGATAGGGGAGCAGTAGTCCTGAATAGGGAGTGGATTTCTCTGTATGATGGCAAGTCAGGCTTCCGGAGAGAAGTATTGCCAGAATCTGTGGGTAGCACTAATTTTTGGTGAAACCTTCAAACTAGTGAATAGATGTGTTCGGAAAAAGAGAGGGAGGGGTCGAGTATAACTCCTAGGTATTTGAAAGTATACATATCCTCAAGGGCTTGGCCATCAGGGGACACGATGTTGAGGGGGGGTGAGTTTTGTAATTAGCTAGGAAGGGCTTTGATCCTAACAGAACAGATTTTGTTTTTTTGGCATTAACCAGAAGGAGGTTATTTGTGAATCAGTCATGGGCCACAGCATAGTTTTTGGAGAGAACTGAGGAAATGCTGTCTGGGGATTTATCACTGTGGAAGAACATGAGGTCATCAGTATAGAGGAGAGAGTAACAACTGAGACAGTCCAAGGGGAGGGAGTTTATAAATAAAGAAAATAGCAGGGAGCCCAGTATGGAGTCCTGGGGGACACCTGTAGAGACGGGCAGGGTGGAGAAGTGAACAGGGCCAATGCACACAAATTGGGAGCGGGCAGTGAGGTAGCTCTTAAATCAGGTAGTAACCTCCTGATAGTAGCCAAGGCTATGTATTTTGGAGAGGAGAAGGGCATGATCTACCATGTTAAAAGCCTTGGAGAGGTCAACGAAGAATGCTCTGGTGGCATTGCCATGGTCCATATTAATGAAGATGTGGTTGGTCAGAAGAGCGAGGGCAGAGGCTGTGGAGTGTTTTTTTTTTCTGAAAAGCCATGCTGTTGGCTGCACAGGAGGTTGTGTTTGTCTATGTAGTCAGCAAGTTGATGACGGACAGCTTTCGCGAGTAGTTTACTTAGGTGGGGGAGGATGGAGATCTGATGATGGTTGTCTGTAGACAGAGGGTTCCCGGCTTTAAAAATGGGAATCATCTTTGCAGTCTTCCAGGGGCCAGGCACGGAGGAGAAGGAGGAGAGGGAGAGGTTAAAGATACAAGTGAGTGGTTAAATGGTGGCTAGGGAGATGAGCCTAAGGAAGACCGGGGACACACCATCAGCACCAGGGGAGCTGTGGTTTGGAAGGCTCTTGAGGAGCTTAGCTGTGTCAGTTCTTGATAGAGATTTGAAGAAGAAAGTTGGAATCTGGGGTTGGGTGGTCAACCCATCGGAGGTAGGTGGGGAGGGTGGGTCAGATGGTGTACCAAGTTATTTGGTTGGCCTTTAGGTAATTTATTTTGATACATAGATAGGTCAGAGAACTTGTTATTAAAAGCTATAGCCACTTCCAGAGGATCCATAATAAGGCCATTTGGGGAGTTAAGTTACAGGGCAGCCTTGCTGCAGTGAGGGTTAAGTAAGGAGCTGAAGGATGCCCAGAATTTCCTAGGGTCTCCAAGGTTAGTCTGTTGGAGATCACGGAAGTTCAAGTTCAAGTTTATTGTAGGAAAACTCCATTGAGCAAACTCATTCACAAGGAGGTCCTTTGACACAGACAGGTAGTTACAGATTGCATAATCGAAAAACAGTACAAATTTAAGTACAGAATTATGGGCAAGCATTAACATGTTGCATAAAAATGGCAATGACATATAAAAATACAAGTACAGAAAAAGGCACAAAGTGCTTGTTTCAGAGTATCAAGGCAGCTAATTTCTAGAAAAGTAAGACGAACCAGTGGACTAGGGTTAGATCAGTGAGCTAGGATTTAGAAGCAGCTACATGTATCTTTTATTTTTGCTGCAGACAACCTTTTAAATAGGCTGACAGGGACAGTACTGGGAAGCTTCAGTACGCCTTGGAGCTGGTTCCAGATAGTTGGGAGTACACTCGGTATGGCCCACTTGCCAAGTGAGGTGCGAGTTCTCGGTACATCGAGGAGGAGAAGGAGGTAATTTTTCCAAAGAGAGTAGGCACTATGGGAAATACGGAAAATGGTTGTGAGATAGTTCGGGAGCTTGTTCAGGAGTAGTTTAAGAGTCCAGATACCAGCATGAAGCGTATGTCTAGTTGAGAGTGATGTCCAGCCAGCGGCTAGGTACAAATCGCAATGGTGGGTTTGGTAGGGTAGGGTAGGTGTGTCATGAACCGTATGGTGCAGTGGTAGAGGACATCTAGTTTGTTGAGTTCTGAGGCTGCTGCGGAGGAATACATTAGGTCTCCATAGTCGAGTAGCGGCAAGAAAGTGGCCTGGACCAGCCTAGTTCTGGTGTCCAATGGAAAGAGGGACTTGTTACGGAATAAGAAACCTAGCCTAATTTTTAGCCTCTTTTCCAGATCGTCAAGGTAGTCTTGAAAGGAAAGCTTGTTGTCTAGCCACATACCAGTATATTTGAATTTGGAGGTGATCTCAAGGGGTTCCCCTAAGGAGGTAGTGATGAATTCTTTGTGTGTGTTTGCAAGTGAGGTGGAGGTGGTGTTTGGGACAAAGATCATGGCCTTAGTTTTCTTGGCATTGAGTAGTAGTTTGGCATTGATTAGGTGATTTCTAGTTGTGCAAAGTCAGCTTGGAGTACATCCCTCACTTCAAGCCAGTGTAGGGCCTGATGTATACAGTACAGTATCATCAGCAAAGAAATGCAGATGGGACTGGGATACAAGTGGGTCCGCTTGAGAGATTTCGCCAGATGTTTGCATAGATTCCTCCAGTGCCTGTAGGTATCCCATAGGGCAGGGGAGGGGGGATACTTTATATGTAGACCAAGCATAATACCGATCCTTCATAAGGGTGAGGAGGTCTTTCATGACCCAGTGTGAACAGCCACATCTGACCCTTCTTGTGGTGACTGGGAAGTGCCGGTCCTGCAGGGTCAAGAGGGTTACTGCCTGTGTTACATCGGAGAGTGAGTAAAGAGGAGACCAGTCCAAGGACTGAGTCACTTAGAGTAGATTGGGGTTGTTGGGGCTACTGAAATTGTGAAAGGACAAGTATTTGGGAGGGGGACATTTGAATTTAGATGACCAGAGGAGATACGTAGGGGAGTGGTCACTGATGGAGTCCTCCATGGTACCAGCATGCAGTACATAATCATCCCTGTTGGTAATGATCCAGTCCAGAAGGGATTGAGTGCCTGTATGTGGGTTTTGCCTGGTGGGAAGTGTAATAGTTTGGACCAGGTTGTGTTGTTTTAGGAGGGAGGTATAGTCATACTGCTGGGTGTTCAGCCAGTTTAAGTTAATATCGTCAAGGAGAATTGCATCTCTGTGGGGGGATTAAGAGCTCAGGCCAGAGAGGGAACTGTCTAGGCCCACAGTTCCAACAAAGGGAGGATTGAAGCAGCTACCTATGCAGAATTTCTTACAGGCTCACATGGTAATTTCAGATAGGAGCCATTTGCTAGGTGAGGTTGGATCTGAGCAGAGGAAAATATTGGCTGAGAGGGGTTCTCTAAGGAATAGTGCAACACCACCACCCTTTTTCCTGCCTGGCCTATCATGCCACAGGGAGGAGTATCCAGGTAGCTGGTAAGTGGTGTCAGCGTGGTGGGGCTTTAGCCAGGTTTTGGAAAGTCCCAGAATGTGGGGCTAGTATAGTGCAACCCATGCCTCCAGGTCAGTGAACTTAGATGGAAGACTGCACACATTGATGTGCATGATTTTCAGCCCTGGAGCATCAGCCTAGATGTTGCAGGAGGGGTCAATGTGGGAGTTGGGTGGGCCAGGGTTGCATTCAACGTCACCAGCTTTATATTTCAAGAAACTGCCTAGGGGCCAATGAGAACAGGTTATATGCAAGAGGGAGGGGTTTGCGGTGGATTTAAAGAGTAGTGGTGGATGGTGGGTGGGCTGAAAATTTACAGAGACAGCCATGCAGCCTTGAGTTCCCGGAGCACTGTCCAGGCATACCTGCAAGCAAGGGCTCGGGGGCAGGTTGCAGCAGGTTCTTCTCACCGTGGAGGCATGTTGATCCCCATTGGAGGTGACTATGGAGGTGTTGCTAGCCCAAAGTATAGCGCAGTGGTTTAAGGCTCTAAGCTGCAAATCTGATGATTTCCAGCAGACCAGACCTGGGTTTAAATCCCACAGCTTCCACTTGCATACTGTGTGACCCCAAGCAAGTCACTTAACTTCCCTGTGCTCCCAGGTCGCACCTGTAAAAAAGCTTTCAGCTTAGTGTGCTACTCCTGGTTGAACAACTAAATAAAAAAAAAAAAAGGTCTGTGAGAGGACACCTGCAAGCAAGGGCTTGGGGTCACGTACTGTAATGTATACATGCTCATTAATTTTCAGTGCGGTGTACACTGTACCATCCGCTACTCAGTGACAGTTCAGTCGGGGACCAGCCGCAGAGAGACGTGAGGAGGGCTGTGCTTGTCCCTGGCTCTCTCTGGGGATGGTGGGGTCACTATTTACTGGGGTGGGGGGCACTGGACCACCAGTGTGAGGGGTTCTGGTATGTGCCATACTGATTGGGACATCGGGGATATGGGCAGTGGGGGGGATCTTCTATACAAATCATACTTGTGCGACACAGTGGGGAGGGAGAGTATTATATATGTATGGACAATGTGGGGCACATCCAGGATTGGGTGGAGGATTTTGCAGTATATTCATCATGGGACACAATGTGGATTGGGTGGGGTACAGTCTGCCATTGCTGCAAGGGGTTTGCAGCAAACCCTCTCATGCGCCATGTGTTTGCCGCATGGGAGGGAATGCTGCAAGTGTGGGGACATAGGCGCTGGGTCTTCTCCTGTACCTGAATCGGGTGCAGGGTCCCTGGCACATGGGGCTTTGGTACAAGCTGCTGTTTGCCACAGCTTGCACTGAACACAGCCCCCTTTGAGAATCGGGCCCTTGATCTTTTCCTGCCAGCAATGCCTATGTTTCTATGTACTGTATCTATGTTCTGATCTTCGGGGACCATTCTGTCTTCAGTAATTAGCTATAATCCTATTCCTTTTATTTCCTCATAAAATAGGTACAGTACTATAAACAATAATTTTATTGTATTTATTTTATTTTATTGAATTTTGTTGACCTGGTAGGCCCACTGAGACTAGAAGTCTCTTTTTCAGGGGTGACTTGGTGGCGGGGGGAGTACAGATGATAATCAACTGAAATTGAACCAGATTAAGCTGTTGGTGATATTTTAGTTAATGACTAACATCTTCCAGTGTTTTTTGCGACATGGACATGTTCTTATTTTCTAAATTTCAGACCTTCTCAAGAACATTTTAGGGTAAATTGTTTGATTTTAGCATCCAGAAACTGCAGCAAAACAGTCAGAAAGATAGAGTGTACCCTCTAAATGCCCTGAAAGAAGTTTCTAAAATAGTTATTATGCACTAAGAAACTCATAGCTGTCTGTCTAAAGGTGCGTATACACTTTTTTGGATACATTAAGAAACATTCAATGAACTCCATTCAAAGGAAGTCATAACTTCTCTTTACATTCCACAGCTGAGTATGACTGGGTCAAGCCTATTTGAAGTCACAAGTTAAAATTTAACTTGCTCATGCATACCAAATAAATATGTTTTATCTGGGCCACTTGCCACCTTAGTGCAATATTGAGTTAGTGACATTTGTAATTTCCTTATATGGCATTGCTATAACACTGATGAAATTGACAGTATGGCTTAGTTTAAAAGTTGTACACACACACACACACACACACACACACACACACAGGTGTGAAATTATAAGATCAACCAAGGCCTGCACAATGGCTCACTAATTTTGGACCTTTCTTCATCTCTGTAGCAAATCCACCAAGTTTGGTACTTTCTCTACATGTACTAGAAGGAGATAACTTCAGTACCATACTATCTCATCTAACAATGCCAAGTCTGTACAGCACATGAGTTAATCAAGGTCTTCACTCTTCATTATTCTTTAGGCTAACTCCAGATAAATACAGTGATGAGGAACACTTCCTTCTGGAGTGTCACAGATGGTGATAAAACTTTCCAGATTTGTTGTACGAAACATGGCTGCAGCCCCCAAAAAAGCAAGCCCAGCAGTATGCACGGCAACAAATAATAAGGACAAAAGGATATGGAGACACATAGTATCATTAATGGTAGAAAATGTGAAGGAAACATTAGGAAGAACTACTTCGCAGAAAGTATGAGATACACTTAGACTACACTCCCAAAACAAGTGGTATCAGTTGATACTGTAACAATTTTAAGCTCCGATTTGACAATTACATTGGAGAAAAAAAGTGTAATCCAGGAAATAAGACATGCGTATGCATTGGTTAAATCCAGATTCCCTATTGTTATGGTCTTAACCAGGGACTTTAATGTGCATATACAGTAGGTAATGGTTTAGAGGACCCTTCAGTGGATTGGGGTATTGATGACACACTGAATATCCCTAAAAGACAATCCAAAGACAAGATTTTTACAAAAAATGGTAAAACGTTACTTAAATTCCTTGGCAAGACAGGCTTAAAGGTGCTAAATGGCCGTACAAATGGTGATTGACAAGGGGAAGTGACATTCCCTACTGCAAGAGATGGAGGAGTTTTAGATCTTTTTTTACAGCTGCTAGTGAATATTATCTTATTGAGCAATTTACAGTGCTTAAAGCATGGGAAAGTAACCATTATCTGATTGTATGCACCTTGCAGTCTGATTTTAATATTCTAAACAGAAATTGGTGCTTAATAGCAAAAAGACCAAGACTATGCTCTTTGCAGGGCATCAAAAGAGGAGATCTGTTACACCCCTCTCAATTACCTGCAGCCCTCACTCCACTCTGGAACAGGTGACCTCATTCAGTTATCTTGGCATAACCTTTGATGAGACCACATCGTTCAATGAGCACATTCACAATATTACTGCCACTGCCAACAGGAAGCTTAGAGCACTATATAGACTCCGGTACTACCTCACACCAGAGGCTAGGGCTCAGGCGGTCACAGGTACAATCCTGCACATTCTGGATTACGGGAATGTAATATATGGAGCAGCTTCTGACTCTAGCCTAGTCAAAGTTCAAATGACCCTCAGTAAAGCTGCCAGATTTGTGCTTGGTGCAGATCGCGTAACACATATGTGTGATCTGTACATTAGGACACATTGGCTTCCACTTTTGGATTGCATTAAACTCCATGCCTGCTTGCTGGAGAAGAAGGCCCTCCTTGGCCTTGCACCCCCCTCCCTACAAGCCTTATTCTGCCCTGCACCCTCAGGGCACACCACTGGAAGTGTCACCAAGCAAGCCCTAGCAGTGCCATACAGAAGGACCATGTTGGAGATGCGAGCATTTGTGGTAAGGGCTCCTATCTGGATAAATGAGCTCCCGCCTACTACCACAGGTCTCGCACGCCTTGGCCTCTTCAATTCTGAACTCAGAAAAGTCCCCCCCCCAGTCACTGCTTCTGCCACTCCTAACCATGCTACACTGATATGAAGGGTGCCTAGGCACTGATAGACCCCATCCTGCCCACCTACCTATCTACCAACCCACCTACCTAACTACCTGCCAGCATTCACCCATACTTCTGCACCTACCCCTTCCCAACCCCCTAACTCCACTCCTAGTGCCCTATCTGATCCCACCTATGACACTCTTAGTTTCTCCCTACCTAACTGCCACTTTCCCACTACGACTGAATCTACACTTCATGACTGATGCTTCTCGGTGCTCCTTTAGGTATTGACAATGCTGTTATGCAGTTGCTTTAGAGCCCTCTATCAAGGATGAACTAGGTCTATTGAACATACATCTGCAAGTATTTTGTGTGCATACAATGCTCCATGTGATATTTTTGCAGTGTATTATATGATATTTGTCTTATCTTGTCCTCACTACTGATTACTCAGTACTCTTAGATTATGTGTTGCCTTAGCCAGTTTTTTTATTTTTCCCCCCTTTCAACTGATTACTCCATGCCCTAACTTGATAATGCTTTATTTCGCTGCCACTGTCTACCCTACTCATGTTTTGCCTTCCTTGTATGATGTGGATCCTTTGTAAATTAGTTTTTAGTTCAAAGGTTGTAATTCCAATTATTTAATAAATAAATAAATAAATAGAGTAGGAAGCTAATCAAGCATATGTGTATAAAATATGGAAAAAAGACCCAATGGAATGAATACATGTGGGGGATTGTGGATAATAATAAATAGTGAAGAAACACATACTGCAGTAGATAATCATATCCCAAGATGCTATGGTAGCTACAGATGTAATGGACAAGTGTAATTCACTTATGAGCACATTTGAGAATCAACTAGGGTATAAAAAACGTCAAAAAATTAAAATAATGTGAATAGCATTTTGTTTTGAGTGTCCGGTTTCCCATTAGCAGATTATAAAGATCTGCCACTAGAGGGACCTTAGTTTTGAATATTTTTTCTCATTCATCTTTCATTGTTAATGCTTTCATACAGTGCTTTTTCACATGAACCTAATCTTTTTCCTGATTTTGACTCAGTTCTTACCAAAATGGGCAAATCACATAGCACCATCCTAGTACCTCTTCTTTTGGCCTTTCTATGTTTTGATGACTTAACTGGAGGCAAACAGAATCCCACATCTAAACTTGATCTCAATTACAATTTTAACCATGACCCAGGCATGCATACAGGAAACTTCTTCACATTAAAAAACGGCTACTGGTCACAGCACTAGCTCCTGCTACATCCATTTCCCTGGCAATCCCCAGGGTTTTTTGTCTCATACCCTCTCCAGGCTCTCTCCATCTGCCTTAAAGTGATGCATTCCAGCCCGAGGAGGCACTCTAACCAAAAACAGTCAACCAAAGTGAATTACAGACTCCTGAAAAGTTACCTATACATGCTCATTCTCATCCTACTACTAATATCCAGCAATGTTCACCCCAATCATGGCCCAGGAAGCTTTGCCCAACCCATGGGCCAAGCAAAGGCGGGATCCATCAAGATGGCGTCAGTCAATATCTGCAGCCTGTTAAGTAAACTAGACAGCCTCAAAGTCTGGATCAACCAACAAAATCCTGATATATTATCAGTGGCTGAGACATGGCTCTCCCCGAAGATTCCTGACACTGCAGTCACCATACCAGGATACACCATTTTCTGACAGGACAGAGTAACTAAGCGTGGTGGTGGCTGTGCCATATATCTCAAAGAGACACTTAAGGGCTTTACCTTACCCATGACCAACCTTGAATGCTCCACCCAGACACTTGCAATTAAAGTTCTCCTCAGTGCCCATAATAAGGCCTTCACCACAACGGCACTGTTGGAATACACTGGCTACATCCATCAATCTCTAGATAAAGGCTTATCCATCTATGTCTATCCCAAAGAACACTCGACTGGCTTTTACAGCATCATGGACTACATCTGTAACCTGAAACCACACTCTGAAATCATAGTTTTCAGTGATCTCAATGTCAATTGGCTCTCTTCTAACATCAGCACTTTCAAGGACTCTATCTCTGTGCTTCATTTCTCGTAGCTCATTCCCTCACCCACCAGAACAAATTACAGAATGGGAACAAGTACCCTCCTTGACTGGATCCTCTCTAACCGACTGGACAATATTTCAGACATAACAGTACACCCAGATACACTAAATGATCACTCCCCCATTACCTGCAGCTGGACAAACAAATTCTACAAGCTACCCCCTCGGACAATGTATTGCAGAATGCGGAAATGTGAGCACCTTGAGCCCCTCAAGCTGCACCTGAGTAATATAGACTGGTCATTACTGGACACTACTAAAGATATCAACCTAGCCTTGAATCATCTCATTAAGCATTTCAATACTACCTGTGACATACATGTTCCCTACAAAAACATGAAAGTTCATGCCACCTCAAACTCCTGGATAACCTCTGAGCTTATCTCCAGGATGAAACACAGGGATCACCTCTGGCAATGTGCAGGAGAAATGGGCAGATAGGCAGACATGCAGGAATATAAAAAAGTCAGGAATGAATGCATAAGGGCAATCCACCACGTGAAAGTCAAATTCCACCGGGAAGCACTTACAAATTCCTGGGAGGGACAATAAACATTTCTGGGACAACATTAAAGATGTCACTGGCAAAGTATCAAAAATCTCACACTCAATGCTAAACATTGATGGTACCCCTACTTTGGACCCTCTTACCAAAGCAAATACTTTTAACAACGCTTTCACAGACCTGAGCAGTGTCCTCCCCCTGGATTTTCTTGAAGATTCCACCCCTTCCCTAACACAGTACTAAGGAGAGGAGAATAATTTCTCCCCCCTTTTACTTTAGGAAGGTCTTTTTGTTAACAACCAAGAAATACCTGTGCAAAGTGCTTGGGAAGTCTAGATTCAGTGGAGACTGGCTGGATCTTAAAATCATTGCCCTCACACTAGATGAGCTACTGAATCCCTTAACTAAGATTCTTAATCTTTTGCTGAAGCTGGCCCAATTCCCAAAAATATGGAAGTCTGTCCTAGTGACACCCTTGCACAGGAGCGGAGTCCGAGCCCTACATGCAAATTATAGGCCCATATCTATACTCCCACCGTTATCCAAGGAGCTCGAGTGCATATTTGCAGACCAATTAATGGATTACCTTGATAAATATTCAATCCAATGCCCGCAGTAACACAGATTCTGAAAAGGTTATAGCACCACAATGGCACTATTGGAATACATTGGCTACATCCATCAATCTCTATACAAAGGCAATTTAGTGGGAGCAGCCTTCATAGACCTTACAAAGGCCTTTGCCACTGTTCACCACACTCTTCTTCTTCAGCAACTAGCCTCCATAGGTCTCACCTCTGACACGTTAGATTGGTTCAAGAGTTACCTGGATGGTCCATCCCAACAGGTGAAAATTGCAAATGGTACCTCAGTCAAACTGCCCATCTGCTCAGGTGTACCACAGGACTCTATTTTAGGGCCTTTACTTTTCAGCATCTTCCTGAATAACCTACCACAGGCCTGCCACCAACAGATTCTACTGTATGCGGATGATGCTGTCATCTTTACTAGTAACCCTGACCCACAGCAACTGGAATGTCAACTACAGCATAGTTTTGTAGAAGCTGAGAACTGCTTCAATGCTCACAAATTGATCCTGAACTCCATTAGTAGCCACAGACATTGCCAGCTATTTCCAGATATTTCGCGAAATTTCTGAAGAGTTTCTCTCTGCTGCCCCTACTGTGGAAATGCAGAAAGCAGGAGATATTTCTGGAAATATCACAGGAATTTTGGGAAATAGCTGGCAGTGCCTGTGGCTGCTACTGTACAAAAAACTAAAGTTATGCTGTTCAGTGGCACCCACAGCAAGCACAAATCTCAACCACTTACAATCCGAAACTGCATGGGAATACCTCTGGAACAAATTCTACACTTTAAGTATCTGAAAGTAACCCTGGACAGCTCACTTTCTTACGCTCAGCACATCAACAACATTGCCCGGGCTGTCAACATCAAGACTGGTCTTCTGTACTGACATAAACACTGCTTGACACCCAAAGCCCTCAAAACTGCAATTATCAGCTCAGTCTTACCTACTGTTTACTATGGCTTGGTTATCTATGGTGCCGCTACCACTTCTTCACACCGTAGAATATCCATTGCACTAGATAAGGCATGCAGACTCTTCACCGGTGCTGCATGCTTTACCCACACATGTGACCTATATGCCCAATCTGGGTGGCTTCAACTAAGTGGAAGGATACAGTAACAAACATACCTGTTAGCTGAAAAAGCACTTCTCTGCCTTTTGCCTCCTGGAACTGCAAACCTCCTTAGCCCTCACTCCAGCTCCCAGCACACTCGAAGTTCAGCCCATCGATCTCTGAAGATTCCTAAGTGCAGATCACCTCAAGGACAGCTGTCATTTGCTTACAGAGCCCCACTTAGGTTCAATACACTTCCTAATGAAATCCTATCCATACCAAGATTAGGTCCTTTCAAGCACAGGCTCCATCAGCATCTTACGACAAATAGTTCCTACAACTGCTTCACCTAATGATACTACCACCTGTGCGCACTCCAATTCCCTCTTTTCCACCCCAAAGCTTTACCTTTCCAACCCTTGCTATATCCTTCTACCCTCCCCACACTCTCCCACCCCCACCACCTCCCCTCCTACCTACCTACTACCTGCACCCGTCACTCTTTCTACTCCTACTGACAAGGCCTTCTGGCTGCTTACCACTCTTCTTCTTCTTCTCTCTTATTACCCCCACCCACTCCTTTCTTTGCAACTGCTAAAGCTATTAAGTCTAAATAATTAAAGTATGTACTTTACTGTTTCTTAAATCTAGTCTTTGTATTACTGCCTCTGTATGTTTATTCACCCCTCCTCACTGATGTGGAACCTTTGTAAATGAGCACCTTGCACTCAAATGTATTGTAATCCAAGACTGAATAAATAAAAATAAATAAATAGGTTTAGCCAATCCATGGTTTGATAAAGACTGCCACATTCTAAGAAAAGAGATTAAAAAAATAGCCAAAATGAGGGTGATGAAACCAATCAGCACAGTTCTTTTAGCTTTAAGATCTTTTTTTTTAACAATTATTTTACCAGGTGAGACACACTAAGCTGAAAGCTTGTTTACAGGTGCAACCTGGGAGCATGAGGAAGTTTAGTGACTTGCTCAGGGTCACACAGTATGCAAGTGGGGGCTGTGGGATTCAAACCCAGGTCTCCAGATTTGCAGCTCAAAGCCTTGAACCACTGAGCCATACTGCCTCCTGTCTCTTAAAGATCTCTTAAAAAGGAGTATAGAAGTTTAATACTCAATAAGAAAAAGGCTTATAATACTACATTATGGGAAAAACTACAGGAGAGTAGTGAAAAAATAGATTCAAAAATATTTTGGGCTTTGGTCGTGTATGGTCATGATGAACATAATATTTGTTTTAACACATCAGGCATGATTACTGAAAATAGATGGGTTGATCATTTTGATAGAATATACAATAGGCGTAAGGAAAAAGGTAAAGACTTGTTGGCAGTGACCACAGCTTCTAGTCAGTTGACAGACCAAACTATCTTCACTTTTACTGCAATAGAAGTAAAACATGTAGTATTAGTGCAGAAAAGGAATAAGGCTGCTGGCACAGATGGGATCCCGGCAGAGGTATTTCTGCATAATCCAGATGTTTGGTCCAATGTTTTAGCTTTTACTTTCTCATTTATAAGTAATCATTTAATACTCTCCACTCACTGGAATAAAAGAATTATTGTTCCTTTATTTAAAAAAGGAGACAAACAAAGAACCAACTGTTGTAGACCAATTACATTACTTCCAGTTGTGCAAAAAATCTTTACAAGACTAATCTTAGAGAGCTAGTAACTTGGGTAGAGGAAAAAGGTTTAGTATCTAAGTTTCAGTGTGTATTCAACAAACAACACAGTACCCTAGACTTAATTTTTACTTTGAATTATCTATTGGATAAGTATGTTATGGATAATATGGGTTCACTGTATGTTGGATTTGTTGACATCAGAGAGACCTTCGATTCGGTCAATAGAGCTAAATTAAGGGAAACATTGGAAGAACTAAAAATTGATGCTCATTTATTAGCAATTTTAAAATTTCTTCATGCTCTGTTTTGCAGATATGTGGTTTTTTATTGTTTTTCTTTAAGTTATAAATACTGTAAATGCATTTACTGAGCTAGAATGAGTTGAAGAACAGAATGCTAGCCAGCTATTTTATTTTGTGTCCTTCTTTTCCTTGGCTTTTGATGTTGGAACAATTCTTCATTTCTGTTAGACTCTCAGTTAACTAAACTTAACCTCAATTTTGGAAGAAGTCCATGGAGCTTCTGCACAAGATTGTAACCAACTCGACAGGTCATTGGACCATGTGCAGGAGTGTCTTCTCCCCTTGTACCTTCATGGGATGGTCATATGGACAGTAAAGAGAGTAACTTTGTTAACTTTATCTTTATATGTTAGCTGGCACTGTATAACATTCAAGAACTGATGTACAAGATGTACCCAAAATTTCAGGTATCTTTTTCCTTAACAATAAAAGAAATTGAGTTAAAAAAAAAACTTCTTCATGCTGATACATTTGCAGAAGTCAAAGACAATATGGATGGGGCTCTATCAAGAGAGTTTAATATCAAACATGTTGTCAAACAGGGTGTTTGTTGGCCCCATTATTATTCAATCTATATACTGAGACATTAATAAAGAATATTAGATGTATTGACACTTTTCCCCCAACAATAGGGAATGAAAAAATTCAGTTACTAATGTATGCAGACGATGCAATAGTTGTATCCCGAACTCCTTTGGGATTAAGAAGAGGCCTGTCTAGTATTATGAACTCACTAGTATCATTAGATCTAAAAATAAATGTTGAAAAGTCTAAAATAATATTTGAGCCGGCCCCACAGTGCAGCAGTTGGATTTCCGTCTGTGACACCGTCGACTTGGGTTCAGGAATGAACTCGGGTCACTGGAGGGCCGGCCGGGGAGAGCAAGCTGAAGCATCCCTTGACAGCTTGCTTTCTCTGGGGGAGGGTTGGGAAACAGCTCTGCATTTGCCGACCCCTGGCAGAGGCCAGGATTGTAGCAACATGCTGAGTGCCTCAGTGTCTGATTGGTCCCTGGGCAGAGGTCTGGGGCTCACTGGCACTCATAGGCAGCTAGTGGAGGGTGTTGCAGATGTCAGCGGTCATGCCTTTGTCAGGGCCAGAGTGATGCCCACAAGAAAAAGTGGAAAAATAGCTTGCTATCGCCGGGGAGATGGAGAGCCGGAGACATGCCCTCAATATGCCCTTGCTCACCTGATGGCTCTGGACCGACGAAATGTAAGTATCGGTGTGCTCCGGGCCCCACCTCATCTGTGCTTGGGGGGCAAACCATGGCTTCATGGCATACTGGAGACCATTCGGGTAGGGTGAGAGGCAGTGGGATGTCTGCTAGGGTGTCCCGATGGGTCAGTGATGGCAGTCTTGGTGGAGGATAAACCGAAATTAAAAAAATATATATATATTTGGAAGGAATAATAAACATAAGATAGAAAAAGAATGGTCTGTTTTGGAGAAAAAAATTCAAGGTCGTTAATGAGTACAAATACTTAGGTATAATTTTTGACTCAAGGATTTCATGGAATCGACAAATGTCTCTCTTAAAGTGTAACACACAAAGGGTAACTAATGCTATAACATCATTTGCAAATAAGAATGCCACTAATTCTTATGTGGCAATGAAAAAGGCCTTTGAAGCAAAAAAGATAGGGCAAATGCTATACGGAAGTGAAATTTGGGATCTGGGATTAGCTAGACTGGCTGTGCAGAACATTGAAGTTATACAGGATACATTCATTCAAAATACATTACATCTCCTGAAAGATTGCCCAACTAGCTTCCAAAGATTAGAGGCAGGAATGTTATTGATTAATACAAGAATATAAATTAGAGCTATTACTCTATGGAAAAGAATAATGACAATGAATAATGACTGTTTACCAAAAATGTGTTGGCTTGAGACACTAAGGTCAATAGAAATTGGCAAAAAAACTGAGAATTGGTTCACCAGAATGAATAATATTCTGAAAAGTGTAGGTCTCACAGATCAATTCGCAGCTATAAATGCAAACAATATTGACTTATTTATTAGTGTAGCCATTGTTCAGCTACATGACAACATTATGCAATGAGATAGGGGCAAGATCAATGAAATAGATACTGTAAGAATTTATTCTAGACTGAAAGAGGACTGGAAAGTAGAAATTAATTTAATGAAATGTGAATTTCATTTTTTATTTTTTATACTTGTTAGCAAGATGGGCAAGCTGCCCGTTTTCTCAAGCGACAAGTTTTACATAAAAAACATACTCAGAAATACAAGACTTTACAATAACATACATACATATAATAACAATATGACAAACTTCACTACAACATATAATTTACTAATTCATTCATATTATATGTTAATGAAAACATTTACACTCTGATAAAGTGTCAAGCCATTGTATTAAGCTATACTTAACTGCCCTCACTATTCTACAGTTAGTCACTGCTGGTAGAATACTATTAAAAAATACTGTAGCCCTATAAATCACTGACCTCTGACCTATCATTTTCTTGTGTAAGGGGATCCTAAAAAAAACCCTGGTCTGAGACCTAGTGTTATTTAAACCTTAAGAGTTAGGAAAGAAATCAAGGATTGTGGGGGGCAAACATCCCAGGGTCCCCTTAAAAGCAAATATTCCCAGTTTAATTGTTATTCTAACAATGAAGGACAATTAGCTTCCCTGGTCAAGATACAGTGGTGTTATGGATATGGTAATTACATTTTTAAACCTAGACAAATTAAGAAAATGTATGCGTTAGCCAAATGTTTTGAGGCAATAAAAATTGTATAGTTCCATAAGGCATGATAGAAGATAGGATGTTGCTGGATATGATATCTTGGAAAAAATTATTTGCTGCACTGCATAAGAATATTTTGAATTGTTCTTTTCATTTTTGTATTTTTTAATATAATTGTGTGTGATAGTTGTGTGATGAATATTGGATGTAATAAATTGTCATGATTTTATACATTTCTAAAATAAAGAACTCTGAACTCTAAAAGAACTCAGAAGTGTTGGGCCATTCCCACTGAACAGGTGGAGGAACTCAATTAACCCATAGTCTTCTTTTCTCCCTAGTTGTATGTAAGTAAATAAGAATTTTGAGTCTAAAGTGGAACAAATGAAAAAAATTATTTACAGCCAACGTCCTTCACAAGGGTTTGCATACTGACACCCATAATATGTTGCACTGAGGTTAGGAATTTAGAGTGAGAGTGAGTAAGTCAGTGTGTGTGCGTGCATGTGTGTGTGAGACCTCCCTCTCAGAAGGGGCTTACCTGGACTGCTGCCACTCTTCCTTCTGCTGCTCATTCTGTCAGTGCTGTGCAGCTCTTTTGCTCAATTGTGTGTGTGTGTGTGGCAGGGTGAGAAAAAGCCATGCTGAACTGTAATTGTTGTTGCCTCCTGCACCCTCCTTTGGTGGCTGCAGGTGCATTCTTCTTTCCTGGTCCACCAATTCTGGCAGAGGGGATGGAGATCCAGTAAGCCAGGGACTCCATTCCTTTGGCACCCTTTCATTACGCACTGTAACCAATGGAGCTGGAGCACACATGCAGGGGCTCCCCCACAGTGCTGTCAGTTCTACCCTGCCAGCACACCCAACACACCCAACTGCTGCACCTCAAACTCATGGGCTCAACTGGATGGCAGACCTAGCCTTTTCTGGGGGGGGAGCAGTGTCTGGTCAAAAGAGTGACTGCACATACGCATGGTCAAAAACTGTGTGGGCATACTGGCATGCGTGGTTTCCGATTTTGTTTATTTAATCTAGCATGGTTTCAGACCATACTGTTTTATAGGAACTGCATGGCACTGTTTTTGCCTACAAGGTTTTGACCATGCCATATTGATCCGGTGCCACAGGGAGTCACAAGGCACATGACCTGAATACGCAGGTACTCTCGATCTGAAAGGGAGTCAGATCATGGGGGTTACTCCTGCGGTCTTGGCTACTTGGCTCCCTGAGCCAGAAGGGCTGTATCCTGAGAGGTGTGAGCCAGAAAGGCTGTGCTGCTGCAGAATGTCCAACAACATCCGAAGTGCATCATCTCCAGGCCACTGGGGTCTGTTTCTGGTTTCTGCCTGGCCTGCTGCTGTGTGCTATTCCCCACCTCAACTGAACAGCGGCATGTGTGGATCATGTGAGTGCTGATGTTGCTGGCTGGGGCTTGTGAACTTTTCCAATTTTGCATTACTATTACTGCATCTAGATAACAGTTGTGTTTCAAGCATTTTCCTATGGGGTTTCAAGTTCTTTAAAATGGTGCTACAATACTGTGGCTTGTTGGGGGGGGGTTAAATTGCAAGGTTGCTAACTTTTATCAAGTGCACCACTGAAAGAGCCCAGGTAACGTAGCTACCAGGTCTGCACCAGGACTTTAGTGTAGATCCTGGGTACCCAGAGTTATTGGTTACTGTAGCATACTTGAAATAGTTGTTTCACTACTGGTACCAGTTAAAAGAGTTTACTGCACCCTGTGTAGTATAATTCATCTTTTTATGTCCCTTGATTGGGTGGGTGCTTCCTCAAACTGTGTGGTATCTGGGAGGATGGTAGTGACCCACCATAAAGTGTCTCTCAGGGTGCATTGCTTTAGGGTGGGAGTGTTCGGGGTGACTTGCATCTTCTTAATGCCTTCTTTTATCACAGTTGCCAGGCCTGTGTTCTTAAATAAAAGCAATGTTAACTGGTTCTATTTTACTTGTGTGTGTGTGACCAGTTTGTACAACCTGACTGAAGTGTTTGTTGGTGAAGATAACTAATGTCTTTGTGGTCCCCATGGAGTGGTAATGGCCAGTGTTGGGAGGTGGGTAGGTACTGTCTCCCAGAGAGTGGTATTGCACACAGCATCTGACCCATTTATTCAGTCAGGTTGGAGGCACCATTGTATTTATAATTTGTTCTGGGATGAACTCCACCACCACAGGAGAAAGAACAGACCTAATCCCCTCAACCAGGTGGGCCCTGTACAGTCACCAGGCAGGAGTGTGAACCCATACACAACATCTTGGGGGATCACATGTTGGAGGCACTGCTGGGATATTCTGTTTGCCATCTGGACACACCTGGGGGCTTTCAGAATCTTTTTTGCCATTGCCTCCTCAAAACAAAGTTTCTGTAAAAGTGAAAATGGCTTTTCCAGAAATAGAGTGTGTGTTCAAGGGTTTAGATTGTCAGAAAGTACTCCTGGTAAAGAACATAGCTGAGGAGCGGGACAAGAAGTCCATCTTGGAAATGTTGGAGGATGCTGTGAAAGTGCTGGAACATGAAAATTCAGAGAGTGACTAGAGAACCAGGTCCCAGGTGTAGAAACTTAATTGTGGAAACTGAGAAGGACTTATTGGCCATGAATTTGGCTGCAACAGTGACACCAGAGGAGTCTCAAGAGATCTGGGTGGTGATAAGCAATGGGAGTTCTGTCAGTCCAAAATCTCCTTCACCATGCCTAAACTCTGTGGGGGATTTCAAGACCAAACTACAACTGTTGCTGACTAGTGAAAGGAAGACCTTTAAGGATGTGCAGACCTTGTTGCCTCCCCAGGGAACCTGTGAAGAATCTGGGTTAGCTCATCCTGCTGGTCAGACTATGACAGGCACCTAAGAATTTTTTATGGTACCATCCCCACCCCCACTGGAGAAGATGATTATAAACTTAGATTGATTATGCTGTCCCAGTGCTACATGAATGGCAATGTGCCGAGGTGGAAAAATGCAAGACATTGGCAGAGAGCTTGAAGAGACTGGCACTGAATGTCATCCAGTCCTTGTGAGCCATAGGCCCAGAGGCCCAAGAAGATGACTACCTTTCCACCCTAAACAGTGTTTTTGGAAGTACAGAATCCTGTGATGATTTGTACTGAATTTCCAAGTGGTGACCCAGCGTCCTGTTGTTAGTTAGTGGGTGCAGTTATAGGAGGCCAATCCCAAACTTTGTAGAAAAAATTGTTAACTGCACTCCAGAGATAGAAAAATGCACAGCAATCATCAAGTATTGCACATTTAGAATATTTTATTACTGAGACAACTTGCTCTACAAATTTAAAGTTGGTCAATTACACAGGCATAAAAACCCAGCACTTCGCCATCGCCTTCTCCTTAAGGCTTCAAGGGGGTCATATTACTGAGAAGTTCATACATTTTTATGGTCAATTCTCTATGACATCAGTATTCTGTTAACACCTAATACTGATTAATCTATTGACAATAGTTTCATTAACACTCTAAACATTAACATGGCTAGTTTTCCATTAGCAGGTTATACAGACCTGCCACTAGAGGGATTCTTGGTCTTCTACATAAATCACTGTATTCATTTGTGGGCAATATGGCCTGCATTATCATTCTACTTCTTTCCCGGTGCTGCTACAAGGGGACTTGAGTCTGAAGGGTGGATGGCCACTAACTAAGCTGCTCCTGCTCTCCTTGTTCCCCTTTCTGCTGTATTTTCTCATCTAGGTTTTAAGTGAGCACCTAGGTGGGCAAATTACTTGCCTAGAAAATATTGCACTAATACAAATCACGAGACCACTCAATCTGGGACCATGGCTCTCCTTATTGTGTTTTTATTGCTCCTAAGGTGCAGAGTTTTCAGCAATACAGTGCAATTGAAGTACCTCAATGCAATTCAGTTCTCCAATGTACCTTATCAATACCTAATGTTATAACAGTCTACCGTGCAGACACTATGTCATTCTCCTCTCCCCGTTTAGCCTATTCCCCCCGGTTAGCCTACACCCCCTTGCTACTGTCCTCACCTATGTCTATTCAAGCACTTACATTGATCACGATCAACTGTCATTACAATGGTGCCGCCTCTTGCGAGCACGATATGGGTTGCTGAAGAAATAAAAAGCAGTCTCCATTCTTATAAGCTCCTTAAAGAAAGTTATACTTCTGCTTCTTCTCTGCTCAGGAAATGTGGAGCTCAACCTGGCCCCCCTACAACTTACCTCGCCTATCAATTTTGTTGAGGCCTACAGGTCTCAAAATGATGATGGTCAACATTTTAAGCCTGAGTAAAAAACTTGTACAGCTGCAAACCCGGGCTGCACACGTTAACCCAGACATCATAATTACTGAGTCGTGGTTAAAAAAGACGAACACTGATCAACAAATATCACTGCAGGGCTACGATTTATTTAGAGCAGATAGAGTCTAGAGGCGGGGGTGTGGTTATCTACGCCAAATCTAAGTACTTGGTCACCAATATTAGTTGCAAATCTCAGCCAAGGAATTTGAGTTAGTTTCGCTGAGCCTTCATCTCCCTCCTCGGAATGTATCACTATCCTAGGTGGCTATAGACCCCGTCTGGTGGTGATGAAGTCCTTAATCTTTGAAATCCATGTTCAGTAGATGCAAAACTGAAACAATATTTCTAGGAGATCTAAATATGGACTGGCTGTCACCTAAATCACACGGCCTCAAATCCCTTTGTGACGAGCTAGGTCTTGGGCAATTAGTCAGTGAACCTACTAGGAACAACACTCTAAATACTGCCAACAGTTCCATTCTAGATGTGGTACTAACCACCCAGCCACACAAAATATCTCATTTGGCAGTGTTTCACAGACGACATGACGATCATGGAATTGTTGCTTGCATAAGATCTCAAATTAAGGCCCGCCGCAACCCATCTTTATAACAAAAAGATCCTTTCAAAATTCAGTGCAGTAAACTTCCTATCTGACCTGAGCATGATCAGATGGCAAGATCTTTACCTAGCCAAAGATGTCAACAAGGCAGCTTGCATCCTTAATGACAAACTCACTACAATAATAAATAAGCATGCCCCTTTCATCAAAGTAAGGGTACAGAACAATTCCAACCCCTGGTTCACCTCGGATCTCAAGGCAGCCCTTATAGCTTGAGATAAGCTCTGGACTAAAGCTAGACATTCCAAAGAATCTTCAGATTGGCAGGCCTTTAGAACAACCAGGAATAACTGTGTGAAAAACTTTGCTCTGCTAAAGCTAACTATTATATTTCTACTCTCGAACAAGCTAAAGGTAACCCTCATAAAATATGGAAGACTATCAAAGCTATAGAAGGACGGCCCATGGCCCCCTCTGTCCCAACAAAGATAGTTGCAAGTGGCAAGATTGTGGAAAACAAGTCCCTAATCCTGGAGGAATTTAACTCCGACTTTGCAACAGCTGGATTAGCTTTTGACTCGTCACCTTATGCTGGTGCTGCGGTGAGCCAGCATACCCCTCCCACCACATCTAGTCCTGCACCCAGCCCCTTCCAACTGCGTGAGATAACTTATAAAGAAGTAGAAGATTCTCTTCTTAACTTAGACACCAAAAAAAGCGCAGGGGACGATGGCTTGGAACCCTTTTTCCTAAGGTCAGGCTACGCCTATCTCACTGCCCCAATTCTCCACATCTTCAATCTTTCCATTACATCTGCTAGTGTGCCGTCCTGCTGGAAATCAGCACATATCCACCCTCTATTTAAATCTGGTGACCCATGCGATGTAAACAACTATAGGCCTATCTCCATATTGCCTATCCTTTCTAAAGTTCTCGAAAAACTGATCCATATTCAGTTAAAATCTCATTTGGAAACCTTCTCTCTCATTAACCCATCTCAATCTGGCTTCCGGGCTAATCATAGCACAATCACTGCACTAGCAAAAGTAACCAATGATTGGATCTCTGCTATAGATGCTAAGAAGGTAACTGGTGCAGTCTTTTTGGACCTCAGCAAAGCTTTTGATATTGTTGATCACAAACTATTAGTCAATTGCCTTGCAAAGTTGGGTGCCACATACCATACCACCCAGTGGTTCTCTAGCTACCTAACTGGAAGATTCCAAAAGTAAAGGCGGAAGGCTTTTTCTGCTGCCTTGCCAGTTGCAAGAGGAGTCCCCAAGGATCCATCTTAGGCCCTATCTTGTTTTCTCTGTACATTAATGACTTAGATGCTAACATATCTACATCCAATCTGCACTTTTTGCAGATGATACTGTGTTGTATACTTCTGGCTCATCGTTATCTGAAGTCAAGGGAGTGCTTCAAGCGGACTTCGCACAACTTGAGCATAATCTAATAAAGGCAAAGCTTCTGCTCAATGCTAAGAAGACTAAAGCGATGATATTCTCCCCGCAGTGCTGTCTCAGGCCCCCCCAATACCCTTGCCCAAGACTTCATTGTCACCACGCTAAATGAGCCTCTGGAAATTGTAACCAAATTTAAATATCTAGGTATCTGGATCGACAATAAATTATCTTTCAGTGACCACGTCGAAGATGTCTCTAGAAGGTTAAAAGCAAGGTTAGGTTTATTCTACAGAAATAGGCCCCTTTTCCCCCTTGAAACTTGAAACAAGCTCATACAGGCCACTTTTCTCCCCCTACTCAACTATGGCGATGTAATCTATTCCTCCACCACTCTTGCAAATCTAAGTAAAATGGACATCCTTTATCACCGTGCATTACGGTTCATTACCAACTCCCCCCTTACCGTTCGCACCACTGTGACTTATATGCAGCTGTTGGTTGGACATCCCTTACTACTAGACGCCTGCTCCATGCTGGGCTATGGACTCTTAAACTGCTTCTGCAGAAATTGCCAAGCTATCTCTCTTCCCTTATTAGTATCTCACATAGTGCATACTCATTAAGAAAATCTGAATTTATTATGCTTGACATACCAAGGACGCGGACTTCCTTTGGTAAACGTGCTAGTGCATATGCCCTTCTCTCCATTTGGAACCAATTACAAACCGTACAGAAACTAACTAGCACAGTTTCAATAAATTTCTACAAATCGCTAAGTTCAGCCAATAAAAAAGACACCTGTAACTGTCATTAAGTCTCTTCCTTCCCCATATGTGCCATATTTATCCACTGGTAAGGTATAATTGATTTGACATATTAACTGCTTTCCCTTCCCCTTCTACTCCTGGCTTTATCTTTACTTACGCTCCACTGCTACTCTATCAAATCACTCCTCCTCCCATATCAGTTGTAGACTGTTGTTTGTTCTAGCTGCCAAAATACTGTATATGTATTGCACACACCAGTCATCATGTTTCATTTATCAGTATGCAACCTGTAAGTCACTTCCCTGTCTCATATCAATGTTTACCACCTGCGGTCACCCTATGTGGTACCCTTGTATGTATATCCAGCCTGTATCATGTAACATGCATTTCATGTATATACTGTTATTACCTATCTGTGTTTGTACTTTAAGTGTTTATGTCACAGGACCTCCTTGTGAATGAGCTTGCTCAATGGAATTTTCCTGCAATAAACTTGAACTTGAACTTGAAATAAATGGTTAAGAACAAAATAATCTAATCAAGTTAACAAAAAATACTTAAAAATAACTAGCCACTTACTTATACAGGAATATATCTATTGCATTATTTAAAAACATCTTAATCACTTTATTACACTGCATGGAAACACTGTAAATAACAATGAGAACTATGCATTCTAATTTATTAAACAAACAATATAAATTTAAATGCCTCAGTTGCCACCTGAAATCCTTGCAACAAATGATCCAATAATTTAAGCAGCTCCACAAAAAGAATGGCCTTACTCAAGTGCCAACTAATGCCCAGTAATTTTATCATAATAGTAATAAAAAGAATAAAAGTGCAAATTGAATATGGGCTATATATTAAATGGTAACTCCTATAGCAAACGAATATACAAATTCCAAATAAACTGTATTAAATTATGTTTGATTTATAGATACAGCAATCTTTTGTAGATATTCATATAAGCGATTAATTTCTTTAAATATACATAATCGCGTTGTTAAGTGAATCTCAATAAATATTTGATTCACAAACTAATTTAACTGGTCTAATATTGGAAAGAATGAGGTTCATTATAGGCAGATATTTCCTTTAGACCACATAATATGGTTTAACTTTTACAGCTATCAATCCTATACATATAAGTCCCGTATAGTCTTCTAAGGTAATCATATTTTCTTTTGCAAAATAACAATTATATTGCACATTTGTTAGATAAGCTTATTTCTTTTCATTACAAAATTAAGGAAGAATACTGGGCTGCACCATCATACTAATACGGGCAAAGGGCATTTAATTCACACAGTGGTTTTAACCCATAATTGCCTTATTTCCTGAGGCTTAAGAATTTTGAAAACACCCTTGTGTGGCCTTAATGAGTTTGAATACAAGGATGATTGGATCAAATTAGTACATGATTGTTCGATTGGATTTATTAAATTAATTATAAGGGCAGATACCAACAAGTACAACAAAGTAATAGAACAAGTTGCTAAAGTGAAGGAAAAGGTTCCTCTATGTAAAGATTCACCAAACTTTTCAAGTCTGAATGAAACCCTTCAAAGTAAAATAAGTAAACATGAAAAGGATTTAATTGAACATAAGCAGACTAAGCTAATTAGAGGCCAATCTGATTATGAGAAAGGAAACATCTTCAGCTGCCCACAGAATTTTTAACAGAGAAAAAGATCCTTCAGTAGGGGAAGGCAAAGGAGTAAACATAGATATGGTAATAATAGATCTGCTTCCCAATCATCCAAAAGAAAAACTGTTCAATTTTTAGTGAGGGGACAATCCGATGTGATTTTGGAAAAAGATAGCATTCCGGAAGTATAAGGAAACACAGAAGGAGCGGGACAGAGAGCTGTACCAGTTAAGGCAGAAGGAAGCAGGGAAGGAAGTCAGAATAGCAAAGGCCCAAACTGGGGAAAAGATAGCCAACTCAGTTAAGAAGGGGGATAAAACCTTTTATAGGTACATCAGCGAGCATAGAAAGACAAAGGGAGGGATAGTGAGGCTGAATAGAATGAACGGTGGGTGGGCAGAGGGGGACAGTGAAAAAGCAGGGATACTGAATGAATATTTCTGCTCAGTATTCACAAAAGAGGAGGGGGAAGTGCCTAATCCAATTAACAGAAGCACTCTTGGTAGAGGGGTCGATCCCAGTCCTTTCACAGAAGAAAGGGTTCTGCAAGAACTCCTAAAACTGAAGGTGGACAAAGCAATGGGTCCTGATGGAAGTCACCCCAGAATTCTAAAAGAATTAAGGAGGAACTAGTGAAACCACTGGCTACTCTTTTTAATAAATCATGGGAGGATGGTGTGGTACCCGAGGACTGGAGGAAGGCGGATGTGATTCCCCTTCACAAAAGTGGGACCAAGACAGAGGCAGGAAACTACAGACCTGTCAGTCTGACCTCTGTGGTAGGGAAAGTGATGGAGCCACATCTGAAGGAAAGAATAGTTGAGTACCTAGAGGCCAGTGGAGCACAGGACCCAAGGCAGCATGAGTTCACAGCGGGAAGGTCATGTCAGATGAATCTAATAGATTTCTTTGACTGGGTGACCAAAGTAGTAGACCAGAGAGGGGATGTGGACATGGCCTACCTAGACTTTAGCAAGGCATTTGACACAGTCCCACACAAAAGATTAATAGTCAAATTAACCAGCCTGGGAGTGTGTCCCAGGGTGGTAGCCTGAGTAAAACATTGGCTGCACAACAGGACACAGAAGGTAATTGTAAATGGAGTCCACTCTGAAGAAAGAGGTGTTACTAGTGGGGTACCGCAGGGTTCAGTATTGGGTCCAGTCCTTTTTAATGTTTTCATCAGTGACATTGCAGAGGGACTGGAAGGAAAAGTATGCCTTTTTGCAGATGACACAAAGATCTGCAACAGGGTTGATACACAAGGAGGCGTGGAAAGGATGAAAAGGGACTTGACAAGGTTGGAGGAATGGTCAGAAGTATAGCAGCTAGGATTCAATGCAAAGAAGTGCAAATTAATGCACCTGGGAAACAAGAACCCAGGGGAAGAATACACAACTGGTGGGGAGGTAGTAACAACAACAAAAAAGGAAAGGGACCTGGGGTAATCATATCAGATGACTTTAAGGTTAGCAAGCAATGCAAGAAGGCAGTAGGGAGGGCTGGGGGTATACTGGGATGTATAGGGAGAGGCATCAGCAGCAGAAAACAGGAAGTTGTTATCCCTCTGTACAGACAGTTGGTGAGACCCCATCTGGAGTATTGTTTCCAGTTCTGGAGACCCCATCTCCACAAGGACATAGACAAGATAGAGGTAGTCCAGAGCAGGGCAACTAAAATGGTGCAGGGTCTGCAAGAGAAGCCATATGAGGAGAGACTAAAGGAGCTTAATATGTATACCCTTGAGGAAAGAAGGGGGGGGCATGATAGAAACTTTTAAGTACTTCAGTGGAATCAACAAAGTCCAAGAGGGTAGCATCTTTCAGAAAAAGAGACATGCAAGAACAAGGGGACACAATTTAAAGATAGAGGAGGGGGTTCAGGGGCAATGTGAGGAAGTATTATTTCACAGAGAGGGTAGTGGATGCATGGAACAGCCTTTCTGAGGAGGTTGTGGGGTCTAAAACTGTGGGAGAATTCAAGAATGCATGGGACAGACATAAGGCAATTCTTGTGGGGGGTAGGAAGAAATAGGTTGTTGGTTAACTAGGATCTGCGGCCTATCCTGTAGGTAGGGAAATGGGCAGACTAGATGGGCCAAGCGGTCCTTATCTGCCATCAAAGTCTATGTTTCTATGTTTCTATGTTTAAATGGAAGTCAGCACAGAAACAGAAGGAAGAAAACACGTAGAGGAGCCAGAGGTAGAGGGAGATGTAAACGCAAGGAGAAGATTGCGAGTTTTGAAGAAACTGGATTACAAGTTATAAACCTTTCTAGTCATGAACTGTCTGAGGTCAAATCATCTGTATTAAGTAATGGTTTAAATTTTTCACCCACTCTGAAGCCTAATGATTTTGATATACAAGTGGACTTATATAAATTTTTTCAGAAAATCAAGTTAAGATATTTTTTCAAGTTAAAAGAATTGAAATGTGTATCACATGACACTATGGAATACTTGGAAGTAATGGAGGAATTGTTTGGGGGAAGATCTGGATTTAGTTTTGTCTGAAAAAGAAGAACAGAGTCATGAGAGAGAGAAAATCAGGCTATGGTGGGAGTAGAACAAAGGGACATTTGTGATGAAAATTACTTTAATGCATTGTTAGAACTGTGGGGAAATAACAATGTCAATGTTAGAAATGGTGATATTATAACACAGTTCAATAATAGCAGAAAAGCACTTTTTAAAGAAAAATCAGGTTTTTGTCCCACAATCATTAATAGCCCCATTTCAGCATTTGAGAAAACCATTTTACAACAGGTGAAAGCTGTCTTGGAGACAGATAGTTACATTAATCACAATGTTACCCCCCTTGAAAGGAAAGCATTTCTATCATTGTCTGACAATAAAACAATTGTTGTCAAGCCAGTGGATGGGGGTAATGTAGTGATTATGGACAGAAATAAATATGAAGACATGGTGTTTAAATTGCTTAATGTATCTTCAAACTATATTCAGCTGTCTGGCAATCCAACTCTGAAATATAAGGTTGAACTTGGGAGTTTACTGCAATCAGCAGTGGATGATGGCTCTATTTCTAATAAAGAACTAAAATATCTGTATAATGATTGTCCAATTATGCCCACGTTATATGCATTACCTAAAACACATAAAGGTTCTGTCTGTCCACCTGGCAGACCTATTATATCAGGTGTAGGCTCACTTACTGAAAGATTAGGAAACTTTATTGAATTTTTTTTGAAACAACATGTTTGTCAACTTCCATCCTATTTAAAAGATACAGAGGATATGTTTAGAGAATTTATTGAATTTGAATGGAAGGATAGTTACATGTGGCTAGCAATAGATGTTGAAGCTCTCTATACATTGATTAAGCATACAGATGGCATAAATGCATACACATTTTTTCTAGAAATAGTAACTTTTCATCTGCCATACCAATTGATTTTTTGCTTAAAGCACTTGATTTTGTGTTAACACATAATGTTTTTACTTTTAAAGAAAGTTTTTATTTACATTCTTGCAGAACCGCAATGGGCGCGATAATGGCTCCCTCTTATGCAAACTTATTCTTGGGACTTTGGGAATTAAAAATAGTGAACAATTCTGTTAAGAATCCATTCTATCCAATATTATCAAATGGAAAAGATACATAGACGATTGTCTATGTATCTGGGATGGCACTGAAGAAATGGCTATTGATTTTGAAAGTTGGCTTAATGTAAATGATTTAAATTTGAAGTTCACATGTCATTTTAACAAAATACAAATTAACTTTCTCAATCTGGTCCTTTCTGGTGACTGTAATACAAAATCAGTCAGAACTAAGAGCTATTGAAAAAACATGACAACAAATTTGGTTGTTAGGTTCAAAAGTGCACATCCTGTGAAATTAAAAAATCCCATCCCCTTTAGCCAGTTACCTCATATTAGAAGGAACTGTACAGATGATGGTGACTTCGAGGCTCAGGCTAGTGATCTTAATGGAAGATTTTGTGCTAGGGGTTACAGTGACAAATTACTAACCGACGCACATGAACGTGTAAAAATGAAAACTCAGAAAGATCTAATAGCAACAACACAGAAAACTAAATCTGATGGCATGCTGTGTCCAATCACATTCTCTACGCAGTACAATCACAAAGCAGCTGTATAGGTAATATAATCTGGAAAAACTGGCCAGTATTACTTGGTGATACCTCAGTAAGAGAGGTGGTAGGTCCAAAGCCCCATATAACCTTTAAGAAAGCACCAAGTCTGAAGGATAAAATTGTACAAAGTCATTTATCAGTGGACAAGCAAAATACATGGTTACCTCAGAAACCAGTTGGCAACTTTGTTTGTCAAAAATGTAATATTTGTAAATATGTAGTAACTGAAAATACTTTGTGTTCTTTTAATCAGGATGAATATAAAATACATGACTTCATTATGCAGTACAACTTTTGTGGTGTACTTAATTTGGTTGTAAATTGGGATACGTGGGTAGAACCGTACGTTCTTTGAGGGAAAGAATACAAGAACACGTTAGAAGCATTATAAATAAAAAAACAGACAAAGTGATTGGTAGGCATTTTTTGGAAAAACATAATTCGGATCCCATATTTATGAAATGTGTGGGGACTGAATGTGTAAAATGTGGTGTAAGAGGTGGTGTTCGAACCAACTTACTATTAAAAAGGGAAAGCTATTGGATCTATAAATTGAATACAGTCAATCCGCATGGGTTGAATGAAATGTGGGATTTAAAACCACATTTGAAATGAAAGATTAATTACTGATTGATGTATTTCTTCTGCACTGTGCTGAGAATGTTTTCCTGTTCTTGATTTGTCTGTAACTCTTAGTGTGATATAGGTGATATGGGTGGGGGTGTTGTTTCTTGTATGAAACAATATGCAATTTTGACAGTTAATAAAAAGCTATGTGATAATTTGAGTTTCTTTTGAGAGTATTTTTGATGTTTTTCTTGCCTTTCAACTTTTGAGAATTTATTTAAATTTGATAAACCGCGAATGCTGTCAACCTGAATATTTACTGCAATAACTTCCCTGTAAAAAGTAATCATATCCTTTTTGACTAAATAAAGAATAATGAAAATTACACTAATTTGTAGTGATTTTATAAGTAATTATTGCATTGCCACTGTTTATTGTATATGTAAATAAAACAATTGAAGGTTGGATGTCTTTCAATGATGCAGCTTTATGTGTTAAAGGACATTGGTTGTCTCTATAAATATGCAGCATGTTTGCTGTTCTTGACTACAATTGTTGAGATTTATTATCTGTTGTACAGTGAATACTTTAAGGAGTGGCAATGCATGATGTTTTTTATAGTCATGTGATAGTAGTTTCTGAATAAGGCCATTATGAGTTAAAACCGCTGTGTGAATGAAATGCCCATTGCCCATATTAGTATGATGGTGCAGCCCAGTATTATTCCTTAGTTTTGTAATAAAAATAAATTAGCTATTCTACAAATGTGCAATATAATGGTTATTTTACAAAAGAAGATATGATTACCTTAGAAGCCTATACGGGACTTATATGTATAGGATTGATAGCTGTAAACGTTAAACCATATTATGTGGTCTAAAGGAAATATCTGTTTGTAATGAACCTCATTCTTTCCAATATTAGACCATTTAAATTACTTTGTGAACCAAATATTTATTGAGATTCACTTAATGACGCGATTATGTATATTTAAAGAAATTAATCGCTTATATGAATGTCTATAAAGATTGCTGTTTCTATAAAGCAAACATAATTTAATAAAATCTATTTGGAATTTGTATATCCATTTGCTACAGGAGTTACCATTTAATATATAGCCCATATTCTATTTGCACTTGTATTATTTTTATTACTATTATGATAAAAATTACCTGGCATTAGTTGGCACTTGTGTAAGGCCATTCTTTTTGGAGCTGCTTAAATTATTGGATCATTTGTTGCAAGGATATCAGGTGGCAACTGAGGCATTTAAATTTATATTGTTTGTTTAATAAATTAGAATGCATAGTTCTCATTGTTGTTTTCAGTGTTTCTGTGCACTGTAATAAAGTGATAAAGATGTATTCAAATAATGCAACAGATATATTCCTGTATTAGTGAGTGGCTAGTTATCTTTAAGTATTTTTAACTTGATTAGATTATTTTGTTCTTAACCATTTAGAATGTTAATGAAATTATTGTCACTTAATTAATCAGTATTAGGTGTTAACAGAATACTGATGTCATAGAGAATTGACTATAAAAATGTATGGACGTCTCAGTAATATGACCCCCTTGAAGCCTTAAGGAGAAGATGAAGCACTGGGTTTTTGTGCCTGTATAATTGACCAACTTTAAATTTGTTGAGCAAGTTGGCTCAGTAATTAAATATTCTAAACGTGCAATACTTGATGGTTGCTGTGCATTTTTCTGTCTCTGGAGTGCAGTTAACAATTGTGTCTACAAAGTTTGGGATGATTTGTACTGGAAGGTTAAAACCACCAAGCGATGCCAGGGCGAGCCTTCTTCCACCTATCTACACGGACTTGAGAGGCCCTTACAAAAAGTGTGCCACAGAAGTGAAATAGACTCCAAAGATCTTAACCTGGACAGTGACTCTCAAGTCAATATTGTGTTCAAAGACTATTATGATAGGTATCTGGTTCCCAAAAAGTTGGTCTTTGGGTGGCTTGGATGTGTGGGGTCTCAGTGAAACTTCGTACCCCCCTATCTCGGCTTGATTCATATCTGGATTTCCTTCCAGTGAAAATTGCTGGAACTTCTACTGCTGCGTAGATGTGTACTTTAGTGTGCCCATGGATGAATATATACGAAAATATGCTGATCATTGTAGGAACCAATGCCCATATGTTCCATCATCTGGGTCAGTTGTGTAAAGAGTTTAAAGGCTGACAAGGAAAAGCATCACTACCCCTCCATGGACTTGTCAGACAGGCTTACACTTGCAAGGCACCATCCTAGTTGAGGATGAATCTGTGGGAACTGTTTGGCATCAAGATCAATCTGATGTAGTGTTGCCCTCCAAAGCAGGATGTGCCATCAAGAGAGTAGTGCACCTCAAAGGAACCTGCCACAGTCAGCTGCTAATGTTGGAGAGCCCAGAGGAAGTTGGTTTGCCAGAGGGGCTTGTAGTCAAATGCAGTATACTGCTCACTAAAGCTCATGCAGCTTTCAAACAAGTCACAGTTCATGTGACTTATGTGACAAATGTAACAGACTGCCCAGTGACCATCAGAAGAAGAGGGATCTCATTAAGGCCTACTGTGCTGATCTGACTGTGCAGTCACAAAAGGGAGATAATTGGAAAGGCTATGCCTGGAGTTCGATGGCCAAGCAGCCAGCCACTCTCACTTCCTGAGCTATATAAGCGGTTCCTCTCAGCCTCATTGTGAAGTACTTTTTCTTTGCAGGCGAAGGCTCTGTCTGTCTGTCCTCTGAGCTGGTTGGGGCCTGCAGAGCTGGCTGAGCCCCCCCCTTACTGCTCCTGCTTGTCTTTTCTGGATTTCTGTGTTTATTTTCCTGCTTCTGGTTTGTATTTTGCCTTCGGCTACATGTGTGCTTCTTCTTTCTTTGTTTCCTGTTCTGTGTTTGTGTGTCATTGGTTTTCTTTAGTTTTTGGGGCTTTGTTTCTAAACTCCTAGCATATTGTTTCAGAGCTCCTACTACTTGCTTTCAGTCACTCAACTCTCAAACTACTGCAATGCAACTGCCATAGTTATTTGTGTGTTTCAGCTCAACCATAGCTGCTCCATGTTGCATACTTAATTGATTTCACCTGACTAATGCTTACACTGAACCTGGCTATGCAGCTCAATCATGCTCTCTCATTCTGCTTACCTCATTATAACAGCTTCATTGCACTGCCTGGCTACACCTGCTTTCAGAGCATTGTGTCTCCTTATTTATGTTCATTGCAGTTACAACTCAGCGTACTCCATACAGATGTTACATTTATATTTATTCACTTTGTTATACTCTGAGGTCAGCTAAAAACGCTACTGCTGAGGCTGTTCAATTTTCTGTTCTAAGTTCTGCCTTAGCTGCCGAAAATCCTCAGAGTATTTGTCACCTTGATTTGGCAATTAAATGTCTGGCTGGCTTGCCCCACTATTCAGTGCTATTTCATTGCTACTACGTTATGCAGACCTACGTGCAGGTCCATTTACTACTCTGTTTACCGACCTACGCACAGTTCCACACTTGCTTATGCAATCAATTGCTCATGCCTACTGCATCCTCTCAGCTTCAGCCTCTGGGATGTCTGCTGCATTCAATCTGCTTTCAACTTTGCAAGGTCTCAGCACTCACTGCTCATTATGATCAGTATACCGTGCTCAATCAGCTTGCCAGCTTCTCAGCTCTCAATCTAATTCTGGGGCATGCCAACCATTCTATTCTGGTGCAGGGTCCCTGCAGCCAATGGTCTCACTCTGCATTTAGTCCACATCTTGAGCATGTCCAGCTTAGGGTGGGATACTTCTCACCTGACCCATAGCTGGGAATGTCCTCATCCTGGGCTTGGCTTTAGCTGCCTGCTATGTGACAGCAGCTCCTTGTGTAGAATTTAAGACTAGCAGTGAAGGGTGGTTACAATGATCTCCTTTGGCTCTAGTGTTCCACTATAACGGTTAGTCATTGACTTTAGAGGTTTCCCTAGCAAGGCACCTTCACTGCATTCTCCCTACGACTGCCTCTGGTTCACCTGGTTTGAGTTTAGGGTGGGTAGGCCAGGTGAGTGCCTTAGCAGTCGTTGCTATCCTCCTCCTCCACCTTGGTTGCACATATTGTTGCAGAGTTTTCTTGCAACCTTCCACAGCATTCCCACTAGAGTGTTTGAGTGACAGCCTTCCTCCAAATTGGAATATTTTCCACCTCCTTTTAATTGGGTTTTCCAAATTGCAGCTGCAGAGCCATCACTAAATAAACTATCCCAAGCCTGGAGGGAAGGCGACCTAGGCCTTGGATCTCCAGAGATTTCCTCATAGGGTTTTTTTTCTCTCCTCCATTGCCTCAGGTCATAACTGTTAGTTAGCATAGTAGTGTCCCCTAGTTTCTTTAGGTAGGTTCCACTGTTGGATGGAGATGGAGGATGTCCCGCCATTCCGTCTCTCGTTAGAGGATCCCCTCATTTTCAATGCAACCATTAGTATCATGCAAAGCAAACCTGGGCATTTCATTACGTTATCAAACTGAGCATCTCATTACGTTATCAAACTGTCCATGCTTCTCTACTACGTTACAGTTATTGCTCCTACGACACAGTTACTGTTTGCTCATAAGCTTGTGTCACCTCATTCTTTGGGATATGTTTGTAATACATTTCTTTTGGGGATTCCTAAGGTGCCTTTAGCCATGGGAATCATCCTGTGGCACCTCTAGGGGTGGAATCCTCTTCAAGGGTTCCTTGCCTTTTGTACCCCTACAGGGTGGTAATTCCTCTGGAATAGAGAGTGTGAACAGCAAAAACCAAACTAACACCATTGCACAAGCATAACACTATACTGGCAGTGCAGTACATTGAATTGGAAAGGCTATGCCTGGAGTTTGATGGCCAAGCAGCAAGCCACTCCCACTTCCTGAGCTATATAAGCAGTTTCTCTCAGCCTCATTGTGAAGCACTTTTTCTTTGCCCCACCATCCTCCCCTCCTCCTTCTCCTCCAGTGGCAGCGGTCTCTCCTTAGGGGGGTTCCTAAGGTACCTTTAGCCACAGGAATCATCCCATGGCACCTCTAGGGGTGGAACCCTCTCCTAGGGTTCCTTGCCTTTCATACCTTTACAGGGTGGTAATTCCTCTGGAACAGAGAGTGTGAACAGCCAAAACCAAACTAACACAGTTGCACAAGCATAACACTGTACTGGCTGCACAGGACATTGAATGCCTCTCCAGGACAATTAGACCCTTCATTGTTTGAGTTTGGAGACCCTTCTTTGCCCACAGAGTGGTGGAACAGAACTTGAAAAAGCTGACACAGCTAACCAAAGTTTTCTCTCTGAAGCAATGGGACATTGGATGTGCCAAGGGTGTACAGCACTGCATTTGAGTCATGGATGAGAGGTATTTTTGGGAAAGGTCGAGAAGATTAGCCCAACTGACATAGATGATATTTGGAAGCGCTTGCAGGAGATGCTAGCCACTGGCATCATTCAGGAATCTAGGAGCTCCTATGCATCACCAATTGTAGTTGTCAGAAAGATAATAAATGCTTCATACACTACTTGGCTTTGTAGACAGAAGAAGGCATTTGCCCATTTTGTCTGTCTCCCACTCCAAGTGGGCAAAATCCTGATCTCTCTTCTTCAGAATATATTCATCTATCTTTTTCCTGACTATCTCAAAGGATTCTGCATCTACCACCTTCCTTGGCAGAATATTCTATTTTTTTTACTGCTGTTTGTGCAAAAATTCCTTCCTACTATTTTTATATGCATGTTCTTGTTTTAAATGTCTATTCTGAAATCTTAAAGAGCTAGTTCACTGCCTAAAGCTACTATTAGTTTTTAAAAGCAGTTCATTACCTTTTGTATCTGAGGTACTTTTTCTTTTCTCTTTGGTTAATTAGAAGATTGTTTACCTGATGTTAGTAGGTGTGATGTGTGGGACAGCATTCTGACTGGCAGCTGATATATCTATCCCTATCCCTCCACTACATCATCAACATTGTGACCTCAATGAATGTGACATCACTGCTGCTTAGGAATAGCCACTCAATAGCTGCCACATCAGTCACCTGTGATTTCACTATCAGTGAGATCAAAATGCTGTTATAGGGGGATAGACATGGATAGGTCTCCCTATCTGCCATTCTTCCCCAACTGTCCTCTTGCTTTCTTACATCTGTTATAACCCCCTTTCTATGTGCCCCCATAGTCCAACAATTCTTCCCCTAGTTTCCATATAAATCTGCCAACTTTCACCCTTACACCACCCCCCTTAGACCCTCAACAATTTCACATCCTGCTACCCTATCAAAAAACTCTCTGCCCTTGCCACCAACATCCTGATAGCCTTACTGCTACTCATATCTAATGATATTGAATGAATCCAGGCCCAGTCCCCTCTCTCGCATCACATCTTCCAAATAGGTTAAAGATTGCCCATATAAACATCAGGAGCCTTCTCCCCAAGCTCACTCTCCTTCAATCCCTTGCTCGTGACCTCAGCCCTGACACTGTTGTTATACCTGAAACATGGCTAAATCCTAAAATTACTGATGCTTCGAGCTCAATACCTGGCTACTCCCTCATCCACCAGGACCGTTCCTCCAGAGGTGGTGGCATTGCCATGTATATGAATGCCTCCATTCAATTTACTCCTATACTCAAAACATCCCTCCCTAGCATGCATAAGGTACTAATAATAAAGATCTCACTTCCTTTCTCCCTGCCTATTTTCATTACTGAAGCATATTGCTTCCCAAACCCCTCCCACTTCTCTTTTAAAAAACTATTAACCACCCTTCAATCTCACTCCTCTGCCGGTGAATTTCACATTATGGGTGACTTTAACTAAAACTGGCTCGCCCCATCTCAATGCAAAATCAAAACTGAAATGGCTGCCTTAAATCTGACACAACTAATTGCCAAACCTACACACCTAAACCCCTCATCTCAAAACCACTCCTTAATCTACTGGGTTCTCACCTCCCACCCTTATCGGATAATTACTGCTGGTACACTTCCTGACTCCATTAGTGACCACCTCTTAATCCATCTTGTCCGAAAAATCCACCATTCCAAACCTCTCCACCCCAAAAACCTTAATACTATGTTCCTACAAATCCTTGGACCTATCTCTGATATTAAATTACCTCTACTCCTGTGATTGGACACCCATACATCACGCTACATCAATTGACTTGACTCTTCATTACTTTCATTCTAAAATCCTCTGTATCTGGGACCGCTTCGCCTCCCCTAAAATGGACCTGCGTGTGTGGCTCCCACCTACGCTGAGTCTTTGCTGAACTAATTGCTTGTCTACATGCCAGGGATCAGGTGTGGAAAACATGCAAATCATCCTGCTCCCCTCTTGCTTTCCAAACTTACCGTACACTAAGAAATGCCTGCACTAGAGCAACTAGACCTGCAAAGGCAGAGTACTTCACTGCAAACTTCAACAAAAACATTAATCACCCATCCAGATTCTGGAAGGTGGTGAGTTCCCCATTCTCCTCCCCCCATCCCAACTTCCTGCACCAGTTCTCATAGTGGAAAATGTCACCCTCTAACCCTCTCCCTGTAGCCTCTGAGTTTAACACTTTCTTCACCTCCTGCACCTCCTTCCTGCTTTCTATCCTACCTCCCACTTCTTCTCTACCACCCTCTAAACTAAACTCCTCCTCCCAAATCACCCATCTAGCCCTCCCCTTTCACCTTCACTCTTATCACCTCTGCTAGCACTCTCACAACCCTTCTTTCCCTTAACCCCTCTAAAGGCAAATGCCTCTTTGGTCTTGATTCTAAAATCCTCTATCTGCTCCAGCTATTGCAACTCCACTTGCCTCTCTGCTAGACCTTTCCTTCTCACTTGCCTCTGTACCATCTGTCTGGAAACACATCACTGTAATCCCTCTACCTAAAGGTGGTGATCCCACCTTCCCTGGTAACTACCGGGCCATCTCTTTACTACCCATTCTTGCTAAGTTTCTATAGTGCTTGGCTCTTTCCCAGCTCTCCTCCTACTTTGACTCATCCTCCTTTTTCACACCTTACCAATCTGGCTTCCAGAAAGGTCACTCCACCACCTCCTCCCTCCTAAGCTCACTGACTCCATACATACCAGCATGGATCAGGGATTTATCACTTCCGCAGTCTTTGTCGACCTAGCTAAGGCTTTTGACACTGTTTCCCATTCCCTCCTGCTTACCTAGCTTTCTGCTGCTGGGCTCTTAGATACTGCTACCAGCTGGTTCCATTCTTACCTAGTTGGAAGAACACAATCTGTTCGGATCTCCAACAAAACATCTCCCCCGCTTTCCATAACTACAGGGGCCCCTCAAGGCTCAGTGCTCTGCCTGCTGTTATTTTCTGTCTTCTTAAATGACCTTCCCTCTGCCTGCCCCTTACCACTTCCATCCATATGTATGCTGATGATACTATCCTCTATACATCTGGATGCTCCCATGCTGATGTAGTATCTAGACTTCAGGCTGATTTTGATAACATTCAGCACTGGTTTTGCTCAAATCAACTATTCTTGAATGCCAAGAAGACAGTCTTCATGATCTTCGGCACTAGGCAGAGACTCTCTTGGATCACATACCCACCCTCTTTTCACACCCTTGATGGGACTCTGCTCAAGGACACCTCCTCATTTCACTATCTAGGAGTCTGACTTGACCAGAACCTCCAATTCTCTGGACACATCGATGTCATCCACAAAAATTGCATCCCAGACTGGGTACCCTATACAGAAACTTTGGTTACATCCTGCTGCCAGCTTGCTGTGTTCTGATCCAGAAAATGATACTCCACATTTTTGACTATGGTGATGTAGTCTACTGTGCCACTCCCAAATCTTCCTCAGCTAGGCTGGAAACTCTGTTTCACTCCTTCTGCCATTTTAATCTTGACAGTCCTACATGCACCCATCATTGCAACCTCTACCAATCTCTTTCCCGCCCCTCCCTAGCTGGCAGATGACATATCCACTGTGCCTCCTTCCTTGCTAAATTCTGGTTTCACTCTCTCCCCCCCTTACCTCTCATCCTCTATCTCTCCAAAACCTCCTTCCTACCACTCCTTTAGAAACCAAGACTCATGAACCCTAAACCTTCCTCACAGATCTTCATCTGCAGGCCAATCAGCTTTCTCCTACAACTTCCCTAAAATATGGAACTCCCCCCAAGCCTGTCCTGCACTCTTCCTTACCTAAAATCCTCTCCTCCCTCTTAAGGAACATTTTCCACTCTGTTTGTACTTGCACCTAATCCAAACATACTAAATAAATACTCCCTCACCTTATTTTTTGCCCCTTGGGTTGCACATAAACTGTTAGTACTTATAAATATTAAAAGCTAAATCATTCTGTCCCTTGTAATCTGTCAGAGTGATTAGATTTGTTTTGTTGCTGTGTTCTCTAAGTTTTGCATTGTTTATAACTTTGTCTGTAGCTGACTCAGTATCTCCTTGTCTTCTGGTGTACGCTGTATATCAAACGTTATACTCTCTGTAAAATTTTAATTACTACATGTGTAAGTTTATACCACATATGATGTTTATATCTGTTTGTATCCCTTCCCTTTATCCCTTCCCCCTCCCCAGGATGCATCTGGAAACAAGCTTTTGCTCAGTATGCCTTTCCTGGTAAAACATTTTAAATAAATAGAATAAATAAATAAAAATGTCAGCTGCCCGGCTAAGAGCTACTCCACACATCCAGCTCAATATTATCACATAGAAGACTCTTTGAAGAGCAAAAAGGAAAAGAAAAGTACTTCAGAAATACAAAGTTGCAACTGACTACTTCTTAAAGGTATGGCATTGTTAGGGTGCCATGATTAGGGCGCCATCATATGTGCACCACAACAAGGTTGTGAGTGATAGGGGTGTTCTGGAATTTAGAGCATCCCACACTCACACCGTGTTCAGCATCTCGACAATTCACCCACCCTTCATGGCATGCCCAACCTGAAGGTTGTTATATTTAGCTTAGGGGTAAAGTCATACAGACACCATATACAGTCTGGCTGGGGGGGGGGCGACCAATTGCATGCTGCTCACCTATTGTGATACCCTTTTGCCTGTGCTTTCATTTACTGACCACTCTTTGTTTGCACACCAGCATGGGTAAACTCTTCTTTAAATATGTGTTACTTTCTTGTTTGCCTGATTTGGTACCAGTAGCTCTATAAGATTATTTCTATGTCTTTAGGTACCATACCAAATTCTGCCATTATAATACTACCCACAAGAACCTTGAAAAGTTGTAACATATCCCCTCTTTGTCTCCTCTCTTCCAGTGTGAAAAGGCCTAACCTTGCCACCCTCTAGTCTGTTCATATGCTTTCCCTCTTAAATTAAGGATCAACCATGTTTCCCTATGCTGCACCTTTTCCAGTTCTTATCCTTTTTCAGATATCGTCTCCAGAAGAGGGTTCCATTGTCCAAAATGCAGCCTATCATATGTCTTATATAGTAGCATTATACATCATTCAGTTCTGGTAATGAAAGATCTTTTAATGTATCCAATTAATCTATTCGTTGTTACAGTTACCCTTTTGCATTGTTTTTTTTGGGGGAGAGGCTGTTATTTATTAATATTCCCAGATCTCTCTCAGTATCTACTTTTTTAATGTTTTTCCTTCTGTACTATAATCTTGTCTTCGGTTGGCTCATCCCAGATGTAATACCACACATTTATCTGAATTGAAAGTCATTTTATAACTATTAGCCCAGCGTTCAATAACCTTCAGGTACTTTACTAGTGTTTCGTATTTGCTGACCATATCCACCTGCCCCTAACTTATTGTCTTCAGCACAGTTTATAATCTAGTTTTTAATGTTGGTATGCATATTACTGATACACAGACAGCAAAGTGTAGAACCCAGGACAGATCCCTAGGGAACTCCATGCATTAACTGCTCCAAATCTGATAGCATACTTTTTATTCTAACATGTGGAGTTCTATTGTCCAACCACTGATTTACCCATGTTGTTATTTTATGATCAATCCCTGTATTTTACATCTTACTAAGCAGTCCAAGGTGCAGTATTTTGTCCAACGCCTTTGTAATATCGAAGAATATGATGTCAACTGGGATATTTCTATCCAGACTGCTACTGACTTTTTATAAAAAAGGCAACCAGATTTGTTGGGCATTATCTTCTGGACCTGAAGCCATGCTGTGTAAAGTCTCCCAATTTCTTAGCCTTGATTTGATCCAACACTTAATCTCGTATTAATGTTACTAGTGTTTTACAAAGTATTGCTGTTAAACTGACATGCCTGTAATTGTCAACCTAGTTTTTTGTTTCCTTTTTTGTAAACAGAAATGGCAATAGCAGGCCTCCAATCAGCAGGATCTCTCCCTTATTGTATGATATACTGAACAGCCCAGTTATTGGGAATATTATGCAAGCTTGTGCTATCGTCAGTAATTTGGGGTGTAATCCTCCTGGCCAGGTGATTTATTTCAAGTTTCGCCAGAGCTAACATTACCTCATTTTCTGTAAAGGTGTCCATATTAGTCATATTAATCTTATTAACAGGCTGCGATATAGTGTTATGTTTTCTATTGACTACAGAACAGAAATAATCATTAATGCTGTTTGCAATCATTTGTGGATCATACGAACATATAAACATAAAGTATGAAGAAACCGTTTGGAATAAGACCATTTGGTCTATCAGATCTGCTTGCATTGTAAGATCTGCAGCTTAAACTATTGACCATGCACCCCTTCTCAAACCTCCCATCCTTACCATCTGCCCCTCCCATGATCATTACTTTCTCCTTGTGTCTATCCCAGTCTCTCTTGAAGCTGCCCACCATCTTCAATGAGACCACCTCTTCTGGCAGTGCATTCCAACTGGCCACCACCCTCTCCATGAAAAAGTGCTTTCTAATCCCCCCCCAGCTTAAGACTGTGTGGGACAGCGTTCTGTCTGGCAGCTGACAAATCTATCCTTATCCCTCCTACTACACATTATATTTTGACTGCCACTTAGCGTAAGGAGACCCTCCTTATCCACCCTAATTATCCATTTCAAGTACCTGAAGGTTTCAATCATGTCCCTTCCCTTCTTCTTTCTCCTCTTCTCCAGGGAGTCCATGTTCAGGGCCTCAACTGCTCTTCATATACTTTACCCTGCTGACCCACGATAATCTTTGTTGCTCTCCTCTGGACCTTCTCCATCAGGTTAATGTCCTTTTTAAGGTGCAGCAATAGTACGGTACTCCATACTCTAGATGGTGCCTCACCAGTGACCACTTCAAGGGCAGTAAAATCTCCTCTCATCTTTCTTGTTTGCCCTTTCTGCTGCTTTCTTGAACTGTGTGGAGTGTTTCAGGTTGTTAGTTATCATAACTCTCAGATCTTTCTCCTTCTCTGTTGCAGATACCCAGACCCCTCTCAGGTAATACTCCACCCTGGGGTTCTTGCCTCCAATGTGCATGACTTTGCATTTCTTTGAATCAAAGCCAAGTTGCCAAACCCAGACCACCACTTAAGCTTTTTCAGATCTTCCTGTCAGTCCTGCATCCCTTCAACCATGTCCACCCTCTCACAGAATTTGGTGTTGTCTGTGAACAGGCACATTTTGCCCTTAATGCCTTCCCTAATATCATTGATGAAGACATTGAGCAACACCAGTCCCAGCACCAAGCCCTGTGGGACCCCACTAGTGACCTCTCTAGTGCTAGATACCTTCTATCTAATATTTTCTAACTAACACACCTGCATCCTATCTGAATAATATCAACAGTGTATGTCACAGAACACAGGGTAAACACTGGTATCACCATTTTCCCACAATGGTTAACAATTACACCTCCCAAAAATGGCTACAGGGCAGCACAAAGGGGCATCAGTAGTGGGCTTGGCAGCAGACTGATCTTTTTATGCATCACATTTATAGGGAGGTTAGAGGGAATGCCATGAATGTTGTGAATTTTTTTTTCTCTTTTTGGCCCTGGCTTCCCCTAACCCCAAGAGCAGAGTTCACCCTGCCCCAGTCACTGATCCCCACATGCTTGGGACTGATTCCTCCTGAATGGGGCCACCGTGGTGGAGTTAGGTGGCCAGAGGGATCAGCGTACTGGAGCCAGCTCATTAACAGGGAGCCAAGAGATTTTTCTGTTGTTTTTTTTTTCCTGGGGCGGGGACATGCAATGACTGCCAGCATCTCCTGCCCCCTTCCAGCAGGCACAAGAGCACTTGTGGTACCTCCAGCCTCTGCTGGGGGTCCACGTTGTGCCAAGCACTCAACCTCCCCTTCCCTCCACAGCAGGAGAGCAGTCCTACGGATGCTCAATCCTGCACCCCTTGCTGGCCCTCCAACACCCAGATCTGTTCCCAAACCGGGGTCATTGGCACTGCAGACAGCCACCATGCCTCTGTGCCAGTGGGCCAGCTGGATGTTGTGAATTTAACTGGGTATTTGACTTATCTTCCAAAAAAGTGAGGTGCCACAAATTCCTCTACAATGATGTAATAAGAATAATCAATAGATTCTGTGTCGTCTGCTAGAACAGGATCAAGTCTTTCAATGTCATGAGGTGATTCTATTACTGGGATACCAACGTACTCTGTGACAGGAGCAAAGTCCATGACTACGGGCTTAAAGTCAGTTGGAACAAAGGATTCTGCTGTCAGATTCAGTGGTCTGGAATGACTTGCATTACTTCCTCTAGGTGATGAAAGGTGAAATTCCATGGGGAATGGTACAGGCAGATAGTCACATTGTATTGGACAACTGTAAGGTTCTTCATCCTCACAGCTACTGTAGAGCACATCAGACTGAGTTGCCAGCTGGCAACAGGCACTTCAGGTGGAGGCACATAGTTCCTCCTTGTCTGGGTCTCATTTCTTGTGGCAGGTCTCCTTGGCAGTTAGACAGGTACTAGGCTGGTTGGTTCAGGAAACAGTTGACCAACTGGCAAAAGGTAGTTTTGATGCAAAGTTTTGGTCACAGCGGTTTCTCTTTCCATTCTCCGACGATAAATTGACAGGTTTGAAAGTGTTCCACAGCTACATAGGGATCCAGACTTCATCAGTCCTCAATCTTATGTTTGCCTGGGATCCCCAAGTTCCAAATAAGTACTGGGTCCCCAGGCTGGAGAGCTTGCTCTTAGACTCTTTTGTCATATCTGGTTTTCTTGCAAAGGTTGCACTTCCCAGCTGCTTCTTAGGTCACCTTGTGCCAGATAGAAACTGAACAACACCAGGAGGGTATCTACTCAACTGAAAGAGGCATACAAGAAACATAGATTTCTCTCTGGCAAGGTGCCATCAGCTGATACCCCAAATCATAAATCTGCTTGAAGTCTGGTTTCCTATCTGAACATTAGGAAGAAATGTGATAATCCTGTTGCTCATTTTTGGTACAGTTGTAGGCATGGACTAACAAAGGTACCTGCTGGCTCCAGTTTGGCTTTCTTGAAAGGTCCAGTGATCCCAGCATATTAAGCGGTATTCTGTTGAATCATTCTGGCTGAGCGTCACCTTGTGGATAATAGGGAATGGTATGGGACTTCTTGATTCCCATAATGTTGATAAGTTCTTTGATGAGATGACTCTCAGTATCTCTCTCTCTTGGTCAGAATGAAGGTAGCTTGGAAAGCCATAATGCACAAAGTACTTTTTGCACAGAGTTTTAGACATGGTGGTTGCCTTCTGGTCTTTTGTGGGGAATACCTATGCATAGGTGGTGATGTGGACAGTCACTATCAGAATTTTACTGATTGTCTTCTGGGCACGTTCAAGGGAAAGGAAGTCCGTGCAGACCTAGTCCATCAGTCCAGTCCTGGTGATGTTTACAAGTAGAGTTACTCTTTTGGGTAGAGTCTTATGGAGGTTGTACCAGTTGCAGTGTTTAGAATGCCTTTTTACTTCAATAGCAATCTGTGACCATTAGACTCAGTCTTGGATGAGGCCCAAAGTTTTATCAATCCTCAGGTGTCGCATGTCCTCATGAAGTGCTTGCAAAACCATTTTTCGATACTTGCTGGGAAGAACCAGTTGCTTTTTGTGGAAAGGCATTAGCATTTTTGTGATTCAATACAGCAGTCCATTCTTTAGAAAAAGTTTGTCAACACCCTCAGGAGAAATGGCACATCCGAAAGTCAAGCCCTTCTCTTTGCCTAGAATGATTTCCTGCAGATTGGGATCTGTCTGCTGTGCATGTCTTACAGTACATCTGCAGGTCTGAGGTGAGTTAAAGAAGTATTATGCAGTATGGCAAAACAGGCATACATCTCTGGTATAGCAACAGGATGCACTCCAGGCAAATCTGTGGTCCTGTCAGGGTTTGTGGGAGCAGACCGGTCATCAGGTAGTGTTAGCTGGCAGCTTGTTTTCACTCCCTCTTCAGATACATAGATCCATGCAAAAGAATTGCTTGATAGCCAGAGGGATGTACCTTTGGACATCATCTGTTCTCTATGTGTCAGTCAGCCATTTGTGTGGCCTGGTTCATCCAACTTTTAAAGTCATCCCATTCATGGGCAAAATATGATGTGGTTGTCTGGACAGGGCATCTGCATCAATGTGGTTTTGACCTGGATAGGACTGCAAGTGGAAGTTGTAAGCAAATAGAGGGGAGATCCATTTATTCTCCATCTATGCTCAGTGGTCAAGATCACATAGGTCAGTGGGTTATTGTCTGTCAATACAATGAACCAGGTTCCATAAAAATATTCATGGAATTGATCAGTCACTTCCCCCTGCAGCACAAGGAAATCCAACTTATGGAATAGATAGCTCTTTTCAGATGGACTTAGACTGTGACTGGCATTGGCAAACAGTCTCATACCATTTTCATGCTCACAATGTGAAGGGTATGTGGCCTGGTATAGTCAGCAAAAGCTAATACAGGGGTCACCATCAGGGGTCAAGGCCTGAACCTTTTGGCAGATGAAGGATTCAGTGGGTATCCACAGCAAGATGACAGCGATAGGCTTGTTGATGAGGTGCCTGCACCATCTATGAGGCCCTCAAATACTCTGTGAGTTCCTTCAGCAGAATAGCTATGTCTGGGGTGCTACTCTGCTCTCAACAACTGTCAACTTGTAGCTGCAGAAGTGTGGAGTTCCCTGTGGGTAGCTGCAGTGAACTGGCAATGACTTCTTGTGCTTTCTCTTCCCTTACTTCATCTGATAGCTGATGGAAGTTAGGGGGATTTTCTTTGTGTTCTTTCAGTCTGAGACATAATAATGTCCAGAAGGAAAACACAGCTCCTTGCAAAATCTTGTCTAGTCTCATCTGTACAATCTGTGCAGGGGCTCTGGCTTCCACAGTTCTTGGAATCACAGTCTCTGTTCGGATCATGTAATGAGATAATGTTTCTCCCTCTTTTTGCATTGTGGCTCCCAGTTGGCAAATCAGGTTCCTTCTCCACTCAACTACTCCAAATGTACTCTTAAACATGGCAAGGTGGTCACTTGTGGTGGAGTTTGGCTGGCTGACACATAGAGAACAGATGATGTCCAAAGACACATCCCTCTGGCTGTCAAGCAATTCTTTTGCATTTCTCATCACCTCAAATCTTCCACACTTTCCCCTGGTTAATCCAGCTTTCAAAGTCATCCAACCCAGGAGGAGATGGGGAAGTTTCAGAGATGGTACGCAATCTCCTGTACTGTTCGTAGGGCATGACCAGTTAGGGGGTCCAGTCCTGTCCCCCAACCAAGAGTCAGCCAGGGGGTGGTATTGCCTGTGCTGGTTCTTCTTCCTTGAAGAATGCTCTCACATCCTGAACAGTCTTTCCCTCAGTTACCAAAAAAGATTGTAACTTACATTCAAATTCACTTTGCTCTGTTTAAAGTGCCCAGGACCAGACTACGATTTTAAGAACTGTGATCTCCGTATCAAGTTTTGTCTTAAAACTCAGAATAAAAGGGCAAAAAAAAAAAGATAAGATCTGATGGCTTCTCAGTATGCCTCCATGCACAATAAAGACTCTGAAGGTGTTTCCAATGATGGTGAAAAGCATGCATAAAAAGGTTCATCTGCTCAAAAATATCAGCAGTCCCTGCCAAAGTGGAAAGATGAAAAAGAAAAAGCAGCTCAGCAATCTGACAAGCACAGCAGATCTGGTTCAGAAACCAGTGTTCCCAGAATACGATACCCACTGAGGTGCCTTCACAATGGCAGAGGGTCTTCTCACAGTCCATACCACTCCCTCACCTGTCAGCCGACCACTGCAAGGATGTGGACACCCTGATCACAACTGAAGAGTTAAATGCAGCTATATCCCAGATGGTGAAAGGGAAAGCCCCCGGACTAGATGGGATATTGGTGGAACTTTACCAAATCCTTAAAGACTAAGTCGCTGCTCCACTGTTAGAGGCTCTACAGGAGGCCCAAAAAGATGGTATCCTACCCCCCACTATGCGAAAGGCCCTTATTACCCTAATCCACAAAAAAGCTTCAGATGTGTTACTTTGTACAAATTTCAGACCTATATCTTTGATATCGGTAGATACTAAGATACTTGCAAAAGTCTTGGCGAACAGACTATTGGGAATTCTGCCTTCCCTACATCACCCGTCCCAAACTGGATTTCAGAAAGGAAAATCCAGCACAGATAACATCCGGTTAGTATTAAATCTTAAATGGTTAGCATTGCAGTCTAAAACCCCGGCAGCTGCCCTTGCCATAGACTTCGCCAAGGCGTTTGACTCAGTGGAATGGGGGTATCTCCATAATGTTCTTAAACTATATGGGTTTGGGAACTCCTTTTGCTCTTGGGTCTCCACATTGTATCACTCACCCTCTGCTTGTATTGTCACCAATAAGGACACTTCTTGCATTTAAGTTGCAACGAGGAACCAGGCAGAGGTGTCCTCTCTCTCCCCTACTGTTTCTAATCGCTCTGGACCCACTAATTTTCACACACCCCACAAATCACCAGTATGCCTGTAAAGATGTCATCCTACCTGATCAATGCATATGGGGATGATATGCTCCTGACCCTTTCTAACCCCCAGGGCTCCCTACCCACTATATTGACTATCTTGCAGGAGTTTGCCTCTCTGTCAGGCTTAACAATAAATCAAAAGAAAACAGCACCGTTCCCTCTAAATGGAGCATGCACCAGGCATTGTCTAGCCAGCACGGACATTACCTGGGCCCCCTTGGATTTCCATATTTAGGAATACATATCCTCATCCTGGAAGGACATAGAGTCAACTAATTTCTCCCTCCTTTTGGCATCATTAGCAGCCGAGGTCCAGAGATGGAGAAAGCTTAATATAACCCTGAAAGGTAAGATTGAGGCCATTCGAATGTGTATTTTTTCTGGAGTATCCTATTTGCTAAACAACCTCTCCATTCCACTCATGGCAAAGCCATTTAGAGACCTAGATAAACTAGTCTCCCTCTTTTTGTGGGAGGGTAAGGCCCCAAGATGGGGGCATACAAAACTACAATCCCATAGATCCAATGGTAGGCTGGGACTCCCATGGTTTACAGGCTACCACCTGGCCTTTAGAATGGCTCAGGCCGCTACTTGGTTCCTCCCTTGGACTACCCCCCCACCTCAATGGGCTACCCTGGAGGCAGTCCTATCAACGGATAGGCCACTGTACTCTCTATTGGCTAAAAGAAAGCTTAGGGTACACCATTTTACACCAGTCATGATAGAAACATGCAGGGCCTGGCATAGGGGGATGGCACTTACTGGGACTCCAAGCTCAGACTATCTCCCCCCGATTGTATATGCCCCATTATGGGATAACCCTCTCATCACAATAGAACATAACGTACTTAAATGGCCCCTCTGGGCTGCCAAAGGTATTCACATAGTAGTGCATCTTCTCCTTCCATGCACTAGGACACTATTCTCCTTTGAGCAGATCCGTGAGCAATATGGGTGACCCCGGATGGATTTTTGGAAGTTTCTACAGATTAGGAGAACTTTAACCCCATTGTTAAAAGCACCTGCAGATCATTCCCCTTGGCATGATGTAATCACTTCCCCTAATGGCAGGAGAGGCCAAGGCCTGGTAAGTTTATTCCACAAGACCCTTAGGGATGCACAACCTGACACTACCTTATTGAGTAAAGTGGCCTGGGAACGTGAGCTGCCGTACCCCACATCCCCTCAGCTATGGTCAACATGCCTTAGGGATGCTCAAGTTGCATATGTAGATGCCAGTAGTCAATTAATTCAATTGAAAATCTTGCTTAGGTAGTACAGAACCTCTTCTGTTCTCTATAGTCTTAAAATAACTCCCTCTGATAGTTTCTGGAGGTGTCATACTTCCGCCGCCCATTTACTTCACATATTATGGACTTGCCCGAACTTCCAAGTTTTTTGGACGCAGCTTCTTGCTGACTGCTCCAGGATTATAGACAAATCCATCTCTATTGACAATCCATCTCTCATCCTAGGAGATACTACGGCTCTGCACCCACTACCCCCCCCACCAGGGCATGGCTTCTGGTAGCCCTAATGGAAGCTAAAAGAGTCATCCTCGTGAGACAGAGGCAGCCGGTACTCCCTTTGCTAGTGCAATGGCAAATGGTCGTGGCTCAGCTAGCTGCCTTTGAGAGGCTTACTGCTGTGGCCAGGGGAGGTCTTAATAAATACTATAAAAAATGGGATGTGTATTTAAACTCTCATACATGCTCTGTAGCACTCCCCCAACTGCAACCCCTCCACCTTCTAGCTAGGTTTAGGGGATGGTGATTTTGTCCCCCAAATGTGGAACATTGCCTCTCAAAATTTGGAACAAATGAGCAAAATGTGGAACACTTAATCAAATCTTTACCTAAGAAGCTCAGAACACTGTTAAAATGTTTGCATTTATGTCCAGAAAGTCTGTTATCAATTGAATAATATATTTTTTGCATTATTTACTAAAGATTTTTGCTTTAAAATGTTGACACCAAATGTGGAACAAGTCCTCACAATGTGGAAGAGGGAGCTTTTATGAAGTAAAATGAGGAACGTTCCTCGTAATGTGGTACAGTTGAGAGGTATGAGATGGTCCCTGGGGCACCAAAGGCGGGATGTCTGTATGTTTCTACCACCATCTGATATTGCATTTTACTCTCCTATCTCTTTATTGGATAAAGTTGAGTATTATATCTAGTTGCTAGATTCAAGCTAATAGGTGTTTAAGAGCTGTACCTAGGAGACCATAACCAAGTAGATACACCAGGGAATAAAATATGCCATACTGTCTTTAGAGATTTCGGTATAATAATATTAAAAGGCATGGTGTCTATAGAGATTGATCTAAATAACAATACTACTTGCACATTGGTATAAGGCCTAAGTTTCTCAACCATATATTAGATAAACTAGTCTTTGTTAATTTATGAGCAATGTAAGATGTGGAAGATTTTAGTAACTGCTTTGACTGCTAGTCTGTAGCAATTTGGCCCTTTTAGAATAGGGCATGAATGTACCTTTGGGGGCCTTTGGATGGCTGAGTGTACTTGGAAAATCAATAAAATATTATATGTTAAAAAAAAAGAAACCACGGTGTTCGAAAGGGGAACCCTGGCTCTAGTCACGGCAAACACAGACATAAAGGAGCATCAGAGCAGACACTAGAAACAGTGTCTGCTAAAAAAAAAAAAAAAAAAAGTGTGTCTGCCACTCCTCTGGAAGAAGGAAGGGAGCAGGCAGTTGACCACAGAAAAATGCCCTAGTAGTAGTAGTAGTGAGAAGGTATGGCAATTTTTCCAAGCCTTCAATGCTAAGGAAATTTTATGAATATGTATGCCTCCCTCCCCCCAGGCACTGGTTCCACAAGTTGCCTGCATGAAGGAAGAAGCCTATTACTATGATGAGGAGGAAGAACGTGAATCTCTAAAACTGAACCATTCCCCTGAACAAGAATTTGGTTCTCCTTCTAGGCCTACGGAGGACTATAATCCATTTTCCTCCTTTGTAAGGTAGTTGGCAAGCACCCTCAGTATTCCCTCACAACATAGAAACAGAATTTAATGGCAGATAAGGACCACTTGGCCCACCCAGTCTGCCCATTTTTCCCTACCTATATTATCATTGCAGACCCTACTTGATCTACAGTTCTTTCTCCCTCCCAAAATCCTTCCCATTGATTCCCTTGGTCCTATCACATGCATTATTGCACCCCACCACTGTTTTCTCCCCCACCTCCATTGGAAGACTGTTCCAGGAATCCACAACTGCATTATTTGGTATTTGTTTGCATTGAAACCCAGCGGCGATACCCTTTACCACTCTTCTAGTTCTCTCAGGTCTCTGCTCATCCTTTCCTTCCCCCTGGAATGTCTACCATATTTGCACATTTTGGTGTTATCTGCAAAGAGGCAGACCTTCCCTTCCAACTCCTCTGTAACCTCATTTATAAAGACCTTAAAGGGGACCAGTCACAGTGCTGATCCCTTAGGTACCCCATACAAGATACAAAGGAGGATGAAGAGGAGGCAGAGTTCATGGATGTGATGGGGTTGGCTTCCATGAGGAGAATGCTACTCCCCATTCATAAATCACTCCAAAAGGCCCCCTCTAAAATCATTTCAGTGCCCACTTCAGCTGCTGGAATTGAAAAGAAGATGGAAAGAAACACCAGGCAGGAGGTAACTGTATGCCCATCCTAGTCATAAGGGAGTGCTCCAAGCAGGTGCCTGTGAAAGGCCAAGGTACCCTCTCAGCACAGCCACCAGAAAAGGATTCCAGAAAGCAGTACTCAATGGCTAAAAAAGTCTACACTACAGTCTCCCTACTGATTATGAAGGCAGCCTCTATGGCATGCACTGTTCAATACTGGAAAACACTATGGAATTCTGTTCTGGCTATGAGTGAGAAATTAGAAGGTGAAGTCATGGCAAGTTCTACCAAATTAGCCATGGATGTCACAAAGTACCAATTTCACATCACATGGACATAAATGATTAATCTTCAAGGATTCTGGTACATGCTGTATCCCTGAGAAGGTTCTCCTGGCTTGGGGCCACTAACCACTTAGACGATATTCAGACAAAATTAATGGATTTCCCATTTGAAGGTAAATCCCTATTTGGTGACAACACAAAGGCTTACATAAAAACAGTTAATGAGTATATCACCACTTATAAGATTAATACTGAGAAAGAAAAGGCCTCCACCTCTTAGAGGCCTTATGGAAGGGGGGCAGAGTTTACTACTCAAGTCCTTATCCCTCCTATGAGTACCCACCTCAGAGGGGACTATAGAGGCAGGGGCAGAAGGGGCACCAGGCATGCAGCTGCAGCACCAGCCCCTAAAGCACACCCAAACAAAACCCCCTAACAATTTTGCCCAGGTCCCCAGACCATTTCTAGTAGGGATAGACTGGTTTACTACTTCCAGGAAGGGTCACAAATTACCACAGACAAGTGGGGTCTGGAAGTAATGAATCAGGCTCTGTCCTTGCAATTCAAGAAATTTCCAAAGCGCAGACATCATCTATGTTTCCACCTCTAACAGAAAAAATACTGTTGGAGTCAGAGGTGGAAAAAAGTCCAGCTGCAAATACAGTGGAAAAGTGCTTCTCAGTCAATGGAGGAAAGGCCTTTTTTCCAAGTACAGTACTTCCTTATTCACAAGACAAAATATGGGGAGTGGAAACTCATTTTAGATTTCAGATACTTGAGCAAGCGCATCAAGAAAGAAAAATTCAAGATGGTAACACTAAGAACAGTTATATCATCCCTACAGTTAGGGGACTGGCTGGGGGTCTCTGAACCTGAAAAATGTATACTTTCACATTTGTAAGACCTAGAAACTGCCAGTACCTGTTCACAGCCCTCCCTTTTGACCTCACCTAAGCATCAATGGTGTTCACAAAATGCCTAGATGTGGTGGCAGCACATCTAAGAAGGCAGGGTGTGGTGGTTTTTCCCTGCCCGAATGGCTAGTCTCAGGAAAAACAGAACAAGAAATAAAGTGCTCAGTACAGCTGGTAAAAAGCAGTATAGAAACCTTGGATTTCCTAATAAATCTACAAAAGTCCCATACAAAACTATCACAGGTGCTGGACTTTTTAGCTGCAGAAGTGGATACCTTAAAGGGAAAAGCATTTCATCCTCAGGCAAGGGTATCAAACTGGATTACAACTGCAAATTCCTCTGGGAAGAGCCAGCCAAGGACTGCAAGGGATTTCTTGCAGCTCTTAGAACATATGGCATCCTCCACAGCAAGAATTCCAGGTACAGGCTCCAGATGAGAGACCTGCAGTGCCATCTAAGAGACCACTGATGTTAAATATGGGATTCTCTGTCAAAACTAGAGCCAGTGACAAAAGCAACCTAAAAGAGGACATTCCTTTCCTCCAACTTTCTCCCAAAAGTGTAATCACAAGGGATACCTCCTTCCTGTGGTAGGGAACTCACTTGGAGGATTTTACAGTAAGAGTCACATGGAGTCTAGAGGAGACCAGGGAACACATAAACCTGTTAGAACTCAGGGCAGTGTTCCTGGCCATGTAGACCCCCCCCCAAATCCAAGGACAGTCTGTTCAACTCAGAACAAGCAATACCACTGTAATGTATTACATAAACAAACAAGGAGGGACCAGATCATCAAAACTGTGCACAGAAACCATGAAGAACTAGAGCCTGGCATGTTCCCTGGAAGCCACTCTGTCAGGAGTGCACCTGCCAGGAAAGGACAATGACTGGCAGACTCACTAAGCAGACTCAGCCAGGAAAACCACGGTTGGACACTGAACCACACAGTGCTCACATCAGTTTTCAGACAGTGGGGTATAGCAGAAATAAACCTGTTTGCCTCCTGGGAGACGTACCAGCTCCCATAATTTTGTTACAGACCTCCAGTATTGGGCACAGTCTCAGAAGATGTCCTAACACTGCAGTGGACAAAGAAGTTCCTATATGCCTTCCCACCTATCCCCACTCAAATAAAAAGCTCTCATAAAGCTGAAAAGGAAACTTGCAACAATGATAGTAATAGCTTCAGACTGGACCAGGCAGACTTAGTACTCCATGCTTCCATCCCTGTCCAGAATGACTCCAATCAACCTGCCACTGAGACACAAAATGCTTGTCACACCGTCTCAGAGTAGGTTAACATTCCTAGACCTCAGGACTGTACTACTGAGAGCATGGTTCTTGAAGAGCTAGAATTCTCTGACTTAAACTTGTCAGAGGAGGTAATTAAGGTTTTGAAGGTCTCCAGAAAACCATCAACAAGGAAAACTTATTCCTCTAAATGGAAAAGTTTTGTTTTACTGGTATGCCACCAAAAAGGTATCTCTCCTATGGCAGGATTGACTCTAGCCATGTACTACCTTGTGCATTTAAATCTTTGGACCTCAGGCCCTCCACCCTGAAAGTGCACCTATCAGCAGTTTCAGTTTACACATTAGCTGGCAAGCCTAAATCTCTGGCCTCATAACCAGTTTTTAAAATATTCTTTAACAGCCTCAGCTACTTGTACCCACCAGTGAGGGACCCTGTCCCTCTCTGGGATTTGAGCATATGCCTTGCACAGCTGATGGAAGCTCCCTTTGAGCCAGCACTTTTCCTAATTGCCATGACATCTGCCAGGAGAATAAGAGAACTGCAAGCTATCTGTATAGATATATTCTACAGAGATAAGACAGTCCTCAGTACAAACAGAAAGTTTTTACCCAATGCGGTGTCATAGTTCCAGTCAATGACTCTCCCATTCCTTTTTCTAGAACATTCCGGTACAGGTGAGCAGAAAGTACCCAGCCTGTATGTAAAAAGAGATCTGAGCTGTTACTGTACCTTTGACACAACTGCAACCAATTTTAGTACATTAGGTGCAGTTGTGACACTTTCCACACTTTATGGCACCTTGCACCAAATATTTGGCACAAGCCCCATGAAAATGGTTTATGGAATGCCACAAGTTAGGCTGGGGGGAGCTAGTCTTACTTGTGGCATTTGGCGTACAGGAGTGAAAATCTCGATTGGCATCAAACAAATGCCACAACCCCCTTGCACCATATGATCAGTGCACCAGAAACTTCCAGCATTCTCAAGGATTTGAAAATTGAGCTAATAAGGTCCAGTCACACTCAGGTCTTCATCATCTATGATGAGGTAGGGAAAAGTAAACCAGCAACAAAGAGAACTATCTCTCAAAGGATAGTCTCCTGCATCCAATTCTGCTATGAGAAAGCTAGTAAAATTCCACCCAGAGGTCTAAAGGCACACTCCCCAAAAGGCACCTCTGCCTCTGTGGCAGTATAAAGACATCTGTAAAGCACCTATCTTGAAAACAGTACGTACCTTTAGAAAGCATTATTTTCTATACATCCTGTTTGGAATGATGCCAAATTTGGCACTGTTGTCTTGCAGAGCCTTTTTCCCAGATACATTCTGTACCTAGCCTCTTAAGGTACTGCTATGGAGTCTGCAGTTGTTAAACATAAGTGATGTATTCCTGGCAATAGAAGAAAGAAATACTCACTATAGTAATGTTGTGTCTTCCAAGGGATCTTTCACTGTTTAACAATCCCCAATCCCTCCCCTTCCAGAACTTAGAAAAAGGTTCAAGCAGGATAGAGTCGTTTAATTTTTTTGAGCATTGTTGTTACAGCTGTTCTTCGCAATAATTATTTCTGGTCTAATTCAATATTGATTTTCAATCAATTCAAAGTCTGTCATAATTCAATTGGTGTTTTTCAAAATGTATTTTAAATTTTGAAATGTTTGGTATCCATTTAGTTAGAGTCAGTGGTAACATCTCCTTTAGCTCTAGAAAGAAATCTGACTGCTGGCTGCCAGGGGAACTGTGACCACCCAGCAGGGTTTGAATTGCATACCAATTCCATGTAAAAATGTCATCCTTTACATACAATTCTAAATCTCTGGGGCACGCAGATCAGTGAACCTGATACAGTTATTAAACTTAGTGAGTGATCACTTGGAAGAAACAACATTACTATGGTAAATACTTTTTTCATACTGTGTATGAATGGGTAGCAAAAAGCTAGATTGCAGTAAAAAATCCAGTGCTAGAGAAGCAAGGCAGAAACACAGTCAGCCTGTAACCAGGAAAGGGAAAGTGAAGTTTCCTGCATGAAGTGAAGCATCAGCAGCAGTGTGTGCTGATCAGCTTAAAACTAGAAAATATTTATGAGGACAGGACCACCCTTAAACTGTGTTTCCATTATATCAATAGAGTATTAATCCCTTGCAAGCAGTGAGTGGCATCATGTAAATGTTTAAACACATATTATGTAGTTTTAGGCTAATTTGTTTTGACACTTCTGGTTCTGTTCTGCTCGTTAATTGTTTCCCATGGAGGCCCATCCAAAGCAGATTGCTTTTTTTACAGCTGCAGGGCAAAGCTCTGAAGATGTCTTGCTATCACAGTAGAAAAATGGAGCTCTCCAGATTCCTAACACACTTCATTAAAGTGGAGTTAGAGTGCAATTACTCCACTTGCTGAAACAGTCTAGTTTGTCCCTACACCGCACCATTTTTTTCTTTAGCTGCTGAATGGAGGTGCTGAAGGGTAACATAAGGAGTCTTTCCCTCCAGGCTAAAAACAGAAACATAAGATGTTTTTTTCCTTCCACTACCCTGGGAAAGTGTTTAGTTTAACAGTCTGTTGGCTCTGTAGACTGGAATGCATGGAATGTGCTCCCAAGAGACATCCATAAATAGTGCTTTCATTAGAACCAGAAGGTATTTTGTTTCAAAGATAAGAATTATTTAGCACTATGCAGGCATTGAAAGTGTATGGTGAGGGGAGCACAGTGAATTAGTAATGATTTTGGTGATATACTGGAAACAACTTTGACACATGTTTGGTAGCTATTTACCATAAAAGTCCTGTTTTACTCTCTTACATATTGAAAGGAAGGAGCAGTAGACTTTCTCAACAGACTAAACCGAATTCACATGAGCAAAACAAGTACACTTTTTTAAAACAAATGTGCCATTTAATTAGATTTTATTTTTCAGAAATTGGCTTTGCTTGGCAAAAACACCACAGAAAGGAAGGTACAAGTGAAATGTTAATTTTTTATTGAATTTTTTTGAGTGACATATCCTCTCAGACTACTTCATTTAAAAGTAGTGGTGACTATTTGTGAATCTGTCTCCACAGTTTCGAAATCTCACTGATGTAGTTGTGGCCCTGCTTCTGACAGCACTTGAGATTGAACCTTCTGTTTATTCACAGGCACAGGCACAGGTAGTGTGGCTAAGGTACAGTGCCATCTTCTCCACACTGTCATGTATTTTCTGTGGGTGAAAGGTGAGGGACTGACAGCACTGGAGACTGAAATCCTCTGTTTATCCACAGCAACACGTACAGTGTGGGGCAGGAATAATGTGCATTTTCCTCAAACTGTGATGTATTTATTATTAGAGAAAGGTGAGGTACTGCCAGCACGGATGTTTTTAGTACAAGTCAAAGGTAAGAAATTGACAGCACTGGGGATTGAAATCCCCTGTCCACAGGAACAGGTATAATGCAGACTTCCCACAATGGAATGCATTTTGTGGTTGTAAAAGGCGAGGGACTGACAGCACTGGAGACAGAATCCTATGTTTATCCACAGAGACAGGAACAGTGGGAGTGGGGGGGCAGGTACATTACAAGCATGCCTACACTGTGATGGATTTAGTGCTAGGGAAAGCTGAGTGAGTGACAGCAGTGGAGACTGAATCTTCTCTTAATCCACAGGACAGGGACTGTGTGGGGATGGGACAATGAAGACTTCCCCAAATGGTGATGTATGCCCTGATGGTGAAAGGTGAGGGACTGACAATGGAGACTGAGGCCCTCTGTTCATCCCCAGGAATTGGTACACTGTGGGGCAGAGATAATGTGTGTTTTCTCCACACTGGGATGTATTTAGTACTGGAGAAAGGTGAGGGACTTACGGTACTGGAGACTGAAGACTTCTTTTTATCTGCAGGGATGAGTATAGTGTGGGAAAGGGGAAGTGCAAGCTTCCCTGTACTGTGATGGTTAAATACTGGTTATAAGTGAGGGACTGACAGCACTAGAGACTGAAGTCCTCTATTTCTTCAAGGGACAGGTACTGTGTGGGGCATGGACAGTGGGTGTTTCTCACACACTGTAATGTATTTAGTACTGGAAAAAGGCGAGGGACTGACAGCACTAGAGACTGTATCCTCTGTTTATCCACAGAGACAGAGACAGTGTAGGTCAGGTAAGTCACAGGCATGCCCACACTGTGATGGTGTTTCTGCAAGGAAAAGCTGTTGATCTGATAGCATTGAAGACTGAACCCTCTGTTTATCAAGATGGAGAGGTACAATGAGTCTAGGATGTATTTAGTATGGGTGAAAGGTAAGGGACTGACAGCACTGGAGACTGAAGCCCTCTTTTTATCCATAGAGACATGTATGGTGTGGGGCAGGAACAGTGTGCATTTCCCACACACTGTGATGTTTTCAGTACAAGTAAAAAGTCAAAAACTGACTAACACTGGAGACTGAAGCCCTCTGTTTATCCACAGGAACCAAACAGGTGCAGTGCAGGCTTCCCACACTGTAATGTATTTACTACTGGTGAAAGGTGAGGGACTGCCAGCACTGGAGACTGAAGCCATCTCTTTATCCACAGGGACATGTACAGTGTGGAGCCAGGACAGTGTGTGTCTCCCCCACAGTGCAATGTATTTAATGCCACTGAAAGGTGAGTGACTGCCAGCACTGGAGACTGAAGCCATCTCTTTATCCACAAGGACATGTACAGGGTGGAGCCAGGACAGCGTGTGTCTCCCCCACGGTGCAATGTATTTAATGCCATTGAAAGGTGAGGGACTGCCAGCACTGGAGACTGAAGCCATCTCTTTATCCACAGGAACATGTACAGTGTGGAGCCAGGACAGCATGTGTCTCCCCCACAGTGCAATGTATTTAATGCCATTGAAAGGTGAGGGACTGCCAGCACTGGAGACTGAAGCCATCTCTTTATCCACAGGGACATGTACAGTGTGGAGCCAGGACAGCATGTGTCTCCCCCACAGTGCAATGTATTTAATGCCATTGAAAGGTGAGGGACTGCCAGCACTGGAGACTGAAGCCATCTCTTTATCCACAAGGACATGTACAGTGTGGAGCCAGGACAGCATGTGTCTCCCACAGTGCAATGTATTTAATGCCATTGAAAGGTGAGGGACTGCCAGCACTGGAGACTGAAGCCATCTCTTTATCCACAAGGACATGTACAGTGTGGAGCCAGGACAGCATGTGTCTCCCCCACAGTGCAATGTATTTAATGCCATTGAAAGGTGAGGGACTGACCGCATTAGAGACTGAACTCTATGTTTATCCATAGAGACAGGTATGTTGAGGGGCAGGTACAATACAGGTATGCCTACACTGTGATAGACTTAGTGATAGGGAATGCTGAGGGACTGACAGCATTGGAGACTGAACCTTCTGTTTATCCACAGGGACAGGGACAGTGTGGGGATGGGACAATGAAGACTTCCCCACATGGTGATGTATTTCCTGATGGTGAAAGGTGAGAGACTGACAACAATGAAGACTGAAGCCCTCTGTTTATCTCCCAGGATAGGTACACTGTTGGGCAGGGACACTGTGTGTTTTCTTCACACTGGGATGTATTTAGTACTGGAGAAAGGTGAGGTACATACAGTACTGGAAACTAAAGCCTTCTTTTTATCTGCAGGGATGGGTACAGTGTGGGCAAGGGGTAATGTAGGTTTCCCTGTACTGTGATAGTTAAATGCTGGTTACAGGTGAGGGACTGACAGCACTAGAGATTGAAGTCCTCTGTTTCTTCAAGGGACAGGTACAGTGTGGGGCATGGACAGTGGGTGTTTCTCACACACTGTGATGTATTTAGTACTGGAGAAAGGTGAGGGACTGACAGCACTCGAGACTGTACCCTCTGTTTATCCACAGAGACAGGGACAGTTTGTAGCAGGTAAGTCACAGGCATGTCCCCACTGTGATGGTGTTTCTGCTAGGGAAAGCTGTTGGTCTGACAGCATTGAAGATTGAACCTTCTGTTTACTGAGACAGACAGGTAAAATGTGGGGAAGGAACAGTGCTGGCTTCCTCACACAGTGATGTATTTGCTGCTGGTGAAAGGTGAGGGACTGACAACACTGGAGACTAAAGTCCTTTTTTATCCACAGGGACAAGTAGAGTGTGGGCCAGGAACAGTGTGTGTTTCCCACACTGTGATGTTTTCAGCATGAGTAAAAGGTTAGAAACTGATTAACACTGGAGACTGGAGCCCTCTGCTTATCCACAGGAACCGAACAGGTACAGTGCAGGCTTGCCACACTGTAATGTATTTACTACTAGTGAAAGGGGGATGGACTGCCAGCACTGGTGACTGAAGCCATCTGTTTATCCACAGGGACATATACTGCATAGAGCCAGGACAGTGTGTGTCTCCCCCACAGTGCGATGCATTTAGAGCCAAACCCTCTGTTTAACCCGAGACATGGACAGTGGGGGCCAGGTACAATACCGGCATCCCCACAGTGTGATGGACTTAATGCTAGGGAAAGGTCAAGGACTGAGAGCACTGGAGACTGAATCCTCTAGTTATCCATAGAGACAGTGCAGGCTTCCCACACTGTATTGTATTTTCTGCTTGTGAAAGGTGAGGGACTGCTAACACTGGGGACTTGACATTTTCTGCTTATCCACAGGGACGTCTACAGTGTGGAGCTGGGATAGCGTGTGTCTCCTCTACACTGTGATGCATTCAGTGCTGGTGAAAGGTGAGAGACTGACAGCACTGGAGACTGAACCCTCTGCTTATCCAGAAAGACAGGGACAGTGGAGGCCAGGTACAATGCGGTCATCCCCACAGTGTGATGGACTTAATTATAGGGAAAGGTGAAGGTCAGATAGCAGTGGAGACTGAAGCCCTCTGTTTATCTACAAGGATGGGTACAGTGTACAGCAAGGTGCTGAGGTGGTGGGGCAGTTATTTCTAGCAGCAACCCCTACAGATAGAGTTTTGGGGTGTCTGGCTTGGTTTTCGGCTTGGTCTCAATTTAATATCTGGACTGTTTTTGGGTGTCTTTACTTTAAGGAAGATCCGGAATATATTGTGAGGTTTTGTGCCATAAAGGAATTATCCACAGGAACATGAGGTTCTAAAGTTCCAGAGCTGCGGTCAGAACTTATTTTACTTTCTGCAAACTTTATTGTGCAGTGAGAGTGCCCGTTCTATTTACTTTTTTGACTCCAAAGTAGTGAGAGTACTTCGGGGGTCGAAATTGTACTAATCATTGTTAGTTTGTTTTATTTAATTTTTGACTGCCAGGTAGTGAGAGTGCTTGGGGGCCAAAAATGCATTAAATATTGTTTGCTTTCTTATGTCAATTTAATTTGCATTCCTCAGTGAGAGGAGAGGTACTCGAGTTTTATTTTGTTTTTGGTTTCAAGTTTTAGTTATATTTTTGTTTTCTGGACTCCTTTGGACTTTCCTGAGTGGACTCCTATGGTATTCTAACATCTTTCTCCTCTGGATTCTCATCTTCTATTTAGAGACCTTGAAGCTTGGATTGATGTCTTATAATTTTAATATATTATAATTTATTGTTGGATACTTTGTCAGGTGGGGCGTGGGCTTAGTTTGATTTATTTATTTGATTTGATATAATGTGGGATAGAGTAGTATTTATTTATATTTTTTAACTGGGTGGGTATTGTTGCATAATTTTATTATTGTTGTTTAGGGGGTCCTTTTGAGGTGGGTACCTGAATGTCGTATACTCTGATACTGGTTTCAGTTGTGAAATGTGTAAATGTTCCCCCCCAGACATGCACTATTCATCCTCCATTCTCCGTGCCCTCTGCCCCTCACACCTTTTGTTGTTGTCAACTTAGCAGCGCTGTCATGCACTGGGTATCGTTCATAGAAGGGGTGGGGGTGGACATTGGAGGACGAATGAACACACCTCTCACATTGGGTGGTTAGGCCTAGAAGACACCCTGGGGTGAAATGGAGCCTGGAATGGGGTGCTGCATGGCATTTTGCAGCAGGCAAGTAGCCCTTGAAGCCTATCCAACTCGAGCGGTGTTATGCAATGCCAGATCTATTAAAAACAAGACTGCAACTATTGCAGATCTTGTTGGTACAACTGATCTGGCTTGCATCACCAAGACCTGGCTAGATAAAAATGCTGGCCCCATTTAGGATGCTGTAATTCCAGCTGGGCACTCGGTGATACACCGCTCGAGACTGGATCGTGGGGGGGGGGTGGCGGTCTGTTTTGAGATTGAATTGGGCCTCACTAGTGTACCAGTTGAGGAGGCTAAATCATTTGAGTGTACTGTAGTGGCTGGTGTAGGTTGCAGGTTAGCCCCCATCTACCGTCCACCCAGGGACGAGTCACGATTCCTGTAGAAAGTGGCAGATTTCATCACCGACATGGCTTTGGAGTCACTCAGCTTGATGGTGCTGGGTGATTTCAATGCCTGGGTCAACGATGAACTCTCGCAGTTTGGACAACACTTTTTCTAGCTCATGACATCTCTGGGCCTTACACAGGTTGTTACCTCTGCCACCCATAAGCACGGTCACTCCCTTGATTTCGTTTTCCTCCCGGGGATCGAGGCCTCTGATTTGGTGGTGGAACCTGTCGGTTGGTCCGATCATTACACCGTGAGATTCAATTTTTGCACCCCCTTCGAAGGCCTGCCCCTGTGGAGATGGTCAGTTACCGCCCTTTACAGGAGGTGAGCCCTGGAGGTCTAGGAGTGGTGATTGATCACTCGGAGTTTCCTGTTGCTAGCTCAAATCCAGAGACTTTAGCTGTGGCCTATAATAGGGCCATTTCTGTAGCCCTGGACTCGATTGCTCCTATCCGTGTTCGTCCCCTCTCCCTTCACCCTCGGACCTCTTGGTTCAATGGGTCTTTGAGGGAGTTGCAGTGAGTAGGACATAGGTTAGAGCGATGTTGATGGAAATCTGCCCTGGAGGCCGACCACCTTAGATTGGTTGAGCACTATCAGACTTACCAATCAGCGATCTCCCATAAGAAGGCAGAATTCCTGTCTGGGGAGATCGCTGCCGCTCAGAACCAACCAGCTCAGCTCTTCCGAACTGTCGACTGGTTGTGCAACTCAACCTGTCTGCAGCTCCAAAGACCTTTTTCACAAGTGGAGTGTGATGAACGTGCTCATTTTTTTGTGGATAAGGTGGCCAACATCAGGTCAGAAATTTTCTCGACTCGCTCTATGGGAGCTGCTGATGACCGGTGCTTGGTCACCATGCCTCAAGCTTCCTGGAGTACCTTTGCCATGCCCAAACTGGTGGATGCCATGTTGATTGTCCAGGGCATGCACCCTAAGTGCTGTAGTTTGGATCCGGCCCAACTTCCTTAATTATGGGTTGTTGGGATATAATCGGCCCAGTCCTGGCACAGATAGTCCAGTGCTCCCTGGAATCTGGTGAGTTTCCAAGCTCTTGTGAACAACAGACCAATCTCAAACCTTCCCTTTATAGGGAAGATGATTAAGAAAGTAGTAGCAGTTCAGCTGGACTACCACCTGACCATCCATAACATCTACGAACCTCTCCAGTCCAGTTTTCGAAAGAGGCATAGCACTGAGATGGCACTGGCTCAGGTGCTCAATGATCTTGTGATGGCAAGAGATCAGAGAAGCCGTTCTATCTTGGTGCTCCTCGATCTCTCCTCAACCTTTGACACTGTAGACCATGAGGTGCTGCTTGAACATCTGGGATCCATCTGTGGACTGTCAGGTATGGTCCTTCAATAGTTTGCATCGTTCCTCATGGGCAGGAGTCAGAGAGTGGTGTCTGGGATTTTTTCTTTGGACCCATTCTCCTTGCCATGTGAGGTACCCCAGGGTTCAGTGCTGTCCCCCATGTTGTTTGCAGTGTATATGCTGCTCCTCGGAGACATAGTAAGATGGTATTGGCTGAGTTTTCACTGCTATGCTGATGATATCCAGCTCTACCTGTCTTTTGGCCCCCGACCAAGATAGAGCCATCTCGGTATTTAATACCTGCCTTGCTGAAATCCAGGTCTGGATGAACTTAAGCTGATTAAAGTTGAATGCCAGAAAGACGGAGGTGATGGTTGTGGACCCGGGTCACCGGATAGAGGGGTTGTGGGCTGATCAGCCCTCTGGACTTTTTCTTGGGGGCTCTCAGATCCTATCCTCTGAATAGGTGCGTAACCTGGGGGTTGTACTTGATGACGGGCTGACCTTACAAGCTCAGGTGTCAGCCGTCATCAAGACCTCCTTTTATCATTTTAGGAACATCTCCAAGACCTGGTTCCATCCAGGGACTTGCTTACATTAGTCCATGCTTTTGTGACCTCACGCCTTGATTATTGCAACTCCCTGTACTTAGGGCTTTCTGGGGTTGATATCGGCTGCCTGCAGCTCATGCAGAATGCAGCAGCACAATTGCTGACTGGGGTTTCCCGAGCATCTCATATTACCCCGTGCTGCGCGATCTGCACTGGCTGCTGATTAGGTGGTGGATCACCTTTAAAATTGGTTTACTGACTTACAAAGCCCTACATGGACTGGGCCCCAACTACTTGAAAGAGCTTCTCGTGCCTTACTGCCCGGTGTAACAGTTGCGTTCGGCTGACGAGGGGTTGCTGGAGATTCCAAGGGTGTCTTTGAAATCTTCTGGGGCCCATGCCTTTATGCATGTGGCCCTGACCCTTTGGAATTCTCTACCCCGTCAGCTTCGGGAGTGCACGACTGTGGAGGAGTTCAAACTGGCAACAAAAACCTTTTTATGGTGCTATGCTTTTGGTGGCTCTGAATAATTTGGATCCTCTCTTTTATCTTACTGTTATGTTTATTGTTTTTATCATGATCATTCTTATCTTTTTGTAAAGCACCTTGATAATTGAAAGGCGCTTGTGTGAAATAAAATTTATTATTATTATTATTAGTGTGGGCCAGGGACAGTGCAGGCTTCCCAACACTGTAATGTATGTGGTGTTGATGAAATGGGAGGGACTTGTAGTACTGGAGACTGAAGCACTCTGTTTATGCACAATGACAGGTGCATTGTGGAGCAGGGATAGTACAGGCTTCCCCACACTGTGATGCATTCAGTGCTTATTTAAGACAGGGGCAGTCTGAGGCCTAAGGGGGCTAACAGTGTCCCTTTGAGCCTGTATGTTCTTTAAACATCTCCAGCGATACTGGTTTGTAGCTGCACGTAACTTGACATACTTAAACAATGATGGAGATACAGTATGTCCCCCCGCTCTCAATTACTGTTATAGCTGTGCTTTATTTTTGAGCCCCGCTTATCTCTACTAATTGAACATCTGCGCAGTGTGTTCTAAATTTCTGATTTTCTTAGTGCATTTCTCAGTGGAAGGGAAGTGCAACCTCCCTCCAAAAAAAACAGCAATAGTGCAAAAGCCACTCTCAGTTATTTAACTACACCAAGACTTATATGTGCTTGTTTTTTGGTGTTATTGTTCTTCAGTTCTGGTTTCCAGTGCATTTACCTACAACAGCTCATTTCCAGTGGAGCCCTGCTTTTACCTGTTTTTTCCAATGTATTTACCTACAACATCTATATTCCAGTGGGGTTCTGTTTTACCCATTTTTTCAAAGCATTTACCTACAACAATTCATTTCTAGTGGAGTCCTGAGTTTACCCATTTTTTCCAATGTATTTACCCACAACATCTCATTTCCAGTGGGGTCCTGCTTTTACTCATTTTTTTTCCATTGTATTTGACAACATCTCATTTCCAGTGGGGTCCTGTGTTTACCCACATTTCCAATGTATTCACCAACAGCATCTCTTTTCCTGTGGGGTCTTGCTTTTACCCATTTTTTTCAGTGTATTTACCTACAACTCCTATTATATTATTATATTTATATTTGATAAATATTGGATATATGAGTGTATTACAATATGCTGTTTGGGATCTATAATTTGTAAAGGTGCCCTGAGCCTTTGGGAAAGGGTGCCTTAAATAAATGAAATATACTACTACTACTATAACATCTCATTTCCAGTGGGGTCCTGCATTTATCCATTTTTTAATGTATTTACCTCAGGGTTCAACAAATCCAATAGCTTGATGTCCCAGGCTATCACGGCAGAGTTAATTGCAAGCAGTTTCTATACTGCCAGTTTTTATTTTAAGTTCTTAACTTTTTAATTGTTCTTTGGTCAGTTCCACAACTTATTGCTTGGTAACTTACTTTTGTCAATTTATTCTTAGGTGTGATTGTCCTGTTTCTTTTTGTTATTCCATTTATATGTATTTATATTCTCTATTTCTGTATCTGTTATCTTTTCCCTTTCCCCTTCCCACAGGATGCATCTGAAAATTAGCTGCAGAAATATAACAAATGAAGGTGGATAGACGGATCAGGAGGAATATGAGCTGACAGCCAAGAGAGTCACCAGGATGGTGAGAGCAGCTGAGGCAAAAAAGGAGAAGTCCTTGGCCAGTGGGATCCGGAGGGGGGTCAAGGGGTTCTTTAGATACATATGGGGAAAAAGGAAAGTAAGGGGGCAGATCAGCAAGATAAGGCTACAGGATGGTTGGGCACAGGAAGCGGGGGAACAGGCAGAAGTCCTAAATGAGTACTTTGTCTCAGTTTTTACCAGGGGATGGAGGGGCTATGTCTTGTGAGGGGAGCGGGGGCAAAATGGAGCAAAGGGTGGGACCAGTAGAGCCCAGGGGCCCTGATGGGTCTGGGGAAAGGGAGTGGCCACCACAGACAGGTGAGGACCCAGCAGTGCAGGGTGAAAAGGGGGAGGACATGGAGGCTGAAATCCCAGCAGAGAGAGTAAGGGAAGCCCTCAGGTCCCTTCAGATGGAGAAAGCACCTGGGCCAGATGAGATACATCCCAGGGTGCTGAGGGAATTGGCGGATGTCCTGGCAGTCCCTCTAGTGGAGCTTTTCAACATCTCTCTGAGAACTGGGTGGGTGCCCCAAGACTGGAGGGTGGGCCATGTTGTGCCGATCCACAAGGGGGAATCAAGAGAGGAGGCGGGAAATTATAGGCCCATTAGCCTGACGTCGGTGTCAGCAAGGTGATGGAGGGTATTGTCAAGGAAAGGCTGGGGGGGAGTTAGTGGAGCAAACTGGGTACTTGGATGCTAGGCAGCATGGCTTTGTTATGGGAAGATTGTGCCAGACAAACCTTGTTGAGTTCTATGACTGGGTGACGAGGGCCCTGGACCAGGGTAGGCCAGTGGATGTCCTCTTTCTGGACATTAGCAAGGTGTTTGATTCGGTATCCCACAGTGGACTGCTGGCTAAGCTGAAGGAAATGGAGGTAGGGAGACAGTTGTTAAGAGGTATAGGAAACTGGCTTTCTGAGCTTACTCAGAGAGTGGTGGTTGGAGGGTTAGCCTCATCCCCAAGGTGGGTTACTAGTGGGGTTCCCCAGGGGTCAGTGCTGGGGCCACTCCTGTTCAACGCCTATAACTCAGACATTAGGAGGAGGAGGATCAGGAGTGAGAAGAGTCTCTTTGCAGATGACTCAAAGCTGGGTGCAGTGGTGGATGGGGAGGAGGGGAGAGTGGCCTTGCAGGAGGACCTGGAAGCTCTGGAAAGGTGGTCAGGAAAATGGAAACTAAAATTCAATGCAGGGAAGTGCAAGGTTCTGCACCTGGGAGTCAGAAATCCAGGCCAGGGGTATACCCTGGGAGGAGACATGATTCAAGTCATGGAGGGTGACAGGGACCTGGGTGCAGAGGTAGATGTCAAAATGAACAACTCAGAGACCTGTAGGAGGGCAGCGGCAAGGGCGAATAGTATGCTGGGATGCATTACAAGGGGGATTACCTCCAGAAACGTGGAGGTGATCCTTCCAATGTACAACTGCTTGGTTAGGCCACACCTCAAGTATTGTGTACAGTTTTGGAGACCACATTTAAAGAGGGACATTACACTCCTAGAGAGGGTCCAAATGAGGGCAACCAAAATGATGCGGGGCCTGGGGGAGAGGACCTATGAGGAGAGGCTCAAGGAGCTTGACATGTACACCATGGAGGGGAGGAGGGACAAGGGGGACATGATAGAGGTCTTTAAGTACATGAAAGGGATCAAAAAAAGGAGGTCCAGTCAGGGTGCTCCAAAGGAAGGAGGGTGGGGCAACAAGAGGTCACGGGTGTAAGCTGGAAGGGGGCAGGCTCAGAGGGGAGAGGAGGAGATGTTATTTCACTGAAAGAGTGGTAGAGCCATGGAATGCACTGCCCAGGGAGCTGGTAGAGGTGTAGACTGTGGACAGGTTTAAGAGGGGATGGGACAGGTACAGGGAGAAGGTAAATCTGACCAGGCCCAATACAGGTGGAACATCTGGGACTGGGGACAGTATAACCCAAGGAGGAGGGGGGACACCAAAATTGGCCCTCAGTGCGGGTGCTGAAAATCGAGAAGACTCGAGAGACCATTAGGCCTATTCTGCTGGCATTTTAATATGTTAGTATGTATCCACTGACTACTAGCTGCCGAAGTGCTTCAGGTAAGAAACCCTTCATCAAGGGGTGCAGTTAACACGAGAGAAGTGATGTTAGTTTATACAAGCATCTCATGACTAAACAACATTAATTAGAAAATAAATTGACATTATGTACACGAATACAAAAAAAGTGAAAAATATGAGAAAATACAGAAATCCTGTGCCAGTCAAAGAATCAACTAGACCATACAATCATAACATTTCCAAGATCATTTAAAAAAAAAATCCATGATCAAGAAAAAAATGTGTTTGCTTATTGCAACTAAAAACTAAACTAAAAAAGATTTGTTGACCAGATGGCCAGACCAGGAATCCTTGTCTGCCAGTCGATTGACAAATCAGGGTGGTTGACAAGGAAAGGAAATGGTGAGCAGGGGTTGCTTTTCATCCATCTTCTTCTACTATATTATTTTTTTAAATTAAAAAAAAATCATTGTTTTAGTGGCATTCTGCCACTTGCATCTTTTTAAAATAATAATGCCCTGGTGTCTAGTTGAACCCCCACCCTCCCATGCCATAGTAATCAGTGGCATCCTCCCTTTTGAAAGTCCTTTTATTTATTTATTTCTTGTAAAGAAGAAAATCATCCCTCGTTGTCTTTTGCTTGTTTTTTTCCTGTTAAAAAAAACCCATCACCCTGTGACTGCCCTTAACCTCCCACTGTAGACCTTCCTCCCCACACACCCCAATATCCCCACTGACCCTCACTCACTTCCTGAGGTCTGAAGTTTGATACCCTCTCCACCAATTGAAGACACGTCTTACTGCTGGAACCAGCAACTGTAATCCTAAGATAAATGCGGTCATATGTATTTCAATGTTGGAGTTTCAACTTTTGGCTAAACTTTACCATTTTTTTGAGATTTTGGCCCCAAATTTTCAACATGGACTCTTGGGGACCTCATCTCATGGCTGTGGAGAGTTTTAAATCTTCATTAAAACCACATCTTTTTAATCTTGCCTTTTTCTGAATATGGATAAACTGCTGAATCAGACTGTTCTTTTATTACTTATTGTTAGTTAATTTTAGCATTTTAAATTGTTCAAGCACTTTGGTACCTTGGTGAATTGCACTTTTTATAAATAATGGTTGAGCTGAGTTGAGTTGAGAATATGACTGTCTTTGAGCAACCCTAGCTAGAAAGGTGATTTTGCAGTCGGCTGGTGAAATCACCTTTCCATTGGGATGTGCATTAACAACAGTCATATTGTTCATCAGGTGGGGTCATAAGAAGGCTATGTTTAAAATTTGGGGTCAAAATGTAAAAATATGTCTGCGTTATGAGCATTTGATGCTAACTTGCTTTGCACACTCGTAACTTTGGAAATTTTCTATATTGACACCTCATATTTTCAGCATAGACTTGATATTACCCCACTTCATGTATGTGATAGCTGTCATTTTTCAAATCCTGTCCAAAATGTGTTCTCACACTTGTGCTGCAGAATGGCATTGCAGTTGCTCAGAATTACGTTTTGGTGGGGATTTGAAAATGTTCTGTACTGGGTACGTGCAATGAGGTCATAAGAAGGCTATGCTGGGAATTTGGGGTCAAATAAGGATACTGTTATACTATCTCAATGGAGGGATGGGAGTGCAGGGTCCAAAGGACCTTGTGCTCCCACCATAAAATAAGGATACTATTATACTATCTCAAAAAATAAAGAAATAAATTACAGAAAACTTTATTAATGCATCAGTTAGGGTCAAAGTGACAAAAAAAGGGAAATGTGGCATTAGGGTTTCCAACCCTAACACCCCAATTTCCACCTTGCATAGACACACAGGCGGGGGGGGTCTGTCTTGGGGCCAGTGAACCCTAACACTCACCCCATTCCAGTACAAAATTAGGTGACATGGGTACAGCATAGATGAATGGGGTGAGAGTTAGGGTTCATGGGCCCTGAGACAGACCTCCCCCTGTGGGTCTTTGCAGAAGTGAGGAATGGGATAATGAGTTGGACACCCTAATGCCACATTTCCTACTTTGTCGCTTTGACCCTAATTATGTATTAACAAACTTTTGCAAAAAACTAAACATAAATATATATATATATATATATATATATATATATATATATATATATATAAATAGTGGCACAGTAGTGCCTCTATAGTTAGGGTTGAGTACCCCATTTAAGGTTAAAGTCTGAAATTTTTCAGGTTAATAACTTTGCCATTGTATGACAGATTTGCCTGAAATTTGGCAGATACAGAGCAGTACCATAGATCTCTGGAGCTGCCAAGTTTTGTAATGGTCGTATATACGGTTTCAGAGCTATAAAGCACAATAGAAAGTCATATTTACGCTTTTTTGTGCATTCTTTGCATGTGCCTACAGGTCACATGGTCTGTGTGACCAGTACAAAACCTTCAGGGAACATGCAGCCAGGGTCCCTGATGTGCCTTTCAAAGATTTTGTGAAAAAAATATTAAACGGTTCAAACATGATTCAAAAAACAAGTTTCCCATTATAGTCAATGGGAAAAGTTAATAAACTATTTGACAGTGTTGCAAATGCAGTTTTTAGTGTAGCAAATGACCCCTATAGTGTCATGAGTCAGTCATTTTTTTTCAGTTACTGGTCACAGAAATGCTTGGCATTTAAATTTGGGACCCTCTAGAGACACAATTCTTTTTGTGTTCACCTAGTCGAGCCCTGAGGATGCTAGCTGTGTCTTTTTTTTTTGGGTGGGGGGTTAAACACCCCAAAGATATGTTTTTGAAATTTTTGTAAACTGCAGTGTTGCAAAGTAGTGTCGCACTTGTGACATTTTTGTGATTTTTTTTGCGAAAGTGTCGTGACACTTGCTAGCGACACTACTTTACGACACTATGCCCAAAAGGATAGGAAATCTTTGCCACCCTGCTGCAAAAGAACGGTTTGGTCTTTTGGGCTGAAATTTGGAGGAAAGAAAGCCAAGATCCCACAGATGTGCCTTTCAGTGATTTGGTGACAAAATGTTACAGGACTTCAAAGTTACAGTACTCCAAAGTTGACAATTTTTCCCATAGGCTAACATTACGGCGTCCACCATGCCTTTCGGGGCCCGTATCTCGGAAACATTTTGAGATATGGACTTTTCATCAGAAAAATGCAGGGGGCTAAGTGCAAAACTAGCCAGAAAAGTCATAAGATATATGAAATTTAAATTTTTTTCCTACGTCGTACAGTTCCTGAGATCTAAGCAATTTAGTATTCCAAGTGTTCATTTTCTGCTCCGAGGCCCATTATTATGCATACATTCTTTGTATTCACTGTGTTTCTCAATGTAGCTTTTGGGGAAAAAAGGGTGTGCATTTTCGTCACTGTTACAGTTAGCGTTTCACTTGCATTTCCATAACCGTTTGTGTTAGCATTACCTTCTACGCCACCGTGAGCGTTACCCTTTGCATTTTTGTTTGTACTTGCATTACTGTTAACATTTGTGCTTCCATTACTGTTTTTGTTTGATTTTCCTTTTGCGTCACCATGTGCATTTCCATTTGCGTTTGTGTACGCGCTTCTGTTTGCATTTCCGTTTGTGTTTCTGTTTCCTTTGGAGTCATCATTGCTGTTACAGTAAGTGTTTGCATTTCCAGTTGCGTTACTGTGACCATGCACATTATGAGTTGCATTTCTGTACATGCTTCCATTTGCATTTCTGTTTTCATTAATGTTTGCGCTTGCATTTCTATTTGCCATTTGCGTTATCGTTTACGTTTGCATCACCATGTACATTACTGTTTGCACTTGCATTTGCATTACCATTGCGTCATGATTTATAGTGCACATTCTCAAAAAGAAGGGAAATTCATGGCAAAAAAATCCATTTAATGCATCAGTTAGAGTTGTTCCACAGTGACAAAAGCGAGGAAATTCGATGTTAGGGTTCCCCCTGCCCTTGCACCCCACCCCCACCTCGCCCCCACCAACAGGCATCGGGGTGTGCATTGGGGTCATCGGTCCTGACTCTCACCCCATTCTCCTATACTGCATCACCTCAGCTTGTTTGCACATGGGATGGGGTGAGAGGTTGGGACCGATAACTAACACACCCCGATGCCTGTTCAGTGAAAGCGAGGTGAGGTGAAATACGTGAAAGTGAAATAACTAACATCAAATTTCCTCACTTTTGTCTTCAGTGGAATAACCCAACTGATGTATTAAACATGAGTTTATCCATATATATATATATATATATATATATATCATTGCAAAAAACTCAGTTTAAAAAACAGTTAGGGTTTCCATTACACCTTTAAGAGTATGGAAATTCAATGTTGGGGTTAATACGTGTATCAGCAAAACAACACCAATCTTTGCAAACATTAGAAATAAATCAGTTATATTTTTTTATCATTTAACATTTTTACCTGCAGCTCAGTCCTGCTCTGAAGCCAGCCACTACTCCTCCTTTCCACCGCCGACCCTGACGGCTGGCATGCCCAGCTGGCAGACACATCTACACCTGTGAAAGGGGCCCCCCCATAGCCCCTGCACCTAGTGAGGAACCATTACGGCACATGCCTTCCAGGCATCATCGACTGGTGAAACTGTGGCCGTCTAGCTGCCGTGGACTTGTGCTGCCATTTTTCCCCTACTTTATCTCCCCAATGGAAGCATGGGTGTACAATGACATCAGTGCACTACCATGCAGATGTCTGCCATGCTTCTCCCCATGCACATCTGCAATATCTCCGGGTATCCCCATGGACCAGCAGAGCGTGGTGTATATCCACCCCTACTCCCCAGGACTAGGACAGCTGTCATTGGATGCTCAATCCCAGTTCTCCCTTGCTGACCCCCGATGACCCAGGCTCATTCCCGAACCTGGGTCGCCGTCGTGGAGCGAGGTGTGGCATCCAGCACCTCAACCCTCAGTGCCACTGGGCCAGCTTCACAAAACAGTTATTTGATATATCCCTTGGTATCCTTCCACCTAACTTGTACACCATACAAATATATTGTTCTATACCACATGATTAACAGCCCAAATGGTGTATGAGTTAGGTGGAAGGACACCAAGGGATATAGCAAATAGCTGTTTTGTTTCTAATGTTCTCAAAGATTGTTGTTGTTGTGCTGATACAGGTATTAACCCTAACATTGAATTTCCATACTCTCAAAGGTGTAAGGGAAACCCTAACTGGTTTTGTAAAACAGAGGTTTTTTGCATTGAATTTCCTTACATTTTGAGATAGGTGAGTAACAAAATTTCAAGAAATACTCATAAGTTTGTAATTTTTTTCACACTGTGATCCCAAATTTTTGACATAGTCTTCTTGTCACCCCGCCTTATAACCCTCATACTGTAGGTATAAATTTCTTAATCCACGGCAAAATGCCATTATGTGCCACAGCTGTGGAAACACATTTTGGACAAGATGTAAGAAATGACAGCTGTAGTATTCATGAGGTGCTGTGAAGAAATGGCTATGTTCAAACTCTGGAGTGAAAATATGAATGATTGGCAGTTACATGGATGTGTAGGAAAATGTCATTGATTGCGTGTAACTTGGGCATTCTTTGTTACTTTTGCTCCAAAATTTCAACATTGCCTTTTTGGGATCCTACGTTATGAACACTGACACTATCATTTCATTACTAAATCCTGAAAAGTGATTTTGCACATCGACCGCACCATTCCGTCCGACAGGTGCAAAAGCACATTTCAGGCAGGATGTGAGAAATGCAGCTGTACTGTCCATGAGATGGTGTGAAAAGTGGCTATGTTGAAAACTTGGAGTGAAAATATAAATTGGAAAAGTTACTCATGTGTGAAGGAACATTTCAATGACCATTGCATAACTTGGGTGTTTTAGGATATTTTTGCACCAGGTTTTCCACATGGGCTTTTTGGGACCCCACCTCATGCACAATGGTTTTTCCATTTTGTTACTCAGTCCCTAAAGGTAATTTCTTTTAGCCACAGTGAAATCATCTTTCAGGACAGAGTAACAAAATGACAGTGCCAGTGTTCATGAGATGGGGTCCCAAAAAGTGCATGTTGAAAATTTGTTTCATTCCAGAGGGTGTAGTCAGAATGAGGAGGGACCTGCAGAAGCTTGACAAATGATCAAGGGTTTGGCAGTTGAAATTCAATGCAAAGAAGTCCAAGATAATGCATATGGGACACAAAAACCCTGGAACAACATATCAGTTGGGGGGTGAGGATATAACATGCACCAAGCAGGAAAGAGACCTTGGGGTTATCATCTCTGATGACCTCGAGGTAAGGAAACAGTGCAACAAGGCAGCAAGTAAAGCAAAAAGGATGCTGGGATGTATAGGAAGGGACATCACCAGAAGGAAAAGGGAGGTGATAATTTCAATATACAAGACACTAGTGAGGCCCCACCTGGAGTGCAATGTACAGTTCTGGAGACCTTACCTACGTAAGGACATAGATAGAATAGAGAAGGTTAAGGGGAGGGCAACAAAGATGGTACAGGAATTGCATCACAAGTCCTATGAGGACAGGCTGAAGGACCTGAATATGTACTCCCAGGAGGAGAGGAGGGAGAGAGAGGATATGATAGAGACATACAAGTACCTTACAGGGAGGAACAGGGTGCAGGAATTCACTATTTTCCAGTGAAAAAGATGCTCCAGAACTAGAGGGCATGGGATGAAGTTGGAGGAAGGGCAATTCAGATGAAACATGAAGAAGAATTTCTTCACAGAAAGGGTGGTGGACAAGTGGAACACCCTGCCAGAGGAAGTGGTGGGGGCTGAAACAATCATGGGATTTAAGAATGCATGGGATAGACATAAGGACATTCTGGAGGTCAGGGGTAAGGGGAAACAGACTTCTAGAAAAACATAAAGTGAACTTACAAGCTCAACTAGGCAGACAGGGTGGGCCATAGACCCTTATCTGCCAACAGTGTCTATGCATCTATGTAAAACACCTGCAAATGGCTGAGATATTAACATACAGTATGTTCAAAATGCCATTGACCTCCTCTATATGGCACTTACCTTTATTTTTCAGTTCACTTTTCGACTTTGAAGACTGCAGAGATGTCCCGATCCACAGAAGATGACAGCCGCTGACCTCGGTTGGTAAGTATAGGGCAAGGGGGTGTGGGGTTGTTGGTTGCTCAGTGGGAGGGTCAGGATGTGAGAGGGGGATGGGGAAACAATGAAAGGCCTTTTTTTACTAGAGTTTAAAAAAGATATTGTGGACTGTTTTCTTTTTCACGGGAATAGTAGATAATTTCTGAGGGCACTAGGGGTGGGTTCCCCGTGTCCCACACTGCTCTGGGAGGTACAACATAAATGGGTACACTGTGTACACTGGGGGTGGGCTCCCTAGAGTCATACACTGCTGGTGAGGGGTGAGTGTAGTGCTGACATGGGGATTGGGCACCCCGCTGTTGACAAAACCATTACATACATATTTCAGGACACTGGAAGTGGGTTCTCCAGTATCCCACAGTGGGGGTTGGGGTGATTTAAGTAGGACACTGGGAGTGGGTTCCTCAGTGTCCTACTTTTCTGATGGGGGGGGAATAAGATATTGAAATAGCAAAAAGCACAAAAGACAGTAGCTCAATGGCACAAACCTTTTAGCCTTCAAGCATGAGGTGCACTTGCCAGGGTGTTAAACTCAGTTGGAAAGCACAGAGCTGGAAAACCAGCAAAAAGGTCAGCACTTCATTCAGTCTTATAGTAAGTTTAAATTTCAGTGTACAGTGTTGCAGAAAACAAAGCCTAGCAGATCACCCCAGAGTGGAGATTATGTTTTTAAAAAAAACTCTAGGGGATTTATGCAGCTTGGGGCGGGGCACTTGGGGTTGTAAAATAGGCAGGGTTGGTTGACTGTTGGTTCTTGTTCCCCCACTATGTTGGTTCTGTCTGCCAAAAGGTGATTTAGTACTGCAAAATAGCATCCTTATTCAGTGCAGAATCCCTTTCCATAGGGCTCATATAAAACAGAATCCTAGTTCAAAGCAGAATCCTAGTTCAAAACAGAATCCTAGGTTGAAGAACAATCCTGGTTCAAATCAGAATCCTAGCTTGAAGCAGAATCCTTGTTCGAAGCAGAATCCTAATTCAAAGCAGAATCCTGTGTTGTGTGGGACATCAATTTTTCACCATAGGAAATAATGGGAAATTCAACATGTCATAACTTTTTAACAAATTTATATTTTCCCACCAAATCTTCAAAAGGCATATCTGTGAGGCCAAGGCTTTCTACCCTGAAAATATCAACCCAGAAGCTAAAGTCATTTCCAAGATACAGGTGGACAAAAAACAAGTGTCAAACCCCCCAAAACATTTATTTGTAACACTCTGTATCTCAGAAATGGCTAAAGCTATTAAGATACAATTCCTCACTTACAAACACCTACACAGGGTAATTAAGCATGCCAAATTTCATAGAAATCACTTTAACCATTACAAAGTTATTAAGATCTAAAAATTGCCCTTTCACATTAATAAACACAGCAACACCCTAAAAAATCTGTTTTTTCAACACTAAGTATCTCAGAAACCAAACAAGGGATTCAAACAAAATTTGTCAAGACAAGAGACCTGTGCCCTAGGCTGACATTTGTCAAATTTCCTGCAAATATGTTGGAGTGTTGCAAAGTTATTCAGGTACAAAGTATGCAAAACTGGATGACAGTGTGTGAAAATCACTCACTTTTACATCTATTTTCTCTCATAGGAAATAATGGCAAATTCAAGATGTAATAACTTTGGAATGAATTACTATTGCTTTACCAAACCTTCAAAAGGCACATCTGTGATGCCAAGGCTTTCTACCCTGAAAATTTCAGTCCAGCACCTAAAGCTGTTTCTGAGACATAGGTGGCCAAAAAAACAAAAGCCAGGGGAATCTCTGTATTTTCAACACTTTATATCTAACAAATCTCAAAAGGAATGTAAACCAAATTTGGTACATCAACAGACCTACCCAGCAGATGATGCATGCCAAATTTTAGGAAAATCTGTGGAACCAATTTAAAGTTATTAACCAGGACATATTGCCCTTTAACATTAAACTCTCCTACAAACCCTAAGTATACTGGCCCTATAATATATATATATATATATATATATATATATATATATATATAGAGAGAGAGAGAGTGTGAAGCCCACCAAAATGAAGTGCAGTGCTGGAGAATTCTGCAGTAGAATTACTGCAGCAAACAATGCAATTTCAATGGGAGTTAATCCATTTTGTCATGCAGGAAACCTGTGACACTGCACTTCATCCTGGTGGGCTTCACTGTATATATATATCTATATATATATATATACATGTTTCAGGTTGCAATAAGCAAACAAATTATTTTTTATTGATCATGAATTTTATTAAACAAATATCTTGGAAATGCTGTGATTGTATGGTCTGGATGATATTTTGATGCATAGGATTTCTGTATTTTCTCATGGTTTTCACTTTTGTGTATTTGTGTACATATGTAAATTTGTTTTCTAATTAATGCCACGTTTATTCATGAGATGCCTGAATAAATTGACATCACTTCCCTCCTGCTAACCACTCCCCCGATGAAGGATTTCTTACCCAAAGCACTGGGGCAACTAGTGGCTAGTGGATATATCTGTGCACCTTTGCTTGTTATATTTCTGCAATCAAGTATTTGAAATTGATAAGAAGTCGGTGCCTTGGCTGTGTTCAAGTGAGATTTTCTTTGGTATTTTGTGTGTTTTGGGATGGCCACCCCTTACCTGCACCATTCCTGTCCTGAAGTGAAAATGACCTGCTACCAGCTCAGTATGTCTTTCCTGGTAAAACCTTTGAATTACATACATACAGGCATAAATATTTAATTATTTTTCCACATTAATGTATTAGCAGCCATTGTGACTGACCAGTTTGCCTTAATTTGAGTATGTGTGTAAAAAGGGGATTATAAATGGAAAGAACATTATTTATTGGAAAGGTTTCACCAGGAAAGACAACATGAGCAACAGTTCATTTCCAGAAGCATCCTGGGAGGAGGGGATTCATAGTGGGGAGTGCAAAAACATATACCACAGTATACATACAATGCATAAGAACAGCTAATGATAAAACAAGCTAATTACATAAATCCTAGAAGTGTGGCACATACATAGTCCATCAATCTTAGCTGCAATAGAGTTAAGTCTGGTAGTAACTTAGAGAAACAATATAAGGATTGACAATACCTTAACCCTAAGAGGAAAACAGGTAAGACAAGGAAGGTATTGACCAGAGGGGGTAGACACCTTAAACTGCTGGAAGTGGCAGGTTGATACAGGGGAGTAGGTTGTGCTAGGTTACCTATTTAGAAGGTAGTGAAAGACAAGGGGAGAGGGCTTTTAAGTACCTCAAGGGAATCAACAAAGTCCAGGAGGGTAGCATCTTTCAGAAAAAGAGATGTGTAAGAACAAGGGGGCACAATTTAAAGATAGAGGGGGGAAGGCTCAGGAGTAATGTGAGGAAATGTTTTTTCATGGAGAGAGTGGTGGATGCATGGAACCGCCTTCCTGGGGAGGTTGTTGGGTCTAAAACAGTGGGGGAATTCAAACATGCATGGGACAGACATAAGGCAACTGTAGTGGGGGGTTGCAGGAAGTAGGCTGTTGGTTAACTAGAATCTGCAGCTTATCCAATAGGAAGGGAAATGAGCAGACTGGGTGGGCCAAGTGGTCCGTATCTGCCGCCAAAGTCTATGTCTATGTCTTGTGGGCAGGAAGAGGGAGAGGAAAGAGAAGGGAGGATTAGAGGGGAATACCTGGAGCAGGACCCCTTCAGGATGCAGAGAACCCTGCAAGGAGCTGGGACCCAGCCAGAATGGGAGTAAGAGTGAGGGGGGAGAAGTAGAGAAGCCAGGAGTGAGACCACCTCAGGATGCTAGAGCTGGCCCATCGGCGCAGCGGTTGGATTTCCGCTTGCGACGCCGGCGACCCGGGTTCAGGAACGGACCCGAGTCGTAGAAGGGCTGGCCAGGGGGAGATGGATCGAGCGTCCATTGGACTGCTCTCCTTCTCCAGGGGGAAGGCTGGGGCAGCATCTAGGGCAATGGGGACTCCTAGCGGAGGCCAGGAATACCCACACTGCTGCGCTCAAAGAGTATAGAAGGCGGGGCGGATGTCAGGCGTCATTGCACGACCCCGCCTTCCCCGGAAAAGAGGAAAAATGGACGGTTGCTGGCCGCCCTCCATGAAGCCCGCCAGGAGTTGATTAGCCCCAGGCCAGTCCTCTCTGACCGATTCACGGTCTCTGCGGGATGTCTCGCCCTCTCCATCCCGTAGCCCCGCCGTGGGGGTAAGCCATGGGGTATCAGAGGACCCGAGGCCGATTTGGGGGGTGGAAGCCGTCGGCCTGTGACCGGGCTGAAGCATCGGGTGGCCGGCAGCTAGGAAGGCGGTGAAAGGCAAATTTAAAAAAAAAAAAAAAAAAGGATGCTGAAAACCCTGCAAGTGGGCAGGAACCTGACAGGATGTGGGTGAGAGAGGGAGAGGAGGAGTGGGAGAAAGATGGGAGAGAGGGGGACAGTGGAAGCCAGATCTCTTCAGGATGCTGAGAACCCTGCCAGGGATACTAAAACCTGATAAGGAAAGGAGGTGGGAGAGAGGAAGGGGGAATGATAGGGTGAGGGTTGGGAAAGTGGGAGTGGAGGCTGCAGTCACGGGGTGACTAGAGGTGCAAAATTAGAAGCACGGGGGTGAGAACTTGGTATGTAGAGAGGGGGCAGTGGACTGGAGAAGAATTAGGAGGGATGGAATGCAGACAGGGGAGAAGAGTGGTTGAAGAGGGTTAGGAGCAGCAGCAGCTTTGAGTAGAGTGTTTCTGGAGAAGTAGAGAGAGTGAGTGGCAGGATTGGGCGGAATGAATTTCAAGCAGAAGGGAGTTCTAGATACTAGGGAACTTGAATGAGAAGGCAGCGTGACCAGATGTTGTACTCCATGGAGAAAGTGGTAGTGTTCTGTGTGTGGATGCACCGAGGGTGTAGCAGGAGGGGGGAAGGTTGATAGGAGGGAGGATAAGTAGGGGAAAGAGAACCAAGCCAGAATTTCCCAACTAAATTCACGCAATGTGATTGATGTCTGGCATAGAAGGAGGGAAAGAAGAGTGAGGTATACAGATCACAGTGATGCATAAGTGGAGGGCAACCAAATATATAGCAACAGAAGGAATGGAAGAGGGTTTCCAGTCTGGACAGGGTGGATTTAGCGGCAGAGCAGTAGACTATGTCACCAAAATCAAGGACGGGGAGACTCATCTTTTGGACAATCTCTCTCCTGGCTTGCTGTGACAGGCAGCTACAGTGTCTGTACAGTGCACCAAGTTTGGGGAGTAGTTTTTTTTAAATAGCATTAATGTGTGTACTAAAGTCAAGATGCTTGTCCAGCCATAGCCCAAGGTACTTGAAGGTGGTGACATCCTCCAGTGTGGTACTAGAGAGGGTAATGAAGGTAGGGGTGAAGACAAGTCTGGACAGCTTTTGCCTGAAACCAAAGTTCATGGAGACCATTTTTTGATGTTTATGGAGAGTTGGTCCACATTGAACCAGCACTGGATGTTATGAAAGTCCTGCTGAAGGCTGGAAATCACCTCGAGGACAGAGCTGCCAGACATGAACAAGACGGTATCATCTGCGTACATGTGGATGTGTGAGGATGAGCAGACATTGGGAGGTCATTCAAAAAAATAGAAAATAGTGTTGGTCCAAGTACTGAACCTTGGGGAACACCCATGGTGATAGGGAGAGGAGGGGAGGTAGAGTTAACGATTCTGACAGATTGGGTGTGACCTAAGAGGTAGGACCAGAACCAGCTGGTGGCTGATTCTGAGAGGCCAGCCATCGACAGTTTGCTCAGGAGGAGGGAGTGGGAAACAGTGTCAAAGGCTTTGGCCAAGTTAACAAAAATGGTAGAGGTGATGTGTCCCTGTTCCATGCCAGTGAGAATGGAGTCAGTGAGTTGGAGGAGGGAGATGGTGGATGAGTGTTTTTTATGGAATCCAGACTGGAAAAGGATGAAGAAGGAGATAGAGTTGAGGAAGGAAGAGAGTTGTTCCAGTGCCAGATGTTCTTGGAGCTTTGCTAGAGGGGGGAGTAAAGAGATAGGATGAAAGTTGCTCAGGTTGGAAGGGTCCCTACCTTTAGGCAGTGGGATAATATTAGCAGACTTCCAGGCATCGGGGACTGTTGCATGTAGGAAGGAGCGGTTCAGTAGATTAGTCAAGGGATGTGCAATACCATAGGCTGAAAGGTTGAGTAATTTGGGATCGAGCCCATCGGGGCTTCTGCCCTTGCAAGGGTTTAAGGCGAGTAAGACACGTAGGGTGTCCTCGGGGAGTACATGTGTGAAGGAGAATCATGACACAGATGGGAGCCTGGAAGGCGTGGCTGAGAGGGGACAAGAAGAGTTACCAGCAGGGATAAGGGGGAGTGAAGCAAGGAGTGAGGAGGCACAGGAAGTGAAGTAGTTGTTGAACTCTGCTGCCACTAAGGGGGATCCTCAATTGTGCTGTCACCAATTTTAGGATGAGAGAGGGGGAGCAGGTGGTGGGGGGGGGGAGAATAGAGTGTGAATAACCTTTCAGAATTTGGATGGGTTGTTAATGTTTTCGAGGAAGGAGGCTTGGAAGTATTCTGCCTTGGCAAGGCGGATGGCTCTGGTACATGCATTGCGTAGTGTGCAGTACCGTTGATGGTTGTGTGGGGAACAGGAGGTTTTAAACATAGCCCAGACTTGGTCTTTTGCACGCTGACAAGCAACGAGTTCAGCAGAGACCCAGGGGAGGTGGTTACCCCAAACCCATGCATTCCTAAATGGTGCGTGCTTGTCTCATACATTAAAGAATCAAACTGAAGTAGTTCTGCACTGCATTAACAGAGGCAGCGATGGAGATAGGTGACCAATCTATGTTGGACAGGTCATTGTGGAGGGAGGACAGATTGATGGTGCGGAATGAACAAAAGTTGAAAATGACAGGGGGAGACTTAGTAAGGAGGATTTTACGCACACAGTAGACCATGTGATGATCACTGAGAGCATGGGGGAGTATGCCAGAATTTATGACCAGGTGTGGGTGTGAGGTCAGTACCCAGTCAATTAGGGTGTGATTGCCAGATTTGTGGTTTTGGCATGTAGGGTCAGTTATGAGTTGCTTCAGGTTCGGTGATGAGATATGGTTGCAGACTTTGGACTGAGGACTGGCCAGCCAATTTATGTTGAAGTTTCCTAGGAGGAAAAGCTCACCATGGGCGGCAAGGGAGGAGACAGAGGAGAGGAGAGGAGATTGGTGATTGAGGAGGAGACAGGGAGGTTGGGACAGCAGTAGACACCACCAACATAGATAGGGAGAGGGAAGGGGAGGGGAGGGACATTTTTACAAGCAGTAGTTCGTAGGCTGAGGGAGAGGTAGTGGAAAGGCAGACTGAGTAATTGAAAGGAGCAGATATATACATGGCAACGCCACTGCCCCTGGACTTGCGGTCCTGCTGAATGGGAGAGTAGCCAGGGATGGAGAGGGCAGCATCTGGGATTTGGGGGCTAAGCCAAGACTCAGTTAGAAAAAGGACAGATGATTTAAGATGCTGCATCAGCAGTTGCAGGAGGTCGATTTTGGGGAGTAAACTTCTAATATTTAGATGCAGAAATCTGGGACCTTTTGGTAAATCAGAAGGAGTGGCGAGAGGGGGACCAGGATTAGGTTCAATGTCACTGGCTGCGAGAAGCAGGAGTGTTATGAGTGTTCTTGTTAGGGTGACCAGCAACTTTTTTGATGGGAGGAATGAGTGGTGGTTAGACAAAATGTAGTTGTGCTTGATGCTGCTGAAGCGAAAGATAAGGGCTCGCAGGCAGACTAAGTGGGAACCAGAATTATGGAAGATGCTGGCAGCCACATGCCAGGGGAAGAGAATTAGAGGGGTCTGGCAGGAGGAGGGGAGGGTGGGGGAGACAGAAAGGGCAAGAGGAGGGGTGGGGGGAGTGGATGGAAAAGAAGAGAGGGGGGAGGCCAGGGTGAATAACAGGGGGAAACAGGCTAGAAAGAGGAAGGACATAATGGGTGGAGAGTTGGGGGAAATAAGACAGTGGAAGAGAGAGGAGAACAGAGAACAGGTGTGATGATGGAGAGACTGGTGGGGGGGAGATTTACTAGAGGTGGCTTGGAAGAAGGACTAAGGGGAGAAGGGGGATGAGAAAAGTACTACAGCCTCTTGTAGCTACTGTTAGAACTGTGGAAGATACAATAAGGGGGAAGTTGCAAGGAGTAGTTTGGAAGGGGATTGAGAAAAAGCTCCACAACTTGAAGGGAGGAACCACAGGGAGGAGAAGTGCAGTTTAATACACAGTGTAAGGGCACGTAGAAAGGGTAACTGGACAGAGCTGCTGTGCCTGGGAGGAGTCTCAAGTGAAAGTTGAGGATTTAAAGAATGGCGGGGTGGGGAGGGTGGGGCAGGAGAACATTTTGCCAACAGAAAGATACCAGCAGGAATAGAGGGAGCTGAGGAAAAGCACAGCTGTCTGCCATAGTGGAAGCCATGGACCAGCTAGCAACTCCTCAATCTGCAAACATCCAATCAACTGGAGTAGCAGTGAAGGCAATGGCCAATCACAAGGCGGGGACAGGCTAGCACCAAAACTTGAAGCTGCGGTTCAATCAAGCAGGGAGCGTACCTTGTATACCTTGAATTCCGGCCACCGGAGGGTTGGATGGGCAGCTGTAGGAGCATGGAGTGCCGCTTCACCGAGAAAAATGCACTCAATTAGGTGCACTTCTGTAGGAGGGAAGAAAGAAAATCACCAGATTAAATGGAGTTATAATCAGGGGTGGGGGGCAGAAGACACAGACAGAGAAGCCACAGGAGGCTGGAGACGGCCGAGGAGAAAAGAATAAATCAGTGGGAAGGGTTAGACACAAGTATTTGGGAGGAGGATTTGGATAATAGAAGGTAGGAGAATTATGGACAGGGGACAGGGTGGGTCAGCACCAAGCCCCAGGAGGGTTTGAGAGAGGAGAGGAGGGGGATGGGAGATCAGCTAGGGGAAAAATTAAGAGTAAAGCTAGTGAGGGAAAAAAAGAAAATAGAGCAGGCAGCAGGCAAATGGATTCAAAAATGCAACATTGAAATAAAAAAAACAGTGCAACAGTGCAGGTCTAAATTGGCAATACAGTGCACAGTAAACAGATAAAACTTAAACCCAGTAAACTAGAGCAATGCTATTTAAAATACAGTCATGGATATGCAGTACAAATTGTGGCGTAGTGAGCAGCAGTAAATAATAAATTAAAATAGAGATTCCAGTGTGAGAAAATTTAGCCAACAGAGATACCAGCAGGAATAGAGGGAGCCGAGAAAAAGCGCAGCTGTCTGCTGTAGTGGAAGCCATGGACCAGCTAGCAACTCCTCGGTCTGCAAACATTCAATCAGCTGGAGTAGCAGCGAAGCCAAAGGCCAGTCACAAGACAGGGACAGGCTAGGGCTAAAACTTGAAGCCGCAGTTCGATCCAGCGGGGATCGTACCTTGTATGCCTTGAATTCCAACCACCAGAGGGTGGGCAGTGGTAGAAGCGTGGAGTGCCGCTCCACTGAGGAAAATGCACCCGGTCAGTGGCTCTTCTTGTATGCCTTGAATTCTGGCCACCGGAGGGTGGGATGGGCAGTGGTAGGAGCATGGCGTACTGCTCCATTGAGGAAAATGCACCCAGTCAGGGGCTCTTTTCACATGCCTTGAATTCCGGCCACCGGAGGGTATGGTGGGCAGCGGTAGGAGCATGGAGTGTCACTCCACCGAGGAAAATGCACCCAATCAGGGGCTCTTCTTGTATGCCTTGAATTCTGGCCACTGGAGGGTGGGGTGGGCAGAGGTAGGAGCATGGAGTGCTGCTCCACCGAGGAAAATGCACCCGATCAGGGGCTCTTCTTGTATGCCTTGAATTTCGGCCACCAGAGGATGGGGTGGGCAGCTGTAGGAGCGTGGAGTGCTGCTCCACTGAAGAAAACACACCTAGTCAGGGGGCTCTTCTGTAGGAGGGAAGAGAGAAAAACACCAGATTAAATATTATTTATTTCATATTTTGAAGGAGTTTTATTTTTAGGGCCTAGCTGACTGTTTTACTGGGAGTAAAGGTAGCAGCTATGTTTGTAATGGCAAGTTTTTTTATTTTCTTACAAAAGGCATTGATACATTATTGTGCTGTGTCCTGATTACCAGCACTTTTTTAACAAGTGGTCATACTCTGAAATTCCTCAGCTGCTGTCCAATTAGGATGCAGCAATTTCCCTAATAAGAAAACTTTATGGAAGGATAGGGGTGGAGGGCAGTAGACCACTGAAAGGTGGAGGGCCATTTACTTATCTCATTCCTTGTATTGCCTTCCTACTTGCTCTCACCTTTTACTTGAGCAGTTCTCTCTTCAATTCACCCCTTAGGACCCTGTCATTTATACCCCTTCCTTCTCTCCTACTCACCCTAGGTTACCACCCCACCCACTACTGCAAACCTGCTGTTCCTCCTCTGTCATCTTATGCTTTTCCATCACCTTCTCACTATTCTCTTTTGCTTCCTTTCCCCTCATTTACTCTTTTACTTCAAAACTATCTCTTCCTCAACTCCATTTCTCTCTTATGCTCCATGCTACTCTTCCTATGCTTAGTTCTCCTTTCTACTGATCTCCCCTCCTCCCCTTATTCAGTGCCCCCATAACTTTCTGCCCTCTCGATCTCTCAGTCTTCTTTACCTTTGCCTCCTGTTTCCTTTTTTACCAAGGTTGCAGCTTTTTCCTGTCCCTTGCTCTTAAACTTAAAAGTCATGTGAACAACTATCCCATGCTCCTCTCCCTCTTTGTCCTCCACTCCCGTCTCCTCCCTCCCCATTACAAAACCTCCCACTCACTGAAGCTCATCACTGCACTTTAGCTGCTTCTGTCAGGTGAGGTAGAGCCTAACCCTAGCATGCCCCCTTCCTCTGTCCACCCTTCCCCTTCCTGAGAACCTGACAGTTACTCAAATTAATGTATAGAGCCTTCTGCCTAATCTAGAGCTGCTTAAGTTATTGACCCTGCTTCACAGCCCTGACATTCTACTTATTTCTGAATCCTGGCTGGCTGCTAGGATCGCTGAGCTAGATGTATCTGTCTCTAGTTATGATATCAACAGGCAGGGCTATAGCAAGCAAAGTGGCAGTGTGGCCATGTATGTTTGTCTCAGCCTTATCTGAGATGTCAGTCATCAGTCAGTTCTCCCCTCCACCAACAAACCTTTCTTGTGTAAGTTCTCTTCCATCCTCTTATTACACCCAAATAATTATCCCCCTATGGAATTCACTACCTAGTTCAATATTAGAATCCAATCATTTTACCAATTTCAAACAAAATCTAGACCGTTATCTTTTATAGATCTAGGTGGTTGTACCAGCTTGGCTGGAGATAAACATATATGGGCTATGGCCTTCTGTATGTCTACCTTTCCTGGTATGACTCCCTCTTTGTACCACTCTGGTCCTGAATCCTTTTTCATGATCCTTATCTTTTCCTACTCCTTTCCTTCTTACTCTGATGAGTTGTGGTTTACGGGAACCTTAACATAAATTGGCTGTCTCCTTCCTCAATAAAACTCAACCAACAAATTCAATCCCCAAATCTCACACATCTCATTACCAAACCTACCTGACTGAACACTGTACTTACAAAATAAACCTTACAAAATCCTTGCTACACATCCTCACTGTATTGTAAAATCTGGCATGCTCCCCAACAAACTTAGCAAACACCATATGGTCCACTGTGTCTGTATCCTCCATCACCCCAAAGCCCACCAAGCACAATGATGAAGGTTTTTAAGATCATTAAGCCCGTTTGCCTGCAAGACATGCTGAGAGTAACTGACTCATCCACCATTTCTACTGTATGTCCACTGACATAGTTGCTGCCCTCTCTTTCTTCAGTTCAAAAGTCTCTATCATTTGAGACAAATAGCCCTTGTTTTCCATAAAGGCTCATGACTTTGTGTGGTACCAGCACAAGACATCTGGTTCCCCAGAAGACTTACTGTGGTACAAACAACTCTGCAATGTTTTGTACCAAGGTTCTTGGGGAAGTCAAGTCAAATAATTTTGCATCTAACTTCCACAATTAATTAAAGTCCTTATCAAACTTCTGGATAGTTGTTCACTCTGAGTTTGATCCCTCAGTCCTTAAGATTGAGAGGGTTTACCAATGATTCACCATTCCTCTTGACTCTACCTTTCAATATTTCACCACTTGTGCCCTTTCACTTTTTTCCCTCTCCCTGATCCATCTGCCTCAGCTCCCTCTCTCACTATGAGCATTCCCTCAACTGCCCCCTCACCTCTTCTCCTCCCCACTTCCCACTTTCTCCTTCTTCTATGTCACCCAAGCTGCTACACTTTCTGCCCTGTTTTCTTTCAATCCCTCCAACTTTCAGAACCCAGATTAGCTCAGCACTGAAGTTCTCCAACTCTCAGCCCTTACTGTTGCCTTCCCCATCTCCTCCTTGCTGAACCTTTCTTTCCACCTTGGCAAAGTTCTTAGGGCTCAGAAGCAGGCAAAAATTCTCCCCTTCTCAAAGAGGGTGTCCTATCTTCCCTTTGCAACTACTGTCTCATCATTCTCCTACCTGCCTTTGAAAAAGTACAGAAAAAGTTTTTCCTCTTCTAGCTTTGTTCCTTTTTGATTTTTCCTCTTTTCTCTGCCTTTATCAGTCTGGTTTCTTAAAGACCACTCTACAGTGTCAACCCTTCTGTGGCTCACTGACTCCATCCTGAAAGGGGTGCACCACATTTACACATCTGTAATATTTGTCAATCTTACAAATGCCTTCAGTACTGTTTCCCACAGCCTTTTACTTGAAAAACATGAGCAGTGAGTCTAGAAGGACTTGTGGTATGTTGGTTTCATGCCTACCTGTTTGATAGATAAAGGACTGGGGGATCAGTCCGAAACATGTCAGGATACTTGTTTGGTTTGATGTTTGTGCAATAAACATTTTTAACTTTTACGCATTTCTCTTATGAGTTGTATGTGCCCAAAATCTTTTGTGCTACGAGTTATTTGTTTGGTTTTGGAGCACTATGTTCCAGTGCACACTCATTTGGAATTAAACTATTTGATAGATACAAGATGATCTAAGTAGGTGATAGTCTCTCCACCACTCTTGCCATTTCCACAGGAGTCACGTAGGGTTCTAGTCTGGGATTCGTAGGCCCTGTTCTATTTTTTATCTTCCTAAATGACCTCCCCTAATGTGTGTCTCCTTGCACATCCACATGCACATAGACAATACAGTACTTTTTGCCTCTGGAGGTTCAGTCACTCAGGTGGATCTGTACTCTTCAGCCTGATTTTGTCAGAATTCAGTGCTGGCTCTGCTCATATCATCTATCATTTAATGTTAAAAAGATGGCATCCATGCAGTTTGTTAATTTAAAGTGTCTTGCCAGACCCCACACTATCCCTGTCTGTAGGACTCTTGATGGCTCCCACATTAAAGAAGTTCCCCATTTTAAGTATGTATATATATGTGTGTGTGTGTGTGTGTGTGTGTGTGTGTGGTGTGTGTGTGTGTGTGTGGCTGGATCAAACCCTCAACTTCTCCTTCTACATTGATGCCATACATATAAAGCTCCTACCCAAATTTGGTGCAGTGTACCACAACAACACTCTCTGTTTACAAGGTGCTTGCCATAAGATGATCCTCTAATTGTTTAACTATGTGGATTTGGTGTACAATGATACTTTGGAACCTACCCTGGTCAGGCTAAAGCCACTTTTCTGCTTTGTCTGTCACTTTGCCTTCAATTGCAAATCCCACACCCGCTACTTTTCTGTCTATGCTGACCTTTCCTTCCCCACCCTTTATTCCAAATGTCAATCTCACTGCACCTCATTCCTCTCTATATTCTGGTTCAGCTCCCTTCCCTGTTACCTATTCTCCCTCATTTCTCCTACCCACTCCTCCTTCTACTTCCTCTGTTCACTGAAGTCATGTTCCTCTTCAGTTTTAAACTCCACAACTTCTGCTGGACAATTTATGTTCCCCTTCCACCCTTCCCTCCCCTTCCCTTCTCTGGAATAATCTGCCTCTGGCTTTCCATACCTTAACCTCCTCCCTTTCCTTTAAAGTCCTCTATACTTTGTCCTACAATTAAACCTTCCTGTACTTCATCTCTTGTTCCTCAATTATTGGTCTCCCTTCTCCCTCTCTATCTGTCACATCTACCCCTTTTGTTTCCTAATGACTGCCCCGTTTAGTGTTCTTCTCATAAGTGTGCCAATACCCTTGCCACTTACTTTGACAGGACTTCCTTTTTACTCTAGAGTCCTCCTCTGGTACCCTGCTTAGCAGTAAGATTTTCTTGCTCTGTAATAATATATTTCCCTTTTCCTATATGTTGTTTGTGCCTTATTCAGCCTTCTCTATAAAATTTGTTTCTTCAATAATATTATTATAATTTTTAGCTGCCAAAGTACAAGACTGCCTGAATCCTCAATTTGTGTTGCACATTCATAAAAGGATTTAAAGTAGTCACAGACAAAGCAACCCACCTCAGTCTAGGTGCTGGTTTATTTATTACGGCACCTGCCTGGTTCCTTCTGAAAGTCTGTTTCCTAAATTAAGCACAGAACATTAAATACCTCAAGTGCTACCATCACTGGCTAGCCAGCAGGGCACTTGAATGTGTGTTGGTGATGGCCAATCTAAAATCAGATGAGCTCAGAGGAAGGCAGTAACTCTGAAATGTCAGCTGATTTCAGATTGTGCACCACTGGTATTCATCCGTTTGCCCTGCTGGCTACCCAGTGATGGGAGAGAGTGAGGTAAATTAAATGCACTATGTTTGATGCTCAGTACTTAATGTAGCTAAAAAACTTTCAGAAGGAACCAGGCAGAAGCTGTAATAAACAGACTAGCACCTGGATTGAGGTGTGATTTTTTTTTTCTTACTGATTTCTTACATGCCTATATTTAATGAATGTGTGACATGAATTAAAGATCCCTGTACTATGCCACTTAAATCTTGATGTATTTTGTACTGAGACCTGCAGCTTTATTCCAAAAGCAGAGCATCATGATTCCTCTTGTTATCTACTGTATTTCTGATTATTGTATTTCCCATTTCTTTTTGCACAGTACTGTTCCTGTACTGTTGTATCTATCTGTCTTGAGGTGACCTGTTCCAATCTATATTGCCTGTAAGTTTTGAAACATGTAGCTTTTGTACCCACCACCATCATCTCTGTAATCCCCCTTTTTCTGGGGGGGGTGTAGCTGGAAATGAATCTTGACTTAGTGTACCTTTCTCGATCAATGATTTGTAAATAAGTAATCCATATATAAAATGATATAATACTATTTCTCAGGAAATGTTGCATTGTTGTTAAATTAGAGGAAAACAACAGCAGGTACAAAAACATTACACACTGATACACTTCAGGATATTTTTTTAATAGTACATTTTGCTAGAAATAAATGTTTAAGTGAAAATTTAAAAAAAATCCTATTATTTTGTGGAATTAATTGCATGCTGTCTTGCTATGTTATGTTTAGTACGCTGTATTTTTTAGTGACTAGATCTCATTGTTCACTAGTTTATCATGTACGTTACTTAGAGATCTTCAACATTATACTGAGGATGATCTACAAGGAGTCAGCAGCTAATTGATGCAGCAGAAGTGTAGATGCTTGCAATGCCAGTGATCAGGGTTTGGGAACAAACCTAGGTCACTAGACAGCTAGTGGCAGAAAGAGAAGGACTGAGCATCACAGGGAACACTTTTCTCCTTGAAGGAGGGGGGGTGAAGGACTCCACCATGACACTGCCACCTAGATGATCATGAGTGGCAGTGCAGGCAGAAGCATCTCAGGGATGGAGGATGCTGGGCTTGCCTTATGCACCATCATATCAATTGTGTACATGCACATGGAGTGCTTGAAAGTCAACTCCTAGGGAGAGAGAAATTGGGAAATGCCCAAGAATACAGGTAAAGTAAGCAGTACCATAAAGCCCCACTTTAGCTAGCCACATAAAGCTACTGAACTGGATAAGATGAAGGGGCTTGGTGCGGCCCTGCTTTCTCCACTATGTGGATGTTGGTGGTGGTTATGACAGGGCTGAAAAGTAGGCAAGGACTGATGGAGAGAGCTCTGAGAGGAGAGAAGAGAATAAATAGCAAAAGAAAATGATCTTTAATGAGCACATAAACAGATGTGCACTTGAAAGGGGCAGCACAGTCTTATGGTTAAAGCAAAAGAAATGTAAATGAGAAGATGCCAGGAGTACAAGCACATGACATAATAAACTCTATTGACATTGGTTGTCTAAAGATAGATCTACAAGTATATGTATGTCTACTACAGTATATACAAAGAATTGCATACAACACGACTAAACTTGTAAGAGAGTGTATGCCTATTTATCTGGTTGAAACACTTGCAAATTTTTTGAAGGCACTACAATTCAATTTAAATTCCATCATGCTACTGATGCAAATCCCACTTAAATCTTACTTTTCCTGGAAGACTTGAGGATTCTTCCCTCTAAGCCCACCCATCATGTAGCTGCCACCTCCTTTTGGCCCAGGAGCTGTTGCTGGGCAGGATATCTGTGTAACTCTGGGAGGTTGGCAGCATTTTCCCAGTGAAGGTGCCAGTTTATGTTAGCTGCCATTGGCTCCAAAGCAGCTGCTGTGATTCCAAGGCCATGATAGCCTTCACTGAGCAAATTTCCATGATTTCAATGTAGTGGGCTGCCATTCCAGCACAGAGCTAAAGCTTTTTTCATCCCTCTTAAAACCTTAGAACTAACAGATGTCTACATCTGATGCAGTAGATAAATAACTCCATTACTACACTGAACACAATACTTGTTTGATGGTAGCTTTAGTAAGTAAAAGCATATATGAAACAAAACTGTTTTGCAGTTAAAAGTAAATGAAAGTGTGACTATTAAGCAAATGTGGATTTTCATCTAAATATTGATCTACTGTATAGTTAATTCTGATTTTCAATGTGGTTTCGTTTAGAATAAGTATAATGAAAGTTAGCTAAATATGCCAAAACGGTTTGAAACCTGTTTTCTTTTAGATTGTCTTGCAAAAAAAAACCAAAAAAAAAACAAGACAAATCTGTTGGTGATTATTTTGTATGCAAATACACCATTTTCATTTAGGTCAGTTCTTGTGTTCAACAAGTTGTGAACTGCAAATGTTTTGCAAGCACCATCAGATGGTGACCCAAATAATGAGAAGCAGTGTGGACTAGTGACTACAGCAAAGGTTTGGGAAGTGAAATACTTAGGTTCAAATCCCACTAGAGACATTTACTTGCTGTGTGACCCTGAGTAAATTCCATAATGTCTTAGTGCTTTAGTTCACGCATCTTTAAAAATTGGTAATAGCATTGCCACACTGAATAAAGTATATTTCAAGTGGGCTATTATCAGTAGCTAAAATAAAATAAATAGAGAATAATGCCTGTGCAGGTGTGTGTTATGAGGAATTTTCACACACCCAAGGTGTGTGATGCTCAAGGGACTTATGAGATTATCATGCACCGATGACGTGTGGAAAATCCTCATGACACAAACTTTGCACAGGCATTATTTTTTATAAGTGGTACAAGGTGTCAACAGAGGAAAAACTGTATTTATGTGAGTGAACATATCCCTGAGCAGCTGCAGTACTTGTACAAATGCAGTGTGCTCCCTTTCAAGCTTTAGTAAAGTGAAAGCTCGAGGAGGAAAACACCGTAATAACTTGCTATTGAGTTATTATGCAGTTCAGTGGGTTATTACAGCAGTACTCTATATCCAGTCCTTATAGGGGGTCACCAGTTATTATATAAAAATAATGGTCAGTCTGATAATTTCAGTTACTGTAGTGGACAGTTTAAGTTAGTCCTAGATAACCATTTCAATAAAAAAAACTACTAATTTGCTTTTAACCAAATTCTTTCTGTTACCCTTGTGACACCAATGAAAATGAAATATTGGATCTTTTAGGGAGGCAGTGTGTAGTAGTGGGTAGCACACTGGCTTGGCAATCAAGAGATCACAGGTTCAAACACCACTAGAGTCAAACACTCACTATGTGTCCTTGAGCAAGTCACTTAATCTGGTGCTCCAGTACACCCCAAAAGACACAATGGCCAGAATATTCGAAGGTGTTGTGCCATGCAAACCCACTGATGTGCCCCAGCACTATATTCAAAAGGGGATTTTGCACTGTGCAAATCCCAATGAGCCAGGATGCACCAGTAATGTATGCGGTGCAAGTGTGGGGGACGTGCCCATGCATATTCGGCACATCCCGATATTCAGCCCTGGATGTGCGGCGCACATACCAGCCTTGTGCTGCACAGGTGGGCGCAAAGATCCCCTGAAAAAAAAGGAGCAAGGCCTGGCCACCCACAGGTGAGCTGCTGTATTGCAGGGAGCAACACGGCAGCCGCCAGCTGTGGGTGGCCACCCGACCTCCAGAGCCATGGTCCATCATCGTCGCACCCTCCCACCCGCTCATGGGCTCCAGTAAGAAAAAACTCCCTGGTGGTCAAGTGGACATGCCTCCCAGCCCGATCGCGGGCTCTGTAATAATATAATTATCCCTGGTGGTCCAGTGGACCCCTCCCAAGCCCGATCTCGGGCTTTTTAAATTAAAATCCCCTAGTGGTCCAAGGGTACCCCCTCCCCACCCACCCAATAAGTCTAGCCACCTCCCCCATCAGCGGTGGGCAGCAGCTCCCCACCTGCAAAGCCACCAGCCACCCACTGACTGACAGGCGTATGAAATGCAGACTGTATGCCCATTGGTCCGCAGTGTGGGCCAATGGGCATACTGAACTGCTACTATGCTACACGTCCGATATGTGAATGACTTCCATTCACATATCGGAACTGTGTTGTACACAAGGTCATGCCCATTGGCCGCTGCAGACCAATAGGCGATAGCCATACTGTACGCTGCCAGTCTGCGGACAACAGGAGGCTTGCGGGTGGGGAAGCTACCACCCGCTGCTGATGGGGGAGTGGGTGGCGAGACTGATTGGGTGGTGGGAGGGTACCGCTGGACCACAGGGGTTTAAATTCACAAAGCCCACGATCAGGCTTGGGAGGGTCCACTGGACCACCAGGGATAGTATTAGTATTACAAAGCCCGCGATCGGACTGGGGTGCAGGTCCACTGGACCACCTGGGATAAATTTCTTATTACAGAGCCCGCGATCAGGCTGGGGCAGGTCCACTGGACCACCAGGGATATATTTCTTATTACAGAGCCCGCGATTGGGTGGGGGGGGCAGGTCCACTGGACCACCAGGGATAAAATTATTATTACAGAGCCCACGATCAGGCATTGGGGTGCATTGCCGCTGAGGGGCAGGGTGCATTGGTCACCGATAGCTGCACCCTGGCAGGGTGCCAGGCACAAGTCACCGGGAATTGGCTCACCTGCATGCAAATGGGGCCATAATGACATGCAAATGGCCCCATTTGCACCTTGCATGCACGATGGCCCATTTGCATACCCACCGCTGAATATCATGGTTCCTGCACCTAGAGCAACTGCATTTGTGCTGGTGCATCCCCCTGCTCCTCTCTTGCCACTTGTGCTGGCGCAGTGCCACTGTGTCATGCGCAATGGGGGTGGCCATGGTGCCATATTCAATGGTGCTGAGCCATGGTGCAGCACTGTTGAATATCGCCCAGTCCACACCCTAGTGCATCCCAGTTGCGCTGCACTGCACCCAGGCTTGCGCCCCTGCCTGGCGCAGTCTAAATATCCGGCCCCATGTTGCATCTCAGGTGGGTTATCCTGGCTAAATAAGTTATAAAATAAAATTATTCAGTTCAACTAACTTTATTATTCAGCCATTTGTCCATTACATAGCCCATACCCCGATCTGGTGACTGGCACAGCCCTTCTCACACCACCATGGTCAGCCACCCAGTGAACTGTCAGAGCACTTACTATATACAGTACATGCTCTGACAGTTCATTCAGTGGCCGGCCATGGTGGTGTGAGGAGGGCTGTATCGGTAACTGAATCGGGGTATGGGATGCGAGAGGGAGTAGGGTGGTGGGCACTATCTTCCGGATGGAGGGCCACTAGACCACCAGGAAGGGATGGCATCTGCTATTTCACATTGGGGCATGTCAGTCTGGGGATGGGGACCCTAATTCACCGGTGACTGACTGAGGTTCTATATTATCTTGCATTATGGACATATCAGGGCTTGGGGGGGGACAGGAAATTACATTTGTATTATATTGACGTACATTAGGGGCATATCAGGAATTTGGGGGGAGTCGCTAGTTAAACAGGGATTGACAGTTGTATAAATAGTTACATTATGGCATATCAGGGTGGGGGGGCACTAGATCACCAGGGTAATGGATTTGGGAATGTGTAGGGTACCGGCAGATTGATGGTGGTGGAGGGGGGATGCTAGCCAGTACTGTTCCCCTGTCCAGGGGGTCAGCTGCCACCCCACCAACCCACAGCTGTTGTGGCACACCCCATGGTTGCACCATCTGTTGGGCACACAGCCACTGTTGCCGCAAGCTGTGGGACTTAGGTGCAAAGTCCCTGTCGAATGGAGAATCAGGCACTGGGTCCCTGATGCAGTGGCACTCAGTGCAAGCTGCCATTGTCTCAGCTTGTGACCAAGCTTTGAAAATTCTGCCAGTTGTCTTCTAATTTTTATAACTTCCAAGAGAAAGACTACAAGTTTCTCCAAGATACCCATATTTTCTGCATTAACAAGCAAATCCAATACAAATCTGATAGTACATATAATGTTCCTACTATTTTCATAAGATTTTTCTGGAGAATATACTTACTGACTAGATAACTGACTACTGTAAAACTTAAAATAAATAATGCAATTAAATGTCGCTATGTTTGTGCTCCATTTACTAGCGCAAACTTTCTTTTGCTGCATAAAACAATTGACGCGCACTTATTAATGAACACTAGATTTTATTTAAGTTAAAGTACAAATAAATTTGTGTCAAAAATATAAATAAAACAATGAGATAGGAAGAATGTTCCTTTCTTTCTTGTCTTGAGCTCTAACTTTAGATAGTAGGCAGTAGGCAGTGATGAAAGTGAACAGGAATGCACAGGAACTCAGTTCCTGTACCTTTTTTGCAGCAGGAACGGAGGTCCTGTACTTCTTCCCACAGTCCCACACAAAAGATTAGTATACAAGTTAGCCAGCCTGGGAGTGGGTCCCAAGATGACAGCCTGGGTAAAGAATTGGCTGGAGAATAGGACCCAGAGAGTAATAGTAAATGGAGTCCACTCAGAAGAAAGGAGGGTTACTAGTGGGGTACCGCAGGGTTCAGTATTAGGACTGGTCCTCTTCAATGTCTTTATAAGCGACATTGCAGAAGGACTGGGAAGGAAAAGTATGTCTCTTTGCAGATGACACTAAGATCTGCAACAGAGTTGATGCACAGGGTGGGGTGGAAAGGATGAGAAGGGACTTGGCAAGGTTAGAGGAATGGTCAAATGTATGGCAGCTTAGATTCAATGCCAAGAAGTGCAAGGTAATGCACCTGGGAAACAAAAACCCAGGGGAAGAGTACACAATGGGGGGTGAGATACTAACAACAACAAAAATGGAGAGGGACCTGGGGGTAGTCATATCAGATGACCTAAAGATGGGCAAGCAATGTGAGAGGGCAGCAAGGAGGGCTGGGGGATACTGGGATGCATAGGGAGAGACATCACCAGTAGAAAACAGGAAGTTATTATCCCTCTGTACAGACAGCTGGTGAGACCCCATCTGGAGTACTGTGTGCAGTTCTGGAGACCCAATCTCCGCAAAGACATAGACAGGATGGAAGCTGTCCAGAGGAGGGCAACTAAAATGGTGCAGGGTCTGCACCGGAAGACATATGAAGAGAGACTTAAGGAGCTTAATATGTATAGCCTCGAGGAAAGGAGGGAGAGGGGGGACATGATAGAAACTTTCAAGTACCTCAAGGGAATCAACAAAGTCCAAGAGGGTAGCATCTTTCAAAAAAAGAGGTGTGCAAGAACAAGAGGGCACAATTTGAAGATAGAGGGGGGCGGCTCAGAGGTAATTTAAATAAGTATTTTTTCACAGAGAGGGTTGTGGATGCATGGAACAGCCTTCCAGAGGAGGTTGTGGAGTCAAAATCAGTGGTGGAATTCAAGCATGCATGGGATAGTCATAAGGCAGTTCTGGGGGGTGGGGGTAGGAAGAAGTAGGCTGCTGGTTTACTAGGATCTGCAGCTTATCCAGTAGGTAGGGAAATGGGCAGACTTGGTGGGCCAAGCGGTCCTTATCTGCCATCAAATTCTATGTTTCTATGTTTCCCACTGACACTGGAAGTAAAATTCTTAAACCAGCAACATAATCAATCAGTCAAAATCTTTATTTGACCAGGCAGACACCATTGAACAGAGCTCATTTTCGAGTGGACCTGGGTTGAACATATACAAGATATCAAGTTAATACACAAAAGTTACAATACACTGGCATAGTCAGCAAAGGCATGGACAGTACAGATGAGAATGAATGCAGGTTAAAGTACAACAATATTATACAATCAAACAATATGTACAAACAAACAGTGTTGCAGATAAATTCAAACAACTGTGATGTAGATGGGGACAAATAACCAAAAAAAAGTTCCATCCAGATCCCCCAGAGAAACAAGTCAAAGGATGAACTAGGTGCAGTAGAGGGGAGGGGTGTGGGGAGGAGGAGAAGAAGGACAGATGTGGGAGAGGATAGTGGATAGGGATCGATAGTCTGTTAATGCAGGATTGTGTAGTATGACCATTTAAGAGGAACAATACAACATTGACAGGATGTGGGGGAGACAGGTACAATACCAGGACTAGGGTTCAGGGGTACAAGTAGTGGGAAGGAAGCAATGATGGGGGGGGGGAAGAGGGCCAGGTAGTAGGTGAAAATGAAAACTAGAATTAGGAGAGGCCAAAGGGAAGGTATTAAGGGTGCTCCATAAAGATGGGGGACCCTGGGTTCAGGTATAGCAAACACAGGATTTCTTGTTATGATGCAAAAATAATGTTTTGAAAGATACTAAGCTAATGGTGTGCTTTATTTTCAGGGCTTTTTGCAGCTTATTCCACATTTGAGGCAATACATGACTAATAGATGCCCAGCCAAAGTGGGATCTGGCCTTGTATATCTTCAGAGAAATGTAGGAGGCGCTTCTCAGAGCATACTTACTTAGATTACAAAACGGTAGGTTTCTAAGCCTGTGACCTGAAATCAGGGTTTCCATAGCAACATTTGACAGGTGCAATAGTGGTATTTTCCTAGAAATACTTCAATATCTCTCTAAATGAATCTACTAGTGTCTAAACAGATAGATATGTCTTAACATAGCTATCCTTCAGATTGAGGGTCTTCATTCTGCATTTCATATTTGCCAGTGCCCAAGTTCCTGTACTTCTTGTCTACCACTTGCACCACTGGCAGTAGGTAATCTTCACAGACACCGAGCCAACCCTGCAACAACAACAAAAAAAAGCTTAGCAACTTCAGTTACAGCCAGCCCAAAAATACAATGTTTCAGCAGTTACCAGTATCTTACTTTTAAAGCTTTGAACTGCTCCCTATTAAGTCCCTCACTGTGCATAATACTGAGGGGAGGAGGTATGGGTCAGTTACCGCTTTTAGTTTAGTCAGATAGTCCGTTTTGAATTTACAGATGGTGCTTTCATTGATGGGATTATTGTACTTGTGTAACCCCTCTTTTACCCGGGGTTACTAGAATCCCAGTAAGACCTAGTGGTAGGCAGGGAAGGCAGCTTGCGAAACTCCAGTTAAATGGATTTCACACTGTCTCACTCTGTTCTCAGTCTCAGCTGAGACTGAGGGATGACATCACCATAGAACTATCATAGCTGCATGAGCCACATTGGAATCTGCAATTGGGAGTTAGGTTAGAATGTTGGGAGTTTTTGAACAGTGAGCTGCAGTTGTGTGTGAGCAGTCTTGAAGACAGGAGCACAGCAGTCTGTGCACAGGCTCTTGGAACCTAAAGCTCTGATATAGAGCTACTTTTAGGGAAAGGTGTGTGTTTCCGCCAAAAGAGGAACACAGTAAGCTGTCCGTGAAGTGGTGAAGACCGCTGTTACTGGTCTCTGTGCCCCATCCCTGAGGGGATGGGGGTAAAAGGTTTGCCTGTTATTCCAGGGGCAACCTCCTGGTTCCGGCTAGGGAAGAAGCTGTCTTATTTTTCTAAGTTGTGCTGCAGCACCAGAAGCTGTCAAGAATCGCCTGTGGGGCACCTGCAACCAAAGGGTGAGTTCTGCTCTTACATGGGGCCTATGTTTCACCTGAACTGTTGTAAAGTGGGGATTGGACTGCTTAATCAGTGGGAGGCCTAGAGGAATAGGCTAAGCCAAAGTAAAAGTATGTTCAAGTCCAGCACAAGGGGAAAGCCAAGACATGTAGAGGAAATGTGCTATGCATTTACCCTTTAATCTACACTGCCAAGCTTTTCAGAAAGAGATGTTTAAGTATGTTAGAGTCTAGTACAAGGGGAAAGTCAAGACATGAAGAGGAAATGTGCTATGCATTTACCCTTTAATCTACATTGCCAAGCTTTTCAGAAAGAGATGTTTAATGTCCAGAGAAATGGCCAGGTATGGATTGTGGAAGCTAGAGGTGGGAGACCCCCATCTTTAGTAACCAGGTTCACCTCTTCTGATTTGCTCTGTGGCTTGGCCCTTTTATTTTGCCTCAGGCACTTGGTCAGTGCTGAGGGAAGTACCCAGACATGGAATTGCAAGGAAATTTCCCTTAAGGAGTCGAAGGCTCTAAGATGGTTTAGGGAGCCACAGAAAAATGTGTCCATGTCACATGGACGAGGTTTGAGTGGCCGGCAGGGGAGCCGAGCAAGGGAAAACCCAAATAGTGTACAAGTTGGGCTGTGTACCCAAAGCAGCATGCAAGTCCAGGCTGTGTGCCTGGTGGGTCCAGAGCCTGAGGGCTGAAGTGTTGAGGAAATGTTCTGTTTCTCTTATCTGCATTACCAGGAATGTAGCCCCATGGGGGTCCGTCTATGCTTTGTTTGTTCAGTTTGGATGTGAATAAAGTCACACTCTAGAATCCCATTCCTGGTATTGGACATTACAGTTATTGCTTCCTATGTTCGGATTTACTTGGGTGCCCCTGTGCAGAGTAGCCAAACCTAGCCCTTGTGCCGAGTAACCTAGTCCTTCCTGAACCCAGTCCCCCACCTGGTCAGCTTCAACAGCATACCACCTGTCATTTGCAACAAGTACAGGGGTGAGGGGCTTACACTTGGACTAGTAATGCCTTACAGCATTCATCACACTGTTTGTGGCAGCATATTTACCCAGCTCAAAACGTACCTCAGGCACATAAGTTACATACTCAGTTCTCCATCGCTAAACAGGGGTGTTGCATTCTGAATTTCTTTGACAACACTGTGTGCAGTTTTGTAAGATACACCAGTACAATCACTAAGTGAGTCTGCTGTTAATTCTTCCAGAACAGAACAGTCATGCTTTACGGATCTGCACTTTGTAGCCACTTAACCAGAGACATTTTTTAAATCAAAGTAAGCAAGGAAAACAGCAGAACAATACCACCCCCACTACCTCTAACAACCTTTAAAAGTAAGAGCTATGCAGAACTGACAACGGATTTGAAAAGAATATTGCCATCTGATTTGACTGGCAATCCAGTACCTGTGAGTGGCTGCTAATTGACAGCTGACATGTAAAAGCACAGGGTTACTAAAGTTAAAAAAAAAATCAACATGCTGTGATTGTAAGTGGCCGCTGATTGACAGGTGACTAGAGTTGGGTTACTATAGTTCGGTTTGAGCACTGAGCGTGAACTCAAGTTTGCATTTTAACTTTCCCAGAGCCTTTACCGCAAACTTTGTTTTACGTTTCATTTACAAGTTTTACAGTAACTAAATTGCATTTCCACCTATGGGAAGCCACTTTTTTTTTGTTAAAGAGGAACAGTTCCTACAGATTGCCTCCATTTTCCTGAGGGATCAACTCCCTGAGAGCCCCAAGGGTCACGAGGGCTGGTGAACGCACAGCCCTCCCCACTGTAGCAAGGTACAAATTCCTCGGGTTAGTAGCAGTGCAATGCGCTCAGCTGTGTTGGTGTGGAGGACTGCTCCATTTTCAAAAACAGAAGACCAAACCTTTTGTGTCGGCACATGAGGGACCCCGCCGCCCCACCATCACCCTTGGTTGACTCAGTCCTTTATAGTTATGGACACGTGACGTGACGGACAGCTGGAAACCTATCAGGCTAGTTTCCCATCTGCAGGTTACCAGCTCTTGCCTCTAGTGGCCACTTGTCTTTCAAATCTGAGCTACAACAGTTTTTTTTTTTGCTGTTTAATTGTTTATTGTCAATTTTCCTTTCTTTTTTTTTTTTATGTTAGTAAAAGCAACTTAACCAAAAAAGACTGCAAAGAGTTGTTGGTTACATAGACAACTCATCATCAGAGCAGAAGAAGGATAACAGTTACCTATTCCACATGTACTTACCCCAAAACATGCGATTACTAACTTAAGTTGTTGGAGAGGCAAGGCTTCCACCCTCCATACTTTAACAACGTAGGTCTCTTTATGAATTCGAGTGTTGTCTAGGCTTCTGACAATCTAGGCAGAAAACAAACACAGAGAACCACTATTCTATATACTTTTCAGTGCAACTATATACATTGGGGATGACACTATGATATAACCTATACATACATTCATGAATAAGTGATTATTAATACTTCCATACATATATATCCAATACCTGGTAGGAGTCCTAAATATAGAGCTTTTAATCCAACTCCCGTTTTGGGGGTGGCATATCTGTTGAAGGGGGTTCAGCATTTTACATAGATTCCTAAGGACTTATTTACCAGGTGGGAGAGTTTGTCCATATTGGCAATATGAGCCATAGATGTCAAAAGTTCTTGAGTACTGGGAATCTCTGTAGTCCTCCATCTGCAAACAAGGAGTCGCTTTGCTTGCATAGCCCACAGGGCTAGCCAGCGATATTCTAACTCTTGAAGGTGGGGGGCTTCTGATTTCATACCCAGGAGAAGTAGGGGGAGGGACCTGGGAATGTGTTTCGTAGGACTTTGGCCCCTATCTTATAGATATTATCCCATGTCTGTTGTATTAGGGGACAGGACCAGAGGATATGGAGCAAGTCTCCAGGTTGGGAATTACACCTCCAACATAAATTGGAGTTTAGGACCCCTGCCTTATGCAGTACCACCGGTGTGCGGTACCATGAGTGAAGAATTTTATTTTGTATTAATCTGCTCCTTGCATTTGTAAAATATTTTTGGGCCCCTTTCCAACATTCTTTCCATTGTAGATCTGTAAACTCGTGGTGTAAAGCCCACTCCCACCTCTGCTTGGACTTCTTAGTTTGACTGAGCAGTATGTCCCGAAGGGCTGCATAAAAGGAACTAGTTAGCCCCTTTTCTTTTGTTAACCAAGAGGGTACAGTCTGGACATCTCCCTTTGTTATGTGGGATATATATTTCTGGTATGTACTACACAATTGCAGGTACTTCCAGAAGTCAGAGGTGGGAAGTGACCATCTGGTCTGCAGTTTGGCAAAGGCATCTATTGCCATAGAAGATAGAGGTAATATATCTCCCAACTTGGCAATACCCCTGTCTGCCCACCCCTTCCAATACACAGCTCGTTTTCCAATATACAGATTCTCATTCTCCCACAGCAGAGTTAATTTCTCCTTATTTTTTCCCAGCATTGCAAGGAGGCTCCTATGGTAGGGTGCGCCTTGAGATTTGTTGGGTGTTATAGACCAGAAGTGATAAGGAGAGCTCCTGATTTACAGCTTGTTCTATCACCACCCATTGTGGTTGGGGATTAGTTCCTGTACCCAGCCACTGTAAGGTTTGCGCCATATGAACGGCCACTTGTAACCATCGAACCAAGGACGACACCACCCTCCTAGGCTCCAGTGTGCCCTAAGTTTGTTCCTACTATACCTGGGGGGTTTCCCTTCCCATAGAAATCTTCCAACTGCCTTATCTAACTTCTGGGTCCAGCTTTGTGGTAGAGAAAGGGGAATATGTGACAGGAGATAGAAAATTTTAGGTGCCAGAATCATTTTAATCGCAGCTATCTTGCCTGCTAAGGTTAGATGGAGTTTAGTCCATCTGGCCATGTCCTCCTGCATGTCCAATAGGAGGGGGTGGAGATTATAATCCCATAATTTTGAGAGATTGGCAGTGAAACAAATACCTAAATATGTGATACTTTCCCTCACCCATTTCAGTACTGTCGGCTGGAACCTAGAGTTAAGAGGAAGTACCTCAGTTTTGGTGGGGTTAAGCTGGAGGCCTTACAGCCCTTTAAAGTGGTGGAGGGTTTTAAGTATGGAGGGCAGTGCCTCAGGCACATCCATTGCAAGGACCAGGAGGTCGTCCACATAGAGAAGAGTAGTATATTCCTTGCCGTCAGCGAGGATCCCTTTGATATTCTTGTTATCCCTAAGAGTGGCAGCCAGGGGTTCCACAGCTAGCACAAACAACAAGGAAGATGGGGCAGCCTTGTCTAATGACATGAGCTAATTTGAAAGAGGGGGACAAGGTTGAGTTAGTCAGCAAGCGGGCCGATGGGGAGTTATTTAGAACTGCTACCCACGAGTGAAAACAAGGACCAATTCCCAATTTCTCCAAGACAGTATGGAGATAATCCCACTCCAAAGAGTCAAATGCCTTTTCGAAGTCTATAGCTACCGCAGCTGCCGGGGTCGGCAGTTGAGAGGCGAGTTGGGTTAGGTTAGTCAAGGTCCTGAGATGGTCTGCACTTTGCCTACCAGGGACGAAACCAACTTGAGAAGGGTGTATAAGCTGCAGTACCTTTATGCAGATGACACTGTCATATTTGCCTGTGGCCCCTCCTATGACAGTGTCCTCCCCACTCTACAAAACGATTTTGAAAGAGTCCAGTCCTGGTTCCAAGAAAACCTGCTCACACTTAATGCAAAAAAAATGGTCACAATGGTCTTTGGTTCCAGACAGAAACCGGCCACCCTTCCAGCCCCCCCTGACATCACCACCAAGGATGACTCTCCTCTGGAACTATTCTCAGCTTTCAAATACCTGGGAGTTTGGCTGGACAGCCACCTCAGCTTCTCCACTCACGTTGAGGTGCTCTGCACCAAACTCCGGCCTAAACTCGCCATCCTCTATCGCCACAAATCGAGCAAACCAATCCCCACCTGGTGCAAGCTTGTACGTAGAAATATCTTACCTGTCATAGACTATGCCAACATAGTCTATGGTGTGGCCCCATCCCCCTCTCTCTCTCCAGACTTGACATCCTTCTCAACTTCTTCTGCTGCTTCACCACCACCTCACCCCCACTCACTCACCACTACCTGCACTACACTCCTCTCTCCCTGGCTGCACTCTGCCACAGGCGAAAGATCCATGGCGCCTCTTTCCTAGCTAAATTCTGGTATGGGTCCTTCCTCCCCACCTCACCTCCCACCTTACCCCAATCACCTCCTTAAGCTACCCTCTCCGCTGCAGGGACTCCCACACTTTCTACTTCCCCTGCCCTCGCTGTCTTACTGGCCAAGCTGCTTTCTCATACTGCCTCCCCTTTCTCTGGAATAACCTCCCCCCTGACCTTTCCCTGGCCCCTTCTTGTTCGGCCTTTACTCAGCTCCTTAGGCTCCAACCCACTTCGCACTGTCCTAAATGCTCAAATGGTCCCAGCACGCAGCCGATGCACCACACAGTCCCCACTCACCTACCCCAGCTGCTTAGTCCTAGCTGACCTCATCTCCCTTCTCCAACTCCACGTGAAATTTTAGCTCTCTCACTGCCAAACAATATATTGTAACTGCTTTGTAAAATGTTGTGCCAACTGTCTGTTTTTTTTTTCCTCAATTGACAATAACTCTCTATACAAACTATACCCGGTTCACACCTGGAAATGAGCCTTGGTTCAGTGTGCCTTTCCCGGTCATCAAATTTTAAATAAATTAAATAAATAAATAAAAGCCCCACACCTAATTTATTTTTTACTGCACCATAGTAGATTGTATCAGACTGATTTTATTGACTTCTAAGCTGACCATTTCTGTTACTATAAATCCCTGAATCCCCTGTGGCTGACATCAAAGCAAGGCTGCAGCAGTGGCAGATTCAATAGCCTGCAGTACATCTCTCCTTTTGAATAATTTTTTTTTGCACCATTTCATGTTTGTCTTTGCTGAAAGAACTACCACAATGGCAATGGTTCTGGCCATGTTATGTTGATAAGTGCACCAATTTTCCATAAATGGACAAAACTGAGACAGATGGTAGACATTTCTGATGAAATGTAAGGAAATGTGAGAATGAATGATTTGTTTTTAGCTTATGGAATGCAAAAATGTAGGTGGCAATATCTTTTATTTAATTAAGAGACTTATTACCCACGTTTAATGTGTAATAAGTCTCTGGTAGACAAATAAAAGGTATTACCACCTACTTGTTTTGCATCCAGCTTACTCTCTCACTGTCATGGCAATATAATGGAAGAGCTATGCTTGTGCTTCAGTTGGGAAGAGGATAATGAATGCGATGACCCCTCCACTGAGCGCTGTTAATACCATCCTTGCTCAAGTGTCCTTTGAATGCCCATATTTGTTGCTGCCTGCTAACAAAATCATTTGATATCTATCCTACAGCACATCTCGCCTCTTCTTCAGTTCTGGGTCCAGATTGTTTTGCTTTGCTACTGATTCTGCTATACCTTTCTCTGCCACTCTGTTTTCATGTCTCCTGCTCAAGTTGGGACCTTGCTGCCATTGTGCCTATCCATTAGGCTTCTAATGCATTCTGTACCCTGGCCATTTTGTGTGATGGCTGTTCCCTCCTCCTACTTCCCAGTCTGTCTGTAGCTCACTTCTGCTCCTCTCTCCCTCAGGGCTTCTTCTCATACTGCTGTGTTTGCCAGCTGTTCCTACGTCTGTGACTGCCCCATCACTTTCCTATGTCCCCTGAAGTGTTTCCTTGCCCCTGCCTCCTGGTCTTGGACTGCTGGTGTGGCCTTTCTCTTTCTGTCTGCCACCCTTGGCCCCTCCCACTCTATCTAAGCTTGTGCTTGCCTCCAGGTACCAAGCTTCTTCCTGCCACACTTGGTCCCTCCCTCTCTGTCTCAGCTTTTGCTTGGCTCCTGGCATGTTTGAATGTGCTTGGGGAGGTTCTTCCTACCTCTACTCCCTTCTCTCTCAGCCTTTTGCTATGACTTCCCCCATGTTTTTTGTCCCTGGTTGTCAAAGAAACGTAGAAAATGTCAGCAGCAAAAGACCACTGGTCCATCCAGTCTGCCCTCTTTTACCCTGTCCTACCCTGGGACCTATTCTGTAGTTGGGGTTATTGTCTTCACCTTCCCCCTTGCCCTACTGCTTCCCCTTTTTTAACTTTCAAACCTTTAACTCTGTCCCAGCCATTTTTGAAATCATTAATAATTCTTGCACCCACCTCATCTTTGGTTGGCTGTTCCATGGCTCAGCCACTCTCTGTAAAATAAAATGTTCTCAAGCCCCCCAACCATCTTCCACTCATGTCCCCATGTTCTTGATTCTCCAGTCCTGCTGAATATTTCCTCACAATCTACCTTGTTCATTACTTTCAAGAACTTGAAGGTCTCTATCATATCATTCCATCCCTTTCCCTCTTGGTCTCTGTGAGTACATGTTTAGAGCGTTACGCAGATCGTCAAGAATCTGCCCTGGTGGCCTTGAATCATTTTGATTATGCTACTGTGCACCATCTTTAGCCTCTCTGTTGTTTCTTAGATGGGAATTCCAGAACTGGGTTCAGTACCCAGATATGGCCTCACCAGTGATTTTCAGAGAAGTAGTATCACCTCTTCCATTCTGCTGTCAAACCCTCCCCCAATACACTCCAACATTTTGGTTGTCATGTGTTTGGATTTGTTACATTGGTTGGATTGTTTTAGGGACTCACTTATGAGGACTTCCAGACACCTTTCCTCAGAGGTAATGTCCAACTTAACCCCTCCCATCTAATGTTTAGTCCTGGAGTTTTGGTCCCTATGTGCGTCACTTTGCACTTCTTGGTGTTGAATTTCAACTGACAGACTTTGCACCACCTCTTTAACCTTTGCAGGTCCCTCTGCAGCTCAGTAACTCCTTTCTTGCTGTTTACTCTGCACAAAGCTTAGCTTCATCTGCGAAGAGACATATCCTGCCCCGTATTCCTTTTGGTATGTCACTGAAGAACATATTGGAAAAGACTGGCTGCAGTACTGAACCCTGTGGCATCCCACTTATGACCTCCCTTTCCCCTGACTTGACTCCATTTGCCATCAACCTCTGCTGTCTTCCCCCAGCCAGCTTCCCACTCATCTAATTAGATCTTTTGCTGCACCCAGATCCTCAGTCTTTTTCAGCAGCATTCTATGTGGTACAGAGTATAATATATTGACATTGAAACATATAATCTGCAGCTAAGGACCACCAGGCCCATCCAATCAGCCCCTAAGCCTGATACCTGATGTTGGCCTCTGACCCTATCAGGTTTGTGGCTTCCTCTCTCTCCAGCCCACCTCTAAGGTTCCCTTATGCCTGTCCCTAGCATGTTTAAATCCCTCCACAGTGCTTACTCCCACCGCCTCCTGTATCAGACTATTCCATGTGTGCACCACTCTATCCATGAAGAAAAACTTTCTCACCTTCTCTGTCAACATACCCCCCTCCAATTTCATAGCATGCCTCCTCATTCTTGTACTCCTCCTGTACTGGAAGATATCTGCCCCCTGCATGTTATTAATGTCCTTTAGGAACTTGAATGTTTCTATCATGTTCTCTTTCTCCCTCCTCTCCTCCAGTGAGTACATATTGAGGTCCTTTAATCTCTTCTCATAAATCTTGTGGTGCAAGCCTTGTACCATCTTGGTCGCCCTTCTCTGGACTGCCTCCACCCTGTCAATGTCCTTACAAAGATGCATCCTTCAGAACTGCACACAGTACTCTAGATTAGGCTTGACCAGTGTTTTATACAAAGGCATCACATCCTCCAGCCTTCTGCTAGTGATACTTCTGCCTATGCACCCCAGCAAGCCACTGGCCCTCCCTGCAGCCTTAGTACTCTGCTTTGACATTTTCAGGTAATCCAAACCAATAACCAGTAGGTCTCTTTCTTCCCTGGTGAGTGTCAACAATTCCCCCCCTTCCCCATCCTGTAGCTCTCCCCAGGGTTTCTCTGTCCCAGGTGCATGATTTTACACTTCTTAGAGTTGAACTTTAGTTGCCACTCTTCAGACCATTTTTCAAGCTTCCCCAGGTCCCTTCTCATTGTCTCCTCCCTGTTTGGTATATCCACCCTGCTGCAGATCTTGGTGTCATATGCAAACAGGAAGACCTTTCCCTCCAGCCCATCTGAAATTTCGCTAATGAAGACATTGAACAAGACTGGCCCAAGGATTGATCCCTGAGGTACTCTGCTGGTCACCCCTGTCCCCCAATTGTATCCCATTTACCACCATCCTCTGCCTTCTGTCAATTAGTCAGTTCCTATCCTAGTTTATCACCTTATGCCCCATGCCTAGACTACCCATTTTGTTCACCAGCCTCTTAGTTAGGACGGTGCCGAAGGCCTTGCTGAAATCAAGGTAGGCAATGTCCACCTCCCCTCTTTATTTACTTCCTTCATCACCCAGTCAAAGAAATCTATTAGATTTGTCTGACATGACCTACCATCTGTGAATCCATGTTGCCTTGGGTTCTGGGCACCACTGGATTGCAGATGTCCCACCATTCTTTCCTTTAGCATTGCCTCCATGAGCTTCCCCACCACCGGGGTGAGACTGACTGGCCTACAGTTACCTGCTTCCTCCCTACTGCCAGATTTGTGTAAAGAAACCACATGCACCATCCTCCAGTCCTCTAGAACCACTCCTGTGTTTTAGTGACCCTGTGAACATGGCTGCCAGAGGCTCTGTGAGCTTTCTTTGCAGTTCCTTCAGAATCCTTGGGTGTGTGCCATCTGGCCCTATCGCCTTGTCTACTTTCAGTTTTGTGAGCCCCTTCAGGACTGTGTTCTCTGTGAATGGACTAGTGTCCACCTCTCCCTCCCTTTACATCTGTTGCTGAGTTGTCATCCGTGACCCTTCCCCTCTTCAGTGAATACTGAACAGAACTATTTGTTCAGTAACATAGAAACATTGAAACATAGAATTTGATGGCAGATAAGGACCGCTTGGCCCACCCAGTCTGCCCATTTCCCTACCTACAGGATAAGCTGCAGATCCTAGTTAACCAGCAGTCTACTTCTTCCTACCCCCACCCCCTAGAATGGCCTTATGACAGTCCCATGCATGCTTGAATTCCACCACTGATTTTGACTCCACAACCTCCTCCAGAAGGCTGCCCATGCATCCACAACCCTCTCTGTGAAAAAATACTTCCTTAAATTACCTCTGAGCCGCCCGCCCTCTATCTTCAAATTGTGCCCTCTTGTTCTTACACACCTCTTTTTTTGAAAGATGCTACCCTCTTGGACTTTGTTGATTCCCTTGAGGTACTTGAACGTTTTTATCATGTCCTTCCTCTCCCTCCTTTCCTCGAGGCTATACATATTAAGCTCCTTTCGTCTCTCTTCATATGTCTTCCGGTGCAGACCCTGCATCATTTTAGTTGCCCTCCTCTGGACAGCTTCCATCCTGTCTATGTCTTTGCAGAGATTGGGTCTCCAGAACTGCACACAGTACTCAGATGGGGTCTCACCAGCTGTCTGTACAGAGGAATAATAACTTCCTGTTTTCTACTGGTGATGCCTCTCCCTATGCATCCCAGTATCCCCCCAGCCCTCCTTGCTGCCCTCTCACATTGCTTGCCCACCTTTAGGTCATCTGAAATGACTACCCCCAAGTCCCTTTCCATTTTTGTTGTTGTTAGTATCTCACCCCCCATTGTGTACTCTTCCCCTGGGTTTTTGTTTCCCAGGTGCATTACCTTGCACTTCTTAGCATTGAATCTAAGCTGCCATACATTTGACCATTCCTCTAACCTTGCCAAGTCCCTTCTCATCCTTTCCACCCCACCCTGTGCAACAACTCTGTTGCAGATCTTTGTGTCATCTGCAAAGAGACATACTTTTCCTTCCAGTCCCTCTGCAATGTCACTTATAAAGACATTGAAGAGGACCGGTTCTAATACTGAACCCTGCGGTACCCCACTAGTAACCCTCCTTTCTTCTGAGTGGACTCCATTTACTATTACTCTCTGGGTCCTATTCTCCAGCCAATTCTTTACCCAGGCTGTCATCTTGGGACCCACTCCCAGGCTGGCTAACTTGTATATTAATCTTTTGTGTGGAACTGTGTCAAATGCCTTGCTAAAGTCTAGGTAGGCCATGTCCAAGACTGTCCAAGAATGTCCAAGTAGTTACACCTTTTCTAGGTCCTCCTCTCTACACTTCCCTTCCTCCCTTTTGAGTCTTACAATCCCTCTCCTGTTTTTTCTTCTTTCACTGATCTACCTATAGAATGTCTTATCCCCTTTCTTTATCATCTGAGCCAATCCTTCCTCAGTCTGCACCTTTGCTCTCCTAACAGCCTTCCCTGCCTCCCTTAAATGTTCCAGGTACACCTCCCTGTCTTCTTCCCTTTGGGTCTCTTTGTATTTCTTGAAAGCTGCCCCTTTAGCCCTTACCCTGACTGCCACCTCTTTCGAGAACCATAGTGGCTTCCTCCTGGGGGCACGGTTTCAACATGGTGGCAGGCGGCTGCTAGGGTTTAAATCCTGTCCGAGTACATGTATAAAATAAAAGCTACTAAATGGTGGATAAACAAAAAGCAATAACGTCTTCTTCTTCTTCTGAAGAATATTCCTCCCCACATATTAAACCACTGGAGAAGTATTTTTCAGCTTGAGAAGCACCTCAGAAAGAGCGTTGGTAGGCCAGGAAGAAACCCTCGTTCCTTAGAGACGCCAGCTGTGGACCAGCACGGAACCGCAAGACAGATTGGGAGAAATCAGTCTGATGGCACTGGCAAGTGCATCTCTCTCCCTTTACCTTCATCCCCAGACTTAGCACAAGATATAGAACATAAGTGGCCTAGATCGTCAACTGATACTTATAACCTCCCAGCAGATCGTTATCTTCCAGCTTTGGAAACGGGAACTACAGGTTCTAACATAGGATGAGAGAACCAGGCTGTTTTATGAAATAGACCAACTTACCTAGTTTATATGTAGCCAGTATAATGAAAATAATGAAACAGGATCCCCTACACTTTCCGAGGAGGAGATGATAAATTTGTGATTTGTGGTTTGTTATTGGTTATTGGAGTTAAATAGGAGACTATTAAGTAATGTTGGGTGATGAGGGAAGGGAGGTATTATAAAACTTATCTTTATGATAGTTAGGATCAATTATAAAAATGGGAAGTGCTGTGGTATTAAATAACGTTAGTAATTAATTATAAGCCTGAAATTGAATTAAATAATTTCAGCTATTATACTGTCGTGAATATTTTATATGATTCACCCCCCCCCCGCTGTATGATTTAGACTAGACATGCCGACATTTAGGTATATATATATATATTTTTTTCCAAACTCTGTTTTTCTCCCACACCGCTGAACTCTCTCCAATGACCCTACCTTGCCACACTCTCTACTTCCCTGTGTGGCCCTACTGTGTCCACCTCCGCTACTCCTTGGCACCGGGCATCCCCAGGTCTGCCGTCTGGGGAAGGCCGCCCCCACCCAGGGCACTCTTTCTATTAGGACGAGGACATTTCAGGCTGGGGTGCTGAGGATTTCAGGCCTGACTATGGGATTTGTGGAATGTGGAGGAAGGCACCTTCGCCTATCACCGCGAGGAATCTTTCTCTATTTTCTACATTTCTTAGAGCCATAGCTCCACCCTAGTGTACACCCTGCGACACTATGTTGACTCACCCCCAGCCTCCGCCAGAGGCGCTTGTTGCGCGACCAGCCTAACCCACCGGGAAGAGAAGGCTGTCCTCCGGACACTCAATCTCTTCCCGCCCCCACCAACCCCCAGCCACCCGGGGCCGTTCCCGAACCCGGTCGCCGGTATGAAGTGTGGTGTGGCATCCAGCACCTCAACCCTCAGCGCCACTGGGCCGGCCGACATTTAGGTATAGTAACAACTATGTATATAGAGAGTGTACTTGGTGAAGCTTCAAGTTGTTTCTTTCCTGAAGTAAAATGGAAAATCTTAATAAAATATATTATTATAAAAAAATAATGGCTTCCTCCTTCTCTTCCCTTTGGATACCAGTCTGATGCATTGGTTTGTCACTTACAGTATGGCTCCTTTTAGGTGTCCCCACTGCTCTTCCACACCCTCTCCTACCACCCTCTTCTCCAGGGCAATTTGGATACTTTTTCCCATTTCAGCGAAGTCCGCCTTCCTGAAATCCAGAACCCTCGCCCTTGTTTGACTTGACTGAGTCCCTGTCTCCATGCTAAACCACACTATGTGGTGATCGCTGGATCCCAGTTGTCCTTCTACCTGGACTTCTTCAATTCTGTCACCGTTGGTCAGTACTAGGTCCAGAATCACCCTGTCTCCGGTGGGATCAAGCACAAGCTGACTGAGACCCACCCCTTGAAGGGGAATCCAGGATGCCTGTTCTTCTGGCCAAAGCAGCTGCCTGGGTGGTCCAATCCACATCCAGCATATTGAAATCCCTCCAGCAGCAGAACTTCACTTTTTGATGAAATTTCGTGGATCTCATCCACTAGCTCCCTGTCCACTTCCTTCCCCGTGATGGAGGCCTGTAGATCACCCCTGTGTATATTGCTATGCCATTGTTAGGTTCAAGGGTGACCCACAGTGCCTTGGCCTCCCCCTGCCCCCCTGCACCTCTGTCGACTTTATACTCTCTCTGATGTACAGGGCCACCCCCCTCCTTTTCTGCCCTCCCTGTCTCTCCTGAACAGATCATAACCTGGTACATTTATGTCCCACCCATGATTTGCTGAAGTTGAAGTAGAGTAAATCCCACTGTTGTTAGTTATGCACTTCACTAACAAGACCTTCTCATCACAAACTCATGCTGCTTACTATCCTGGAGTCCATTTCTCTCCAGGTAGTCCACTAAGTCCTCTTTTATTAGTGTCTCCATTAGCTTATCTGCTCTGGAGTTAAGACTAATGGGGCCTATAGTTTTCCAGTTGCACGTTGTCTCCTCCACTGTGGAGTGGAACTATGTCCACTACCCTCCAGTCTTTCAACACCACCCCTGACTGCAGCAAGCTATTGAACAGTCCTACCAGGAGTTCAACTAGCTCTAATGCCAGTTCCTTGAGCACCTTGGGATGCATCCCATCTGGCCTTGGAGCCTTATCTATTTTCAAGACTACAAGCCCTTTTCTGACCCTTTCTCCCATGATTAACACCTGCCCCATTTCTGGAATTCCTTTTGCAGCAGCCTTTATGTTGCTTTATGGCAAAGGCTCACAATTTGCCACTGTGAACACTGAACAAAAGTAGTCACCATGAACAACTGCATTCTGCTCATCCTCCTCTATTACGCTTCCCACCTTCCATCAGCCTAATAATTCCCCTTCTCATCTTCCTTTTTTCCCTAATATATCTAAAGATTTCTTTCCCTTCCCTGACCCCCTCCACAAAATCCAGTTCTGTGTCTGCTTTTGTGTCCCTGATTGCCTGCTTGGCCTCCCTCACCTATAAGTGGTTTTCACTCCACTCCTTTTATCCCTGTTTCTCCTTGTATCTAGTAAAGGCCATTTTTTTAGCCCTTAATTTGTCCCTGACCTTCTTTGAGAACCAGATTGGTTTCTTGTACCTGTTTCTCTTGGTGACCATTCTCAGTCATGGTTTTGTTGCCTCTAGAATGACTACTTTAATAACTCCTCACCTGTTTTCCTCACGGATTTCTTCCACTCTCCCCAGCTTATCCTTGTCTATCTCCCTCATCTGTTCAAAGTCTGCTATTTGAAATGCAGAACCACAGCCTTTGATGAGGCTATACTGGTACTCAGGGCCAGCCCGAGCCATATGGTATTATGGTCACTGGACCACAGTGGTTCCCCATTTCTCACTTCTCCTACCATTTCTGAGTTGGTGAGCACCAGATAGAGAACAGCAGTTTGTCTTGTGCATTACCTGACTAGACGCACCAGCAGGTAATCCTGCTGTGTGTTAAGCAGGGCCTGACACCTTGTGCTTTTAGCTGCTGGAATCTCTCAGTCTATGTCTGGTAGATTGAGGTCCCCACCACCACAAAGTCCCCTTTTTTGGCCCCGTTCTGAATTTCTGCCCCTAGCTCTCATCTCCCTCATTCCTATGTCCTGGCAGTCTGTAGCTCACCCCATATGCAGCTTCTTTCCTGATGTGGTCAGGAGCTGTACCTACAGTGATTCTTTCTGTCCCTTTGCCTTCCTGTGTGATGCCTTCTGCCTCAGAGACATCCCCGCCCACTACTCTGCCCTGCTTCTCTGGCTTCTGGCCTGCATCCTTCTACTGTGCTGGCAGCTCCTTTGCTTGCAGGCCTCCCATCTACTGCCTCTTGCTCCTCCTGCCTTCTCAGATGCTACTGCTACAGCTGTTCTTTCCCACCTTTTTAATTTTGGCCCTTCAGCCTGGATTACACTATTGGTCTGCTGCCTCAACCTTACTACCATGTCCACCAGCCTGCTCAGACAGTTGTCCAAGCCCTCTGTTCTTAAGGCTCAATAAGGAAAATGTTTCTACCCATATCACGCTTTGCCCACCTTCTCATGCTGCTTGACCCTGGCTCCACCTTCTCCTATGTACTATGCTATCATTCAGCTTCAGGGCAGTTGCCCCAGTTTCACGTTTTTCCACTCAATGGCTAGCTATAACCTGTCCATTCATACTGTCGTGCTTTTCAGCTTCCAGACAGTCACCCCAGCTTCAGGCTTTGCCCCTCAAGGGCTGTGTCTCACATTGTCCTGTTAAACTTTGCCTCTGAAGGGCTAGCTCCAAAAATGTCACAAAAGCTTTTCCCCTCAAGGGCTTGGCTTCAACATTAGCCTTGTTCTCAGAGGAAAGTAACTAGACAGACAAGCTCAGAGCAGCTGTATCTAGTCTTCCATACTCCTTAGTGTTCCTACATTTCCATGTCATTCTTTTGGCATCGAGCTCCAGTCTCAACTACATCTCCAAGGTTGGAGTCCTTTCACAGATGAATTCTTTTGATTGCACAACCAGTCCTGCAAAACAGGAGGGAGGGAGGTAGTCTTTTACAAGATAGAAGAAGATCACCACATTCTCTTTAACTGAAGCCTTATGTCTCAGGTCCTTGTGTTGGTCCTTATTAGAATAGTCCTAAGCCTGAAGAGATAGCAGCCTAGACCTTGGTTCTCCAGAGGTTTCCTCTACATAGTGATTTTCCCCTCTACTCCATATCAATGGTCATAATAATGATAACATTAAACTAGACAAAATGTATGGTTTTCTTTGATGGAAAACCACTAGTATTTTCTGTATATTTCAACCCAGCGATTTAGAGAATCATCACTTTTCCCTTATTTTGTAAAGGATCATGAAAGGTTGAAGGTGGCAAAAATTCAGGATCAACTTCATAAGTCCTATCAGTACAGTTTACATCCACATATATATATATATATATATATATATATATATATATATTATAGATATAACGGTAGTGCTACCATAGTTAGGGTTGAGGAGCCATTTACATGTTAAACCCAAAATTTTGCACCTTAATAACTTTGCAACTGTTAAATGGATTTGCCTGAAATTTGGAATACATGATCAAGACCCATACACCTTGGGATCTGCCAAGTTTCATACCGGTCGGATATACGACTGCAGAGTTATTTAGCATGATCTGCACGTGCATTTACACTTTTTTTGGAATTCTACGGTCATGCCTACAGGTCGCACGGTTTGCGCGACTGGTCCAAATTCTTCAGGGAATGTGCGGCCAGGGTCCCTGATGTGCCTTTCAAAGATTTTGTGAAAAAATATCAAACGGTTCAAAAGTTATTCAAAAACAATTTCCCATTATTAGTCAATGGGAACAGTTAACAAAAAGTTTGACAGTGTCGCAAATGCACTTTTTAGTGTCACAAATGGCCCTTTTACTGTCACAAATCTGCCATTTTGTTTTCAGTTAGTGATCAGAAAAATGCTTGGCATTTAAAATTGGCACCCTCTAGCAACCTAATTATTTTTGTATCCACCTAGTCAAGCCCTGAGGATGCTAGCCATGTCTTTATTTTGTGTTAAAACACCCCAGAAATATGTTTTTCAAATTTCTGGAAAAAGTACTTTCGAAAAGTACTGTCGCACTTGTGACACTGTCAAATGAATTTATGAAAGCTGTCGCAAATTGCGACAGTACTTTTCTAGGTTGTGGGAAAATGACAGCAATTCTTTGGCACCCTGCTGCAAAAGAACGGTTTGGTGCTTTGGCTGGAAATTTAGAGGGAATGCAGCTGACATCTTACAGATGTGCCTTTCAGTGTTTTGTTGAAAAAAATATTACACGGCAGCAAAGTTACGGCACTCCAAAGTTAACGCTTTTTCCCCATAGGATAACATTACGGTGTGCGATGCATTGCAGCAATCCTTTGGTGCCCTGCTGCAAAATAACGGTTCAGTCTTTTGGGCTGAAATTTGGAAGGAAGACAGCCAACATCCCACAGATGTGTCTGTTTGTGGTTTGGTGAAAAAATATTGCAGGCAGCTAAAGTTATGGCACTCCAAACCTCTCTTTTTTTCCCATAAGATAACATTACGGCATTCACCGCGCCTTTCAGGGCCCTTATCTCGGAAACGGTGCGAGATACGGACTTTTCGTCTAAAAAATAAGTTTAAAACTAGCCAGGAAAGTGATAATTCATATGACTTTTACATTTTTTTTCTATGTCGTATGGTTCCTAAGATATAAGCAATTTACTATTCCAAGTCCTCATTTTTCTGTTCCGAGAGTCATTATTTTGTATACATTCTTTGTACTCATTGTCTTTCTGTATACAGCTATAGGGGAAAACCAGCCTGTGCACTTACATTACTGTTACCATTACCGTTTCTGCTTGTGGTTCCATACCCATTTCAGTTACTGTCCACGTTTACGCCACCATGTGCGTTACCCTTTGCATTTTCATTTGCAGTTGTGTTTGCGTTGTTTTTAACATTTCTGTCTACAGTACTGTTTCTCTTTCTGTTTTGCTTTGCGTCACCATGTGCATTATGATTTGTGTTTGTGGGCACAATGTTACTATGTAAGAAGACATCACGTGGCGGAAGCGTGTGGCCCATAGGCCCCCACGCTCCCCCCGCTGCATTACATGGCACTGTTTCTCTTTCTGTTTTGCTTTGTGTCACTATGTGTATTATGATTTGCTTTTGTGGGCACAATGTTACTATGTGAGAAGACATCACGTGGCGGGAGCACAGGGCCTGTGGGGCCCCGCGCTCCTGCCATTACATTCACTATTTGTCATTATCATTCTCAAAAATAAGGGAGATTAGAGGCTAAAAACCCCATTTACTGCATCAATTAGGGTTGTTACACAGCGGCAAAAGAGAGGAAATATGATGTTAGGGTTCAAACCCTGTTTGCACCCCTCCGGCCCACCCCACTGCATTACGTGATGGGAGCACGAGGCCCAGACTGTGTGCTTACATTACTGTTATGATTACTGTTTCTGGTTGTGGTTCCGTACCTGTTTCACATGCCATTCACGTCTATGTCACCATCTGTGTTGCCCTTTCCATTTTCATTTGCGGTTGCGTTTGCATTGTTTTTAACATTTCTGTCTACAGTACTGTTTCTGTTTCTGTTTTGCTTTGCGTCACCATGTGCATTATGATTTGTGTTTGTGGGTGCAATGTAACTATGTGAGAAGACATCCCACCACTACATTACGTGGCGGAAGCATGGGGCCCAAAAGGTCCCACGCTTCCGCTGCCGAATTACATTCACTATTTCTCATTATTATTCTCAAAAAGAAGGGAAATTAGAGGCAAAAAACTCTGTTTACTGCATCAGTTAGGTTGTTACACAGTGACAAAAGTGAGGAAATTCGATGTTAGGGTTCAAACCCCGTTTGCACCCCTCCAGCCCACCCTGCCGCATTACGTGGCGATAACACAGGTGATCCTATCACTAGTACATTTTGTATTGTACAGTAGTGTATATGTTTGTGTTTTGTGTGGTGGGATTGCAGGGTTGTATGGGTCCTGTGCTCCCGCTGCTGTTTCACATTTAGTATATTTCATTACTGTTGATGTTAGTCTTTTGTGTTGGAGGAGCACGGGGCCCTAATGTCACTCTATTACATTCAGTATTAAGTGTAGTTAGCATTGTTGTCACTTGAATGGCTTCAGCCAGGTAATGTCTCTTCAGACTGTAACACCAGATACTGGATCCTCAGTAGAGAGCCACAGCAGAGCTGAGGGTATGGACATCAATGGTAGACATCAGTGATTTCAGGGACACTCAAGTTAGCACAGTTAGTGTTTGTGCTGGCTGACGAAAGGTAATACTCCCTTCCCCAAAGTTTGTACTGCATTATGAGTACCAATGCGCAGCAAGAATGAGGCAAGCAACATCAATGGTACAGGTCTGTAATTGTTGATACACACAACTTAGCACAGATAGGCTTTCTATGGATTCAGACAGGCAATTTGCACACACATAACAGTTACTGATACTGACGGTACAGTCACAACTGCATGTGCTTTGGTACAATGTCACACAGCTCTCTAGAACAGGTATGGCACTCTGACTGTAGACTGACAGTAGATGTAAGTGCGGTACATGGTAGTTAACTTAATTAGGAATTATAGGAGATCTGTAACTCAATGTATGAACACCTAGGCCACATATTGTGCACTGAGTTGACAGTACAGAATAAAAAGAAACATGGAGGTAAACAGTGTGATGGGGGAACTGTACTTTCTCAGCACTTGCTGCATCCTAAGTAAACAGCCACAGGAAATGATAGGCAATGTACATCAGCTGTACAGCTGTCTGATTACAGTAATAGTCCAGTTAGCACAGTTGCCACTTGAATGGATTCAGGCAGGCAGTGTGCATTATGACTGGTTATCTATAGGAACCATAGGGGACTGGAGATCGATGGCACACCTCTGTAATTGTAGGTACAGTTAAGTTACCACAGTTAGCAGTTGCAGAAGCTGAGACAGGGAATTGAAGTAGACATAGCAGTGACTGCATCCTAAGTGTATAGTCACAGCTGCATACTGTTAGGTACTGATGTGTGGCACCTTGCTACAGTACTTACTACATGCTGACTATAGAGGCAGAGGGAAAGTAAGTGCATTGTTGATTTTTTTACACATTGCAATAATGGGAAGTGTGACATGCAATGTGCCACATCATTGCCTATGTTGTGGATACTGAGTGGACAGCATAGCAACCAAAGAAATTCATGGACACATAGCTGTGGCACTATTTGTTGCAGTTGATTTGCATGCTTAATAGAGATAACAGTTATGTTCTAATGTCATTATGCTATCTTAAGTAAAGACTCGACACAGGTAGTTATGATTTAAAAAGATTTATTGCCAATTGGTTAAATTGAAAAAGGCCCAATCATGACTGTATTTTTTTTACAAAATCAGTCTCACAATACAATCTTTGTATCTGTGTAATCATTGCTTGAAATATATGTTAATGTGTCACATTTATAGCGAGTAGATTAAATGAATTGGAGCAAGTATGTGATATAGTAATACAGTATACAAAGAAGGTAGCATAAGAAGGTAATTTGTTCTATTTATTATGATTGTGTTACAGGTTACACAGCTTGAGGTTAAGTGTTTGCTATCCCTGCAGTGTTCTCCCATCTTTTGCTGGTGGGGTTGTTATCTACCTTCTATGCATATACCTGGTTCTTTAATTGCTGTTCACTGTCTTTAATTAGGTGTTCTGTGTTTACAGTGGCATTTAAGTGTTCACTACTCTTTGTGGGAAGAAGTGCTTTCTGACATTCCTCCTGAACTTGTGATACTGAAGCTTAACATGTGGCTTTTCATTATATATTTGCTATTGAACTTGAAGAGACTTTGGTTACGAATATTATCTATTTTTTTAAATAGTTGCATGTTCTAATAATGTGTCATCCATTACTTGTGTGCTGTGTTAATAAAGGTATGTCAGGAGCTTCTAAACAGTGATTACACACATGAAACAGAAACTTTAAGTTGTCATTGTGTGACTGATAATGTGGATGTTCCTGGGGTGGGTGAAAAACCATATGCTAATTGTTCAAGTAATAGAATATTACAAAAATCTTATTTCAGTGACATTAGATTACTGGCATGTTCAGTTAAATATTTAATGATATGTCACTGACTAGGTGCATATGGAAAATTCTCACCTGACCCCTCAATAGAGGTGATCATAAATATTGTCAGGAACAGGTATGAAGTGCATTGTGATCAGTAACAGTGTCTGATTTACAGTTGTCAAAATTGTTGACATTGGTTTAAATTACTTGTATGACAAGTACAAAAAAATGTAATATTATTACAGGAACAAAAATAATTTTTCAATTGTTACATTGGTTTCTATGTTACCTCTGGACTAGTAATTTAAAAAATGTGCATGGTATGCTGTTTTTATCAAAAAATATGGTTCATTGAACTTAATCAGTATAGTACTGTTTTATATGTTAAACATTCATTTGTACTTTACTCTTATACTAATGGTTTTAGTACAACTATGAAAGTAGTTAACAACAATGGCAAGGTGGAATAAGAATGCAAATATTATTTACAAGTAATTACAAAGTCATGGCAAAGTCACTTGATAATGTGATGCAATCGTTCGGTATTAACACTTGTTTCATTCAACTTGTTGCATTATGAATAAAGGTTGTTATTTTTACATATGTACAGTATCAGTATTACAAGTAAAGGAGGCATAGTTCAACACTGTTGCATGGTGAGCGAATTATGTTGTTGTCTACACGGCAACAGTTAATAGAGAAAAACAAGTGGTGATAGACAAGTTGTGACAGACTGCACTGTTTGGTGAATGAGACGTGTTGCTCAGTAATTTACGATGGTAACGGACAACTTTTCTTTATCTGCAGAGGGTAACAGTTTAAAACTGGCAGCAACTTCTTGTCATGTATGGGTATGATATAGTAACAATAAAAGATATGTACAAAAGAGGAAAGCAGTAAGGCCTCTGTTTTGAGATGTACAATCTTTGATAGACATGTAAGCATGGTTTCTCTAGTGACTGTGAATACTGTTGGCACCGATTGAAGCCACTACAACAATTTCCATGTTGTCACTGATCCACACAAGATCTTAGATGTCATAGTGCATGAAATGTGTCTGCCAGTATAGCATTTTGTTGAAATGCTATGGTTTGTTGAGAGTCGTAGATTGGAAACAATTGTACTGATCTACGACTGTTTCTGTCACAAAGTAGTCATTTAAAAAATGCAACAAGTTCTGTCCTATTCTTATGAAATATGAAGGTCATCGTAATTCTTCAATATTAGAAGATATGCATTTTTTAAGTGTCGTGGCAGTCTCTGTTTAAAACTGCTTGTAGAGTCGTCACACTCTACCCATCCACTTCTGTACCTTAGTAAACAGGTGTAATGGCCAGAATGCATGGATTGGCCATGGTGATAGATTATACTGTGAGTGTCAAATACTGATTGGTTAAAGACTATTCTACCAGCTGTGTAATCTGTGATAGAAGTGTCAACTCTGAGCCCATTGGAGTCAAACCTGTGCAACATAAGCAACAGATATTGAGATGAACTCCTGAGACATATGGACTGAGTGCATCTGCCTCCACACCTTTTACAGGAGTGACCACATTGAGCAGTGGTGAATAGCTGTCGAAATTTGACACTTTTGGCTTGAGGGACAAAAAGAGTAATCCACAGCATGTCTTCTGTGGTTTCACGCTTTGAATGGCCACACGAAATACATACATATTTGGTTATATATGACACTGTGAAGTAGTGGCGCATTGGGGTGCCGTCTTCATCCAAGTTGTTTATGACAGCCATCATAAACTCACTAGTGTCTTGCTGTATATCAACAGCAAATGTACTACAACCGTCACATGTACCTAATACCTGTCGTAGTGGTGTTAGTGACTGCACATTGTTAGACTGGTCAGAAGTCATATTGACAATCTGCTTCAATGCCTTTGATAGGGGAATGTCTTGTGAAGCAGCTATTGACTGCACAAAGTGTGGCATGTGTAGAAAAACTTGCATAGCTGAGTTAGAATAGCAGTTCACTCTAGTGCTGTTGTTAAAGACTGGTACAGCAGCTACACCAACTGATTTCTGATGAATTGCTGGCTGTGAATGTTTACTTGAAGTTGTGACCTTTGCTGAACTCTTTTGAGTTGCATCACTTCTGGAAGCTTGTGGCTGTTTGTTGACACCTGTAGATTTGACTGTATGATGTGAGACAGCCAGATATGTAGGCAGTGGTATTAATGACATGTGTGGCTGATGTAGAGTACGTAACCTGTTGTACTCAAGAATACATTGCTTGTCAGCTCGTATTTTCTAAGGTACTAGAGTTATAATGTGCAACCCAGAAAGACTGCGGACACGTGAAAGTGCCATGTAGCTCATGCCATCCTTGAAAATGTCTGTACCTATGTCCACCACTGCTGAATCCAAACTCAAGTCCTGAGATTTGTGAATAGATACAGCATATGCAACACATACTGGAAACTGTTTTCTGCTTACATAGATATCCTTAAATACCTGAAATTTAACGCAGGTCCATTCTATGTGTACAGGCTATTCCATACTGTCAAAGTGAACTACAAGTGTCTCAATATATGTCTTCTGGACATTGTAGACAAAGTCAGTGATGTTTCCCATGGCACCATTTACCATGCCTTGTTCAACATCTAGATTACGTCGCAGCATGATACGTGCATTCTTACAAAGTGTGAGAACAGTTTCTAGGCCAGCTGTGCGTGAAACATCTGACTTGAGTTCACTGAGTCATTCAGTCATCTTTGCTACTAGGTTGCAACTAAGAATGACACCATCAACTGTATCAACAGCATGCAGAGTTAGAATTTCTTGATTTTCTCTCTCTGCAGGATTACATTGTCGAACTCAGTGTATTTCTTTAGTCATGGCATAAGACACACTATGTGTATCCCTGTGGAGTATACATCACTGTAAACATTACATGCTGTTTCTATGGATGCAGTATCTACTGTGATTCTCCGATCATTTAACATACAAACATGTTCTGGTGATAGAGAACCTGTACGAGCTTCATCCAAAAGTGATTTGTAAGCTAGATCACCACTTTGGTGCATGTTCTCAGACAACTCAACATAGGTAAATAATTCCCCATATGTTATAGCCTGCAATGCAACTGAGGATATTCTTGTTTGGCAGTTAGAGTTGTAAATACATGCTCTGCATTGACTGGTGCAAGCTGTAAAAGGTCTCCCAAAACAAGAATACTTTTGCCACCAAATGGCACTCCATTGTCAGTACCTAAGATCTCCTGTGGACGTAGATGAATACAGGCAAGCATGATATTGGAGACCATGCTGATTTCATCAATGATGATTAACTTCATCTTTGTGAACATGGAATGGAGCTGAGATGCAACCTCAAATGACAGTTTACGATACTCTCCAGTTTTGCAGTGTTCCACTGGCACCATAAAGAGACGGTGTAATGTAACTCCACCAGTGTTGTATGCAGCTAGTCCTGTGGGAGCAGTAACAGCAACAGACATTGATGACCCTGTCAGGCTCCATATTTCAGCAGTGATGGCTTCAATAAGGAAACTCTTTCCTGTGCCAGCTGAACCACTAGCAAAGATCAGCAGTGGCTTATAGTCATGACAGTCACATTTTTTTGTTTCATGTTGTAGGCCATGTTGGACAGTGCCAACTACTTGAGAGTGAACTGTATGCTGCTGCTGATTTAATCTTTCTCTCAAGTCAGCTAGGTTGACAGTGGAGTGTGTTCCATGTTCCATGGCTTTCTCAATTTCTGACATTAACACTTCTGGGGCATTTAAGGGCAGAGGTTCACCTAGAACAGCTTGTCCTTCAGGATCAAGGTTGTCTTGTGAACTAACAGGAGTGTCTTCCTGAAGCTGCTTCTCTGCCTTCTCAAGCTGTTCTTTCTCAGCCTTTAGTCTCTGTATGTATGTCTCTGAGTATTGACTTTTGAAAGTATCGTAACTGCGATTGAATTCTTCCTCGAATGTATCGCAGTCACCTTTTAATTCAGACTCACTCTCCAGGATCTAAATAGAATAGGAGAGCAAAGTAGTAGTGTCCTCTGCCTCCAATGTGCCTAGATGTAATCTGCAGTGGTCTATGAGCCATGGCTTGTGTCTCTTACGAGACAGCCATCGACTCCATTCACCTTTAAATCTGGCATGTTGAGTCAGGTGATATATCCCCTTTGTACCATACCACTTAGCCACTGAAAGAGACACATATCATCCATGTCATTGTGTCTATGGGGTAGTCTACGTTATTCTTCAAGATATGTTTTGAAGAAGGTCTATTGGCAGCGAGCTCCTCAATTTCAGCATGGGGAATCAGTACACATTTTCATTTCTCTTTGTAGTTTACACTGAGAAACCGGACAGCATCAGACTTCCCGTACAGATGTGTACCCATTAAATGGTCACTGGCTTCATAAGCTCCATATTTTCTGTGTGAAAGAGTCTTCAAGCCCAATGACCAGAGCTGAGATGTCAGGCTTCTCCTTGAACTGGCAATATCTTCCCAAAGATCTTGCAAGCTAGTCTGTTCATGTTTGGTAATGTACCAAGTGACGTACCATACCAGGGCCAATGAGTTATCAGCCACAAACTGAACATCTCTGTTTGCTTGCCACATTAGGAGAAGAGTTGGGTTGTAGTCATTTATGTACACCTCTTTCTCATCTCTGGGTAACTCATATACTCTCTTGGTTGATTTTGCCTTAAAATGGTGTCGCATTGCTGAGAAAAGGTCATTCATGGCACCATCCTGACAAACTCATCTAGGAAATCCAATGCAACATCATGTGTACCAATTAGATTTGTTCTTTACTACTCGACAGCAGTATTTTGCACAAATATGTCACTGGAACTTTTGAACCAACTTCCATAGTGTAGGACTGTCATACTTGTCTGAAATGTGACAAGTGATATATTTCTTGATGAATGATAGTACTTGTGTTGCTTCATGTTCACCTATGCGTGGTGCATCCTTGATCCACAACAGCATATGGATGTGAGGGGCACCCCCGTGCTTGATACTCCATCCTCCAAAAGTAATGCTCCACAATACCAAGAGGTGAATTGTCCTTTGACAATATGAAAGACAGAATGTCATTGAACCACTTGTGAAAATGTCTTGTGACAGACACAGGATCAAGTGAACACATTTCTCCGACAGTCATTGATGAGATGCCGTAGACATCAGAATTTTCCCACTTCAACAGTTCAATGAGCTCGTCCCAGGCATATTCAGCACAACTAAGTGTGACAAACCATGTGGCTGCACCATACTCTCGCAACATTGTCATCACTTCAGAGTGTCTGTGATACCAATATTCTTTGGTACCTTGAAGACTTGAAAGAATAGAAGACAGATTCACTTGCACATTTTCATCTTTCTGCTTTAATTTCCTCTAGAAATTGAGCAGCTGTTATTCCATCTAGTGGACTTGTGAGACGAATAGTATGTGCAATGGATGCAGACAGGATGCTAAGTTCACTCTCCCAGAGGAGATGAAACAGGTACTGCATGTTACATCTGAATTTGCCATCTTTACTGAGCACACGGCTAGTGCGGTACTCAGCACCCTGTACACACACTTCTCTTTCATCTAGGCATCCACCTGACCCTTTTGGAAATAGGTCTGGGAAACAGCATGCTTCTAGTTTTGCCTCCCAAATGCTGGCAGGCTCACCTTCCACCTACTTCATTTGATAGAGATCAGTGTTGTCTCCTACCCGATCTCTACCATGTAGTGGGTGAATTGTGTACTGTTCATACACATTGTCACTTGTCTGTACACTGACCTTCTCAATGATTGGTTTAGTTTTTTCTAATAGATCATGTTGGACAGAGAGACTGGCCATCTGATGTATGCCAAGGTCTGTATAAAAGGGATTGTTAGTCTTTAAATAAGTAAGAGCATGCTTCACCTTTTGTACATTGACAACATCTTGCCAGATGACCTTGGATTTTGTTGGAACACCATTTACAAGAATCACTAAACTATTTTCTGTTGAAATTGCTTCCACATTTTCCTGTAGAGGAAGTGGTAGATACATCACGGAACCCTTTAGAGATCTAACAAGTTCTTTCTGTGGAATGTTCCGTGTCTTTGTGTTCAGACGTAGAATGGTTTGGAATGGTTTCATTGCCTGAATTAGAATGCGTTCAAACATATTCAATGTTGAAATCTCACTTGGTGTAACATGTGCCTCCATATTGTTCAGAAGTGAACTTGGTGGCAAAATGTTAGACTTCAGTATGGAGAAACAGTGCTTGCATAGCAGAATGGTGTTTTCTAACTGAAAGTCAGATTTAAGCAGCAAAAATGTGGAGAGACGGAAACACATGTCATTGTATGGTGACATGGTTTCGAGGTTCACTGTGACTGTTTGTTTAGTGTAGCACAAATGGTCACATGATGCACATACAGAGTCAAACTTCTGAGACTTTGCCAGCTCAAATTTGGCTATTTCTTTGCCATACTGTCTCAATATGTCAGTTTCTAAGACTGAAACAGATGTTTCAGCTGAAGTGTTTAACTGAGAAATTGTTGTGTCTGGTACAGAAGTTGCATGTTGCAGTTGTTTGAGAAATGTGATGGCACCCTGCATGTCACCTGACTGCAATAAGTAATTTAAACAAGTGTAGTGATTTACAACTTGTCGTACTTCATATACTCTGTATACAATGTTCTGCATGTCTGTTTGATGCACTCCAAGCATCTGCATGTTGTGAAAAATACTATCACAAGCACCACTATCGAGGCATGCCAGTGAGTGACCCATTAGTCCAGTATGTGGATGAATTTCACTATGGTCAATTTTGTCAAACAGTTTTTATCTTTCTTTGTGATCTGTTATGACAAATAGGTTGACAAACTGTTCAACTTTTTCAAATGATGATTGCCTATAGTTGCAGGTCTCATCACATGCCCATGCCAGACAGTGCCTTTTATTGAAGACAGTGGTTGAATCACAGTCATCAACTATATCCATTGCAGTGTCATCACAGATACTGAGGACATTGACCAGTTTACCGGACTCATCAATGGTGAACTTGAGTTATTTTTTCTGGGAATAATAAGATTCTTCCCAGAAATATGCCTCCGAGTGCTGCGTGTGCATCCAGTGACCTGTGAAAACATCACAGAAATTGTGGACAGTCAAAGAAGGATACTGTTGTAGCCTTTTGTTGATGTCATACACAACTTTCCTGAATTGTTCAAGAACATGAGACATCTTATGCCACAACCGCTGCAGTACAAACACTGCTCTTTTAACAAAAGTGCGTACTTTGAGATGCAATTTCATCAAAGACAGATGACTCTTTGTCTTTTTGCCCACATGTCTCATCACAGCAGCAATAAGTCTGTCGATCTTAGCTTTACTTGCCAGTGATCGAAAATACTTTTGCTTTCTCACTTGCAAACCACCAGGTGTGAGTCTACGGCATTGTTTGGGAGGTTTGTTGATGGTTGTGTTACAATAGTTGTGTTTCGTCTGAGAGATCTACACAACTGTTGCAGAGGTAAGCATTTTTTACTTGCTCTTGAGGAAGTATGTGCTTTTGATGTGCAGTGAGTTGTTGTTGTAGGGCTCACTGTTGCAGTAGAAGTCTGTCTCTGTTCATACTGTGATGTAACATTTGTGTTTTCTTTATCGCCCTTAAGCAACAGTGAAGTACTATGATACCTGTCTCGTTTCCCTATACATCTACGTTTGTATTTAGTTGGCATGTTTTGATATGATAGTTCACAGTGGCAGTCAGCAATCTTACAGAAGTATCAGGCACCTGTATGAAAGACAGAGAAAAAGAAAATGTTACTATATGCCTCTGTTCATGCCTTCTAACATTGTGCATTGAGACATCTGATTTAAGTATCACATCAATTTAAAAAATAAATACTTGCAATCTTTTAATCGCATAAGTTATTGACATTGTTACAGTTGTATTTCATTTCTGCCACATTGTCTTGCATATCATTATCACTATAAAATCTACATTTTGTTTCGTATGATTTCCATGTTAAGTTATTAACAATTAGTATTATTAAGAAACATTTATATAGCTTATGCTGTCACACTTCTGGTTACACAATAACTTTATTGATGATCTTTCAGTTAATTACTGACACATTAATAAGTCAACTTTGCACACTTAAGTGAAGTTAGTGCATTATGAATATTTACATGTGAGATTGTAAAGGTTGGCATTTTACTACAACTGTTTTGCAATTACACAGCTGTCATTTTTCGCATGCTTGCTGAGATGTTTTTTATGTAGTTACAGTGACCACTGCTGCAGGTGTTGTGTGAAACCACTGTTCAGAGCACATTGTGATAATGACAGTCACACTGTTCATGTGCAGAGGAGTGAAATGAGTACGTACAAAATTTGGTAATGATAGTCTGTACTATGACTGTTTATGTGAGTGTTTGTATGAACTTCACAACACACATTTGTAAGTTGATGTATTTGCAGTATTCCCATGTCAGTTTGGTAACATTGCAGTTACGTCCTCAAATGACTTAGTTGGAAATTTGGTGGCAATGCTGCATAAAATGATTGCATTGTGATGTTGATTAACAACTGACAAACTATGCATTACTACAAGTCAGTTGCATGGTGCCGTTGTCACTGAAGATATCCACCTTTTTGTGGGTGTTTTTACCAAGTCACAATACTATGCGTCTCCAGTTGTGACAGTGGCAATGCAGTGTAGCAGTGTTTGGCATTGAAAATGTGGTTGTTTTGGCCATTAAGCATCAAATTGTGGTAGAAATAGACAATTTGGGAAAATTAGTGTCGAATGCCGAAAGTGTCACAAAAAATGCTGTCGTGCATTCGACAGTGTCGCAAATGGCACTTTTGTGTGTTCGACAGTATGCCTAAAAGTAAGGTCGAAGTTCGACAGTTTTGCAAGTAATAGTGTCGTGCATTCGAAAGTGTCGCAAAAAGTACTTTCATGCATTCGATAGTGTCGCAAATTACTGTTGTGTGTTCAAAAGTGTTGCAAATTTTTTTACTTGGGAGTGGGAAATGCATTCATTATCGAATCAGATCTGATTGTATTTGAGTGAGAGCTTGTTCTACCAAGGTAATGCAAAATTTGTCAGGCCATGTGAGACAACCAATCAGAGATGGACAACACTGAAGAAGAAGTCAACAGCAGCCATCTTAGTGACAACTGAGAGACAGCATTTCAAAAACTGTAAGTACAGTATATTTTATAATGTATTTTTCCAGTATGATAAGTGTTAGCAACATGTAAATACTATTAATCAAAACATTTTTTAGTGCTGTATTTGATTATGCTATTTGTTATAATCTAACATAGAAACATAGACTTTGACAGCAGATAAGGACTGCTAGGCCCATCTAGTCTGCCCATTTCCCTACCTACAGGATAGACTGCAGATCCTAGTTAACCAACAGCCTATTTCTTCCTACCCCCCATAAGAATTGCCTTATGTCTGTCCCATGCATTCTTGAATTCTCCTACAGTTTTAGACCACACAACCTCCTCAGGAAGGCTGGTCCATGCATCCACTACCCTCTCTGTGAAATAATACTTCCTCACATTGCCCCTGAACCGCCCTCCTTCTATCTTTAAATTGTGTCCCCTTGTTCTTGCAAGTCTCTTTTTCTGAAAGATGCTACCCTCTTGGACTTTGTTGATTCCACTGAGGTACTTAAAAGTTTCTATCATGTCCCCCTCTCCCTTCTTTCCTCAAGGGTATACATATTAAGCTCCTTTAGTCTCTCCTCATACGGCTTCTCTTGCAGACCCTGCAACATTTTAGTTGCCCTCCTCTGGACTACCTCTATCCTGTCTATGTCCTTGCAGAGATGGGGTCTCCAGAACGGGACACAGTACTCCAGATGGGGTCTCACCAACTGTCTGTACAGAGGGATAACAACTTCCTGTTTTCTGCTGCTGATGCCTCTCCCTATACATCCCAGTATACCCCCAGCCCTTCCTACTGCCTTCTCACATTGCATGCTAACCTTAAGGTCATCTGATATGATTACCCCCAGGTCCCTTTCCTTTTTTGTTGTTGTTACTACCTTCCTACCCATCTGGTGCTGTATTCTTTAGGTAAAACTGTTTAAAGTCAGATAGTAGTTTAGTACTAACTTGTACAGATACAGCTGCAAATAGAGGGAGATAGGAAGCTGCACGTGGACCCATAACAGAAGAGGGAACCAATCAGACATGTTTCTGCAGTTGTAATTGTTTAAAACTGCCTATGAAAAGGATGCATTTTTCCCACCTCTCAATGTTTGCACATTTTAGCTGTAGCAGAATTGTAGTAATAGTCAGTGCATGGCCTACATTGGTGAATGAAGCCAGAGTACTAGCCAATGATTTTTTATTTGTGTGTTATTAATCAGCCCAGTGAAGCTGGCTTGAAGTAAGATGGGGAAATACCAGTTCTACTCTCACTAGTACCTAGCCACTGCAGGGTGAACCCTGACTTTTTTGGTAGCTCTCTGTGCACTTCTGAGTTTAAAAACTGAGAATGGCAGAAAGTATCAAAAGGACTTTGTGGATAGTTGGAGACAGTATCGTCAGATGAGCGTCTGAGTATGCTCACAGCAGTGATTTTGGGAGAAACCTGCAGCTCCCAAATTGCTCTGTGAAATGGTTTGGAAGGGGTGGAATGAAGTGGGAGCACCTCATGCCAACCATGCACAGACTTTTTAGTACTCAGCCTCATCCTGACATATTGCTGCTACATCTCGGAGGCAATGATTTGGGCACCAAACGCTGGGTAGATTTAGTAACAGAAGCAAAATTGGACATTGCTTCTATAATGAGTATGTTGCCTGCCTGTATAATCATATTTTCATATATAGCAGAGCATAGGGTCTGGCAAGCAGAACACCATATGTATCTGATTGGCAGAGCTCGCAGAAAAGTCAACATACAAATATCTGCTTTTCTATGCATGCATGGAATGTACACTATATGTCACCCAGAAATTAAGTATTGTTATGATTGGCTATACCTACCAGACGGTGTACATTTCTCACATGCTGGCAATTGCCATTTCCTGGGAGACCTTCGAGATGCAATCCTCAAAGTCCTCTAAGACTGTCACGCTGTTTGATCAAATATTACAGTGTCAACAAAGGTTCTTTTCAGAACCAAGAAATGTTGGTCAAAAAATAGAACAAGTGTAAACATCACTCACACAGATGTAACAGATGGGTTGGTATTATTCAGACCATTCCAGGCTGTGGAACAACACTGAACAAAGTGCAGCAGGGATGCAGCAGGCTGTAGTCAGGGCAATATTTAACAGTGATGTGCCATGCTTAGCATTGTGAAATATATTTAACCGTTACCCTGCATTGTACATGTTACTCTGGCAGTGCTCATGTAACTGGGTAGAGAGCAGTAGGGGGAATAGAACACTGAAGTGCTGTGGTGGTAGATTTGAAGATTACACTGTTTACTGGTATGCATGGACATTGAGACAGCATGCATGCAAGGTGCCAACATACGTATTTTTTTATCATGCTGTCATTGTTATGTGGGTGTTCTGTTTATCAGTTTCTTGTTCCTGGAATTGTGAAACTCAGCACTTGTTGTGTAGTGATGCCCCCTTGTAAGTTGGTGGTTATTTTTTTAAAAGTAACAGTTGTGTTTTCATCTTAAAAAATACCGCTGTCAGTACAGTGTAATGTAACGCTTCACCTTATGATGGCTCAAGTATTAACAGTTTAGCTGTTGTGTCCCTGATTACTGTACTTGTTCACCTAATTTGGTGGAGTGAGAACTGCACTACAGCAGAACGGTTATTTTTATACAGAAAACAGACAATTTGGTGACAGGGTTTGGGTGAAGTGTTGTATGGTGTAATATTTGACTTTGCAGAGCCACAGTTGGTGAGGGAGGGTGATGCCAACATACAGTTGTGCTGGGGCTTGGGTACCACCCATATGTGATTGCTGTCATGTTGTTCTGTACAATGCTACAGCTCCACTGGATTGTCAGTAATGTTTATTTAGGGCGGCTGAACAGTGTACAGTACAAGTACCAATTGTGTTTGCTGATGTTAGTGTTATCATGGCATCAATATCGGGATGTGTTAAGAGTGTACACAAGTCTCACTATGCTATAATACAAGCTTTGTAGTGAAAAGAATGCTCAAATGTTTTGTGGTACAACAGTTGTGACTACTCATTGGATATATTATATTTTGACAGTATTTTCTGTGTATGCATGTAAATATTTTTTAATAATGATATCAAAATTAATAAGATACAGCTGTTAACATTTAACCTGTGAAACTTAATAGAATAGAAAGTCGCATATTTCAGAGAACATGGCAGTAAAATAGTATTATTTGTGGGTTTTTTTGCAGAAAAATAAGAATTTGGAGCCTGAGAGAGGTGTGCGCATTGCTCGAGGCAGTCCAGGCATGGAGGAGTGCACGCATTCTTATGCGTAGCATGAACCAGAAGTTGGACAGTATGTGGAGGCACATACACACTTATTTACATGTAATACTCAAAATTCGGAACAAGACTCCACTGCAGTGCAAAAGGAAGTGGAAGCTGTTGCAGCAGCATTTCTACCAACTGAAGCAGAGGGGAGGAGATACCTGATCAAGACATGTGCTGGTACTACCTTGGGTATGAGCTTTGGGAGGTGGCTGGAAAGCCACGAGCTGCGGAGCATGTTACACACCGTAAGTAAAGTAACAATTTTTTCATTATCATACTAGTTGTGCTGTGTAGTAGTGTACGCCACATTCTGCAAGCACTATGCCACCCAATTCAGTTGTGCTAATGATAGCATGTGTTTGGTGTTGTAGTGGTTCACCCACCTACTAAGTGCAATGTGTGATCCCTGTAGCCACTTACTCAAATGATTTTCTTGGTGTTTTAGTGATGTGCACACCCACCTGAGGCATAATTGAAAACTGTCAGTAGTTGCACAATGACAGGAATATCTGCTGTTGTAGTGGTGCCTGCCCCTGCCCAGAACTGTGCTGCCCATCTTCCTGTACACAGAATTTACAGATTGGTGGCAAACAGTTCAGCACTCTTCTGACCACCATAGCTGTTTGATGACTGTGGTATGCATGACAGCTACCGCAGTCTTTAGCCAGTTGTGATGGTGAGAGGATAACTGAACTGCTCGTCAAACCCATTCCTACTCTGTGTATTGGAGGATGGACAGTGCACTTCAAGTTTGGGGGCAGTAAACCACTAGCTATTGCTGTCATATTTGAGTGTTTTGAGTCATGGAATGTGGTTTGGGGGCTAGGGGGATACTAGTTCACCAGTAAAACATTACTTTCTCATGGTGACAGGTTTAAAATTGCAGCTAGGGGGGTGGCTGTTCCACTAGAACAGCAGGTATATTGTGATGTTAGCATGACAACGTAGGGTGAGGATCATGCTTAGGGGGTTGGGGTACCAGTACAACTGGAGGGATATCCATTCATTAATGTGCCTACATGGGTTTGAAATTATGATTGGGGGTGTGACCCTAGTACAAGAGTGGGGCAATCCTTACAAAAAATGTGGGTATGAGGTTTGGGGATTGCACTTGGGGATTGGGGGAGTAGAGGCACTATATTACCAGAAAAAAATAGAATGTAATATGGTAGAATGGGTAAACAGGAGTCATGCTTTGGAATGGCAGGTACACTACACTGCTGGGGTGACTTATTTGAATCAGGCAGACATATAGGTGTTTGGGTTGTATGCAGTCATACTTACTGACTGTCACTACTATTCAGGTTGGGCCCTGATTAAGGCTATAGATGTTCATGTGTCCATAACAGAATATGTGTATCAGTGCCACAACAGTGGGGATTGCTCTTACACATTCATCTGATAATTTACTGTGACAAGATGCTGCTGTGCCTCAAGGTGCTTCTTAACACTAATGTCCTTATTGTATCAGATTCTGAGTCTACAATCCCTAAAGTGTGTGTTATTATCACTCTTTGTTCTGATCCTTTGAAGCCTTGTCAGTTCTGTTGTTGTTCAAATTATATCCTAGTTCGCTCACTTTAGTGTTACTGATTCTGGGAATCTCTATGTTTGATAGGTATTTGAACTATGGTGTTATTTTGACTGATGTCATTAAGTCTGTGTATGCTAATAGATAGTTATTGTAGTTAAACATGTGGCTCCAGTGCAGAGTTATTAATAATGTAAGATTTAATTACTTGTGTTGCAGGGTGGAGGTCACTTCTCATGTCAACGTGCATACACTAGAAATGACAATACTTGATGTACAGGTGACAACCATAGTGTCATCATCTCTTATGGATGCTGGGGTAACTGTTACTGTCTTGCGCTGTGCTATCGAGGTTAAGTGACACTGGAGTAACAACTTGAGGTGATTTTACAATGGTTATCAGCTGTATATCAGGTATTAGCGTATATCTCTTAAACTGCTGTTATATGGAAGTGTATACTGAATATAGAGTACTATTCAATTCAACAGCAATGGTTATCATATAACTTATACTGCTGAACTTATAACTATTTGAATAATTTCAATTACTTGTTTAGTTGCAATATTCATAATAACACGTGCCATTTTACATGTGTGTCTCATGACTGGAAAATACTTGATAAAGGAACATGTTAAGTAACAGAAATATGTAAACTATTTATAGAAAGTGCTTCTAAATAACTGATGATTAAAATAATACAATTACTAAATATCCTTTTTAGATTAACTTCACAGATCGTCAGAGGCGCTCCCCACCTGTTGCCATGGTAGTACCAGCACGTACAGAAGCTATGGAGGCTGTGGAGTCTGACTCCGAGAGTGTGATTTTTGTGGAGTCAGATGGTAAGAATGCACCTGATTTCATAATTTTGACTATCACCTATGAGTACTTATTGGGTATGATATAAGTAAGCCTTCTTGATAAGTGAGGAACAGAGAGTTAACAGGTTTTTCCTGGAGCTATAATTAAGCAATAATGCCCAACAGGGTGTGTGTCATGCTGGGATAATGTCACACCTCAGGTGCTTGGGTACAAGGCCGCAGGCTGAGCGCGTCCAACAGCTGAGGCGTGATGTTATCCCAAACAACAGACACCATGGAGGGCATTATTGCTATTATACATTGACTCGTTGTCATACAGGGGAAAAAAAATCATTTTAAAGATGTTTGTGTGGAAAAAAATTTCTGTTTTTTTAAAAGAAGATTAGACAATCAAGCTGATCATCAAGCACAGCTTCAAGCAAAAGTTCATCTACAGGTTCACAGTGAGAGTGAGATTACACCTGTGATGTTGTACTGATTAAGATCACAGGTCCAGCCAAAGACTGACCAATCAGAGACCAGGATGTTTTCTAGCCATTGTATGATGAGTAATGTCGAACTGACAAAATAATGCTGCAGGAGAAACAATGGTATATTGACATTGAATAGGTCATGGGAAAGAACATTGTAGTGCTTGTGATAACTTAGTTTAATACTGTCACACACAGTAAAGTTAAAACACAAACAAAAAAACAATGGCTGCCCAAACTGAGGTAAGGTGCTGTATTACACAGTGCAAGAGAGGAGCTGGTCCCTCTGAATATAGTCTGATCTCTGGCACTATTGTGTGTTGCTATGATACCCCCCCACACACACATTCTAATGCTAGACTATGCATAGCTTTACAATCCCTGATTGGAAATGTTGTTGTAGTGAGCCAATGTTGCCTCTGCTGCTGCTGTAAATATATTCCTCGGGGACTAGTGCACAGTCATCTTGCAAAATTCTGGTTTTCAAATACATACATATGTAACATGGCTTGTGCACTATACCCTTGACAGAAGCACAACACCTGGTTCATGTATTTATCTCAGTCCTACTGGTGCAGTGGTTGTGCCCAGCCTGATTGTGGGTAATATGCTGAGACTGTGGTGTGGTGCATAATGGTACTTGTCTAAGTACCCAGACAGTCACAGTTGCTGCCCTACTCCACCTCCCTGTGATGTTGGAGAGCAGCTACCTACCTCCAACCCATGTGGCTGAGCATAGTCTGACAACATAAAGTATCACTGTGCATACATTGGCACACAGTGTGGTCGATAGGCATGTTGAAAATAGTGTAGTCGACTGATCCAACATGTTGATTAAACCACATATTCACATATTAGGACTGTGTGTAGTACACTACAGTGTGTACAGTCAGTGTTCATGTTGTGTAGCAATTGTAGTACAGCCACACTCAATGCTATCAGTTGTTGGGTGTGTTCCTGTTTGCCAGGTGATAAGCTACTGTCTTCTGCTGACTGAGGGAGTGAGCAGGTTGTCATTACACAGTGGTAGGGTTGGTAGGGGGGTACGACTATCAACCAGTGTATTGGTTAATTGTATTTGCAATAATTGGCCTGGATGCAGCCAGTGGGCCAATAAGCATAATGATTTATCAATTCATGTCACAATGAGGTTCTGATAAGGTTCCAGTGCATCTCTAGCTTTAAATATATCATGGTAAGTCTGCATTTGCCCATGGCGTGGGCGCCAGATGGACATCGCAGTTATATATATCATGTAAAGACCATGAGTGGGTGATAGGTTTTGGTTCACTGCATCAGTATGGATATTTACACACAGTAACTGTGCGATTGGGTGAGTAGTTGGTTGTACTTTACTAACAGGGATATTTTCTTATAGTAAGACTCTGAACAGGTGATGGGGTTGTCTGCAGTGTTCTATAAAGGATACTTTTTATGTTGTGAGGATGTAATTCGGTTACCGGGTGCATTGAGGTTAAAGGGCATGTGCATCAGCATTCAGTGGTCACTGTGTGGCAGCATGCCACAGACAAGTAACTGTTAATTGGCTTGCTTGTATATTAAGTGGCACACATTGACACAGAAATATTGAGATTTGTAGTTTCCATGTAATATGTTAACATGTGGGTGTCCATTGCTGAATACTGTGGTTGATGTACGTAGTAAAACAGTGCTGGTGCTGTGTTATAGATGTAATATTGTCTGTCAACTTCCAGTGGCACAGTGCCACTGTGCAACATATGATGCAGGTGGTGGAAGTTCACATTTTATTGTTGTGAACATGTTGCAGCACTGTTGCATTTCGCTGTGGTAAACTTTTTTAAACACCCCAGTCTTGTTAAAACAAGGATTGTACCATGTTCTGATGCACTGCAAATACTGTAGCCCTTCTGTGTATTACAGTTTGCATAGTACTATTTTACGATGCTTTACTCTTTTGCTATTTAGAATTGTCACATATAGTTGGATGACAGTATTGAAGTATGTGATCTGTATGTAACACAGTAAGAGTCGTGTTAGATATCGAAATATTTCAATTATGATAATTACATATAACTGTGATATTTCTTATAGTGACTACGAAAGGTCTGGTGACACCAGTTGTGCAGGTGAAGGAGGAGAAGAATGCTACTGTCGAATGTAAGTACAAAATCAGAAGTATATAGTTGATATGTTATGATAAGTACATCTGTATTACAAGTTATTTCCTAATATATAATGGGCATAAAAAGAGAAGTATGACTTTTCTGATCTCATTGTATGTCTGACACAGCTCTACCATTGTAAAAGCTGCAATCACCATATGACAAGAGGCGGCAAACAGCTGTATCTCTAAAAACCTTGTGACCGCTGAAATTGGTAGACAAAACTACCATATTGAACACCGTTAAGCTGCTGCCTGGTACAGCTCAGTAAAAAATGTTAACACACTTTAGTTTAATAATTGTACTGCTACACAAACTAAGATGACAGCTAGCCTCTTGACTGATAACTGTGCATAAATCACTATGACACCCATCTCGGTTCTCACGGGACAACATCCTTGTCATTTGCATACACACCCATTTCACTAAATAAAAGACAGTGGTTGTTAAAACAAAAGCAAATGGGTACCTCATTCACATTAACAGACAGAAGCCTGCAAAGAACACAGTAACATAAATCAAGCACAAGACATTTACGTATGCAATGTGCTGTCCAAAGCCGTGCTCGTCAACTCAACTGGCTCCTTGCTCACAAAGCATACACTGAAAATACAGTGCAACCAAGAATAATGAAACAAAAGTACATATCCTCAGTAGCAGGGCAGTGTAGCAATCAGTGAGTATTTTTCCCAGTGCAAGAAGTACCACAGTAACATTGCATAACACATAGTGGAAATTAGCCTCGATTTAATACTTTCTATCTCACCCCAAAAACAGGCTAGTGTATACTTACAATGTGCCACTTGAGGATGTTGGTAGTGACAGGATTCCCCATGCATGCTGTGTTTTGTACACTTGGCTGTGCCTAGTTGCCAAACAACACCCCAGTATATGGGCAAATGATGTCATCACCAATACCGTTTCATGTAATATTGCTTAACTATATGGTAACTGAATGCAGAATCATAATAACTGTTTTGAACACTGTTTATGGCAAATATCATTTTAAGGGTTAGAGACAAGTATCTGGACTGTGATGTGTACCAGTACATTGTAACTCCATATAATGATTTTCATTTATCAAAGTGTGAATGATGTATTGTTGATAGAAAAAAAACAGTTACATTTTGAGAGATAGAGAGTCTGTACATAATTCTAAGCAGTACTTACAACATTTACTGTTGCTTTATGTTCCACTATGTTATGATGTGGAAATAAAAAAGTCAATGTTTTTATTGTATTTATTGTTTAAATATTGTGTAGTTTTATATGTTTTGACGTAATGTGTTATTGAAAGAGTTGTTGAAGAACTGACAGGTCTGATATTGAAATGCTTACCATTTATTGTGAGATGATATGTTTAACATCAGTAGAAGATGGATCTTAAATATTTGTTGTAAACAGCGACAGTAGAACAGTGGTTTTCACTCGTTGCTATGTAACAGAAATTATTGTAATTAACATTGACTAATATGTACTACCTGACGTTACAGTGCAGGGTGCACAACAGACATGTACAACTAAGAACTAGTTCACAAAAACAGTACATGTACATTGTGGTACTTGCACAGACTTTAGAGGATAAAGGAATTTTGTTTGCTCTATGGCTTACTGTGATATACATAGTTAGCAACCATTGTATGAATCAACAATCTGATGCATAAGGTTATATATAATATTAATATAGCACATGTACAATTTCTAAAGATTAACAGTACTAATTGACTAACAGTTCATCCTATGTGACTGATATTATATATTCAGTAAGATCAGTAACTTTAAAGAATCATTACTTCAATGTATATTCCTAGCAGCACAGATGGATGTCTGCTTATGATACATAAAAGGAAAAGATAATATCACGATTAGATGCAACAGAAGAAAAAAAATGAATATTTGTAAATATATATTAATGGCTATTTTATTTGTATCTTTTCCAGAAGAAGATTGAGAGGAAAGATGCACTGTACACTGCTGCTGTGTCCACAGGCTCAAGCAGAAAATTGATTCCATTAAGGAAGAAACTGCTGCGCTGCAGGAGGGGCAAGATAAATTGTTGTCCCTCTGTGCAGCGCAGCAGGCAACCATAAAATTGATGCTCGAGCCTGTGGACACAGCAGCAGGTGTCAATGTCTCGAGTAGCACTACTTCACCTGCACCACCAACAACAAGTCACACAGAGGCGGACTAACCAGACTCCACAGCTTCATGTGTGTCTCCCCCCTCTGCCATGCCGCAACAGCTTCCACTTCTGTTGCGCCTCCACATACTGTCCAACTTTCGGACTGGGCTGCCTCGAGCAGCGCCACACCTCTCTCTCTTATGGACAGTGTTTTCTTTGTAAATAGTTTAATACTTTCATGAAAAATAATTATGTTCCTTTTAAATGTTTACAAAATGACTATTTTTCCAACATATTTATTTGAAAAAGTTTTTTTGTTAAAGTCAAACTTTTGCATTTCTTATTTTACTTTAATAAGCATTATTTATTTTTTGTATGATACACAGATTTTATACTTTATAGCAGATGTGATATTGTGTATGTTTTATAATGAAGGATAAATAATATATTTTCTTTAAAAAAACATGGCTTGTGTTTCATTTTTTCTTTATGGGTAGCATCTGTCAAAAAAATGTTTCATGGAGGGGCGTGGCCTGCTGTGCTGAAGATGGCTGCTTGATTCTTCATCTCCCTGGATTCACCAAATATCATCATCCATCCTACAGATTCCAGACTTCCTACCTTCACCAACATCTGAGATCTTACTATATGTACATTGCAGAACAGCTCTGGTACAGTATTTTTAGTGTCTCATAATTACTGAACAAGTTATCTACAGCTTTTCAATTTCTCTGTTAAGGCCTACAATAATGGCAGACCAATCTCCACATAAGAGTTCTCTTAATAGAGTGGAAGCAATGTTCCAGCAACTAATAAGTGAAATCAATGTATTAAAAATTGCATCTCAACAAAATATCAATAATATGCAGGCACTTGATCAAAAATCAGGCTACTGATGTTAAAGCATCTCAAAATGAAGATTCCATTGACACATTACAGGCTACCATCAGGGAGCAGGACAGAGTTATTAGGAACCTTCAGGACAAAATAGATGATATTGAAAATAAAACAGACGTAACAACCTTAGATTTCTTGGATTTCTGAAGGTGTTGAACTAGGAGATACCAGTGCTCTTCTAACTCATGTACTTCCTTCTTTGCTTAAATTACAAGCGTCAGACCTAACCATCGAGAATCTCACGCACCTAAATCCGAGCCCTGGACCCGACTGAAACCCAGGCCCATCATTGCCAGATTTCTAAACCATGCACATACTGAACTGATTCTTCAAAAAGCAAGGCAATTGGGTGCACTTACCTGACAAGAAAACAGAATCCTAATTTTCAGAGACTATTCTAAAGAATTATCTAACAAATGAAAAGCTTACAACCTCATTAAAATGATCCTTCATCAGCGTGGAATTAAGTTTGCATTACGTTACCCTGCAACAATGCATCTTTTTTTGAATGATTCTACCAGAGATTTCAGTACCCCAGAATCTCTCTCTGAATTTCTGAATTGGGCACAGCCCACACTTACATTGCCTTGCGATGCTAATGCAGCTCATTCCTGCTCCAGCACAAGCACTTTGCAATTACAATGTCTTGCCCTTCCTGCTGAAACTGTCCTTCAGGTCCCTGAGAAATCTGCAGCCATCATATCTGCCACCAGCTCTGCCAGAAGGTCTGCGCATACAAGAAAAAAAAGCATCTGGTTCTTCTCTATATAATAATACCTGCTGTTTAAATAATATTCCACCTCTCCAGCTTCCCATGTGGGGCGTCACATCTGTTTTTCTATTACTCTTACCTTGTCTAACAAATTCTCCCCTACCCGAGAGATCTGCTCCAAGAAGATCTGCACTCATCTACGGAGGATCTGAGACAGACTGTATCCGACATGATTACTCAAGACCCGAAAAAGCTCTCAACGAGTAATGACTCTCCCAACTCTTCCTGGGCTGATCTTGTGTCCAGCTTTCCCTTTAAATCATCTGAACCACCCAAAAAGAAAAGGAGAAGAAAATCGAAGAGCAAGACTACCTGAGGCTTTTCCCATAATTAGATGTGGTATAGCAGTTTCTCACCAGAATCCCTCCTCTTCACACCACCTCATTCGATTCCCTCGGTACATTTACCACAAAGCGCAGTCTCTATCGTATCCAACAGGTTTGGAGCACTTAAATGCAGTAAATCGCTATCGCTGTTGGGAAGCCTGTATCTGCACGTGGGAGGTGAGCCAATTGACACTGGTGGTATTTAATCTATGCAGGAGTTACTCTCAATGTATTCAATAGAAAAAAAAAGAGAAAGAATAAATATTACAATGTTTGTAAGATCTCTTATAATTAATCCTTGTGTGGTGCCAGACATTAGTATATATAATTGCTATTTACATTCTAAGTTTTTATAAGCTTTAGCACCACCGTGTGGTCTGGCACATACATACATATATAGAGTTTTGCATTTCATATCAGTGTGCCCTTAACCCCTACTATTATAGCATTTTTCCACATAAATCCTATCATCTGGAATGTGGAGGATGTTTAGACAAATACTCTAAAATTATTTACTTATTTAATATTTATTTTGCATCACTTCTGGTATGTAGTGCTTCAGGTGCATTTCCATTATATCTCACAGATTTTGCACCAAAGTATGCTTCCAATTGTATTTCTATACATTGGGCCAGATATTCAAAAGGGTTGCGCCATGCACAATAGGGCTGCACATGCGCAAGTCCGAAAGTGCGCCATTCTGCGATATTCAGCAGGAGGCAGTTGTGCCACCGAAAACATGCTGAGCAACAGCGCAATGCAAATGAAGGCATGCGCAACCGAAGGGTGTGGATCCATGCATAAAGAGTGCAATGCGATATTCAAAGACTTGCACAATGCGCAACAAGCGGAACAGACGGAAGTTGCGCTAGCGGAAATGAGCCAAATCAAAAGGCTCAAGGAAGAGGCGCCAGAAACGCTACAGGGATGCCAAGTGGGAGAGAGAGAAAGACAGACAGTGACAGGCCAGGGCAGGCAAGGGAAGCAGTGTGGGCCATAGGCTGCAGAGGCCAGCAGGGGTGCCAGTGCAGTGGAAGTAGCAGTCAGGACAGCGGGGTAACAGAGCAACATCAGCAGGGGGTCACAAGCCAGGAGATGGACAGTGGCAGCTTCCACATGGAAGCTGTAATGAGGGTGAGATGCAAGGTGCAGGGGCGTGGCCGTGGATGGGCCCGTCGGCAATGCGCCCCCAACAGGCGAGTACCGTGCCACTCAGCTTTGAGCTGTACAGATGAGATGGTGACGTGTACCACCTGAACAGGGCAATACTGAGGCGGCTCTGTGGGCTGTGCAGTGATGTGATGCAGGCACCTCACGGCGGAGTCACGCTCTGTCAGTGGAGACCAAGGTGACAGCCTGTGTGTGCCTGCTCACCGGGCACCTTCCAGAGGCCAACAGGGAAACCACAGGCATCACACAGTCAGCCATCACGCATTCTCACCCAATTCCTCAGGCGCACTGCTGCCACATGCTGCGGAGCACATCCATTTCCCAGCACAGCGACAGAGCGTGACAACAAACATGCAGGAGTTCCACAGGGTCACGTATGCCTGGCATGCTAGAGGCATAGACTGCACTCATGTGGCCCGTTCGCATGCCACCTGGCCCGATGGGGCTGCATATAGGAACAGAAAGGCTTCTCCAGTGTCAACTGCCAGGTGGTGTGATGCCACTGGGCGTATAATCAATGTCATGCCACACACCATGGCGGAGCACATGATGCCGTATGGCATCAGTCTGCACTGTGCCATCAATTCGAGTAGGGACATCCCACAGGCCATCTAGTGGGTGAATCGCATGTAGGAAATGCAAACTCGGGGCAGGGTGGGAATGCCACAGGTGCCATGGTAGTGGCACACAGGGATATGGGCAATATGGACCTGAATATGATACTGAGTCTCCACTATCTCCACACAGGTGACAGCGGATGCCCACTCCAGGCCCTGGCTGCTCACACCATACCGGCCCCATGACCCCATCGCAGCAATGCTATAATGAGGCACATGCCACCACACGCAACATCATTGAGCGGGTGTTTGGGATGCTCAAGGCACGCTTCTGATGCCTAGACACCTCCGGCGGTGCCCTACAGTACAGCCCCTCAAAGGCCTGTGGGATATTCCTGGCCTGTGTATCCTGCACAATATGGCCAAAGACTGTGGGATAGCCCTACAGGTTGAAGAGGGGGACAGCGATGGGGATGCCAGTGGTGCCGGTGTTGATGGTGATGAGCAGCCCCCCCTTGGACGGCGGGACCCCGACCCCGATCCAGCAGTCCGTACACGGGACACCATCACAGAGAGCATTATGCATGACACAGGTAAGTCAAGGGGCATGTGCAACCAACACTGTCCTGGTGCAACCCACAAGCACACAGAGTAACACACCGGGGTGCATGATGGCAGGGGTGGAAGGGACCAGGCACACAAACACACCATCAGGGAGGAGCGAACAGTCATATGGACACACACACACACACACCAGGCACAAAACGTATATGGGCAGGTGCACAGCAGAGCAGGAACAGACATGGAAAACACACAGATCCACAGACCACACCCACCACCTGTACTGTCCGAAATACGTGTGTCCAGATGCTGGGCACCCTTGCACCTTGGTGTACTAGTAATGCAGGCATCATCATGCACATGCACCTGGACAGCAGTCAGGATGGTGTGCAGGTGGTCCATTTGTCGACGTGATGTGCAGGGCACCACCAGTGCACTGCCCACCATGATGCACATGCACACAGGGCAGCACCAGACAGGGCCCGCACTGGGAGACAGGTCAGTCATGTTGCATCATTCCATAGCCACCATGGATGCATGGTGGCCGCCGTGACCCAACAGCACTGCAGCAGGCTGAGCAGGGCCACATGGGGTGGCACCGAGTGGACCACCAGGGTCCCACTGCGTGATCGCGACCTTGTCTGCAGTGGGGTCTGTAGTATGCCAAACATACCTGCACCAGGGGTGCTTAGGATCCCACAGCAGAACCTGGCATCCAACAGGCTTGGTGTCGCATGATGCCGGGAACGGGGAGTGGAGAGCGTACTGTGTGGGGTGCGCGGTACAGGAGCACCTGCTTGTGTGCCCAATGCAGCCACGACAGTGACCAATGCCTGGGTTTGCCTGTCAATGGCGGCGGTCACATCCATCCGCATATGGACCATCTCTGCACGGTCCAGAGCACAGTCCCTGCTGTGCCACTCCACAGCCACACACAGTGCCTCCACGGACGTTGCAACCCACCTTTGCTGCTGTACTGATTCCCGCAGCAGGCGGGTGTGCTCTTCAAATGGGTACTCTGCCACAATGGCATCCTGTCCCCCAGGGTATGGAAGGTCCTGATGCTCAACACCCCTTGAGGGTGGGTGCTGTTCACCAGGACCAGGAATGGGCATATCAAAGGGCGGTGGGCATGTGCCAACGCTGGACACTGTACCCCCAGACCTGGTGGGTGACTGCTGCTGCTGCCCCTCCAACCACTGTGCCCCAGGGACCACTCATTCCACTGCTGTGGCAGCAAGCAGTGCCAGAACACCTGCACAGCCACCGGTGCTGCCCCACGGTGCTGACAGGCACAGCCTGAGACTGTGCTGACATGCTGGCACACACGTTGGAACCAGCTAGGCCCAGGGGCACATGCTGGCCTGCTGTGTTCCATCATGGGACACACATGTACTGCCATGCAGTCCTTGCATCATCAATGGTGCAGGTGCGTGCTACAGCCACAGTCTGGCGTGCTGGCATGCTTGCATGCTCCAGACTGCTGAGACACAGGCTGTGCACCCCACACCTGACTCACCGACACCAGTTGGCAGCCCGGCGTGCATGCTGGTGCAGTGCATGGCTGGTGACGAGGGTGGATGGACCCTCCTCCATGTCCAGAAGGTCTTCCTCACTGCCTGGACCCACCACCACTGTCCCCTGAAGATGAACAGGATCTGTAACAGAAAGAGAGGACATGTGAGTGCATGTGAACAACCTTCCCTCCCCAACACCACCACCATGTCATACCGTGCAGTGATGGGCTTCCACCTGTCTGGAATCCACCTCCTGGTACGCCCTCAATAGCACTCCACTGCATTGATGCAGCCAGTTGGTCCTCAGCTGGGGTCAGCTCCACCACCGCTGGCTGGATTCCCGCCAGTGCCAGCACGTGCCACCCTGAGGGCTGCCACCTTCTCCTTCACCCTCCTGCGGTCTGTCCCCATCTTCTTTTTGCATTCCTGCATGGAGCGCTGGTGGCTTCCGTGCAGGTTCACTGCCCGAGCTACCCCTTCCCATGCAGCTGCACGGGCCTGAGGGGTGCCCCGCTGTCCACTCAGTAGTGCCTCCTCCTCCAGGTAGGCCTGGAAGAGGGCCTCTGTCTCCGCCGTGGTGAAGTTGGGCCTCCTCCTCTCCACCATCCTCACCTCACCTTGGCTCTGCTCGGTCATGGTGATCTGTATGGTGGAAGTGGACACCTGTCACTGTGCAGTCTACAGTGTTATCCCATGACCATTGTCCAGAACATCACACAGCATGCAACCCACCTCTCACCTGCAGTAACGATCTGGCCAGTGCAGCCAAATGTCGCACATTTATGGCGCAATGCATGCAAATTAGGAGTGGAGCAACTGTAATGAGATGCAAATCGCGCCACTGTGCCTTTTGAATAGCTGATCAGATGATTTGCATGTCGGCTGAATGCTCGCGCCGTTGCGATTTGCTCCAATCACCGGTTGAGCAGCTGAGCCAATGGCACAGATCTGTGACTGTGTGGTACACTGCATTGTGCATGCCCAGGTAGCTTATGCAGGCATCTGCCATGCTGATGATGTGCTGTGCGTGATCGGCAATTCAGACCATGGCCACCATTGTGCCAGTGGCCCTACAGCACTGGGCACCATATGGCGCTGTGGCACTACTGCACAATAGTCCACTGTGGCACTGGCACACAGGTGATCGGTCGCGCAGGATGTGTAGACGTCAGATGGCTCTGTGTGTGGTCTTGCATCATAGACCCCTGACCTGGTGTCTGACCTTTGCCCCCTGGTGCTGTTCGGCTGCCATGTGTATGGCTCTATTGCGCTGTTTGGTGACAGCGCTATGTGAACCGACGGCGCTATATGAACAATGCAATTGGAACCTATGGTGGTCTATTGCGCAACATTTCCACGTGTGTTGCCGGGCTGTGGGGCGCCATATTGCCTGCTGTCTGACCCAAGTATGGCACTCGAAGGACTTCCCCAATGGATCCAGGTGGAGGTGGCCAACCTGGTGGCCCTGGTTGAGCCCCACTTTGAGGCACTGTACGGGGATGAGCCCCTCACCATGGCCCGCACCCAGGTGTGGCTGCAGGTGGCCACTGACCTGGTGAGGGTCACAGAGTGGTGCAGGTCTGTGGAGCAGTGCAGGCACAGGTTTAATGACCTCCACAGGAGGGAGCTGGATGTGCTGTGATGCCTCAGGTCACGTGCCACGAGGGACGTTGTGCCTACGCCAGGTGGGTGTACCATCTATGCACCTGTATTCTCCATAGGGGTGTGACTGTGTTTTGGTGGCAGTGCATGGGGGATGTCTCTGCCATGGTTGGCTGTGTCAGTGTGTGCAGGTGTGAGATGCATGGGCCTGGCTGTGTGGGCAGGCACACTCACTGGGGCAGGGGGCAGTCTGCTTTGGGGTCACACTGATGTTTTCTCAACATTTGTCACCCACAGGCCTGGCGGAGGATGCAGGCACAGGCTGAGGAGGGCGTGGCAGGGCCCAGGTGGCCGGATGGAGGAGATGTGAGGGTGGGCCACAGCAGCAACAGCAGCAGCCACAGCTGCTTGATGAGTGTAAATATCATTACATCATGGATGCTATTGCATGCTGGAGGGGTGGGCATGACCACCAGCCATGGACAACACAACCATGCATGACACAGGCGACAGTCATAGCTGTCCAGTGTCACTGCTGCGTCTGTGTGTGCGTCACTGGTGGTCCATGCATGCACTAGGCACATATGGCTGTGGAACTGGCATCCACACATTGCCCACGTCACTTGACAGCGCTTGTTTGTGCTACGATGGACATGGGCGGTGTGTGTGTGCAGTGGTGACATAGCTGGTGCTGCCTGGTTGGGCGTGTCATGTGCATGATCGCTGTGGGTGGGTGCATACCATCACAGGTGCGCGGCACTAGGCTATATGCCTTGCAGGATGGGTGGTGTTCAGGGTTGTGGACAGTCACAGCCATTGACTGTGTTCCCTTTTCCTAGGCCTTAGCATCCTATGCAGGATGGACCGTGCCCTCCAGCGGCTGACCAGGGTATCCATCGCGATGCATGACATCCTCCAGGACACTCAGCGCCATGGGGTCAGGCGATGGCGGAGGCGACAGGGACAGCACCAGGCAGCAGCAGACCAGCCTGCAAGGTGCTAAATGTGTTTCCCCTTCCCACTTCACCCATCCCTCTCACCCTGTCTTCCCTCTCCCAGTTGTTCACCCTACCCTTGCCCACCCCTACCTTGCCCTACCCCCCCTTGTCTTGTACATATCTGTATATAGTTTTGTTCTTGATCTTGTTGTTGTAATTTCTGTTTTCCAATATATATATTTTGTTATGAATACTGTGGTGGTCTCTGATTTGCAGCTGGCTATGGTTGCTCAGTTGCAGTGGTGTACATGCCATCTGGGGTGGTATGGTCCTGGGTATGTGTGTGTGTGTGTGCGTGTGTGTGTGCATGGGGAGGTGTCTCCGGTGTGGCAGTGACTTTCAGTCGGTCTTGCCATCTGCTGCCGCCCACTGCTGGGTGCCCAGGGTGGGTCTGGCTTGTATGGTTCTATGCTACATGAGGTTGACGTGTGCCGGGGGGGATGCATGGAGTTTACTGCAGTGACAGTCACTGCACATGGGTGGTGTCTTGGGGTCATGGTGCAGGGTGTGCTGTGCAGACGGGGGCTGCTGTGCACTGTGGTTGTCAACCCCCTGTGTGTGGCAGTCTCAGCCTGACAGTGGTTGTGCTGGGGCATCATGGCCCTGCTGTGCTTTGTTGGCTTGTCCCCATGGGCCAGTGGATCATCCATCCCTCCCCCAGTGATGCTGTGCTTGGGGTGTGCAGGTGTCTTGTTGGTTCTGCAGTGCATTCCTGTGCCCATGTGTGGCATGGCTGGCGGTGGGCCCCAGCCTGCCTCCCTGGTTGTGCAGTTCCATTGCTCTGCTTGGGGTGGGGGGGCTCTGCTTGCACTATGGCACCTCTGGACTGCTCAGCTGGGCCTTGTTGGCTATGGCGCAACACCCTTTCTACTCAGCTTCCTTCCTGGTTGCGCTATAGGCGCGGTTGTGTGATATTCAGATGTTGGCTGCTTGCACTTGGTTGTTTTGCTCCATGTTTGAATATGTGTCTGTTGCGCCTATGCGCAATTGACTTGTGCTTGCTCCTGCTGTTGCGAAATTTTTCGATGCAGTTTGAATATCCGTCCCATTGTGTTTTTCCGCCTTTTCACATTATTCTTCTTCCCATTTTCTTCCAAATTATTGGAACTTATAAAAATGATTCCACAATACACTGATGCACTATGAACCTACAGTATATACTGCATTCCCTAACCTAGCTTATGTGGATTAATACACATCGGGCATCCTTTTATCTGGCTTACACTGTTCCAGCATTATCTGCCATCATGTTGGTATACTTTATTTAATATTGGACTTATTGCTAGGTCCAAGCTAATTCATTATGTTTGGAATTTAACATTATTACATAATTATCCTTGTTTATTTGGTAGAATGATGTTTTGGTCTTTTCCAGGGTAATGCTTTAATTACCTCAGCACAAATCTCAAATACATTTCTTTAATATACTGTTATATAAAGTTTAGTATCTTAAGATTATAGGGTAAACCATATCTTGAGATTCACTAATTACTCTACATGCCTAGTAGTGTAGAGTGAGAGTCCTAGTATATTACCAGACTCTTATTGCTCTGCATTCATAAAAGTTTCAAATTAATATTCTTGTTACTGAGTTTATACTAATGTTTGTTGGTTCTAAAGTTTAATTACTTGATATTCCTATCTCTATACTCTCCCTCTGCGAGACTAAATGAATACAAATACTCAGTCATCTCGAACCCATACAAGTTAAGGGCCCTGCATACATTTGTTTATTATATATATTTACCTTTTGAATCTGTGACATCCTCCAAATTAATGGTGTTGAGTCCCTCATTCCTATTTGTAACTAACTACCTTATATCCTAGTACCATGAGTGATCTAATCTTACATTCATGGAATGTGAAGGGAATCAACTCACCTTGTAAACATAAGCAAGTACTTACCTATCTTAAAAAGCATAAAACACATATTGCTTTCTTACAAGAAACTAAACTTTTATCAGAGGATGTCGACAGACTTAAAAGGGACTGGGTCGGTCAAGTATATGCGTCATCTTCTCTATCCAAAAAACATAGGGTTGCCATCTTAATACATAAATCTCTTAATTGGCCCTCCATAAAAATCATTAGAGACTCGGATGGTAGGTGGATTATAACCCTATTAAACACCACAGCAGGTCCGCTTATGTTTGTGAATGTATATGCACCCAACTTTGATTCACCCATTTTCTTCCATAATCTATCCCAACAAATTATGATTAATAATAAAAATAATTCACCTATTCTTATTGGTGGTGACTTTAACTAGCATTCACAAACATATTTAGACAGAGTAACTCATCACATGATGCCCACCCGTAGTATTAATGCTCTATCAATGCTTATGAAGGATTTAGGTCTCTCTGACATTTGGAGATTACATCATCCCAGACAACGAGATTACACCTTTTATTCCTCTTTACATAAATCATGTAGTAGTGATTATTGGTTTCTTCTCCTTATTACTGAAAAAATTATTGATACATCAATTCTCCCTATTGTTATATCTGATCATTCCCTATCAGTTTGCATTTACTCTGGGGTCCACCTTCTTCTAAATCCCCATCTTGGCGTTTTAGACCCACTTTTACTCAGAGACCTGAATTCCTCCTTGGATTAAAACCAGATTCAAGATTTTCTTTCTATTAACGATAATCCAGATATGTCTCAAGGTACTATCTGAGAAGCATTAAAAGCCACTATTAGAGGTAAAATTATTTGTTATGCAGTGCACAGAAAGAAATTAAGAGAACAACAATTAGCTAATTTAGAAAAATCTCTTAAAGAAAAAGAAACCCAATACTATAAATTAAAAAAACCCAGTCATAATTCACAGCTTCATCTGGAAATTCTACAATTAAGAATTAAAATTAACGAGTTGATATCCAGGAAAGCTGAACTTGTCCTTTTTAGGATTAAACACGGTTATTGGGAACAAGGGGATAAATGTGGAAAGTTGCTCTCTTACCAGCTGAAAACTCAACAGATGCAGAGACATATAGCAGGTCTAAAAGATTCATCAGGTCAGACACACACAGACAACCTTTCAATCAATTGTATTATGCAATCTTTTTACCATCAACTATACTCGCAACCTAATACTACGAATCCTAACCTAATACAACATTTTCCAGAAAAATTTAATCTACCCCACCTATCCCCTCAGGGCAAAGCTATGCTTGATAAACCGATCACTTTACAGGAAATCCAAATTGCTTTATCATCATTAAAAAATGGTAAAGCACCTGGCAGTGATGGGTTCCTTATTGATTTTTTTAAAACCCTATCTGACACTCCTTGTTCTGTATTAGTCAATGTATTCCAAGAAGCAACCTTAATAAAGAAACTCCCATGCACAATGACCGAAGCCATTATAACAGTCTTACCAAAACAAGACAAAGACCCTTTTCTTCCTTCAAACTATAGACCGATCTCACTTCTTAATACTGACAGAAAAATCTTTGCAAATTATTAACTCTCCGCTTAGAATCTTTAATGACTAAACTCATCCATACTTCTCAATCAGGATTTATCAAAATAAAACAGTTCCGATCATCTTCGCTCATTACTCAATTTAATTCACAAAGACAAAACTCTTAAAACCCTGCAGCTGCAATAGCCATTGACTTTGAAAAGCATTTGACTCTCTCAATTGGGAATATCTATATCAGGTGCTATCTCATTTGGCTTTACAAATAATTTTTGTGCTTGATTCAATTATTGTATACCTCCCCTTCAGCTCGAGTTCTCACAAACTCTATTTTGTCCCCCTCCTTTTACTTAGCAAGAGGCACCAGACAAGGATGCCACTTATCACCTTTATTGTTTATACTTGCCATGGAACCTCTTTCTGCATCCCTATGTCAATCCGGTACAATTAAAGGCATTACTATTGATAACTCTCACTATACTTCACTCTCATATGCAGGTGATCTCCTTATTTTACTTGAAAACCTCAAAAGTTCCGGGCAACCTTTAGTTAAACTACTGAATGACTTCACCTCCCACTCCGGACTAGCTCTAAACCTTAACAAATCCGAAACACTACCATTGAATACCCTTTGTAGTCCCATCATGAACAACTCATTAGGCTTTTGTTGGGCCCCCCCCAAGGTATATCTTATCTTGGCATTCGGATCACCCCAACATTGAATAAATTATGGGGATGCTAATCTTTCTCCTCTGTTAACCAGTATCCAAACAACACTTGATAGATGGAAGCTACTTAAACTTTCTTTTAATGGTAAAATATCCGCCATTAAAATGTCTATAACTCCTAAAATATTATACCTATTTTCCAATATCCCTTTGATACTTCCCTCTAGTTTCCTTACCAAAATAGACAAAATTATCAGCAGCTTCATTTGGGAAGGCAAAATGCCTAGATTTAGTCATAATAAACTTAGATCCCATTGGTCAAAAGGTGGCTTTGGCCTTCCTTAGTTCCAAGCCTACTTATGGGCTTTCCGTACATCTCAAACAATTAAATGGTTTAACAAACCCAACGTCCAGTCTCCTTTATGGGTCAATATGGAAACATCCTTATGTCCTGGTAATGTGGCGACTTCTTTCCTTTATAACACCCTTACTTCTTCTTTAAAGTCTCACCCTACTATAGCTGCCTCTACATTCTATTGGAAAATCATTCACAAGCATATTAAATCTAACCCCAAACCCTTAGCTTACACCCCCATCTGGGGTAACCACCATATATCTCTTGATAATCACCCCATTTTTGTAGTACCTGGAAAAATAAGGTATTCTCTTTTGCAGAAATACTTGAACCCAAGTCATTAAAGTTAAAATCTTACACCGACCTACGAGGCATATGGAATCTTCCCCACCAGGATTTTTGGAAATATCTACAGCTTCGTACCGTATGCAACTCTTACCTCACACCCTTCTCTATCAATTCTCTGTATGATAAGCACATCTCTAAATAGATAAAAACAACATCTAATTTAAATAGCACTGTTTACAAAGATATTTGTGATATCCTTCCTGACTACTCTGTCAATGCTAAAAACAGATGGAGTACTTTGCTACAATATAATATCACCAATGCACAATGGTCCAGATGTTGGCGCTCCTGTCACAAATCTTTTAATGATAAACGCAGTTCCCTAATTCAAACCAAGCTCCTTCATTTGTGGTACAGAACTCCTGTTGTATTACAAAAAATGGGTTTATCGAACAATAACAATTGCTAGTGCTGCAATTCCCCCAATGGGGATTTATTGCATATCTTATGGCACTGTCCCCTCATACAAAAGATTTGGCACTGTACTCACAGATTTGCAATGAAAGTGGTAGGTCAACCTTTTACACTGGACCCTAAAACATTGCATTCTTGGTATTTTTAATCACCATTCTTATAAAATTTCATACCCGCAGAGCAGATGGTTAAATATACTCTTCCTTCAAGTTAAATGCACAATCTTCAGGCATTGGAGATCCAACATAATCCCTACCCTTCCCGGTATCATTAACCAACTATTGCAATACACCTCTCTGGACCGTATGACATATATCTTGTCTGACCGACTCATGTTATATAACAATTGTTGGCAGGACTTTTTTAATTTTTTGGAATCAACTAAATCTTCCAGCACCAATGTATGGACTTAATATATATGGATTTTCCCCTTTTACTGATACATCATTGTAGTCTCGCTTTTTTTTTCCCTTTTTTTATAGTTTCCCTCTCTCTCTCTTCTTAACTTCTTATATATCTTTTCTTTCCTATACAGTGTTCTCAATCGTTCTTTATTACTCCACAACCCTTTTACGAATGTACTTTTTTCCCTTTTGCAGCATCATATATAATTATGTAACATTTTAATATAAACCACATCTAATCATACTATCCACTTTAAGTTCACTACAAATGTTAAGTATATGCTAATTACATGACCTGTATGGTTTACTATATTTTAAACCAAAAGCTTCTTGTATTATTGTAGCAATGTTCTTATTATATGCTGCCTCAATTTCTCTTTTAAAAAAAAAATCCTCATATTTTACTGTACTGTAAGAGGTTTGTCTGTTTATCTTATGAAAAATTAATTAAAAGTTTAACTGTAAAAAAAATGTTTCATTACAAAGTATTTACTATTCTGATTTTATTACAAGGGTGTAACTGGTAATATTCTCTAAAACAGTGCAACATTTTAAACAGCCTTATGCTAATCTCTTATTTCAGATACCTGTAGAGCTTAGCAATATGCTGTTCAATATTTTCAATTGTTTTAGAACATATATATAGTATTATTACAATGCAGGACTATGACAGATTATGATCATGGTGAGTTCATCACTATGTAACTAGATTTCCCACTTCAGCAGATGTTGTGGTACAATACAATGCTGCAAGGTCATAAGAATAGTGTGAACACAATTGTAGAGAAACCATTATTGTCTGATTAAGAAACAGTGACATTTGTTATGCAGTACAAGATTAGAGACACAGCAGAGTTTAACATACTTAGATTGTGAAACACATACAATTTCTTATCACTTTCTTTAGAAAAATATGTTAACATGAATACAGTTTTCAGAACACTATCTTTCAAGTCAAGTTAGAGAGGTACAACATGAGGAAATATAGAGATATGTAACAAAGATTGACACAAACATGTAGCCATATGCTGTGTTGTATGAAATACTAACAGTTACTGTAAAATCAAAGAATGTGAAAGAGCAGCAAGACATTTTTTGTCTGTTGTAGTACACTGCTAAGTAGATGGAAATGAAAACCAGTAATAGAAATGCATCACTAGATAGATTCCCAACACAAAATACTATGTGGTCATAATACCTTGCAAGTATTTATGTGTCTAACTTTTCATTACTGTGGGTGGAAATGTTGGTTCAGGATTTTTTAAACACTTACCTTTGATCTTTCATACATGAAATACTGTGGTTGGTTAACAGCATCCCAAAGGTGTGCACTCCCACTACAAATGCGTAATGTAAATAATTAACTAGTAGTGTGGGCTGCAAAGTATTTATGTATGACCACTCTATTTATACACCAGATTATGTGGTGGGAGTGTGAGGGCAGAAGGGTAGGCAGTAGCAGCACTGCAGCCATGCAGGTGATCATGTGGTGACAGTGTATATCTTGAAGGACCCATCCCTGTACCACTGCATGTATATGACCAATCAGATACTGTCACTGTATGGTCTGTAGGAACTATACTGCCAGAACAGTATCATACACCAAATGATGTTATGAGACCATAGGAGCAAAAGGGTCTGTGGTACCATGTCTGGATTCATACAGTGAATGATTTGTTGGAATTCTGTGACTGCAGTGGCACGTCTGTATTTACTACTTATAGTTTCCATTCTCAAAAAGAAGGGAAATTCATAGCAAAAAACTCCATTTAGTGCATCAGTTAGGGTTGTTCCACAGCGACAAAAGTGAGGAAATTCGGTGTTAGGGTTGAAAACCCAAACTCTGAATTCACCCCCCCCCACACCACACAGACACACACATATGCAAGTAGGGGGGAGGACCAAGGCAACACGACCAATGACAGACAACCAGTAGCAGGTGACAGAAATAAAAAATTGTCTAAATGTACTACAAGACATCCCCACCCACCTGACCAGGTACTGCATGCTCAGTGGAGATAAACAGCAAAACTGAGGCCATGTACATGAAATGTACACATCCCTGATTGCAGGTGCACACAACGTACCACACTTAGTAGTTGCATGGCCTTATCTAGTGATGCCCCACACCCCACCACACCTGGTACTGCACCATCACTACATATCAATGATGCAAGTGTCTGAGTGCACCTGCACAAAGGTTTTAACACTTATGAGTAAACAGAAATCACGAAGACAACATCCATTTACTACAAGATGCATCCTTGGTCAAGATACAAGAATTGTTGCATGTAAGAATGCAATTTATGTTGTACTAAATTTAGTGCAGCTGTACACTCAAGATGCAGAGGTTGCTGTTGAAGCATGGGAAAACTAGCCCCTGTACAAGTATGTGCAAGTCCTAATGTCAGAATCACCTATAAAGTTCAACTGATATAAGTCTACTTCTGCTGTACATATATGTAACTTCACTGTGTCTGTATATTACAAATGCAGTAACTGTTCTGTCTAACAAACAGTTTAATTACTTGGCTAAGGAAAGCAAATTCTAAATATCCAAATATAACTGTTACTACAATGTCATAGGTGTAACATGGCTGTCTTTAGGCTCAATTACACTGCAGCTCTTTACTGAGAATGTACTACCTGGTAAAGACAATGGCATTGACTCTCTGACGCCTCACTTATTGAAATAGTGGTAAATTTTGTATTGTTGCAATGAGCAATCTATACCACTTATGCCCACAGCCTCACTTTTTTTTTAGTTGTTGTACACTCACGTTGTAATACGTAGTCCTTGGGTTTGACAGACTATTCTGTCACTTATGCCATAAAAGTGATAACTATCTTAATTGTAGTACAACAGAAATAAAGTAGATTAACGATAGATATAAACAGAATTTTTTTACTATAGCTTTTAGTCACAATGGGATAAGTGTTGTAGGACAGAAGGGAACATTTTCTATCACAGACTCTGTGAGTAACAATTGTACTACCCTTTGAAAGGCTACGATCAACGAGTTATAGTGTTGATCTTCATGGGTTGATTTTACGTGGAGTTATCCATTAAGTACACAGTACGTGCTCTGAGTGGGTGGGGCACTGCCTTGCTCAGCTCCTCCAATGCCTACCAGTGGAACATTGTTCATACATGAAATCAGGCACACACAGTATACATGTGTAACTACTAACTTTTTATGTGCTCTATCACTGAAGTGCACTACCAGGTGTGGTGGGGTGTGGGACATTGCTAGGTAAGGCCATGCAACTACTAAGTGTGGTACATTGTGTGCACCTGTAATCAGGGATGTGTACATTTGGTGTACATGGCCTCAGTTTTGCTGTTGATCTCCACTGAGCATGCAGTACCTGGTCAAGTGGGTGGGGATGTCTTGTAGTACATTTAGACAATTTTTTTTATTTCTGCCATCTGCTACTGGTTGTCTGTCATTGGTCGTGTTGCCTTGGTCCTCCCCCCTACTTGCATATGTGTGTGTGTGTGTGTGTGTGTGTGTGTGGTGCTGGGGGGTGAATTCAGAGTTAGGGTTTTCAACCCTAACACCGAATTTCCTCGCTTTTGTCACTGAGGAACAACCTAACTGATGCAGTAAATGGGTTTTATGTAGATATATATATATATATATATATATATATATATATACGTCAATAAACTGCATATCACTACATTTGCTAGCATTATTTTATGGTTAAAGATATACTGACATATATTGACATGTATTGAAGTATATTATGAAATGGGTTGTAAAAATCTCGATCATGATTGGTTAAGAGCTGCTTTCAACTGGGCCATTATCCCAGTACAACAGCCCGGGTGAAAGTAGCTCCTGGCAAAATGGACTCTGTACCCAAGAAACAGCACTATGCTCAACTGCCCACAGCTTTTCCCTGCACAACACTTACCTCACAGAGCAACTGTGATGGCCATTGTCATACAAGTTCTTCGATCCTGCTCTCATAACAGCTCTCCATCTATTTTTTAAACTGTTAACCACGAGTGCTACTTCCCTACATCTCATTCAGGTCTGTCTTGCAGACCACACGCGAGAGACGGCAAAAGAAAATATTTTTTTTAATTTAAACAACAAAAACAGGCAGACTAACTGTAGACTGTGTGATCTGTGAGTGGTACCTGCCTTCATGTTGACTGACTCCGTCTCACAGACCACAAAAGAGACAGATCACAAAAAAAACTGTTTTTTTATTTAATTTAAACAAAGAAAAACCCTAGACAGGCTGACTGTAGCTGTGGCAAATGCCCGCCACTCTACAATGTGACAATGAGGAATCAGAAAACATATCCACTAGAGAAGCAACCGCTCAGTACTTGAGCTAACGAAAAGAAACACTGTTTAAAACATTGATGCCACCTGCTGGCAAAGCGGCCACAACACAGTGACCAAATGGAACTTTTTTTTTTAAACATTTATTCAGCCTTTTTTTGTTTTATCTTTCTTTGGCAAATAAAACAAATTCTTAGTAATTTATTTATTTATTGATACAATACTAGTAGGGACCCATTCCATAATCTCAATAAAGCACTCCCGGGTGGGCATTATGGTGGGATAATGACCCACCTTCGGTGATGGAAGCACTCGGCTTTGCCTCATGCTTCAAGCCACCCGATGTGGGTTATTATCCCACGATAATACCCCCCCACACACACACACATGTGCCTTACTGCTTAATCAACATATGGAAACTGTATCAACAGGACAAACCATACTGGCATGCCTCTAAGCTTTCATTTAAAACAAAATGAAATTCTGAGCCCTAATGGTTCCAGAGTTAGTTTTTTATATTGCTTTGTGTAATTTCTTTATTCCTCTCACTAATCCATGCCACTCCTTCATGCGTTTAGTTTCTAATTACATGCCAGTTTCTAACACATTATTTTTGATCAGGTTATTGAATTTGTTACCAATTATGATGTGCTCACCAGTGTTCAGCATGGTTTCCACCTAATCACAATACTTAAACTGCATCGATGAGATTCACAATCCAGATTAACATTGCCCTGGACTCAAATAATTCACTGGCATCTGTGTTGTGGATTTCACCAAGGCATTTGACCTTGTTGATTTTGATCTTCTATTAGCGAGACTGCAACAACTTCACTTTTCTCAGTATGTCATAAAATATGTTCAGAATCTACTTGTTTGGGAGAAAACAGAGAACAATCATAGAAAATTCAATTTCCAGTTTCAGAGCTGTTGGCTGTGGTGTCCCTCAAGGGTCAATTTTGGGCCACCTCCTCTTTTCTCTCTTTCTGAATGATCAGCCCAAAGTTTTTCCATCAACAGAAATGCTGCTGTATGCAGACAATGCAATTATTTACAAGAGTAAGAATGTTCAAGGTACCCTCTATACACTCCTTCAGGATTTCACCAACCTTCACAACTGGTTCACACCTCACAATTTGGTTGTTAATATCAAAAACAAAGGTTATGCTTTCTTCTATTAATTTTAAGTTTGGTGATGTTGCTTTTCAATTAGGATAGTAGGGAGCAAAGCCACTGATTTTGTCAATGAAGTTCTTTAACCTTTAAAAAAAACATGTTGATTATGTAGTTAAGTCAGCCCATCAGAAACGTGATTCCCTTCACCAAATTTGACAATTTTTGTTGCTGGAATCCAGACTTCTTTTAGCTTCCAGATATCTACATTGATCACTTTATTAGGGAATGTTTAGTTATTCTTTTTTTGTATAAGCACATTTTATTGATTTTCCTTACATGTACAACAACAATTCAATTAATTACATTTTATACGTATTATAAGACAAAACTAAAATGAAAAAGAAATCATTAAGTCAGTCTCAAGTCAATTAAATGAAACATTATTACTTATCACACAAAAAGCATTAAAAAAGTAGTAATACAATAGAATAAGATAATATTTTGGATGTTAAAATGGATGTTAAAAAGAAACTCATAATAAATGGCATGAATAAGAAAACTATATATTCAATTGATATATTTAACATATGAATGAAACTATATGTATGCCTAACTCTCAGATTTTATCCTGCATGCATGGTGCACAGTACCCAATCTAAGTTTTAAAACAATTTTACTCCATACTATTTATACCACCTTTAAATTACTCTGTAGTAGGGGTTCACCATAAGTGCACCAGTATTAATTATAAAGTCTTCAAAAATTTCCAGAATACCAGATCAAGTATAAAAAGGTTAATGTAAAACTATATGCATCTCGTGGAATGAAAGTATTCAGGACCCACCCATACACATGTGACCTTTCTACAAAACTTAGTTTGAGCTGTTAGGGACTTGGGTATGTTATGCTAAGAGTATTGAGGGCTTTGCTCACACTACCATCTGACCTCTAGGTGTTCTAGCAATTCGAATACAGTCTAAGTCAATTTAATCACCATGGCAAGGGGGCAGGGAGAATCCCCCTAGATTTCCTATTAGGTTTTGACTGTTTCCTATCTATAATGGTGAGCACTGATCCTGTTACTCCTAGCTTTTCTAACCAGGTTGCCCAAGACCTAGCAAACTTAGTGGACATTCCCTGGTATCAATGCATAACCTGAAGATATGAGGCAGCAGTTGAGACTCCTCAGACCCATTGTGCAACTGTGGGACCATCACTTTGCCTCCATTTCAAAAGGAGTCAGCACTTGGCTTCTAGTGCCACTGTGACTAGAATGGACTTATACCACTGCCACTTTGGTGGTAGCAGCCCCAAATCACCAAGGATCAAGAGCCTGGGGGATCTGGATAGAAGAACAACAATGATGTGTTCAAGTTCATCGATAACTGAAAGCCACCAGTTATGGATAATAGGGCAGTTCCATAAAATGTGAAGTTTGGAACCTGGGGTAGCTTTACATCACCAGCATTCATTTGGAAGCTGTAGTTTAGCTTATCTGTGTCCTGTGCCATATATTTAGTAAGTAAGTAAAGTTTATTTGTCTAGCACCCAATGCCAGTGGCTCTGGGCACTTTACATAAAGTGCGGCAACAAGACATTTCAATAAGTACAATACATCCCATCAGAGTCAGCAATGATAATACAATAAATAATACAAACTCTAAATAAAACATTAAAATCTTACTCCAAATTAAAAGCTTGCCTAAACAGGTGTGCTTTAAGGCCAGATTTAAAACTCTCCACAGAGGGTGCTTCCCACAGAGATCATGGTAAAGAATTCCACAGGGCTTGCCCGGTGACCTCAAAAGCAAGGTTACCAGATGTCTTGAGCCACACCCTGGGAACTGCAAGAAAGCCCTCTGTGGAATAGTGGAGTGGGTGTACTGGGCAGACAGGTGTCAGAAAGTCTGAAATGTTGCCAGGGTCTGATACATATAGGGCCTTATAGGTGAGCAAGCCCACCTTGAAGGTAATCCTCCACGTGACCGGCAGTCAGTGCAGATCGTGCAGAACTGGAGTTATGTGAGCAGGATCTGGGGAGGCCCATCAACAGTTTTACCTACCCCCCCATGACCCCAAAGTATAGAGCATTACAGTAGTCGAGTCTGGATGTCACAAAGGCATGGACCAGTGCGGGCAGGTCATCAGGTGAGATTAAGGGCTTGATCCAGGTGACATTTCTAAGATAGTAGAAACTTTTTTGAATGACTGATGACACCTGGGCCTCCAGTGTCCATTCAACATCAAAAATGACATCCAGATTTCACATCTTATTGGACACCACTAGTGAGGTGGTACCCAGGAACAGCCCTGTCCCTGCCCCAATGGTGACCATGTCCTGTTGATGATCTGGCTCTACCACTAGTCTAGCACCTCTGTCTTGTCTGGGTTAAGCCTTAGTATCTTCTTCTGAATTAATTTCAATTTGGGGTCTGGAGAAACACAGTGTGCCTCATTCCAGCAGTGTTCCCAGCTATCTGGGTCAATGTTCTCCTGCAGTTCTGATGTCCATTTTACCCAATGGAAATCCCACTGGGGTAGGAAGCAAGATTGGATTTTTTTTATAAATCACCTCTGTATGCCTTTTCTGTATAGTCATCCATCCCAGTATCTCTGTAATCATACAGTTAGTGAAGAGGGTATGCTCCTTAGTGAGCCATGACTGCAAGGAATGTCTCATTTGAAGATATTTCCATAGATCTTGGTTAGGGACATCAAATTATGTTTTAAGCTGAGCAAAGGATTTAAAAATACCTGAATTGGTCTCCACTAACTGGGCTACTGTATGTATCCCCCTAGTTGTCTAGGAGTTCTATTTCACAAGGGAGCCCCAATTTTGAGTCCCAGCTTGTTCCATATGGGTTCCTTTTGGCCTAGGTGTAAGGATTTCCAATACAGCAATTTTCACTATTTGGGCACATAGGTGCTTTGTAAAAATTATTGGTAAAGTGTCTTGACAGGTTTTAGAGAGTGGGCTACACAAGGTGACTGCTAGTGGCATTTGTCCCAATATTTCTTGCTCCAACTCAACCCATAGCGAGGTGGAGCGATTTATTGGTTCAAGCCAGTGTAAGGCCTGTTTGACTCCATGGCTAATTTGGTATGCCCAGGGCTATGGCATGTTCTGGCCCCCATGTTTTGGCAGTGCACTGAGAATTAACTTACTAAATCATGGGTATTTATTCTCCCAGAGGAAGTTAGCAAATAGGATGTCCACCTTTTTCAAAGTTTTAATTTGGATGTGCATCGGGAGGTTACTGAGACAAAAAAATAATTTGGGGAAAGCCATCATTTTAATAGGTACAATTTGCCCTGGTAGGGTTAATTGAAGCTTTTTCCACCTATTCACATCTAATCTGAGGGATTCAAACAGCTTGGATAGGATCCACTGAAACATGTCTTGGAGGCATCTAGAGATGGCCATGTCCAAGTATTAAAGAGTTTCAGAGACTCAGGTAACCTTTCTGTGTCCCCGGGTAGCCCAGTCAGGGTTTCCACCATAAAGTGGTATTACTTGTATCTTACTCCAGTTCACCCTATGTCCAGAGAGGACACTGAAGGATTCAATGAGGTCCCACAATTTGGGATGGGAGGATTCCACTCAGGATAATGTGAGGAGGAGGTCATCTGCATATAATAAGGTAGTGAATGACTTGTCCCCTACTGTGATCCCGGTGATATCTGGATGTTGTCTAATGGCCACATTAAGAGGCTCTATGGCTAATAGGAAGAGAAGTGGGCTGAGGGGGCAGCCTGCCTCATGCCTCTGAATAAAGGAAATGAGTCTGACAGTATGCCATTAGCCAAAACCCTGGCTGTGGTTGAGGAGTATAATGTTCGAACCCAGGATTCAAAATAAGGCATACCTGCTTTGCAAAGAACGTAATATATATACTATAGTTCCACTCTACTGAGTCAAACACCTTTTTAGTGTCAATAGAAGATAGGGCTGCTGTGTCTGAACCCTGGTCTACAATCTGAATTAAGTTGAGTACTGTGCAAAGATTGTCAGTGCCTTGCCTCTCCTTCATAAATCCAGCCTATGTTTTATGAATTAGGAAAGGAAGCACCTTCTCCAACCAGGTTGCTAATAGTTTGGTCAGGATCTTATAATCTACATTATGTAGGGATATTGGTCTGTAATTGGAACATAAGGATTTATCTTTATTAGATTTCAACAAGACAGTGATTGTAGCCTCCTGCAGCATAGGTGGAAGGGTGCCTAGGCTTTTGGCATTCTGATATAGATTGCATAAGTGCAGAGAGAAGAGTTTTTCAAAAGTCAGGTAGAATTCGGTTCTGAGGTCATCTGGTCCTGGGGCCAGTTTACTGAAAAAATCCTCGTAGCTGACATTTTTGTTACCGGTAGTGCTCTGGTATAGGTTAGCGTAATAATCCCTAAAGGATGCACTTACCTGTTTGTGATTTGTTTAAAGCTCCTCTTAGGGTAGTTTGATATATTGAATTTGGGTTCCTGCTTCTTTGCGTTTTAGTCGGTAGGCCAAGAGCTTACCAGCCTTCTCCCCTGATTCCCAGTAAGATTGCTTTAAGAGAAATTGTGCCCTTACTGCCTGGTGGTGGTATATGGTGTTCAGCTTATACTCAAGTGTCAACAGCTGCTTGCCCTCCTGTTCCTGCCTATGCGCTGACTGATATAACATCTCCTCCAGCTGTTTGAGTTGTGTAGTGAGGGTCATTATCTCCTCCTTCCTGTTCCTATTTTCTTCAGCTGCATACGAGATAATCCTGCCTCTGATGAAGGCCTTAAAAGCCTCCCACACAGTGCTTTGGGTCACCTCTGACTGGGAATTTGTTTCAAAGTAAAACTTCATTTTCTTTTGCAGCCACTCTCGAAATTCAGTGGAGGCTGGACAGCAGGGTTAAAATACCATCTGGGTGATTTTTCTATGGTGTGCTGGGGCACCCAAGTAATAGAAGTCAGAGCATGGTCTGAGAGTAAAATGGGCTGAATGGAGGAGTCTAATATTTCAGGTAGGGTCTCTGAACTACAGAAGAAATAGTCTAACCTGCTGCAACTGTGGAATCTAGGGGATCTATAGGTGAAATCTTTAGCTGTAGGGTGATATATCCTCCAACAGTCCAATACCTGGAGCTCCGAGCGTAAGTGTTGTAATGCCTGTCTAGCATTAAAGTGGGATGAAGTACCTTGCTCTTGAGGTAATTTATCCAGTAGAGGGTCCTGCACTAAAGTTTCTACCCAGGGGAATTGCGGTTCTGGGTGAGCATAAATTGGAAAGATGCTGTGCCAGCTGAAAGGGCTGTCCATGTTAGCAACATAGATGCTCTACAGAATAATTTGTTTTCCCTTGCACTTTCTCTGCAAGTAAAATCTACCTCTCTTCTTTATACTGAATAGAGATGTCAATTTGGACTAGACTCCGATTTTTGATTAGAACAGAGACTCCTTGCTTTTTAGTAGAATAGTTACTTGAAAAACCCTGTCCTACCCACACTCTAATTAGTTTATCAGATTATTTTTGAAGGAGATGGGTTTCTTGCAGCATAACAACGTTGCATCTGGCTGATCACAAGTAGTTTAGGATTACTGCTGGCCCTGGCCAGCTTGGATGCAGAGAAGGCCTTTGATAGGGTTTCTTGGACTTTTCTTTGGAGTATTCTCCAAGCTTTTGGGTTTCCTCAACAGTTTCTTCTTTTGCTGCATCAGTTATACCACTCTCCTTTTGCTTTGGTTTGGGATAATGGGCTTTATTCTTCTCCTTATTCTTTGCGTAGGGGGTCCAGACAAGATTGTCCCTTATCACCACTTCTGTTTGTGCTTAATATTGGACCTTTGGCTACTCATATTCGGCTTTCTTCTTCCATCTCTGGCACTCCACTAGGTTGTCAGGATTATAAGCTCCCTTTGTTTGCAGATGATATTTTGCTTGCCCTGACCAATCCCAGTCTATCTCTTCCATCACTTGTATAGTTGTTAGATCAGTTTGAATTTTTGGTTGGCTTTTATTTGAATAGAGATAGAACGGTCAGTGGGGGATGCTGCAACAGAAGGTAAGGCCATCAAAAAATGGAAAGCAATGAGTACCAATGCCCGTAGTCTAGGTAACAAGCTTCCTGAATTAGTGGCCTTGATGGAGGAGGAACATCTGGATATCATGGCAGTCACAGAAACATGGTACACACAAAACCATGACTGGGACGTAAACATACCAGGATACACTATCTACAGGAGGGACAGGAGGGTAAAGAGGAGGAGGAGTAGCTCTTACATAAGGGAAGGAATAAAAGCAACAGAACAAAGGGTAAACAGGGAGGAGAAGAAGCACTGTGGGTAAATTTGGAGACAGGCAATGGCACCACAATCCGCATAGGGTTGTATACAGACCCCTTCTCAGGGAGAGGAAATGGACAAGGAAATGATAGAAAGTATACTTAGAATGGCAGAAAAAGGGAGATATTGCTGATGGGTGATCTGAATATGCCAGATGTTAACTGGAGTGCAGTTGCAGCTGCCACTCAGAATGCAGTTATTCTAGATGCCCTACAGGGGCATGCCTTAGACAACTAGTACTGGAGCCCACTCGAGAGGGAGCAATATTAGACTTGATACTCTCAAATGGAGATGGAGAGAGGATCACAGATGTAGAAGTGGGTAGCCATCTGGAACTAGCTACCCGTCGAACAGTATGGTTCACAATAAACACAGCAATAGAGTCAAGCCACAAAAAGACAAAAGTACTGGACTTTAGGAGGGCTGACTTTGCCACAAATGGGTGAGTGCCTAAGGAATGCACTAGCAATGGGCGGGAAGGAGGGTGGAAGAACAATGGGAATAATAAAACTGCCATCACAGAGGTAACGAGCCTTTGTGTGGAAGCAAATAAACAAAACAAGACGATGTAAGAAACCACTATGGTTCTCAAAGGAAGTGGCAGTGAAGGTTCAAGAGAAAAGAAAGCATTCAGGAAGTACAAGGAATCGCAGCAGGAGCAGGACAGAGAACTGTACAGTTAAAGCAAAGGAGGCTGGGAAGGCAGTCAGAACAGCAAAGGCCCAAACCGAGGAAAAGATAGCCAACTCAGTTAAGAAGGGGATAAAATCTTTATAGGTACATCAGGAGCAAAGGAAGACCAAGGGAGGGATAGTGAGGCTTAATAAAGGGGAGGGAGGGTGGGCCGAGGAGACTGTGAAAGGCAGAGATACTAAACAAATATTTTTGCTCAGTATTTACAAGGGAAGAGGGGGAGGTACATAAAACAAACAGTAGTAACACTCTGGATAGAGAAGTTTATACCAGCCCATTTACAGAAGAAAGGGTTCTGAAAGAACTCTTAAAACTGAAGGTGGACAAAGCAATGGGGCCTGATGGGATTCATCCCAGAATTCTAAAAGAACTAAGGGTAGAACTAGTGACACCACTGACTACCCTCTTTAACAAATCATGGGAGGATGGGGTGGACCCGAGGACTGGAGGAGGGCAGATGTGATTCCCTTCACAAAAGTGGGAGCAAGGCAGAAGCAGGAAACTATAGACCTGTTAGTTTAACCTCAGTGATAGGGAAATGATGGAATCACTTCTAAAGGAAAGAATTGTCTGTGTATCTAGAGGCCAGAGGGCACAGGACCCTAGGCAGCATGGATTCACAGCGGAAGGTCATGCCAGACTAATCTGATAGATTTCTTTGACTGGGTGACCAAAGTAGTAGATCAGGGAGGGGCTGTGGACATGGCCTACCTAGACTTTAGCAAGGCATTTGACACAGTCCCACACAAAGATTAATATACAAGTTAGCCAGCCTGGGAGTGGGTCCCAAGATGACATCCTGGGTAAAGAATTGGCTGGAGAATAGGACACAGAGAGTAATAGTAAATGGAGTCCACTCAGAAGAAAGGAGGGTTACTAGCGGGCACCGCAGGGTTCAAGATTAGGACCAGTCCCTTCAATGTTTTTATGTTTACATTGCAGAAGGACTGAAAGAAAAGTATGTTTCTTTGCAGATGACACTAAGATCTGCAACAGAGTTGATTCACAGGGTGGGGTGGAAAGGATGAGAAGGGACTTGGCAAGGTTAGAGGAATGGTCAAATGTATGGCAGCTTAGATTCAATGCTAAGAAGTGCAAGGTAATGCACCTGGGAAACAAAAACCCAGGGGAAGAGTACACAATGGGGGGTGAGATACTAACAACAACAAAAATGGACAGGGACCTGAGGGTAGTCATATCAGATGACCTAAAGGTGGGCAAGCAATGTGAGAAGGCAGCAATGAGGGCTGGGGGGATACTGGGATGAATAGGGAGAGGCATCACCAGTAGAAAACAGGAAGTTATTATCCCTCTGTACAGACAGCTGGTGAGACCCCATCTGGAGTACTGTGTGCAGTTCTGGAGACCCAATCTCTGCAAAGACATAGACAGGATGGAAGCTGTCCAGAGGAGGGCAACTAAAATGATGCAGGGTCTGCACCGGAGGACATATGAAGAGAGACTTAAGGAGCTTAATATGTATAGCCTCGAGGAAAGGAGGGAGAGGGGGGACATGATAGAAACTTTCAAGTACCTCAAGGGAATCAACAAAGTCCAAGAGGGTAGCATCTTTCAAAAAAAGAGGTGTGCAAGAACAAGAGGGCACAATTTGAAGATAGAGTGGGCGGCTTCGAGGTAATTTAAGGAAGTATTTTTTCACAGAGAGGGTTGTGGATGCATGGAATGGCCTTCCGGAGGAGGTTGTGGAGTCAAAATCAGTGGTGGAATTCAAGCATGCATGGGATAGTCATAAGGCAATTCTGGGGGGTTGGGGTAGGAAGAAGTAGGCTGCTGGTTAACTAGGATCTGCAGCTTATCCAGTAGGTAGGGAAATGGGCAGACTAGGTGGGCCAAGCGGTCCTTATCTGCCGTCAAATTCTATGTTTCTATGTTTCTATTGAATTGTTGTTTTTTGATTATACCCTAGCCCCATCTGTTGTTGCTTGGTTTCCTGTTGGAATAGAGACTTTTTGAAGTATTCAGGGGTTAACATTACTAAGAATCATGATCATTTGGAGTTACTTAATTTTGAACCTTTGACTACCACTATTGTGGCTGATTTAAGTCGTTGGTCAGCTTATTATTTTTCTTTTTTCAATGAATAGAAATCATTCGTCCTAACATCCTCCCTCAAATATTATTTTTCCTTCAAACATTGCTGATTTTTCCCAGTTCTTTTTATATTAGAGACTGGCATCGAAAGACTTCTCATTTTACTTTGGCTTGCCAGAGACCTCGGATACAATTTGCGCTATTGCATTTACCTTAAACTTGGCGGGGGGGGGTCTCAATCTCCCTTATCTATGATGGTATGCAATAGCTTGTCAACTTTGCATACTTTGTCTCTGGACATCTGATTAGTTTCCAAGTTATTGGAAAGGTATTGCATTTACTCTAAACGATTTGTGTGATATTAGTAGGATTTTATTTTCTTTTAATCTGAGTTATCTTCCTTTTTCTAATTTTGTTCCATATACTCAGGTTCCTCTTCAGGTCTGGCATTGGCTTAGTTCATCCTTATCTGCTACTAATGTTTTTTGGGGTTTTTTTCTACTCAGATAGATATCTGCTTTCAGACAGATGTTTAACAGCCGAACTTTGGCATCTTTTTACATCATTGTACAAATGGGGGAAAACAGTCTCTAAGATCTAACTCACTATTTTACATTACTTAGTTTTGCATCAAAATTAAATGTTATTATGTTTAAACTAGAGTTTTCTCTGAACATACAGTGTAAAAGGGTGCCAAATATTTTTAAAAGTTTCTTCTCTTCCCTCTTTAATACACAAATTTCTTTCCATATTGGTGCAATCTATGACAAGATTGAGTCATTCTTTATAGTTTGGTGGGATGGAATCTCTCCAGTGTAGTAATATTACTTTTGTTTGCTAACACTAAAGCTAAAGAAACAAAGAGACCCAGTTCCAAGTTAATCTTTCATGGTGACAATGATCACAACAATAAAATCTCAGGATCAAAGGGTCCATTTTTTTTGTAAGATCCCAATAAGTTTTTAAGGTTTGACAGGAAATAAATGTATGAGTTAGTGATCCTTTCTCTACTTTACAGTGGAGGCAAAGATCCAATAGATTTGGATTACATTTATATAATTTACATGGCATATAATATAGTTTATAAATAATGTTAAATTGAATGTGTCTGAGTTTATTTTTTAAACTGTTTCTGGTGAGGCTAATATGTCCTTCCAGTTAATCCTCTGGGCATCTTGTCCTAATTATTTTTGCCAAGAATGCTTTCAGTCATACAAATGCTTTTTTTTTCATTGAGGAATAAATTGTAAAGTTTTGATAACATCTTAGAGTTATTTAATAATATACACAATAATAGTTCCAGTGGGGTTGCCACTACTGTATGGTTTGTTGGTTCATGTTTATGCATGTAGGCCCAGATATTTGGAAATGCGCCAAAGTCCAGCGCAAGTCTGGCACAGTGCAAATCTGATGCACCATTTCACAACAGGAGCCATATTCAGAGGCTGCACAGGCCAAACTGCACCAGCGCAACCTGGCTGAATATGGCAGAGTTGCGCCATGGCACAAACAGAGTTGCACCATGGCGCAAACAGAGTTGCACCATGGTACAAACAGAGATGCTCCAGTGCAACTGTGGGAGCAGAGCAGCAGAGCAACAGAGGGGGGGCATGGCACAGAGAGCAGACCCAGGGACAGAGCCATGGAAGCACAGTGACAGGCCACAGGAGGCCTCCACCAGCAGGACACAGCAGGGCACACATAGGTACCCAGACACATGACCCCAGAACACAACAGTGGTACAGATAGCAGGTGACAGGAGGTGCCAATGGCCAATGGAGAGCCACCAAGGGAGCTCCCCACAGGCCACTGGCCATGCCCCCCTCCCAGACTATAGCAGGCCACACCTAGGACCATGAAGCCAAGCACACACACACACACCACACAGGCACACAGGAAGCCCACACTGTAGGCACTGAACATGCCAGGTGGCAGGTAGCATGGCAGACCACATGGAACAGACTGCACAATGCCAAGTAGGGGCCCCAACACAGTGTGCAGACAGTACCTGAGCAATGACCATGGCTTTGTGCCACCACCACACACACAACCACTACACACCCCTGGCAGTGGCCCCATGGGCACCCCAAGGCACAGCCACTGACCCAGAGAATGGACACCACCACAGTGGGACACACCACAGCACACAGCAGTGAACCACGGAAGCACAACACGTGCTTTTTCCCATGCACACCACATAGACTGACACTGGGCCACTGCAGCATGGTTCCTAATGCCACCTGCAAAGCAGACACAGACACAGGCAGGTAAGTCAGAGAAACATATTTGTAAGCAAACTATCTACATACAACCAGAGGATGGGAAAGAGGAACAGGGAATGTACTGTGGGCGGGGGGACTGTAGAGCAAGATACATCAAGGGAAACAGAGGAAAACAAGGGCAAAACTAACGGCGGCCCTGTCCGGCCACCCCAGTGAGCCGACACTTCCTCCTCTTGGCTTGCAGCATCCTCTTTATCTGCACCACCACCTCCAGAGTTGAAGAGGCCACAAGTAGCATCTGGTGCAGCAGTCAGCATAGCATCGCCCCTGGTGGTCGTCACTGTTGGATACCTATAACAGGGTACAGGACAGGTGATCAGTGCAATGGCCCAAGGAACCATGCCCACCCACAGTGCACAATGGGCCATGGGAACACACACTCCTGGAGGGCCTGTAACGGCCACCCACAGGGGGGTGGGACAATGCCAGCCAGCAACTCGGTGTACCATGGCATTGCACAGAGGTTGTCCCTGCCACACAATGGCCACTTGACTTCGCAATGACAGCCACATGGCACAGTGCACCAGCAGCACCACAGCAACAACAGTGGTAGCCAGGTGCATGTCCACCCCAGCTACAGCCGGTACATGTGTCCAATGGACGCACCACAGTGGCATGCACCATGCAGAGTGTGACACACACAGCTGCCACAGCACATGGCACAGGCAGCCATGCCCACATCCACTCCCCCACCACCCCATGTACAGTGCAAAGGATCATGACAGTGCCTACCTGCCCCCTGTGGCCCTGCTGATGCTGGTCCAGTGCTGTCATGGCACACTTCTCCCTGCTGTGCTGCTGCAGCCCTGGCCCACCATCAGTCCTCCAGTCCTGGGAATGGAAAGAAGACAGGTGCACATCAGTAACCAACCACAGCAGCTGCCCCCCAACCCCTGTGCATGGAGCTTGCCCCCGCCCAACATGTCCCACATGCCTGCACATCTGCATTGCAATGCAAGCATGTAATGCCACTCCATGATGCACATGATGACAGTATACCCCTCTGCAGGGCATGCCAGGCAGTCAAGCCAACACCCCAGGACAGCACCAGGGCAGACATGCAATATGGGATGATTTACCTGGCTGTGACACAGCACCTCACCTGGTGCATTCCTGTAGCCTCCTCAACCTCTCCGGGTCCCACCACATGAGGTCACCATAGTAGTGGTGGCATTTCTCACCTGTTCTGGGCACCTCCGTCCTATGCTCCAGTCTGGCAGCTATCTCTTGCCACACAGTGCTCCTGGCCCACTGCAGGGGCACCTGCCCAAACAGCTGGGGGGCATAGGGCTCCATGCAGGCCACAAGGTTGGCCAACTCCACCTGCAATCAATTCTGGGCCGTCTGTGTCTTTTCTGCACCATGGTCACTATAATGCGTTTGGTGGCAAAAATGGCAGGAGGAGGAGGTGGTGCATGTGTCCATAACATGCGCCTGATGTGCGGTGTACGGGAGCCTGCGCAGTGCTCACCCATCAGTCAGTGTCAGAGATGCATGGAATGGGCATGACTATGCAGGGTCACAGGGTCAGAGGTCTGACCCAGGGGTCAGGGGTTGCCCGCCATTGTGCACATGTGTGATAGGGCACAGCGCCTCATGTGCGACCATGTGCGTAGCTGGCCATGCATAACATGTGCAATGTCACTGCTTTGTGCTGTCCGTGTATGGTGCACGATTGACACCATGATACCATGACATGCATGCACACTGCAGGCTTGTGCACTACGCATGCGTGCATATTGCACTGCCGTGACTTGTGGTCAGCGCAGGAGTGCCAAAATAAGGTGGGAACAGACAAGCGGCAGATTAAGGAGAAGGTGGCAGCCATCCGGGCGTCCCGTACTGCCACTAGAGGAAGGCCTGTGGATGCACCCACACTAACACCACAGAAGCAGTTGGTGCAGCCACCATGCACCGCATCATGGTGGAGGTGTGCCTGGAGGAGGATTCCATATGGGTGGCAGCCCACCACTGCATGGTATGTATGTCAGACACGCACAGCTGGTGGCATGGAGGGTGCATACATGGGCATGCATGCAGCCAGCATGCATGCCATGGGTGTGTGTGCACACCCACGTGCATGCCATGCTGCAGGTCACATGCAGGGGCAGTGTACGGGGGCACATGTGGGCATTGCATCACTGACACACCATTTTTCTCTTGCAGCACCAGCATGCCTCCATGCAGATGGTGGGGCACCAGCAGCGGTGGCAACAGTAGACACTGGTACAGCCCTGGAGGACCAGCCATCCACATTCAACAGCATCCAGGGGCCCAACAGGCTACAGTTCAGCACCACGGTGCATGTGGATGTCCTGGACCTGGGGTCAGACGAGGCTCTGGATGTGATCCTGCAGGATGACAGCTTTGGTGTCCTGTGTGTGGAGACACAGATCAGGGTGGGGTCCGACTCTGATGAGGACTACTCTAAAGCTCCTGGACAGCATGGAAGACATTGTGAGTGTGTCACCCCTGCTGGCATCTGACATAGGCACCAATGCCCAGTGCTGTGCCAGCGGTGGAACAGCTGCCTGTCACCACTGTGAGTGCAGTGGTGTGTGCTGCCAGAGCTGTGCCCTGCAGTGGTGGTGCAGCTGCGCAAGTGCAGGGTGATGTACAGTGGCTGGATGGGCAATGGCAGCAGGCTGCAGGTGCCACCAGGCAGCCAGACACAGGGTCCACTACTGGTGCGCCTGCTGTGCCCATTCCCCCTGCAGACCCCACTGTGTAGTGTCCACCAGAGAGGGGGTCTGTGCAGCATGGCTGGCCACCACAAGAGGATCGGCATCTCACCTGGGAGCCCCAGGATGCTGATGCTCTGGCTGAGCATAACCAGCTGCTGCGGGCATCCGTTCAGCAACAGGTGCTGCTTGCCACTGGTGTGCATGCACTGTGTGCAGAGGTGTACCAGTTAGCTGAGCAGCAGGAAAGGAGCACTGCACAGATCCTGGTGGGATGCAATGCATGCAGGAGGTCATGACTGCATCCAAGGATTGCTTTGCATTGCAAGTGCGATCACAGATGACTTTGCATTGATGGCTGCCACAATGCATGGCCATGTACAGGTGACCCCCCGCAGTGTGCTGTCCACCCCACAAACCCGGCGTCGGGTGACCCCAACACAGTCGATGCAGGGGTCTGATGTAAGCATCCCAGGCATGCCTGGGACTGGCTTGTTTGGGCACCTGCACACCCCTGTGAGGACACAGTCACAGTCCTGCAGTTCCACCTCTGGGGGGCTGTTGCAACCCCCCCCCAGCTGATGCACAGCCAGTGGCTACCGATCAGCCCCAGCATGGTCGCCTACATGACCATGGTGGCCATGGTACCATGCAGCAGCCCTGATCTGCATGCCGCCCTGACTGCAGTCTGCAGCTGCTGCCATGTGTGCACATGGGCAAGGCTGTGTGTGCCTACCACTGGTGTGGAACCAGTGTGTCACACCACATGCTGCCTGTGTGTATGTGCTTGCCCAGCTGCTGGACCATGTGTTGCGGGCATGAAGAGGGCAGTCTAGCACCAGTTGCACTTGTGCACCGGTGCAATGCATCTGATCCATGCCACATACCAACACCTGGGTGTGTGTGTGTGTGTGTGTGGTTGTGTGTCACTGACTCCCCTACCCCTGCATCTCACCTCTGTGTGTGCATGCCCATTGCCATTCACACCCCTACATGTGTGCTGTACCTGTTTGTGTGGCCCATGCTTGTGTACTGTACCACCTACCTTTGTGCACCATAGTGCTCCTGTGCGATGGTGGCCCAGTGGCATCATGTCTGCTGGAGCAGCTGGTGGTCTCCCCACCCAGGGGGTGGCTGTCCACCACCCTGTGGCCCATTGTCTCTGTCATCCCCACTACTGTCACCCTCATCAGCCTCAACAGCTATCCCATGGTCAATGGCGATGTTGTGCAGTATGCAGCAGGCCAGGAATAGGCCACAGGCTTTCAAGGGACTGTACTGTAGGGCACTGCCTGACCTGTCTAGGCAACAGAACCATGCCTTCAGCATGCCAAAGACACGCTTGATGATGTTTCGCGTGCTGGCATGTCCTCGTTGTACCGTTCCTCTGCTGGGGATGATGGGTGCCAGTAGAGGGTAAGCAGCCAGGGCCTTAGTGGGTATGTGCTGTCATCTGTGTGTAGTTTGACATGGTTATCCCTCTGCTATTTTGTACTGTGCTCCTTGACTGTCCCTGGCATACATGCCAACATGCACACCCTGACCACCCCCATCCCCAGGTCTGCTTTGCCCATCACCCCTTTCCCATGCCATACTCACCCATTAGGTGGCCTGTGGGGATGTCCTCATGGTCAAACCTGTGGCACAGTGCAGAGCTGTGCCAGATGAACATGTCATGTGCACTCCCAGGGTGTGTGGCACAGATGTTGGTGATGCACCCTGTGGCATTGCACACCACCTGGTAGTTGACACTCAGGATCCCCTTCTTGTTGATATATGCAACACCCTTGGGGCCAGGTGGCATGCAGATGCCCACGTGGGTGCAGTCAATGGCCCCAATCACATCAGGCATGCGTCCCACCCTGTGGAAGTCCTGCATGGTTGCTGTACACTCTGCCTGTGTGCTGGGGAAATGGATATATTCCAAAGCATATGGCAGCAGTGCATTGAGGAACTGTGTGAGGAGGCAGGATGTGACTGACTGGGTTATGCCTGTGGTGTCCCCTGTTGGTCTTTGGAAGGTGCCTGTGGCGAGCAAGCACATGACAGCGGTCATCTTCATCTCCACAGACATGGCATCACTCCGTCTGGTGGATGCCTGCATCTTCTCACTGCATAGCTTGCAGAGCTGTCTCAGAATGGCCCTGTTCAGGTGGTACTGGCTTACGATCTCCATGCCGCTGTAGTTCTCAAAGGTGATGCAGGCATTGTACCACCTATGTTGGGCATACCACCGACAGGCCCTTCCTCAGCCATGTCGCTGTTCCTCCTGCCCCCTCACACCCCTCATTACTGCCTCCATCATGAAGGGCACACTGTCCATGGCCCTTGATGTCCACTGTCCCCCCTGGGCAGTTGGCTGCTGGCTGTGTGACACCCTGGCACATGGTATGTGTATGTGTCTCTCTCTCTCTCTCTCTCTGTGCCCCTCTCTCCCTCTCCCTCTCCCAGGCCACCTTTCTGTCCCTGTCCCTCTGTGTGTGGTCTTTGTCTGTCTGTCTGTGTCTTTTTCTGTCTCTCCCTCTCACTCTCACCCCCGGAGTAAGTGCTGTCTGTGTGTTTGTGCCCTGTATTTATAGGAAGAAGTCTGCTCGGAGCAACTTCGATTTGCTCCAGACTTGTGCTATGGTTTCACGGTTGAATATGCCACTGTGCTGGATATTCAAGGGAACGCCCCCTGCACTTGCACATGCATTCATTATCGTTGCACATTGGTGCAATGGATTTTTGCACTGCACTCTGTCTCCTGCTGAACATGGCTCCTCGGCACAATTCCACACTTGCGCCAGCACAACTCAGTTGCACCATGGGCGACTGCTCTGAATATCTGGGCCATAGTCTCTTAGTTGTAAATATGCAAAAAAGCTGCCAGCTGTGACATCAAATTTATCTTTAAGTACGTCAAGTGGTTTTACAGTACCGTTATGTAGGCACTGATTTAAGTAGATCAAGCCCTTGTTCTGCCAGTTATGAAATATTTTATTTTTATAAGAAAATTTAAAGTAACTATTCATGTATAAGGGAGATTATGTGGACAGGGAAATGTTAATACCTATAAGTGAATGTGCTTCTTTCCAAATTCTTACCGTGGTCCTAGTTGCATTTAGTAACATTTTGTATGGGGGTATGTTCATGGAAACAGAGTATCAACTTAGAGATTAACTTCTCCAGCCTATAACTGGCACAACAAGTGGTTAGTAGCAAAAATTAGTATATTGGGTTGTTGCTGATACTGAGGAGAGATAAAAAAGATAAAATGAAAATCCTAGCACAACAACTTTTTTGTTTTTTATATGTAATATCCAAAAGATGTCATGTATTTCTAGCCTGAAATGTGCCATTAAAACCTATGACATTTGTACTGTACGTACTCCTTTGAATAATCATTATTTGTAAATAAATCAGTGCTGAAATCCAAGGCGGCTTGTGTTTTATTTATTTAGTTTAGTTTACAGCCCAATAGTGTTCACAGGGATATTAATGTTTTGCAGCCAAACTCCCTGTGGTGAATGTACCGATGGTGTCCACAAGGCCAGGCATGGTTCTGATTTAGTTTGCAGCTGTTTGCTCTAAAATTGTAGCTTATTCAGTTCTCTCCCTCCTTCCCCCACCCCATTCTGTGTAAACACCCTACCTGTTGTTTTAATATCCTAATCCCCATCTCCTCCCAAATGACTTTTGACACACCCCAGCCATGGTGTCCAGCTCCGAAGATGTACATACATCATGGTCAGGAGTTGGGAACCAGCCTTAGTAACCTATGGAAGCCTCACAGTGATGTGGTAGGAAGTGCTCAGAACACTACTTAAAAGGTTCCACTCCAGAGTTCTTAGCCCTTCTTGCCACTGGACTATCGCACTGAAAGAGCTTGGTGTCCACTGCCAGCATCCACCATACAAACACCACGGTCGTGCCTTTAAAATAAAAACACCACATTTTTCAGGGAGTTTCTGAATCATACTGCTGGACTGGAGGACCAGGAGTGCCAAGGGCTGGATTGCATTGTTTGCCTCTTGTTTTTTTTCAGAAATGTTTATTTTGAAATGTTTCATGTCCACGTACATACACTGCAGTGTCCACGTACATACACCACAGTGTCCAAGTACATACACCATGGTGTCTGCTGTACATACACCACAGTGAGCAGTCCTGTTACCAGGCATCTTTAAGTCAGTTATCTTACCACATGCCCACTTTTAACCAGTTTTATCATGGTATTTTAAACCACATTGAAATGTATCAATGTGCTTCTTACTAGTAACATTTGTTTCCAATTACAGCAGCTGATTGGTGTCCATGTACACACATCACAACCATTTTGTGCCCACATACATACACCACGGTGTCTGCTGTACATACACCACGGTGAGCTGTCTTGTTCACAGGAACCATCAAGGCAGTTATCTTACCACATGGCCAGTTTTTACTGGTTTGATCAAGGTATCTCAAAATACATTTAAAACTTGATATATTCTGAATTTAAAAATGTGACCTTCATGTCACACTTTGGTACACCATTTTCATGAACATACCCATAGATTATTATTGTCACAATTAACAGATAGGGTATGTACCAATGTGTTAAATGGGGAACAATATTGTGCTATAGTTGACTAAGTTACTACATATTCAGTATCTGTGTTTTCGTTTGAGAACCAGTCTAGAGTATGTTCGATCTGTGCTGCAAAATAATACAATCTTAGGTTTAGAAGACCTAGTCATCCTTGATCTAATGGAGGATAAAGTTTTTCCAGGCTAGCCCTAAGCCTTTTACCTTTACATATAAATTGTCTCACTAATTTATCAATATTTCCAAAAAATGTGTTATCCAAAATGAGTAGTAACATTTGAAAGAAGAATAAAAATCTAGGTAGAATATTTATGTTGAGAATATTGTCCCTATCATTGTTAAAGGTAGATTAACCCATTTATCTAGATCAGTTTTGATGTTTTTTAAGGTAGAATAATTTAACTGATACAATTGGTCAATACTATCCGATAGTGTAACCCCCAAATATTTTATTTCTTTTTTACTTTAGCATATTAAGATCATTTGGATCTGCATAATAATATAAGCAGTTCAATTTATACCAGTTTACTTTATAACCCAACAGAATACCAAATGTATCTATCAAGTTACACAGTACGCTGCTTGTATCCTTTGGTTTGTCTAGAAATATTAATCTATCGTCTGCATATAATGAAATGTTATCATTTGAATCATTCATTTTTACCCCAGTTATAGATTTGTTATTCCTGACTGTAAATGTTAAAAATTTAGTAAAGATTGCAAACAAGAGGGGTGATAAAAGACAGCCTTGCCTCACCCCTCTGTATAGTTGAATGGGATCTGAGATGTACATACTGGTCTTGATTCTTGTTAAGGGTTTATCATATATCATGTTGACCCATTTCATGAATATTTCCCCTAAATTCATCCTGATCAAACTTGCACTTAACAAAGGTCAGTGCACTCTATCAAATGCCTTTTTGGCATTTAATGACAGTATTGCACATTCTTCTGCTTAGTAAATTCAATAACGTTAAACACTTTCCAGATGTTGGAAGCAAGACGTCTCCTTGGAATAAAGCCAGTCTGATCAAGAAGAATAATGGTCTGAACATGTTCTGAAAGTCTATTTGCAAATATTTTGGTTATGATTTTGTAATCAACATTCATTAATAAAATGGATATATGTGAACTGCAATTTTGGGGGGGTTGTTGCTTTTTAAGGTCAAATTAATTATTGCTTCTCTCATTGTCACTGGAAAAGTATCTTTACATTCCACATCTTTATAAAGCTCTAGAAGCATGGTGGCCATAATATCAATGAACGTTATATAAAATTCAGCTGTGTATCCATCAGGTCTTGGAGCTTTCCTATTTTTAAGTTGTATGGTTATTGAAATCTCCTGAAGATCAATGGGCCTACAGTATTTATTAGATCTTTTTCTGCATCATTTAAAGCCTTTATAGGAAGATCTTTCAGAAATTCACTGATACATTGTTGTTCTGGATTTATATCTGAAGTATAAAGTTCAGCGAAAAAATTCTGAAATCTCAGGATTTATTTCTAGATGTGAATTTGTAATTTTTCCTGTACTTAACTGTATAGAGTCGATTGCATTCCTGTTGTGTTCACATTTTATTTGATAGGCTAACAATTTATCAGATTTATTGAAAAAAAAATGTATCTAGCTCTTTCGAAAGCTTTTTCAGCTTTAGCAGTTACTAATGTGTTATATTCATCCCTGATTTTTAATATTTTAATCAGATCTGTTTCTGAGCACATGTTATAAGCTGTTTCTGCTACCAGTAATTCATGTTGTAATGTGTTCATCCTTTCAGCTTGCTTTCGCTTTTTGAACTATGAATATGAGATAATCCAGTCTCTTAGGTAAGCCTTTAAGGCATCCCATGTTGCTGAGATTGAGGTCTCACCAGAATTATTAATATTTAGGAAGCCCTTAACTGCTTCTCCAAGTTTTTGTTTAGAGATTTCATTTTTTTAATAGGATATGATCAAATCTCCAGTTGTTGTATTTATACTGCCCATGTTCAGTTATTAAACTTATTGATAAGTGTATTGGGGCATGATCCGAGATTTTAATTACACCATACTTTATCTTAGATATGCTATTTAATAATTCATCAAAGACTAGAAACAGATCTATCCCAAAGGAAGATTTATGAACATTGGAAAAAATATTTTTCTTCCCAAGTTGGGGATTTCTTTCTAAATATATCTACAAGTTTTAGATCCTCCATAAAGGCTTTAATAACTTTACTGCATTCTTTTTTGGCTCTTCTACATCACTGGATCTGTCATGACTATTCAATACTAAGTTAAAATCCCCTTATATAATATATGGTCTTTGAGAGTTTGTTAGGGTTACGAAAAATTTGGTAAACAAAATCTATATATTCTTCATTGGGGGCATAAATACAGCAAATGGTAAATCTATTGGTTCCTGCTTGTAAAGTATCTATAACATAGCCCTAATTCTTGTCTGTTTTCTTGTAAGTTATGCCCATATTTAGAGGCAACCCCCCCCTGGAACCACCTGTAAATGAAGAATTTATACCATGACCTTTAAAAAGATTGCATATATATTTAAAATCGATGTCTTGGAAATGGGTTTCAGTTCAGATACAGTTGGCTTGAACCTGATTAGCATAATGCACAATTTTCCTTATTTTATCTCTGTCTCTTGCACCCTTTATATTCCAACATAGATATTTAAAGAGATCCACCAATATGCACAGTTTTTCCCCTGACACATATGAAATGGTGACTTACCACCACAGGACTCTGCGTATATAAATATTCCCCCCCCAAAATGCAGCCTTTAAAAAGTAATTGCACTCATAAAATTGTAAACACCGGGTCCCAGGGACCCGGTGTTTACAATTTTACAAGTGCAATTACTTTTTAAAGGCTGCATTTTGGGGGGGAATATTTATTTACACAAAGTCCTGTGGCGGCAAGTCACCATTTCATATGTGTCAGGGGCAAAACCTGGTAAATCTCTTTAATTTGTTCTGTCATTATTCCTGAAAAGAAGAAAAAAAAGAAAAGAAATCTCAGTGTGATTTCTTTCCCATTTTACGTTATCTTTACTATAATTTTCTGTAATTAAAGGCACATGCCTAAAGGAATTTTATTTTACTCAGTGCCCTCCAACCCTATACTGCCCTTAACTAATCAATTGCCCCACAAACTCATGCTCAGTGCTGAGTCAATCCCCCCTCTTGTAGACAGTCTGCAAAGATGGTTGAAATCCTGAGTGAGTGTATGGGCGAGGAGGCCGAGCATACAAGCTGGCAGATCATAACTCCAGGTATCGTAATAAGAATATTTCCTATTTTCTGCTTTCCCACAAAAAGAATATATATATATATATATAGGTGTGTGTGTATATATATATATATATATATATATATAGAGAGAGAGAGAGAGAGAGAGAGAGAGAGAGATAGATAGATAGATAGATAGATAGATAGATAGATAGATAGATAGATAGATAGATAGATAGATAGATTTGCATTAAGTCTTAAGGATTTCCTTCAATAAAAATCGTAAATGTTATTGGGTTTTTGTAGAAAATTATTGAAATGATCCCTGTATACCACCTAGACAAGTTAATTCAGTTTGAATATGTTTGTTCTTGAGGGATCGTAGCCCGCAATGTAGTTAGGGGGTTCTCCATAGTTTGGGCTGCAACCTTCAGTATGAAAAAAGTATGATTTCAAATATTGGTCAGCTTCTTTCGAAAAGTTGATAATGTGTTGTTTCCCATTCAGAAATTCTTTAAGGTGAGCTGGAAAAAGTAAATAGTGGGATATTCCTTTTTCTCAAAGCAATTGCCTGATGCTATCAAATGCTTTCCTTCTTGTAGAGTTGCAAGTGTAAGCCTCTTACATGCAAGCCTTTCTCCATTATTGCTTTTCTGAGCAATTCCTCTTTCACTTGATAGTGGTGGGGTCTAACAAAAATGAATCTGTGTACATCTCTTCATGAGGAAAAAACCCTGTGAGCTCAGTCCTGCTCCACTTTTTCCTCTGGGTATTTTTTCCCCAGAGCTTCCGTCGATAGTTTTTCAAAATATTGTACTGGGTTTGTACCTTTGCTCCTGTCGGGCAAATTTCCTATTTTAATGTTCCCTCTTCTGGACCTTGATTCCAAGTCTTCTATTTTCAATTGTAGTTCCTGAAGTTCCTTTTGATGCTGTGCAACCATATTTTGCAAAGGAGATGGCTGCCCCCCCCCATTCTTGTTTCTAACTCAGTCACTCTTTTAGTCAGATAATGCATTTTAGTGTCTAAAGAAGCAATTGATCCTTTAATAGAGTCAAAAGACAGGCTCATTTTTTTAAAACCCTGGCATAATTCTGCAAGAATGACTTCTTGTGCTGTTTGAAATTTCCTAAATGCACTTTCCTTAGCTTTATTTAATAAGGGCACAGTTTGGCTATTCTGCTCTGTGGATGCCTCTGCAGTGACCACATTCCGTGCCTCAGTGTTTTGTCTGTGTTGATTTATTAAAACTTTATCTAGCATATCCTTTTCAGTATTTGTTTGCTGTGTCTGTACTGGAGAAACACTTTGTTCAGCATTAGCAAGATTGTTGGGATTAGCTATGTCCTGACTCCTAGCCAGATCATTCTCTGTTGAGAGATTTTTTACCTTTGAGCCTTGCTTGCTTTCTAGGTTGTCTGTCGCTATTTCCCGGGATACTGTGGCTGCACTCCCCTCACCTACAGTAAGATCCATTGTGGAGCTGCTGCACTCTAAGCAGTTAATTCTAGCTCTTTCTCCATTTGCTAAGCTGTTGCTTGCATTGTTGCTGAGCTAGCTAGCTCAGGCATTTTTTCCCTGTGTCTGTGGAGCTTGAAGTAGACAGCAACAGAAAGAGATCCATGGGGCCGTTACTGGAGGGGTTTTGTGGCTTACTACTTATTGGAGCAGTTCCTGATTTCACAATTAGGCAGCATCTTTTTTTTGTCCATACAATTAAAATATTCTTCTAAAGCAGTTGTTTTTAAAGCAGATATGCCACTTAACTGTTCCGGGGGTACAGCCAACTTTGATGAAGTTGCTCTCTGGTGTATAACTCTTAGGGAACTTACAAGATCTTTATCCACCTCTTTGAATCTCCTGCTTTTTTTTACATTCTACATGAAAAAGGCTTAATTCGAGAGTGTAAGTATCCCGGGGAAAAAATGTTGAGTTCTTTAATACTCTTGCATTTGCGCAATACAGAGCTGGATAAACACAAAGTGTTAAAGTGTAAACACAGGAGAGATTTAAGAAGACATTACTCCAATATGTTAATGTTGTTCCTGGAGTCAAACACCCACCAGCTGTGTGGACACTCACCACCACTCGCTCAGTTCATCACCTTGGAATCCTATCTGCTACCAAAGTTACCGTTGTGTCAGCATTAGCTTGGGACACACAAAACCCATTAGCTAGTTTGAATGCATTTTTACATCGGTTGGCCAGAATGGGCTTGATTTATTATCACCAACTGTTGGACTCTAAAGGAATGCATCTCTTTTCTGAATTGCAAGCTGCATATGCTCTGCCTTCCATAGACTCTTATCGTTATTTACAGTTACATGCTTTTTTGAATACCCTTCCACTTGAGAACAGACATCTTCCTTAGTCCTTTTCTTCACTTTTGACTTTAATTATTACACATCAATCTGGGGAGCTTTCTCCCCATTTAGTAGGTTCTCTTTATTCTGCCATGCGGTCCCAATGATGGCTACTACCTTTTCTATCCTAGATCATTGGAATTCTGATATGCAAGCTATTTGTGATTTCTCTGTATGGCAAAAGTATTCCCTCCTGCCCATTAAGTTGACAGTATCTTTGTATCTGAGGGAATGGGCATGAAATTGTTGCATGCATTTTTTTTTGGACACCGGTTACTATGGCTCACTATCAGGGTGGTTTATCAGTTGACTGTTGGAGGGGATGTGGTATAGTCACGGAGAACCATTTTTATATTTTTTTGTTCTGCCCTCATCTGGGGCCCTACTGGGAGGAAATTTCAAAGGTCATTACTTCTTTATTTGATATTCCTGCACCACTTTCTCCACAGCTGGTTCTTTTACATATTCACCTTCAGGATTTTCAGCTGAGTAATGAGCAATTAAAGTTGTTAATAATTCTTCTAGTTTGTGCTAAAAAGATTATTACTAAATTATGGGTCCTATGTCTCCCATCTTTTTTTTATTAATGAAGCTGGTTGATTCTATTTATTATTATGAAAGATGTACATATCAATATTTACATCTTTTGGAAGTTTTTCAGTTAATCTGGCAGAAATGAGTCTTTTATAGATTGCATTCAGATTAGACGCTTGTTCTGTCAGTTGATTTATTTTTATTTTTTGGTGCTTGGTTTGATTATAGTTGGTATTATCTTTGCCTGGTTTATGGAAACTAGAGGATATCTGATTTCCCCTTCCTTTTTTCAGCTACCCTCTCCCATCCTGGATTCTCTTTTTACTTACAGTGTATATATTGATATTCTGTTGTTGTTACTCATATTTTTATGTATTTTGTCATGTTTCCTGTTTAGACATGATACTGTTGCATTTTAAGCTCTATTGTACTTCACTGTACAATTTGTATGCTGCTCATTTGATTCCTGTTTTAGTCTCCCCGTTTGGGATTTTTTTTATTTAGTGTATATTGTTCTTAATTATTACCCCCTTGTTCCATTACTGCTGAAGTTGTGTAAATTATTTTTTTTCAAACTGAGTTTTTCATCCAGTGTATTTCGTATTCTTGGCTTTTGTATTTTGTAAACAGTTTCAATAAAGCTGTTATTATAAAAAAACAAGTACTTTAGGATTGTTTTCCATTTAATAGGATGGTTGATGAATTGCACATTCCAAGAAACTATTAGAGGTCAGCCATGATGTGATGCTGTCAGATGCATACCTGTACAGATGTGGGATTTGGTGGTGTTGCCCTTTCTTACCTATGTGGAGTCAGATGGCAATGTTCCACCCTTTTTAGTCCCTTGACACTTTAGGGTTGCTTAGGGTTGCCCAAGCCTGGGACCAAGTCATGAGAAACATAAAAAAAGCATCCTCAGACATAGGTAACAAGAAGTAATAGATACCTTTATGTTGGCTTTCCATTGGTAAAGCAGTTCCCTTACATACAAAGGTGCAATATAATGATTTCCCAGATTAACATCTGTTTCTTCCCCAAATGCCATGCCCAAGCGGTGTATCCAAATAACAGCTGAAATATAGAGAGAGACCCAGATAACATGCACTACTGAATGGCAAAAGGTCCCTAGAGGAAAAAATGCAAGCAGCATGGATTAACAGCAACTGGTGGATTGACAGCAGCTGGTGATGGGTGAAAAGGGGCACAGGCTAAATGCTAATAGGTATCAAACTGAGAAGAAGGGCATGACTTCCTAAGGAGAGAAAGAATGGCAAATGGAGAGCCACCATCCAACTCCATCCAACAGTGGAAATCTACCTAAGTAACCTAAAGAATATACTACTATATGAACTAACAAGGTATTATGACCTTTGGCATGGAGAAAAGGAAAAACCCACTATGAGAAGGAAACATCTGGGGATCCAAGGCCTTAGTTGCCTTCCTTCCAGGCTGGAGACAGATTTAGTGACAGCTCTGCTACTGCAATTTAGAAACCCAGTTCAGGGGAAATTCAATTTGGAGGAAGTCTGTCACTCTATCCCTCTAATGGGAATGTAGTGAGGGGCTACGAGCAAACTCTGCAGTAAATGGAGACTCCCACATGGGAGACCCCCCCACAAAGCAAGAGGAGGAAAGCAACAAATGCTGAAGGAACTCAGCGTGCCTTCATGAGCCTAAAGGTCAGACCAGGTGAACCTTAGGCAGTTGTAGGGAGAATAGCTTGTGAAGGTGCCACCACACCCACTCTGCATAGCTAAAGGAGACCCTTTGGGCTTAAGGGCCCCACCCCTCAGCAGCTCACATCTTAAATTCTACATCTAGAGGTGCTGCTGATAGGTCTGCACAGCTAAAGCTCCACCCAAAGTGAGGATATTCCCACCTGGGGGCAAGATAAGAAGGACCCCAACCCGAATTTTGCATGCTGAAGATGAGGACATCTTTGGTGCAGAGGGAGACCATCAGCTGCAGTGCAGCCATAGTAAGCTATGGTTGTATTTCAAAGCATCCATTTTGAAAGCAGGCAACAAATGACAAGACAGGTATCATGTATAGGACCTTCACTTATATCAATAGGAGGCAAACAGGTAATGTGTAATGATCTCCATGTAGCTCAGAGTGACTAGACAATACTGAAAATGAGACCTGCATGTAGGTGAAGTAAATGTTGATACCTTCACATAGGTATATCACAAGCAGATATATTACAGACAAGGTATTTATATCCCAAGCATGGGTTGAATGAGGGATGCATGCCAACCAGTTCCATAAGGGAAGTCAAAATTATTGTGAAAGAAAGGTGCATCCTTACTGAGCAAATTCATAACTAGCACACATAAACACTGGAAATGCCGGTTCAAATTCATGAGTTATACACATAAACACTTGAAATACCATCTCTAAGATAGGTTAGCATAAACAGTTTAAACTGCTAAGGAACCAGAGTATGAGCAAGTAATGTGAGGACGAATCCAATTGCCTGTGCTCAAGACCCTATGTACTGTAGGTCTGAGGTAGAACTGAGCTGTAATTTTAGTAGTAAGTACAGCTGCATTACAAGTTAGACCAAGGAATACTCCTGAGACCCCCGGTACAGGACAGGTTGAGATGCACTGCAGGAGAAGGTGGACTAGTGAGTCTAAGTGAGGATGATGTCACAGGCACCAACCCAGAAGAAAGGGAGCAACTGGATGCTTCAGAGAGCTTTTGCTCTAACAGGTGGTTAGTTTGCTAGTTCTGGTAGCTCTTTTTGCTTTTTACTACAGACTCCAAAGAGGAAATGTCTCTAGCCTTTCAGTGCAGTATTAGGCTATAGAGGAAAGAGAATCCCCAAAAGGAGTGCAAATAACAAGGTACGGGAGGGGGACACAGAAACACAAACTGGGGCAGAAAATACAGTTGGATGAGAAAACAGGCAGCTGCTGGGTGGCAGGCACAGAACTAGAAAGACAAGTCCTGGTGGCAACGAGACAAGGAGACCAGATGTGGGGGAATGGCATGGGGAACAAGGAACAGAAACACTAACAGGCATAAAAACAGAGAAAAGCGTGAAGATGAAAGAGCAGAGCAGGGAGCAGACACAGACATTGGAGAGAAGAACATAGCAGCCAGAGGCAAAGCAAACAATGGACTGAAATAAACATGAGAAGCACAAACAGCAGAAAGTCCAGGCATGCCCCAGCAGAGCCTCCGACTACAAAGAAAAAATGCATCAGAGTGAAGCTTGAAAGACTGCCTTCAAATAGCTCAGGCAGGGTATGTGGCTGGTTACTCAGCCCATTGAACCACAGGTGAAGCCTTTCAAGAAAGAATTAATGGTCTGAAACCAGCTGCCCATGGTACTGCTGGACTGTGCTTTAGACTCCTTGGCTCCTTCACCAATCCTATAAAGTCTAGCAAAAGCCCAATTGTCTGCTTTTTCCATTTTTTTCCAGCCTTCCACCCAAGTGCATTAATGATATATATAATGCTGGGAGGGAAGCCCGGTAACACATTGTCACCCATGCTGCCTTAGGCACAACTGCCAAGCCTGTCACCATGATCCACAGCAGACAGTAGTTATGCAAAGCAGCCCTCATAGCCCCAGACGAATATCTCCAAGTGATGGCTCTAAATCCTCCTTGCCATTCCCTGTTCATGATGTCCTGGGCTAGGGTGACAAATTAGGTTGAAACAGCCAGTGTGACTCCAGTAGTACCTACAGTATAAAAGGAGACTGGAAGGAGCTTGTTCCAACTCGTGGAACTGTACATAGAAAGCAATTTTTTAGAAAGTAACCCGCTCACCAATTCTATATTTCTGTAAAAAATCGTGTTTCCTCATTTGTCTAGAATTGTACCATCAGATATCATATATGCCAATATTTCATAAGTGTTAAAACTCACTTCTTTAGGGCTCTGTACAAAACGAAACATAAAATATAGATATCAAAATGTAAAATTTTTCATGATGCATATGAAACTGTAACAATTCTCCACAGACCTTGGTATGTGGTATGTGTACTGTATTCCCCATTATTAAATTAACTATTAATTTCATTATATCTTATTTTACTCTCATATGTTACACTTTCGAGAAACATAACGTGGTATGATGTGTGTAGTCTGTTTTATAAAGTGTTTACTGAGTAGCTTCTGTTGTTAGTAACAACCTTCTGTTTTAAAATGGCTTAAATAGTTCAACTGGCATAACACTGGGAACTTTCTTCCTTTAAGAGCCCCCTGACTCTTTCTGTTATGTTGCAATTTACATGGAGGAACAAAGGTATGCTGCAAAGGTATACTCAGCCCTTAGCAACCACAGAAGAAGAACCACAACACAGAGGCAGTTGGTAGTATTGGAAAAGGAGATATACACATGAGGAATAGACATAATGAGCTGGATTTTCAAATGTTTCGCAATGCCTCAAGCCATGTGTGTGCGCTGAACATATGGCACACAGAGCCTGCGGCATTCTCCCAGCTGGCAATTGGGATTTTCTATCCCATGTACCAATTGCCACAAGTTAGACCAGCTTTCTGCTGATCTAGCTTGCGGCAACCTTGGGTACCTTTTTAATGAGGCTTGCACCAAATATTTGGCACAAGCTACCACACATCAGGTAAATTGTCACAACTGTGTCCGACCTACTAAAACTGGGTGTAGTTCTGGCAAAAGTGTTTGGAGCAGCTGTGCCAAAAAAAGGGTTGGATGCAGGGCTTGATGCAAGCCCTGCATCCTCCTTTGAAAATTGGACCTATTTAGTCTAGAAAGGTGCCTTGAGCAACAATATATTTATGTACTTTTTATTTTACCTCTTTACAGAGCTATACTCTACGGTCAGCTCTACTTGTGAAAAGGTATTTTACCTCAGTCAGATATTGGGGTGAGTGAAACCTGCAATACCCAGTTAGATATTTAAACACATGCTAGCATATTTAGCACTACTGAAACATAGAAACATAGAATTTGATGGCAGATAAGGACCGCTTTGCCCCCTAGTCTGCCCATTTCCCTACCCGATGGATAAGCTGCAGATTCTAGTTAATCAACAGCTTACTTCCTCCTACACCCCACTAGAATTGCCTTATGTCTGTCCCATGCATTCTTGAATTCTCCCACTGTTCCTGACTCAACAACCTCCTCAGGAAGGCTGTTCCATGCATCCACTACCCTCTCTGTGAAAAAATACTTTCTAACGTTACCTCTGAGCCATCCACCCCTCCATCTTCAAATTGTGCCCCCTTGTTCTTGCACATCTCTTCTTCTGAAAGATACTACCCTCTTGTACTTTGTTAATTCCCTTGAGATACTTGAAAGTTTCTATCATGTCCCCCCCTCTCCCTCCTTTCCTCAAGGGAATATATATTAAGCTGCTTTAGTCTCCCCTCATATGTCTTCTGGTGCAGACCCTGCACCATTTTGGTTGTCCTCCTCAGAACAGCCTCCACTCTATGTCTTTGTGGAGATGGGGTCTCCAGAATTGCAAGTAGTACTCCAGATGGGTTCTCACTAACTGTCTGTACGGAGGGATAACAACTTCCTGTTTTCTACTGTTGATGCCTCTCCCTATGCATCCCAGTATCCCTCCAGCCCTCCTTACTGCCTTTTCACATTGCTTGCCCACCTTTAGGTCATCTGATATAATTACTCCTAGGTCTCTTTCGATTTTTGTTGTTGTTATTAACTCACCCCCCATTGTGTACTCTTTCTCTGGGTTTTTGTTTCCCAGATACATTACCTTGCACTTCTTTGCATTGAATCTGAGCTGCCACATATATGACCATTCTTCCAACCTTGCCAAGTCCCTTTTCATTCTTTCCACGCCACCTTGTGTATCAACCCTGTTGCAGATCTTTGTGTCATCTGCAAAGAGACATACCTTTCCTTCCAGGTGCTCTCCAATGTCACTTATAAAGACATTAAAGAGGACCAGTCCCAGTATAGAACCCTTCGGTACCCCACTAGTTACCCTCCTTTCTTCACTGTGTACTCCGTTTACTATTACCCTTTGCATCCTGTTGTCCAGTCAGTTTTTTATCCAGGCTACCACCTTGGGACCCACTCCAAGGCTGGCCAACTTGTATATTAATATTTTGTGTGAGACTGTATCAAATGTCTTGCTAATATCTAGGTAGGCCATATCCACAGCCCCTCCCTGGTCTACTACTTTGGTCACCCAGTCAAAGAAATCTATTAGGTTCATCTGACATGACCTTCCTGCTGTGAAACCATGCTGCCTGGGGTCCTGTGCCCCACTGGCCTCTAGGTACTCAACAGTTCTTTCCTTCAGAAGTGATTCCATCATTTTCCCTACCACTGAAGTCAAACTAACTGGTCTGTAGTTTCCTGCCTCTGCTCTGCTCCCACTTTTGTGAAGTGGAATCACATTTGCCCTCCTCCAGTCCTCAGGTACCACCCCATCCTCCCATGATTTGTTAAAGAGAGTAGTCAGTGATGTTACTAGTTCTACCCGTAGTTCTTTTAGAATTCTGGGGTGAATCCCATCAGGCCCCATTACTTTGTCCACCCTCAGTTTCAAGAGTTCTTTCAAAACCCTTTCATTTGTGAAAGGACTGGTATCCACCCCCCCATTCAGAGATTCTCTCTCTTGTTTGGTTTAGGTACCGCCCCCTCCTCTTCCATAGTGAATACTGTGAATAATATTGAGACTAAAACAAAAATATAATTTTTGTAACAGCACCTTGGCAATCTGAATTTGAGATAGACAAACTAGCAAAATAAAAATATAAATAGGATAGCACAGAGAGATGCATTGAATGTAAGAGTTAATTAATGAAACAACAATTCTTAAATTGAGGCCTTCAGTTGTTATTAAGTTTGAATTTCTCATTGAATTTAAATAAATTATTTCTATAATTTGATATATAGAACAAAACACAAAACAAAATTAAATAGGGTGAAGCTGCGAAGTGGCATACTCAGCAAAATTAACTACAGAAGCTTTGTGTATCCTCCATTCATAGGGTGCTTCCCAAGTGGTTGCAGGGATGGATGAAAGAAACACCCATGCATGTTTAAAAGTACAGCATGTACAGTTTTTTAAAAAGTATTTAACCCATTTAGCCCATTTTGAGATAGAGGACAGTTACTAATAACAGTAATTACTCAGTAAAAATTTAATTGATAGAGTACATGCAGCATACCAAGTTATGCTTCTCAAAGATGTAACATACAAAGAGTTAAAGATATAATGAAATCAATATAGTTAGTTTAATAATGGGGAATACAGCACCCATAATACATTACCTAGGTGTATGGAGAATTGTTATAATTTCATACACATCATGGAAAATTGTTAATTTTGATATCTATATTTTATATTTAGTTTTGTGCAGAACCCTGAAGAACTGATTTTTAATACTCACAAAACATTGGCATGTGTGATATATGCCAGTGTAATTCAAGATAAATAGTAAAACACATTTTCTTTTACAGAAATATAGATTTGGTAAGTGGGCTACTTTCCAGTAGAACTGTTTCCTGATAACCCAATTGTGACACGTAGACAGCCAGTTCTGAGTATGCTATGATTTTTTGTAATATAAAAATGTGTTATGGACTGTCTCTTATGAGAGATGCTGAGGCAGCATGTGAGATCACACACACACAGGTTTTAGATACAAGGTGTTACCTGGAAGGTCAGAAGCTAATTATAGACTAGAACAGGCCTTAATCAAGAATCTCCTGTTTATCTAAGTTAAATATCACTTTAACTGCTAAGAGGGAAATCAGTATCCATTTTATGACATTTCGAGGAGGAAACCAGGTTTGGCACACTTGTGCAAAATCATAAATGCTTTGATGTCTGTATGAGAGGAGATACTGCTTATAGATGAAAGGAAATTTACAGACTTGATTGGGGAAGTCACATGGGGAAAGCAGTTTCTGCTGATGTAACCTTAATTAACTTTCCTTCTAAAATGATAAAACACCCTGGGTATATGATTTTTAATAAACAGAGGAGGAACTAGGTGACCTCACACAAAGAGCAGTTTTTTAAACAGTATTCTGTTTTCCTTCAGAGATGCTTTTATCTACACTCTGACAAAGAAACATCTTTGAGCACTTTAAGCAGGTATTTAGAGAGAGAGACAAATCTAAGTAGTGTAGTAGGAATTGCACTGTTAAAACCTTATTATTTTAAACAATTGTATGATTATTGTGAAATAATGGTTCTGTATTTTATATTTTACATATTTGTATCTATTTTAGTAAAACTCTATTTTAGAGCCTACTTGGTCTGTCTTTGAATTTCTTTTCTTTAACAAGTGAAGTAAATATGGTTAAAGCAGACACTGTGCATAAGCTTGAATGGTGATACCAAACTTGAAAAAGATAAGAGTAATCTGAGGTCTTTATTAGAGTTTTTAAGGGTTCATCTTGTACACCTGGTTAGTTGCCCATAGGCAAAGATATCTGGCCCCCCTGAAGACAGAATTATCTGAGCCTGTGCATTGGGTACACTAGCAAGAGGTTCAAAGTTTGAATCCCTCCAGCACTGAGGACAAAGGTTGATTTGAACCCACAAAACAGACAGAAGGGTTACCCTGTTTCTGCTAACTGTTCACAAGACTGCACTCAGAGGTTAGCACTTTGGGAGTAGAGGGCTGACCTGCTGAATGGGTTTGTGACACCAGGTTGCCAGCATGACAGAGCAGTCCCTTATTACTCAGTGCCATGACACCAGGTTGCCGGCATGACAGAGCAGTCCCTTATTACTCGGTGCCATGGAGCTGGCTAGTTAGCCTTTTCTGCCTGGAATCTTGCTTGGAAAAGGGCAGACTCTGGAAATGTTGGGGCCATGTGCAACTGGTAAAAGCCTCATTTGCAGATGGGCTAACAAAACCTAATAGGTGAGGACTCTGGGGGTGTGCCAAGGTCCCGGGAAAATGTTGGTGTTTTGATACTTATGAGTGCTTATTTTTGGCAACTTCTGAAGTTTAAACAGACCACCAGATGGGCATGTTCTGTTCTCAACTTGTCATTACAGGGATACATAGAAATTCTATCCTCTATTCTGCTTCTTTAACTATGCCAAAGAGATGCAGACATCTTTTGTCCCATGCATATATCTCAAGTATCCCACATTAGGAGGAACAATTTCACCACTCAGAAGTCCTCTAGCCCATAAAGAGAAGGTGATGTCTCATTTTCAGGTTGTGTCTGAAAATATGCTTTTCTATGTCTCGTACACTTATCTGGTTACCAAAAAAAAAAAAATACAAATAAATTATGCTCTGAGATTTAAAAATAGAAATTCATCTCTCATTAGAAAATATTTACGATGTGCCAAACTGCCAAGATAAAAAAAGACCATCCATACAAAGATACTTGTATGATATCTACGGTAAATGAAGAAATGAGGCAAGTTAGATACAATGAACAGTCATATAAGTGAGTAACATGTTAATAAGAACATAGAAAGCATCTGGGATGGGAGATGGTGGGGCAGCCCATCAGGCCTGCTCCTTTTGTTAATTCAAAGCCCATGGCAATTTTCTCAGCATGAGTGACATAAATGGCTAATGACAATTCCTTCCAGTTATACAAAATATTCAACATACAAATAAAAAATATAAATTGGCCACATTGAAAAAGACACAAGACCCAAGATACAGCTGGTAATAACTTGTCCCTCAGAGAATGCCTGGATATTGTATTTTTTTTGGGGGGGAGGATCATATCTTTGATGCATTTATGAGCAACTGTGGCAAATGCACCAACACAAACAGCTTTGGCCCCAGTAAACTTGTTTTAGTTTACAAAACTACATTGCTAAACTTTAGACATGTGCATTGCAAAGCAAGAAACATTTCTTAAAAAAATTATATATATATTAATGAAAGTTCTACCCATTGGTAAAACTGAACTTTTAACCTTTGACTTTTTTTTTCTCATTACATCTCTATTGACATTGAAAGATTTTAGTTTGTGCACCTAAATATGTTTTGGCAGTACCCTTGGTTTCCTAATGATTCTGGTCCTTTATAAGTACTGTTTCTAGAAGGAGGCTGCTCAGAGACCCCCACCATTGTGCTCTCAGTGAGCAAGCGGACTCATAAAACACAAAATGAGCTAGGCAACCATGTAGCCAGCAAAACTTGAGTCTTACCACTAGCAATGTGCTAGGACACTTTATTACTTAAGTTACATGCAAGCAAAATGCAGCATGGCACCAACACCATACATCAACATTTGGATCTTGAAGTGAACACTTTTTCAAGGTGATCCCAGGGATCTTGTGTTGCTGGCTACGTGGGTGCCCAGCTCTTTTTTTTATGAGTCCTGTATAAATAATTACTGTGGTACTGCCTGTAGCATCTTTTTTCTAACTTGTCTAGAGTCAGTACTGTGGCTTTCTGTCATTAAGGTCCCCCCCCCCCATAGCAAACCAAACCACTAGGTGTTTTTTCATGAAAAACATGTACAGTAAACCAACAGATTTTAAATAAACAGTTATATTAACATACTCTGAAAATGAACATCTTTTGCTTATAGATTTGGTTCACAGGTTCATAGGTACAAATTGAGTCAGGAGGAATAAAGCCTTTGGAGACCCGTCACATATCAATGGTATTGTCTTCTTTGTTCGCCATCCATGTAATCATCTAGTGCCTTTTTAAACAGTTTCAATGAATTACTAGACACTACTGACTCTGATAGGGCATTCTATACACCAACCGCCCTTTGACTAAACCATCTGCCTCTCCTACTTCTGTTATAGGTTTCTCCTTTTATTTGCAACCTACAAGTCCTTGTTGTTTTGTTGATTAGGTTTTTACATAATCCTGTGCTTTCCCAATGTTTCTCATTATTGAGTGCATTATATACAAAACACAGGTTGCCCCTTAATATTTTGTACTGAAGAGAGTACAAGCCCAGCACAGTTAATCTACGGTATCCACATAGGATTTATGTATCAGATTATTGATTTTTTTCAGTAGTTTTCTGCTGTATTTCTCCATTAGACTTATATTCCTGACACTTTGGGGAGCACTGAATGGGGAGCAGTATTCTAGGTGTGGCCTCACTAATGATGAGTAAAGTGGGATGATTACACCTGGGTCTCTACTCATAATGTTCTTAAAACTGCATCCAAGAAGTTTGTTACATTTTTTGACAGTTTCTTTAGCATGTGTGTCAAAGGATAGATTGTTTGTTATTGTAATTTCCAGGTCTTTTTCATTTGTGGTTGTCTGAAGCACCTTGCTGTTTAGTTTATATTCAACCATTAAGTTATTGTGACTGAAATGAATGACTTAGCATTTCTCGTCATTGAACTTTAACCTGTGTTTTGTAGTCTAGAGCTCTAGCTTGTTCAAGTTATTTTGAAACTTAGCTGCTTCTTCAAGATTGTTTATCATTGCCTCAATTTTGGTATCATCCACGTATTTACACATCTACAGTAGCAGCCACATACATTGCCAGCTATTTCCCGAAATTTCTGTGCTATTTCCAGATATATCTAATGCTTTCTCCATTTCTACAGTAGGGGCAGCAGAGAGAAACTCTTTAGAAATGTCATAAAATATCTGGAAATAACTGGCAATGTCTGTGGCTACTACTGTAAGCATTAGATGTCTGCATTGTGGAGACAGATACATTGAAAAGTGTGAGGCCAAAGATGGATCCCTGTGGCACCCCACTGGTGACACCACCCCAGTCAGAATAGTAACCTGGATGCCAACTCTCTGACACCTGTCTCGCAGCCACAATATAACCCAAGATATAATTTTAGGGCACAAGTGGTACCTCTGCACAAAAGTGGTGGCAAGAAGAAGGCAGGAAACTACCGCCTGGTCAGGTTGACCTTGATAGGTAAAATAATGGAAACCCTGCTTAAGGAAAGGCTGGTGGACTACCTAGACAGAAGGGGTTGCTGGACCCAAGGCAACATGGATTCATCTCAGGGAGGTCATGTCAGACCAACTTGATTGATTTCTTATAGTGGGTGACAAAGGAAATAGGCCAGGGCAGAGTGGTAGATGTGGCCTATCTGGACATCAGGAAGTTCTTTGACACAGTCCCACACAGGAGACTTATCCACAGGCTGGCATATCTGGGGGTGGGGACAGAGGTGGTCACATGGGTTAGAAGCTGGTTGAGTAAAAGAACACAAAAGTTGTGGTAAATGGGGTTAGTTGACAGGAAGGAAGGGTAACAAGTGGCATACCCCAGGGATCAGTGCTGGGACCACTGCTCTTCAATGTCTTCATAAGCAATATTGCAGAGGGTATAGAAGGGAGGGTTAGCCAGTCTGCAGATGATACAAGGCTATCTAACAGGGTAAATACACAGGGAGGTATTAAAAAATAAGGAGAGATCTGAAGAGGCTAGAAAACTAGTCCAAGGAATGGCAGGTGGGTTCCAATGCAAAAAAGTGCAAGATTATGCACCTAGGGAGAGGGAATCCTAGGGTTGAGTATGAACTAGATGGGGTAACACTGGAGGCCACCACAGAGGAAAAGAATCTAGGGGTAGTCATAGAAGACAACCTCAAAGTGGCTAAACAGTGTGACAAAGCAGTCAGAAAGGATAATAGAATACTAGGGAGCATAGGGAGTGGTATAACAAGTAGAAGGAGGGAAGTGGTTATGCCATTGTACAACTCCCTAGTAAGGCCTCATCTGGAATACTGTGTTCAGTTCTGCAGACCCCATCTCCAAAAAGATATAAACAGGATGAAGACTGTACAGAGGAGGGTGACAAAAATGGTGTCCAGGATGCAGCATAAGTCATATGAGAAGAGACTCAGAGCTCTCAATATGTACTCCCTGGAGGAAAGGAGAGAACAGGGGGACATGATAGAGACCTTAAAGTATCTAAAGGGGATCAGCAGGGTACCAGAGGGGAGCATCTCTCACATGAAGAGAAATAGCAAAACAAGGGGCACAGCATGAGACTAAAAGGGGGAAAACTTAGGGGGAACTTGAGGAAATTCTACTTCACTGAAAGGGTGTTGGAGAAATGAAACAGTCTCCCCGGGGTTGTGGTGGGGATGGCCACAGTTCAGGGATTCAAAAGTGCGTGGGATGGGCACATTGGAGTTGTCAGGCTAGGGCAAAAGGGGGGGCTTGTAGCATCTGGGGTACCTTAAGCATTGGAAAGAGGACAGGGAAGACTGGATGGGCCACAAGGCCCTTATCTGATGACAACATATATGTATCTATGTAGGTTGAATCTGTAACTCAGTAAGCATTTCAATCAATTCCTTGTGTGAAAGAGAGTCAAAGACCTTAAGGTATGGAGTGCATGGCTGGAATTTATCTCTCAAGCCTCACCTTAGCACCTTGAATAAATCTGAAAGAAAACCCAAAGTTTTTCGGTATTTCACCTAGTATAAAATGAAAAACAAATTGATTACAATTGTTTGCATAGCACCATTGGAAAGGTAATTTTTTGCTGATCAACTTTGCCACTCGTACTTTGTGTGTAGCAGTTACAGTTCAAGAGGTAGTCATATTTGTTTCTGGCATGCTGATTATGGCTTGATTTTGCATAGAAAGGCCCAGGATGCAGTGCTAAGAGTATACAGGACACAAGTGGTGGAAGTCTCAAAGAGCTCTTGTGGTGTGAATGAGTTAAAGTAGTCAAGGTACACAACATCTACTGGAAATCCCTTATCAATGGCACTGCTAACTGACTCAAAGAACTGCAGAAGGCTGGTCAAACATGATCTTCCAGTGCAAAACCCATATTGTGTGATGTCTCATAATCCATTTAGAGTAATATGATGTTCAATAGATTCTCTTATACACTCTTCCATAATCTTTCCCAGTACTGACATAAGGCTAATGGGTCAATAATTCCTTACATCATGTTTGTTTCCTTTTTTAAAGATGAGGTAACGTTGGCTTTCCTCCATTCTGCAATGGTTTTATCCTCACTCAAGGAAGCGTTAAATAGCATGATGATGGGACCTGCCAAGATGTCTGCCAACTCCTTGAGGAGTCTGGGGTGTGTCCCATCAGGTCCAGCAGATTTGGTTGTCTTAATTTTTACGTTTTCAAGAACCTGTTGTTTGGTAATATGTATACTATCTGTATCACGCGAGTCTCCAATGAAGGTGTTATTAAGTTCAGTTTCTTTCTGCTGGAATACGCCAATTAAATAATTATTAAATTTTATAGCCATCTCCTGTTCATCTTCAATTAAAGTACCTCTTTCTAGCAGGGGTCCTACTGATTTTTTTCCACCTTTTAGACTGCCAACATAATTAAAGAGCTGTTTCTTATTGCCCTTTACCCTTGTTACTATTTTGATCTGTGCTTCAGATTTTGCACTACTACTAATTTTTTTTTACATTTGTTTGTCTGTTTTTTGTATTTAGTCCAGTTTTCTTCTGTGAGGTGTTTTTTATATCTTTTATATGCTTTCTTTTTTTTCTTATGTTTTTCTTTATATTTCTGCCAGACCATTGAGGTACCCTTCCAGGTTGGTAATATTTTTTAACCTCAGGTACAAACGTCTAGATAAAATAATTTTAATCACAACAGCTCTTCACTCTCCTTGCTAGCTAGCTAGCTCTCTAGTCTGCAACATGAGGGCTGCATATTCTTACTATAAAACCCGAACTGGTGTTACCAGTAATCATGTAACATACTTTGTAAAACATGGACAGTATATCTGCTACACTACACATCCTTCCATGACGCACCTAGAATTTTCATTTTCATTGTGCCTTACTGGCCAAACGTTATTTCGAAAAGATAAATATCCAGCTCTGACACTATGTACCTATTAGTGAAAATTATCCATTATGTACTATATATTTTGCTTCTAGTGTTTTGTTTTTTATTTTTATTTTTGTTTGTTTGCTACCAATCCTTTTTTCTTTTCTTCTTCTTACCACATTCTCTATTTCATGTCACAAATGGAAAGGGGTTTCAGCTCAGTATGGTTTTCCTGGACACAAATTCGTAAGTGAAACACCTACCTAGTCCCCATCCATCTTTATTTACAACATACCCATCCAAAATAGCTCTGAGCACTCTACAGAATTAAAACATACAAGCAATACCTAAATACATAACGTATAATTACATCATGGAACAGCCTTCCTGAGGAGGTCGTTGGGTCTAAAACAGTGGGGGAATTCAAACATGCATGGGACAGACACAAAGCAATTATAGTGGGGGGTTGCAGGAAGCAGGCTGTTGGTTAACTAGAATCTGCAGCTTATCCAGTGGGTAGGGAAATGGGCAGACTGGGTGGGCCAAGTGGTCCTTATCTGCCATCAAAGTCTATGTTTCTATGTTTCTATCATAACTACAATGCATGGCATACACAGGAGAGGAGGCCCAACTCCTTTGTTGTGTGGGGTGCCTCAGGGTTCAGTGCTGTCTCCCATGTTATTCATTGTATATATGCTGCCTCTTGGAGACATTATAAGACAGTATGAGCTGAGGTTTCACTGCTATGCAGATGATACCCAGCTATACCTGTCTTTTGCACCTGACCAGGATGGAGCTATCTCGGTGTTTAACAACTGTCTGAAAGAAATCCAGGACTGGATGGATTCTAGTTGGCTGAAGCTGAACTCAGAAAAGACAGAGATTTTGGTTGTGGACCTGGGTCATCAGATAGAGGGGTCGTTGGTTGGTGCGCCCTCAGGAATTTTTTTGGGTGGGACTTGAGTGTGAAGGGTGGATAGCCACTAACGAAGCTGCTCCTGCTCTCCTTGTTCCCCTTTCTGCTGTATTTTCTCATCTAGGTTTTAAGTGAGTACCTAGGTGGGCAAATTACTTGCCTAGAAAATATTGCACTAATACAAATCACAAGACCACTCTGGGACCATGGCTCTCCTTATTGTGTTCTTATTGCACCTAAGGTGCAGAGTTTTCAGCAATACAGTGCAATTCGAAGTACCTCAATGCAATTCAGTTCTCCAATGTACCTTATCAATACCTAATGTTATAACAGTCTACCGTGCAGACACTATGTCATTTTCCTCTCCCCTTTTAGCCTATTCCCCCTGGTTAGCCTAGACCCCCTTTCTACTGTCCTCACCTATGTCTACCCAAGCACTTACACTGATCACGATCAACTGTCATAACAGTGGTGCCACCTCTTGTGCAGCACGATATGGGTTGCCGCGAAGAAATAAAAAAGCAGTCTCCATTCTTATAAGCTCCTTAAAGAAAGTTATACTTCTGCTTCTTCTCTGCTCAGGAAATGTGGAGCTCAACCCTGCCCCCAACTTACCTCACCTATTGATTTTGCTGAGGCCACAGGTCTCAAAATGATGATGGTCAACATTTTAAGCCTGCCTAAAAAACTTGTACAGCTGCAAACCTGCGCTGCACACGTTAACCCAGACCTTATCATAATTACTGAATCGTGGTTAAAAAAGACGAACACTGATCAACAAATATCACTGCAGGGCTACAATTTATTTAGAGCAGATAGAGAGTCTAGAGGTGGGGGTGTGGTTATCTACGCCAAATCTAAGTACTTGGTCACCAATATTAGTTGCAAGTCTCTAGCCAAGGAATTTGAGTTAGTTTCGCTGAGCCTTCATCTCCCCTCCTCAGAATGTATCACTATCCTAGGTGGCTATAGACCCCCGTCTGGTGGTGATGAAGTCCTTAATCTTTTGAAATCCATGTTCGTAGATGTAAAACTGAAACAATATTTCTAGGAGATCTAAATATGGACTGGCTGTCACCTAAATCACACGGCCTCAAATCCCTTTGTGACGAGCTAGGTCTTGGGCAATTAGTCAGTGAACCTACTAGGAACAACACTCTAAATACTCCCAACAGTTCCATTCTAGATGTGGTACTAACCACCCATCCACACAAAATATCTCATTTGGCAGTGTTTCACAACGACATGAGCGATCATGGAATTGTTGCTTGCATAAGATCTCAAATTAAGGCCCGGCAAACCCATCTTTTATAACAAAAGATCCTTTCGCAAATTCAGTGCAGTAAACTTCCTATCTGACCTGAGCATGATCAGATGGCAAGATCTTTACCTAGCCAAAGATGTCAACAAGGCAGCTTGCATCCTTAATGACAAACTCACTACAATAATAAATAAGCATGCACCTTTCATCAAAGTAAGGGTACGGAACAATTCCAACCCCTGGTTCACCTCGGATCTCAAGGCAGCCCTTATAGCTCGAGATAAGCTCTGGGCTAAAGCTAGACATTCCAAATAATCTTCGGATTGGCAGGCCTTTAGAACAGCCAGGAATAACTGTGTGAAAAAACTTTGCTCTGCTAAAGCTAACTATTATATTTCTACTCTCGAACAAGCTAAAGGTAACCCTCATAAAATATGGAAGACTATTAAAGCTATAGAAGGATGGCCCATGGCCCCCTCTGTCCCAAAAAAGATAGTTGCAAGTGGCAAGATTGTGGAAAACAAGTCCGTAATTCTGGAGGAACTTGACTCCCACTTTGCCACGGCTGGATTAGCTTTTGACTCGTCACCTTATGTTGGTGCTGCGGTGAGCCAGCATACCTCTTCCGCCACATCTAGTCCTGCACCCAGCCCCTTCCAACTGCATGAGATAACTTATAAAGAAGTAGAAGATTCTCTTCTTAACTTAGACACCAAAAAAAGCGCAGGGGACGATGGCTTGGAACCCTTTTTCCTAAAGTCAGGCTATGCCCATCTCACTGCCCCAATTCTCCACATCTTCAATCTTTCCATTACATCTGCTAGTGTGCCGTCCTACTGGAAATCAGCACATATCCTCCCTCTATTTAAATCTGGTGACCCATGCGATGTAAACAACTATAGGCCTATCTCCATATTTCCTATCCTTTCTAAAGTTCTCGAAAAACTGATCCATATTCAGTTAAAATCTCACTTGGAAACCTTCTCTCTCATTAACCCAGCTCAATCTGGCTTCCGGGCTAATCATAGCACAATCACTGCACTAGCAAAAGTAACCAATGATTGGATCTCTGCTATAGATGCTAAGAAGGTAACTGGTGCAGTCTTTTTGGACCTCAGCAAAGCTTTTGATACTGTTGATCACAAACTATTAGTCAATTGCCTTTCAAAGTTGGGTGCCACATACCATACCACCCAGTGGTTCTCTAGCTACCTAACTGGAAGATTCCAAAAAGCAAAGGCGGAAGGCTTTTTTTCTGCTGCCTTGCCAGTTGCAAGAGGAGTCCCCCAAGGATCCATCTTAGGCCCTATCTTGTTTTCTCTGTACATTAATGACTTAGATGCTAACATATCTACATCCAATCTGCACTTTTTTGCAGATGATACTGTGTTGTATACTTCTGGCTCATCGTTATCTGAAGTCAAGGGAGTGCTTCAAGCAGACTTCGCACAACTTGAGCATAATCTAATAAAGGCAAAGCTTCTGCTCAATGTTAAGGAGACTAAAGCGATGATATTCTCCCGCAGTGCTGTCACAGGCCCCCAATACCCTTGCCCAAGACTTCATTGTCACCACGCTAAACAAGCCTCTGGAAGTTGTAACAAAATTTAAATATCTAGGTATCTGGATCGACAATAAATTATCTTTCAGTGACCACATCGAAGATGTCTCTAGAAGGTTAAGCAAGGTTAGGTTTCTTCTACAGAAATAGGCCCTTTTCCCCTTGAAACAAGCTTGTACAGGCCATTTTCTCCCCTACTCGACTATGGCGATGTAATCTATTCCTCCACCACTCTTGCAAATCTAAGTAAACTGGACATCCTTTATCACCATGCGTTACGGTTCATTACCAACTCCCCTTACCATTCGCACCACTGTGACTTATATGCAGCTGTTGGTTGGACATCCCTTACTACTAGACGCCTGCTCCATGCTGGGCTATGGACTCTTAAACTGCTTCTGCAGAAATTGCCAAGCTATCTCTCTTCCTTTATTAGTATCTCACATAGTGCATACTCGTTAAGAAAATCTGACTTTATTATGCTTGACATACCAAGGACGTGGACTTCCTTTAGTAAATGTGCTATTGCATATGCCCTTCCCTCCATTTGGAACCAATTACAAACCATACTGAAACTAACTAGCAGTTTCATTAAACTTCTACAAATCGCTAAGTTCAGCCAAAATAAAAGACACCTGTAACTGTCATTAAGTCTCTTTCTTCCCCATGTGTGCCATATTTATCCACTGGTAAGGTATAATTGATTTGTCATATTAACTGCTTTCCCTTCCTCTTCTACTCCTGGCTTTATCTTTGCTTACACTCCACCGCTACTCTATCAAATCACTCCACCCCCCATATCAGTTGTAGACTGTTGTTTGTTCTAGCTGCCAAAATACTGTTTATGTATTGCACACACCAGTCATCATGTTTCATTTATCAGTATGCAACCTGTAAGTCGCTTCCCTGTCTCATATCAATGTTTACCACCTGCGGTCACCGTATGTGGTACCCTTGTATGTATATCCAGCCTGTACCATGTAACGTGCATTTCATGTATATACTGTTATTACCTATCTGTGTTTGTACTTTAAGTGTTTATGTCACAGGACCTCCTTGTGAATGAGCTTGCTCAATGGAGTTTTCCTGCAATAAACTTGAACTTGAAACTTGAACTTAAACTTGGTGGTGCTTCGCTTCCAGCCTCTGAACAAGGGCGTGACCTGGGGGTCATCTTGGACGACAGGCTGACACTACAGTCTCAAGTGTCGGCAGTTGTCAAGACTTCCTTTTACCATCTTAGGAATATTGCTAGAGTTAAGCACCTTGTTCCGTCTGACATGTTACCAATGTTGGTCCACGCCTTTGTGTCCTTGCGTTTGGACTACTGCAACTCCCTGTACTTTGGGCTTTCTGGGGTTGAAATCTGCCACCTACAGCTAGTGCAGAATGCTGCAGCCTGGGTGTTGACTGGGACAAGTAGGTCCTGTCATATTACCCAGTGCTGTGTGAACTGCACTGGCTACCTATACAATGGTGGATCGCCTTTAAAGTCAGTTTACTGACTTTCAAAGCCCTACACGATCTGGGTCCGTCCTATCTGAAAGAACTCCTGGTTCCTTACTGCCCCGGCCGATCGCTTCACTCGGCTGATGAGGGGTTGCTAGAGATTCCAAGAGTGAGTTTGAAATCATCTGGTTGTAGAACATTTTCCTATGCTCCACCCACTCTTTGGAATTCTCTACCATGCCGGTTATGGGAGTGCACCACCGTCAAGGAATTTAAGAGGGGTTTAAAAACCCACTTTTTCCAAATGGCTTTCTTGGAGCATTGATTGCACTGAAATTGTTGATTATAATGCAGTTTTGTCTGTGTTTTATATTGAATTTTATGTTTGATCTGTATTGTTTTATTTTGTACAGTGCCTTGACAATGGAAAGGCACTTTATAAATACATTCATTATTATTATTATTATTATTACACACTCAGTCACAGTCTCGGTTTAGAATAGGGTACCCTTGGAAACACTATGTAACATTCCCAGCTTAGGAGAGGAGGCCCTTGCAAGAACTATGTAACATTTCCAGTTTAGGAGAGAGTGCACTTGCAAACATTATGTAAAATTCTCATTTTGGAAGGAGGCCCTTGTAAACACTCTGTCACGTTCTCAGTTTAGTAGAGGGGGCCCTTGTAAACACTGGGACCACATTCTCAGTTTAGGAGAGAGGGCCCTCAAAAACACTCTGTCACATTCACAGTTTAGGAGAAGGGGGCTTTGGAAACACTATGCAACATACTTAGTTTAGGAGAGGGGCCACTTGGAAACGTTATGTAGCATTCCCAGTTTAGAAGAGGGGGGCCTTGGAAACACTATGTAACATTTCCAGTTGAGGGGTGGGGCCCTTGGAAATACTATATAACATTTTCAGTTTAGGAGAAGGGGCCATTGGAAACACTATATAATATTCCCAGTTGAATATGGTATGACAAACCCTGTAGGTGGTATGTCAATGCCTGCTGGTATAAAAAATAGACAAATGTTGTACAGTATATAAATATTTATTTACTGGATATAAAACAAAATCAAACAATTCCATCAATGGACATAAAAAATAAAGCTGGACAGAGGGGTCCTATTCCTCTTCCTCCTGAGAATCCTCACTGGATCCCTTAGGGGTGTTGGGTTCATTTTTATATTATATTATATTATATTATATTATATTATATTATATTATATTATATTATTTATTTATTTATTTATTTATTTATTTATTTATTTATTTATTTGTTATATCTCAAATTCCATTGAGAATCAAAGTGCTTTACATACAATAAAACATCAGCTAAAATCTCAACTCTAAATGTAAATACCGTAAATATATTAAACCAGCAATCTGAATCGATTCATTTACAACATAAATGCTTCTTTAAACTGATGGGTCTTTAGCTCCCTTTTTAAAACCTCTAATGAGGGTCTCTCCCAGATGTATCATGGGAGAGAGTTCCAGAGGATGGGTGCAGTGCAAAAAAATCCCCATGCACCTGATGACTTCAATTCAAACCTTGGAACCTTTAATAGTCCCTCATCTGTGGAACGGAGGGAGGGGCGAGGGTGATAGGGACAAAGCAGGTCTTTCAGATAGCTGGGCACCTGCCAGTGTAAAGCTTTATAGGTCAGCAGACTGACCTTGAAGGAGATCCACCATCTAACCAGCAGCCAGTGCAGATAGTGCAAGAAGGTGTACTATGACATGACCTGGACAGGCTGGTCAATATCCTGGCAGTTACACAGAAACATAGAAACATAGAATTTGATGGCAGATAAAGACCACTTGGCCCACCCAGTCTGCCCATTTCCCTACCTAATGGATAAGCTGCAGATACTAGTTAACCAGCAGCCTACTTCTTCCTACCCCCACCCCCTAGAATTGCCTTATAACTGTCCCATGCATGCTTGAATTCCACCACTGTTTCTGACTCCACAACCTCCTCTGGAAGGCTGTTCCATGCATCCACAACCCTCTCTGTGAAAAATACTTCCTTAATTACCTCTGAGCTGCCCCTCTATCTTCAAATCGTGCCTTTGTTCTTGCACACCTCTTTTTTGAAAGATGCTACCCTCTAGGACTTTGTTGATTCCCTTGAGGTACTTGAAAGTTTCTATCATGTCCCCCCTCTCCCTCCTTTCCTCGAGGCTATACATATTAAGCTCCTTTAGTCTCTCTTCATATGTCTTCTGGTGCAGACCCTGCACCATTTTAGTTGCCCTTCTCTGGACAGCTTCCATCCTGTCTATGTCTTTGCAGAGATTGGGTCTCCAGAACTGCAAACAGTACTCCAGATAGGGTCTGACCAGCTGTCTGTACAGAAGGATAATAACTTCCTGTTTTCTACTGGTGATGCCTGTCCCTATGCATCCTAGTATCCCCCCAGCCCTCCTTGCTGCCCTCTCACATTGCTTGCCCATCTTTAGGTCATCTGATATGACTACCCCCAGGTCCCTTTCCATTTTTGTTGTTGTTAGGATCTCACCCCCCATTGTGTACTCTTCCCCTGGGTTTTTGTTTCCCAGGTGCATTACCTTGCACTTCTTAGCATTGAATCTAAGCTGCCATACATTTGACCATTCCTCTAACCTAGCCAAGTCCCTTCTCATCCTTTCCATCCTACCTTGTACTAGCTGCCCCCCGGTACCCCTAGGTACATGGCATTGCAGTAATCTAGGCGTGAAGTCACAAAAGTGTGGACCAGTGTTGGCAGATCACCAGGGGGTACTAGCTGCTTGATCCTGGTGATGTTCCTCAGATGGTAAAAGGGAGTCTGGACCATGGCTGACACCTGTACCTTTGGTGTCAGACCACAATCCAGAACAATGCCAAGATCTCTCACTGTGTTGGAGGTAAATAACTGGGAGTCTCTAAGCCAAAGCCCTGAGACTTGCCCAGATTGCACCATCACCCCTGGTGGCCAAGCTCGAAGACCAGTACCTCAGTCTTGTCTGGATTCAACTTCAGCCAGTTGGATCTCATCCAGCCCTGGAGCTCAGTGAGGCAGTCATTAAAGACTGAGATCATCCACTGTTGCTCAGGTGCAAAAGCAGGTACAGCTGAGTATCATCTGCACAGCAGTGAAAACTCAGCCCATACCATCTTAAAATGTCTCCCAGTGGCAGCATATACACCACAAACAACATGGGGACAAAACGGAGCCCTGCAAATGCCAAAGAGAACTTCCCTGATACCACACTCTGTGACCTGCCATGAGAAATTATTTAAACCAACTGAGGACTGTACCTGCCAGTCCACAACATACCCACAGGTGCTCCATCAGTACTCCATGGTCCATGGTGTCAAACGCTGCTGAGAGATTGAGGAGAATCAGAGCGGAGCACCTCCCTCGATCCCTCGCCACCAGGAGATAATTTAGCAAACAAACTAGAGCAGTATCAGTCCTGTGCCTCTTTCTGAAGCCCGACTGGAGAGGGTCATAGATGTCATGGGTAGAGATGTTGTGAAATTTTATTTCGCCAGTGAAATCCCATCAAAATCATGAATTTTGCCCTGTGAAACATTTCAGGAAGTTAAGCACTTATGGTGAAATATCACTGTCAATTTCACCAGTCAATTTCACCTTGCAGTACTATAAGTCAAAATTAGGGGAAAAAAGGCTTGCCACATGACTTACTCTCTGCAGCAGACTGCAGGTAACATGGGTGACTGCACTCAGGCAGGAAGGCATTGATTCTGCTTTCTTTTCCTAGTGCTTGCAGATGGAGGTAGTGGTCTGAGAGTAGGCAGCAGGAAAAAACTTTATAAGTCTGTGATTGTGTGTTGTGTTTCCCCAAATTCTTTACTTTAAAAACAGTTAATCTTTCTTTGTTATGACATTTTCTGTTGGCTTATATTTTTCTATCTTTAAATTTATAGTCAGTGTGTGTGTGTGTGTGTGTGTGTGTGTGTGATTCACTCACTCTTTCTTTCTTTCTCTTTTTCATTTTTTTGTTTATTTTTCTAATATAGATGGGCAAGGTATGAAAAGGGGGACTGGACAGAAGAAGGCAGCTAAAAGTGTTTATCTTGACAGGCAAGCATTTCTGTCTGAAAGACAGGCCCCTCCCAGCAGGAGCATGTATCTCCCACCCACCAGCAGTAGGAGCCCATTGCCCCCCCCAGCAGCAGGAGCATGTGTCCCCCACAACCCCCAGCAAGGGTAGGATGTTGTGGCCCCTGTCAGGACATCAGTTGGTGCCCACCCCACCAGGCAGGAGTGTCATCAATGTGGTCCTCCTTCTTCACCACAAAAGCTGTTATTAACAACCTTTGTGGCTGGAGTGTTCAGCGGGGGAAGCAAGGGTCACACCTTGGGATTGGTGGGCAAAGGAGCCATCTGCAGCACCACCACTCTGCTAAGTGGCTCCAAAAGCAGCATGAGTTGGCAGCAGCAGGAGGCAGCATTAGTGGGGGTGATGACCAGACAGAAGGGGAATGGGGCTAGCAGGAGGAAGGCAGTCTGCGCCAGCTTAGGGGGCACCGTACTAGGTCCAGAAGGACACAGCAGCAGGAGGCAGCAGCATCATTCACTGATTCACCCCATAGCCATCATGCTGCTGATTCTACATATCCTGCAGCATCCCCCTGGTCAGGTCAGCATTACCAATGAAGACCTAGCAGCTGTGTGCCATGAGGTGGTGGCCAAGCACAGTGAGGTGCAAGGTATGAGGCAGGACTTTGATCAGTTCCACCAGAAGGTTGGGGGGGACCTGAGAAAAATAATGGAGGATCAACAAAGTGTTGGAACTCCTGGTGGGGCTGCGTCATGGGGGTGGTGGTGGTGAAAGCACTGGTAGTGCAGAATCGGGGCCTGGCACTGGCGCCGTGTAAGTTTTGACAGTCCAGAATAATTTATAAATTCAGCAGGCATTGCAGCAGTTAAAATTGTTTTATTTTCTTTTTCATCACCTTTGTTAATATCACTCTTCCTCATCCTCACCCTCTAAAAATAAGAAAAACAAAAAAAATTAAAAAAGTAAAAAAAGTATTTTCTGTCCTCTTCCTCTTCTATATCCTCTTGTTTCTTTTTCTTGTCCAGTGGTTTTGTGTGTTATGTAATGTTTATGCTCCCTCCCTTTCCCTTTTCATATGAATACCCTTGCCCTGAACCCGCATGTCCCCACTGTTGACTTGTGTGTTACTGTCAGTCACTGTAGTACTGTACCCATAAACACTGTACCTTTCTTCTTGTTTTATGTTATTCCTTCTTTATATATTTCCTCCTCCTATCCACAAATGTCAAGTGTTGTAATTTGTTCCTATGAACAAAAATTCTTTCCCAAAGCTATGTGATGTGGCAGTTGTTTGTGTGCAGCATCAGTCTGAATATGTGCTCAACAATCATAGACACGTAAGTACTTTTATTGCAAAGTTAAACATAACTATGCTTTTTGTGTTTAACAACACGTGTCCCCTGGGCTTGCCACAAATGTTAACTTGGTGTCCCTCCCTTCCAGTCATGATGATGTTTTATAGTGCCCCACCACCTCACCAACAGTCCAAAATGTGCACTTGGGCTACAGTTTAACACAGCCTCTTGCCACCATACTGTGCAGAGCAGGCATGATAAGACAAGAAATATGACAGGAAAGAAAGTAGGATGAAATTGAGACATGAATCTGCTCTCAGTCATGATGTTATATAGTGCCTTGCTTCTGCCCAGACAAAAAAATGTTCTTTTGTCCACCATTTACAAATGATTTCAGGATGAATCTTGTTGCTGCTAGTAAAGAACAGGCTGTATAAGTCCAAAAATGTTACATGAGAAATGTTATATAAAATTGAGATAGAAATGTGGTCTCAGTCCAGAAGTTTTACAGAACCCCTCCCCAGACAAAAAAATGCTGTTTTGTCCAATGTTTACAAATGATTTCAGGATGAATTTTGTTGCCACTAGTGCAGAACAAGCCTTACAAGTCCAGAAATGTTACATAAAACTGAGACATGAATCTGCTGTCAGTCATGATGTTATATAGTGCACCGCCACCACCCGGACAAAACAAATGCTGTTTTGTCCACTGTTCACAAATGATTTCAGGATGAATCTTGTTGCTGCTAGTGCAGAACAGGCTGTAGCAGTCCAGAAATGTTACATGAGAAATGTTACATAAAACTGAGACAGAAATGTGGTCTCAGTCCAGAAGTTTTATAGAGCCCCCCCCCCCTCAACTCCTGGACAAAGTAATGCTGTTTTGTCCACTGTTTACAAATGATTTCAGGATGAATCTGGTTGCTGCTAACTGCTGTGCTGTGCAGAACAGGCTTTAGAAGTCCAGAAATGCTACATGACAAAACTGTGAGAGAAGGGAGACACAATTATTGTGACAATTATGAAATAGCCAACATGGCAAGTGGTGGCAGTGGGGTCACGCTGACAAAATTAATTCCTCTGACAAATTGCTGTTGCTTGTCACACTTGCTGCCTTCTGCTGCTGGTTTCACTAGTGAGATTAATCTATAATATTCCTTTGACAATGCTGTCCTGTTTGGGTGTTGTGATGCTGTGGTTGAAACTTGTATGGCGTGGAGGGAATGAGATTTTGGGCTGCTGTAGCTTGCTGCCTGCTGCTCCTCTGACTGGTTGCCAACTTACAATCAAGTAATGTTTAGGCTGGTGTAATGTTTATCATGGATCATCCACACAGACATACTGCTGCTACTGCACACGTAAGTATTTCTATGTATTTTACTGTTTCTGTGAAAGATAGGTGTGGGGGTGGGTTGGTATTGTGACCTGTTGATGTCTAACGTGTTTGTACTGCTTTTCCATTGTTTTACAGTTGGCATAGGATTAGATCATGATGCCAGGCCAAGGGAGATTCATTATGCCAGGATTTGGATGTTTGAATGCACCGAATTTCCCAACAACAAAGGTAAGTATTTACATTTTCATTGATGTGGAAGTGGGGTTACTGCAGTCCAGATATCTGACTTTGACAGTAATTGTGTTCTACATGCTTTTGTCAATATTCAGAAATTCCATTGCTGGTGCATGTTTTACCTCCCACCCCTGCTGCTGGTGATCAGACGTCATTGCTTCATGTAGAACAGTTCCAATTTAACAGCTAGTCCCTGAGATAAGTGCTTCTTCATTTTTAATGGGTTATCAGGTGCGGGGGGGGGGCTTGTACCAATCATCAAAATTTGTTCTTTTTTTTATCTTATCTTATTTCCTCCAGGTATGCAGTGCTTTTATGGGAATGAGAATGCCTGATGCTGCTGGCCTTCATGTGCACCGCATGTTCCTTCTGTGGGAAATTTCAGCAACGTCTTCATTCTGGTAAGGTAAGTGTGTGTGTTGTGTGTGTGTGTGTGTGTGTGTGTGTGTGTGTGTATTTTTGGGCCCAAAAAGTGCAGGCTTCAGTGGGAAAAATGATTTCCTCCTGCAAAATGCTTTTTAGGCAGCAATTTGCAACAGGCCAGGAAAGGCGTGTAAAAACACAGGAGAATATTATCAAACAAGTTAAGCAATACACAATTACTTAATTTCCCAAGGCTGGGATTACTGTAATAAAGATGTCTGAGTTTGACATTAATTCTGTTCTGGTTTTTTTTTCAATATTCAGGAACTTTCTGGCCCTTGTGTTACTAACTGCTTCTGCTGCTTCTGGTCACAGCTTGTGAGCTACATTTCTTGTTTGAATTGTTCAAGTTTCCAAGGGAGTACCTGGGAAAGTATTTCTTCATTTTTAATGGGGTTGGGGGGCACTTGTAACAATGCTCAAAATGTCTTCTTCATTTTGTCTTATTGCCGGGTACACAGTGCTTGAATTGGATTGGTTGGTTTGTTTTCCTGTGTTAAGTTGGCATCCGATGTCTGTACGGTGTTGGTGACTACATACAGGTCTTCCAGCCTGGTATGTGGATGTTGGATCATGGTGCTTGAGCTGTGAGGTGTGGGCCACTGCTGCCGCGAACAAGTAAAAAAATACGTCATCATCAGCAATGGACACCTGTGAAGAAAAAGAAACATATTATTAATACTATTTAGTGAAGTTGCAAACTGTGACCTTGGATTTTTATCCACATGTGTTTGGCCATTACCAGTGTGGAAGACCTCATATGGTGCTTACCGAAGTTCCTTGAACCACTATGAAGAGGAAGGATATATTACTTTTATCCAATAATGTGCAAATGACACTGTAAACGGTGGCATAATCATTCATCACCTGTACTATGTTGCTACCTGAACTAACAGTATTACCTGTAGTAAAGAATGATTTCCTTTGGAACATAAAAGTGCTACTCATGACAGATGTTGTTTGAACCAATGTTATCTGTGAAAAGGGGGAGAAAAAAATATGAAAGAAAACAAATTAGCATTGATGCTTACCTGTAGTGATGCTTACCATCCATGTTGGCAATGTCAATTATAATTTTCATGGTCTGAAATGCTTGTTTATGATCCTACATTGAAACCTACAGGGACATAGAGAACCTGAAATGGAATACACAAATTCAACTAAGTGAAAAACGTTAAATGGTGATGATACCAACCTGTACCTAATGATGCTTGCAATGTTGACTAGACGTCGGTGGTGCCATGTCAGATGCATCAGGCTTATTCCTGGCCTCACATGATGTGCTCATGGCAAGCCCTGCATGGAGTCAAATGGAAATACATGAGATACCTTATACATAATTTCTGCATAAGGTGTGCTGCCCTTCATGCAACCTTGACATCCTATGGCAAAGGCATACACAATGGAGGTATAAGTAATAAGATGAGAACACAACTGAAATATACTTGCCATGAATCACTTGCCCAGAATACAGGCAATGGAGAAGGAACAAATATCTTTATGGCTTGATGATGATCTATGTTGCTGAGTGGCTGTTTGGTCAGCTGGAGGGCAAACACAGAAAGTGGGATGGCTCGAATGAAACTGTTGCATCATACTGGTTGAGGTACCGGAACAAAATGTGCTGGTGATGCTGTCATCATTGGTGAATAATTCTTGGTGGAACACTGCAGGCGGAGTAATAGCTGGAGGCAGCATCAATGTACAGTGGCTGTTGTTTATGGTGGAGCAATGCATGCCTCATGTCAGCTTCATAGGTAATTTCAGCTCTATTTCTTGGCAGTATGAAAGTGAAGGCCTACACTGGTAAACTGTGTTATAGACATTAGGATGGATGCCAAGGAGGAGGTGTACATGACGGTGAAAAAAATACATGGCTGGAGCCTGCATGCATTGCTGATTTACCTAGCACTGGTTGCACACTGTTGGACAAAGCAGTTGCATCAGATATATTCTTGGAGGAGACTGGATACACATTCAAGGAGGCTGGAGGAGGCATGTGTGGAAATGAAGCACATGGTGTTTAATAATTCTTGCTGGATTGGTCCGTTTTGTATTTACATTACAGTTAGCATAGCATGAGTAAGGAATATTTAAAAAATGACAAACTGAAGTAAACAGCGTTAGCAGGGTAATCAAATTACCCGGATTAACAGAAGGTAACACAGAACCACCATCAAAATCCAATGACAAATTTATAAGAATAAATGAAAAGAGCATACTCAGTGGAAATGGGAGAGGGCTGAGGGGGGAAACATAACCACTTTAACCTTCTTCCTCTGCCTCTGCCGCATCATCCATGAAGCAGCCCTTACAGTCTTCTAGACTGGAGTCATCACCAGGTGGAAATTCTCTCATGATTGATGCTTCATCTACCTCCCTTCTGGTAGAAGCCTTAGCAGTGCGGATGTCTTCATTGCCATCATCGTCTCCTAGACACAGTTCATGTAGCAACACCCCTGACATAACTGTGTTATGTGGAATGTGAACCTCGTTCATTTTTATGAATGTTAGGATGGACACATTCTTAGGTGACAAATTTGTCCTCCGGTCATGCACAGTTGCCCCATCAGAACTGAAGACACGTTCAACACTGACACTGGATGGTGGGCAGCTCAGGTACGTAAAAGTAACTGATGCAAGTGGGGGCCAATCACTCTCTTTTCTGCTCCAATACTGCAATGGCTAATCAATGATACCAAGATGCTTGGTGTCTCCCATGTAGGTCTCCACCATATGTTGTGCTGCCCTGAGTCCTGCTGCCTCATCATGCTCCTCCTCCTCCTTGTCTTCCATTTCTTCCACTCCCACCTGGTAAAGCGCATCCCAAATGGGATTACTGGCCATCTACTGCTGCAACTTGGATATTTTTTCAGATCTGGTGGCCTGTGAGCTGTTGATGGTGGTAGCAACACATGGTATATGTGCAGTTTGTGTCTGTGCCTTTTTCCTCTGTGCACCATGTACATGTCTGATCAGGTAATCTGTCAATTTTTGAAGTTGCTGATGACCTCCTTCAATTATGGCAGGCAAGGCACATTTGTAATGTGGATCAAGCATGGTAGCAATAGCAAATTCATCTGACTGTAGAATTCCAGAAATATGCATATTGCTGTCCTGTACATGGAGCATGTGACCCATTAGATCACAACCACTGTGATCACCACTTGCCTCCATCCGGTGACGGACATTCATCAGTGTCTGCCTCAGCACACATATAAGGGGTATTGACTGACTTATACAGGCAGTGTCCCCACCCACAGCCTGTGTTGCATGCTTCAATGGGCACAGAATGCATATTATGCCATCCATTTGTCGCCACTGCTCTGTTGTTAGAGCGATGGACACTCCAGCACTGTCACGGGTGGTGTACAGCAGAAGGTAATCTGAAACCACCTTATACTGCTCATACAGCTGGTCCAGCATGTACAGCATGGAGTTCCACCTCGTTACAGCATTGAACTTCACATGGTGCTGAGGCAGATGGTTATTGCACTGCAGCTCACCTAGATGGTCACGGGCCTTTGCAGAATGGGCAAAGCACACACAGATGCATCGGGCAACAAACACAGTTTCCTTGATGTCAGCATGGTTCAGAAATTGCTGCACAACAAGATTAAGGCAGTGTGCCAGGCAGGGTACTCGGAAAAAAACACTGTCTCTAATGCACTTCACCACATTGTAGCCATTGTCACTCGGAATAAATCCCACTGTATGAGAGTGTGTGTAGCCACTCATCAATCTGATTTAGCAGCACATTAAGCATTTTCTAACCTATGTGAGACCTGGTAACACTTTGCATAGTGAGGGTGGCATGTTGCCAAATACCAGGTGTGTTGCTGCCACCACAGTTTTGCTTTATGCAGGGTTTGCCAGGCCCCAAATCAACGACGACACCTGGTACTTGTGCCCAATGTGCTGTTATGCACAAACATGAGCTTCCCACTGTTTGTCCACTTGTCCACATATCCATGCTAAGGTGGATATATTCCAAGGCAGAATGCTTCATGGCATGTAGGACAGACTCTGAAACTCTGCTGTAAATTTCTGGCATGGCACGTTTTGAGAAATAAGTTTGCAGTGGCACCTGCCATTTGGGGCAGGCACGGGCCATCAAACGGCAGAATCCAGGATTCTCCCTGAAGGAGAATGGCAACAGGTCAATGGCCAGCATTTCAGTGGTGTCAGCATTCAGTTCACATGTAGCAGCATGACTGGGGTGGTACTTTGAGTGCTGCTCAAAGACACTCTTCAATGTGGGCTGCATCTTTGGGGCTGATTGAACACAACTCTGTACTTGTGCCACCAATGTTGTTCTTGCTGGGGTACCAGTTGAGTCTTAGTGCCTGGGATGTGCATCAGGTATGAAACTGGTTATTTTGGCTGATTTGGGGCCTGGTGGCGTACTTTTATGACTCGAGGGAGTGGCACCTCCACTGCTACTATGCACACCGCTGGAGAGAGAAAAGGATTGCTTACACTCCACCTTCAATGACCCACTAGAGCCTCCCTCCTCCTTCTCTATTGCACTGCTGTCACTGACATTAGGCTTGACAAGGGAAATCCCACCAGCAGCTCTGGTGTCTTTCTTGTGTTGGTGCCAGTGCAATGGGTGCTTGTTTTTCAAGTGGCCGTGTTAGCCACCAGTGCCTATGTGGCTTCCCTTTTTCCACGACTGACACATGCTTGATACAGCTGACACATCACTGTGGTCTCAACAGCTGCATTAATCACAAAATAAATCCCAAACTAGGGACTTTGCAACTCTGGATTTCATGTGGTACTGGGACTGGGATAACAGAGTCAAAGGTGTTGAAGTTTGGCTTTTTTGGCCACTTTCATGACTTCCTTTATACTAGTTTTGGGAGGGGGGGATTACTTGACTGCTTGTTGTAGGCTTGCTGCTAGTAGTCTCACCTTCAGGCATCTAAATGGGCTACATCATCCTCCAGCTTTTTTGACTCAGGGTCCCACAGGGGATCCAACACCTTGTCATCATCTGGACCTCAGCTGATTATGTCCTCCTCCTCCTCTTCCTCCCTATCACTGTCTACTTCCACAGAAATGTATCCCTTCTCTGGCATCTCCTCACAGGGCTGATGTTCCATATCTCCTTCTCCAGGAGAAACAGACTTCAGCTGACCCAACCAGTAAATTTCAATCTCAATTACTGCAACTCCTAAACAAGGCTAGAGATACAGGGGAAATTTCAGAAAATGAATTCTTATTTATGTATAATTCTATGCCTACTCTGCCCACAATCTGTGGCCTACCTAAAATCCATAAAAATAGTATTGATCCTCCATTTAGACCAATAGTCTCAGGAATAGGATTGATATATGAAAGTGTGTGCAGATTTATTATGTTCCTTTTGAAGACTTGTGTTCTTGATCTCCCATCATACTTAAGAGTTGCTAGGTTCTTGCTACAGTAGATATAATGAAAGATTTTAACTGGCAAAAAATTACATGTTCCTGGGAATTAATGTTGTGCTACTTTATACGTGCATTAAACATAGAAATATATAAACTGATGGCAGATATGGGCCACATGGCCCATCCAGTCTACCTCTTTTTTTGTTGCATTGCTTATGCTGTAGACCCTTCCAGGTCTACGGCACTTTCTTTTCTATCCTCTATCTATCCCTCATGATTCCTTTCTGCTCATGAGCAGGTAATTTACACCTGTGAATTTTTTTTAAATGAAAACAATATGTCTGAAGAATTTCCAATTGACTTTATTTGTGAGGCATTTAATTTTGTAGTGAAACATAATTATTTCATGTTTAATGATGATTTTTACTCATGACACAGCAATGGGGACCACTATGGCCCTCTCATTTACAAACTTATTTCTAGGACTGTGGGAGAAGCAAGTGGTCTTTAACCCAGAAAACAACCCACACACAGATCACATAACATGTTGGCTATGTTTTATTGATGATGTGGTCTGTGTGTGGGATGAGAATGAGGCTGAGGGCATGGAATTTGTTGATTGCTTGAATCAAAAGGACCAGAATCTGAAGCTTACCAGCCAAATAAAAAAAAACACTTGCATTTTCTGGATGTCATATTATTTGTAAAAGATGGTAAAGTTATGAGCAGAAATCACAGGAAAAAGAGTAACAGTTTGCTTTGTGCAGACAGTCATCATCCCAGGAGTTTAATTAAATCCATCCCATATGGCAACTATTAAGATTAAAAAGGAACTGATCCTTGGATGAGGACTTTAATACACAAGTAGAACAGATGGTCACAAGTTTTAGAGAAAGAGGGTATAATGAGGAATATCTTAGGGATGCATTAACAAAAGTCCAAAATGTTTATTGGAAAACTTTATTGTAACCTAAGACAACTAGAAAAGACAATAATAAATCTAAGAACATGGATAAGATTGCATTTGTAACAAATCTTAGTGTGTGTCAGTAAAGTAGGTGGTGTGATTCATCTGTTCTGGCCTATGCTTAAGGGGGACCCTGATGTTGGCTCAGTGGGTGAAGCACAACTTATTTCATTTAAAAGAGGAAAGACCCAAAGGAACCATGTGGTTCACAATATGTTTTATGAGCTTGCTAAGCAGAATTAACACAGTGTGTGGTTATCACAGAGACCTAATGGGATGTTTAAATGTGACAATTGTATCATCTGTAAGTACTGTAATCAGGCTAAAGATTAGCTCTGGCACATTTAGAAAAGAAAGTGCAAATTAGGGAGTTTATCTGTTGTAACACTTATTATGTAGTATATATATTGTCATGAACCCAATCCTGGGGGGTCAGGCCCACTGAGTTCACAGTGCCCACCCTAAGTGCAATCTATGATTGGCCGGCAGGGATATCCTAATCATCCTTTTCGAATGCTCACCAAGGTCACAACTGCACCTCTGCCACAAAGATCCAGGACATCCCTCTAGCTCTGGATAAGGGCACAATACCAGTCTCAAGTCTTGTGGTCAAATATGAACCCTTCCTTGGCTATTACACAAAGGAGGAAGACCGAGAGGTAACACTCTCTTCAGGGGTAGCAGTGTAAGCCTGATTTAGCCTCCTCCCTACAGAACATGCAACAGCCTGGTTCAAAATCCCTGTAGACTCATCCCTGAGACTGTGACATTCTCCCTATCCTTCCATATCCCTTACAGATCCTTTTCTCAATTTGATTGCTTATGGTTGCCCCTCTGGTAATAACAGTTTTCACAGATTATTAATACTGGGTGGGATATTCAAAGCAGTTGCTCGTGGCGCAACTGAGTTGCACTGTCACAAGTGCGGAAATGTGCTAAGGAGTGATATTCAGCAGGAGCCATTGCACTGCACAATTCGCAGTGCACCAATGTGCAACCCTAATGAATGTATGCGCAAGTGCAGGAGGCACAGCTATGAATAGGCAGTGCAGTGCAATATTCAACAGCAAGCAAACGACACAAGCATGGAGCAACAGGGACATGTGCAGAGCAAACGTGAGCCCATAAAATGAGGGAGCAAGCAAGGAATGGAGGATTGCACCACAGGGGAGCAATAAATAGAGTGAGTGGGCAGGCTGGACAGTAGGAGAAGTGCAAGACAGAGACAGAGGCAGGCAGGGAGTGCAACAGAGTGTGGGACTGGGCATGTGACACTGATTGTGGCTGCGTGTGTGAGCGACTGTGTGTGTGCATGTCAGGCAGGTGTGGAGGCAACATCTGCAGCATGTGTCTGCAATACCTGACACAGGAGGGGCAGTGAAAATGCCCAGATGGGTGGGAGGTGGAGGCTACAGCCAACAGGCCACCAGCTGAGAACCCCAAACACAGGTGTGCACCCAGCGCAGCGGCACATGCAGAAGCACACAGCCGGGTGTGCCTGGGGAGACAGCCGCCTGGGGGGTAGAACAGTCCAGGCCATGGCTAGTACCATCTTCCAGATGGAGGCAGTAATGAGGGGTGTGGGGAGGCAGGAGGCAGAGCAGCACAGCTGTGGAAGGGCCCACCGGCGGTATGCCCGGAACTGGTAGTAACGTGCCCACACCACCTTTGAACAGTAAGGTGATACAGAGATTGTGGGTCAGTACCACCTGAACTGGGGAGTTCTGAGGCAGCTCTGTGAGCTGTGCAGTGATGAGATGCAGGCACCCACAAGACAGAGCCACACTCTGTCGGTAGAGACCAAGGTCATGGCTGTCATGTGCCTGCTCACCACGGGTACCTTCCAGAGACCAACAGAGGACACCACTGGCATAATCCAGTCAGCTGCATCATGGCTCCTCACACAGTTCCTCAATGCACTGCTGCCACATGCTGTGGAATACATCCATTTCCCCAGCACACAGGCAGAGTGTACAGTGAACATGCAGGAGCTCCACAGAATGGCACGTATGCCTGGCATGCTAGGGGCCATCGACTGCACCCACGTAGGCATCCACACACCACCTGACCTGGAGGGGGTAGCCTACATCAACAGAAAGGGCTACCCCAGCATCAGCTGGCAGGTGGTGTGCGATGCCAGGGAGCACATAATCAATGTCTGTGCCACACACCCTGGTGGAGCACACAATGCCTTCATCTGGCACCAGTCAGCACTGTGTCACAGGTTCGAGAGTGGGGACATCCCCACTGGCTACCTAGTAGGTGAGTATGCTGTTGAAATGGGTGGCCTGGAACAACAGGGCAGGGTGTGGGGGATGCTAGGCCATGGGTACCAGAGGGTATGGCCAGGAAGGCAAGGGGGTGCAGCAACACAGACCATCATACTAACCACACATCTCAACACACAGGTGACAGTGGCTACCCACTCCAGCCCTGGCTGCTCACCCCATACTGGCTCCTGTTGACCCCATTGCAGGAGCAATACAATGAGGCAAACTCCAGCACGTGGAACATCATTGAGCATGTGTTTGGGCTGCTAAAGGCACGGTTCTGTTGCCTGAACCGGTATGGTGGTGCCCTGCAGTACAGCCCCTCAAAGGCCTGCGGCCTATTCCTGGCCTGCTGTATACTACACATCATTGCCACTGACTGTGGGATAGCTGTTGAGGTTGAAGAGAGGAACAGCAATGGGGATGACACGGCCACTGGGCCAGGTGGTGGTGAGCAGCCTGGCTGAACAGGATGACCCAGCAGCACCAGGACACAATTACAGAGGAGCACTACAGTGCACGACATGACCACATGTACATCCCAGGGACCATGGCACAGCACACAGGCATGCAAGGGCTGGCTCTATGACAGTAATGGCTGGAGGGGACCGTGGACAGGCATGGGACTGAACTCTGTGGAAGCACCCTGCACAGTACTGCACACTCCACCCACACACACCCACACCCCCCCGCACACACTGGCACATGCACACAGGTACCAACATGTGCATGCCCAGAGGCTACCACCAGGCATGTGTCAGATGCTGAACACCGGTACACAGTAGTGTTCGGCACTGTGTTGGCATCATCATGCACATGTCATAGTGGCCAGTAGCTGGGTGTGTGTGCATGAGGCCTGTGTGTGGCATCGACCATGGATGCCACATCCCTGGAATGCACATGCACACACCACACCAATGTGCACACAGGCAGTGGCAGACAGCGGACAGGCAGGTGGGCAGTTCAGGACCACCGCAAGGTCACACAGCTGCTGTGGACACATGGACAGCCCTGCCAAGACTGCCTAGCAGACACGGGCTGTGCAACAACCACAGGGAGTGTCTGTGATGGTCCCCAGGTGTGTCACCATAGGAACGTGACTGGTTCCTCACAGGTGTCTGCAGTCTCCCAAACATGCCCGCTCCAGGCTTGCCCAGAATGCCCACAGTGGATCCCAGCATTGACACAGAGAGGGTTGTATGATGCCATGACCAAGGGGTGGAGAATGCATGCTGTAGGGTCTGTGGAAGATGGCCATGCACCAGGGCGGCCAGTGGTGCTAGGCCGGCCGTGACCGCAGCAGTAAGCTGATCCAGGGCTGTGGTAGTGTCCTCCCACATATGTATGGTCTTGGCCACGAGCTGTTCAAAGTCCCTGTCATGCATCCCTGTGGCCTGGCACAGCTCTGCATGGAGTGCACGCACCCCTGCCATGACCAGCACCTGTTGCTCCACAGAGGCCTGTAGCAGACGAGTGTGCTCAGTCAAGGAGTTGGCACCCTGGGGGGCATGGGCATTGCGCTGACCCATCGGTGGTGCTCGACCCTACAGCCCAGCCTCCCATGCTGGTGGGGGCTGCACAGTGGGGCTCTCTTGGGGCTGCTCATTCTGCAGTGCATCATTGGTGGGCACTGCACCCGGCCCCCCTTCGACACCATCCAGCTGCCGCTGCTGTCCCTCCGGCCACTGTGCATTGAACAGCGCCAGTGCAGCTGCACTACTACCACCACCACCAACAGCCAGTGCTGTACTGATGGTGCCCACAGCAATGCCGGGGGTTGGGGGCCAGTGGGCGGACAACCACCACCAGGGTACCATCTGCACTGCCATGGCGGGAGTGTGGTATGGGTGCCTCCCCCTGAACGGCAGCACCACTATCCAGGATGATGGACAATATACAGCATTGCAGCTATGGGTGTTCCCACATCACTGATAATGTCAGCACTTACTCTGCCCCTCACTGTTGCCTTCATTACCTGCAGATATTGCAGGCAAATCTGTGGCACTGTGGCTCAATGGATAGAGTGGATGGTGGAGACATGTGAGCCTGGTGGAGCACAGGAAGAGGCGGTTCATCCCGAGCACTCGGCTAATTGCGGAACTTATCTGTTTTTATTTTTTAATTATTTTTTTGACCTTTAAATAATTACTCACTTATTTTACAATTATTGTTGCCATCTTGTACATAAAATATAAACTATAATGTCAGTACAAAATAGAATTTTTAGAGGAGAGAGTAGAGGGTCACGTGGGATATACCCTATAGTAGATGCAGGTGATGTGATAATACTCATTAACATAAAAAAATAAGACTTGCTGTTGTGCTGCTAATAGAATAATGTTTAAGTCCATCTTATCCTCAATGAAATATAAGTCCATTCACCATAGAAAAATGTCATGGAGCTCATTATTATTTCCAATAAAGGTTCTAGTCACAATGTTTGTTCAAACCAGTCCTTGGGTTTGTAGAATCCATGATAAAAATCAAGAACACATCTCTTCTCAACAACAAATCATCCCATGTGATGCAGCTTCTAATGAGTTCTTCCACCTTCTCCAAACCCCAGAACCCGAGGGAGGTATCCAAATGACCCACTTGATTAAAATGTCTTGCCACTGATGAATTCAAGTCCTTCATCCTAATGTCACTCTTGTGCTCACTTATTGTTATTCTGTGCTGTCTTTGCTTTCCCAACATCTAGTTTATCACAGGGGCACTGCAACAAATATATGACATGGTCTGACCTGCATGTAACGTGCTTTCTAAATATATATTTCTCATTAGTATAAGAGTGTTCTTAGACAGATCTCCCCGAGGTGTTAGCACATTGGTAGCATTGCCCACATGGAAAACTACCATTTTTAAGTGGTCCCAATAATAATGTCTGGGTTCCTGCCTCTCTAGATGTGCTCTGTGTACTAGTCTATCTCTAATTGTAGGTTTCTTTTTAGTAGCAATTAATGGGGATTCCCTAAATCTAGCATTCTGTTCAGTTCCTGATTGCAATATGCTGTATGCCATTTTTTTGTAATTATGTTATTTACCCCTCCTAGCAAGTGACTATAAAAAGCTGAAAACACAATGCTATTACTGCTGTCACTCCATTCCATGATATATTCAGATTGTAACAATTGTTCCCTGGGGATGCTGTTGACTATGTCAATAGATTCCCTTACTCTACCTCTGTGGTATTGCCTTTGTACAAACATTTCCAACATATTCTCAGCTTTTTTTTTGGTACTCTGTTTCCACACTACCATTGTGTTTTGCCCTCAATATCTGTGCCCTTGGTATACTGTTTTTAATATAGGGTCATGGAAACTATTTTAATATAGTAATGTATTCCTATCAGTGTCTTTTCTGTATAATGTTGTTTCCAGTTTCTGATGCCCCTTATAGATCAAAAGATTCAAAAAGGGTAATGACTGTTGATCAGCTTCCATTGAAAAAAACAAATGACTGTTTCTACCATTCAAATACTCCTTAAAATGTTCCAGTTCTGTTCTTGTACCCTGCCATGTCATAAACAAATAGTCAATATTTTTATTTTATTTATTTTATTTAGTTGTTTAACCAGGTATAGCACACTAACCTGAAAGCTTTTTTACAGGAGCGACCTGGGAGCACAAGGAGGTTAAGTGACTTGCTCAAGGTCACACAGTATGCAAGTGGAAGCTGTGGGATTCATACCCAGGTCTGGTCTGCAATAAAATGTTTCCAGAGCAGAACATGCTCCAGGAATGGATTATTTCTGTCATCCTTAATATGTGTGCTTTTAAATTGCCACATTAATAAATTTGAGTAAGATGGAGCCATTGTGCTCCCCATTGCTGTGCCCTTTATTTGCATAAGAAACATATTAACATAGAAGTTGATGGCAGATAAGGACCACAAGGCCCATCCAGTCTGTCCATTTCTTTTTCTACCTTATGAATGTGCCAACGGCCTTTGCTCTGTCAGTGGCCTATCTATTCACGCTCATCTGTATTGCTCCCTTATGCCGATCCCATGCCTGTTTGAAGCCCTGCACTGTATTCATATCCACCACTTCCTGAGATAGGCTGTTCCATGCATCCACCACCCTTTCTGTGAAAAAGAACTTCCTCATATTACCCCTTAATTGGCCTCCCTCTAAACTCATGCTGTGTCCTCTTGTCCTGCTATTTTTCTTATATTGAAACATGTTAGACTCTTTCAACGTGTCAATGCCCTTAAGGTGTTTGAATGTTTCGATCATATCACCTCTCTCCCTCCTTTGCTCTAGGGTATACATATTGAGCTCCGTTAATCTGTCTTCATATGTTTTCTGATGCAGTCCCTGCATCATTTTGGTTGCCCTTCTCTGGTCTGCCACAATTTGGTTAAAGTCCTTGTGAAGGTGTGGCCTCCAGTACTGCACGCAGTACTCCAGATGGGGTCTAACTAGTGTCTTGTAAAGAGGGATTATTACCTCCTCCTCCTTCTTCTGACTTGTTATACCCCTACTAACACACCCCAGCATCCCCGTAGCCTCACCTACTGTTTTAGTGGTCTGCTTGGATGATTTCAGGTCATCGGTGATGATGATGTCCAAGTCTCTTTCTTCCCTTGTGACTGCCAGCAACTCCCCTCCCAGCCTATAGGTGGCTTCAGGGTTTCTCTTCCCTATGTGCATGATCTTGCACTTCTTTGCTTTAAACCCCAGTTGCCACTCTTCCAACCATTTTGCTAGTTTATCCAGATCTCTTCTCATTCTGCCCACCCCATCTGGATCATCTGCTCTGTTGTAGATCTTGGTGTCATCTGCAAACAGACAAATCTTACCCTCCAGTCCATCTGCAATGTCACTGATGAAGATATTGAAGAGGACTGGCCCCAGGACTGATCCATGAGGTACTCCACTTGTGACTTGCATCTCTTCTGACTGTATACTATTTATCACCAGTCTCTGTTTTCTTAAACTCTCTATTTTTTTTTAAATACTGTTCCTAACATTTAAAGTAATTTTTACTTAGCACTAAGTTTGCTAATCCCAATAGGAATTCTGTAGGAGGAAATAAACCCTCTTTTTTTTCCAGAGCATCCCTCAGAGCCTCCAAACCCTCTTCATGGCAAATGTTTGTATATAAGTCTTTCACATCAAAAGAGATCAGCTAAATATTGTCTCAAGTCTAGTTCCCTTTCATTCATTTCCTTTATGACATCTATTACATGACTAGAGTCTTTTATATATGTTTTCATCTTACATACTTCTGGCTAAGTGTGAACATCCACATAGTTAGACGGTGGTTCCAAAATCAAATCAGTTCCTGTAACTATCGGTCTTCCAGCTGGTTTAGAACTATATTTACGTATTTTTAGTAGTACATAAAATAGGGGCATTCTCGGGTTTTCTTTAGTTAACATCTCCTTCTCAGCTCTGGTACACCAACCCCTGTCAACACTCCACTCTAAAAATTATTGTATCTCCAAGTATAATTCCCTTGTGGGATTCCCCTCAAGACTCAAGTATATATCTGTATCCATCAACTGTTGTAAACACTCCCTTTGGTTTTCCTCTTATTTCCAAATCACTGTACCTCCCCCTTGCCTGCTGGTTTAATAACTATATATTTATCCTCCTTCAATTTCCCAAGTTTGTCTCTTTCCACTCTTGTCAAGTTATTATACTTTGGAAACAAGTCCCTACCCTTTATAAATTCCTTAATTTGTCTTTCTACTACCCTGATATAGGTTTTCACCATATCAGAGCCTCTTGGAGGACTAAAATTTGTTTTTTTTTGTAAGTGTCTTTTGTAATTTCCTTCTCCTAGTTTCTTGCTCTTGTAGTCTATTTCTGAACCAGTCCACTAGTCTCAATTTCCTGTAGAATCTTTGTAAATCAATTTCTAAATAAAATAGGTCTAACCATCTAGTTAATGAGAAAATGATAGCCCTTTACCTAAAACCTTTAACTCCATTTCAGTGATGTCTTGTCTGCTTAGATTGAACACTGCTATTGGCTCCCTCACCGACCTCTGTTGCTCCATCCCCACTGCCTCTACCTCAGCCTCCTCTTCCACCTCCTCCAACCCCCCTGCTCTGTGGTCTCCAAATGACCCCATATATGGATCTTATCTTCTCCATCCCCTGTCCCTTAAATCATATATTCTGTCTATTCTTTGTTCTGATGTGGACTATTGATTCCTGGAACTTTCCTCCTCCTGTGGTTCCTGATCGTTCCCTAAAAAATGTCCTTGGTCCTGTTGCTGTGTTCTCTGTTGTCTGTATCTTTCTGTAACAAAGCTATCCCCACTGTCAGAGTCTGAATGGTATTCTTGCTGACCTATATTGTACTGGTAGCTCCTATTTATTTGAGGTTTCAAAAACCAAGTGTATACTTTATCTCTACAGTAGATGATGTCTCTTTTAAACTTTTTTAGTTTCTGTTGCTTAATATAATCTTCATATTCCTCTAGATCTTTTATAATTGTTTCTAATGTGCTAGTAAATTCAGAATGTTGAATCCTTCCCTTGTACTTATCTTTTACTTCCTCAATTTCAGTAGTCAATCTGTTTCTCTCCTTATTTATAGCCTCTATAAGAGCTAATATGAAATCAGTTGAACATGTATTCCTTATACCAGTCAATTTCTCCTTCAGTTCAGTTGTCATAAAGCACAAATTTGGCTCTACCAGTACCCTAAGGCCCCTTTGGATTCATTTTTTTGATATATTCAGCTAAGAATAAGGCATGCCATTCCAGCCTGATATCTTTTTTGTTCTAAATGATATACTGTATTTAATAATGTTTTCTCACTAGTAGTCTCTGACCAGTTTTTATCCCTATTTAATAGTCCTATGACCTGTTCCTAGTCTTCAGCTGTGAAATAGTAAGTTTTAAATGTTGTTGCCGCCCCTTGTTGTATTTCATTAAAGGGACTCTGTCTAATAGTAGATGTAAGTAATTTTTACTTAGCACTAAGTCTGCTAATCCCAATAGGAATTCTGTAGGAGGAAATAAATCCTAGTATGTACTAGAACAATGTACTAGTTCCTTGCCCTACATTCATATTAGAAATATTATGGAAATATAATAGGGGTAATGGTTAAGGTATGTGTTGGGGTTACATGTATACAAAATATGAATTATAATCACCTTGTGGGCTACAATATGGATCACTGAACCATTCAGTTGTTCAGTCCTTCTATAAGTGTCCACTATACAGTTCAGGCTGTCCAAATACTCATTTTAGTTAAGGTTCTGGGTCATCCAATACAAGATTATAACACTAAATCCACATACAGGCTGAATGAACTCCATTGAGGCAATTGTTGTCTTCCAATAAGTATTATTTTTGTTTCAAAATGCACAATTCAAAACATTGGGCAACATTTTTGTGGTAGACACCACTTCATCAGGCCCAAAACTTTGTTGTGTCTATAAACAGAATAAAATAAACTTTGATTCAGTTTGCCAATCTATCTGTTCATACTTTTGTGTCCACTACATCATCGCCAAATAGAGGCTATGCAAATTCAATCAAACTTACAATGTAACACATCATAATCTCACATTTCACTCATATCAGTTAATGATCATCCCAATGCCTTGAGTGCCATTATTTAGTTGTTTTGCATATTTATAAAATTATAATGTTAGTATCCCTTTTCAATCTTTAAATTAATAAAACTTAAATATTTCACTTGTTTTTTTTTTCTTTTTTCTGATTTGTTCCCAAAGGTTTTTCTATTTTATCTCCTATTTGCCATAACCTAATGTAACCCCCCTGTCACCCGGGGTTACAAGAATCCCACTTAGATCTAGTGGCAGTCAGGGAAAGGCAGCTTCTGAAACATCAGTTAAATGGATTTCATACTGTCTCACTCTGTCCTCAGTCTCAGCTGAGCTGGAGGGATGACATCATATAGAATTCTGGCAGCAGCATAAGCCACACTGGAATGTTGCAGCAGCGAGTTAGTTAGAACATTGGAAGGTTTTGAATTCAGTCTTGTGCAGTCTGTAGTGGAGGGAGGAGGTGTACTTCAGTGTGCAGTCCCTCAAAGCCCTCAGATCTGATTAGAGCTACCCAGAGATAGAGAGCGTGTGTTCTCACCCTAGATAGAGATGCAGAAGAAATTGGTCTAGTGGTAGAGACCGTTTCCCAGTTTGTTCCAGTGCCCCATCCCAGGAGGGATGGGGGGAAGAGAAGCCAGCAACTTTAGGGGCAATCCCCTGGCCCTGCTGAAGAGGGAAAGCTGCCTGCCATGTATTGTTTCAAGTGCTGAGGCACAAGAAATAGTTTGCTTTTCCAGAAGCCTGCAGACACCTGCAAACCAGGGTGAGTCAGCTCTGCTAGAGAGCCTATGTTTCTACCAGACAGTGTGTTTAGTATATGCTACTGTGGGGTCAAGGAAGGACAGCACTACAGTTGTGTGTGACTTAAAATGTAATCTGTACAGTGGGGGTCTGCAGGGATGGACATAGCAACTTAAAGAACATTACAAGTCAGGACACTATTTTCAAGAGACTGTAGAGTGTAAAGTGTGACATACATTTCAAGACAGCATTCTACTACAGTGTGTTTTAGGAAAGGTGTTGATTCCAAATGAAAGGCTGGGTTTAGATTTGGGAGCAAGAGGTGGGAGACCCCCATCTAGAGTAACCAGATTTACCTCTATGGGTTCAGGTTTGGGCACCTTTAGCTTTCTTCCAGGTACTTGGCCAGTGTTCAGGGAAAGTACCCAGATGTGGGATTAGATGGAAGATTTTCCCTTTATGAAGCCAGTATGTGCTCACGGGTGGTAGAGGGAGCCACTTATAAATATCCATGCCATATGGAAAGTGTGTCCAAGTGCTGGCCAGATGGGCCACACAGGGAAATCCAGAGAAGAGCACAAGTTCGGGCTGAGTGCCAGTGTGTTTCAGAACCTGAGGGTTTCAATGTGTAAGAAGATGTGTTCTGGTCTCCGTATATCTGCATTACCAGGAGTGTAGCCCAGTGGGGGTTCATCTATGCTTTATTGTTCTGTTATGTTGTGAGTAATAAATATGTGCTTAGATGTTTATTTGTGTTGTCCAGTCTTATTTCATTTTTTATATTTACTATGCTACATGTTTACTTACGTGTTTTCTTAACAGAATACTAACATTATCCAAATGCTTCCTCTTATTGCCACTTCAACTCTATAATAGTATGGGAAGCCGTTCAATTCAAAATTACTGTTTTCAGAGTATAATTAATAAAGAAATGTCTATGACTAACAACAAAATGTTTACTGCATAATATTATGAGAAGGACAATCATGAAAATGAGTATATCACACACTGAAATGATTATGAGACCTTCTAAAATGGGGATGACCAATACCAAAATGTGTATAACACGTACCAAATTGGATAAGACATACACCAAAATGGATATGACATACACCAAGAGAGAAATAACACTTATTAAAATAAGTATGACATATATGACAAAAGGGCTAGGACACGTACTGAAACAGGTAAAATGCATACCAAAATAGATATGACATATACATTTTGAAATGGATATGGCCTGTACTGAAATTGATATGGCACACAGTAAAATGGGTATGACGTACCAAAATGGGTATGAGACAAACTGGACTGGATATGGCACACACTGAAATTGATGTGACACACACTGAATTTCTTATGATACATATTGAAACTGATATGGCCTATTCTGAAATGGTTATGACACACAGTAAAATTGGTATGACATATCAAAATTGGTATGACACACCCCCAAATGGGTCTGACACACATCAAAAATGGCATGACTCATGCTGAAATAATAATGACACATATCAAAATGGATATGACCTATACTGGAATGGCTATAGCACATAGCAAAATGGGTAATATATACTAAAACGGGTATGCAGTCAGCCATGGCACACACTGAAATTGGTGCAATGAACACTGAAATAGTTATAATACATAGCTAAATGGATATGACCCATACTGAAATGGATATGACACATAGCAAAATGGGTATGACATACCGAAATGGTTATGACATACATCATAATGGTTATAGCACAAACTGACATGGATATGACACACACTGACATAGGTATGAAAAATACTGAATTCATTATGACAAATACCAAAATGGATATGTCACATGTAGAAATTGGTATGACATACCAAAATAGGTCAGACACACAACAAAATGGGTATAGCAAAATAAAAATGTTTGTGACGTGCACAGATATAGGTGTGACACATGCTGAAATAATTATGACATACACCAAAACGGATATGACACAAACTGAAATTATGACACATACTGAAATGGATATGACATACTGAAATGGTTATGACACATACTGAGATAATTATAACACATGCTAAAATTGATGTGACCTATACTGAAATGGATATGACACATAATAAAATGTACATAATTACTGAGTAGTGCTTTTTCCCATAGGGAAACCCTGTTATAATTTGCTGGTTTATAATGGCAAACACATGCCAGGTTTCTCTCGGAGCAGCCATGTGTCAGTCGCCGGCCTCTAGTGTTCATATTCCCTGGAGCAATTCTGAAGCACACTTTGCGGTGCCTTGTATTTTTTATTTAAAAATAATGAACTATCTTTCTTGACTGACCCAGGGAAACAAAAGCAAAATAAAAGTAAATCCCATGCCGTGTTCCCCCATCAGCATGCGACTGCAGCAGAGTCCATGCCACAGACTGTCCCTGCCTCTTGAAGCCAGGAAGGACGGTGCAACCACTGCTCAGCAGTAAGTTTATCTTTTATTTAAAAATCAATGTTTCTGCACATTTTTTTAATTAAAATATCCACTTCCTTTTGCCCCCAACAAGTGCAGCAGTGTAACTAGGAAGACCGCAGACCAAGCAGAATCCAAACTGGTCCACGGCTTCCTGAACACCAATCTGTTAGCTTATTTTATCTTTTATAATTGCTGAGGTGAAAAAGCACAAACCAGCAATTATGAAAAATAAAATATGGGGAGGTGTGTGTAAAACTCTATTTTGGACACACCCTCATTGTGGGATGCTTTTTATAAACCCCTCGGGCTTCACCCTCGGGGTTTATGTAGCATCCCACAACTCGGGTGTGTGCAAATCTCATTACACACACCACCCCATATATTGTTCTTTAAATAACTCATACTGAAATAATTATGACACTTGTCAAAATATGCCATGATATGACATATGCCCAAATACAATGCCAAAATTCCTGGTCAGGGAGCCCAGTAGTGGGGTAACATACTTGACATGGTCCTCACAAATGGAGATAGTGTTGAGGGAGTAGGAGTGAGGGTCAGCTTAGGAGAAAATGACCATAACACAATGGGCTTCACAGTTAAAGCAGGTTATGAAGTGAGTCAAATCATCACAAAGGTCATGGATTTCAGGCAAGCAGATTTTCCCAAAATTACAGAGGTATTCCAGATTGAAATGAAGGGGATGAAGGAGATGGAGGGTGAGGAACTATGGAATGAGATCGGGGGGGCTACTTAAAGCCACAGAGAGCTATATAAGGAAGGTGAGAAAGAGCAAAAGAAGCATGAGGCCACTGTGGTTCAACAGGGAAGTGAGATGGGCAATAGGGGAGAAGAAAAGGGCTTTCCAAGAATATAAGAGGATGCAGGGGAAGGAGGCTAGGGAAACTTACAAGGATAAACTGAGGGTGGCAGGGCAGAGGATTAGGAAGACAAAAAAGAAACAGAGGAGAAAAATTGTTAGTCAGGCCAAAAGGGGGGACAAGACTTTCTTTCAATACATAGAAGAAAAGAGTAAAGCAAGGCAGGGGATAGTAAGGGTAAATGGTGAGGGGGGGATTACAAGTGGAAGGGGATTTCGAGAAGGCTGAAATGCTGAATAGTGACTTCATCTCAGTCTTCACAATAGAGGACAAAAGAAGGGGACCAGTGGGGAAGAGGAGATATAGGAGTGGATCCTAGTCCAATCAGTGAGGGCAGGATATAGGAGGAACTGGGTATGTTGAGGGTAGACAAGTCTATGGACCCAGACACCCTGTACCCTAGGGTGTTCCAGGAGCTAAGGGAGGAATTGGCATCCCCACGAGACATATTTACCTTTTCCTTAGATACAGCACAGAGTGGGTGCTGGAGGATTGGAAGAGGGCTGACGTGGTGCCGCTTCATAAAAGTGGCAGCAGGGAGGAGGCTGGCAATTATTGCCCAGTCAGCCTCACATCAGTAGTGGGTAAGGTGATGGAGGTGATATTGAAAGAAAGAGTGGTTAGTTACTTGGAAGATCAGGGGCTGCAGGATATCCATCAGCATGGCTTCATTTGGGGGTGGTCATGTCTCCTTCACCAGTACATTATGAATGAAAATGCTTGTGACTGCCCCATATAATCATACCATCTGTTCACTATTTGCCCATAGTACAACCCTGATCAATGACTAGGCCTCTGGCCGACTCTATTTTCTCCCACTACCCTTACTCTGCCCTCACCTCCTCTTCCCTATTAAATGCCATCCCCTTGGCCTCCACTTAATTTGCATTGGTTGGCTACTGACTTCCAGCCTCTCTGTCTCCTCCCCACCCACACTCTGCCTCCTCCACCACCATCCTACCTCCTGTTCTCACCCTCTACCTCTGCTCTGTCCCTTCCCTCCTACCCACTTTTTTCCTTGTGACCTTCCCTTCACACTTGACAATGCCTCCTGGCAGCAACGTTCCCCCTCTCCTTACCTTCTCTTCTACTTCCCTCCACTCTGACTACCAACAACTATGTATTAATGATTTATTATTGTACATTGTTAATAATCTTTCTTTCCCCTTGTCTTTGTTTAACCCCTCCCATAATGATGTGGAACCTTTGTAAATGAGCTGTTCTGTGCTCAAAGGTATGGCAATCAGAGAATGAATGAATGAATGAATGAATGAATAAAATGTCAGATGAACCTGATTGAGTTCTTTGATGGGGTGATGAGGGTGATTGATCAGTGGGGGCATTGGACATGGCCTTAGTGGGGTTTGGTAAGGCCTTCAACACCATGTCCCACAGAAGATTGGTTAATAAGCTGGACACTTTGGGGGTGGGACATAAAATAACAAGGTGAGTGTAGAGCTGGTGGATGGAAAGAAGCCAGACTGTGGTGATTAATGAGGTGCATTCTGGGGAAATAGGGGTGATAAGCAGGGTCCCCCAAGATTCAGTGCTGGGGCATATTCTGTTTAACATCTACATCAACGATATAGCAGAAGGGCTGCAGGGGATAGTCTGCCTTTTTGCAGATGACACAAAAATCTGCAATGGGGTAGACACCCCAGCAGGAGTGGAAGCAATAAAGAAAGATTTAAGGCTGCTGAAGGGGTGGTTGAAAACATGGCAGCTGAATTCCAATGCCAAAAATGCACAGTGATGAACTTGGGGCAGCAGAATCCATAAAAAACATACACACTGGAAAGTGCAGAAATGGTTGCATCTGAGCTGAAAAAGGATTTAGGAATCATGATAACATTAAGATAGAGACCTAATGCAGCAAGGTGGTGGGCAAAGTGAACATAACACCTGCATGCATAGGGAGGGGGATAACTAGTAGAAAAAGGCAGGTGTTAATGTCACTCTGCAGTTCCATGGTGAGGCCACACCTTGAGCATGTAGAGCAGTTCTGGAGATACCACTTATGCAAGGACACAGATGGCATGGAAAGGGTACAGAGAAGGGCCATTAAAATGGGGCATGGGCTAAGTGGGAAGTCATATGAGCAGAGATTGAGGGTATTGAATTTGTACCGACTGAAAACCAGAGAGGGGGGGATATGATGGAAACATTCAAATATATGAAGAGAGTCAATAAAGTGGGGGCTTATTTTCATGGAAGGTAGATGCAAAGACTAGACGACATGGACAGAGGGTGGAAGGGGTAGGTTTAGGGTAAACATTAGGGGGCATTACTTCACTGAGAGGGTGGTGGCACCCTGGAATGGTCTGCTGGAGGAGGTGGTGCATGCCAAAACAGTGGAGGGATTTGAGATGGCATGAGACAAACACAAGGGGTGACAAGGGGGAGGAATGTGGAATCTGTGTGGGGGGGCAAGTAAAGAGGGAGGTTATGACACATTCTAATATGAATATGGAACTTTCCAAAATAGATACAACCCATACAGAAATGCTTATGAGTATCAATATAGTAAATAAATATAATCAACAATGCAGTATGTGTCATATTCATTTTGGTATACATTATAATAATTTAAGTAAGTATCTTAAAGATGTAGGTACATATGATAAACCATTTTGGTATGGGGCTTATCCAATTCAGTGTGTGTTTTATTCATTCTGGTATGTGTTATATGCATTGAAGTATTTTCTTATCGGATTTTGGTATGTGTCATATGCATTTCCCTATGGGTTGCATCTATTTCAGAAAGTTCCATATTCATATTAGAATGTGTCATGCCCTATCCCTTTACTTGCCCATCAACAGATTCCACACTCCTCTCCCCTTGTCACCCCCTTGTGTTTGTCTCATGCCATCTTGAAACCTTTCACTGTTTTGGCCCGCACCACCTTCTCCAGAAGACCATCCCAGGGTGCCACCACTCTCTAAGTGAAGTAATAACCCCTAATGTTTCCCCTAAATCTACCCCTCCACCCTCAGTCCATGTCCTCTAGTCTTCACATCTAACTTCTTTGAGAATAAGCTCTCCCTCACTTTGTTGACCCACTTCATATATCTGAATGTTTCTATCATATCCCCCTCTCCTTTCTGGTCTTCAGTGGGTACAAATTCAACACCCTCAACCTTTGCCTGTATGACTTCCCACTTAGCCCACACCCCATTTTTATGGCCCTTCTCCATACCCTTTCTGTGCCATTTATGTCCTTACATAGGTGGTTTCTCCAGAACTGCTCTACATGCTCAAGGTGTGGCCTCACCATAGAATTGTAGACTGGCATTAGCCCCTCCATTTTACTAGTAGTTATCCCCTTCCCTATGCCTGCCAGTGTTCTGTTTGCTTTTTTCCCCCAATTGTTTAACCAAGTTAGACACTAAGCTGAACGCTTGTTTATAGGTGCAACCTGGGAGCACAGGGGAGTTAAGTGACTTGCTCAGGGTCACACTGTATGCAAGTGGGGGCTGTGGGATTCAAACCCAGGTCTCCAGATTTGCAGCTCAGAGTCTTAAACCACTACGCTTGACTGCCTCCTGCTTTGCCCACCACATTGCTGCATTGGGTCCCTATTTTAATATTGTCAGTGATTATGATTCCTAAATCTTCTTCCGGATTAGATGCAACCATTTCCGCACCCCCAGTGTGTATGTGGTTTATGGATTCTGCTGCCCCAAGTGCATCACTGTGCATTTTTGGCATTGAATTTCAGCTGACATGTTTTCACCACCCCTTCAGCAACCTTAGATCTTTCTTTATTGCTTCCACTCCTGCTGGGGTGTCTACCCCATTGCAGATTTTCATGTCATCTGCAAAAAAGCAGACCATCCCCTGCAGCCCCTCCACTATATCATTGATGTAGATGTTAAACAGAATATGCCCCAGCACTGAATCTTGGGGGACCCTGCTTATCACCCCTACTTCCCCAGAATGCAATCCATTGACCACCACCATCTGGCTTCTACCCATCAGCCAGCCCTCCACCCACCTTGTTATTTTATGTCCCACCCCAAAGTCTCCAGCTTTTTAACCAATCTTCTGTGGGACACAGTGTCGAAGGCACTACCAAAGACCAGTTAGGCCATGTCCACTGCCCCCAACAGATCAATCACCCTCATCACCCCATCAAAGAACTGGATTAGTTTCATCTGATATGACTATTCCCCACTCCCCAGTGAAGCCATGCTGATGGATATCCTGCAGCCTCTGATATTCCAAGTAACTTGCCACCCCTTCTTTCAATATCGCCTCCATCACATTACTCACTACTGATGTGAGGCTGACTGGGCAGTAATAGCTAGCCTCTGCCTTCTGCCACTTTATGAAGTGGCACCACGTCAGCCCTCTTTCAGTCCTCAGGCACCCACCCTGTACTGTATCTAAGGATAAGTTCAAATATCTGGCTAGTGTTGAAGCCAGTTCCTCCCTTAGCTCCCAGAGCACCCTAGGGTACAGGGCATCTGGGCCCATAGCCTTGCTACCCTCTACATACCCAATTCCTCCCTTACCCTGCCTTCACTGATTAGACTAGGATCCACCCCTATAGTTCTCCTTCCCCTAGCACTGGTCCCCTTCCTTTGCCCTCTGTTGTGAAGACTGAGATGAAGTCTCTGTTCAGCACTTCAGCCTTCTCGAAATCCCCTTCCACTTGTAATCTCCCCTCACCATTTACCCTTACTGTCCCTTGCCTTGCTTTCCTCTTTTCCCCTAAGTATTGAATGAAAGTCTTGTCCCCCCTTTCGGCCTGCCTAACAATTTTCTTGTTTGTTTCTTCTTTTGCCTTCCTAATCCTCCACCCTGCCACCCTCAAGTTTCTCCTTGTAAGTTTCCATACCCTCCTTCCTCTGTGTCCTCTTAGATTATCTGAAGGCCCTTTTCTTCTCCTCCTCCTGTATTGGCCCTCTCACTTCCCTGTTGAACCACAGTGGCCTCCTCCTTCTTTTGCTCTTTCTCACCTTTCTTATACAGCTCTTTATGTATTTAAGTAGCCCCCCTTGATCTTATTTCATAGTTTCTTACCCCCCATCTCCTTCATCCCCTTCATTTCAATCTGGAATACCTCTGTAATTTTGGGAAAATCTGCTTGCCTGAAATCCATGACCTTCATGATGGTTTGACTCACTTCATACCCTGCTTTAACCCTGAAGCCCACTGTGTTATGGTCATTTTCTCCTAAGCTGACCCTCACTCCTACTCCCTCAACACTATCCCCATTTGTGAGGATCATGTTAAGTATGTTACCCCACTACTGGGCTCTCTGATCAGCTGCTACAGGAATTTTGGCATTGTATTTGGGCATTTATCATATCTTAGCATATTTTGGCAAGTGTCATAATTATTTCAGTATATGTTATACACATTTTATTATGTGTTATATCCATTTCAGTATAGGTCATATCAATTTTAGCATATGTCATAATTATTTCAGTATGTGTCATAACCATTTCAATTTGTGTCATATCCATTTTGGTGTATGTCATAATTATTTCAGCATGTGTCATACCTATATCAGTGCATGTAACATATGCTTTTATTTTGTTATACCCATTTTGTTGTGTGTCTGACCCATTTTGGTATATGTCATACCAATTTCTACATGTGACATATCCATTTTAGTATTTGTCGTAATGAATTCAGTATTTGTCATACCCATGTCAGTGTCATATCCATGTCAGTTTGTGCTATAACCATTGTTGTGTATGTCATACCCATTTTGCTATGTGTCATACCCATTTCAGTATGGGTCATATCCATTTAGCTTTGTGTCCTAACCATTTTTGTGTGCATTACAGCAATGTTAGTGTGTGCCACAGCCAATCAAGTTTGTCTCATACCCATTTTGGTATATAATACCCATTTTGCTATGTGCTATAGACATTGCAACATAGGTCATATCCATTTCGATATGTGTCATTATTATTTCAGCATGTGTCGTACCATTTTCAGTGTGTGTTGTATCCATTTTGGTTAGTGTTAAATCTAGTTTGGTGTATATCATAGCCATTTCGGTATGTAATACCCATTTTGCTATGTTTTATAGCCATTCCAGTATTGGTCATATCCATTTCAATATGTGTCACTATTAATTCAGCATGTGTCATGCCATTTTCGATGTGTGTCATATCCATTTCGGTTAGTGTCAGACCCATTCTGGGGGGTATCATACCCATTTTGTTATGTCATACCAATTTTTCTGTGTGTCATAACCATTTCAGTATTGGCAATGTCCATTTCTGTATGTGTCATAAGTATTTCAGCGTGTGTCACACCAATTTCAGCGTGTGCCATATCCAGTCCAGTTTGTGTCATCCCCATTTCGGTATATAATACCCATTTTACTATGTGTCATATCCATTTCACTATAGGCCATATCCATTTCAAAATATGTCATAATTATTTCTTTATGCATCATACCCATTTTGGTACAGCATATCCTTTCCATTTTGCACCATACTCATCTTGGTGTGTGTTAAACCCATTTTGGTATGTGTCATATCTATTTTGGTATGCATCGTACCTGTTTCAGTACATGTCCTATCCATTTTGATATATGTCCTACTTATTTTAATAAGTGTTATTTCAATTTTGGTGTATGTCATATCCATTTTGGTGTATGTCATATCCAGTTTGGTATTGGTCACCCCCATTTTAGAAGGTCTCATAACCATTTCAATGTGTGTTATACTCATTTTCATGATTGTCATTCTCATAATATTATGCTGTAAACATTTTGTTGTTAGTCGTAGACATTTCATTATTAATTAAATTCTGAAAACTGTAATGTTGAATTGAATGGCTTCCCATATAATAGAAAAACACGTTATCAGAGCTTCTTTTGTTACAATAACTCTTTTCTTCAGTAGTAAGTGTAGCATACAACTAATTTAACCTAGCCCAAATGTCCCATGTGCTCAGGCACTGACTTCATTAACTCAGTGCTTTAAACCATTACTTATTTCCTGATAAAATTAAAACAAAAGTCTACAATGAGGATAAAAGACAAAAATCTGCTGTGATTTCAGGATTTCTTTGAAGAATTATTCACTCACTAGTGAGAGGTAATGATTGCATGCCATATCCAAACTCATAGGGAGTGTCTGCAGCCCTGACATGTGCGGTTATGTACCGCATTGCGGCCGAGGGTGTTCCCATCTTACTGATGACGTGAACATTTACTCCACCCCTCTGCGTTGCCTTCATTACCGGCAGATATTGCAGGCAAACCTTTGGCACTGTGGCTCAATGAACAGAGTGGATGGCAGAAACGTGAGCCCAGTAGAGCACAGGAAGAAGGTGGTTCACCCCCAGCTCTCGGCTAATTGCTGAAATTGTCTGTTTTTATTTTTTATATGAACATATCAAATTGCCAGCAGAGAAAGGCGTTATAGTCTATCAAATTTGCTCAATTGTGCAGCTAGAAGCCCTTATACTGCAGCTGCCCCTTCCTCCCCATCCCCCTCCACTGACCCTCCCCCTTACCCTGTTCCATCCCCTTTTGAAGCAGCCCACTGTTCTACAGGCTACCACTTCCTTTGGCAATGTATTCCACCCAGACACCACCCTCTCCATAAAAAAGTGTCTCCTCATTTCCCTCCTGAACCTTCCCCCTTCCAATGTCAGATTGTGCCCATGAGTGTCCCTCCTCCTCCTTAATTTGGAAAGCCTTTCTGTGCCTGTCTTATTTATTTCCTTCATGTGCTTGAAGGTTTCAATCATGCCCCCCCATCCCTCCTTTCCTCCAGGGAGTACATGTTCAACTCCTTCAGCCTGCTCCCATAGGGTAAGTCCCCTAGATCCTGAATTATTTTTGTTGCCCTGCACTGCTTTCAGTAACCTAATGTCCTTCTTCAGGTCCAGTCACCAGAACTGCACGCAGTACTCTAGGTGTGGTCTAACCAGTGACCTATATAGTGGCAGGATAACCTTCCCCCTCCTGGAGGATATGCCTCTGGCAATACAACCCAGCATCCTGTTGGCCTTTGCAGCTGCCTTTCTACACTGTGCAGAGCTGTTTATTGCTCCTGTTATGATCACCCCCAGATCCTTCTCCTCTTCCGCCTTGGCTAGTTGAATCCCCCATAACTGGTAGCTCCTCCTTGGGTTTTGTGCACTGAAATATAGCACCTTACATTTCTTGGCATTGAAACCCAGCTGCCAAGTGTCCGACCAGTCCTTCAATTTTTTCCACATCATCTTGCAACCCCCGTCACCCTCCTTAATCATCCACTACTGATACCATCTTGGTGTCATCTGCAAACAGACTGTTCTTGCTCTTGTTGCCTATTGAGACGTCTGCTATGAAGATCCCAAACAACACTTGTCCCAGTACAGAGCCCTGTGGTACCCTGCTTATCACTGCCCTGGCAGATGAGAGCTCCCCTCCCACCACCATTCTCTGCTGTCTCCCTTGCAGCCAGTTTACTACCCATCCCACCATCTTCGCCCCTGACCTTGTGCCTTCCAGCTTATTTCCTAGCCTCCCAAGCACCATTGAATCAAAGGACTTACTGAAGTCCAGGTACAGGACATCCATTGCTTAGCTCTTGTCTAATTGCCTGGTTACCCAGTCATAGTACTCCACCAGGTTGGTCTGACAAACCCATGCTGTCTGCTGTCCTGCAGCCCATTAGCCTCTAGGAGGGAAACCAGCCTCTTCTTCAGGATTGTCTCCATCAGCTTTCCCATGATGGATGTGAGGCTTACTGGTCTGTAGTTTCCTGGCTCATCCTTGGGGCCACTCTTGTGGAGGGGTACTACTTGCACCATCCTCTAGTCCTGAGGTACACTCCTTGAGTCCAGAGAGGCATTGAACCAGTCTGCCAAGTGTTCCACCAGGACCTCTGCCAGCTCTTTTAGCACCCTGGAGTGTAAACCATCTGGCCCAGGTGCCTTGTCTACCCTCAGTGCCCTCAAGTCCTCCAGTACCTTGCCCACTGGGATTTCCCCATCTGTCACCCCCCCGTGCCCACTCTCCCGCCTCTTTTGGGTATAGCTTCCCCTTTCTGTTTAGTAAATACTGAGCAGAAGTACTCATTTAATGCTTCTGCCTGTTCTGCCCCTGTTTCCACCCACCACTCATCCCTATCTGGCCCTTACAACTCCTTTTCTCCCTGATGTACCTGAAGAAGTCATTCTCCCCCTCTTTAATGCCCTGTGCTAGCCTGAGTTCCCTGGACACCTTGGCTGCCTTGACCACCCTTGTCACCTCCCCTGACTCCTTCAGGTAATCCTCCCTGTCCTCCCACTCCCTGTTTTTTTTTTTTGTACCTTCGAAAGGCACCTCTTTTTTTCTTTACTTTTTCCATGACCCTCCTGCTCACCCAGCTAGGCTTCTTGGCCCTAGCCTTCTTACTCTGAACCTGTGTACATGTAGTTGCCTCCACAATTCCCAGTTTAATGACCTCCCACTTTTGGTTAGTGTCCATATCTGGATAGATCCTGGCCAGATACCCCTGCACTATTTCCCTCATCCTCCCAAAGTCAGCCATACTGAAGTCTAACACCCTTGCACACGTTTCTACTCCCCCTTTCCCCATGTTTATCGTGAAACACACTGAGTGGTGGTCACTTCCCACCAGCGGTTCTTCCACCCCCAGCTCCCTCACAAACTCAACATTCACCAGCACAAGGTCTAGGGTGTTCCCTAACCTGATTGGCTCATTGACCATCTGTAATAGGAAGCTGTCCTGGAAGGCATCAAGAAGTACCTGCTCCCTCGATTTCATGGTGGCTGGGGTACCCCAAACCACTCCCAGCAGGTTGAAGTTCCCCACAATCACCGTGCTGCCCCACCCACAGATCCTTCTGATCTGTCCTGCTTCTTCTCTGTCTAACTTCTCAGTCTGAGAAGATGGCCTGTACACCACTCCCATCCTGCGGGTCCTATTTTTGGAGTCCTGGATCTGCACCCATAGTGACTCTTTGCAGCCCTCCTCCCCTTCCTCCCTGACACACTTCAGTCCTTCCTTCATATACAGCGCCACCCCCCCTTTCCTTTTATCCTGTCCCTCCAAAATAACCTATACCCTGGTACTGCCAGGTCCCAATCATGGTAATGGGTGGCCCATGTCTCAGTCATGGCTGCCATGTCCACCTCCCCATCTGCCATGAGAGCCTGTAACTCTGCTGTTTTGTTCCCTATAACTCCTAGTATTCAGAGTTACACCCCTCCATCCCATTTCCTTCCCCCCTCCCTTCTTGCACTCCCTTTCAAGCATTCCCTTCTGACCTCTCCCTAAGTCCCTTGCTGCTGGTATGGGAGGTAAGCTCGTATGGCTTCCCGTCCTGTGGATCCTGCCTGTCTCCTGTCCACCTGCCACCACCTCTTCTAGTTTAAGTTCTCACTGTTTACTAAGTATTCCCCCAGTTTCTGTTTCAATAGCCTCCTTCCTTCCTTCCTCACTCAAGTGTAGCCTGTCCTTAGAGTAGAGCTCTTGCCCTCTCAGGTCCTTCCCTACCCCACCCACAAGCCCATACTCTTTGGATTGACACCATTCTCTTAGCCATGTGTTAAATTCCTCTATCCTCAGCTTCCTTGCTGTGCTCGCTTTGGGTACTGGAAGCACCTCTGAAAAAGTTACTGATCTTCCTGCCTCCTCACAAATCAGCCCAGTTCCTCAAACCTCCTCTGGACTACATCTACCATATTCCTACCAGGCCATTTGTTCCCAAATGCAGAACTATGTGAGGTTTCTCCCTACCCCTCTTAGCATACTTCAGAACAGATTGACCCACCCTTTCCGATGTCATGCCTGGCATGGCTGCCACTCATATGTGACTATGCTTCTCCCCTTGTTTCCAAATCTGATTCCTTTCAGAATCGAGTCTCCCAGTACTAGGATCCCACCCTTGTTTTCATGTTCTGCTTGTCTTGTCCTTCCTTTATCCCATTCCCTTCCTCTATATTCCTCCTCCTCCTCCTCCAGTGCAGTCATTCCCCCTTCCACTCCTGTTGTAACGTCCCCTGCCTCTGCAATGCTCTCCTTCTCCTCTTTTACCTCTGATTTTACCTCCCCTCTCCAATGGGCTCCACCTGCCTCCTCCCCCAATGCATCCCTTCCCCCCTTCCCCACTACCCTCCTTACTCGACCAGTCCCCATACCATACCCCATCAAACCCTTGACCCCCTCCCATTCTGTTATCATCTTGTTTGTCATCAGCTCCTCCACCCTGCACTCCCCATCACATCCCCCAATCCAGCCAGTACTTCAAACTGATTTTTTGATGTCCATTCACTACCATCTCTTTCCTCCGTTCTTCTGCTCACCCACTACCACTGTTGACTCTGCAACTGTTAGATTCCTCCTTCCCTTCTGTCCTCCTTTTCTCCTCTTTCCTGCCCTCATTTGTCCTCCGAACCAGGACCGCCTGTCTCCTTCCCTCATCTGCCCCCGTATTCTTGCTCCTTCCCCCACAGTTACCCTCCTTCCCTCCCCAGCTGCTGAGTTGTCCACCATCACAGCCCTCAGTCCACTCCTAAACTCTGTTTGTAAACAGCTGATCTCATTCCTAAGCTGCCTTATTTGCCTGCACATCAAACACCCTCCCACTCTCCACACAATAATCAGAAAGATTGCCACTCCACAGTTGTTGCAGCCTACCACCCTTCCCGTATCACTGTTTGCCCACCAGCATTCCCCTTATTTTTGGGAGAAGGATGCCCATACCACCCGTGACCCTTCCCATCCACCTTTTCCAGTTGCTCCCATGATTTCCCCAGCTCCCCGATACCTCACCCTCATGTAAAAGATAGCCAGCCAACAAAGCTTGCCCCCCAAATAAATGCAGTCTGCCCCCTAAGTCCTAAATCAATGTACTGATGAAAAAAGAAGAAATCATAGTACCCTTCTCACAGGCTGTGTCCAAAATCATCAGCCAAGGAGTTCCTATGCAGTGGCTGGTCCAGCCACACCCACTTGGAAGCCACTAGACACTTCCACAACTGCAGCAGAAACAGAGCCCCCCCCCAGTCAGCTCAGCAACCTGAAGCTACTGAAATCAAACACAAAGGCAGTGAAATTAACAGAATTGCAGTCAGAAACAGTTCAAATCTCAAACAGCACTGATTAAACCCCCAGGCACATACCTCCTCCCAGTACAAGCTAAGACAATAAAATCAAAACAGCAGGAACAAATACTTCCCTTTTTAGTTTCTCCTCCCTCAAACAGCAGGAACAAACCCTGTCCTGAAGTTTATCCTCCTGGTTCCAAATCCAAACTGATTTGACTTTTAAATAATTTTATTTGACCTTTAAATAATTACTCACTTATTTTACAATTATTGTTGCCATCTTGTATATAAAATATAAAATATAATGTCAGTACAAAATAATATATTTTAGAGGACAGAGCAGAGGGTCACATGGGATTTCCCTATAGCAGATACAGGTGATCCCTAGCCCCTCCCAACTTGTCCAGTAGTTCATCCATCCATGCCATTGGGTGAGCGCCCGACTTTGTGACTGCGTTGAGTCCATGATAGTCCACACAAAAGCAGGTAGAGCCATCTGTCTTGGGAATGAGGACTACGGGTGAGGCCCAGGGACTGTGGGATTTCTGGATTACCCCTAAATCCAGCATTTCCTCCACCTCCCTCCTAATGTCTTTTAGGACTACTTCAGACACCCAGTAGGCTGTCTGCCGTATGGGCACTTGTGTCCCCATGTCTATATCATGTGTTGCTAAAGGGGTTCATCCAGACTTGGCCATAAACAAAGGAGCAAAGTCCACTAAAACCTCCCTCACTAGGCCAGCCCTGACACAGCAGTAGCGCTACTGCTTGCGACACCGATGACCCAGGTTCGGGGATGAGCCTGGGGAGACAGAGGGCCGGCTGGGGGGAGAAGACTGAGCATCCCAAGGACTGCTTGTCTTCTTCTGGAGATTGTTCCTTATAATCACATCCAAGGTGAGGTTGTCTGCTACTTCCACCTTTTGCGCCCTCTCTCTCCTGTATCACCCCAGTCCAGGAGAACACTAGCTAGTGGCAGAGTTTTTCCTCCCCAGTGAAATCCTTTACTGTTATGAACTGATTAGGTATAAGCTGTTCAGGATCAACCAGATCCCCTTTTACTAAGGTAAGGGATGCCCCCCTGTCCCTTAACCCATGGGTGTGCACCCCATTTACAGTAACCGGCTGTATGTGCTCCCTCATGTTTATAGGCATGCTTTCAGGGATCCACAGTGCAACCAACTCTGTTCGCGCACAACTTGGTCCACTCTGTGCCTTTTTAGGACACTGTCTAGCAAAATGCATTGGCTGTTTGCAAAACCAACAATCATTTATTTTATCTGATAAATCCTTTTTGTTGTAACCTGGTACTTCCCACCTTTCTGTGGAGGCATTGAGGGTTTTAGTTGCCCTGAAGACATGATTGTCCCCTTCTGTGCTGCCGCACCTGCCCCACTCCCTTTCAGAGCAGGTCTGACCCTGGCATAGTGATCTAAGAGCTCTGCAGCCTGCTGCACTGTTTTGGAGTCTCGGCCTTCTAGCCAGGTTTTTAGCTCTGCCTGGCAAGCCCAAATGAATTGCTCCAGAAGTACAACTTCCTAAATTTTCTCTACAGAGTTTGTTTCTACTTCCTCCCACCAACATTTCAAAAACTTACGTTGTTTTGTGGTGAATTCCTCACAGCTCATGTCAGGACTTCTCCAGAGCTTACAGAACTTAACCCTGTATGCTTCAGGTGTTAATTAATATTTTTAAGCAATGCAGCTTTATGTTTCTCACAATTACTACTGTCCTGATTGTCCATTTTGCCTAGTGCCTCATGCCCATTCCCAGTAAGCAGCAGAGATAGCTGGAAGCTCCAGGACTATCTGGGTATTTTAGCCTGGATACAGACCTTTTCAAACTAATTCAAAAATGCTTCCATATCCTCCCCCTCTTTAAATTCAGCTATTAATTTATAATTTAATTTGTACCCCAGCCCTGGAGTTCTAGGTTCACCCCTGCTACTTACCTCCTCTGGCACTGGTAGTTGGAGTCTTAGCTTCACCAGTTTGAATTCCCTCTGGCACTCTCTTTCCTCTCTCTTAGCCTCTCTCCAATGCCGGTTTTCTTTTTCCTGCATTTCCAGCTCCATCTGGAACTTCATCTGCTCAAATTCCAGCTCCAGTCTCCTTAGCTCTAGCTGCAGCCTTATACCTTCTGGATCCAGCATTGTGGTGACTCTGCCCTGCTGCTGCAGCAGCACTGGGTTCTCTTGGGACTTGTTGTCCTCCTCCCTGGGACAGGACATTGCAATGTTCCTTGACACCCCCATGCCAAAGGTCTGGTTCCTTTCAGTCACCGGCTATGACTTGAGGTCCTGGGCAGTCGCTTGCTCATCGGTTGCCACAAGAGCCCTCACAAGGTGATTTTATGGTTCACCCCTTGCACTGGACTCCTCTTTCCTGACACAACTGCTTCACATAGTCTGCATCGTATTCCCTGAAGATGGAAGCCATCTTCTTCCCTAACTACTGCTACACTAGCTTGCACCCGAGAAAAAAAAACAGGTAAGGAATGTTATACTATAACCAAATTATATAACAATATATATATATATATATATATATATATATATATATATATATATTTATATACACACACACTGAGCTCAAATCCAAATGTTATGCCTGTGCCACCAGCATCTCTCAAATCACAACACTATGCAACCAAATCTCTCAGATCCCACCACTGTGCACCAGATCTGTCACAGACCCACTCCTGGTGGGGCAGGCCCTCTGAGCTCACAGTACCCACCCCTGAGTGCAATCCATGATAGGGGGAACAGGGATACCCTCCTCATCCTTTTTGAATGCTTGCTGAGGTCACTACTGCACCTCTGCCATGAGGATCCAGGATGTCCCTCTAGCTCTGGATAAGGGCACAATATCAGTCTCGAGTCTTGTGGCCAAATATGAAACCTTCCTTGGCTATTACACTCTCTTCGGGGTAGCAGTGTAAGCCTGATTTGGCCTTCTCCCTACAGGACATGCAACAGCCTGGCTCAAAATGCCTGTAGAATTGTCCCTGAGACTTTGATATTCCCCCTATCCTTCCAGATGCCTTACGTACCCTTTTCTTAATTTAGTTGCTTACGGTTGCCCCCTGGCAATAACTGTTATCACAGATTATTAATACTGTTTTCACAATCCACACACAAATATATATATATAGCTATACATATATATATATATATATATATATATATATATATATATAGATATATATATATACCTCATGTAGGCAGATTTTCTTTAGGAAAACAAGAGTTTTTACTAAAATAAATAAAAGCAGTTACAACTAAAAGAGAACATATAGTAATTTAGGTTGCAGTATAAGAAACAAAATGGAAAAAAGTACACAGAAAAATGCACTGACACTGTTTAGCTAAGTTTCTACCTTTGGTCTGAAGTTTTCCAAGTCCAGAGAATTGCTGGTTTGCAAAATATTTCAGTCTTTTTGTAGCAGCCTTTGTTTCTTAGGCAGTCTGTGTGCTGGAAGCTCTTCACTTGTGGTCAGGAGAAACAATCCAAACAGAATGGCCCTGAGTGTTTGTGCTGGAGAGCTTAAACAGTGCTGGCCACTCCCTGGTCTGTGAATAAAGGCTGGCCCTTCCAGTTAGGCCACCGGGTGTCATTCTTGTGCTTCCCCAAAGTCTTATTTCCTGATAATCCTTGGTGTCAGATTCCCATAGTTAACACAGGGTTTATAACCATAACCCCTGTAAGTGGAATTTCACACAGGTATGCTATAAGGATGTGTTTTTGTTTCTCTATTACCTCACACAGGCCTACTAGAAGGATCTTTCCTAGCTAAAACACCCTGTGCATTTGAACTGGCTTAATTTAATTAGTTATGAGGAAGATCCTGTAAGTTATATGATTATACAAGCTGATTTTATTACTTCTGTTTCCCTTGGTCAGTTAACTTAGAGGAATACTCTTTGATCATGTATCCACAAGATTTTTGACAAGAACTTATCAGATTCCTGCAAGCAAGGCTGGCTTTGTAAGTCAGAGGAAGGTCAAACCCCTTTTTTTTTAAATTCAGTCTTTTTTCTATGTGCCTTTGCTGACACTGACATGTACATAGAATTACATAAAAAATATATACAACAGAATAATATCTACAAATCAGGGCTAGCAGCCAGGCAGCTCGCCACATATATTATGGTGTGACTGTAACAAAATACACGTAGGCAGAACTGTCAGACCTCTTAACAGAAGGAACTTGGAGAATGTGCACAATATTAGGAATGGTAATCAAAATTCCCCAGTAGAAGAGCATTTTTTTATGCTCCATGTTGCAAACCCAAGAGCTTTGAAATTTATGGGGTTAGAATGTGTTAAGAGGGATAAAAGAGGTGATTTTATTTATTTTATTTAGTTTTTGTTTACCAGGTAAGGTGCACTAGCCAGAGCAATGACTATTTTCAGGCACGGCCCGGGAGGGTACAGTACAATACAGAAAAAAAATTACAATACAGTTCAAATGCTTGTTAGTGTTGGGATAACAAAAAAAATAACATCCAGAAATAGCAATTTGTTACAGTGCAAATGGTAGGTTAAAGAATGAAGATGTTAACTGGAGCACCTTTGCTGCAGCCACATCCAAAAGCAGGGCCATTCTTGATGCCCTTCAGGTGGCATGCCTCAGACAGCTAGCTTTGGAACCCACTCATGAGGGAGCAATCTTAGACCTGGTACTCTCAAATGGGGACAGTGAGAGGATCTCAGATCTAGAAGTGGGTAGCCATCTGGGAACAAGTGACCACCAAACAATGTGGTTCACAATAAACTCAGCTACAGAGTCAAGCCATACAAAAGTGAGGTTCAGGACTTCAGGAGGGCTGACTTTGGCAAGATGGGAGAGTGCCTTAGAAAAGCACTAGCAAACAGGCTAGGAGGAGGGATGGAGCAACAATGGGGACATATCAAAACTGCCATCACAGAGGCAACAAGCCTTTGTGTGAAGCAAATAAATAAATCAAAACAAAAGAAAAAGCCACTATTGTTCTCAAAAGAAGTGGCGGTGAAGGGCAGGGAGAAAAAGATAGCATTTAGGAAGTATAAGGAAACACAGAAGGAGCAGGACAGAGAACTGTACCAGTTAAGGAAGAAGGAAGCAGGGATGGTAGTCAGAATAGCAAAGGCACAAACTGAGGAAAAGATAGTTAACTCGGTTAAGAAGGGGCATAAAACCTTTTATAGGTATATCAGGGAGCATAGAAAAACAAAGGGAGGGATAGTGAGGCTGAATAGAATGGATGGTGGGTGGGCAGAGAGTGACAGTGAAAAAGCAGGGATACTGAATGAATGTTTCTGTTCAGTATTCACAAAAGAGGAAGTGGGGGAGGTGCCTAATCCAATTAACAGAAGCACTCTGGAGAGGGGGGTCGATCCCAGTCCTTTCACAGAAGAAAGAGTTTTGAAAGAACTCCTAAAACTGAAGGTAGACAAAGCAATAGGGCCAGATGGAATTTACCCCAGAATTCTAAAAGAATTAAGCAGAGAACTCGTGACACCACTGATTAAATTTTATAACAAATCATGGGAGGATGGTGTGGTACCTGAGGACTGGAAGAAGGCTGATGTGATTCCCCTTCACAAAAGTGGGAGCAAGACAGAGGCAGGAAACTACAGACCTGTCAGTTTGACCTCTGTGGTAGGGAAAGTGATGGAATCACTTCTGAAGGAAAGAACTGTTGAGTACCTAGAGACCAGTGGGGCACAGGACCCAAGGCAGCATGGGTTCACAGTAGGAAGGTCATGTCAGATGAATCTAATTGATTTCTTTGACTGGGTGACCAAAGTAGTAGACCAGGGAGGGGCTGTGGACATGGCCTACCTAGACTTTAGCAAGGCATTTGACACAGTTCCACACAAAAGATTAGTAGTCAAATTAACCAGCCTTGGAGTGGGTCCCAGGGTGGTAGCCTGGGTCAAACATTGGCTGAACAACAGGACACAAATTGTAAATGGAGTCCACTCTGAAGAAAGAGGGGTTATTAGTGGGGTACTGCAGGGTTCAGTACTGGGTCCAGTCCTTTTTAATGCCTTTATAAGTGACATTACAGAGGGACTGGAAGGAAAAGTATGCCTCTTTGCAGATGACACAAAGATCTGCAACAGGGTTGATACACAATGAGGCATGGAAAGGATGAGAAGGGTCTTGGCAAGGTTGGAGGAATGGTCAGAAGTATGGCAGCTTGGATTCAATGCAAAGAAGTGCAAAATAATGCACCTAGGAAACAAAAACCCATGGGAAGATTACACAATGGGGGGAGGTAGTAACAACAACAAAAATGGAAAGGGACCTGGGGGTAATCATATCAGATGACCTTAAGGTTGGCAAGCAATGTGAGAAGGTGGTAGGGAGGGCTGGGGATACTGGGATGTATAGGGAGAGGCATCACCAGCAGAAAACAGGAAGTTGTTATCCCCCTGTACAGACAGTTGGTGAGACCCCATCTGGAGCACTGCGTCCAGTTCTGGAGACTCCATCTCCACAAGGACATAGACAGGATGGAGGCAGTTCAGAGGAGGGCAGCTAAAATGGTGCAGGGTCTGCAAGAGAAGCCATTCGAGGAGAAGCTAAAGGAGCTTAATATGTATACCATTGAGGAAAGGAGGGAGAGGGGGGACATGATAGAAACGTTTAAGTACCTCAGTGGAATCAACAAAGTCCAAGAGGGTAGCATCTTTCAGAAAAAGAGATGTGCAAGAACAAGGGGACACAATTTGAAGACAGAGGGGGACGGCTCAGGGGCAATGTGATGAAGTATTTTTTCACAGAGAGAGTGGTGGATGCATGGAACAGCCTTCCTGAGGTGATTGTGGGGTCCAAAACTGTGGGAGAAGTCAAGAATGCATGGGACAGACATAAGGCAATTTTTGTGGGGGGTGGGAAGAAATAGGCTGTTGGTTAAATAGGTTCTGCAGCTTATCCTTTAGGTAGGGAAATGGGCAGACTAGGTGGGCCAAGAGGTCCTTATCTACCGTCAAAGTCTATGTTTCTATGTTTCTATGTTTCTATGTAGAACAATATAGCAAACAATACTAAACAAGGAATTTACAATGTTGACTAAGATGGGAAAATATAATATCGATAGTAATGCAGAAGTAGTCAAGCAGGATAGGTGTACGAAAAGAGGGAACAGGAGTGTAGTAGAGAAGCTAGTAAATACAGGGTAGAGTAAAGTAGATTTGAACAAAATCTGAGGTATAAAACAGTATAATTGGTAAGACTAGCAAATCTGTCAGGAAGTGCTGTGCGTTGAGAAGAGCATACTGATGGCAAGGGGGTGAAAGTAAGGTTAAGGGTGAAAGGGGCTATGGGGGTTTGAAGGAGGAACATTTGTATGAAGAGATGAGATAGTTGTGTAGTTCTTTCTCAAAAGTGTTGTGAGAGGAAGCTTGATGAATCATTAAGGGGAGGGAGTTCCAGTAATGGCGGCCTTGACAGGCAAAGACACTGATGCCTTTGAAGATACCGTGTCTAGGGATGTAAACAAGGGACTTGTCCACAGAGCGTAAGCCATAGAAAGATGTCTGATGGAGAAAGAGATCCATAAGGGGCTTGGGGATTTGTGATCTTATGATGCTGTCAATGATAAAGCCAAGTGAGTAAAGCCTAGACGCATTAGGCAGAAGCCATCCCAGGTCTGAGTATAGGAGGCAGTGGTGTTTCAGCCAGGGGGTGGAGGATGCATAGTGGCAGATGTTGTTATAGGTGATATCCCACTTGTGAAGACTCAATTTAGCAGCAGTGGCATATGTAGCAACATCATAGGTGAGCAAGGGTAGGAGTATTCCACGAGCAATGGTAAGCCTAGCAGAGGGGGGTTAGTACATGGATAGTCTGGCAGGTGATGCCAAGTTTGGAGTTTACTTACTTGCAGGTCTTTTGTGTATGGAGATCAAAGTTTAGTGATGAATCCAGGGTGACACCCAGATATTTAAAAGAGGTCACTACTCTGACTAGGGAGCCATCCAGGGTGGAGACTTTAAAACTTGTGTTGGGAGTGTTTGAGTTTGAGGTTTGTTCCAAATAGCATAGCTTGAGTCTTGGACTCATTTAAGGCAAGTTTATGGCTAGCCAACCACTTTTGGCTTAGTTGAAAGTCAGAGGAGAGCCACTGATTTATGTCTGCAGTGCTTTTTGCACTAGCGTATAGGACAAGTATCATCCACGTACAAAAGAGAAGCAGTCCTTGAGAGGTTAGAGGTGATGTCATTTATGAAAAAGAGAATAGTAGAGGACCTAGAATGGACTCTTGGGGCACACCGTTATTTATTGCAGTCTTGTCAGAAAGCGTATAGTTGTATTTAACGATTTGTGTCTTGTTCGATAGGTAGCTGCCAAACCAAATGACATTAGGCACAAAGCCTAGAGACCATAGGACTATTAGGAGAAGGGTTGGTTGACCAAGTCAAATGCCTTAGTCATGTCTATGAATATAGCCCCAGTGAGAAGGCCTGAATCCATGGCTAATATGGTATCCAATGTAAATTTGAGTACAGCTGTTGTCATGCTGTGGCCCTTTTGGAATCGATGCTGAGCAGTAGTTAGAAGGTCATTATTCTAGAGAAATTCAGTTGTTTGAGTAGCTACGAGTTTCTCAAAAATATTACTGAGGACTGACAGGATAGCTATGGATCTGTAGTTTGAGGGGTCTTTGGGGTCATCTTTTTTGAAAACAGGGGTTATCTTAGCTATCTTCCAGATATCTGGAACATGACTCTGGCACAGAGAAAGAATAAAAATCTTCACTAGGGGAGCAGTTATGAAAGGGGCAGCAACTTTGAGGAGCTTGGGTTCCAGATTGTCAGAGCCTGCAGCAGTGTTCTCAGAGATTTTACTGAGCAACACTAGGACTTCCCATCTTGAGACAGACTTAAAATGGAAGTGAGGCCCAGGGACATCTGGTGGAGTGATAGATGTAGGCAGGGCAGGGAAGGAGGAAGTGTAAAGTCAGAGAACTGCGCATTGAAAAAGTTGACAATGGTTGAGGATTGTTCCAATGGAGTCCTTTTAGTGTCACGCCATTTGGGGTAGAGGACTGGTTTGACCTGAGGAAGTTCTTGATATGGGACCAGAATTGTTTGGAATCACCATAGGAGTTTATTGGCAAGTCTTTGCAGTAAGAGCTTTTTGCCAGTTTAATTTCCTTTTTACAGGCATTCTGCATAGTCCTATAGGTATTATATTCAGCTGCTTGACCAGAGTTCTTGAAATGGAACCAGCTTTAATCTCACTCTCTTGAAGTTTGGTAAGTAGGTCAGATTTTAGCCAGTGGGTTTGACTATTTTTAACACGGCAGGTTACAGATCTGCAGTGATTATCCTGTAGTACTAGAAAATTGGTCAGGAAGATATTAAGGGCAGATTGTGCCTCACTAGTCCTGTACAAAGTGGATCAGTCAATACTAGTGACATCTTGTAGGAATGAGTGAGCATCAAAGTTAGCAAAATTGTGGAAGGTAATGAAACGGGACTTAGTCGGAGCTGGTCCAACCTTACCCCAGATACAGAAGGTGGGGGAGTGGTCAATAATGGTATCAGCTAATGTGCCTGAGTCAGCTATGTGTTCAGGATAGTTTGTCATTATCCAGTCCAGCAAGGTGCTAGTGTTTGAGTGGGGGGCGGTCCTTGTGGGCTCAGGGATCAGCTGGTGCAGGATGAAACTTTGTATCCTGGACAGGGACGTGCACTGTGTGTTTCCCAGCCAGTTGATATTAAGGCCACCTAGTATGAGCACTTCATTTCTACCAGAGAGCAGTGAGGTTTGATCAAGCAGCTCATCCAGTCCCTTTAGGCTACTTTTTGGGGGGTTGTAGGCACAGACGATGTGTAGTTTTTTAGTGCCAAGTGTGAGAAGGACATGTAGCGATTCGTAGTGGTTTAGAGGAGAAGAGTTGATGGCAGTGAGGTGGAGGTGATTTTTAAAGTAGATTGCTGTACCACACACTCTTTTTGATGCTGATCTGTCATTTCTTAGTAGATCATAGGATGGTAGGTAGCATAGAGAGTCAGGGATTGAGGATTTAAGCCATGTTTCTGTTAGGCAGAGAATATTAGGCTTGTAGAGGGTGGTCCAGGTTTCTAGTTCATAAAGATTATGCTCAAGACTCCTGATATGGTAAGCAATTATAGAAACATAGAAATATAGCATTTGACAGCAGATAAGGACTGCTTGGCCCACACAGTCTGCCCATTTCCCTACCTGATGGATAAGCTGCAGATTCTTGTTAATCAACAGCTTATTTCCTCCTACCTCCCACTAGAATTGCCTTATGTCTGTCCCATGCATTCTTGAATTCTCCCACTGTTCCTGACTCCACAACCTCCTCAGCAAGGCTGTTCCATACATCCACAACCCTCTTTGTGAAAAAATACTTTCTAAAATTACCTCTGAGCTGCCCCTTCTATCTTCAAATTGTGCCTTCTTGTCCTTGCACATCTCTTTTTCTGACAGATGCTACCCTTTTGCACTTTGTTAATTCCCTTGAGATACTTGAAAGTTTCTATCATGTCCTCCCTCTCCCTCCTTTCCTCAAGGGTATACATATTAAGCTGCTTTAGTCTCTCCTTGTATGTCTTCTGGTGCAGACCCTGCACCATTTTGGTTGCCCTCCTCTGAACAGCCTCCACTCTGTCTATGTCTTTGCAGAGATGGGGTCTCCAGAATTGCACGCAGTATTTCAGATGGGGTCTCACCAACTGTCTGTACAGAGGGATGACAACTTCCTGTTTTCTACTGTTGATGCCTCCCTATGCATCGCAGTATTCCCCAGCCCTCCTTACCGCCTTCTCACATTGCTTGTCCACCTTTAGGTCATCTGATATAATTACTCCTAGGTCTCTTTCGATTTTTGTTGCTGTTATTATCTCACCCCCATTGTGTACTCTTCCCCTTGGTTTTTGTTTCCCAGATGCATTACCTTTCACTTCTTTGTATTGAATCTGAGCTGCCATATATTTGACCATTCCTCCAACCTTGTCAAGTCCCTTTTCATCCCTTCCACCCCACCTTGTGTATCAACCATGTTGCAGATCTTTGTGTCATCTGCACAGAGACATACTTTTCCTTCCAGGTGCTCTCCAATGTCACTTATAAAGACATTAAAGAGGACCAGTCCAAGTACCGAACCCTGTGGTACCCCTCTAGTTACCCTCCTTTCTTTACTCTGTTTACTATTACCCTTTGTGTCCTGTTGTCCAGCCAGCTTTTTATCCAGGCTACCACCTTGGGACCCACTGCAAGACTGGCTAACTTGTATATTAATCTTTTGTGTGAGACTGTGTCAAATGTCTTGCTAAAATCAAGGTAGGCCATATCCACAGCCCCTCTCTGGTCTACTACTTTGGTCATCCAGTCAAGGAAATCTATTAGGTTCAACTGACATGATCTTCCTGCTGTGAAACCATGCTGCCTTGGATCCTGTGCCCCACTGACCTCTAGGTACTCAACAATTCTTTCTTCGAAGTGATTCCATCATTTTCCTACCACTGAGGTCAAACAAACTGCCTGTAGTTTCCTGCCTCTGCCCTGCTCCCACTTTTGTGATGCAATCACATCTGCTCTCCTTTAGTCCTCAGGTACCACCCATCCTCCCATGATTTGTTAAAGAGTAGTCAGTGGCATAATTAGTTCTACCTTCAGTTCTTTTAGAATTCTAGGGTGAATCCCATCAGGCCCCATTGCTCTGTCCACCCTCAGTTTCAAAGAGTTCTTTCAAACACTCTTCTGTGAATGGATGATATCGACCCCATTCAGAGTGTTCTCTTGTTTGGTTTAGGTACCTCCCCTCCTCTTCCATTGTGAATACTGAGCAGAAATATTCGTTCAGTATACCTGCTTTTTCACTGTCACCCTCTGCCCACATTCCCTCCCCTTTATTAAGTCTCTGTATCCCTCCCTTGGTCTTTCTTTGCTCCCTAATGTACCTATAAAAGGTTTTATCCCCCTTTTTAACAGAGTTGGCTATCTTTTCCTCAGTTTGTGCCTTTGTTATTCTGACTGCATTGCCTGCCTCCTTCTGCTTTAACTGATAAAGTTCTCTGTCCTGCTCCTTCTGTGTTTCCTTATATTTCCTGAATGCCATCCTTTTTTCCTTAACCTTACCTTCCACCTCTTTTGAGAACCACAGTGTTTTTTTCCTTTGTTTTGTTTTGTTGATTTGCTTCACACAAAGGCTTGTTGCCTCTGTGATGGCTGTTTTGATTATTCCCCATTGTTCCTCCACCCTCCTTCTTGCCTGTTTGCTATCGCTTTTCTGAGGCACTCTCTCATTTTCCCAAAGTCAGCCCTCCTAAAGTCCAATACTCTTGTTTTTGTATGGCTTGACTCTATGGCTGTGTTTATTGTGAACCACACTGTTTGGTGGTCACTTGTTCCCAGATGGCTACCCACTTCTAGATCTGAGATTCTATCTCCATCCCCATTTGAGAGTACCAGGTCTAAGATTGCTCCCTCCTGAGTGGGTTCCAACACTAGCTGTCTGAGGCATGCTCCCTATAAGGCATCAATAATGACCCTGCTCTTTTGGATGTTCCTACAGCAAAGGTATCGCCAGTTAACATCTGGCATATTCAGGTCCCCCATCAACAATATCTCCCCTTTTTCTGCCATTTTAAGGATGACTTCTATCATTTCCTTGTCCATTTCCTACCCCTGAGATGTGGGTCTGTACACAACCCCCATGTGGATTGTGATGCCATTTCCTGTCTCCAGGGTGACCCATAGTGACTCATCAACTTCCTGTTTACTTTTTAGTTCTGTTGCTTTAATTCCTTCCCTTATATTGAGAGTTACTCCTCCTCCTCTTCCTCTTTTACCCACCCTGTCCTTCCTGTAGATTGTTTATCCTGACATGTTGACATCCCAGTCATGGTTCTCTGTGTACCATGTTTCAGTGACTGCCACGATATCTAGGCATCCCTCTTCCATCAAGGCCACTAGTTCAGGGAGTTTGTTACACAGACTGATGGCATTGGTACTCATCACCCTCTGTTTTTGGTCTTACCCCTTTTAGCCCCATCTCTGTCCTTACTACCTTTTTCTGCATTTACCCCTGTCCTGCTCCCCACTGACTTCTCTACCTTGGTGTTTACCTCTCTAACTACTGTGTTTTGGTGGGGGGAGGCTGGGATTTCCCTGCTCCTTTTCAGTGCCTCCCCCCTTGGCTAGTTTAAATGCTTGCCAATGAAGCATTTAAACCTATCACCTAGGATCCTGGTTCCCCAGATAGATGCAGACCATCGCACCAGTATAGGCCTGCTTCCATCCAGGTGGCTCCCCAGTCCCCAGTGAAGCCAAACCCCTTATCTTCACACCATTTTTTCAACCATTCATTGAATCCCATGGTGCAGAATACCTAGCATCATCCTTGCCAATGAACAGGCAGCACCCCTGAAGGTTCATGTACATGCTACCTGTCTGAGTCCCTCCCAACGCTACAAACTCCTCTTGCCTGCTCTGATCCCATTCACAGCCAGGTCATTTGTCCCTAGGTGGACAATGATATCCAACTCCCTCCCTCGTATAGCTGCTCCCACAATCCTGAGGATTGCTTCCTGTTCCTCCAAGCCATGGTGCCAGGCAGGCACCTTACCTTCTCTCCCTTTCCCCCATCTAACTCCCTAATGATTGAGTCCCCTACCAGGAGTTGTTTTCTTCCCATAACTTCTCATGCCACCCTCCTGTGGGTCTCCTTTGTGGAGGTTCCCAGCATCCTCCTTGGTCTCCACTGCAGGTGCCTCCATAGAGGAACTTCTCTTCACCAGAACTGCATATGAATTGTGGAGAGTTACAACTGGAGGGATGCACCTCTGGTCCACCACCCTCTCCCTCCCTGAGCCCACCTTGGTCAAACCGCTCCTCTTTCTTGGCAACCACTGAGGTAGTGGGAGTGGCCCTGGTGGTCCCTGGGTGGGGGGAAGAGGTTTCACAAATCCTAGCCAGGTCAGCCTGGAGACAGGCAACCTCCTCCCTCAGACCAGAGAGGTGCCTGCAAATAGGGCAGCATCGCAGCCTCCAGAATGTCTCCCAGAACACTGCTGCCCCACAGCCATTGCACTGCACCACTCCCATCTTGACTTATTTTGTGTACCATTTCCTGTTGCTTTGTATGCCCTACTATTGCCTCCCTCTATGTATTTTACACCTACTTTCCTACTGCCTATGTGCCCTTACAATCCTCGCCCTTCCTGTTCTGGGACAGGAACTTCCTGTAGTCTTCAGTAGTCTCTTTCTTTCTTCCTTGATTCAGACCTCCATCAGCCGGGTGGGGTTGAGAGCTATTTTAGGTTCCTTCAAGGTTGATGAAACTAATGTGTCTCAGTGATCCTTCCTTCCTACTGCCAAACAGGAAGTTCCTGTTGTCAGTCAAATCCAGTGGCTATAAAAGTAGAGCTGGCATAGGGTGGGAGGGTGGTGGAGTGGGAAGGAGGGGCAATTAGTAAAAGCTGTAGTTCTAGTCAGCTGTTACTTGTTCTGAAAGCAAGAGTCTCCTCTGTCAATAACTAATAGCAGGAAGCTGTAATTGGAGACATCTGCTTTTGTACTCCTAACTCTAAGCCACACTAGCTTCTCCCTCTGCTCCTGACACAGAAAATTAAGTTAATACAGCCTCCTTCTCAGAGAAACACACAGTGACTTTCTTCTTTTTTTTACTTAAATGAGCCCCTTCTAATTAAGTATCTGTTCATAATGCAAACAAGCTCTGGCTCCTGCTGAGATAGAAATGATTAATCAGTAAGAAAACTGTAGTTCTAGTTAGCTGTTACTTGCTCTGAAAGCAAGATTATCCTCTGTCAAAAACTAACTGCTTATTGTACTTGTAATGCTTTTTGTGATTATGTATTTGACATGTAACCTTTGTAAGTGAGCACTTGTGATCAAAGGTAATCTACAAAATTGTCAATAAATAAATAATTAAACAAGCCCATCAGTAAACAGTACCCAGACCTATAAGGTGTCTAGACCACCCAAAGGGAAAAGAAAAGAAGCAAGTTCACCAGCCTTGCAGAGTAAGGGGGGCCCAGGTCCAATCTTGTCAACAGCTTGGTACTTATTTCTGTGTCTCCTCTTCCACCCAGTCTCCAAACAGTGACTGTGGAGTCTGGCATGGTCCTTGGAGATTATTGATAGGATGCAATCTGATATCATTGGGCTTGAGCAATGATGTTAGTCTGGGATGGTCTACTGCTGGGCTGAGGACATCATCATGGAATGTTTTACTACTGGAATAAGGTCAACTTCCAGGTTGCGATGGCTGCTAAGTGGATGTGCTCTTGATTGCTCCACTAACTCTCCCCTCTTACACTCGCTAAAGGTTTCCTATTATAGTCCTACAATTGCTTGGAGACATGGTAACGAAAAAGTTTGCTCACCATTCGCCGTTATCCTGCATATTGTCTAGCTGTATGGGTGCAGAAATGAAGACTTTATGGCTGAAACACACACCGCCCCCATCTCCAGCAAAAAATATATTGGCCAAGAAAAGCAAAGCCAGAGAGGAGAACAAAGCTAGCCTACCTGCTTCACATTCCCTACTCATGGAGGCAATGTTTTTCAAAGGACTTGCCCCCATAAAAGAATCACTGCAAGCTGTTGTGGGGGACCTACAATCTCTTAAATCATAGATGCAACAGCTTACCATCCGGACTGGGGACAATGAGGTACAAATTTCGTCTCTGGATGACTGGAGAGCTTGAGTCGATACAGAACTGATTAGCCTGAAGCAGCGGCTGCACAAAACTTTAGACAAGCTGGAGGATTTAGAAGGCCACTTGCATATGAACAACATGGTTATCCTGGGGCTTCCTGAGGGTGAAGAAGGGGCTAACCCCATCCTCTTCATTCAGAAGCTTTGTACCAAAATTGATGGCCCATCCCCAAATGGCCCCACATACATTATAGAGTGGGTCCATCATTCCCTCCGGCCCATTCCACCACCTGGCTCTCCACCAAGACCGCTGATTTTTCACCTCCTGAATTATTTGGACAAACAAGTTATTCTGGAGAAAGTTAAAGAAACTAAAGTCATCCAGTGGGAAAATAAGAACATTAGGATTGCTCAAGGCCTCCCACTTACTGTGAGACACAGGCGCACTGAAATGCAGCCTTTAGTCATAAAGTTGATTGTGGCTGGGATGTGCTACAGAATGAGTATCCCGCTACTCTACAGGTGTACCATGATGGCAAATGGCACTCGTACGAATCCCTCGCTGATGCAAGTACTTCCGTTAAAATTTTTTTTCCAGACTTATACAAATGACTTTGGCAAATTGTATAGGGGAGTTAACAAGATGTAAAAAAGGCCTGTAGTGTCAGTAATATTACAGAAGGCCCAAGGAACCTCTCACTTTGTGAGAATGATTTCGTAGTCACCATAGGTTGTAAGCCTGGCCTCCTGAAGCCCTTCATGATACCATATTGTTACATGTTTGTGCCTTAAAATTAATAATAGGGTTTGATATATGGCCCTAAGGATGCAAAGAAGATATGGCTAGTAATCCAGAATTACATACTGTCTAAGTACTGAACTCAGACTTCTTTGTCATTGGCATTGGGAGCAAAGTTTACTTAAAATGCATGCTTATGGTTTACAAACATTGATCTCTAGTTAGTACCAATGTCGGGCTTGTAGTGAGGGGGGGATTGGGAGCTGTCGAGATGCCTATGACTTGACAGCAGACTATGGCAATCGGACATTTATTGGGAGGTCAGTCGAGAGGACTGGGGTTTTGTGGTTGTTTCTTTTGCTTTCTTTCTTCTTTTTTTTTTAATGGGTTTTGGGAGTAGAGGGGTTGGGGAGCCTGGTCACTTCAGTGTTTTTTCATAAAGACTGGCTAAGGGGAAGGGAGGTTTAGGGGGAGAAAACAAGTTGAGTGGAGTGTGAAATATTTCTATAACTCAAAGGTAGCAAAGTTCCACCCAAGAGTGTTGCAAAGACATGATTTACTGCACTTAATAACCACTAAACTTAGGAGACCTAAACCAACACAGACCTACCTGAGGCCGTCTTCCCTTTCCCATTTCCCTTTTTATGTGCCTTAATCTGCTATTTAATTAGTAACTACGGCTACGAGACTCGTGACTTAGAATGTGAAAGGGGCTTGATGCAGGGTCAAACAATGTCAGATCCTGAAACATCTGGAATTTTTGCACAGTAATATAATTTTCCTTCAAGAAACCCACCTATTGGTGTGTGAAGGGAACTTATTTCGTAGATGGCAAACTGGGCAAGTATATGCGGCTGGGAATGCTATGGCACAGAGAGGGGTGGTGATCCTGATCACAAAAAATACATCTTTTGAAATGCAGAGCTCTCACTCTGATCCACAAGGAAGATTCATTTTTATAAAAGGGCTACTAGATCCCGTTGAGATAGTATTGGGCTCAATATATGAGCCCAACGCTGACTCTCCTGAGTTTTTCTCGGAGCTATTGCTTAATTTGAGTTCCTATCCAAAGCTCCCAATGATTCTGGCTGGGGATTGGAACCTAGTTTGCTCATTAGAGCTTGATAGATCCGCCTGTCATAAGGGACTGGTCCTCTCCGCACCACAGAAAGCCCTGATGGAATTAATGGCTGATCATGCCTTGCTGACCCGTGGAGACTGCTGAACCCCCAATCTAAACAATTTACTTTTTATTCTTCTGCCCATGGATCATTGTCTTGCATAGACTACTTTTTGATCAACAATTCAGTGCTGTCAGGGCCGAGGTAGTGGAACGATTTCTTGAACTATCTCAGATCATGCTCCAGTTTGGCTAGAAGGGACCCTCCCACTTGCTTCGTGCAAAGAAAGCAGCTGAAAACTAAATACCCAAATGCTCCAAGATGCAAATGTTGTTCAATCCCTTAAAGAAGCCATTGAACAATATCTCTGCCACAACCAAAACTCGATAAAGCAAATTGACAAGATCTGGTGTGCTCTTAAATGTATAATCAGAGGGGAGTGCATCCGGCTCGCTACAGTTAGGAAAAAAAAAAGAGAAGCCCTTTCTTCCTTGCTTCTAGGGCAAATCAAGGCCCTCGAAGAAAAGTTAACTTCCAATCCAGATGAGTCTACCCTAGCTTAGCTAACACAAATCATAAATCAATACCAAGAAACTTTACGAGAGCAAGGGCAGTATGCCTTGTTCAAAACCCATGCTCGCTATGTGGACCAGGGAGAAAAGGCTAGCCATTTGCTAGCCCTTAGACTCAAAAAGCAAGAAGAGTCGAGGCTAATAGCAGTATTAAATTTCCTTGAAGATAACTCTGTTCTTACGAGTCCAAAGGAGATAGTCCTGGAATTTGAGAACTATTATAAATTCTTATATTCCCCTCCTGATAACCCACCTCAGATCTTGGATATTCAGGACTATCTAGCCTCCATTCCTCTTCCATCTCTTAGTGTTGCACAAAGAGACAGTCTCATACCTAAAATAACTCAGACAGGGCTGTCAAAGGCAATTCATTCTCTTCCAGAGGACAAAGCCCCAGGTCCTGATGGCTTTCCTCCTGGTTTCTATAAAACTTTTGAAGAGCAACTTTCTCCCCTTCTTCTAAAGATGTTTAATTTTTTATGTGAAGTAGGAGTTTCTGATCCATCCTTATTAGAAGCCCTTATAATCGTCCTGCCAAACCAAACAAACCCAGAAATAGAGTGTGCAATTATCATCCCATATCTTTAATGAACTACGATATCAAGCTTTTTGCCAAAATTTTGGTCTCAAGATTGGCAGAAATATGGACTCCCCTGCTTAGTGCTGAGCAAGTGGGCTTTGTGGCAGGCTGTTCCTCTGCTGATCATTTGCTCAAGCTCTTCCACATTTTCTCTGTGTCCAGGGAGGCCCCATGCCCAATGGCCCTGGTATCCCTGGATGAGGAGAAAGCATTTGATAGGATCAGCTGGGCCTTTCTGTTTGAGGTACTGAATAAGTTTGGTTTTCCAAGGCAGTTTGTACAATGGATTAAAGTACTTTATACCAACCCAACTGCTAAAATATACTGTAATGGGGTTTATTCAAATTCATTCCCAATGTGTTCTGGAACTAGACAGGGGTGCCCATTTTCCCTGATGCTATTTAATCTCTACCTTGAACCACTTCTATATCTTCTTCAAAACTCCCCAAGTATAAATGGCATTCAATTGGACCCTTAAGTTTCGATTATCTGCTTGTGCCGATGATATCTTGTTGCCTATTTCTGATCTGAAAACCTCAGTCCCTGCAATTCTTGACAAAGTTGAGTCCTTCGGAGCCCTTTCGAACTACAAACTCAATATAGAAAAATCGATAGTCATGCCTCTAAATAAACTCACCTATCATTCACAAATAGAGGGGTTACATCTAGCATGGACACTTCAACTCAAATACCTAGGACTAACTTTAACCCAAGAAATGTCCCAAATAAAGAAACTTAACTTAGACTCTCTGATCGAGACCTTAAGACAAGACCTGGGAAGATGGGCACCCCTATACCTCTCCTTGCAAGGACGAATCAGTGCAATCAAAATTAATATCCTTCCAAGGATATTTTATCCTCTGAATATGCTGAATTTTTATCTCCCACAATCCTGGTTTCAAAAGCTCCATAGCCTTATATACCAGTTTTTCTGGCACGATAAACCACCTAGAATATCGTACCTCAAGCTAGGGGCAACTAAACTCAAAGGTGGGCTCAAGCTTCCCAACTTTTATCACTATTACTTAGCAAGTCATATAACCAAATATATGTGCTGGATAACCCACAACCTTCAACAAAATGACTCTTCCTTTATTCTGGCATGGCTTCACCTGGAACGCTATAGAACCAGCCAGAGCAGCACATCTCCACTTAGTTTGTTATATATTAATGCTAAATCCTGCTCTGCTGCAATTGAAAATGAGTTGGTTTTAATGTCATTAAGAGTACATGGCCAGCTATGCAGAGCACTTAAATATGACAACTCTACAGGCATCTCACAGCCTTTATACTATAACCTTAACATTAGGCTGAATGGGCACTGCTTGAAACCGCAAGAGAACTCTACCCTGACAGAGATTAAAATATCCAATTTACTAGAGAATGGAAAACTTAAGACTACACTAGACCTTTTAACCCTCCTGAATCACCTGAAGAAGTAGATCTTTAAGGGATACCAAATTTGGCACCTATTGATTACTAAATTAGACATGGGAGCATGGCACACAAACCGCTCTGAACTAATTGTCTCACTCCACAACTTGGCATGGCAACCTCATGTAGTCTCCCAGATAACCTCAATGTTATACCCCTCCATCTGCTCTGAGGGGCCTGGTGCCTCTCCATACTGGGCAGACCAGTTTGCCGATAAAGAGATTAGCTGGGATAGGATTTGGCAAGCAGTATACCAGTACAATTCAAATGATAAGCTTCACTTCATGCAATCCTATATCCTGCATAACATGTACTATACCCCACTGAAATTACTTAAAATGGGGAAGGTACAGGATGCAAATTGTAACAGATGTGGTCTAAGTGAAGGTACCCTACTTCATGTTCTGTGGGACTGCCCCATAATTAGACCACTGTGGAGTGAGATAAGGGCCAGAGCGGATCCCCTACTGGGAATTGAAGATCTATTTAAGCCTGAAATTTGTATACTGTGGGATTTCTCACAGATTCAAGTAAACAAAAGTAGATATACCATGACTCTTGTCTCCCACACAGTCAAAAAATTGATATTAAAAGATTGGAAGGACTCCACCATCATCTCCTACTCTGAGTAGTTAAATGAGTTCCTATTCAACTTGAGGAAGAAAAAAATGATAGCATCTCTTAGACATATTCCAGCTGTTTTTGATAGGAGATGGGTAACATTTATACACTATACACCCTACCTAACAAATAAGGCCTCTCCTACTGTGAGGATTTTACTAAATCTTATAACTCACAGTACTTCAGGGGTTGATGGCAATGGCAAAGCCCTTTGTTGGATCAAGGGGCAGGCTCAATATGGAAACTAGTCTAAAGTAGAAATCATTCTGCTTGGTTAACTTGCTGCCTTAATTATAAACATATAAGGATGTGTGAAATAAGTAGGATAGGGAGGGTGGGATCGTTTGGGGGAAGGAGGTGGTGGGTTGGGGATAGTTAGACTGTGTAAATTGAGCCGATGTAATCCTAAGACTCCTGCTTGTTTCACCTGTATCAAGTTGTACCTGTGCAACTCCTTGCTTTACCTGTATGTATGGATATAAATCAATAAAGTACATTTAATTAAAAAAAACTACTGGAATAAGGTCATCCAGTGGTGGCACAATGTCATCTTGGCTGAAAAACCTGTGCTTCTCATTGGCAACCCCAACCAGACAAGGGCAGACACCAGCTCTTGTGCAAGGTGGGAGGTTCACTGCTCTCGGCATCTGATGTTTGCACCCTTATGTTTCCACTCACTCACAGGTCATCTGGCTATTCCCTAGGTCCTCTCTGAGGTTGAGCTACCAGTGTTCCCCATACCTAGCCAGCAGTTGCTGGTTGTATTCCCATTGTCAGGTCAGGCTGGATGTCCAGGCAGGTAATAAAAAAAGGGGCATCACATTTGACACAGTTACTTCTCCATACAGGCCAGGGCACACAATTGAGATGGGATCACTGTAAGGTGCACCTGCAGGAGTCAAACCCACAGTTCCACACTCAGTCAGCATTCCCCCTTTAACTAGTAGCACAGTCAAACTGCATTTCAAAATGCAGAATCTCAAGTCTCTACTTGGTGCTGCAGAATTCAGATTACACAGACACTTTATTTTTGCTTTTCTCGCTACTCATGTTCACAGTTCATGTCCTCTAAACTTTGGGTAATCGAGCACTCACCCTTTGGCAACAGACAGCAATTTTTATGATTGCATGCATATGCAGGCATGAAGTAAGGCTGTGCAGGGGCTGAATATTATTTCCTGAATACCATCAATAGTAGGGCTCCTGAATATTTGGGAGCCCTTGCTGTATTCATATTTTGGGAAGAGTACCTACAAAATAAAAAAAGAAAGAAAAAAGAAACAATCCATCCACCCACCGTCCTCTCCAGCTCCAAATCAAATAAAACATAAACCAATCCCCCTACCCTCTATCAAATGCCCAATTCCACCCTCCTCTCCCCCCAGCACCCATGATTTGTTATAATATTATACAGTAAATCCCCTGATGGGTGACCTGCTCAACTCGCATGCCTCCACAGCTAGCTGCCCTTTTACTTAATGTAAAGCACTCATTTGCACTTAAAAAATACAATTTGTGCCCCACCACCCTAACATAGCACCCTACTCCCACCTAGCACTGAATTCTCAATATCAGAAGGAGAACTCAAGAACGTGACTGGTTCAACTCACTGTCCTTCACAGCTAGCCACCTTCTCATGAATGAAAGTACTTGCACACTTGCTATAGTACAATCACTGATCAGCTAGTTTTACTATAGCAAGCATGTGAGTGCTTTCACTGATGAGAAGGCAGCCAGCCATGGAGGACAGAGGGTTGAGCAGGTCACCTTCTTGAGTTCTCATATTGAGAATTGGATGTTGGGTGGAAGTAGGGTGTTTTACTGGGGTGGGGGGACATAAGTTATACTTTTTTAAAGGCAAAGGAGTACTATACATTAAGTAAGATGGTGGCAGGCCTCAGAGGCAGGTGGGTTGAGCTGGTCACTCTTGGGGAAATTTACTGTAAAATAATATAACAAATTGTGAGTGCTAGGGGGAGGAGAGGAATTGGGCTTTTGATAGAGGGTGGGGGATGGGGTTTACATTTTACTTGGTTTTGGGCTGGGGAGAAAAGTGAGGGCTGTTTTTTTTTTTTTTTTGCAGGTAGTCAAATACCTTTTCCCGAATACTCAGCTATTTGGCTGCTGAATGCTGAATATTCAGGAAAAGGTATCCACACAGCCTAGAGTGAAGTAAAGATATTGTGAGAGTAGAGGTGAGTCACTCAATGCAGCTCAGGCTGCAGGAGACTCAACGGTGTTAGGCCAGTGATCAAGTGAGGCTGATCATGATGCTGTTCTACTGGGTGGTGGCCAAAACTTTATGTAGTTGAAAGGAGGCAGCTGCACCTATTAGACAGTGGCTGCATCCTTTCCATTGCATGACACCACCCAGCAGTCAGCTCAGTGATATCATAATCATCCTGCACATTGTCCTTCCTCCCAACATCTGGTGGTCATCTATGTTGCATTGGAAAGGCTAATCAGCACAGCTGCAGCGAGATTAGTTGAGGAACACAGATCAACACTTCACACTCACATGGAGCCCAGAATCAGAAAAGAAGGCATCCCCTACCCAAGCCCTGCTGGATCTAGCTCTCCTCCATGCAAGGCAAGCAGATGGGCTGACTAATAATATAAAGTGTGGGGTTCTATATAATGTGGGTGTTATATAATGTAAGCGGTCTTCTGTGCAAGATTCAGACTAAAATGCAATTGTGCGGGGGGGGGACAACTGCTGTAGTGGGTGGCTAGTGCTTTGTTGTGGTGGGGGCATTTGCCACAACACCCCATTATTATTTCCTGGCTTTGATGGAAGTTCTGCTGCAGTCCCTGAGGCTGTGATCTCTAGTGGGTGTCAGTCGGGGGAAGGGGCAAGGGCTTATTATAGATGCTGAATGTTTAGAAGTGGGGAGCTGTAGTGTTCAACCAACATTTACTTTGTGTCTACTGCAGATAAGCCTTTTTATTGTTGCTGTGGCACATTGTATTGCTGCCTGAGTTTTTCAGCCTCTCCTCATCTACACATCATTTGTGTTGATTTCAATGTCAGAAGCAACCCTTCCTACACCCCAGCCTCCCCAAAGTGGCTGGGAGTGGGCAAGATGTGGTATGTGACTCTAGTCAGCAATAGATTTTTATTGTGTATGGGCCCTGGAGGGGGGGGGGCTGCTGTGATAAGTGATGTGTGCTATTTAGCTCAAATGAATGCTCCGAGTTAATGGTCTTGCCATTTTTATGTTTCCTTGCACACACATGTGCAAAGCAAACATACTGTGAGAGTAGAGTAGCAGGCTTCAGAGGAGTGTCACTGTTGCATCCAATGCAACTCAGGCTGCAGGAGGCTCGACAGTGACAGGCTAATGATCAGTGAGGCTGATCATCCCACTGTTCTACTGGGTGATGGTGGAAACTTCATGTAGTTGAAAGGAGGCAGCTGCACCTATCAGACAATGGCTTCTTCCTTTCATCTACACGATACACACTCAGCAACCAGCTAAGCGGTATCAGACTCAGCCTGCTCCTCATCCTGCACCCTACAAAATCAGGTAGTCATCTGTGTTGCCAGCGCCATTCCTGGAGAAAGTACCATCAATGTGCACAGAAACCACACCTAAATCTTTCTTCCAAGGGAGGGTGTACTAACATACTAAAATGCCAGCAGAATAGGCCTAACTGTCTTTCGTGTCTGCTCATTTGGTCAGCCCCCACCCTGGGAGCTCACCTTGCTGCCCCCCTCACCTTCTCTGGCTTCTCCCTTCCCAGTTCCGGATATTCTCATTGCACTGGATTTTGTTTCACAACCCTTCCCCTGTACCTGTTCCACCCCCTCTTGAACCCCACCACCGTCTCTGCCTCCACCAGCCCCCTGGGCAGGCATTCCATGGCTCCGACGCCCTCTCAGTGAAGTAGCACCTCCTCCTTTCTCCCCTGAATCTTCCCCCCCTCCAGCTTCCACCCATGCCCTCTAGTCGCCCCTCCTCCTTCCTTCAAGCACCCTGACTGCTCCTCCCTATTTACCCTCTTCTCATGTACCTGAAGACCTCTATCATGTCCCCTGGTCCTCTCTCTTCCAATGTGTACATATTTAACTCTTTGAGCTCTCCCATAGGTCCTGTCCCCCAAGCCCCAAATCATTTTGGTTGTCCTCCTCTGGACCCTCTCCAGGAGTTTAATGTCCCTCTTTAAGTGTGGCCTCCAAAACTGCACGCAGTACTCGAGGTGTGGCCTCAACAAGCAGTTATAGAGAGGGTGTATCACGTTCCTCCTTCTGGAGGTGATTCCCCTAGCGATGCATCCCAGCATCCTGTTGGCCTTGGCTGCTGCTCTCCTACAAGTCTCCGAGTTGTTCATCTTGACATCCACCACCACCCCCAGGTCCCTCTCAGCCATCGAGACTTGTAGCACCCCCCAGGTGTACACTTGGCCCGAGTTTCTGCCCCAGGTGCAGTACCTTGCATTTCCCTGCATTGAACCTCAGCTTCCACTTTCTAGACCATCTTTCCAGAGCCTCCAGGTCCCCCTGTAGGGCCACCCTCCCCTCCTCCCTATCCACCACTGTCCTCAGTTTTGAATCATCTGCAAAGAGACTCATCTCACTCCTGATACCTGTCCTTATGTCAGAGATGTAGGCGTTGAACAGGAGGGGCCCAAGGACTGATCCCTGTGGGACCCCACTAATGACCCTCCTTGGGGATGAGACTATCCCACCAACTACGACCCTCTGGGTCCGGTCCTGGAGCCAATTGTCTATCCATCTGATCATCTGGTTCCCCACCCCCATTTCTCCCAGCTTATCCAACAGGCCCTCGTGAGGAATAGTGTATAAACACTGTAACTAGGTATAAATACTGTACATAACTCAGTTCCTTGTAAATGCAATATATTTGTATAATGTCCTGTATGTGTCTTGTACTCCTACCCAGGAGATCCTAAAATGCAACTTGTATCTTGTAAATTCTTTTTTGTACTTTATTCCTTTTCTTTTTTAGACTCCTATACTGTGTCTTGCCTCTGCAACACTGTTGCCATCTTTATGGCCTAGATCGTGCCTGAAAACGGTTCATTGGATCAGTGCACTCACTCAGTAAACAAATACATATTTAAAATAAATAAATGTTTAACATATTTAATTAAGAGAGGCTTTGAAATGAGTGAAAAAACATTTAAGTGCACTGTTGCTCTCATTTATTTTTCTTTCACTGGTTTGGTTTTGCTTCTCCCAAAGAAAAACTCTTGTATGAACATTGGTAGGGTATAGCATTTATCCAGTTACAATGATGTCAAACTCAGGTCAGTCAGATGCCCTTGAACCACCATCTGTGATGCCCTTAAAACCCACTCATACCATCTACCACTCCCACCCTCAATTCCCAGTCCCCTGTCAGTAAGGAAAAACCCTCCCAATCTTTTGTTCTCTGAAGTATCCTAACCCCCACCACTGCCTCACCCTCTGTTGCCAGCGTGGTGTACACCTGCCTCCTCCCTGTTTGCGCTCCCACTCCCCACCCTCCATTCCCAGCTCGGTGTAATAAAAAAACAAAACCTTTCCCTTGCTCCCTATCTGTGCTGTCCTATCCCCACCTTTCCTTTTTCCCTATACATATGTGTGTGGCAGGTTGAATGTCACAGATGGATCTAAAAGAGGTGGGTTTGTTTAACCCCATCACTGCTGTCCTGATCAATCAGATCACTACTGACTTAAGAAAAAGACCAAAGGGCAAAAAACAAGTAAAATCAAAAGCCTTGGCTACCTTTTGTTATTGTCTGTGGACTACAGTCCTACCCACTGGCCAGCACTGTGGATGCAGAGTAGAGGCAGCTAGCAGTAAGAATCACATGGAAACTCACCTTTTCAGGTGGCCAGAAAAAGGAGGTGAGTCTAGAAGCTTTAGTCACTGTTATTAAACCTGTAATTAACTGCTTCAATTGACTTAAAAATGTCAAGATGTTAGGCACCAGCCATAGCTCAACTTAATGCATCTGACATCTCAACTGCCCCCATTACCATTAGTAGGGAGTCGGGTAGGGATGGGTCATAGTTTAGCATTTGGTTTCTCCACAAGCATCTGACATCTGAACTGCCCCCCTCCCCGTTACCATTAGTAGGGAGTCAGACAGGATAGCTTTCAGTTTAGCACTTGGATTTCAACTGTTCCCCCGTTACTATTAGTAGGGAGGACTCTCAGGTTAGCACTTGGATTCTCCACTAGTATCCAATGTCTCAACTGCCTCCTGTTACCATTACTAGGGAGTCATGCAGGGGCAGTTCTCTGGTCAGCACTTGGATCCATCCTAGTATCTGACATCTTAACTGCCCCTTCCCCATTACTATTAGTAGGGAGTCAGGCAGGAATGGCTTTCAGTTTAGCTCCTGGTTCCTCTAACATTTCAACTGCCTCCCATTACCATTAGTTTAGCACTTGGATCCTCCACTAGTATCTGACATCTCAACTTCCCCCCATTGCCAATAAAAGCAAATTGGGCAGGAATGGTACTCAGTTTAGCACTCAGATCTTCTACTAGTCCTCATAAAGAAGATGCGTGCCACTCAGAGGTGTTGTCCCACATGCCTAATCTGAATTATTACACATGAACTTTATCTTATTTTTAATAAAATGATAACCTCAGTGATGAAAAATATTATGAGCAGACAAGCACCTTGTTTATTCACACTAGTGTTATTTGGAGATGTTTCATTGTCCTAATGATGGAGCCCCATTTTGTATAATTTTTGTCATTTTGAGGGATAGTGCCCAACATTTTGGGCATTGAAAGGTATATCACCTGTGGGCCATAGTGGCTGCCTGCCTAAACACAGGAACTTGTATTTTGTAATTTGAACAAGGTACTTGCTTTTTAAGAGGGGTGGGTGGGTGTCTCAGACACATTGGCTGATAAAAGATATGTAAGGACTTAGAAATACCATTTCCTTTGAAGTTGTGTTATTTACATTTGTTTTGGAATACTTGCACTGACCTACATGCCAATGTCTAGACCTACTATAAGCTAAGGGAAAAGCTACCTTGAATTTCTAATAAGGCAGTGGTTTGCTGGTCTTTGAGTTCATCATGAATTGGTTACTTAAATTTAAGATGGAGTTATGCAGTTATCTGTTATCGTTTGTGACACACTATGTACTGATGATGTGAATGAATATGAACTAAATCATTGTAACTACTTTCTTGTCCCCATACTCTTCTGAAGTTTGTACTTGTGACAAAGTGAGCCTTAAGTAGGTGGTCACACTTTTTAAAGGGAGCATTCAACTTTTTTTTTACATTTTCTTCTCATATTTAGAGATTTGGGCATAGGTGAAGTCTGTTTAATAGCCCCGACACAGAACAGTTTTTGTGTGTTCATTTTGAAATAGTCTATTTTTTCCCTTGTTTAGGGTTCTTTGTTTACACTGTCTTTTTCCAGCCATTTTTCCTTTAATTCTCCTATAAATGTGACTAAGGCACAAAAGGTTTATTGCAAATCTCACATTACTGTTCAAGACTTCAGAATGAGGTTTCCAATATACTGTACTTCCAGCAAGCTCAGTCAACAGGAAAGCTCTAACACGGCCTTCTTTTCACCCCACCTCATGAAACAGGCAGGTGAAAATGTAATTTCCAAATCCCCCCAAAACTTGTTTTCACAGTCAATATGCAAAAGTGTTCTTCTGATGGGATTTAAGAAATTTCACCTGTCTTCATCAGAAGGTAGGATCATAAAAAGACAATGTTGAACATTTGGGCCTAAAATCTCAACACAAAAATATAGAAACATAGAGTATGATGGCAGATAAAGACTGATTGGTCCACCTAATCTGCCCATTTTCCCTACTTACTGTAACACTACACACCCTACTTGATCTCAAGCTCCTCCCTCCCTTCCTTACCACTAAGGTTCCCCTATGCCTATCCCATGCCTCCTTGAATCCCATTACAGTTGTTGCCCCTGCCTCCTCTACTGGGAGGCTGTTTCAGGCATCCACCACACTTTCTGTGAAGAAGTACTTTCTCACATCTCCCCTGAGTCTATCCCCCTCCAGCTTCATAGCATGACCTCTTGTTCTGGAACATCTTTTTCTCTTAAAAAGGCTTCCCTCTTGAACCTTATTTATACCCATGAAGTATTTAAAAGTCTCAGTCATATCCCCCTTCTCTCTCTCCTTTCCTTCAGAGTGTACATACTGAGGTCCTTCAGTCTGTTCTCATACTGCATTTGATGCAGACCCTGCACCATTTTAGTTTCCCTCCTCTGGACTGCCTCTGTCTATGTCCTTGAAGAGATGTGGGACTCGATTTTCAAAGACCCCTTAGATCACCACAATTTGTGGTGATCTAGGGCTGCGGCAAACTCTGGGTGCATCAGGGACCCTGCACCCAATCTGTAAAAACAAGGATCCCTGCATCAAAAACCTGGGAGTTGCTGCACCCACAGGCTAGTGCCAAACAATTGGTGCACCTGCAGGAATTGCTGTAGGGATTTGGCTCCCCCTCCTGCCCAGTGCAACACTAGAGGGCTGGGATGCTTGGGGATAAACATGTCTACCAGGAATGGTACAGAGGTAGAAGGGGCATGGGGTGCCATAGGGGATGTTGGGGAGATGGTGGGCATGCGAGAAGATGATGTGGCACCTGACAGGGGTGTCATTATATAACTATTAAGCTAATGTATAGTAGCATAGGGGTGGGGGTCCACGGACAAACAGTGCCCAAGGCTAGGGCTGCTGCAATGGCTGTGCCCACCTGGGGCCATGGCACTGTTTGTCCCTAGGAACTCCCCCACAATACCATGCCATTAGCTTATATAAACAGCATCCCATCTGCCACATCATCCCCTCACATGCCAACCATCTCTCCAACACCCCTATGGCACTTCCCACCCCTTCTGCCCCTGGATCCCACTTTCAGAAGCCCCCTCAATTCACCACATTGGTGCATGGTGCTTAGACCATGTCACGGGTGGTCTAAGTTAAGCCCCTTGCTGTGGCCATGGGGTGGTTACAGAATACAAAAAAAGAGGATGGTGCATTCCAGCTGTGTTGCAAACCCCCTTGCAACCTAGCACATGGGTGCTTTTGCCACAAAGATGGTGCAAGGGGGCTTTGTTGCATGGCATCCCAATGTTGCAGCAATTGATTGATTGATTAAAATTTATTTTTTCACGGGAAATAACATTTGTTGGGACAAAGTCCTGTTTACAACAAAGTCCTGCATTTAGTTTGTTGTGCTAAACATCAAACAATTAACAAATACCAATACAAAAGGATACAAAAATACAAAAGAAATCACATCTACACAAATTACTTTAAAAACATGTACAAGAAGACTTCAAACGGGCAGACAAAATATTTTTAAATTTAAAAAGATTAGTATTTATCTTCAGTGATTCTGGCAGTTTATTCCAACTTCATGCTATACTAATCTGAAGTGTACTATCTCCCAATCTATTAAAACTTCTGTACATTGGAATATTATTTAATACATTCCTTGTTTTGATGTATATTTCGTTATTTAATTTTCTTTTTATTTGTTTATGCAATGGATGATTATATTTTTTATGTAATATTTTATGACATGTAATAAGCCAAAGATAATTTCTATTAGCCTCTGGTTGAAGTCAATTTAAGTTTTTATAAATTACACAATGGTGCAAGTTTTTACCATTACCAATAGCAAATTTTCCTATCCTATAATAAGCTTGATTAATCAAATTTTAATGCTGTTTGGGTCGAATTCATATAAATTATGGAACCATATTACAATACTGGTAAAAGCATCTGTTTAGCCAACTGCTCTTCTTGATACCAATGGTAAACACCACATTTTCTAGGAGCCCTAGTCTCCAATTTACTTTTTTAGTCTGAACTGATATATGCTCTGTATATGACATCCTAGCATCTACTTGAAATCCTAAATATCTATATGTACGTACATTTTTGATTTTTGTTCCATCTTGAAGGTATAATTGCATCTTAGGCCCATTTCCCCTGTGTTGACCCACTGAAAACAACATACTCTGTGTTTTTTTCCAGTTAAGAAGAAGGCCAGAATCACTCATCCATTTTTCCATTTGAAGCAGATCATATTGAAGTTTATCTATCATATCTGTGAGATTGTCAGCATACATCACTGGCACAGTATCCTTTGCATACAATGTCACTTCACTATATCTAACAACATGAACAAGATCATTTACATATATGTTAAATAATAATGGTCCCAGAATCGAGCCCTGGGGAACACCCCTCTCCAGTTTCCCAGGGCCCGACACCGAGATTCCGCATGCTACACATTGCTGACGATTGGTCAAATATGACTTTAACCATTGTAACATTTGCCCCTGAATCCCTATAGCCCTCAGCTTTTCCAAAAGTAATTTATGCTGAACCAAATTGAAAGCCTTACTGAGATCCACAAACACCGGCCCAGTACTATTCCCTTGGTTCATAGATGTTACCACCAAATCATTAAATTATAACAGAGCGGTGCTTGTGGATCTCCCCTTCCTGAAAACATGTTGATAGTCTGTTAATATAACATTAGATTCTAAATAGTGATTCAGCTGCTCATGTACTCTGCATTCTAAGATCTTTGATAAAATTGGCAAAAGAGCTATTGGCCTATAATTTGAGGGAGTTGTTTTATCACCTCCTTTGTAAATGGGAATAATCTTTCCCATTTTCCAAATTTCAGGAACAGTAGAACTACTCATGCTCCAATTATACAAATAGGTTATAACAGGAGCTATTACTTGCACACCCAACTTCAAAAATCGAGCCTCTGTTCCATCAATACCTCTAGATTTATTTGAATTTAAATTTTGTAATTCTTTCACTATGTCATTCTCATATATTACCTCAAATCTAAATTTTTTATTTAAAACAACTGCCCTGTTCTTTACTGGGAGAGGATCTAATACATTAGACATTAACTTTAATAAGTTTAGATCCAGTAGATCCAAAGAATAGGTATTGAAAATACAGTATTTGCTACATACTTTGTATCAGTCACTAGCTTCTCTTCTCTTCTTGCACCAAACTTATATTATTAACAGTTTTGTTTGGAGATTTTAAATCTGTAATAAACTTCCAAAATTGCTTAGAATCTGAAGTATTATTTATTTTATTCCAATGGTATTTGTTTTTTGCATTTTTAATAATACTTTTACATTTGTTCCTCCATTCCTTAAAAATATTCCAGGCTTCTACCTTTTTAGTTTTTCTAGCCCTTTTCCATGTTCTATTTCTTATCCTTAAATATTCCTTTATATTATCAGTAATCCATGGATCTTCCTTATTTCTTTTAGTTTTCCTTACTAATGGAACATGGTACTGAATTATGTTCAGTAACATGTAATTGAACTCCTGTATAGCCAATTCTATGTCTGGTATCAGATATATTCTCTCCCAATGAATTTGCTTCAAATGATTTATAAAAAATTGTTCGTTAAACCCCTTGAAGTCTCTACACCAATATGTACTTGGCTGCTGAAAAATAAAATGTTGTATCTCAATATTACAAATTATGGGGTTATGGTCCCCCAAATTTAATGGTAATACATCCCAATTTTTTACTAAATCCTGAGACATAAAGAATAAATCCAAGACTGAACTCTGATCTCCATTTTTCGTGTGTCTAGTGGGTTTTTGAATAATTTGATTTAGCCCCAAAATAGCAAAACTATTCTTCAATTTTTTACCTCTGTTCTGAAACCAGTCTGCATTAAAATCACCTGTCAGAATTGTATGTTTGCCTTTTATCTTTTCTAAGATTAATTCTGCTAGTATATCAAATTATTTATTTTTAGTTTTGGGGGTGCATAGAAGACTCCTACCACTAACTTCATTGTAAGTAATTCAACAATAAGACAGTCAATTCCCTCCTTATTTATACTTAATAATATTTCATAAGGACCAAGAGTATTTTTAATAAACAACATCACCCCCTTCCCTCTTTCCCCAATCTGTCTGAGACTGCTAACAAATCGTACTCAGTTCTAGCTACCCATGCTCTACAATCATCCATCTTGTGCACTATACTTCTAACATTTTCGTGAACTATAGAAAGCTGTTTAACTCTTTAAAATCAGGACCTGGATGTAATTCAGTATCTCCACTTTGTGTCAGTAGCATGTTGGTACTCCCCGAAACATTTAATTTACAAAAGGTATGTTTAACACAGAGTAACCTCTCATGGTAACGAATTTCATTAGTAAAATGATTTCTTCTCTGAACAAAATTGTTCTCATGCATGAAACAAAGGTTTCCTGATGAATACAAACCTCATTGTCCTAGTCATATTATTGGCATTGAAAATCATGATCGCTGCAAACTATGATGCAAGGTGCCACTTAGATCATCCCCATTTGGTGCAGGCCCCTTGCCTCATAGTTTTGCTTTTGAAAATTGGACCTGTGGTCTCCAGAAACATAGAAACATAGAAACATAGAAGTTGACAGCAGATAAGGACCGCAAGGCCCATCCAGTCTGCCCATTTCTTTTCCTACCTTATAAATGTGCCATCGGCCTTTGCTCTGTCAGTGGCCTATCTATTCATAGTCATTTGTATTGCTCCCTTATGCATATCCCATGCCTGTTTGAAGCCCTGCACTGTATTCATAGCCACCACTTCTTGTGGTAAGCCATTCCATGCATCCACCACCCTTTCTGTGAAAAAGAATTTCTCACATTCCCCTTAATCGGCCTCCTCTAATCTCATGTTGTGTCCTCTTGTCCTGCTATTTTTCTTATATTTAAACATGTTAGACTCTTTCACCCTTGTTTATGCTCTTAAGGTGTTTGAATGCCTCAATCATATCACCTCTCTCCCTCCTTTGCTCAAGGGTATACATATTGAGCTCCGTTAATCTGTCCTCATATGTCTTCTGATGCAGTCCTGCACCATTTTGGTTGCCCTTCTCTGGACTGCCTCAATTTGGTTAATGTCCTTGTGAAGGTGTGGCCTCCAATACTGCGCAGTACTCCAGATGGGGGCCTAACTAGTGTCTTGTACAGAGGATTATTACCTCCCTCTTTTACGCATGATACCCCTACTAATACACCCTAACACCCCCTAGCCTTACCTACTGCTTAGAGGTCTGCTTGATGATTTTAGGTCATCAGTGGTGATGATGCCCAAGTCTCTTTCTTCCTTTGTGACTGCTAGCAACTCCTCCCAGCCTATAGGTGGCTTCAGGGTTTCTCTTCCCTATATGCATGATTTTGCACTTCCTTGCATTAAATCCCAGTTGCCACTCTTCTGACCATTCTGCTAGTTTATCCAGATCTCTTCTCATTCTGCCCACCCCATCTGGATCATCTACTCTGTTGCAGATCTTGGTGTCATCTGCAAACAGACAAGCCTTACCCTCTAGTCCGTCTGCAAGATCACTAATGAAGATGTTGAAGAGGACTGGCCCCAGGACTGATCCCTGAGGTACCCCACTTGTGACTTGCATCTCTTCTGACTGTATACCATTTATCACCACTCTCTGTTTTCTGCCTGTCAACCAGTTTGCCACCCAGTTGACCAACTTACTGACCCCGAGCCTACCCAGCTTATTTATCAATCTTCTATGTGGAACAGTGTCAAAGCTTTGCTGAAGTCAAGGTAGGCGACATCAACTGCTCCCCCTTGGTCCACCACTCTGGTTACCCAGTCAAAGAAATCTATGAGATTAGTTTGACAGGACCTTCCTTTTGTAAACCCATGCTGTCTTGGATCCTGTGCCCTATGGATTCCAGGTGTTGCACTATCCTTTCCTTAAGGAGTGCCTCCATAATCTTGCCCACTACTGAGGTAAGACTGACCGTCTGTAGTTCTCTCGCCTCCTCCCTGCTACTACTCTTGTGGAGCGGGATCACATGAGCCCTCTCCAGTCTTCTGGGACCTCTCCTGTGCTCAGAGACTCACTAAACAATTCTGATAATGGCTCTGCTAGTTTCTTCTTTAGCTCCTTAAGTACCCTGGGATGTATGCCATCAGGTCCCATTGCCTTATCCACCCTGAGCTTAGCAAGCTCTTGTAGGACCCTTTCTTTTGTGAAGGGAGTAATGCTCACCTCCCTCCCCTGTGTCCATGATGTTGAGCTGTGGGCCCTGCCTCTACCTTCTCTTCAGTAAATACTGAGCAAAAGTATCTATTTAGGATAGATGCCTTTACAGGGTCCTCCTCCTCACATGCCCCTTTTCTCCATTGCTTAGCAATACCCCTCTGATTTTCTCCTTTCACTAATGTATCTATAGAAAGTCTTGTCACCTTCTTTTACTGTTCGTGCTAGTGTTTCCTCAGTTTGGGACTTTGCTGCTTGCCTTACCTGCTTCCCTTAGGGCAGTTTGGTATGCCTCCTATCTTCATCCCACTGTGTTCCCTTATATTTCCTGAAGGCCAGCCTTTTGGCTCTGACCTTTCTGCTACTGTATTTGAGAACCAAAGTGGTTTCCTTCTTCTTTGCACTTCCTTTTCTGTCTAACACAATGGGATGTTGCTTCAAGTATTGCATCCTTAATGCTTGCCCACTTTGCCTGTACCCCTCACCTGTGTTTCTTTTGCCAGGGCTAGCTTAACTCTGTTGGCCATCTTATCAAAGTCAGCTCCTCTGAAGTCCCATATTTTTGCCTTGGAATGGGATGATTTAGATGTAGTAGCCAAATTGAGCTATACCATGTGATGGTCACTGGCCCCAGGTGACCTTTCTACCGAGATCTGTGATCCTTTCTTTGTTAGTCAGTACTAGATCTAGGATAGCCCTGTCTCTTGTGGGTTGCTGTACCAGTTGTTTGAGGCCTTCCCCTGCAGGGAATCCACTATGAGTCTAGTTCTGGCAGATGTTCCTGCTGGTATTGACCAATCTGTATCTGGCATGTTGAAGTCTCCCATTATCAGAACCTCCCTTTAGCTGTCATGTTTTGTATATCTTCTAACAGTAATGTGTCTATGTCCTCCCTCTGGTCTGGGGCCTGTAGACAACCCCAGTTCTTATGGCTGTCCCATTTCCTGTTTCAGGGTGACCCATAGTTCTTCTGGCTCCTTATGTGTATTCTGAATTTCGTAGCTTTGATATTTTCATTAACATGGAGGCCACTCCTCCCCCTTTTGCACCTCGGTCTCTTCTGAACAATACATAGCCAGGTACTGAAGTCTCCCAAGTGTGGTGCTGGTAAACCACGTCTCACTAATTGCTACTATGTCCAGTTTAGCCTCTGACATTATTGCCTGCAGGTCTGGGATCTTATTTCCCAGGCTGTGAGCATTTGTGTACATGATTTTCCATTGGCCAGATTTTGGTGTGTTAGTTGTTGGGTGAAGTTTGGCATTACTCCTGTGCGTCGTGTGGAGACAAACCTTTTTCTTACCTGGTGATGCAAATGAGCGGCAAACATGCTGAATTCCTGTTTGACCACTAGCTGAGGGGAGGGTGTTCTTCCCATTGAGCGTGTGGGTGCTGCACCCTCTCCCCATTTGCTAGTTTAAATATTCCTAAAGACGTCAAACTTCTGCCCAATGCACTGACTCCTCTTTAGTCAGATGCAGTCCATCAAATTTAAAGAACTTTCGCTCCCAGAACTGTTGCCAGTTCCTCACAAATCTGTGTCCTTTTTCCTGGCACCAGTCCTTGAGCCACATGTTTAGCTCCCCTATCTCCCTTCTCTGACCTTCCGTCCATCTGCTCCCTCTCCCAGACTGGCAGGATCTCAGAGAAGGAGATGCTGACAAAATAGATGATAGTTTGTTACCCAGCCTAGTCAGGTGTTCCTTGGTCTCCACAACTGACTGGCTGGCGAATCATTAGTCCCTATGTGTACTAGGACATCAATGTTTTCTCCTGCTTTGTGAACAATTTTAGCAATGCGGTCAGTGTCTCTCCATGCTGATGTACCTGGGAGACATCTGACCATCACCTGGCTGGAGATGGGTATCAACTCCCTGAATCATGGAGTATCCTATGATCAGAAGTTTTTGGATCCTTTGTGCTTGTTTAGTTTTGGTTCCTGATTTGGGTGAGTTTTGTTGTGCTAGCTCCTGTGCCACAGTGTTCTGCTCTGCAGTGTCTTCTGCCTCTTTGATTTCAGAGATAGAGGCAGAGGCAGAACTGGACACAGTACTCCAGGTGAGGTCTCACCAGTGATTTATGCAGTGGTAACACCACCCTTTCTCTGCTGGTGCTACCACCATATGCATCCTAGTATCCCACTGTCTCTCCCTACTACCTTGCCACATTGTTTGGCCACCTTTAGGTCATCAGATGTGATTATCCCCAGGCCTGTTTCCTGTTTGGTGGTCACCAGTAATACTTTCCTTATTTTGTATTCTGCCCCTGGCAGGGCAGGTTGTAAAATCATTGGTGGGGCCCAGGGTCAGGGGTCAAGGTCACACCCCAGGCCAGGGGTCAGAGGTGAACCATCAGGGTTCTAGGGGTCAGAGTCCCGCCCCATGAGCTGGGATCAGAGGTCAATCCACCCCACCAGGTGTCTATGGGAGTAGAGCACCTTGTATCATAATGTGGGTGGTTACATCAAATAAAAAAATTAGTTAATATAGCAGACATTTTTAGCACAAAAACTGTACATTGCACAAGAGGCCATGCGGGAGTGCATATAAATTGTGTAAACACAGCCCACTGTTGGACGCTGGGTTTCAGGAGCAAAGAAAGATAGGAGACTGGATTTTCAAAGCCTGGAAAATGCCACAAGCCCCTCATGCACCAATTGATTGGTGGATGGGGCTTATGGTATTCTCCTGGCTGGTGATCAGGATTTTCAATCCCATGCGACAATGCCACAGCTTAGACCAGCTTTGCTTTGATCTAACTTATGACATTCCTGGGATCGTTTTTACAGGGTTTGCACCAAATATTTGGGGAAAGCTGCCATAAACTGAAGAAATTGTCTCAACTGCACCTGATGATAGAAAATTGGAAGCAGTACCGGCAAAAGTGTTTAATGCAGAAACATGGACTCTGATGGCAGAAAAGGGCTGCTTGGCCCACCTAGTCTGCCTGTTTCCCTACCTGTTGGATAAGCTGCAGCTCCTAGTTAACCAACAGCTGTTTCTTCCTATCCCCACAAAATTGCCTTATGTCTGTCCCATGCATTCTTGAACTCCACCCACTGTTTTGACCTCATGACCACCCCAGGAAGGGTGTTCCATGTGTCCACCACCCTCTCTGTAAACAAATACTTCCTCACTTGCCCCAAGCCATCCCCCTCTATCTTCAAATTGTGTCTCCTTGATCTTGCACATCTCTTTTCTGAAAGATGCTACCTCTTGGACTTTGTTGATTCCTTGAGGTACTTATAAGTTTCTATCATGTCCCCCTCTCCCTCCTTTCCTCAAGAGTATACATGTTAAGCTCCTTTAGTCTCTCCTCATATGGCTTCTGTTGCAGATCCTGCACCATTTTAGTTGCCCTCCTCTGGACTGCCGCCATCCTGTCTATGTTCTTGCGGAGATGGGGTCTCCAGAACCGCACGAAGTACTCCACATGGGATCTCAGCAACTGTCTGTACAGAAGGATAACAACTTCCTGTTTTCTCCTTGTGATGCCTCTCCTTATCCATCCCAGTACCCCAGCCCTCCCTGCCTTCTCACATTGCTTGCTAACCTTTAAATCATCCAATATCATTATTCCATTTTTGTTGCTGTTACTACCCTCCCCATTGTGTATTCTTCCCTGGGTTTTATTTCCCAGGTGCATTACTTTGTACTTCTTTGCAGTGAATCTAAGCTACCATACTTCTGACCATTCCTCCAACCTTGCCAAGTCCCTTCTCATCCTTTCCACCCCCCATTGTGTATCAATCTGTTGCAGATCTTTGTGTCATCTGCAAAGAGGCATACTTTTCCTTCCAGTCCCCTTGCAATGTCACATAAAGACATTAAAAAGGACTGAACCCAGTACCAAACCCTGTGTTACCCCACTAGTAACCCGGCCCCTTTCTTCAGAGTGGACTCCATTTACTATTACCCTCTGTGTTCTGTTGTCCAGACAATGTTTTACCAAGGCTACCACCTTGGGACCCACTCCCGGGCTGGCTAATTTGTTTATTAATCTTTTGTGTAGGACGGTGTCAGATGCCTTGCTAAAGTCTAGTTAGGCCATGTTCACAGCCCCTTCCTGGTCTACCACTTTGGTCACCCAGTCAAAGAAATCAATTAGATTCATCTGACATGACCTTCCCACTGTTAATCCATGCTGCCTTGGGTCCTGTGCCCCCACTGGCCTCTAGGTACTCAACAGTTCTTTCCTTCAGAAGCAATTCTATCATTTTCCCCACCACTGAGGTCAAACTGACAGGTCTGTAGTTTCCTGCCTCTGTCTTGCTTCCATTTTCGTGAAGGGGAATCACATCTACCCTCCTCCAGTCCTCAGGTACCACACCATCTTATGATTTGTTAAAAAGGGTAGTCAATGGTGTCACTAGTTCTCCCCTGAGTTCTTTCAGAATTCTGGGGTGGATTCAGTCAGGCCCCATTGCTTTTTCCACCTTCAGTTTTAGGAGTTCTTTCAGAACCCTTTCTTCTGTGAAAGGACTGGTATCAAACCCCCATCCAGAGTGATTCTATTGATTGGAGTAGGTACCTCCGCCTCCTCTATTTTTGTGAATACTGAGCTGAAGTATTCATTCAGTATCTCTGCTTTTCATTGTCTCTCTCTGCCTGCCTATCCACCCTCCCTTTTATAAGCCTCACTATCTCTCTTTTGCCTTTCTTCACTCCTAATGTAGACTGTCTTCCCACTTCCTTCTGCTTTAACTGGTACAGTTCTCTGTCCTGCTCCTTCTGAGTTTCCTTATACTTCCTAAATGCTATCTTTTCCTCCTAACCTTTCCCGCCACCTCTTTTGAGAACCATAGTGGGTTTTTCTTCGTTTGTTTTGTTTATTTGCTTCACACAAAGGCTTTTGCCTCTTATGGCAGTTTTGATGTTTACCCATTGTTGCTCCACCCTACTCCTTGCCTGTTTGCTAGTGCTTTCTGAGGCACTCTCCAATTTGACAAAGTCAACCCTCCTGAAGTCCAGCACCTCACTTTGTATGGCTTAACTCTGCAGCCAAGTTTATCATGAACCACACTGTTTGGTGGTCACTTGTTCCCAGATGGCTACCCACTTTGAGATCTGAGATCCTGTTTCGTCCCCTTCACAGAGTAATAGGTCTAAGATTACTCTCTCCCAAGTGGTTCCAACACTAGCTGTCTGAGGAATGCCCCTGTAGGGCATCAAGAATGGCCCTGCTCTTTGATGCAGCTGCAGCTGTGCCAAAATGGCTTTGATGCCAGGCTTGATGCAAGTTCTGCATCGCCTTTGAAAATCCAGCCCAGGAGATCCCAAATGGAATAGTGCCATTGCATATGTGAGCCTTAGAAAATGGGCTTGTTATTTCCTGGTGTCTGATTAGTTGGTTTTCCTGCCAGGGGCTACATTAACTTTCAATAGATGCCCAGGAAATAAAATGTACCAGCACAAAGTGTCACTTTACCCAGGCAGGTATCACTGTGCTCACCTTGCATTCTTATTGGCCCAAAGCACCACACTATTTTGAAATCACTGCAAATTCTTTTCTTTCACTTAGCGACAGACAGTGGCTTCCAAAGGCTCAGTAGTTGACTGCAAGCCACCTGGCAAAACATGTCACCCTCCAATGGGCTCATTTCTTGACACACTTTTTCTACTTGTTTTTTGTTTTATTCAGCACTGTAATGTCCCATACTTGCTGCTGTCATGATACCCCAACTCTACAAAAGCAGACCACTCTCACTTCTCCCTCCTCTAGCCAGCCACCCAGTCGCTCCTGAAAATATAGCTATTCATTACCATTTCTACCACACAGTAGTCCAGTGAGCACATCTGTGTTTTTCACCATCATTTCCATCCTTGGAAGTGAGTTAGTTTTTTTTTTTTTAAATTTATATTTCAATTCTATTAACTTAATAGTGGTTAGTAGGGATGTGTATTGTGCCACAAGAGACAGAAAGTGGGTTAGCAGATGAGCCGACAGCCTGGGCTGTCATTAAGTGAAATAAACTTGTTAGTTAAAAAATAAATTAAAAAATACTGCATCCTGTTCACTGCTCACTCCACTGCTTTCTTGTCCATGATGGGTGCCTGGGGGTAGTAGAGGAGAGACCTTTTTATTTAAATAACAACCCAATGTTCACAAAAGCAAAATAAAAAACTGAATCTAAATACAGCTTGTGCTTTGGTAATGTAGCAGATGTGTCAGATGATCGCCGACACTCTTCTGGTGTCTCGCTCCCACTCGACTCTCCATGCACGTGCATCTCTTCTGACCACAATACAACTCTTGTTCCAAGGTGGGGCAGGATATCACACTTCACATGGCAGCAACGTGAAGAGGGAGAGAAGGAAAACACACAGAGAAGCACAAAAAAACTTAACAGGAAAAAATAAATAACATGGCTTTAACACTTAAGCCCGGTGGAGTGAGTCTGGTTTGGGTGTGTGTGTATTGGGAGGGGGGTGTAACCAAACCTAAAAGTACAGAGGCTTCAGTAAGACAAAATTCCCTAGACTTAAAAAAAACTGCACCAAATGCAGGTGGAGGAACTATTTATTACACAAAAGTCAAACAGCTAAGTGTATTCACATTTAAACATAGGAATTAATTTTTTCTGAACATATAAAATACAGTTGCCCATTTTCTAAGCGCAATACCACCCTCCAGTGTCAGCAGTATGGGCAATACCAGACCTTCCAAGGGCTCTAAGATCCTCCACCTACGCATTACACCCCTGGGCAGTCCAGTATTGCCCAATACCACCCACTCTGTTGGGTATTATTGCTTGCATATTCAGCAATCAGCATGCTAATAAGCACATATGGCAAACGACAACTACGGAGCCATTTTCATGCCATTATGTGCCTATTAGCTATCAGCTCCACACAGTGTGCCATGCATGATTGCATGAAGGCATTGTTTGGACCTGTTCTTGCCCCCTACCCCCCCCCGGGATCAGTTGTCTGAACCAAAATAATTCTATTTTCATAGATCCTTTGTGTGTAGTGGTCCACCCCAGCCACAATCACTGCTTCAAACTCAAAAACCTTCACCTCAATGATCCCTGGCATCTAGTGGTTCCCCCACTCCAGACTTGCCAGTCCAAGCTCAAATAACCCTTTAGTCAATAAAACCTGCTGTCTGGTGGTCCGCACACCTCCGATTGCTAGTTCATATTCTGCCCCCATCCTATTCACTCAGGTTTTTCCACCTTCCCTGTGTCTCCTCTCACCCCTGTTGGCAGCCCCTCTCCATGGTGGTGACTGGCACAGTCCTCCACTCACCCCTTGGCCAGCCACAGTCTGAGTAATAGGGAACAAGTGCTCACCTACCGTAGAAACAGCTGTTTTACAGTAGCTGCAAGCTCGCACCCCATCACTCAGATGGCAGAAGGCAGAGATAGTGAGCGGAGGGCTTTGCTAGTCACAGTGATCCAATGGAAGCTGCCAGCTTGGGTAAGTGGAGGGACTAGACACAAGGGATTGAGATAAAGGGTTATTTGGGTTCAGACCAGTGATTGAGGTGGTGGGGGTCCACAAGATGCCAGGGAACATTGAATAATATGTTCATAGGGATCAGAATGGCAACTGAGGGGTGTGGGACCAGTAGATGCTATGGATCTGTACAAGATGAGGTTATGGGGAATTGGTTTGGTGACCAGAAACTGGGAGGCAACATGCACTGCTGTGCACTATGGTAAGGGTGCTGTGACTCTGGCCATTTAGTACTTTCAGAATGACTGTATATAAAGCTGTACCCTGTATGCAGGGAGAATTCCTCTTTTGCATGGCAGATGGTACAGCAGTATATATAATGTGTACCTGACATTAGATTAATGGCATGTACCAGGTGACACTGACCATGCTGTTCCCAGTAGCATGTTTAGCTCCATTCCCTATAAAAATTGGGGCTGATGTTTTACTTGACAAAATACTAGTTAAAACAGAAGAAAGAATTCAGAGGGAAAGCAGTACCCAGATGTGTTATATGTGACCTGGGCCAGCATGCTTGCTGAGCTTCTCAGGACTGACCTGTCACCTTTGGGGATAGTATTGCAAAGTCACATACAAAACTCAGGGAGGGTTTTGTTAAAAATGTTTGGTGAACATTACATTAGCACTAGCTGTTCAGTTCTTTCTGCTGCTGCTGCCAGCAGCTGCCTACCTTTGGTGTGGATGATGATGATGGATGTGCTGACGTGCTCCTTGTCTGCTGCTCATCATCTCACTTCTCCTTGACCTGCTGGCTGCTTTTCTGTGCTGGTGCCGCCGGCCACCTGGACCGAAGGACCCTCACCACCCAATGACCTGACCACTTTAATCACTTCAACCACTTGCAGGCCTGTCACCTGCCTAAACCAACCCGACCCCACCGGGCATGCTTGTGTGTCCATCGCCTGACTCGCCCACTCACTCTACTCCTCCAATTTCCCCCCTTTCCCTCCTCCACTCCACTCCACTCCACTCCACTCCAAACCACTGTAGCACCACTAATCTGCTGCTCAGCCTGGTATTCCTTGCAACTTTCTTTTGCCAGTGCCTAGTGGTGTGGCATCCCAGACTCCTGACTGGCCAACTCCCAGTGGACTCTCTCTCTCTCTCCTGGCCAACTCCTGCTGCACCGCCACACCAGTCTTTCACACTTGAATGCTCTCCCTCTCCAGCTAGCTTCTCTCTGGGCATCCTTCGACTACTTCTTCTAGGCCAGCCCACCACATTACATGATGGAAACCATTGCCCCACACCTCCTCACACACAGAATAAATCACCCAATGCATGTGTAACTATCGCTCCCAGTAAGCCCTCCCCTGGCCAATCACAGTGCCGCAAGTTGAAAAACGTCTGACTTGCCAACCACTCACAATGATTTTCCAGGGGGGTGATAAACCAAGCAGGCAAAGGTGCCAGTTTTAAATAATGACAGCTACACTGCCAGTCAATTAAACAGCAGCAGGGTGGACGGAGGGAGCGGCATGGTCACAGTCAGCAGATGGTGCGCACACATAGAAACCAGCCAGGGGGTTAAAAATTTAAGAAAGGCAGCATGTGGCAAGATATTGCTGGGACTCAACCTAGGTCAAAAAATATTGCTGGGGCCAATGTATCATGGACCCATAGAACCTGTGCCTATGGCCCATGGGTTTCTGCACCCCAAGTGCATGATTTTGCACTTTTTCACATTGAAACTTAGTTGACATACTTTTGACCACTCCTCAAGCTTCCTTAGATCCTTGTTCATCTTTTCCACTCCCCCTGGAGTGTTTACCCTATTGCAGTTCTTAATGTCATCTGCAGAAAGGCATGCCTTCCCTTCTAGCCCATCTGCAATGTCTCTAGTAAGGACATTAAAGAGAAAGGTCCTTGTGGCACCCTGCTGGTCACCTTCACTTCCTCGGAGTAGGCTCTGTTTACCACCACCTTCTGTTGCCTATCCCCAAAAACATCAACGTTATGAAGAAACATTGAAAGTCTTCAGGGTTTACTTATAACTTAGCTGATATTCCAGAGTTTGTTCCCAATTTTCAACACAGCCTTTTACCCCAGCTCATGAACAAGGCAGGTGTAATTTTTCAAATCCCCTCCAAAACATGTTTTCGCAGTCACGCTACAGAATCATCTTTTGGACAAGATTTAAAAGATCCCCCCTTCTTTGATCTTAAGGTGCAGTTACAAAAAACACTATGTTAACAATTTGGGGTAATGAAAAATTGTCACAACATTCAAGCAAATATTTGGCTTTGTCAAATGCTTTTTATTTCTGTTCTGAATCAGATATAGCAGATAGTTACAGTCCAATGGTCCATTGTTAAGAAAATAAATCTCCTTTAAGTACCTAAAATTAATAGTGTGGGCTTTCAGCTCCACCCCACTCAGATTCACTATGGCCCCTCTTCCAAAGCTCATATTGGTCGCCTTCTGCCAAGTTTCTGTCAAGGAGGCAGTATAGCACAGTGGTTTAAGGCTTTGTGCTGCAAATCTGAAGACCTGGGTTTGAATCCCCAGCCCCACTTCATGTATTGTGTGACCCTGAGCAAGTCATTAAGCTCCCAGGATGCACCTGTAAACAAGCTTTCAGCTTAGTGTGTCTCACCTGGTTAAACAATTGGAAAAAGAAAAGCTACTATTAGCCAGTCCATTTTTTTTCTAATTTGAGTGACATATCTTCTCCATGCCACTGTAGAGTATTATTGTCAAGCTATAACTCTTCCTCTTGTCAGTGTGGCTTAGTTGGTAGCACATCTGCCTCTTGGCCAGAGGGTCATGGGTGTTGATTACACAGTGGAATTGGGCTCATACCATAAAATATGGCAACCTAGTGCAGTACTAAGGAGGTGTTGTATTTTATTTATTTTTATTTATTTCGTTTTTGTTAACTGGGTAGGTGCACTAGCCATAAAATGACTATTTTCAGACATGACCCGAGAGAGTACAACAAAAAGAGAACAGTTGAACAACAGCAACATGGGTACAATAATATAAATAGAGGAACAGTACAGCAGTGCTACAAAAATACAATGAGTAGAAACAACAAAAAATAATGGTAAGCATTATACAAATAATGGCAGCAAGATATATAATAAGTGCAGAAACCATGGACCCAACCTGTGGAGTAAAAAAGGGTTAATAAAATAGTAAGGTTATATAGAGAGAAATGTGAGAAATGTTCAAACATAACAAGAAAGACTGACAGAAGGAAGGACAGGGGTGGTAATTGGCAAAACAACAGTGGATGGCCAGCAACAAGGTTCGAGAAGGAATAGAGCTAGTACTCAAGAAGTTATTTACAAATAGAAGGAAAAATATGGGGAAGGGAAGAGGAGACAGTCTTGGAGCTGGATTAGAGCAGGGTTGACATTACTGGTAAGTCTCGGGAGCTTCAGGTTCAGTCAAAGCATGTACAAGCATCAGCTAAGGATAGATAACGATGATTTTCACTTTTAAATCCAAAGTGAGACTGAGACAGCCGGAGGTTGAGAGGAAGAGCATTCCATAACCTAGGAGCAGAGTATTGGAAGGCTCCTGTGCCTTTAGTCATCCAACATCTCGAAACATAGAGCAAGGATTTGTCAGCTAATTGCAGGCCATGGGAGGTTGGTTGAGGGACCAGCAATGCAGCCAGCTGGGATGTTTTTTTCCCGGATGATCAAGTCCATTAGTGATCCAAGGTAGTATTGTCTACTGGCAGAGGTGAGAGCCAATTCAGATCCTTATAAAGAAGGCAGTGATGTTTGAGTCGAGGCAACAAACAGGCAAATCGGCATATATTGTTATAAGTTATGTCCCATTTTAGTAGGGAGGCTTTATGGGCAGAGGTAAGAATATTGGCACCATAAGTAAGGGTTGGGAGCAGAATACCTCAGGCAATTGCTAATTTGGCAGAGGGTGTAAGCAGGTAGCTCGTTTTGTAAGCTACTCCCAGTTTTGAGTTTACAGCTTTGCATGAGGACTGAATGTGAAGGTTAAAGTCCAGGGACTGGTCCAGCAGGATCCCAAGGTACTTGAAGGAAGTAACTTTTTCAAGTGGAAATCCTCCCATGAAAGAACCTCCAGCAAACTAGAACAGGCCTTAATCTTTAGTGCGGAACCTAGAGCATGGCTGTTTTCTTTTCATTTGGTACAAGCTTATGGTCTAGTAGCCAGTCTAAGACTTTATTGAAGTCTGAAGTAAGTGATGTGTTTATGCAGGCCATACTAGAAGAACTAGTATAGATGATCAGGTCATCAGCGTAGAGAATAGCTGAGCAGGATTCCAAGACCTCAGCTGCATTGTTGATAAAAATTGAGAACAGAAGGGCCCAAAGATAGAGTCCTGGGGACCCCAAGGTTGATAGTAGATGTGTTGGACAGGAGGAGTTAAATTTGACAGCTTAGACCTGTTTGACAGGTAGCTACAGAACCAGTCCACAACAGGGGTAGAGAAATGGAATTTATGGAGAGTGGAGAGAAGCAGGGATGGTCTACAAGGTTGAAAGCCTTAGTGAAGTCAATGAAGATGACACCTGTGAGTTTTCCAGAATCCATGTTGGACAGACTAGCAGTAGTTAGTTGAAGAAGAGCCGTGGTGGTGGTATGACCTTTTCTGAAACCATGCTGGATGTCTGAGAGGAGATTGTAGCATGTAAGGTGGTTAATGGTCTGTGATGCAACTATTTTCTCTAGGATCTTGCTAAGGACAGAGAGAATTGCTATAGGTCTGTAATTGGCCATGTCCTTTGGGTCACCTTTTTTAAAGACAGGCGTTACTCTTGCAGTTTTCCATAGGTCTGGCATGGTGCTATGGATAAGGGATAAAGTGTAGATTCTGGCAATCGGAGAGGCAATGAGTGGAGCAGCCAGCTTAAGAAGATGAGGTTCCAATAAGTCAGAACCAGAGCTAGTATTGGCAGATATGGATCTCAGTAATTTCAGAACTTCTGCTCTTGATATATAGCCTTGAAATAGAATGGTGGCACTGGAGGAGCATCATACGATAGGGCAGTATGGTTGTCTAATGGTAGCATGGTAGGTAGATTGGAGTGCGATCCACTAGGTTGTAAAGCCAAAGTATAGTGTGACAGATCAGAGAAAAGATTGTTAAAACTGTTTGAGATGGTCCTAGGGCCATTACAATGTGCCCTATTTATGATCATTTCATCAGGAATGACGGACTGTGAGGTACCCAGAAATGTTTTAACATGGGCCCAGAATTTCTTGTTTCTGCAGGCTGAGCTTTGTAGATGGCCCTTGCAGTATTTGCTTTTAGCAGCTCTAACTTGTCTCTTACATCTGTTCCTTAGTTCACAATAGACAATAAGATCTGACTGTAGGCCAGTTTGTTTGTAACGAATCCAGAGCTTGTCCCTCTGGTGCAGATTAGCAAGGAGGTCTTTATACAGCCACCACGTCTGTTTTCCTCTGACCCTCCTAGTAGTCTTGGGGGCAAGTTTATATTGAATGGTAAGAAATTAATTTATAAATATCAGTAGAGCAACCTCCACATCCTTTGTTTGATAAATACCTGTCCAGTCAATATTGGAGACATCATAGAAATGCATCCTGGTCAATATGAGCTAGATTTGTAAATGTGATTAGTCTTGATGGAGGAGATGGAGATGCAACCATAGATGGGATACAAAAAGTGGGTGAGTGGTCTGTTAGTGCATCTGCAAGGATTCCTGCTTTTGACACATATTCCATACAGTTACACCCAGTCTAGGAGTATACCCGTTTAATGGGATGGCATGGCTGTAGTTGCTTCAGAGATCAACTGGTGAAAATTATAACTAAGCGGGAGTGATTGCAAGGATATTTGAGCTGACCATAACCAACTGAGGTTAAGATCACCTAGGATGACTGCCTCTTTATGATTTACAGTCTGGGAGGTGATGTCAAGGAGTTCTTGAAGACCTACTATTCCCCCAGCAGCAGATTATAGGCATAGATAATATGAAGCTTCTTTTCCCCCAATACAATAGTTGTCTGTATGAATTTGCACACTGCGGACAGGCAGATGCCGGACAATAGAGATTTTGTCAGGGTGTTCCATCCTTCAGATGAGTTGTTAAACTAAGGTCCCTTCTGCCCATTTCAGGTGCTGTTCTGGTGGGTGTCCAGGTGAAAGTAAAAGAACCCAAGGCATTTTTGCAAGAGTAGGGGACTTCCTCACATGTCCTGGCAAGCATTCCCTTCCCAGAAAACTGCTTCACACAATTACCCAAGGCTGTGTGTTGGTGTCGATGCATGAAATTGCTGCCACTGCACATTACAGTCACTTCACTACAAGTCCCTCATTTTTACGACTGTGGGCGGAGCCTACAGGAATATTGCATGTACAAAAGGAGTGATGTCATGTTTTCTGTCTGTGGAACTGACTGAAGGTGTAAATAGTCTCCTCCGCCTTACCCTCCTCCAAGAAATGTTTTTAGCCCTCAAATAAATATGTTTCATGTTAGTCAATGGTTGTAGGGTACTATTTTTTTTCTTAAATGGGTGGTACAAGAACTGGAACCTGAGTATTGGGAGGCAGCATTGTTTTTTGGGGGGAAGTAAGATCCAACCCACCTCCACCAAGTAGCTCCTAAAAATCCATCCCACCTTTCTTTTTATTCATGTGGGAGGGGCATGAGGTGGATCCTATTATGCTGAAAGAAGAGTCACTAGTGTGGTATCTGGCCAAGGAACAGAACAAATCTGTGGAGTCCCTAGGAGAACAGATAATACTTAATGCATTCAAACTGACTTAAAAACCCTTGGAACAAATGATTATCAGAGTCACCTGGTGTCTCAAAAGGAAAGACTCAGCTTTCAGGTATTTCTTAAACATTTATATACTAAAAATAAAGTTGAGCTTTTGGGATTAACAATATGTGTTTACTATATTCTATCTATACATTTTTAATTGTCTTTACAGATAAATCATGCAGGTTCATGTACTTGGTGTAAACAGTCTGAGATGAAATGTATTTTGCTTTTTTCTGGCTCAGTTTCTATCAGTGAAAAGAAAGACTGGAACAATTATCAGAGCCTCCATCCCCCCAACATCACTGCTGAGTTTATACTCATTGGAACCTGTTATTTCAGTTTCTGTGCCTGTGTATAGTACACAGAAAGCTTTAAAGCATTATTTTTCTTCTGACTTGAGGAGTTAAGTGAGACCACAGAAAGTTAAAGGAGTAGTCCACCCAGCATGTGTAAAATAAATATATAATTAATGGGCTTCCCTTTTTCCCATTGGGAAACCGTTACATACTTTGCCATTATAAAGGAGCGTTTATAACGGCAAACACGCACGCGGTTTTCTCCACACTGCACATGCTCGAACTCCTCGCTCGCTGTGTCTTTCACAAACCGGAAACCCTACTGCAAACACACCATAGGGAGAGACTGACTGCCACGGACACTCGGCAGTAAGTAAATTTTTTAAAGTACTTCAGATGTTCCACTCGACTACTGGATGGACCCCATAACAATAATTAAAATAAAGTGAAAGCGGACCTCACGCACTGACCTAATCTGACTGCACCGACACAGCAGTCTTCTTTTTTATTATTTTATATAATTGCTGAGGCGAAAAAGTGAAGCCCAACAATTATATAAAATAAAGTATGATCTCGTGTGTAACTTGACTTACACACACCTCGGGTTTGATGCTATGCATAAACCCCTCGGTGTGTGTAAATTCCTCACATACACCAAGACCCATACTTTATCCTATATGTTATGTAGAGTGTTTTGATATGTATGTTAAATCCTAGTGTATCCTTCCTTCTGTCTGCTATTAGAATTTTTCCTAAATTAGCTTGTAGCTGTATGGTAGTTTAGACCCTGGGGATCTCTATAACAAATAGTTATATTGGCTTTCTTTCTCCTACGATGCCCCCTGTCTCATGTTACAGTGATGTAGCCATGCCCTTAGATTTAGCATGAGTACTGCTTTAAAATTAGTTTAGCAACAGCAGAGCCTTGTAGCTGATCTTATCCAGAGAGCACAAATGTCAACAGATAGTTGCCTGCTGACCCATTGAAACAGTGATGTTATTACACAGTGATATCACCGTAGCTTTGGATTTGGATCATTCTTTGCATTTTCTCTTAAGAAATATTTTTACACACTAACAAAAAACATCCTTTAAATTCTGTATATAACAACAAGCCATTGTATAGTTGCATATAATTTGTGGGTGTGTGTTATCATGTAATAACGCCACTCCTGGGGTGGTAGAAGCACTCGCTTTGTCTCTGCTTAAATATGCCTTTCTCAATGTACTGTACTTTGATTCAGTTAGTGTGCAACAGCCTTCATGTGAACACTGTGGGCTTCTCTTGACTCCTGAAGTCTATTTACTTTAGCTATTGTATATTGTTTGAACGGCTTTGGTCTCTTGATGGATGCCTGTGTAAATGAGTATCTGACTCAAAGGTTTGTAAATCTCATGTTTTAAAATAAATAAATAAATGTTTGTTTAAGTCCATGAAAACCTTATCTAGTTAATGCATTCACAGTTGTAGTGACTCTGCCAGATCTTTTTTATAAAGTGCTTTGGGATACAATGTGTATGAAAAGTACTATATAAATGCTAATTCTTCATCTTCCTCTTCTTCTTGGCTTATGCCACACTTCTCTCATTCCCCCAGCACCAGCAGAAGCTACATGCTGAGGAAACCCAGAGATACCAGACAGCATAATCAGAGGGTGGGGATTTACTTTGATTCCAGCCAGTGTCTCCCACAGTCTTCCAGCACCCCAGATCCAAAATAGAGCTGGGAGGTAGTTACTGCACTGTGCCAGACCAAGCCTGCTCCACCCCCCCTTTGCAGGACAGTCCAATCAGGAGGGTGGGAGACAAGCAAAGAGATAGGGGTTTTGAGTGACAGTTCAGGTTGCACTTGAGGCATGTTCACAATTCTCAGGAGCCTCACACTAATCCACCAACACAATTTGCTATGTAAATGAGCACTGAGGACATACACCTTGATGATATGCACACGGTCTTCCTGCCCAGCATAATACAATAACAAGCATTTGACAATTCCAGTTATAAAATGCGTAGGATTTTTACTGCATCCTGATTGGCTGAGATGGTTAGAAATCCAGTGTCATAAGGAGTGACAACCATTGGACTGGGAACCCTTTCAGCAACCAGAATGCAGTGCACACAGGTAACAGTGCTTTTTATGTTCTTAAAAAGAATATCAGGCAGACATTTTTGTGTAGTAAAAACTATCAAACACCTTAAACTGCCATAAGCCATAAAATCACAAATAAAATCTGTTTAACATGATTAACAAAACAACAGTATACAGACAGTGCCAAATTGTCGTATCAGTTCCATCTAGAGGTGTTGCAAAGTTTTAATTCACCAGTGAAGTTCTGGTGAAGTCACCAATTTCGCCTCCATGGGGCAATTCACAAATTTGTGTTATTAGCTTGAAAATTCACCTAATTGCGAATTGCGGAATTCTGCACTTTGTGGCAAAATTCCACACTTCGCAGGTGAAATTCTGCAATTTGTGGATGAAATTCCGCACTTTGCCACAAAATTCCACACTTTGTGGATTGATCTGCACTTCACGAACTGCGCTAAATCCTCAAATTAATTTACAGAGCGAATTTTCCCAACTTCATCCATCTCTGTTCCCACCTACTGTTCAGACCTAACCTTTATCAGCTTGTCCTTCCTCTTTTTAAAATAGTAGACCACCGATTCCCAAGTGTAGCAGCAAGTCTTGCTCCCCCAGAAGCATCTGACCCACAGCAGCTTACTGACTAACTTCCCTCCCTACCAGCAGTCACAAATGAATGGAGGCCATGGAAAGTGTTAATGTAGGGACTTCTGACTGCCACCCAGCTATCACCAAAATATCTTGAACACCTCAGGCTTGCTTTCCTTTTACAGAGCAGGCCAGGCCAGGTGAATAAACACTAACTGAATGGAATCAGCAATACAGCCCCAAGTAATTTTTTTAAGCTGTTATGGCCATCTAACACCCACCCCCACCCTCAAGCTCACTCACTGACCCACTTAAATTCATGTTTTTTAAACTATATTTATATTTATATATATATATATATATGGATGGATAGATAGATAGATAGATAGATAGATAGATAGATAGATAGATAGATAGATAGATAGATAGATAGATCTAGCTATAGATACACACTATTTCTGCTCCTGCAAACAGTCAATGAGCTGCTGGTCTCCATGGCAGCATGCATTAGGCAAAATCATGATCTCCCCAGAGGCTGTCCACACAGCACACTTTCCCTCACAACCTCTTAGCATATGGACACAGAGTGCTCTCTCCCTCTTTAATAATTTCCAAGTGACTGGCTGTACACCCCGCTCTCCCTTGCTCACAATTTCTTAGCAGCTGAACACTTAGTTGTCTCTCTCTGTCTCTCTCCCTCCCTCCCTCTCTCTCTTTTGCAGCAAGCACTTTCTCTCTCTCTCATGGTTGTGGGCAGCATACTGTGCCAGTGGATTCAATAGAATGCTTTAGAAGCCAGAAAAGGAAGGGGAGTTGGGGACAAAACAAAACAAATTAAAAAAACAGGGACACTTATTAACTAAAATCTATAACTGGGAATTATAATTCCAAATCCACATTGTGAGCACAACAGCACCAGGTAATGGCAGAAACATACAGAACTTTTGTATATATATTTTCAATTGTACTAACTTATGAGGATTTTATATACATTTTTTCACTTTTTTATTGTGTATTTTTTCTTCTTATATTTTCACATGGTAACCCATTTTAAAAGCACAATAAGGCACTCTGGAATGGTAGCTATCATGGCTGAAGGCACAAGTGCCTCATACCTCACAACACACCTTGGCATGCATTAACCCATGACAACCATCACCCTGTCATGTCTTGCTGTTTACATGTTCTCTGCCTGCATTGCTGTTGTACCTGGTCCTGCATGTAAACATTTTTACTATATATTAACCCAAGAGAGACCAAATTATAGGATGCCACACCAGGTAATTACTCAGTAAAACTGACTATGGGAAGGCTTTAAGCCTGAGGTTCAATAAGCAGAGCAACAACGTCACTCCCCCATCAGGCCTTAAAAAAGCCACTCCTCCTGGACTGGTCCAGGATTCATTCTTCATTGCCCCACCATCCTCCCCTCCTCTTCCAGCAACTCATCTCTCTTTCTCATGGGCTTCTTCCTAAGCTACCTTTACCAAGGGAATTATTCCCATGGCACCTAAGGGGGGGACCCACCTTTAGGGTTCCTTGTGTTGTACCCCTACAGGGTGGTATATCCCATGGATAGAGAGTTGAACAGCCACAATGTATTAAAGTCACACAAGCATACAGTACATCTCATCCAGTTGTATAAGTAGAATTGAAATGTACCATAAGTGTTAGTAAATTGTGAATGAGCTTGGTACATACAGCAGACAAGCAGCAGACCTGGGTTTAATTTCCACAATCGTCATTTGCATACTGTGTGACTCTCAGCAAGACATTTCACCTCCCCAGTCCTCCCAGGTCCACCCTGAAAACAAGCACTTGTGTCCCGTGTTCCCTACCTGATTACCAAAGCATTAAGAAGAACAAGCATTTGCCAATGCCGAACGTTCGCTTGCAGGTATTTGCAGTGGTGTTTGGCATGTATGGTGCTTTACCCTAATGCCCTGTGCGATTGCTGGTATTTGCACAATAAATTGTCAGCATGATCTTTTTGTTACCCCCATTGTGCGCTACATAGGCGGAAACACGTATTGGGCAGGATGTGAAAATGACAGCTGTACTGCTCATAAGGAAGTGTGGTAAAATGCCAATGTTGAAAATCTGGAGGAAATATTGAAAATCGCAAACTTACGTAGCGCAAGGCGGAACTGTGCAACGATGCTCGTGAAACAGTCATTTTAGGAATTTTTTCACCAAATTTCCAACATTGCCATTTTAGAACCAGTGCAATGAATAGTGTCACTGTGATTTTCTTACTGTGTCCCATACATTGATTTCGCACACCGACCGAGCCATTGTGCACTACATGGGGAAGACATTTTGGCAGGATGTGAAAATGACAGCTGTACTGCTCATAAGGAGATGTGGTAAAATGGCAATGTTGAAAATCTGGAGTGAAAATATTGGAAATGCGCAAACTTACGAGCATGCGTAAGAGCTGCACAACGCACGCTCGTAAAACAGTTATTTGTAGGAATTTTTTTGCAAAATTTTCAACATAGCCATTTTAAGATCTCTGCTCATGAACAGTGACACTGTGATTTTCTTAATGTGTCCCATACATTGAGTTCGCACACTGATTGCGCCATTGTGCGCTACATGGGCAGAAACATATTTTGGGCAGGATGTGAAAAATGACAGCTGTAGTGCTCATAAGGAGGTGTGGTAAAATGGCAATGTTGAAAATCTGGAGTGAAAATATTGAAAATTGCAACCTTACTAGCGTGCGTAGAACTGCACAACGAGACTCATAAAACAGTCATTTTAGGAATTTTTTCACCAAATTTTCAGCACAGCCATTTTAAGACCTCTGCTCATGATCAGTGTCACTGTGATTTTCTTAATGTGTCCCATACATTGAGTTCAAGACACCGACTGTGCCATTGTGCGCCTACATGGCGGAAACATGTTTTGGGCAGGATGTGAAAATGACAGCTGCAGTGCTCATAAGGAGGTGTGGTAAATGGCAATGTTGAAAATCTGGAGGAAAATATTGAAAATTTGCAACTTACTAGCGTGTGAGAAACTGCACAACGAGACTCATAAAACAGTCATTTTAGGAATTTTTCACCAAATTTTCAGCACAGTCATTTTAAGACCTCTGCTCATGATCAGTGTCACTGTGATTTTCTTAATGTGTCCCATACATTGAGTTCGCACACTGATTGCGCCATTGTGCCTACATGGGCAGAAACACATTTTGGGCAGGATGTAAAAAATGACAGCTGTACTGCTCATGAGGAGGTGTGGTAAAATGGCAATGTTGAAAATCTGGAGTGCAAATATTGAAAATTCGCAAACGTACGAGCGTGCGTAGGAACTGCGCAACGCACGCTCGTAAAACAGTCATTTTTAGGAATTTTTTCACCAAATTTTCAACATAGCTATTTTAAGACCTCTACTCATGAACAGTGTCACTGTGATTTTCTTAATGTGTTCCATACATTGATTTCGCACACCGACCTCGCCATTGTGTGCTACATGGGTGGAAATACGTTTTGGGTGAGTTGTGAAAAATGACAGCTGTACAACTCATAAGAAGGTGTGATAAAATGGCAATGTTGAAAATCTGGAGTGCAAATATTGAAAATTCGCGAACTCATGAGCCTGTGTAGGAACTGCGCAACATACGCTCATAAAACACTCATTTTTTGGAATTTTTGCGCCAAATTCTCAACATGGGGTTTTTGGGACCCCTTCTCATGAATGGTGTCACTGTCATGGCGTTATTCGAGGCCGAAGGGTGGTTTCACACAGTGACTGTGCAGTGCCTGTGAAATCACCCTTCCAGCCTGAATAATGCCATGACAGTGACATCATTCATGAGAAGGGTCCCAAAAACCCTATATTGAAAATTTGGTGCAAAAATTCCAAAATGGACTGACATATGCAATAAAGTTGAAACCCCTATGTAGCCCATATACAGCTTACCGGGCATTTCCTCAGTTCGCGGTCGGCTTTGAAGAGTGCAGATGTGTTCCCAGTCTGCCGAAGATCATCGTGCCGGAGTCCGAGGTAAGTATGGGATGGGGGTGTGGGAGGCTGGGTGCGCAGTAGGTGGGTGCGGTTGTGGGGGTTGGGAGACGCTGCCAGGGGACCGTTTTGTTTTACAGGGAAAAAACAAACAAGATGACGAGGGACGCCACACGCTGGGGTGGGCAGAAGATGGGGGCTGAGGAGCCGACAGGATTGGCACCCCGCCGGCAACCACGCAGGGGGCCGAGGAGCCGACGGGGATTGGCCACTCCCATCGGCAAAACAAATGGTTTTGGCAGCAGGATGGCTTGGGGGCCATGGAGCTGACAGGGATTGGGCACCCCATCGGCAAAACAACAACATTTACCATGCTGGGGTGGGCTCCCAGCATGGCAGGAAAGCTTTGGTGGGGCGGACGCACGCTGGGAGGAGCGCGACGGAGAGGATGGCGGCGTGCTCAGTATGGCAAGAAGTTTTTTCTTTGAAGCAGAGGAACACTGCTGTCATATTGAGCTCCTGCACCCATTGGGAGTAGTGCATTGGGTGGAGAGGCACACTTCAAGTGTCCGCTTATCAATGTTCCTTGCGCGATGCCGTAAGTGAACATAAAAATGAAAGGTATTCATTTAGTTTTGTTTACCTGTTAAGTGCACTAGACAATAGCATTGCCTATTTTCAGGCACAACCCGGGAGAGTTACAGACAAAAGAACAATGATTACAGGTGGTACAGCAATACAAAACATCAACAATGGTTTAATAAAAACTGGAGCACCATACAACAATGCAGGTTACAAAGCATTTCAGAAGATAATCATAAATAAGTGCACAAATGATATGTGAAAAAGAGGTAAAGCTGTGATAAGCATGTGTATTTTACATTAGTTACATGTGCATTGTTCTGTGCACATGAGGAAATTACAAAGTTCCTTCTAAAAGCCTGGTGTACTGAGTGCCTTACAGATATTGGCAGGGAGTTCCAGAGCTTGGGAGCAGATGCTGTGAAAGCATGCTCACCCATTTTTGTAGCACATTTTAGTACGTCTAGAAGAGACCTATCAGCAGACCTCAAGGGATAGGCCTGTGTGGCTTGTCTTTATATGCTAGCCAGTGTCACTGGTGTGCCAGTTCTAATGATATTATCTATAGTACAATCAGCAGTGTACCGATGATAGCATGATGAGGAGAGCCAGCCGAGACTCGAGCAGAGAATGCAGTTTATCTTATTGGCAGAGTCCGAAGTGCGATCTGTTTTGTGTTTGACTGCAGCTGCAGTAGCTAGTACACGTGTCTGCAATCACAATATCTGTACCATTGTATCTGACTCTGCCATTATGAAATTACTGGTATGATCATGGCTATGACAGGTTAGACTCTAACTGTACAATTGGCATTGGACTGCATTCTCATCATCTTCCCACCCAGCTGCCAAAATTAAAAGCTGCATGCGTCAGTTTCTTTAGACTTCAATTGGGTCTAATGTAAGATAATATTCATCACTTGAAGACTGTAAGGAAGCCCTCATAACTTGATATTTCTGACTCATTTTCCACATGAAGATCACTTTGCATTGCTGTCATTCAGCACCTCTGTACAGATTGAGGACAGTGTTGTCTGTGATTTGACACTTAGCACTGCCACACAGAAAGTGACTATTACCTGGCAGAGCACAAAACAAAACAAAAAAGCAGACTCTGCCAATATGGAATTATCGACATGATCATAAGATGACAGGTGAGAGTGTAACTGTACTACTGGCATCAGATTGCACTCTCAGCATCTCTCCACCCAATGCTGAAATGAAAAAGTTAATTTGAATGCAATGTGTGGCAATTTCATTAGACTTCATTTTGATCTAACAAAATATGCTATCCATTACATGAAAGCTATAAGGAACCCACATAACTTCTTTGTAGTTTATCTTCCATATGACATATTCTCGTAATTTCTAACACTCAGTGAGTGGAATTCTGTATGGATAGAAAGACTTTGTGCAAAGTAAAAATGATGTGTGGTATGTTTGTATTGTTTAAACAGTTTATTACCAACAGAAACAGGATGCAGCAGTATGCATTTCTATACAATATGAAACATATGGTTTAAAAAAATCGCTTTTATTACTAATGTTATAATGAATAACTTATGCCATTAAAGATTGTTGCCACTAGCAGCTTTTGAAAATCTCTTCCCTCAACCTTTCTTTTTGACTTTACATACTAGAGTAATACTGTCCATGTATTGTTTATTTATTTGTTTATTTTATGTATTGTACAATTGGAAATACCTTTGAGTGGAGCTCATTTACAAAGGTTCCACGTCACATTGTACAGAACTACAAAAGTAGTATTAGGGCAAAACACACAGGTCATTGAGTTACAGCAGCAAATTGTACATCACTGTATTTGAAGGGTGCTACCAAACATTTTTAATGATAAACAGCACAGCCCCACACCAAAATGTTTAATTTATTCACATTGTATGTGGCAGCAAAGCAGTTACTTTATAAACTAAGAAACCTCATACATCAGTTCAAGAGTGAAACAAAATGAAAAGAACAAAGGATAGAGTGATGGTTTTGTCGAAATATATTTTGCTAAAATAAGCTGTATGATGATTTTTCCACTGAAAAATAATGCTGCTTTAAATACTCACAGACACGCATTCCTTTATAGCAATGAACAGAAAACACTGTTAGTCATTTAAAATCTCACATAAACACACATAAGTTGTTTGTTCTTTGAAATGTCACATGGATCCACAATTTTCTAAGCAGGGTCTACTTAACTGCGCACAAAATAAAAAGGAGCTTGCACACAGCTGCAGGTCATAAGGTGCAGTCCCATGCCTTCCCAATCAGCAATGAACATAAAAAGAAAAAATGTAGGTGAGAGATACACACTAAACCTCAAAAAGTACAGTCACCATCAATGAAAATATATTTATTGCAGTAAAGGGCAGGCACTAACTTATAAAAGCTGGTCCAACACCATGATCCACAACCCCATGTGCTCTTGACTATATTGAGTATATTTCTTATTTTCATTAATTAGTTTACTTTACAGTTCTTCAACTAGAATAACCCCATGGAGTGCAGCATCTCATTTTCGTGGAGTTCCTAAGGAAGAAAGCAGCAATCAACAGGTTAACATAATCCAGCAGAAGTAGTTACATAAGACTAAATTATACAGTCTGTAATGATAATTATAAATATATAAGATATGCCCCCCCATCTGCAGTGTGTAGACAAATCTGCTTTCTTTTATTTTTAACCAGAGGAAAAATAATCCTTTTGCTAAAAGTACATAGATTCTCAACTGGTCCCACCAGAACAGCTGGACTGCACAAGTTGTGCCCACAGCAGCTGGTCCAGTTTTTACTGTTTTCATCTGGTTTGGGTGGGCTAGAGTTTATCAATTTCCAACCTGCAGCAGTTGCCTGGGAGTAAAACATAACACACAACTTCATACAGTACTGTACTTTAATATGTTAATTCTTACTTTGGCTAGAGATGCAGCAAATTATAAATCCTCCCACAAAGTGGACGAAGTGACCACTTCGTCCGTGGAGCACAACACAAAGTAGACCCTGTAAAGTGCTCACTTCACGTTATCATTACCACTTCTCATTCTCATTATGCTTTAACATGAAGTAAGGCTAAGTGAGAAGAAAATAGGCACATCACATGGCCTGCAGTACTGTAAGTCACATGCTTTAGCCAGGCGGAAGGAAGTGAGTCAGAGAAGCAGTTTCACTTTCTCCTTTGCATTTGTACAGGGAGAAAGCAAAATTGTTTTGTGAGAGGAGAGGAGTTTGTTTGGCTCTCGGAGTCATCTCTTGTTACTGCCTATCCAATTTAAACAGCTTTTTTAAAAGCTATTTTATTTAGTGTTTGTATTGTCTTAGTGTTTTTTTGGTTAGTTATTTTTTTTGTATAAGTTTTGTTTTTGTGTGTGTGTGTGTGTGTGTGTGTGTGTGTGTGTGTGTGTGTGTGTGCATGTGTCCACTGTCTGTGTGTGTGTCGTCCCGTGGACCCAGGAGGATGGAGGGTCATGTTGGAGTCGGGGAAGGTGAGTCGCTGGCATGTGGGAGCATTAGGAGGGGAGGAGTGTGGACTCGTGGGGGGTGGGGCAGTCGTGTTATTTTGGACCGCTTCAGACTCCTGGCCAGTGTTGCTTCCCCCACAGAAGCAACAGGAGCAGCAGCAGCAGCACCAATTCCACTGGTGGCTGTTGCTCATCCACTTTCTCTCTGCCACCACCACTAGCAGAAGCTATTGGGCTCCAGCAGCACCACCTCCACAGCCACAGGAGGTGGCCCCGAAATTGTGGGTGGTGGTAGACTCGTGGCCTATAAGTGCGACTGTGTCTCCCCCGCAGCTTCCCAGTGTAGGGAGTTTTTAACTGTGTGAGGGAGACAGCACAGTGGTGGAGTGCCATGTGTGTGGTGTGCTGGTGCCCGTGGGCCCCTGGGACACAGTTGGGGACGCTGGCTAGCACACCCACATGATGAATCACCACGGCAGAGTGGCAGGCTGCCATGGAAGGGGCCAGGCGTCCACCTGCTGGCCCTTCTGTGGCAGTGGCTGAGGGTGCTGCTGTGGTGGGAGATGCTTTGCAGCAGTGACCACCGCAGCAGGAGAAGGAGGGCTACATGAGGTGCCCACTACCACCATCGCCACCACAGCTACCTGCACCACCCTGTCCACCACCAGCCCCACTACCTGCATTACCCACTGCAGTGGACCCCGGCACAGTCCCTGTTAGCCAGTCTGACCTCCTCCTGGTGTGGGCAGCACTGGAGGAAAACAACAAGTGTTTCATTAATTTGGAGCAGCAGGTTACCAGAGTGGAAGTGCAGCAGCAGCAAATACTATCAGTGCTGCACCTGCTGCTGGATTACCATGGTATCCCACAGCCATGTAAGTCCAGGTATTGTTTTCTACCCCACAACCTCACTACTTTGTTGTACTTTTGTTGTGTGTATTTTGTTTGTTATTACTAAATCATACACATTTTCCTTTCATGGGGAATCTTTCTTGCACCACATAATGCAATACATTTTTTTTGAAAACCATGCGTAAATGCATTACAGTGAGTTATGTGACAGAGGCATTCCCATTCTGAAAATCTGCCCCACATTCTGCCTCCCTTCTCAGCAACATTAGGACATGATGGCAGGGAGAGCGTGTGTGCGTGCTCCTTACAGTGAATATCAGAATGTGCAGGTTTGCAAATGTTTCTTTATGTTAATGGTCAGTTTGTTGTGAAATGTGTGGCCATGTTTCCAGTAAGAAGAGCCTGGGTAGTGGAAACATCCCACATTTCACCACAAAGTGAACCTTATAACATTAGGAATCATTGCTTGGGATAGCTGCTGCACATTCAGTATAGTGGAGCATGCACCTGCTCTCCCCCTGCCATCACGTCTTAACGTGGCTGAGGAAGTGTGGCACAAATGTGGGTTGCTTTTCAGATTAATTCCTCTGTCATGTGACTTACTGTAATTAAATTATGGGTGGTTTTCACAGACATATATTGCACTCTGTGGAGCAAGAAATATTCCAGTGGTAGGTAATGCCCCCACATATTAGTTTATGTGCATCACCGTAACTATGTAATGTGGTGACTGTCTGTAAAGCAGCAGCACAACAATCTGTTGATAACTCTGACCTATATTTTTTAATGCTATGTTGCAACTTCCTTTACTTACATCCTGACTGACTGGAATGATACGATAATTTGCAGTAGTTGAGTGTGCTGTACTACCTTTTTACAACTGTGAAATAATGAAAGGAGCATTCCTTTTAAATTGGTGCTGCTGACAGTGAGTGTGACCAGGTCTTTGTCATTGTTTTCCTCTCCTTTTCTCCATCACATCAAGTAGTTGTCATATAGCACTTCTGTTGTTAACTAACAGTTATGCATCAGTCAGTGTTTTATATGACACCGCAGAACAATAGTAATTGAAAAGCAGCTGCAAATATATACAAAGCTGGTCGGAACAATATTGGAAGACGTGCTCATTTTGTTTTCAGACATGAAAAAAAGTAGGAGTAAGAGAAGCAGACATAAATTGAGAGAAGAATCGTGATCATTCAAGTCACTGACAACTCGCGTCGAAAGTAGTGGTTGCTGTGGCAATTTAAAGTAACATAAAAAGTACAGTTCAGAACTGTGAGGACATTCTTGCAATGCTGCTTTAATTGTAAAAATGTCACTATGACATCATGACTATGAGCTCACAGCAACAATCACAGGACACACAAAAGTGGAACAGAGTCCCCATATTTTTCCGCAGGCCCACAATGCATCTTCCTTGTGTGCAATACAAAGTCCCCCAGAATTAATGGCGCACTCAGTCATGTGTGCAGTGATGGCACAGAGTCCCCAGACTTTTTCTGCAGGCCCGCAATGCGTCCTCCTTGTGTGCAGAAAATTGATAAGTGGTAATGAAGCAAAAAGAGACTGTTTCAGCATATACAAAGTCCCCCAGAATTAATGGCTCACTCAGTCATGCATGCAGTGGTGGCACAGAGTCCCCAGATTTTTCTGCAGGCCCACAATGCATCCTCCTTGTGTGCAATACAAAGTCCCCCAGAATTAATGGCGCACTCAGTCATATGTGCAGTGGTGGCACAGAGTCCCCAGACTTTTTCTGCAGGCCCACAATGCGTCCTCCTTGTGTGCAGAAAATTGACAAGTGGTAACGAAGTGAAAAGAGACTGTTTCAGCATATACAAAGTCCCCCAGAATTAATGGCTCACTCAGTCATGCGTGCAGTGGTGGCACAGAGTCCCCAGATGTTTTCTGCAGGCCCATAATGCATACTCCTTGTGTGCAAAAAATTGACAAGTGGTAACGAAGTGAAAAGAGACTGTTTCAGCAAATACAAAATTCCCCAGAATTAATGGCGCACTCAGTTATGCGCGCAGTGGTGGCACTGAGTCCAAATATTTTTTCTGCAGGACCACAATGCATACTCCTTGTGTGCAAAAAATTGACAAGTGGTAACGAAGTGAAAAGAGACTGTTTCAGCACATACCCCAGTATAAAATGATGACTGAGAGGTTCGTATTGCTGGTCCAATGCATTGTGCGAGACGAGTTCACCAAATGAGAAGTGATCATCTCATCTGGATTGAAAGGTGCCCTTTGGATGTACACTAATAGTAGCCTTGGTGAGTAGATACATATATAGATATATGGTTGTGTATTTTGTAGGTGATGATGAGGGGGGTTGAACTTGACATGGACATGTACTCATGCAATTGTTCTGCATCAGACAGCTGACTCATAAATTGTTGCTGTGCACATTCCAGTGCTCAATGACAATTTTTTGCACTTAAATGGAAATGGATAACTCTCAAGCACATGAAGGTAAGTATTTCCTTTTTTTGGGGGGTGGGGAAATCATATTTTCAATTTTGTCTGTAATGGTTTCTAATTTTGTTACTTCTTCACAGAGTTCATCAGCATCCTTCTGGAGTCCGGTTGTTAATGATGGTCATGGTCATTTAACTCATTCAGGCCTAGAGACGTCTGTAGGTGGTGTCTGAAAGCATAGCCACTCAGGACAATAACGCCTGTAGACGTACTCAACTGACTTTCACTCAGGCTCAGAAACGTCTGAGGAAGTCAGCAGTTTTTACCTAACTATTAAACAAACTGAATTGCTTAGAATTGAATGCATAGCACCGTTAGAAAGGTAATTTTGCTCTGAACAATTTTGCTGCAGATACTTTGTGTCTATCATGTATACTTTAGGAATTATTCATATTTGTTTAAGGTATGGTGTGCATGGCTAACATTTGTCTCTCAAGCCTCACCTAAGCACCTTGAATAAATCTGAAAAAAAACCCAGTTGTTTGGTATTTCAGCTACTATAAAATAAAAACTAAATGGATTACAATTGATTGCATAGCACCATTAGAAAAGGTTATTGTGTGCTGAACACTACCGCCACTGATACTTTGTGTCTACCACATATACTTTAGGAGTTATTTGCATTTGTTTAAGGTATGGTGTGCATGGCTGACATTTGTCTCTCATGCGTCAGCTAAGCACCTTGAAAAAAAATCAGAAACAAATCAGTTGTTTGGTATTTCAGCTAGTATAAAATAAAAACTAAATTGATTACAACTGACTGCATAGCACCATTTGAAAGGTAACACTGTGCTGAACAACTTTGCCACTCATACTTTGTGTGTAGCACTTATGGTTCAAGAGGTATTTGCATTTGTTTGTAGCATGCTGATTGTGGCTTGATTTTGCTTAGAAAGGCCCAGGATGCAGTGCTAAGAGTATACAGGGCACAAGTGGCAGAAGTCTGAAAGAGCTCTTGTGGTGTGAATGAGTTAATGAAAAGACTTCGTGTTGCATGTGTGCCCAAGCTCGGAGATGGGTGTGCCTGATGTTGAAGAACTGTTTTGGATAAGGCCACTTTGAAAGAACAACAAAGCATCACAACATTTCCTATAAAAAGAAATGAATGACTTCTTACAAGTTACAACTTCATTGTTATGTGTCCCTCCCTGGTTCTCAAATCTCAATCCCTGTTGTCAAGTTACATTTCAGAGACTCATCTTGTCGACCACTAAGACAACCTGTTGTGTCCAATATTTGCAGCAGTCTTTACAAAGCAATGAAATGGATGAAATAAAATCTTCATACTTACCAGAATGGATTTCACGTGGACATTACATCATTTCCTCTCTCTACAGTATAGCTACAGCATCTTTCCCTATGAGTATTAGTGATGGAGCCTGTTTTTGTTCTCCTGTAAAAGAAACAAAAGAAGTGTACTATATGTGTTTTGCTACTGCAGCTCTGAAAAGCTACAGAAAACAAAACAGACAACTTAAGAAAGTGAGGCAGCATAACAAACATGAGTGCACATACTCACTTTATGGTTTAAATATTAAGAAGCTGGTGGTGGTGCACTGGTGGACTGGTGGTCCATGGGGGGGCAGGAAGACTCATGGTGGCAGACTTGCACAACATCAGTCCCGGTGGTGGTGGTGGTGGTGGTGGTCCGTGGGGGGCAGACAGACTCATGGTGGCAGACTTGCACAACATCAGTCCCGATGGTGGTGGTGGTGGTGGTGGTCCGTGGGGGGCAGACAGACTCATGGTGGCAGACTTGTATAGCATCAGTCCCAGTGGTGGTGGTGGTGGTCCGTGGGGGGCAGACAGACTCATGGTGGCAGACTTGCACAACATCAGTCCCAGTGGTGGTGGTGGTGGTGGTCCATGGGTGGCAGACAGACTCATGGTGGCAGACTTGCATAGCATCAGTCTCGGCAGTGGTGGTGGTGGTGGTGGTGGTCCGTGGCGGGCAGACAGACTCATGGTGGCAGACTTGCATAACATCAGTCCGGGTGGTGGTGGTAGTCCATGGGGGGCAGACAGACTCATGGTGGCAGACTTGCATAACATCAGTCCCAGTGGTGGTGGTCATCCGTGGGGGGCAGACAGACTCATGGTGGCAGACTTGCATAACATCAGTTCCAGTGGTGGTGGTGGTGGTGGTGGAGGTCCATGGGGGGCAGACAGACTCATGGTGGCAGACTTGCATAACATCAGTCCCAGTGGTGGTGGTGGTGGTGGTCCGTGGGGGGCAGACAGACTCATGGTGGCAGACTTGCATAACATCAGTCGCGGTGGTGGTGGTCCATGGGGGGCAGACAGACTCATGGTGGCAGACTTGCATAGCATCAGTCCCGGTGGTGGTGGTCTGGGGTGAGGGGCACACAGCCTTTTAAATACTGCACTTAAAACCTACCAACATTAACCAAACCTTTAACAAAGCCTGTGACCTCTTCACACCTCTTTGAACCCCTTATTGGAACCTGAACCAAAAAGCTCAGTGCACCCTGGGTTACCCCTGCCCTACGTCAACTGCTCAAGCACAGGGATAACCTATGGGACCTTGCCAATGAAACATGTCAGATAGCTGACAGACAGACATATAACACAGTGCGGAACAAGTGCACCTGGACTATCTGTAAAGCAAAGGCTGACCATTACCAGGCCATGCTCACCTCCTTTTAGGGGTGTGCGTGAACTTTCTGGGACAACGTTAAACAATTGAATGGGAGTGCTTGCTCCCCCCCATCCCAAATCACCATTGATGGCTCTACCTCTGCTGATCCAGCCTGCACAGCCAATTTCCTAAACACAACCTTCACGGACCTTAGCTCGGTCCTCCCCAGCAATTTCTTTGACCCACCCCCCTCCCTACTGGCCCCTGTCATCCAACGCCTTGTTTCCACCTACGCAGAGTAACTGACCAGGAAGCCAGACCGCACCTGCTCAAAGCATTAAAGAGCAATAGTCCTGGCAGCGACTCCCTGGACCCCAGCATTCTCCATTGGGTGCTGGATCAGGTACTTGCTCCGCTCAGCACCCTTCTCAACAAATCCCTCTGCCTGGGGCAATTCCCATCTGCATGGAAAATGGCCATAGTTACGCCCATACACAAAGGTGGTGACAGGTCCACTGCCGGGAACTACCAACCTATCTCTATCCTCCCGCCCCTCTGCAAAGCCCTAGAAAAGCTGGTGGCCACTCAAATCACTGAATACCTAACCAAATACAACATCCTCTGCCCAGAACAGCACTGCTTCTGTGCAGGGCACAGTACCGGCATGGCACTAATTGAGTTTTCAAACTTCATACACTCCTCCCTGGATGCCGGCTCCCTAGCCGGGGCAGTGTTTGTAGATCTCTCAAAGCCCTTCGACACTGTCTCCCACCCCCTCCTGCTGGATGCCCTCTCCCACAATGGCCTCTCTACTGGGCTGATCTCTTGGTGTACTAGCTACCTATCTGACCGCTCTCAGTGTGTCAAAATCAACAGGACACTTTCCACAACCTGTCCCATCCACTCAGGTGTCCCCAGGGCTACATCCTGGGACTGCTACTCTTCTCAATCTACCTTAACACCTGCCCAGTGCATGCACTGGTAGAATTCTTGGTATGCAGATGATGCCGTCCTCTTTGCCATCCACCAACCATAACCCCAACGCATTTCAGGACACCTTACAACTCTCCTTTAATGATGCCAAACCTGGTTTAAAGAGCACAGACTTGTCATCAATCTCAAAAAAACTAAAACAATGCTCTATGCCCACCCCAAATCAAAGCCAGCAACTTCCCACTCCACATCCTCCCCAGCTCCATACAACCCCTTGAACTAGTCCGCTCGTACAAGTACCTTGGGGTTTCTTTCGACGCAGCCTTCTCCTTCCACACCCACATTGATGCACTTGCCTCTGCTACTAATGTACGGCTAGGTATCCTCTACCGCTATAAAAACTGTCTCCCCCCCATTGCCTCCAACTAGTGGTTACATCCTCGATACTGTCCCTGGTGGACTATGGCCTACCAGTATACGGTGCTGCTGACTCAACTGCTCTCAATAAAATCCGCCTTATCCTGAATAAGGCATGTAGGCTTATTACAGGGGCCCCCAGGCTCACTCACACATGCCAGCTATATGACAAGGCAATGTTGCTTAATCTAGACGAACAACTTTAATACCAAACCAGCCTCATAACGAAAAAAACCTTTCTCGGGCTATCCCCTCCTGGGCTGACAGCCTCCATCCTCCAAGCCCAAACCTTGGTTTATACTCAAACCTCTTGCAAGGCCACCCTTCTGATCCCAAGAACCAGGACAACCCATGGACAGAGGTCTTTCTGTTACAGAACTCCATCCTGGTATAACGTGCTCCCTCCCGCCATCTCTGACACCCCCACGATCTCCACTTTCAAAACTGCACTACGGAACCAGCTATTTAATACATGTAACTGCACCTGTCTCTAGTTGTGACTTAGTCTACCACACACTGACAAAGCTTGTATGAGCAGCACCACATCTCACCCCCTCAACCTGCCCATTTGCCTATTGTAGTAAGAACAGAGAACATGATCACAGTACAAAATCAGGCAACTGCAGTGGATAGCATTGCTGCACTTAGTTGCACTTACACTAGTCTGTGTCACAAATTTTAAAAGGTGTATTATATTTGATGCATGCAACACTGCACACACAACACAGAACACTTTGTGCACAGTGCTGAGCGAGGAATGCGATGGAAATGCAAAAGTTCAGTGTACTGCCACGTAATGTAAATTTGTAATTTAAACAACCTGACCTTATGAAATACTGCACCACATTTACACAACAAACAGCAAGAAAATTTGTACTATTACTGACAATTTTACTATGTGTACAGTAACACAGTCAGTTATATAACAAAAATATAACCAAAATACAAAGAAATCATTAGTTCTCCAACTTAAATCTACCTACACACAGATACGCCCCTCCCCCACACAGCACTCACCACTGTCTTTCACCACACACACTCAATGTTGTAAATTAACATTCAAAATCCACACACAAACAAAAACGCTCGATGACATGAGCACAGGAGGGTTTCCTACAATCAATGAGCTACAGTTGGATCCCCCCCAAAAAAGCAAAAATGATTTTTGAACAGCTTTTAAAAGATTCCTACAGACACCTATCAGAGCACACTGTCTCCTACTCCTTCCTACTCATATTACCCCAAACTGAGGCTGTGCAGATCAATATAGAGCCCATGTGACCTGAACTCCCATGAATCACTGCAAAATCCACTTTCAGAGTTCAAAAACAAGGCAAAGTGAGGCAAAGTGAATTGCCACCAATGTGCTTCGCCTTAAAAATCGAAAGAGTAGTGACCAGTGGAGACGGAGTAATGTGAAGTCGCTGTTTCCAATTCACTTTGCATTCCTCATTATAACGCTAAGTACTCCGCTTTGCATTGCGAAGCACTCCACGAATCTGCCTGTGCTCTGTGAAATGCTTCACTGAGCGGATTGAGTCCACTTCGCCCACCACTAAACGTGGCCTCCTCCTGAAGACCTGTTAAAGATCTCAGACAGGCCTCATCAGTTCTGTTCCTCCTCATACATCATCAGCTCTTTGACCTCACTATCTGTGACACTGCAACTGATTCGGGAACAGCCAATCACCTGCTGCAAGGTAAGTTACTTATGATGTCTAAATAAGTGGGGTCACAATGCTGATGAGGTGTGAAGACAAATAGAATTAGAAATATAAGTCTCCAAACAAAGTACCTCTCCTTACATCCTGCCTAATATTATCAGGCAAAACTATTTCAAATGAGCAAATGAAAAACGTAATATACTTCAGAAATAAAAAGTAACAACTAGCTACTTTTTAAATTTAATATTTAGAAGGTTAAAAATGTGGTTCAATTGGGGTCTGCCAGATTCCTCCCTGCCCTGCCTAAACTGCATACACTCACACACCCCTTGCCTAGTGTGTTTTTACTTGTAGACTTCCTTCTGTACTTCTTGACCTCTAGCCTTGTTGCTGTTCTGTACCTCTTGCTGTTGTCTCATACTCCTTGGTCTTATTAGGTTACTAGGTTAAATAAGACATAAGAAGGTGTGTGAGCCCATTGGGAATGTCTCCCATAGCTTTGTGGCAAATTAGTTCCTACCTGTAGTCCAATTTAAATGTTTATCGTGTTTAGCTTTCAATGCAATGAAATCCTTAGCTTCGATAGCTGGCTCAATCACTTTGCAGTCCTAATGGTAAAACAATGGTCTCTCTTATTGGTATTCGTCCTTGGAATCACAAGTTGCTTACAGTGACTCCTCATATTTTCCCTGCAGTCGGCAAACTGGAGACCTCATTGTAATGTAAGGTCCACATTTTGGAGTATCTTAAAGAGCTGCAACACATCTCCCATATGTCTCCTATCTTCAAGACTCACCAGGCTGGTCTTGATCCGTCTCTGTTGGTAGGACAGGTGCCTTATTTTTGGGATCATTTTTGTGGCTGCATGTTGGGCCTGTTCTAAGAGATTAATATCATATTTAAGGTGAGATTTATAGAAGGAAGCATAGAAATTCAGGTGAGGCCTGATGTAAGTCCAATATAGTGGGATAATGCATTGTTTGCTTTTATTGACAAATGAATGTTTAATGTTGTTTAATATCATATTTGCAGTACGAGTAATCTTTTTGCAATGCTCAGATGGTGTTAAGCTGTTGATAAAGATCACCTCAAAGGTAGTGTTCTTTTAGCACTGATTTTAGGGGTTTGCTGTTGACCACATAGTTATAGTGTGGGTTGTTTTTCCCTGAATGCATCACCATCACACAGTTATCTTGGTTAAGGGACATTTTATTATCCTTTGTCCATTGTTCAATGGTTTTGAGATCCTTGGCTTATACTGTGTAGAAAGGTTACTTCCTATCCTTACCCCTTGGGTCCTCTCCATTAACTAACTATGAATCCATCTGACCAAACTATGACTCTTTGTTTGCTGCTCCTTTCTTGTTGCTGCCCCACTCTCTGTGCTTCTCCTCTGCTTCCATTTGTGCCTTCCTCCTGCTTCCCCCACCACTCCTTGCTGCAGCTTCTCTGCTTTTGTCTGCCCCGACACAGCTCCTCCATCCTTTCTGCAGCTCTGCCACTTCCTCCCTGTTCTCCTCAGTAGTCCTCTAACTTCCTGCACTGTGGCTCTGCCGCTTCTTTGCTTGTGCTTTTGGTGGTTTTCCCTGCTTTTCTCCTCTGGTGGGTCTTGCAGCGCCTATCTCTGTGTGGTTCTGTCATTCACTGGTGCCTCTTTCTCCCTCCTGCCCCCTCATTTCTCTCCCCTACCTTCTGGTTCTGTTTTCTTGTGGTGCCTCTTTCTGCCTCCTGTGGCTCCCATTTCTGCTTGTCTATGGGTCAGTGCCTTCCTCCTGGCTATGCTTGTCTGCACTCCACTGGTCTTCTGGCTCTCCCACTAGGGTTCCCTGTGGTCCACCTCTGATTGGCTGTTGTTGCTGCTCCTCCATTCTCTGCAGCTCTGCTTCCTCCTGGCTGACTCCCACCTGTCACTGGTGCTCCAAGGTGTGTTTCATTTGCCTGTGGTGCTCCTTTATCCACTCTCCTCCTCTGTGTCTTCTTCTTCTTATAGTTTGTCTTCTCATTGTAGCCCTCCCAGCTGAGATCAACCAGCTAGCTCTGGTGATCCACGGTATCTGCTGTCCCACTGAACCAACTACAATACATTCTGGTGTGTGCCAGTTCAGAGCCCTTTCCTTTACTTCATATTGGTCTCATTCTATTCAATCTTCAGGATCTCCTGTGATAAGTGATGTATCGGTAGAGCATCAGCCCTCAGAGGCACTACTGTGCTCTGATGTGCCTTGCTTAGTCTGTACCTAGAACTGGATCCCATCTCTGAGCATTGCTTGGGACACCAGGAGTCCTCCAACCTAGTGGTCACCTCCTTGTGACAGGTTTAACACCCTTTCTTTCCATACATCTCCCATGTCCCTCACCAAGGACAGCGCTCTGGTCCCTCAGACCATGAAGATTCAGATGTTCCTCAGTTCGTTCATAGAAAGTTGCTTGCTAAATCTCAGCACAGGATTAAGGATGGAGTGTTCTTAGCTTGTGACTCCACTTAAAATTTTAAGCTTCCCTTTTCAGCATCCAAAAGAAGTTGGACCTCATCAACTTGTACGCTGCCACTATTTATGCCAATCCAGTCCCTGCTATTTCTCCTACAGAATGTCTAGCACCAGCTCCAGCTCCTCCTACAGTACATCTCAATTTTTTAAACTGCATGACTTGTTTCTCCAGATCAGTTTGGACATATCAAACTTGAAACCAGGGTCGTAGCCTTGGAAACTAGATTATACAGATCCAAAGATCTGGGGCACACACTAATGCTTCCAGACCCTTCTGACCTCTTCCCATCATACCACAACCTGCTACCACATTATTGCTTGTATCACCTTGCCAACAGTTTCAGCTTCCCAGGTCCATCAATGGGTTCCCACCTTTCTGTTCTTACCACCTCAAAAGGTACTGCCTCTTCTCTACAAAACCCTATACCAATTATAGCCTGCCCAACACACTTGGTACAAAATCACATCAGGAAGTACATGCAAGACTGCATGCTAGTGCAGCTGATCAAAGAACCCTCGAGGCAGGCTGCCATTCACAGAAACATAAACAATGGTGGCAGAAAAAGACTGATGGTCCATGTGTTTTGCCCATATTACTTTATCATACCAAAGGACCTGTTGTCTCTATGGGGTCTTCGCTTATACTATTCACACTTTTCTTCTCTGTGTTTTCCCCTCCCTCACTCTTCCCACTGAGTAGCTGCTATACCCTTGACTCTGTCCCAGCCATGTTTAATGCCATTTATGGCTTTGGCACCCACCACCTCTGCCATCAGACCACTCCATGGCTCTACCACTCTTTCTGTAAAATAATACTCCTCACATCCTTTTAAACCTTCCCATTAACCTCCACTTGGACCTATGTCCTAGCTTCTCTGTTCCTGATAAATAACTCTTCACAGTTCACCTTGTTAATTCTTTTCAGGAACATGAAAATCTCTACCATGTCCCCCTTTCTCATCTGACTTTGAGTAAATGCATGTTCAGAGTCCTAAGCCAATCCTCATAGGATCTGCTTTCCTGGCCCTGAATCATCTTAGTCACACTGTGTTGTACCTTCTTTTGCCTGTCCTTTTCCTCTTTTAGGTGGGGACTCTAGCACTGGGAACAGCAATCCAGGTGTGGCCTTATCAGTGACCTATAAAGTAGTAACATTACTTCCTGCTTACTACTGTTGAATCCTCTCTTGATGCATCTTAACATCCTGTTAGCCTTGCTGAAGTCCTTGTTGCATTGGCTTGTTTGTTTAAGGGAGACTATAGATGACTCCAAAACACTTTTCCTCTGATGTTACTTCCAGCTTAACCCCATTCAGTACTCTGTTCTGGTGTTTTTGTTCCAATTTTCCAACCTTTGAAGATCTATCTCTGCAATGCTCTTAACCCCTCCACATTGTCAACCTTACCACTGAGTTCAGTGTCTTCTGTGAATAGAAACAACCTGTCATGGATTCCCTTTCCCATGTCATTGATGAACATGTTGGAGAGGACTGGGTGCAGAACAGACCCCTGTGGTACTCTGGTAGTAACCTCTCTTTGCAGTAAGCTGACCCCAATAACTACAACTTTGTGTTGCCTCCGTTCCAACTGACTCCCTAACCACCTTACTATTTCCTTAGCTGTTCCCAGATCCACCATCTTCTTCAGCAGCCTTTGGTGTGGCACTGTGTCAAATGCCTTGCTGAAGTCAAAGTAGAATAAGTGTACTGTATTCCCCTTATCAACTACCCTGCTTACCCATCAAAGAATACCAGTAAACTGGTCTAAAAAGACTTCTCTGACATAAACCCAGGCTGCTCATTATCATGGAACCCATTTCCCTTCAGCTATTCCACTAGGAAGGAGAGAAGAGAGATAAGGAACCAGGATCAGAAACAGGGAAGGGGACAGCAAAGGGGGAGGTTGTGGTAGTAGATCTCTACTTACCACACATTGACTGGCACATCCCAGAAGCAAAGAGTGTCAGAAGTCAGGTGCTGCTTGATACATGGCAGTACTGCATGCTACTGCAGCAGGTCAGGGATCCCACTAGACAGTTCACCATTCTCAATGTGGTATTCACAAACTCTGAAAGGGTAGGCAGAGTGTGGGTTGGGGAACCACTGGGGTCCAGTGACCACACTGTATGATTTGTGTTGGCACTTGCACCAGTAAGCCCATGTCTAAGGCTGATGTGCTATGCTTCAGAAGGGTGGATTTCAACCTAATGTGGAATTAATCCTAGGCAGGTTAGGCAGGTTAGCTGAGGTTGACAGCATCAAGGGAGTAGAGGAAAGATGGGGAGTATAAAAGGCCATTCTTAGAGCAATAACAACATGAATGAGAACAGTTATCAAGAAGAACAATATATAAGAGACTGGTTGGGTTCTCTGAAAAGGTCAGGGAGGCAGTGAAGGCAAAAGAGAAGGCTTTTATAAGGTACATAAAATGAAGGGTGGAGAAGCATGGGACAAGTATCAGGAACAAAATGCACTCTGTCAAAGGAAAGGGACCTGGGAGTCATCATGTGTGACTCCCTCAAACAATCAAGTCAGTATAGCAAGGCCTAGTGAGGCTAATAGGATGTTGCAAAGAATCAGAAAGGGTACTGAGTGCAGGAAAATGATGTACTAGTACTTCTATAGGGTCAGTGGTGAGGCCACACCTAGAATAGTGTGCTCAGTTCTGGAGTCCCTATTTAAGGAAGGACATGGACAGCCTGGAGATGGTGCAACACAGAGTGACCAAGATGATTCAGGGCCAGCAAGGCAGACCTTAAGAAAATCATCTCAAGGCACTAAACATGTACTGACAGAAGGCCAGGTGACAGAAGAGAGATATGATGGAGGCCTTCAAGTTCCTGAAGGAAATAACCAAGCTGAAATATGAGGAACTATTTAGCATGAGTACAGAGTCAAGAACCCAAGGTCACAAGTGGAAACTGCAGTGAGGAAGGTTTAAGAGGGGCATGAAGAAGTTCTATTTTATGGAAAGGGTGGTGGAGCCATGGAGCAGTTTGCCTGAAGAGTGGTGGTGCCAAGACCATAAACAGTTTCAAGCATGGTGGGACAGAGTGAAGGATTTGATGGGTACTCAGGTTCTTAGCAGTAGGGAGGGGAGCAGGGGTTGGACCAGGAGGGAAAAAAATCTCATAGGGACAATAGGTCCCAGGGCAGCAACCTTCTCACTGCTGTCCCTCTGCAACCACTTCAACTCCAGCCATTTCAGCCAACCTTTCTCAGTCATTTAGCCATTACTCAATCAGTCTGTTTCAGTATTTTTGCCACAGTCATGGTTATACCACAGCTTTTTGCAATTCCTGCTAATGGCTGAGTGTTCACCATGATAACGGCCTTTGATATGCATTCATATTTTTAGGACTTTTTCATTCAGTTCATATTCTATCATATCAGTTGTTCTTCAGCAGTTCTCACTCAGTCAGTCCATTTCTGCATCATGCCATCAGACTCTATTAATGCATTTGTCAGAACAATAGGTTGGAACCCCAATTTCTTATTATGGCCACTTAGCTAGACCTTTAGCCCCCTTGTCACAAACTTTGCATAAAACCAAATAAACAATGGAAGACTGACTCAGATCTTACTTTATCACCTATTGTATTCAGTTCCAGATATTGGCAAATAACTTTTCTGGCAGACCCTTATGTAATATATAAAAAATAGATTGTATTTGTCCCTATAGAATATAACTAGTTTCTAATAATTTGCATAGATATAAAACATTGTAAACCTAGTGAAAAGCAACATAAATATAAACAAAAAGGTTTCAGAAAATAAACAAAGTAACAAAGAAAAACAAGCAAAATTCAAAAGCAATGAATAACATCAGTTGTATACCATGCCTTCATCATGCTTTTTTATATAGCATTAGTTTTCTGAATGAGAACTTGCAGACACTTTGCATCAGTGTCTTGGATTATTTTTCTGTATAAAACGTGTTTAAATACCTTATAGCATGCAAAATGTTCATATATGTTAGAATGAGGATGAGCTTTACCATATACCCAATCTTCTGAATTTAAGAAGTTCATTTTACCATGCCACCTCCCCAGCTAAGCCAAATTAAAATATTATAAAAATTAATTAAAATAATACTCAAACATCTGGTTTTCTGTAGAGGCCTGGATTTTCTTTCTCTTAACTTCAAAATCATGGTGAGTTATCCTCCTGGATAACAAAAAGTTATTTTAGTTGCTGGATCTTGTTGTAGTTCCTGTTTTCACTTCACAGACATTTGAACCCGGATCATGGACTCCTTTGGCATCAACATAGCAGTGCAGGCTTGCATCTCCTGGTTTAGACATCAATAGGCATCTCAGCTCCTTTGTTCTGTGTTTTCGTGGGAATTTCAAACAGTACTTATAACAACAGAAATGCCCACAGCACCACAGTAGGTCCTTTTAGCATGCAGTACAGGCAATAACTGGGTTGGGTCTCCCAGTGGTTGGCTTTATTACCTCTGATCAGAGCATCATCCTGAGATAATTTCCTGTAAATTTTACCAGCTTTGATTGGATCATGAAAATGATGAAAGAGGTGGCTCCTCACTCGTTCTCTCAGGACAATACCCCTTTACAAGAGTCCAATTTTAAGTTTAAAATTAATTTTCCTTATAACTTTTGAATGAAACAACTTACAGTCTTCATACAAACATTTTTGGATCCAGCTAATTAAAAGCAGTCTTTTGATGTGTCGTCCATATTTCTGAGACAAATATTACCGGAGTTACGCTAATAATGATTATAACTTTAGTTCTTAGAAACATCTTTCAAAAAGGATTTAATGAGCTTACAGGTCAGGTTCTAGGCTCCAAAATAAAGCAGGTCTCTTTTACATCCAAGGTTAAGAATGTCCTTAAAAGCATTGGATTTCTTTGCAAAGAGCTGTCTCTGTGTGACCACTGGACCATGCAGCCATGCTTTCCAAGTGGTTAGCTTAAACTCTTTAAGATGGTTTATTTCTGTCCAGCAACAAATTACACACACAAAAAGTATATCTTTGAACTTGTCATGATGCCATCTTTCATTTAAGATTCAACTTGGTATGCTTACTTCAAAGATTCTTGTGGATAACTATGCAACCCCATCAGCTGCATTCACACAATTTGGCCAGTTGAGAGTTCAAGATATCCTTTACTCACTGTATAAGTTTCATACCAGCTGCATTACAAATAGTCATGCAAGAACAAAAGTACATGTCGATAGCCACCGTTATAGGTCTATAATCTATAACGGTGCCCTCTCACAAGACCCCAATGTAATAACCAATGTACTGAACAATTCTTTCACAGACCTCAGCCACATCCTCCCATCAAATTTCTTTGACCCACCCCCTAGTGACCCATCTACCTCCTACCCTAGGCGCACACTCCTGCCTTTCCAGCTCAAAACAATCCCCTGCAGTAAGGCCAAAGACTACCTGGCAAAAGCCTTATGGAATAAAAGGTATAGCAGTGACTCAATAGATCTCAAGATCCTATGACTAACGCTAGATGCTACCCTCCCACACATCACCAAAATATTCAACCTATCACTATGCCTAGGGCAATTCCCCACTCTATGGAAAAAGGGAATTATCACACCTATCCTAAAAAAGGGTGACCCAACAGACCACAGCAACTACAAGCCTATCACGATACTCCCCCATCTCTCAAAAGCTCTTGAAAGAATAGTTTCAGACCAACTCACTGAGTACCTGACAAGACACTCCCTGCTCTGCCAAGAGCAACATGGTTTCAGAACAGGTCGCAGCACCACCACAGCACTCCTCGAACTCACATCCTACACACATGAGGCTCTTGACATGGGGGAACTAGCAGGTGCAATCTTCATCGATCTAACCAAAGCATTTGACACCGTTAGCCACGACCTACTGTTACATCTACTCCCCTCCCTTAACCTAGCCCAAGACACCATACACTGGTTTAAGAACTACCTCACAGGCAGATCACAAGAAGTCAAAATCAACACCACCCTATCTACCAAGAACCCAGTGCAATCAGGTGTACCCCAAGGATCAATCCTAGGCCCCCTATCTATTAACCCTCTTCCTGAACTCCATCCCAAGAGCATGCAGTGGTAAGCTTCTGCTCTATGCAGATGCTGCAGTCATCTACTGGAAAGATCACACCCCTAGCTCCCTCCAGCACAAGCTTCAAATTTACTTCCATGAACTAGAAGACTGGTTTATAAAGCACCGGTTAATACTTAACTATACCAAAACAAAATCCATGATCTTCGTGCACCGACAAAGCCCCCACAATAACTCCCACCTTAACATCTCCAACTACCAGGGCACCAAAATTGACCAGGTCACACACTTCAAATACCTTGGCATCACACTAGACACATCTCTCACCTACCATACACACATCAACCACCTCTCCTCCTCAGTGAACACCAGACTTGGGATACTCTATAGGCATAGACAATGCCTTCCACTGTAGGCCCTACATTTGGCAGTAACCAGCTCGGACATATCTTTGATAGACTATGGAATAATAATATATTGGGACGGCTGACCCCATGGTCTTGAAGCAAATCAATCTTGCCCTCAACAAAGCCAGCCATCTGATTACTGATAGTGACTGACTTACCCACACCTGCGACCTCTGTAAAATAGCTGATTGGCTTACCTTCAAAGGAAGGCTAAAATATCATACCTGCCTTCAAGCCAAGAAAATCCTATTGAAAATTGCCCCCACTGGCCTTCACTTCCTAATACAACCTAACACCTACAGGAGCACCCCAAGGCACCTAGCAAATATGCCCTTCCATGTCCCATACCGGAGGACCGCAGTAGGCCAAAAGTCCTTTAGTTGTCATGCACCACCTGGCTCAATGAACTCCTCTGCTCATCTCCTTGGCCCCAAGATTAGGCTAGTTTAAAACCACCACCAAGAGACACCTTATAGACTTAGAGATGTGTAGCAGATTGAGCACACAACACTATCTCGACTGGGGTTGATAACCAACCCCTAGTAGCTACCTAATACCACATATGTTGGCACATACTACGGAAATGACTAACTTTTCACCCTTAAGTGGTGTGTTCTACAGACACAGGGCTGCTAAGTAACCCTTTAGATACTTTCAATCTATATAAATGTATGTTGTCATTATGTAAGCACCATTGTATATGACAATGCCTTGTACCATGTTTTCTTGTTTAAATCTGTATGTTTGTCCAGACGTGGAACCTTTGCAAAGGAGTCTCTCACTCAAAGGTTGTAATTCCAAAACTTTAATAAATAAATAAATAAACAAATAAATGGTGATGTCTTGGCTCCTAGTAAAACCTGATTGGTTGAGAACTCAACCAATTATATTTTACTAGGAGCAAAGACATCAGCATTCATTCATTCACACCATTTTATGAGACAGGAATGGGATGTGTCAGCACTGAACAGACTAGACAATTTGCACATCAAGGACCATTTTCTTTATTTGCAGCCTATATTCTGTGAGTGTTCATGGGGGAAGAGGGTGTTGGTGATCAGAGGGGTGGGGGGGAGTAAAAGTAAAACTTAGAGACCATGGGACTTCAGTAGGAGAGGTGGGGAGTGTATTTGGCACACAGAGGGATGAGGGATTACCTGTTCTTTAATTTCTTTCACAATGCAACCAGCCTGCACTGCAGCAGACATGCTGATTGCTGCAACAAGGGAAGGGAGGGAGGTTGAAGGTCCAGAGAGGGATTATTTAGATAAATTTTTATATTCATGAGTGGGGAAGGGTGGTTTTACAGCACAGTGGGTGGGGGAGGCTTTTTAAGTGAAAAAAACCCACCAGTAAAACTGACTGGTTCAGCTGCAGAATTCACATATTTTTCACAAATGCGAATAATGCTGGAGGCAGTATAGCGTAGAGGTTAAGGGCACTGATCTACAAATTTGGAGACCTGGTTTTGCATCCATTAAGCCCCCACTTGCATACTGTATGATCCTGAGCAAGTCACTTAACTTCCTCATGCTTCCAGGTTGCACCTGGAAACAAGCTTTGGCTTAGTGTGCCTTTCCTAGTTAAACAATTTCCCCTTTCCCTAATGTGGATTCATGCCAGCTTCACTGGTGAATTAAAAATTTGCAACATCTCTTGCAAGGAGGGTCTGGTTTTGCTTTTGGTTTGGCCAAATCACCCCTGGTTTTGGTTTTGAGTTTGGTTCTGGTTTTAGTTTTGATTCATGGCCAAAATGCATTTAATATAAAACTTGTTCTGTACCTTCATTTCAAAGTATAATAAAAAGGAAAACAGGTGAAATTCAGTAGAAAATAGCTTAGTAACATTGCAGCTAGCAAGGCCCAGCTGTTAGTAAGTTTACAAGAAATCTTATAGGTATTTGAGACAGTGGTATTTTCAAAAGTTGAATAGCACATAGCTTCATTAGCTTGTAGTCTAAATTCCTATCAGTAAATGACAAGAGACAAGACATGCTGAATTATGGGAAATGGGCTGAGGCAATATGACACTTGACTAGCCCTTGGCTTGTGTAGTCTGTTAAGCCAGTTGTGCACTGCTAACAAAAGTGACTTGGTGACTAAAGGGTAACGGGAGGACACAGTAGATGACAGGTGATAGTCTGAGAGGAAACATAGATTTAAAAAAAAATTATAGCCGCATACACACCCACAGAGTATACTGGACCCTCCCACCCACCTTTTGAACTAATGTTATTTTGCATCATAATCCAACTTTGTAGTTTGTGTTTCCAGAAATGGGCCCCCACAGTTTCCACTATTTTTTTTACACTCATTAATTATGATGCACATGCACACTACAATTTTTTTTGTATTTTTTTTAATTTTTTTAGTACAATGCAGTGAAATTTTTAATTATGAAGATGGATGGAGATAACATCGTGAAAGAGAACACTCACTTTTATGTGATATATTATAGTATATTCTTTTCTCAGTTTAAGGTTTTAATTTCTTTCAAAGATGACTATCATTCAAGAACAGCAGATTAATCAGAACTCAGAGTGAAGTTATATTCAGGAAGATGTTATGTAAGAAATACAGAAATTTTGCATAGGGTACATAACTGGAAAACGTCTACACCAGACAGTGCCATTAATGGTCATTTACAAATTTAAGTTGATCTTACAAATAAAAGATTGAGGGAAAAAATACATATAAGTGTGAGGGTGAAAATCTTTCATATGTCCCATAGAGTCAGACAGTAGCCCCTACCTTTTCTGTCTTGCAATAAAGTAGTTCACTAGATGATACAAAATGGTGACTGGCATGAGAAAGGACATGAATGACATGTGAGACAGGCTTAAGCAACATTCCATTTTCCCCAGTAGTACTATTCTTCTTTAACATCACTGCCAATAGGCTCATCATCACTTCTGTCCAAGCAGTGTTTTGGATGTGCCCCTGAGTATGCAGCAAATACACAACAGTTAAGTTTTAGAAAAATTATAATTTCAGCATTTTCTGGAAGGACTTTTCTCCTCCTGTTACTAATAACATGATCAGCTTTGCTGGATATACTTTCTGAATAGAGATTCGCTGCTGGGCAACTCAAATAGTTAAAAAAAAAAAAACCTTTTGCAGTGCTGGCCAGATTGTGCTCTTTTCTGCTAACATTAAAGTTGGGCATTTTGAACATTTATTTTTCTGGGATCCTTTAAGAAGTCATCCACCATACTGCTTGCTGAGTAGCTTGTGATGGGAGAAGTAACAACATTGTCTTTCTCTATATCATCCAGTCCTGCCCAAATGTTGCCCTTTGAGGCACCAGATAAACTGCCTCTGGGTCCTGATTTGTAATGAAAGTATTTTCATGTTCTCCTAGCTTCACTGGGATCTGTTTCTCGGCTAGCAGTAGGACTATTTTCATGATCAACAGCTACAGGACTTTTAGTTGGAGTTTCTGTTGTCATTTTTAGAGCAACTTTATTAATGAACAGTTCTTTAGAATGGTTGAGATCTATGCTACCAGATTGGAGAAGACCTAGCAAACTGTTTTTTAAACATGAAATCAAACAGTGTTGCTATAACATAATGTTCAGATTCCAACATCATGGCAATCCTGCAGTGCATTTCTAAAAACAAAGATAGTTTTTCAGCAAGAGTAACACCTGCACTTGCACCTTGCACTTCAACTGTTTCTCACAAGCTTTCTAGTCTCTGCATGAGAAGATGTATCAGTGGAATAACCTGGCTTACGGTTGCACTGTCAGCATTCACTTCATGTGTTGTTTCCTCAAATGACTGTAGCAACTGACATAAGCATGATACAAGATTCCACTGCCCAGATGTGAGTGTGACATCCCCTTTCTGTTCTGCGTGGTCCATGATGTACTTCTACACTGCTTTGTATTGTTCTTGGAGCCTCTGCAACATGAAAGCAGTGGAGTTACACCTGGTGGCAACTTCTTGTTTTAACTGGCGAATCAGTATATTATTCTGTTGTTGCAGACCCTGGAAAATTTTACAAGCTTTTGCAAAGTGCCTGAAGTGACCAATATCTTTCATGCAGAACCCAGCACATTCTGCACACATTGGGCTAGATTTTCAAAACCAAGAATGCCACTAGCCCCTGTTGTGCCCAATCATTTGGTGCACGGGGCTTGTAGGTCTTCCAGCCAGCTGAGATTTTCATTGAGTCAGGTAAAACCAGCTTTTTCCTAATCTAACTTGTGCCATTTTGGGGGTCCCTTTTTATGGGCCTTAATCCAAATCTTTGGAGCAAACTGCCATAAAATAAGGAAACTGTCGTAACTGTGCCTGATGTACTAAAATCAGGTGCAATTGTGTCAAAGAAGTTTGGAACAGCTGCACCAAAAAAACAGGTTTGACACAATGCTTGATATAAGCATTGCATCACCCTTTGAAAATCAAGCCCCCTCTCTTCACTACGGAAGTCTTGTACCACTAGACTGAGTGTATGTGCAAAGCATGGTCTATGCACAAGCCCACCATCCTTTAATTCTTGCACAATGTTAATTAAATTACATATCAGGAATTACATTCCCTGAAGTAGTTCACCTATTACTATTGTGTTTGTTGTCTTAGTGTTTTGTTACTGGCATATACAGTGCATGTTGACAGCACTGGCTCCAATATTCACTTGTCTCACTAGAATACACTTGGGGTCTTGATTGGGGTTACTTTGGGCTGTAGTGGGGGAAGCAGTGCTTCCCCCTTCTCTTGACTCAGTTGGAGTAACAGCGTGCCACCAAACACGCAGTTACCCACTTGACTGAGACACTTTGAGGCTTCCTGGTACTGGTGCTAGTACTTTTCTACTTCTCTGTCTCTTCTCTGAGCAGCATCCCAATTCAGCTTTTTTTAGTTCACTGGTTTTGCTGGGTGCACATTCCATCCTGGACTATATTTGAATTGATTATATCTGGACTAGATTGACTTTTGAATCAATAATATTGCAGTGCACATCTTTTTTTTTTCAGTTTAGGATTAATACCTTTAAGTCCAGGACTCGTTTTCAAAGGTTCCAGATCATTGTTGCACAAACATTACAAATATAACAGTAGTTACAGAGAATAGAAAACAGTTACACAGATATTCAAATACCAAAGAAATCTTATATATCCAACTACAGGTTGAAGAGGATAGGGTAAATAGGGTTCAGCCTTGTAGCTCACTATTTGGTTGGTCAGTCTAGCCTAAGGGGGGGGGATGGGGGTCAGCCAGGGGTGGTATCTTATTCAGCTGCTTTCACCATTTGCATGCCTGTTTGCTTTTGCCTGCTGTTCACTGTGACACCTTGCTAAACCCAGATAATTGTAATTGTTATACTACTCCAGAGTTCAGTATTATTGTTATCTCTGTTAATCCTGCACAGCATAGTTTTAATACCATTCGCCTGCTGTTTCAAAATGCTTGGTAGCTGATGGTTGCCTATATACTGGCGTTTTTTGCTAGTGTCTAAACAAGTTGTCCATTTCAGTTCTCAGTCTACCTGCTTACCATGCTCTCTGCTTTACTCTTCTGCTTTTTTCTTCTCCTTTTCATTCCCCAAACCCCCTGTGCTCCCACTCCATTTTTCCGTCTTTCTTCCCCATTCATTCTAGTCTCCTTCTTCCCCCCTTAAAGTGGACTTCCTCCACAGTTCCATCCTTTCCCTTCCTTATTACCTCCCCCCCCAGCCTGAAGGATACAAGTCCTAGTCCATTCTTTACCTCTTTCCCCTCCTTCTCCTCCTTGCTGGTGATGTAGAACTCAACTCTGATCCTATTCCCATCTATTCCTCAAGGCTTTAGCATTTTCCACCTCAATTCCAGAAGCCTCCCTCCTAAACTAGATCTCTTCACTGTATGGGTCTCATCACTCAGATGTCCTCTGTATCACAGAATCCTGGCTTTTTCCAGGATTCCTGATTTCGAACCACCTCTTTAGGCAGGACAGGGGTAAATGAGAGGATGGGTTGCCCTATATGTCTGCTAGACCCTCTACTGCTCCATCACTCTCAGGAAGGTGGCACCCTACTCCTACTAGTTTCTGCTAGCTAAACTCTCCTTTCCCTCCTCATTACTCATTTTTATTGGTGTCTACTATGCTTCACTGAAAATTCTCCCTCATCTCTGATGGATTCCCTCTTTACTCTCTCCTCACACTCCTCTGCTAGTGATCTCATCCTCCTAGGCTTTCCCTGACCTTGGGTCAACCAACCACAGGACTGAGTCCCTTAATCTTTCACAGCTCATCACAGAACTCACTCACCAAACCATATCCTCCTAGACTGGGTTCTTACTTCATACACCCACTGCATTATTGCAGTAGGTATATTGCTGGATGCCTTCAGTGACCACTGCATGACATTTTGCATCAGGAAAGTCTGGCTCCCTCCTTCTCAAAATACATCTGGTCCGGGTCCCTTTAGTCACTGAACAAAGAAGCTCAACTGAAAGACCTGGCTGCAACTGACCAGTTCACCATGCTCACTGCCGCAGACATCGGTGTGGTCCTCTATTCTTCCACTCAATATTTACTACTGTCTGGATAAAGCATGACCCCATCAGGAATTCTAGGGCAAAATTTTTTCACCACTCCTGGATCACATTAGATCTCATCGACTTATGCAAGACCCATGACCAAGCCTGTGTGAGGTATAATTTATCACACTCCCTGTCAAATTTCCTGTCCTCTATGGCACTTAGAAACTCTTGCACTGAGGCTATTCATACCGCCAAATTCCTATACTTCAAGGTCAGACTCTAGAATAATCTTAATTCCCCAGCCAAATTCTTGAAAGTGATGCACTCCCTTTTTGATCCTCAGATAAGTTCTGTCCCCCGTCCTCATGGTTAATGGCTCACTAGTGTCTGACCCTCCCTCTGTTACTGCTCACATTAATGAGTTTTTTACCACTTGTGCTCTCCTCTCCCTCTCACATCATGGCTCCATGCCTCTCCCCACTTCTTCTCCTTCCTCTTTACCTTACCGCCCATGGGATTTGATTCCCCCATCACTCCCCAGCAGACCTGTTTGTCCTTTCTTCACTCAGCTCTTCCAAATCTAGCCCAGATGGCTTGGTCCATAAATGTTTCCATCTGTCAGATCCTACCATCACTTACCCACCTTACTCACCTCCTAAATCTCTCCTTCGCCCTTTGCACTATCCCTCAGCCTTGGAAGATTGCCAAGGTTCTCCCCCTCCACAAAGGCAGTGATCCCTCCACTCTTGATAAATTCTGCCCTATCTTCTTTCTCCCTTCTGTTATAAAGCTGCAGGAGAAACTAATCTACTCACAGCTTGCAGACTTCTTCCACTCCTCTAACTTCCTCTCCCTCTTCCAATCTGGCTTTAGGAAGGATCACTTCACCATCTCCTCCCTACTTGGGGTCATTAACTCCATCCTCATAGCTCTAGATCAGGGGAACATCACAGCCACCATTTTCATCAATCTGACCAATGCCTTTGATTCGGTGTCCCACTCACTCCTCCTGGATAGGCTGAGCTCTGCTAGCCTTTCAGCCCCCTGTCATCTGGTTCTGTTCCTACCTCTTGGACCATCAACAGTCAGTACACGTGGAGGTGTCATCTCCCACCACTCCCTATCAGACCTGGGTCACACAGGTCTCCATTCTAGGTACAATCCTCTCCTTTATCTTCTTAAATGACCTCCCTCCATCTGTGCCAACTCACATATTCATATATAGCAGATTACACAGTTCTCTTCACTTCTGGTCCCTTGACTGCATCTCTGGAAGTCTCACTTCAGCAGAATTTTCACAATGTTCTGCACTGGTTCCAACTAACCAACTTTGGGTCAATATAAAAAAAAAAAAAACACAGTGTCTATAACCATTGGTACCAGTCAGAAGCTGGCGCAGCTCACACCCTTCCATTGTCTTCTCCATGCTGGATGGCACACCGCTTGAAGTAGTCCAAGCTTTTAAGTACCTTGGTGTGTGGTTAGCTATCAGGCTTGACTTCTCTGCCCATGCTGATGTCATTCATGCCAAACTCCATTCCAAACCTGGTGCTCTGTACCACAATAAAGACTGCCTTTGTCCCCAGGTCCACTGGGAGATAGTAATCAAAATGGTTCTCACAGTTTTTGACTATACAGATGGGGTTTATGGCACTGCCTCTCTACCTCCCTTGTCAGACTGGACACCCTCTACAATGACTTCTGCCACTTTGCTTTCAACTCACCCTCTTGTACTCACTGCTGCTCCCTTTACTTCTCCCTATCCATACTCCTTCTCCCTTGACTCTACCCAGTTCCACTGTGCTTCCTTTATCCCTAAATACTGGCTGGATCCTTCCCTTATACCTATCCCATCTCCTCGCCCCCATTCCCACCTTCTCCTAATCCCAGAACTCAAGAGACCCATTTATATTCTTCCATTCCCACCCACACTCCTCAGTCAGGAAATCTGCTTTCTTATATGGCCTCCCCTCCCTCTGGAATCAGTTACCCTTCTCCATTGATCTCTTCCCCCCTTTCCTCCATTAGACACCATCTAAAACTCCTTCCCTCCCTCCCTCCTGCTCCTACCAACCCTCTTCCTGAATCCTTCCTTACCCTTGCCAGGCTTTTGACCACCCCTTACCTCCCCCTCACCCTTAACTTCATAGTTCCAGCAACCTCACTGAAGTTTATCAACCTGTTTTGATAACTACTTTAAGCACCAGCCCAGCCTCCCTTCACTCTGGGACTATGCATGTTGAGTTTGCCCAATTTGCACAGATGATGTATGCTAATTAATTTGCCTCCATATACAGTGTTGCCATTTTATCTGTACTTGGCTTATGCTCTTTATGTCATCCTCACTGTGACCACATCACGACATGCTATATTTTGTTTGTAATTGCTTCTCCCTTCCCCTTCCCACTCCCTTCCCTAGGTTGCACACAAATGAGCCTTGGCTCAGTGTATCTTTTCTGGTTACCAATTTTCAATAAAAAAATAAACAAACAAATAAATAAACAAATTAATGTTAGCTCTGTTGTCTGAAATCACAAATTCTGGGGAAAGGCTATTAGAGGAAATTCATTCTGAGATCTGCTTCTTCAGCTCCTGTAAGATGTTCACACAACTGTGATTTTCTTTGTCAAAGTTTGCAATATAGAGGGTGCCTGCCTTGAGTATTTTGTTGGACTCTGCTGGTACCAGAGGATGTTGCAGAGGAAAATGATACCCAGTGGATGGTGACAGTCATGTAGTCTGCTGTGTGAATATTTGTCCACATATCTGTTGTTATACATACTTCTTTAATGGCTCATAACTGCAGGGCACTGTTCACCTTCTGTTACAGTTCCCAAAAAGAGCTGGCACAGCCTTTTTTGGACAAATATCTCTGTGATGGCATCTGGTACCAAGGGGCTGCAAGTTTCATTATCTCCTAAAAGCCAAAAGAATCAACATACGAATGTGCCAGCAGAAACAGACCACCCAGTCTATCTAAGTCTGCTTGAGTGTGCAGCTGGCACCCCTAGTTTGCAGCTGCCCCAACCCCCTTCAATTTGTCATCCCACTGCCAACCCCTACCTCCCCCACCGTCACTCTTCCCTGTTCACTGTCCCATGCCCTTTTCAAACTGTTCACAGATTTACATGATACCACCATTTCTGGTAGGGCTTTCCATTTTGCTACCACCTTCTCTGTGAAATAGTGTCTCCTCATTTCCTTCTTAAATCTTCCCCCCTCTACTCTTAATGCATGCCCCCTGGTGACCCTCTCCCTCCTTAACTCAACCGCCGACCTGCTCAGCCCATGGACCAATGGTGCTCCTCAGGCCACCTCCCAAGTCCTCCTGCCCAGATTCTCAGCCTTCCAGCTAGGACCTCCCTTCTAGGAGCTGCACAGGCTCAACTGCCGATCCAAAAGATACAGTTATTAAAAAACACAAAGGCAGCTGCAGGCACTACACATAGTGGAAAGAATAAGCACATGTGTACAATGTGCCACATTCTCAAGATTCTACTATTTCTCATTCTTCTGTGAGCTCTTCAGAGTTCAGAGTCAGACCATCTGGAAAGCAGTGCTGTGACTACATCGCAAAACAGAGGCAGTGCATGAGAGGAACTCTGATGATGAGGGTTCAGAGCCAGAGGAATCTGTGGATTGCCAGACCAAAAACCTGGGGAAAGGTCAACAGAGAAAAGATCATTATGGGCCAGTGATAAGCAAAGTGCAAAGGAAGTTATGCCTATCTCCTTTGCTGACAGCAGACCTCACACTCAGTCATCCATTGAGGACATTGAGGAAAATAATTAAAATATAAATTTAATATAGACATGCCAGGTGATGATTCAGAAATTGCAATGCCAGGGAAAAAACAAAGAGCATCCTCTTCTGTTTGTTTATTTTTTTCACCTTGACTCAAAGTATAATATGCAGACAACATGCTGTTTATGTGAGAACTCTTTCAGCAGAAGAAGATGGGCAAGCAACCTTGGCACATCAACCTTAATAAGACACTTACAATGAATACATCCAGTTCAGTTGGCCAAGATAATAAGGCATAGATGACATGGTCAAGATTGTTGCACAGGTTGACAGTGGTACACAGACTAGTGGTATAGGTAAATTTTTCCATATGCAGGGCAAAACCCCTTGTACACTGAGCAGAGCTTCAAATGCATCACTTCTTTTATCTGCTAGGTCTTTATCAGAATCAGAAAGCTTGCCAATTGAAAACAGAAAAGTTCTTCTTCTTAGTCTCCTCCAGCCTTTTTTAGTGTGCTGTTGCCCCCCAGAAACAGTTTATGATGCAGCAGGCTTTGGAATGGAGAACTAAATATGACCAAAGCCATCCAGCTGCTCAGCAGTTAAATAAAGCAATATCTGAAATGATTGCACTGGACAAGCATTCCTTTTCTGTTGAGAAGGATTGGTTAAGTCTGCTTGCTGGCTGTGGAGAAGATTTCTGTAAGTTTTACTATTGTTTTTTAAACTACAGGAGAGAAGGATTTGTTAATTCTGCTTGCTGTTGAGGGAGTTAATGTATAGAGTATTTTTATAAGTTTTGATATTGTTTTATTTTCTTTTTAATTTAGCTTAAAGTAGAATTTAGCTTAAAGGTTTCTGTGGCTGGAGTAACTGTAAAAGCCTTCCCACCCACCCATTCCACCAGCCATTCTTAAATACTGAAATACCACTGGGGTTGAGTTTGAAGGCTATGAGGGAGGAGCTTGGGGTTCTGCAAACTGATCTGAGCCCTCGGAACAGGCCAGGAAGGAGGAAACAAGGAACAGCTATGTGAGCTAAGTCTTAAGGGCATATAAATATACAAAATGTGTGAGTAGATCTATAGTCCTTATGAGTAGGATTGTGGTTAGTATTGTAGTTGACTGTCTTATGCTGCATGCAAAGGCATTTAGGATAACAATTTATGTTAGAGGCTGAGCTAGGATTAGTTAATTCTACTTGCTGTAGGGAGAGTGGTGTGGAGAGGCTGTATAGGTAGTGTGGACCATGAGTAGGATTGTAGGGTGCAAAGGTTGTGGGGCAGCAATGCAGATGAACATACTGTGGAGGCTGGGAGGGTGCCCAATATGCCACAGGCTAAGGAGGCTTGAGGAAGAGGTTCAGTGGCTTGGCAGGGAGCTGAGGAGGTTGAGGGAGGAGGGAAGGATTGTGTCAGTAGGAGGGCTGACATCTAAGAGTATTGTGGGGCACCACAGAGAAGGAACAGTGGGGCAAGGGAGAGATTGGGGGAGAAGGCACAGTAGACAGGAAGCCAGTTGTTGATGGGTGGACTCTAGTAGGACCTAGAAAAAGAGGAGCAGCAGTAGGCAGGAGGGAGGAGGAAACACACAATAAGGCAAAGGGAGGAGGGAACATGCTTGCTGTACTAGCAACACATGGGAAAGAGGATGCAGGAGGAGATTGCACAAGGGATAGTACTCACAAAGAGAAGGGAGAGGGGGCATTACTAGTGGAGAGACTGAGTATGGCATGGCGGAGGAGGGATAATACTCGGAGAGGTGAGGAAGGAGCGAAGGTTGGCAGTCACACAAGGAGGAAGGGAGGAGTCTCAGTTGAGAATGGTGGGGAAGACACTGGGACATACTGTAAATGCACCATCTTGACTGGCCCCAGAAATGACAACCTGGGTGGGGGGTGGGAGCACAAGGAAAGAGGAGGGAGGTGTACTAGTGTTGGGGACCCATACTCAAGAGGCTCAGATGGGGCAGCAAGGGGAGGCACAGTCAGATATGGGTGGAGTTCATACCAGGATTAAAGGCAGACAAGGCAGGACAGGCAATCCAAAGGTGCATGGGGGGTAGGAGGAAACCACACATTGTGGTTCATGTGGGGACAAATGACCTAGCTGGGGAAACAGTGGAGGTAACAAAGAAGAGGCTTGAGGAAGTGAGAAGGTTGTGTGAGGAGACTGGGGAGTATGTGGCATTCTCTGAAGTGCTCCAAGTACCCTGCGCAAGCACAGTGAGAAAGGAGAGGATTAGGGAGTTGAACACATGGTTGGTAGAATGGTGTCAAACTAAGGGATAGAGGTTGTGGGTGGATGGGGCAGTATCTGGGATAATAGCAATCTGTTTGCAAGGGATAGGCTGCACCTGAGTGGGGAAGGGAAGGAGGTATTAAAGCAAAGACTGGGGAGGTATATTGCAACAAAGGTGGATTTAAACTAGATAGGAGGGTGGCAAGTGGACAGCAGGTAGGCAGGGATCTGACAGAGTGGAGTCACAGCCTACCCCCAAGCTAGCAGGGAAGAACTCAGGGTGGCTGAAAAAGGAGTGAGTAGAAGGAAGGAAATGGAGGCCAATGAAGGGAAGGGGGCAGGATGGAGGGTGGTCTCACTGAATGCAAGAACCTTAGGCAATAAATCTGCTGAGCTACAGGCACTCTTAGCAGTGTGGAGGGTGGATATTGCAGCTGTCATGGAAACATGGGCAACTGAGCCCTGGGCTGGTATCTGGCAATCCCAGGATACAAAGTATACAGGAAGGACCATAAGGAAGGGAGGGGTGGTGGGGTGGCAGTGTATGTGAGGGACGAGATCAAATGCACAAGTGATGATGGGGAAGAAAGGAGGACAGAGGCAATCTGGCTGCAGCTCCTAGACTCAAGGAGTAGGAAACTGAGGCTTGGGTTGGTATACAGGCCACTGTCCCAGTCTGAGGAGCTTGAAAGGGAATTAGCAGGACAAATCAGAAAGGTATGTAGAAATGGAAGGTGGTCATCATGGGGGATTTCAACTTGCCGGGGGTTGACTGGAGCATTCCAGTCACCTCCAGTGCTAGGGAGCAAGTGCTCCTGGATGCAATCCAGAGGTCTCCTGACACAGTTGGTTAGTGTACCTACTAGGCTAAAAGAACACTAGATCTGGTGTTGTCGAATGGGAGGCAGTAAGGAAATAAAGTGAGGACCCACTAGCTGACAGCGATCACCAAACGATGTGGATTAATATCATGATGTGTGGGGAGCCAGAGAAATCAGTTACTCAGGTAGTAAACTTTAGGGGGTCAGACTTTGGGAGGAAGCAGGAAGTAGTGAAAGGGAAACTAGAGGGCATAAGGCAGGAGATGGATGCAGATCAGAAATGGGATATTATTAAAATGGGGATTACAGAGGCAACAGAAGCCTGCACCAAGACACAGAGTAAGAGGAGCAGAGCAAGAAAACCATGCTGGTTGAACAGCGAGGTAGTGGAGGTGATGAGAGCAAAATGAGAGGTGTACCAGAGGTATAGAAGGACAGGGAAGGAAGTGGACAGGGAGGAGTATGCAGTATATTCCAGGGAGGTGACCAGAAAAGTGAGAGAAGCCAAGGCACAGAGGGAGCTGAGATTAGCGCAGGGAGTTAAGGGGGGAGGACTTTTTCAGATACATCAGGGTGAAAAGGAAGTGCAAGAAAACAATAGTGAGGATAAAAAGGAGTGGGGAGTGGATGGAAAAGGGTGAGGAGAATGACAATGATGACATCTACTGTAGGTCCTGTTCTTTATGCTTGGCACTGAGCTGGACTCCATTGATATGGTACTCTGTCCTTGGGTTCCCTTTACCCAAATATATAACCTTACATTTCTAATACATTACATATTAGATGGACCTTGTCCATTACATTGACCCTCTTCACAGATCTATCTCTCCAGGCCTGGAATTATCTGTCCCTAGCTCCAGGAGGGCTCTTAAGACTCTTGCAGTTACCTCTTTCCCAGTTAAGGAAGCAGAGTATGTTTTATTCTCCCTAGTTCAATGTTCTGTGTTTATGCTAACTCTGATGTTACTTTTTTTCATGTTGTTATGTGCAGACTATCATAAGTATTTTAGGTGATATCACTCATGCCATAGTTGTGACCTACTAACACACATGACTGTCCAGGTCAATCTCCCAGTAGGCTGGGATCTCAGAACCCCTCACTGACTACTACATGGTGTGATGCTTAGACAGCTGGTTCTGATCACTGTATAATTTTTTTGTAAAATAAAAATGGGTTATGGACTCTTTGTCATGAGAGATGCTGAGAAATCTGGAGCTCTTGGAATGACCTTGCCCCCCTTCTCCAGGTTTCAGCTGAAAGATGAAAGCCATGAGAAAATGCTGAAACAGCATGTGAGATCATACATACACAGGTTTTAGATACAAGATGTTGCATGGCAGGCCAGAAGCTATTTACAGACTTTTCTAAGTTAATCATAGATTTAGCTGCTAAAAGGGAAATCAGCATCCCTTTTATGACATTTCAAGAGGAGGAAACCAGGTTTAGTAAACTGATGCGAAATTATAAATGCTGATGTCTGTGTGAGAGGGGAAACTGATCAATAGATCAAAGAAGATGTCATTTGAAGGACATGAGTCATGCTGAGGATTGCAGAATTTAATACTTGAAAAAGACATCCTGTTTTTATATAGATATATTTTTTTATATATTCTAGGTGACCTCATGCAAAATAGGTGGGGAAAGCCAGCATTTAAAGCATTATTCTGTTTTCCTTCAGGGACTTTTCTATCTAGACTCTGACAAAGACATATCTTTGGAGCACTTTAAGCAGGTATTTAGAGAGAAAGACAAATCTAATTCTGTAGTAGGAATTGCACTGTTTAAAATGTGTTCTTTTATAAGACTTGTATGTCTTGTGATATAATAGTTCTGTATTGTATGTTTTACATATTATTATATATTTTAGTAAGACTCTTTTTAGAGCATACTTGGTCTGTCTTTGAATTTCTTTCATTTGTAAGAAAAGTTATATGGTTATAGCTGACACTAGGCATAAGCTTGAATGGTGATACCAAACTGGAAAGAGAAGCATTTTAAATCTGAGGTCTTTATTAAAGTTTTTAATGGTTCATTTCTGTACACCTGGTTAGGTCCCTGTAGGCAAAGATATCTGGCCCCCTGAAGACAGAATTATCTGAGCCTGTACATTGGGTACGCTAACAAGAGGTTCACAGTTTGAATGCCTCCAGAACTTGAGACCAAAAGGTTGATCCGAACTCACAAAAACAGACAAGAGGGTTACCTTGTCTGTTATTCTGTTCACAAGACTGCGCTCAGAGGTTGGCACTTTGGGAGTAGAGGGCCTGACCTGCTGAGTGGGTTTGTGACAGATTGGTTGGCAGCGGTGTCATAATTTTGGTATCACAAGCTTTTATTGTTCTGTGTCTGCTGAGACCATAAGCTCTCTTGCAAAGAAAGAAAAATAGGCACCGAGTTTTATTTTAAAAAGGAAACAGAACTATATATCACTTGGCATACAGTCCAGTTCCTACCCATTTATTTTTTTTCTAAAGTGCAAGTCAGAGTAGCAGTAGTGAGGGAAGAAGAAGATGGCTTCTGACTATAGCAGGCACACTGTATATTACTTGAAGCAGTTATGCGGGTACAGGGGAGTCCTGTTCGAGGTGACAGCCAAAAAGAAGTACCTCATAGAGGCCCTGATAGTAGCAGATACCCAGAGCAGTGAGTCACCAACCGTGACTGAAAAAGACAGCAGGGTCACTGTCAGTGAAGAGCCACAGCAGCAGGGGATGGTCACCAGTATTCTGAATCCAGAGGTACTCAAACTGCAAATTGAGTTGTGTAGGATGGAACTGGAGGCAGAGTGACAACAGAGGGAGGCAGACCATGAGGAGCATGAGCACCAGCAAGCTGCAGAGGAGAAGAGAGAGTGAGAACAGAGGGAGGATGACCATGAGGCAGAGCGACAATAGAGGGAGGCAGACTGTGAGGAGCGTGAGTGCCAGTGAGCTGCAAAAGAGAAGAGAGAGCATGAACGCAGAGAGGCAGAGGATAGGAGAGAGAAGCGCCAGTAGCAACACAAACTGGAGAAGCTATGACTCTGACCAGCGGCACCAGAGCAGGTAAGTGGTTTGGGTTTAACTGGGACTGCAGGACTGGGTTAAAAATTGAACTCCAAATTAATAGTTGAGTTTAAGGAAAGGGAGGACATGGATGCCTTTTTAAATTCTTTTGAAAAAGTTTGTATTCTGGCTAAAATTCCTAGAGAGTCCTGGAGCTTTCAGCTATCACCGCTATTTACCGGGAAAGCTCTGGATGCATTGGGTCAAATGAACAATGAGGACAGTGACAATTACAGCAAGTTAAAAGCTGCACTGTTAAAAAAGTTTTAATTAACTGCTGAATCATACAGAGCTAAATTCTGTAAACTCAGTAGAAGCCCTGATATGAGCTATGAGGAGCTATCAATGAAACAACGTCAGTTTTTAAAACATTGGTGGGAAGGAATTGAGGCAACCTCTGTTGATAAAACTGAAAATGTGATTTTATTAGAACAGTTTTTTGGGGCATGCCCAGCAGAGCTAAAAATGTGGCTAGAGGACCGAGATCCAAAAAGAGTGCAAGAGGCTGCTGAACTCTTGAACAGCTGTGCCAAGAGCAGACCTGCTCTAAAAGTGAATGGGGCAGGTGTGGCAGTACAGAAAGGGAAAAGCACACCTTCAGGGCAGCTAAACCCCTCACTGCCTCCACCAAAACCAGTTAGCCCCAGGTTTCAATGAAAAGATTTATCTAAAGTAAGAAATGCATGTTGGCTGTGTAAGAAAACTGGGCATATTGCTAGACAGTGCTACAAAAAGGTAAGCCAAAATACGCAACAGAGTGCTAGAAAAGAAGTGGGTTGTTTGTGTGTCCCTGAGATCATGCCAGTGAACATGAGGGAACACGTGCACCCAGTCATAGAAAATGGTGTACAGATGCAAGGGTTAAGGGACACAGGGGCATCCCTGACATTGGTAAAGGGGGATCTGGTACAGCCTGGTCAGCTTATACCCCATAAATACGTAACTGTACAAGTGTTTACTGGTGAAGAGAAAACATTGCCACTCGCTAGTGTTCTCCTGGACTGGGGGGAAACAGGGGGAACTGTGCAACAGGTGGCTACAGCCACACATTAGCAGTGGATGTGATCCTGGGTAACAATTTCCAGCAGGGGATGGTATGTGCAGTTACCTGTTGCAAGCGCAAGGAAAAATTGTAGCTCCCTGAACCCCAAAGAAACCAGTGTGGAAACCACTGAGAGGCTGGTTCCCCAGCCTTTCTCTCCGGATGGGGAGACTGATTAAAGGGGGTAGAAATTTCCCCAGTAGCAAGTAACCACACAGCTACAGAGGGTTACTCTGAAGAGGGATGGGTGACCTCTTGTCAGAGGGTTGGGATTGACAGTGATCCTGAGGGCCCTGATGCTAGTGCTAGGGACCCTAGTTTAGTGATGGAAGGGGGCCTGTCTCATGCCTTGGGACTGTGTGAGGGGTTTGCAGCTGCTCAGAGGGGCGACCGTAGTTTAGACAAGCTGAGGGCTTGGGCAGACTCTGACAGAGCACAGGGAGGTGACAGCCAACATAAGGTTTATTGGGAAAATGGACTTATGTATACTCAGGCAGTGCAGACAGAGGGAGGGAGGGATGCTAGGCTGGCAACTTGTCATTCCCCAGGGGTATCGTGAGCAGTTGCTCAAGACTGCACATGATATTCCCTTGTCTGGTCATCTGGGAATTGCACACATGATGCAGCAGTTAGCCCAGAATTTCTACTGGCCTAACTTCACCCAGCAGGTGTAGGAGTATTGCAGATCTTGTCACCAGTGCCAAGAAATAGGGAAGGTGGGCAAGAAAACCCAAGCCGCCGTGATTCCATTGTCCACAGTGGAGGAGCCATTCCAGAGGGTGGGAATGGATATTGTGGGGCCTTTAAATACCCCCAGCTCTTCAGTGAAGAGATTCATCCTGACTGTGGTGGATTATGCCACCTGGTACCCAGAGGCAGTCACCCTATCCGAGGACAGACAAAGTGGCAGATGCCTTACTTGGGATTTTCTCCCGTGTTGGGTTTCCACAGGAGGTAATCACCAATCGAGGAGGTTCCTTCATATTGGACCTGACGAAATGTTTATGGGAGAAGTGTGGGGTGATGCAGAGATGTACAACACCTTATCACCCACAAGCCAATGGACTTGTGGAACAATTCAATGGTACCCTAAAGTCAATGCTCCGGGCGTTTGCTGAACAGCATGGGAGGGAATGGGAGAAATACCTTCCCCAACTGTTGTTTGCATACAGGGAGGTGCCCCAAGAATTGACAGGATTTTTCCCCTTCGAACTCTTGTATGGACGCCGGGTACATGGGCCCCTAGACTTGATCCAGGAAGACTGGGAAGGCAAGCACACCACCCAGGGAACTCCCATTGTGGATTATGTCCTTAGGTTTAGGGAAAGGCTGAAGGAGCTTATGGGGACAGCCCAGAGCAACCTGGCAGCTGCCCAACAGAAACAAAAGGTGTTGTACAACCACAGAGCCAGAGCTTGCTTATATATGGTGGGTCAGGAAGTCATGGTCCTTATTTCAGTCTGGAAAGACAAGCTGCAAGCTGAGTGGGCAGGACCGTACAAAGTGGTTAGAAAGGTAAATGAAGTGAACTACATTGTGGAGTTACCTGACAGAAGACAGACAGAAAGGATGTACCACATCAACATGATTAAGCCATATGCAAATAGGGCTGACATGGTGTTTGCAGTATGTACTCATGGGGAAGGGATGGATGAAGGAGACCCCCTTCTGGATTTTCTGGAAGAAAGTAAGCAGGAGTCCTCTGTGGTGGCAGTAAAATTGTCTCCTCAGCTGGTGCCGGACCAGGTCCAAAAAGTAAGGCAGGTTTTAGCAGACTTTGCCCCCTTGTTTAGCGCCAAACCTGGACTAACCCCCTTAGCGACACACGATGTGGAGACAGGGACACAGACACCCATACGGTGAACAGCATATCGGGTGTCAGAGGCTATCCAAAAGGAAATTAGGAGGGAAGTGGAGAGATGCTGAATTTAGGGGTAATCCAGAGATCCCACAGCCCCTGGGCCTCACCCATAGTCCTTGTGCCCAAGCCAGATGGCTCAACTCATTTCTGTGTGGACTATTGTGGACTGAATGCAGTCACAAAGTCTGATGCCCACTCGATGCCCCAGATTATGAACTCCTGGGCAAGTTGGGAGGGGCAACCTACCTTACGACCATTGACCTGACAAAGGGGTATTGGCAGGTAGAGTTGACAGACAGAGCTAGGGAGTGGTCGGCCTTCAGCACTCCTATAGGCTTATTTGAGTTTAAAGTAATGCCTTTCAGAATGAAGAATGCCCCAGCCACTTTCCAAAGGTTGGTGAGCCAGGTGTTAAATGGTGCTGAGAAGTACGTCATGGCGTACCTGGATGACATTGCCATCTTTAGTACCAGCTAGGAGGAACATCTATCCCACCTTAGGGAAGAGCTGGACAGGATATAGAGGGCCGGGCTCACTGTCAAAGCCGAGAAGTGCCAGGTGGCCATGGGGGAAGTGGAATACCTCAAGCATGTGGTAGGCCGGGGACAGCTCCATCCTAACCAAATAAAGAGAGAGGTGATCCAGGCATGGCCCAGGCCAGAAACACAGAAGCAAGTCAGGAGCTTTCTAGAGGCAGCAGAGTACTACAGGAAATTTGTACCCAATTACAGTGCCCTGGCTGCTCCCCTATCTGACCTGACAAAGAAAAAGATGCCAAAGAAAATTACCTGGGGCCCAGCCTGCCAGGAATCCTTTACCAAACTAAAGGAGGTGCTGTGCAGTTTTCCTGTTTTGACAAGTCCTGACTATAGCAAAACTTTTATAGTTCAGATGGATGCCTCAGATATGGGTATTGGAGCAGTACTGAGCCAGACGTCCAGCCAAGGGACAGATCACCCAGTAGTGTACCTGAGCAGAAAGCTGCTTCTCAGGGAGCAAACGTACTCCACGGTAGAAAAGGAATGTCTTGCCATAGTGTGGGCCCTAAAGAAATTAGAGCCATACTTGTATGGGCAGCATTTTGTGGTGCAGACTGACCACAACCCCCTGGTTTGGCTGACACAGATGGGAAAGAACAATGGCAGCCTACTAAGATGGAGTCTTGCTTTACAAGGGTATGATCTAAAAATTGTACATAGGTCTGGAGTGAAGAACCAGATCTCAGATGTGCAGTCCAAGGTCTATGAAGTGTGAACTGATTTGGGAAGCTCATCTCATGTAGAGGACAGATTCCCCCCCCCCCCAAAATTCAGTCTAGGTGGGGGGGAGTGTGACATAGACAGCCAGCTCTGAGTGCTGTATCATTTCTTTTTAATATAAAATGTATTACTGAATGTCTCCTGCTGAAAATCAAATGCTCTAGGAGTGATATCACTCATCCCCCCCCCCACGGATTTCAGCTGAGAGATGGAAGCAATGAGGAAATGCTGACAGCATGTGAGTTCACACACACACAATTTTTAGAGACAGTGTGTTGCATGGAAGACTTTAATCAAGGATCCTGTTTCTCTGAGTTAATTACAGACTTGTTTAAGTTAATTTTGTTAGGAGAGAAATCATAAAGAAGGTTTATAATGTTGGAGAGGAACCTAGGTTGTTACACAGGGGTGCAAGGTTGTAAATGTCCCTGTGAAGCATGTGTGAGGGGAAATACAGCATGAGATCAAACAAAGTGTCATTTGAAGGACATGAATTATGCTGAAGTTGCAGAACATAATACTTTTTGTATAAGATATACATATTTTCATATATCCTGATGGAGGAGCTAGGTGACCTCCTGAAAAGAGGTGGGGTAAAAGCCGGCTTTTAATTTAGTCTTTTTTACTTCACAGAGTCACATTTTTACCTAGACTCTGACCACGAAACATCTTGGGAGCACTTTTAAGCAAGTATTTAGAGACTAAGTTCTGTAGTAGGAATTGCACTGTTTAAAAACGTGTTCTTTTAATAGATTTGTATGTCTTGTGATATAAGAGTTCCATATTTTGCATTTTACATATTTTTAAATATTTTAGCAAAATTCTTTTTAGAACTTACTTGGTCCATCTTTGACTTCTTTTTAGTTGTAAGAAAAGTATATGGGTATTGCAGATACTAAACATAAGCTTGAATGGTAATACCAAACTGGAAAGAGAAGCGTTTTAAATCTGAGGTCTTTATTGAAGTTTTAAAGGGTTCATCTCTGTATACCTGGTTAGGTGCCCATAGGCAAAGATATCTGGCCCCCTGAAGACAGAAATATCTGAGCCTGTGCATTGGGTATGCTAAGGTTAACAGTTTGAATCCCTCCAGAACTTGAGACCAAAGGTTGATCCGAACTCACAAAAACAGACAAGAGGGTTACCTTGTCTGTTACACTCTTTACAAGACTGCACTCAGAGGTTGGCACTTTGGGAGTAGAGAGCCTGACCTGCTGAGTGGGTTTGTGACACATGGTATAGAGAATGGGACAGGGGGTGGTCTAGGCCCACTAAAAAGATAATTGAATGTGCCAACTTACATAAGGGAGACATTTTTATATTTGAAAAAATGGCACATAACAAGCCATATGCTGCTGTCTAAACAAAGGAAAGAAACTTATCACTGGGTGCTGATGACCCAGTTTACAGAGTTGGACACGTTTATGAGGTGTCCAAGTCAGCATAAGGAGGCATTACTGAATTTACTAAATACTCCTAGGATACCAGAGAAAATGAAAGATTTTCACTGGTTAGGCTGCCATGACAGAATCAACATTAAAGCCAATCATAAGTACAAGCAGGTAGATAAGCACATATGTATAAGACCCAGATGTATGCAGCAGTTGGAAATGACCAAAGACTTATTTTTTTTTCCTGCACATGCATAATGTCCTTTTGGGCCACACTTGCTAACACGGGGGGGTCCCATGGTTTCAGACTATTACTATGGATACTCTTATGAGGGGTAAATATACAGCTGTAGGTAGTCTTTGGCATATAGACACTATACATAAGGTCCTTTTGGTAGTTAAATAGTTTTTGTAAAATAGTAGGTGTTTATTTGCACTGCAACAAAAACAGATGTCCCATGAAGCAGTTATAGAGAAAATTACAGGGGAATTGCATCCCCAGTACTATGAGGATGCAAAGAAAATGCATCATAGATTGTTGCTCATTGTCTGGAGAAACATGCCCTGGATAATAGATTCAGATGTGCCAATCACTTAAATAATCTAGGAAAGAAATCTAATAGGATATACAGCATCAATTATAAAGGGTAAGGCTACAGTGTCATAGGGCTTGTAGGACAAGAATCTGATGTTTTCTTCATTGGCATGTTTATAGTATTATGAAGTTTTTGTCTAACATTTCCTTTTTTTCCCTTATTTTCTTTTCCCTCGCCTTTTTTATTGGTTATGGCTGCACTGAACAACAATATGTTTATATTATTAATTTGGTTTCTTTCAATGTTCATGATAATAATGAATGTTTCATGTTTATTTTGATCATCTTTCAATTATTTTCTTTTTGTATTTTTACTTTTGAAGTTTTTGTCATTTGTGGTGTAGTTTTGGTATGATTTTTCCTTCAATAAACTCCCCTACTCTTTTCGAGAAGTGCCATGGGATCTTTAACATCCACCTGAGGTACCACCAGAAAAGGCAAATGGGACCTCAGTTTAACATCTTGTCTGAAAGATGGCACCTCAGGAGTGCAGTGCCCCCCCCCCCATGCTGCACTACAATGTCAGGATTGGGAAATAACCCAACTGCTTGGTGTGGGGATAGAATCCACAGCCTTCTGATCTCCCGACCTCAGAGGCAAGTGTGCTACCTGCTGAGTCACTTATCACTGGGTGCTAATGACCCAATTTACAGAGATGGAGTTCACATCTGAAAAAGGATATAAACAGGTTGGAGGCTGTTCAAAGAAAAGTGACCAAAATAATCCAGGGCCTTCAAGGGCACTCGTACAAGAAGCATCTAGAAGCATTGCATATATTCTCACTAGAGACAAGAAAGGAGATGGGAGATGATTGAAACATACAAGTTCATAAGAGAAATAAATAAGGTGCCATCCTCAGACCTGTTCAGCAGAGTCTCCGACTATAGCACTAGAGGGCACAAATGGAAGTTGGGCAGGAGCTTCAAAAGGAAGCTTAGGAAACACTGTTTTACAGAAAGAGTTGTGGAGCCATGGAATAAACTGCCAGCTGAGGCAGAGGAAGCAAAGTCAGCAAAATCTTTCAAGTTTGGGTGGGACAAGGGTAAAGCACAATCAAAATCAACAGGAGTAGTAGGAGGAATTAGTCAGAAGGGGGATTAGGTCCTGCAATCTGAGAAGGTCCAAGGAGCACATAGACAGACTAGATGGATCATTGGTCTCCTTCTGCCATCTTTTTTGTTATGTTTCTAATACAAAGGAGGGGGGAATGATTGACTTCCAAGGCAGGGATGTTGGAACAGTGACACCCTGTCATACGAAGTGTAAGTCACTTCTATCCATAGAAACATAGAAATTGATGGCAGATAAGGACTGCTAGGCTCACCCAGTCTGCCCATTTTCACTACCTGCTGCAAAAACAACAGATCCTAATTGATCTCCTGCTTTATTCTCTTTCCTATTGCTAGGGTTCCCCTATGTCTATCCCATGCATTTTTGAAATCCCATAATGAGTTAGCCTCCACCACCTCCACTGGGAGGCTATTCCCTGCATCCGCCACCCTTTCCATGAAGAAATACTTCCTCACGATACCCCTTTAGTCTACCCCCTTCCAGCCTCGTATCATCTTCCCTTGTTCTAGAGCATCTCATTTTCTGAAAGATGCTACCCTCCTGTATCTTATTTACCCCCTTGAGATCTTTGAAGGTCTCTATCATATAACCCCTCTCTCTCTCTCCTCTCCTCCAGGGTATACATATGGAGGTCCTCCAGTCTCTCCTCATACGACTTTTGGTGCAGACCTTGCACCATTATTGTTGCCCTTCTCTGAACTGCCACTACTCTGTCTATGTCTTTGCAGAGATGCGGCCTCCAGAACTGAATAGATTACTCCAGATGGGGTCTCACCAATGCTTTGTACAGTGGCATCACAATCTCCTTTCTTCTGCTGGTGATACCTCTTCATATGTACCCCAGTACCCCGCTGGCTCTCCCCACAGCTTTGGCACATTGTTTGGCCAACTTTAGGTCATCTGATATGATTACTCCAGATCCCTTTCCTGTTCTGTGTCCGTCAGTATCTTTCCCCCATCATGTAAGCTTCCCCTGGCCTATCCAGTGGTCATACTTCAAGAGGAGAATGGGTGAGCCCTGTAAGGGGTTCAGGTCTCCTAGATGTGGAGATATTCCACCTGAGAGGTGAGGGAAGGGGGCAATAGGTGGTATAAGGGATCATCAGGTATCATGAAGTGGGAGTGAGCAACCAGTACCAGACAGAGGAGCAGAAACACTATCATTGCAGATTGGTACTGACTCCATCACTAATAATGATTCAGTCAAAGTGAGGAGGAGGGTAACCACAGTTGGGTGAAATGGCAGGATAGTATAGGGACTGCTGCTGTGCTGATTGCTTTAACCTTCAGAAGATGGTATAGCTATCTATATTTACTGTATATAACCCAGCAAGAAACAATCTGCAATTACTAAAACTATGTATCATTTCCAACCCACTGCAGCCCATTATAGTTTATCTCTGAGGTGCTTAAAGTCCATTTTGTTTCCTGCAAGGGGGGAAGGAAGATGCCCATTTCATGAGGTGTCTGAGTTAGAATTAACCATTAGGACTGTAGCGGATGGTAACCCATATCCTGGACAAAAGTGGGAGCTGGAAAGGGAAATAAGTGGTATTAGACTGTGCCCATTATCCAGTCCCATAGTTAAAGGCATGGTAGTTTGTGCCCCAAGCAAACTGTCAGTAGGAACTGTTCAAATGATCTTCTGCAAGTAAAACCAGTAAGGGACTGAACTGTTAAATACAGGAAAAACAGTGCGCACATTGTCCAGAGCCTTCGGAAATCATTTACATACATGCGGTTCAAGTGGGTGCAAGTCACCGCAGAACACAACCCAAAAACTATTTTAAAAGGGGTTTAGTAAAGCAGCTATGCCTATAGGAAGCTGCCCTCCAGGTTGACAGGTGTTCTTCATTAAAAAAAGCTGTGGGAGCACTGCCTTTAGACTCGGAGGTTACTGCTTCCTCTTATATCTGTATCAGTAAGGACTCCCTGAAGAGAGTGCTATGTAGCTGCTATGCTGAGCAACTGTTTGTAAATTTGATGGGGTATAGTTTTAAAGAGGGTCAGTGCAAGGCATGAGAGAGAGGAGAGAGATGGCATACAAACCCGCCGACATGAGCGCCCCCACATCAAAGTTATGAAACTCCACCAAAATAAGCTTAACATGGCTTGTATATATCAAGCAAAGAGAAGGTTCCTGGCATCCTTGGGCAACGCTCACTACAGAGGACATTTTTGATTTTCCACATGGCACCCCCCCCCGACACACACACCACCAGAACCAAACACACAGTGCTCACCTGCAAGAGGGGCTCAGGAATTGGTATCATACTTGACCAGAGGAAGGACCAAGGGCTGCATCAGGTAATAAAAACTTAAATGTACATTATCAGGCCAGAAAAAGTCAATGAGATCTCATCAAGAGATGGCTTATTGCTGTCAACAACCAGGGAAAACACAGTAGACTACGAGGGAAATTCAAAGTTCAGGTTTTCCCAAACGTTTGCAAGAGTGCTTGATTATCTTTAAGGGTGAAGGTGGCATGTTGTTTTCAATTTTGTGTTGGCTGCTTGTGTGATGGAAAAGGATCCCTGCAAGGGTCCAAGTGAACTCTGGATGGGTTAAGGCCCTTTTGTTTTAAACCTTCATAGGCTGCCTCAGGAGATTCATATAAGATAGAGCCTTCAGGGAAAATTCCTCTAAGTCTGGCAGGGAAAGGTGTGTGAAACCTGAGTTGTTTTTCCTGAAGTAGTCATGAGTGAGCCCAATCGCTGTCTTTGTTCCATCATAGCCATAGAGTAATGATTGTCTGTATAAATTCTTACACCATCGAGCAAAACCTCCTTTAATTTCCACAACCCCATCAGAATTTGCTACTTGGTTGCTTAGGATAGAAAATGTAGAACAATCAATTTAGGTCTTTGCTGATTGTGAGTAAGGGCTGGGCCCAAGGCTCTATGGGCTTGTTCAGTATTAAAAGTAAAATCTGGTGGTAATTCTAGTTTCTGGTGGAAAAAGTTTCCAAAAAGGCCACTAGATTGTTGTCTTCTGCGTGTTCTCAAAATCCATAAAGACGGATATTTTTCTGACGAGAGCTGACTTCTAAATCTTCACATTTTGCAGAAAGGGCCCGAATATGGGAATAATCTTTAAACAGGAGCCGATCTCCTCAGTCTGCCCTTCCATTCAGCTCTGAGATGGCTTCTTGGTGATCCATGGTAGTTTGTTAGAGATCTTTTATTTGAGGAAACACTTTGGCAAAGTCCTTTTTCATGTCAGCTTCAAAGGCTCTAATCTCATCAAGAACAAAGTGGAGCTTTCGTTTTGTTTTGGTATGGTTTCTGTTGATTTGCGGCTGACAACAACCGTGCTTGCTTGGGAAGAAGCCTTCCTGGCAGAGTCGGGGGAATCAGAACCCTCTGTAGCCATTGAAGCCTCCGGTTATTGGACACATTTTTTTCCTCCCCATTGAAGAAATACAGCCTAGCAAATAAGATTTAGTAGTCATTCTGTCTGTGAATATGATTTTTAGGCTGTTTTAGTGGAGTAGAGATGGAGAGCTCAGCTTTACCAAACTATCATGGTTGCTGACATCACCGCAAGTCACTTACTTCATTTTTTTAATCATAAATGCTGTTTTTTGGCCCTACAGTTGCTTTCATAATAAATATTACTTTCAGACAAGTGGTGCTGCCATGTGGACCACAATGGCCCCATCCTATGCCAACTTGTTTTTGGACTGGTAGGAGGGGGACTTCATGTCTAACCCTGACAGGAACCCCTTTCTGCCTCACATTTTCTTGTGGGACAGATTTATAGATGATACTGTTATCCTCTGGAAGGGGAATGTTGTTTCTGTTTTTGGGGAATTTGTAAATAATAATGAATAGGAACTTAGTTTCACTCTTATAACTGACCCATACACCATTAGCTTCCTGGACCTGAAACTGAGTGGTGTGGATGGGCACATTGTACAATTAGAGACTTACAAGAAACCCATATTGGGTGATAGAAACAACATTTGGTGGCAGATAAGGACTGCATGGCCCACCTTAGTCTGCCCATTTTCCCCTACCTACTGTAATACCACAGACCCTACTTGATCTCTGTCTTTACGCTCCCTTTCCTAGCCACTAAGGTTGCCTGATGCATATCCCATGCATTATTGAATCCCATCTCAGTTTTAGCCAATACTTTACTCCGTGCTGATAGTGCCCTCCCACATCACTTTAAGAAGGCCATTCCATATGAACAATTTGTCCATGTTTGGCACAATTGTTCTGACATATAACATTTTGACAAACAGGCCCAAGAACTAAAAGCACGCTTCTTAAAAAGAGGCTGTACTGAGGCTGCCTTATCACTCAATGCCACCACACCCTATTGGCTGCTTTCACTGCGGATGCTGCAGCGTGTGTCACTACTGCATCCAGGACCATACATTTTAGCATCCAATACCAGACAAAACCATTTTCTTTAAACAATTTATTACATGTTCAACCATCTTTGTTTTTTATGTTCTAATTTGTTCATGTACAAAAATGTATGTTGGATGCACCATTTGTACATTTAAGGAAAGGATACAGGAGCACATACAATCAGTTTCCAAAGTCGAACGGACACCACTGTTGGCATACATTTTGCCACTTGTCACAATCACAACCCCATGGATTTCAGATTCATTGGCATTGAACATATACCACCTAATTTTCGGGGGTGGTACAGACTTAGACATTTCCTGCAGTGTGAATCTAAATGGATTTTTACATTAAGAGCAACATCTGCATCTGGTCTGAATGTATTGATATTCTGTAATTTCTTTAATTCTTGTGTTTTCCATTACAGACTGCCCACGACAAGATCTTCTCAATGTATTCATTTCTAAGCTTTAAACATCATAAGGACCTTATATTGAATTAACATTAACAGAATGATGCTATACATCTTCTTCTGGTCCTTAATTAAAGTTTTAGTGATAACTATATTACCTGTAGCATTGAAACCATTACCTTTTTTATCCTACTTTCCCTCCCTTTTCTCTTTTTTTTCCTTTTTGTCTGTATTACTAATATAAATGCAATTTTTACGTCTTGATACATGAGATATATATATATATATATATATATTCACTGCAAAAAAACTTCATTAATGCATCAGTAAGGGTTGTTACTAAAGCAACAATAGCAGGGAAATGTGGGGTTGGGGAAGACACTGACAGGCATCAGGGGAGTGCCTTGGGGTTGTCAACCCCAACGCTCACCCCATTCCATAAGTAAATAAACTGAGATGGGTACAGTATAGGAGAATGGGGTGAGCATTATGGTTGATGACCCCAAAGCGCACCCTGATGCCTATCAGTGTCTGCAGGGTGGGATGTTAGGGTTGGAAACCCTAACACCACAATTTCTTGCTTTTGTCACTTTAGCAACAACCCTAACTGATGCATTAGTGACATTTTTTGCTATGACTTTCCTTACCTTTTCAGATAGTATAATCATATCCTTATTTGTCTGTGGGATGCTCCCATCCTTCCATCCATGTGTATATGTATGTAGCCATGAAATCACAGGGTTCTCCAGCGCTGCGCTTCCATTTATAGGACAATAATGACCAAATTGTCAGCATAGCTATCTTATTATCCCACCTTATGTACCCTGGTACAGAAAATCTTAGAATCCACACCAAATGTAATTCTGCACAACTGCAGCACCATTCCATGCCACAGGTGTGAAAACACATTTTGGGCAGGATTTAAAAAATGGCAACTGTGACATAAATGAGCTAAGGTAATAAGAAGGCTGTGTTGAAAATCTGGGGTCAAAACATTTAACATTTTTGAAGTTAAGAGTGGGCATATTGAAATTTCAACAAATGAATATAATTTTGGAATGTTTTCATATTTTGACCCCAGATTTTGAACATAGTCTTCTTATGACCCCACTTCATAAACCCCATAGATGAACATTTTCAAATCCCTGCCAAAATGCCATTCCGTGCCAAAGGTGCAAAAAGACATTTTGGGCAGGATGTGAAAAAATGACAACTGTACTGTTTATGAGTTTGTGTGAAAAAATTGCTATGTTGAAAATTTGGACTCAAAATAATGAAAATTACCAAAGTTATGTGCGTGCGTAGAAAAATTTCAACAAACACTCATAACTCGCCCATTTTTAAGAATTTTTTCACCAAATTTTAAACATGACCTTTTTGGGACCCCACCTCATGAATACTTTGGTGAAATTTTGTTAGTCAATCCCAAAAGATGATTTTGCATAGCAGCTTCAAAATCACCTTCTGGAACTGATTAACAAAATAAAAGTGCCAGTGTTCATGAGGTGGCATCTCAAAAAGCCCATGTTGAACATTTGGTGAAAAAGTACCTAAAAATGGCAAAGTTATGAACATAAGTTCAAAACACCATTGAAATGCATTATACTGCACTTACCTTGATTTCTCAGTTTGGGGGTTGGCTTTGAAGAGTGCAGACATGTCCCAGTCCACAGAAGATGATAGCCTACAACCTCTGGAGGTATGTATAGGGTAAGGTAGGGTGGTGGGTACTCATTGGGAGGGTCAGGATGGGGGAGGGGACAGTGGGAAAGATGAGGGATCATTTTCTTTTTTTCAGGTAAAAAAAGACATCAGGGACAGTTTTCTTCTTTACACGTAATAGTAAAATAAATATTTCAGGACACTGGGTGTGGGCTCCCGTGTCCCACACTGCTGGGGTGGGGGCTTCTAGTGCTGACATGGGGATTCAGCCCCCCAATATCAGTAAATAAGACAAGGGACTATGGATGGCACATCTGACACTGGGGGTAGGCATCCTGGTGTCAGATCATATATATAAATAAATAACAAAACAAAAAAAGACAATGGCAATTGGAGGGTTGGGGTGCCACTAGACACCAGAGGAACATATGGAAGGCAGGGTGCCACTAGACACCAGGGATAGGAGACAGTGATTGGTGGGTGGGGGGGTGCTGCTTGATCGCAAGTGGATATTTCATGTTTGAAAATGTGATAAGTGTGAAAATAACCTATACATATTTTTGCACATACCACATTTTGAGACATAAACATCCACTTACAATCAAGCTATGAACATCTTTGACAGAATTCATAACTAAAGAAAAAAACACACTTTACCTATACTTGTTCTGTGGTGTAGAGGACAAGGCACAGGACTATAAGACCCAAGGATCCTCGGTTCAAAGTCATTCTTTCCTCATTTTTTTTCTTTCCTTGCTTTTATTGTGGGTCCTACGAAAATCAATGTATTTTCTAAAATGAAGTGGTCCTGCTGGTTCAATGGTCCCAGAATGAAAGCAAAGTGAAAAAAAAAACCTAAGGAAAGTGTGGTTTCAAACTCAGGGTCCTTGAGACTTCCTTTCCTGTACCTTGTCCTCTGCACCACAGAGGAACTACAGCTGAGAGGTTTTTTTTCTTTATTAATGAAATGTCTCAATCATGTGCATGCTTGCTCATAAGTGGATATTTAATGTTTGAAAATACGGTATGTCTGAAAATAAGCTATACCCATTTTTGCACATACCACATTTTCGCACATAAACATCCATTTCGTGGAAGACAGCGATCCATGAATGGGGGCTATCAGTAGACACACCCACAAAGGGCAGCTCACAGCACAAGCTGTAGCCAGCAGCACAAGCTCCAGCTGTGGCTGCAGAAGTCAAGAAAATCACGTTGTTCTTATACAGAGAACATGGTAGAAACGGTTGTCTCGCCAACCTCAGTACCCGGGATTTTGGGTGCTCAGAAAAGGTGTTTCTGGCCACAGTTTTAAAAAATAAACATTAGAATGTAGCTAAACAGTTCCCATTTAGTTAAGTTCTGATGTTTCTTCTTTATATTTCATTCATTTTCACATGTTTTCTTTATTTTCTGTCTCTCACTAACTGGAAACAAGATGGCGGACACAACAGAGCTCTACAAAAACATACTAGGCTCCCTGAAACACTATTTGACCCTGTTTGTGAAAATACAGTAGCTCCTGTGAAAACAAAAGTATTTTCATGTGGAATATCTACTGTAACTTTTCCCATAGGAAATAATGGGAAAATTGAAAACTTAATAACTTTTGAATGCATTAGTATTTTTTCACCAAACCTTCAAAAGACACATCTGTGAGACAAATGCTTTCTTTCCTGAAAAGTTCAGACCACAATCTGAAACAGTTTCTGAGAATCAGGTGGAAAGAGAAATTGCAAAAAACATGTAAATGTAGGGATTTTTACACGTTGTATCTCAGAAACCATAAAGCAGATTCACACAAAATGTGCTATATCTAGACATCTATTCCTAGAGATGATGTGTGCGAAATTTCATGCAAATCTGTTGAACGGTTACAAAGTTACATATTATACTGGCATGGTGGTGTCAGTATAGTTAGGATGAAAGGTAACTTCTATGTTAAACCCGATTTTGAATGTTAATAACTTTGGAACCATTCAATGGATTTGCATGAAATGTGGCATGCATAATGTCTAGGAGTAGGTCTCTTGATCTGCCAAACTACATGGGAATCCATTGTGTGGTTTCTGAGATATAAACTGTTGATAAAACAGAAAACGTTTGACATTTCTTTGTACACCTACGTCTCAGAAATGGCTTTAGATTGTGGTCTGAAACTTTTAGGGTAGAAAGCCTTTGACTCACAGCTGTGCCTTTTGAAGGTTTGGTGAAAAAATATTAATCCATTCAAATGTTATTAAACTTTAATGTTTCCCATTGTAGCCTAGAGGGAAAAATGTATGATCTGAAACTAAAAGCAGGTGAACAGCCCCCAAAATCAGTTTCTTTGCTACTTCATAGCAAGAAATGGTTAGGATGTTTGGGTTGAAATTTGCAGGGTGGCAAGCCCTTGCCCCACAGATGTGCTCTTTCCTGGTTTGGTGAAGAAATGGACACCAGTTCCATAGTTACAGCACTATGAAATTGTGAATGTTCCCATAGGATAACATAAGGTAATGTCAATGTCAAACCCAACTGTTTGAATGCTAATAACTGGAACCGTTCAATGGATTTGCATGAAGTTCAGCATGCGTAATGTCTATGGAAAGGTTTCTAGATCTGCCAAACTACATGGGAATCTGTTGTGTAATTTCTGAGATACAGAGTGTTGAAAAAACAGAAAAATCCATGTTAGACATTTCTTTGTCCACCTTGATCTCAGAAATGGCTTTAGGTTCCGGTCTGAAATTTTCAGTGTAGAAAGCATTTACCTCATAGATGTGCCTTTTGAAGATTTGGTGAAAGAATATTAATCCATTCAAAAGTTTTTAAACTTTAAAGTTTCCCATTATAACCTATGGGGGGAAAATATATGAGCCGAAAGTGAAAGCTGGTAAATAACCCCAAAAACCAGTTTCTTTGCCATTTCATAGCAAAAAAATGGTTAGGTTGTTTGGGCTGAAATTTGCAGGATGGCAAGTCCTTGCCCTACAGATGTGCCTTTGCTGGTTTGGTGAAAAAATTGATACCAGTTCTATAGTTACAGCACTCCAAAATTGTGAATTTTCCTGTATGATAACATTGTGGAGGTCGTGGCACCTTTCAGCAGCCGTGTCTCACAAACAGTTCAAGATACAGACTTTTTACTAAGCAAATCTTAGTACACCTTAAGCATGCATGGAGGTGGCCAGGCCATGACTACAACTGCAAAATATTTTTTCCAAAGTTCCTGCAGTTCCTGAGATATTGCAACTTTTGCAGCGCAAGGGTTACCTGGAATGGCTCTAGGCATGTGCTAAGTCTCTATACATATGGGTACATGGGAGTGCAGGGCCTCTAGGGCCCTGCTTTCCCACATTTGGATCCCATTATGAAATACTAGGAGCACAGGGCCCTGTGTTATGCAGCAGTGGGAGTGCATGGCCCTTCCACACAGAAATGTGATACCATTAAAATATCACTACACTTATGTATAGATGGGTCCTATGCTCCCACATGAAAATCAAAGACAATTACAAAATGACCACCACATATGAGCAACATTACACTGTCTCAAAAAGAAGGGAAATTCATTGCAAAAGACAACATTAACTGCATCAGTTAGGGCTGTCATTACAGTGGCAAAAGTTTGGAAATTCAATGTTAGGTTTACCAACCTTACACCCCCCACCCCATCCCCACTCTCCACACACCAACAGGCATCAGGGTGTGCCTTGGGGCTGTCAGGTCTAACTCTCACCCCATTGTCCTATACTGTACCACTCAGCTTCCTTACAAATGGAATGGGGTGAGAGTTAGGGCCAACAACCCCATGGCACACCCTGATGCCTGTTAGTGTGTGAGGGAGGAGTAGAAAACCCTAACATTGAATTTCCAAACTTTTGTTGCTGTAATGACAACCCTAACTGATGCATTAAGGAGGTTTTGCAATGAATAAATAAATAAATAAATAAATAAATATATATATATATATATATATATATATATATATATATATATATATATATATATATTGTCAATGCATCAGTTAGGTTAAAGCAACAAAAGTAGAAATGCGGCATTAGGGTTTACAACCCTAACACCCTCACCCATCACAGATGAAGAGGCATTGGAGGGCAGCATTACGGTCATCAACCCTAACGCTCACCCCATTCCATTAGAAAATAAGCTGAGTGGGTGCAGCATATAGGAAGAATAGGGAGGAAAGTGGGGACTGATGACCCCAATGCTACCCCCCCCACCATCAGCCCCTGCATCTGTGAAGGGTGAGGACGGGGTTGGAAACCCTAACTCCACATTTATCTACTTTTGTCGCTTTAACCCTGATGCATTAACAAAGTTTTTTGCAATTCATTTCCTTACTTTTTAAGACAATGTAATAATATCCTAATGTACTTGTTGAAGCACAGGGCCCACTGGGCCCTATGCTTCAATTCCTCCATAGAAGCATATATGTACATATCTATTCCTCCATAGATGCATATATGTACTTATCTGGGCCCTGTGCTTCCATTTATAGTCCAAGACTGATGCAACTGTCATCATAGCCATGTTTTTACCCCACCTGATGTATCCAGCAGCAAAAAAAATCAAATCCCCACTGAAATGTAGTTCTGCATAATTGCAATGCCATTTCTGTGCTGAAGGTGCCGAAACTCATCTCAGCCCAGATCCGAAAAATGACAGTAATGGCATACATTTGCTGGAGTAACAAGAATTCTGTGTACCAAATTTGGGGTTAACATATTTTAAATTGACAAAGTTATGAGAGTGCATTGCTCAGTTCCAGTGAACCATCATACCTCTGCCATTTTTTGAGATTTTGACCCCCAGGTTTTAGACACCAGGGATAGGAGACAGTGATCATGGGGAGGGGGTGCTGCTTGATCGCAAGTGGATATTTCATATTTGAAAATGTGGTGAGTGTGAAAATAACCTATACATATTTTGGAATGGGGTGAGTGTTAACTTGTTCCATAACTTTGCTGTTTTTTGAGATTTTGATCCCAAATTTTCATCGTGGCCCACCTCATGAACAATATGACTGCCAGTATACAAATCCTGCCCAAAAGGTGAATTCGCTAACCAACCATGAACTCACCTTTCAGTCAAGAGTTGCATAATGACAGCTATTTTGTTTATAATGTGGGGCCCCCAAAAGGCCAAATTGAAAATTTGGGATCAAAGTCTCAAAAGACAGCAAAGTTATGGAACAAAGTTATCTTTTCTTGTCTGACATTGTCATCCCTTTTCATGATGCAAAAAAGGATTATGACATCTCATGAAAAAGGAAATAGCCTGATGAAAAAGGATTAGGGACTTCACTGACCAGATGGCCTTACCAGTATTCCTTTTTCGCTAGACAAATTCCTTTCTTGCGAGGTGTCAAAATGCTGTTTGCATCACAAAAAAGGATTATGACATCTCACGAAAAAGGATTACTGGCAGGACCATCTAGTCGGAGAAGTCCTAATCCTTTTTCACATCATGAAAAAGAATGATGTCATCTCATGAAAAAGGAATTTGCTGGCAAAAAGGATTTGGTCATCTCACGAAAAAGGATTTAAGAAAGTCATCCTTTTTCATGAGATGTCCTAATCCTTTTTTGTGATGCAAAAAAGGATTTTGACACCTCATGAAAAGTCATGAAAAAGTATTTTAAAAACTAAAAATAAGCATTCTGATGTCACATCAAATTAAAGTAAAGGCACACAATAATAAAGGACATCCTGATGAACAAGATGCATACATGAATGTCTGCAGAAGACATCCTTGGGCAGAATTATGACAGTTTGGGTTAAAAAAAATATGATGGCGGCTGAGGAAAAAGGAATTTTTTTCTCATGAAAAAGGATTCTAAAGATCCTTTATTGTGAGCTGTCAGAATCCTTTTTTGTCAGACCAAAATCCTTTTTTGTTCCTTGCAGCTATTCAAAAGACTGAACCGAGCATGCTCAGAACTCAAAATTTCAAAGTGTAATAACTTTAGAACGGATTAATATTTTTTCACCGACCTAATACTGGCTTATTCTTTGGGGCAATCTCTGTCTACCCTGAAATTTCAGACCAAAATTCCTAACAGTTTGGCCACAATGCGATGAGGAAAAAATAGCCAAATTTATTTGGTTTTGTTGACCGGGTAAGTGCACTAGACAAATCCTGCCTATTTTCAGGCACGACCCGGGAAAGGGGGATACAGATGGATGCCAACTGACTTTGAACCAGATTAAGCTGTTGGTGGTCTTTATAGTGACTAAGGGAATTTTGCCCAGGACACCAGGGAAATTCCCTTGCTCTTTTCGATAAGTGCCATGGGATCTTTAACATCCACCTGAACTACCACCAATCCAGGCAGATGGAATCTTGGTTTAACATCTCATCCGAAAGATGGCACCTCAGAAGTGCAGCACCCCTCTCGTGCTGCACTACAGTGTGAGTACTGGAATATTAACCCAAGTGCCAGATGTGGGAACTGAACCCACAGCCCTCTGATCTCAAAGGTGAGTGTGCTACCTCCTGAGCCACTGACACTGGTTAAAAAAAGTGAATTTTATCAGGTTTTGTTTTCACACTGCACAGCAGAAAATCCATCTGCCAATCAGACCAACATGAAACTTGGTTCATCAAGAGATCTACCCCGTGGGACAGCACATACCAAATTTCATGCAAATCGGTCAAATAGTTGCAAAGTTATTAAAGTGCACAATTTCAGGTGTAACATCAAAGTCCTCCCAAAGTATCTGTAACTTATAAAAGCCAAACACTAGTGTGTCTTGTCCATAAGAAAGACTTTTATTAATTTACAAGCTACAAGATGTCTATGTAAATTAGTAATAGTTTTTTAGTGTTAGTAGTATAGTCAGATTAACCTGTGTATTAGATAGTTAATTATTTAATTGTGAATATTCACGGGGTGGATGAACATTTCTGATGACATATGATATATAAGATCTGTGAATTAATTGTTTCAATTCAATTTAATTCAGACTTTATTTCTATAATGCCCTTCAAAAACCAGGGCACTGTACATAAGATCAAATACAAATAAAACATTGAGACAGGAAGCTAAAATATATTAATCATTAAGGAAGGCTAAATTAAATAAATATGTTTTTAACTCACTCTCAGATCTGTCAATGGTCAGGCATTCTCTTAGCCAATGAGGTAGAGAATTCTACAGGGTTGGAGCCAAAAAAGCAAAAGTACGGGCGCCTGATGTTTTTAATCATACCCTGGGAATCTCTAGCAATCCCTTGGCGGTGGATCGGAGAAGACGGGAGGAGCAGTAGGGTATCTAGAGGTCTTGTAGGTAACCAGGTCCCTGGTCATGTAGGGCTTTGAAGGTTAGCAAGCCAACCTTAAAGGTGATCCATCACTGAATAGGCAGCCAGTGCAGTTCGTGGAGCACAGGAGTAATATGAATGACCTAGAAGTTCCAGTCAAAAGCCTGGCTGCCGTGTTCTGCACTAGCTGCAAGTGACAGATATCAACCCCTGGAAGCCCTAGGTAGAGAGAGTTGCAGTAATCAAGATGGGTAGTGATGAAAGCATGGACCAGTGTTGGTAGATCATCCGGAGGAACCAAGTGTTTCACCTGGGCGATATTTCTCAGATGATAAAAAGAGGATTTGACAACAGCCGACACCTAAGACCGCAGTGTCAGGCCGTCATCAAGAATAATGCTAAATTACACACTTGGCCTGAAGCAGCAAGCTGTATGCCATCGAGTAAAACACCCAATGCCTGACCAACTCGCAAACTCACCCCTGGACGACTAGGGTCCACAACCAGCACTTCAGTCTTATCCGAATTCAATCTCAACCAACTAGTACTCATCCAGGTTCTGATCTCAGTAAGACAGTTGTTTAGCACAAAGATTGCAGCATCCTGTCTGGGCAGAAAAGACATATACAGTTCAGTATCATCTGCATAGCAGTGAAAACTCAAACTGTATCACCTGATGATATCTCCCAATGGTAGCATATACACTGCAAACAACATGGAGGCCAAAATGGAGCCCTGTGGCACCCCACAAGACAGGGAGTAAGTGCCAGAGGAATAAATTCTGTGGGTAACTCTCTGAAGCCTGTCTGAAAGGAAAGAATGGAACCATTTGAGGACTGTACTGGACAGACCACAAAACAGCCACAGGTGCTGCTCTAGCACATCATGGTCTACAGTGGTAAATGCTGCTGAGAGATCAAGAAGGACCAGAATGGTACAAGTCTTTTGATCTCTAGCTATCAGGAGGTCATTCAATACTCAGACCTGTGCAGTCTCTGTGCTATGCTTCTTCCTGAATCCAGACTGGAGAGTATCATAGACATTATGAGTTGTAAGATGATCATCCAGTTGTAGGGCAACCACCTTTTCGATAACCTTACCAATAAATGGCAGGTTAGCGATAGGTCGGTAGTTGGCAAGGCAGTCCTGGTCCAAGGAGGATTTCTTAAGGAGTGGTCGAATGACCACCTCCTTTAGGGGTTCTGGAAAGACCCCAGTCTTCAAGGACCTCCAGACAGTTTTAGCAAAGGTCAGGCAGCTAATGTCAACACATCCCAATAAGAGAGGTGTCGGGCCCCGGATCGAGACTACAACTGGTTGGGCACATTGTCTGGATGATCATCACAATATCCATGAATTCTAGCTGGCTGAAATCTGACCAGAAAGACCAAGTACACATCCCATCCCACCGATCACCACAACTCCTCATAGGAGAAACTATGCTGATGCTAGACCTGATGCTGGCAACCTTATCTGTGAAGAATCAAGCAAACTCTTCACATTTCAGCTAAGAAAAAGCTTCTCTGTGCTGAAGACAGATTGGATTGCACAATCTGTCCACAGTCCGGAAAAGCTGTGCTGGTCAATTCTGCGTAGTAGAAATCACTCTGGGCAGGAATTCTGCCTTCTTATGGGTTATGTCTAGCTGATAGCCATCATAATGAGCCATCAGCTTAAGCCTGTCAGCACCAAGGCCAGACTTTCACCAGGTTCTCTCCATCCTTCGACCAACTCGCCTCAGCTCCTTCTAGGAAACATCAAACCAGGGGTTCCTTGGGCAAAGAGTGAGGGGTCGAACATGAACAGGAGCAATCTTGTCCAGGACATCTCCCACAGCCTTATTATAGGCTAATACGAGATCACCTGGACTCATGCATTCACCCGACAAACCCGATAGGTCTAGTACCGCCGATAGGTCATAAAGAGTAACTCCCCTCAAAGGGCGGTACTGGACCATCTCCATTTAGTAGCCCTCACTAAAACTCTGAGCAGGGATCAAAATGCCATCAGGCATTTTATTCTGGGGTGACACTGTATTTTATATATATTTATTGCAACAGCATGTGTGCTTGTAATTTAATAAAATTATTTTTATGGACAAGATACACTAGTGTTTGGCTTTTACATGTTACAGATACTTTGGCAGGGCTGTGCGGCTTTGTTATTGTGAGTATTTTTCCTTACCCAGCCACAGTCAGAGAGTGATCTCTTCTTATTTTACAAGTATTAACATTAAAGTGCCTACTCAGCCCTAACTATAGGGATGCAGCCACACCCATATGTGTGTGTGTGTGTGTGTGTGTGTGTATATATATATATTTATATTCTATGCAAAAAAACTTCATTAATGCACAAGTTAGGGTTCTTCTACAGTGAAAAAGCAAGGAAATTTGATTTTAGGGTTCCACCCTTGCACCCCACCCCAGCCCACCCCACCAACAGGCATTGGGATGTGCATTGTGGTCATCATCCCTAACTCTCACCCCATCCCATGTGTAAACAAGCTGAGGTGGTGCAGTGTAGGAGAATGGGGTGAGAGTTAGGGCCTGTTGGTGGGGGCGGACTGGGGATGGGAACCCTAAAATCAAATTTCCTCACTTTTTTCACTGTAGAAGAAACCTAACTGATGCATTAACAAAGTTTTTTGCATAGAATTTCCTTACTTTTTAAGAAAGAATAGAAAAGTAGAACATTGCGCACGTTGGTGGGAGAGCTGGGCCCTTTGGGCCCCACGCTCCCACCAACTTGTAAGTGTCGAGACACATTGCACACCCAATGACCAAAAAGTACATTGACAACAGCAAGGCCACCCACCAAACAAATGTTAATCTAGTAGAGCAATAGAAAACACTGCCCACAATATGTAAAGTGTGCCACACAATATCTCCACAAAAAATATATTGTCCAACACATAAACACCACTATTGACATCTTCACCCTCCAATTTTTAAGTAAAAAGACCAAGCCGTGTCCGAGATATAGCATGTCAAAATTTGAAATTTTCATTCATCAGAGTGGCACAGTTCCGCACCTGTTGACATTTAACACACACAACTTAAAATTACATGACACTAAGGCTAGGCACCCTATCAATTTCAAGCCACCAGCAGAATCCAAAACACTGTCCACAACACAGAACATGCGTCATACAATATCTCTGCAAATAAAAATTTTCTCTGACATGTAAACACCATAATTCACATCTACAAGACATGCCATAAACACCCTCTGAATTTCAAGTAAAAAGACCAAACCATTTCCGAGATATTCAATCTTAAAGATTGGTTAAATTTCCCTATCTATTGCATTTAAAAAAATCTGGCCATCTTGTCCCTATCTCGCAATCAAAGATAGCAATCAAAGAATCTCATGATCAAAGAATTTGCAGGCTCATGATCAAATAATTTGCAGGCTCATGAACAGAGAATCAAAACTGTTCTAATTTAAAAAATTCAAAGAATTGAGGTAAACCATCACCATGGTTCATCAGAACGAAGCCCCCTGAGTAAAACTCACCCTCATTTGTCTTCCTAGGACATCACTGAGCTGAGAAAATTGATTTTTTTATCTATTCATCTCGTCCCTCGCTCACGATGCATGATCTCGATCAAAGAATCTCATGATAAAAGAATTTGCAGGCTCACGATCAAAGAATTTGCAGGCTCATGACCAAAGAATTAAAACTGTTCAAATTTAAAAAATTTAAAGAATTGTAGTAAACCACCACCATGATTTGTCAGAACGAAGTGCCCTGGGTAAAACCCACCCTCATTTGTCTTCCTAGGACACCCCTGAGCTGAGAAAATTGATTTTGTAATCTGGCCATCTTGTCCCTCGCTTGTGATGCATGATCACGATCAAAGAATCTAGCGATCAAAGAATTTGCAGGCTCACGATCAAAGAAATTGCTCACTCATGAACAAAGAGTGAGGGACGAGATGGCCAGATTTTAAAATAGATTTTTGTAGCCCAGGGTGCCCAAGAAAGTTATATGATGGTGGGTTTTGCCTAGGGGGCTTTGTTTTGCCCCATCTGAATAAAAATAAGTATGTTTTCAATATCCCTGGTAGTCTAGCGCCCCGATCATGATAACATATATAACAATCTCTGCCTCCATGGTAGTCTAGTGGCCTCACCATTCTGTATTTTATTAATATTGGTTTCTTTTATCTCTGGTAGTCTAGTGCCCCCCAATGTCTATTTGATTAATATTTGTTTTTTATAACCCTGGTAGTCTAGTGGCACCCCCAGTCTGTATGTAATTACTACTATTCTTCATATCCTTGGTAGTCTAATGGACCCCATCATAATAAAATAAATAATTATTTTCCGTTACCTGGTAGTCTAGTGGCCCTCCACCCAGCTGTGCCAGCCCACCCAGCACTCCCACCCTTCCCCAGCTGGTGACTGGCATGGCCCACCTCTCACCTCCACGGCCAGCCACTGACTGTGTCTATTATGAGCACAAATGCAAAGAGGCACACTGAAATAATTCTGAGCACCTCTTTGCATTGGTGCTCATAATACCTCAGTGGCTGGCTATGAAGGTGAGCGATGCCATCACGACTGAAATGAGGGTGCTGGTGGCTGGCACAGCTGAGTGAGAAGTGGGAAGCCACTAGACTACCAGGTAATGGAAATGATTATCTATTTTATTATGATGGGCGCCTGATAGACTACCAGGGATATGAAGAATAAATTACATACAGACTCGGGGGCCACTAGACTACCAGAGATATAAAAAACAAATATTAATCAAATACACATTGGGGGGCATTAGACTACCAGGGATAAAAGAAACCAATATTAATAAAATTGGGGAGGCCACTAGACTACCATGGAGACAGAGATCGTTACATATGTTATCATGATGGAGGGCCGCTAGACTACCAGGGGTATTGAAAACTTATTTTCTTTTATTCAGATGGGGCAGAAAGAAGCCCGCTGAGTAAAACCCACCCTCATATAACTTTCTAGGGCACCCTTGGGCTGAAAAAAATGTATTTTAAAATCTGGCCATCTCGTCCCTCGCTCGCGATGCACAATCGCGATCAAAGAATTTGCAGGCTCGCGATCAAAGATCGTTAGTGAGCCATGAACAAAGATTTTAAAAGATCAAAACTCTATTTTTTGACTGATTTGGATAAAACCAAAGGCATGGCTCGATAGATCGGAGTCCTCTGAGTAAAACCCATCCAAGTTTTATTTCAGATGTGACCCCTGAGTGGAGATATTTGTGTTTTTCCGATCAGAAAATTGAAAACAAGATGGCGGACCTCGCGATCAAAGAATTTTGAAAATCCTCGGGGACAAAGATTCTTGAACTATGAGGCTGCAAATTCTTTGATCACCAGGTGGGACCAGATGACCAAAACCCCATTCCTTATTTGCAAAATAGACATAAAAATGTTCCCACTGACTTATAATGGGAACTTAAAAGTGGCATAACTTTTGAATGTCTTAATATTTTTTCACCAAATGAAAAGCGGCATGTTTGGCCACCAAAGCTCTTTCAAATGAGGCATCTCACAGAGCCGCACACCACACAACGGCTGTGCAGGGTCACGTCCAAAATCCCAAATGCTGCCTCCAAAAATGGATAATTTTCCATTTTTCAGCGCTTTTGTATGCAAGGACCATAAGTCTGACCGAAATGCAATTTGGCAAATCAAGCGATCTACCATGCCCCACCACACGTACCAAATTTCAGGCAAATCTGTTGACTGGGTCCAAAGTTAATAATGGCCAAACTTATGACTTTAGTATATAAGTGACCTCTGAACCCTAACTATAGTGGTGCGACGTCACTATAATTAATATATATATATATATATATATATATATATATATATATATATATATATATCATTAATGTATGGTCACTTCTATGTTAAACCTCAAAGTTTGCACTTTAATAACTTTGGAACTGTTTGTCCGCTTTGCCTGACATTATGCATGCATGACCAACAACCATGTATCTCTGGATCTGAAAAGTTTTGTTTTGGTTGGATGTATGTTTGTGGAACCATAGATCGTCCAAAACCTTAAAAATTGTTACGTTTTGCACATTTTCCAGTTGGTCATAATGGACTGAAGAATGTGTTTGAGTGGATTCAAATCTACATGTCCATATGTGGCCTGGGTTGAGCTGGTGCCTTTTGAAGATTTGGTGAAAAAATATTGATCCGTTCAAAAGTTATTCAAGTTTTTCATGTCCGATTATAGCCTATGGGAAAATTTATATGTGCATTGCAAAAACTTTCACAATCACATTTTTGTTGTCGTGCTCCCTGATTTTGTTTTCATGCTGCCACCATATTGTTTTCAGTTAGTGAGAGACAAAAAATATTGTAACTCAAAAAATAATGTCCTTTGGTAAACACCAACAGTTGTGTTTACCTAATCGGGACCTGGGAACCATGACCCTGGTATTAGTTTTTCAGCATGGGGTCTGGAAATGTGATTTTGAAACTTGGTTCACCATTTTGCCATTTTGTTGTCACAAACACATTTTCTGTGTGCATGATCATGACCTCGGACAGAAAATAAGGTTGTGTGGTAACTTTTTTTTGTGTGTGCCACAACATACCCATTATGGAGATAGGAGTGCCTCGAATACATATGAGTTGTCTCTAAAACACTGCTTGAAAACATTTTCTTATGTCTTGTTTACTTTGTCACTTCATTGTGGCAAGGTGCATTGTGCTTTGTTGTGAAATATGCAGGTTATCAAGCCCTGGTCCCACAGATGTGCCTTTTGGTGGTTTGGTTGCAAAACATTCAATGGGCCCATAGTTACAACATTACGAAGTTGAAAAATTTCCCATAGGATAACATTGCGGTGCCCGCAGTGCCTTTCAGCGCCCGTATATCGAAAACAAAGCGAGATATGGATTTATCACTACCTGCAGCTTAGATCACTTATAGGTGAACTAAGCCAAAAAAAATAGTTTGGAAGTTCTAGATTACATATGTTACGGTTGTTGAGATATAGTGAAATTAATATTGCAAGGGTTACTTTGAGGGCTACATGTCAATTATTTGGCTTTGTTGTAATGTTTAAGTGGGAGTGCATATCCCGTAGGGGTTGTGCTATGAGAGACACATAACATTACATCAGAAAAAAATGATAATATTAAGGAAATGCAGGGCCCAGAGGGCCTGTGCTCCTGCAAGCATATACCACTAATAAGTTATATAATAGTTTTTGAAAGAAGAAAGGGAAACTGATTGAGTGAAAAAACTCTTCTCCTCACCACCTGCAACACACACACAACCTTACTGTGCACATGCCAATAGTATTCCCTGCCACACCCCGTGCTCCCCCAACCCACCTTCCATCTCTCCTACTATTTCATACCACCTTACTGCCCTGCTTCAAGAGACACACACACACACACATCCTAAGCCTATGTAAGTACCATTCCCTTGTCCCCCTCCCTCCCCTCGTTCTCTCTGTACTATCACTACATATCCCATTAATACATCTACACCTCATACACATCAGTAAGAAACATAGAAACTTAGAATTTGATGGCAGATAAGGACCGCTTGGCCCACCTAGTCTGCCCATTTCCCTATCTAATGGATAAGCTGCAGATCCTAGTTAACCAACAGCCTACTTCCTCCTACCCCCATCAGAAATGCCTTATGTCTGTCCTATGCATCCTTGAATTCCTCCACTGTTTTTGACTCTATGACCTCCTCAGGGAGGCTGTTCCATGCATCTACAACCCTCTCTATGAAGAAATACTTCCTCACATTACCTCTGAGTCATCCCACTCTATCTTCAAATTGTGCCCTCTTGTTCTTGCACATCTCTTTTTCTGAAGGATGCTACCCTCTTGGAGTTTGTTGATTCCCTTGAGGTATTTGATATCATGTCCCCCCTCTCCCTCCTTTCCTTGAGGCTGTACATCTTAAGCTCCTTTAGTCTTTCTTCATATGTCTTTTGGTGCAGACCCTGTACCATTTTGGTTGCCCTCCTCTGGACAGTCTCCACCTTGTCTATGTCTTTGTGGAGATGGGGTCTCCAGAACTGGATGCAGTACTCCAGATGGGGTCTCACCAACTGTCTGTACAGAGGGCCAACAACTTCTTGTTTTCTACTGGTGACGCCTCTCCCTATGCATCCCAGTATCCCCCCAGCCTCTCATACTGCCTTCTCTCATTGCTGGCCCACCTTTAGGTTATCTGATATGACTACCCCCAGGTCCCTTTCCATTTTTGTTGTTGTCAGTATCTCACCCCACATTGTGTACTCTTCCCCTGGGTTTTTGTTTCCCAGGTGCATTACTTTGCACTTCTTTGTGTTGAATCTAAGCTGCCATACAGTTGACCATTCCTCCAACCTTGCCAAGTCCCTTTTCATTCTTTCCACCCCACCTTGCATATCAACCATGTTGTAGATCTTTGTGTCTTCTGCAAAGAGACATACTTTCCCTTCCAGTCCCTCTGCAATGTCACATAAATACATTAAAAAGGACCAGCCCCAGTACTGAACCTTGCGGTACCCCACTAGTAACCCCCCCTTTCTTCACTGTGGACTCCATTTACCATTACCCACTGTGTCCTGTTGTTCAGCCAGTGTTTTACCAAGGCTACCACCCTGGGACCCACTCCCAGGCTGGCTAATTGTTTATTAATCTTTTGTGTGGGGCTGTATCAAATGCCTTGCTAAAGTCTAGGTAGGCCATGTCACAGCCCCTCCTGGTCTACTACTTTGGTCACCCAGTCAAAGAAATCAATTGATTGTCTGACGTGACCTTCCTGCTGTGAACCCATGCTGCATTGGGTCCTGTGCCCCACTGGCCTCTAGGTACTCAACAATTCTTTCCTTCAGAAGTGATTCCATCATTTTCTCTACCACTGAGGTTAAACTGACAGGTCTGTAGTTTCCTGCCTCTGTCTTGCTCCCACTTTTGTGAAGGGGAATCACATCCACACTCCTCCAGTGCTCAGGTACCACACCATCCTCCCATGATACATTGAAAAGGGTAGTCAGTGGTATCACTAGTTCTCCCCTGAGATCTTTTAGAATTCTGGGGTAAATCTCATCAGGCCCCATTGCTTTATCCACCTTCAGTTTTAAGAGTTCTTTCAGAATCCTTTCTTCTGCGAAAGGACTAATATCAACCCCCCCCCATCCAGAGTGCTTCTATTGACTGGATTAGGTATCTCACCCTGCTTTTCCATTGTGAATACTGAGCAGAAGTATTCATTCAGTATCCCTGCCTTTTCACTGTCCCTCTCTGCCCAATCGCCTTCCTCTTTATTCAGTCTCAATATCCCTGCCTTAGTCTTTCTTTGTTCCCTAATGTACCTGTAAAAGGTTTTATTGCCCTTCTTAACTGAGTTGGCTATATTTTCCTTGGTTTGGGCCTTTGCTATTCTGACTGCCTTACCCACTTCCTTCTGCTTTAACGATACAGTTCTCTGTCCTGCTCCTTCTGTGTTTCCTTAAACTTCCTGAATGCTGTCTTTTTCTCCCTTACCTTCCCCGCCACTTCTTTTGAGAACCATAGTGTTTTTTTCTTTCATTTTGATTTGTTTATTTGCTTCACACAAAGGCTTGTTGCCTCTGTAATGGTGTTTTGATGTTTCCCCATTGTTGCTCCACCCCACCTTCTTGCCTGTTTGCTAGTGCTTTTCTGAGGCACTCTCCCATGTTGACAAAATCAGCCCTCCTGAAGTCCAGTACCTTCACTTTTGAATGGCTTGACTCTACAGCTAAGTTTATCATGAATCACACTATTTGGTTGTCGTTTGTTCCCAGATGGTTACCCACTTCAAGACCAAAGATCCTCTCTCCATCCCAATTTGAGAGTACCAGGTCTAAGATTGCTCCCTTCCAAGTGGTTTCCAAAACTAGCTGTCTGAGGCATGCCCCCTGTAGGGCATCGAGAATGGCCCTGCTCTTGGATGTGGCTGCAGCAAAGGTGATCCAGTTAACATCTGACATATTCAGGTCCCCCATCAGCAATATCTCCCCTTTCTCTGCCATCCCAAGGATGCCTTCTATCATTTTCTTGTCTGTTTCCTCCCCCTGAGATGGAGGTCTATAGACAACCCCTGTGCAGATTGTGGAGCCGTTTCCACTCTCCAGGGTGGCCCACAGTGCCTCCTTTCTCCCCTGTTTACCCTTTAGTTCTGTTGCTTTTATCTCTTCCCTTACATTGAGAGCTACTCCTCCTCCTCTTCTTCCCTCCCTGTCCCTCCTATAGATTGTGTACCCTGGTATGTTGACATCCCAGTCATGGATCTCTGTGTACCATGTTTCTGTGACTACCACAATACCCAGACATTCCTCTTCCATCAAGGCCACCATTTTGGGGAGCTTTTTACCTAGACTATGGGCATTGGTACTCATTACCCTCCATTTGTTTATGGCTTTATTTCTTTTTGCCCCATCTCTGTCCTTACTGCCTTTGTCTTTTTCTCCATTTACCCCTGCCATTCTCCCTATTGACTGCTCTATCTTGGTGTTTACCTCACTAACTACCCTGATCTTTTTGGGGGGGCTAGGATTTCCCTTCTCTTTTTCAGTTCCTCCTGCCTTGGCTACTTTAAATGCTTGCCAATAAAGCATTTAAACCTATCACTTAGGATACTGGTTTCCCTCCTGGATAGATGCAGACCATCACACCTATATAGGACTGCATCCCTCCGGTGGAGCCCCAGTCCCCAATGAAGCCAAATCCCTGAGTTCTGCACCAGTTTTTCAACCAGCCATTGAATCCCATGGTGCTGAGTACTCTAGCCTCATCCATGCCATAGACAGGTAGCACTTCCGAGAAAGTTACCATGGTGCTACTTGTCTAAGGCACCTCTCCAGCTCCACAATCTCCTGTTGCACTGCTGTGATCCCATTCTCAGCCAGATCATTCATCCCTAGGTGGATAATGACATCCAGCTCACTCCCCCTCGCAGCTGCTCCCGTGATGCTGAGGATTCATTTCCTGTCCCTCCAAGCCATGGCACCGGGCAGGCACCTTACCTCCCTTTCTCCTCCCTCCCCTAGTTCTACCCCCCTGGCAAGTGAGTCCCCCTCCAGGAGTTGTTTCCTTCCCCTTTGGGGTCCTGTGCCACCCTCATGTGGGTCTCCATTGTGGAGGTTCCCAGCATCCTCCTTGATCTCCACTGTGGGTGCCTTCATAGAGGAACCATGCTACACCAGAGTGGTGAATGAATTATGGAGAAGCACAACTGGAGGAATGCACCTCTGTTTCACCACCCTCACCCTCCCTGAGCCCACTGTGGTTCAGTCACTCCTCTTTCTTGGCAACCTCTGAGGTAGTGGTGGTGGCCTAGGTGGTCTCTGGGTGGGGGAGCAGTTTCCTGAATCCTTGCCAGGTCAGCATGGAGATGAACAACTTCCTCTCTCAGACCAGAGAGTTGCTTGCAAATAGGGCAGCAACTCAGTATCCAGAATGTCTTCCAGAAGACTGCTGCTCCACAGCAAGTGCATTGCATCACTCCCCACATATCTGTGTCCCTTCCTGTTAATTTTTTTTTTTTGGGTTTGTTTGTTCTTGTTGTAGTGTGTGCAAACTTGTGAGTGTCTCTACCCCCTATTCAGTGTGCTGTGCCTTTAAGGATATGAACAGGTGTATGTTGTTAGCAGTTTTGTGGAAGTGATGTTAGAACCCCTGCTATAAAGGAAGTTATGCGCTTGGGGTGGGTGGGATGAGGGGTAGGGTGAGTGAGAGTAAACCTATGCTATCCAGAAACAATCAACTACGACTCTGACCCTCCACCCCGGGGAGTGCCTTCCTTCCTTTCAGACACCTATTTCACAGAGGTTAAGTAACAGGTCTAGGCATGAATTACTGCAAATATCTCCCAGCTACAGTTCCTCCCTGGCAAATTAAAGTTAAACTAAGAAAAGTGAACCCCAAAAACAGAATCAATACTAGTTGCTTACACAGGTCCACAAAGTAATAATTCAATTCAGTGTAGTCTAGAAAATAACTTCCTTAATTTAAGGAAGCTCTGGCTGCTTTCTCTCTTCTCTCTCTCTCTCTCTCTCTCTCTGTCTCAGCAGACAGAGACAACAAACAACTCCTGTTTTAAATCCACAGTTCAACTAGGCCCCATTCAGCTCCTCCCCTTAACAGACACCTATGTCACAGAGGTTAAGTAACACGTCTAGTCACAAATGACTGCAAATATCTCCCAGCTACAGTTCGTCCCTGGCAAATTAAAGTTAAACTAGGAAAAGTCAACCCCAAAACCAGAATCAATACTAGTTACTTGCAGAGGTCCACAAAATAATCATTCAGTTCAGTGTAGTCTTCAAAATAACCTCCTTGATTTAAAGGAAGCTCTGGCTGCTTTCTATCTTTCTCTCTCTCTCTCTCTCTCTCTCTCTCTCTCTCTCTCTATCTCAGTAGCATTATGTCTCACTGTCTCCCCCCAGCACACGGTCTATTATCTGTCACTGTTCCCCCCACCCTCACTTTAGCAGCACATGCTGTATACATAAGTAGCACTCCCTCCTCCCTCTCCACCCATGCCACATACACCCACACTGACACACACACAGATCCCTTCTGGGTCTATACCACTATCATAGCTTTTGTCCCATTGCCCACTGTCCTCTTTGTCCTACCACTCTATAGCCCCCCTTTCTGCCTGCATGCCCCGACTGCAAACACCGGTAACATTATCTCCCCACACTAGCATTCCCTGCCCTTTCCCCTGTTTACCCCCTCCCACCCACCTTCTGTGTCTCCTGCTATTACATTCCTCCTACCACCACATACTATGTCCACACATGTGAACCCCCAACAGAGCAGTAGTATTACGTCTCCTCCTCTCTGCCCTCCTCTACCCAGCACACACATTATACACCACTACCATCACTCCCACAACCCCCGAGACACACTCTCATCCTGTGCCTATAATGCTACCTTCCCCTCAGCTGTCTGCACACCCATTCCTATCTTGTACCATTACAAACCATCCCTAGCCCCACAGTCCCTCAGGACATTGCACTACTATTCCATCCCAATCCTTTCTCTCTTGTTCAGCCCTTAACATTGATTTCCCCCTAACTCAGCTCACACAGTACAATTATTTCTCCACCCCCCACACATACAACAGTACCATGTGCTCTGCCACCCCAACACTGCACACAAAGACACACCCCTCTTGGGGGGATGGTACTACCATTTACTTATCACACTCTCCCCCTTTTCTAGTCTTTTCTACTAGTATGTCCCCCTCCTTCACCACCCCAGACACCAGTAGCATTATCTCTCCCTGTCCCCCTCCCCCACACACACCCACACCCACTACAGACCACAACTATTCCCCCTCCCCTACACCTCCAGGACACACACACACACACACCTCCAATGTGCATACGTCACTACCATTGTCTTTCTCCACCCACCACAAGTACCTTCACCTCTACCCCCTCTCTCCAGTACCCCCATCCTACACACCATTATGAAATGGGTATAAAAAGTGCTGACTTCTGATTGGCCAAGAGCAGCTTTCAGCTGGGCCCTTATCTCAACACAATGGTCCACGTAAAAGTAATATATTTAAAAAAGGCATTAAGTATATTAAAAATGACCCATTCCATTATTGCAATAAGGCAGTCCAGGGGTGTGTTATGTTGGCCTAATGGCCTTTCTCAGGTGGTGGAAGCACTTGGGTACTCCATGTGTTTCAACCCAACTGAGGTGTGCCATTGTCCCACCATAAGACAGTCCCTTTCATGCCTTATTGCTTAACCTACATCATCACTCCTCATCTCACACACACAGTCCTATTGGGCTCATGCCAGAACATTTTTCTTTTCCCACGTCCTCATAAACCCTTCCTCTCTCTTACCACTCCATGCATGGTCCCCACACCCTACACCCCAAACCCCACACCTCTTTTCCAACAATCCACACACCACTGTTATTACCTGTCATCACCCCTTCCCCACTTCTACCTCTTCCCCAGCACATGCCGTATACACCAGTAGCACTGCCCTCCCATTTTCATGGCAAATGAAAAATATGATACGTTATTGAAAATATTTGGAAATAAAAAAAGACATTTTCATATTAAGAAACATAGATTTTTATTCATTTAGCATTTAAATAACAAGGATAATTTCATTCTTGCTATTGATATGCTACTTTCAAAAAATATACATCTTGAGATATGGTAAAAAATATGTTATCTTTACATTGAAAAATAAACTGTTATAAAAAAATATTTATTTTAAACAGAACTTACCCTGCTTTTTAAAGTTTTACACAAAAAAATGTTACTTCATCTATGGAAAATATTGATATGCTTAAATTTAAATAATATGATTTATTTAAAATAAAGTTATTCATTTAAAATATTTAAATAAGCATACTTTCATTTTTTTTATTGATATGCTGCTTTAAAATATATGTATCTAGAAATATGGTAAAAAAATTCATCTTTACATTGAAAAAATAAACTGCAGTAAAAAATGTTGATTTTAAACAGAACTCATCTAGATTTTTTAAGCTGAACACAAAAAAAGGTTACTTCACCTATGGAAAATATTGATACTCTTAAAATTAAATAATATGATTTATAACAAATAAGGTTGCTTGAGAGAGGGTGGCATAAAAGCTGCCTCTGCTGCTGGAGGCCATGAGGAGATCTGGAAAGGGGTGGCCATGTAGGAGGGTGCAGGAGGAAGTGGAAGCCACTTCTTGGTTGGGGAAGGTGCACAAGAGGTACAAAGGAGGGGACAGGAGATGTATCTACTGGAAACCAGGACCTTAGTGTTCTTGTAGCGTCTCTGCTGTCCAACTTCTTTGCCATCTGCCAGCTTCTGGATGTTGTTTGTGAGCACCTGGACAGTCTGATTCATATATTTAATATGTAGTGTGTTAGAATTAATTTGTTTTTCAAGTTGACCTAATTTTTGTAGGGTATTTTCCTGAATTCTACTTTGTGTTGTGAGTAATTTTATGATGGTTTTCATATTGTCATTGGATTCTTTCTGGTCCTGAATCAGACTGTCCAGGCACTCACAAATTGCTTGTGTATGGCTGCTTTGTGGGTCTGTGAAAAAAAAAAGAAATGAAAAACTCATCATAAGTACTACTGTATTTCCATGCTGGTTTTATAATTATCATGGTATGTATATTTTTATTTAAAATGTCTTTGCTGCAACTGATAGAACAAATAACTGAGTTAACTGATGAGGAGAAATGCTAGTTTTCGACTATGTAAAATGGAACACTAAGATTTACCTGTAATGCTCTTACAGTGTGTTGTGTCTGGTACTGGATATGGTATTCATATAGGTGTTGTTATGCAGTCTAATTATATGGAAGTACTCTTCCCCCTCCACTTCCACCACCCCACACCCACTTCTCCCCCCCACCACTTCACACAAGCATACACAGTGATACACCCCTTCTTTGCATCTGTGTGGTAACATTATTTGTAGAGTACCATAATTTAGGACATAATATTTTGTACAGAATTGAACAATATGGCAAGACTGTGCTATGATTGGGTAAAGAATTTACAATAAAAGTGGCATTACCAACAATGAGGAATGTAGTGCTGTATATGTCACATGGGATGAAAACAAATTGTTAGACTGTTTGTGACATTCAGTTTGCTTTATAAAGTTGTAAATCTTTAACATAATTTGTAGATGTTATATATAGTGTACATATGGTGAGATGATCCGGGCTCTGTCTCATTTTCTTTGATGGCTGGTAAGGTCTTGGTTTCCAATGGTTCTGTAAGGAAGAAAAAAAAGACTAATAAGAGTTTAATGCTATGAGAAGAATCAATTGTTGCCTCTGATTGGTTGGTTGTTTATCACAACAGGAATGTTGCAGTCTTGGTTTTCTTTTGTTACACCATGGAAAGAAATGTTACTCTATGGTTGCCAGTATCAGGAATTATGGGCCCTGAAGAACTGTGAATGTGCTTGATTACACTCACATCTGAAACATTGTTTATTGCTGTGCTATTGTCCTGTCTAATACTCTTTCAACTGTCTAGATGACTTCATCAGTTGCATTGAAATGTAGCTGTTATAGCTGTTACATATGTGGTATATGTTTCCCATAATAATGAGAGTGTAGACAAACTTTTTAGCTAATAAGAGCTTTTGATCCAAGAGGTGAGTTAACATTGAAAACTTATAATAAATACATGTGTTAAAAATCATAATTAAATGGCAAATGAAAATACTAAAATCTGATTGGCTGTTGTTCATGTTGCAATTATGTTCCATGCATGGAAAATAAAAAGTGTTGCCAGATGTACACTGATCACGATTGGAATCATTAAGGCAACAGAATGTTAAGAATTCAGCTGGCAGCCATTGTTTTTTTTTTCTCTTTAACTGTAATCATCACATTTGCTTGCACCGTGCCCTAAAATATAACTACCTTAAATACAAAATAAAGCAGATTAATTAAATGTTGTTCCCCTGGTCAGAACATTCTCCTTAGACACATAAACAAATTAGAAACATTTATAGCTTTTATTACAACTGTTTCTTTGCTGACAATAAAAAATCACCCTTCTATCTTTACATACTGACCACGGAAATCTCTTCTCTTTGCCCTGACAGTGAGACAATTGAGTCTCTGGCTGTAATAGAGGCCTTGTTGTGTGTGTGTGCATAGTATGTTAGGAGAGTATTATTCTAGCAGTGAAATTGAACAGAATTTTTAATCCATGTATTCCATTATAAACATTTCATGACACTCATTTCATATCTTGAATGTGGGGGGAAACAGATAAAAAAAAACATGAAGAAGAAAGTAGGCAACAATACAATGATATCATCAATGACATAATTTGCAGTAGGTGGAAGGACTATTTTATCATAAATGCACACATGTAAATCTATTGTTTCTACATATAAACAGGCTTTTGTCAACCGTCAAACGTTTAAAAAAGGAGACCATTTTGTAAGTGCAATAAGGCACTCTGGGATATGCCTGAAACACATTTTACTGCACGGCCAGCATCTAAAGTCACTCGGGCCTCAGAATTGTGTCTTATTACACCCCTGGTCATGCGGTTAAATGTGTTCCATGCACACCCTATCCTGCCTTATTGCTTACTTAATGATGTTTGTGCCTGTTGCACTTAACATACACATTTGCATATACACATACACAAATATGTACAGTATATGAGTATGTGTGGGAACAATACTCCATCACTGATTTTAGCTATGCTTGAAAGCTTTAAGCCTTATTTTCTATTTCCTTTTATTTTGTTGATGCAAGAATGAGAGATTATAGTAGGATAAGAATGTCCAACTTCATATGTGTATCTTGTGCTCTATGCCTTTATTAACTAGTACTCATGTTCTGTGGTTACAATGCTAATTTCATCATCTTCCACTTCTTCTGTCCTCTCCTCTACAGGGACCTGGCCTGGGGCAGCTGGTGTTTCCTCAGCTGTGGCTCCAGTTGCTGTTGTAAAAAAAGAAAAGATATTATGAGCACTTTGTATTTACAAGAGTAATATTATGTTCAGTGAATGTGTGCATGATCTTTTTTTACTCCAAAGAGCTATAATTAGGTAAGATTTTAATGTTTACATTCCTCAAAGTTATATCACCGATAACATTTGGTTACTTTTTATTCTTGTATGCTGCTGTATTGCATTCTATGTATGACACAAGTATTAGTGTCATTGGTTGTAAACAGGGATACACATTGTAAAAAGTTATGAATATTGTTTAAAGATAGATTTATGTAATGTTAAATACTGTTATGCATGGAATCACATTCATGGAATATGCTGGTTTTATTGCTGCTTTTACATGCAAATATTATTTAACTGTAGTGCTGATATCGCTTCTGCAACAGAGCAACTTGAAAGTGCTGCAACTCTTGCTTTTCGTCTATTCAACTTTTGGGGTGGGATAGTATCATTGCATCTGCTCACTAACCACAAGCCAGTGTCTTTGTGGGTAATAAAAAAATAAAAGTGAACATATTTTCACAACATGCTATGCACAGTCATACAATGGCAAGAAAGAAGGCTTGCCTCTGATTGGTTAGTCTGAGAATGTGCTTGTGATGTTATCCCAGTACAACATCACCGGTCTAGTCCCAGAACACAACCTCAATGTATTGATTTTTTTGGTACATGATATTCATCTTTTCTTAAGAAGTGAAGGTATACTGCCACATTACAAATAAAAAAAAATTACATTTTTTTTTATTTTGTATAATAACAAGCAATTGTGTAATAGCAATAATGCACTCCAGGGTGTGGGTTGTGCTGTCTTAACCTCACTTCTGGGGTATTTGGATGCGCTCATCCTGCAGCGTCATGCCCAGACACCTCAGGCATAAGGTAATCCTTGCACAACCCATACCCTGTTGTACATTATTGCTTAATTTAAAAAACAAGAGAGAGTACCTTCATGACCAACTAGTGTGTTCTCACACGTTTAAGGTCTGATTTTTATTGATGTGCTGAGCTGTAGCCCCGGGTGCACAATGAATCAGAAATGCCGTGTGTTACTGCACAATGGTTGCATATGGTTGCATATCCAGTGTAGATGCCACAATAATAGTCCTATACACGTGCATTTATGAGACACTGAGAAGTGGCTGTATGACATGCATGTTGGTCATATGTTGGGACAACAGTGTGTCACTCATCATCATCAGCCCCCCCCCATCATGCCAATCACCTGCTACATTTGTTGTTAATGGGAAGGTTATTATTGTCTCTGATGTTGTGTTGTTGTTGATTAATTATGAAATGGGTAGAAAGAATGCTGGCTCCTGATTGGTGAAAAAACAATTTCAGTGGAGCTGGTATTTCAGAACAATGGCTTAGCTGAAAATAATATGTCTAAGAATTGCATTTATTTCACTAAGAAATAACCATTGCATAATTGCAGTAAGGCACTCCAGGGTGTACTTTATGTTGGGCAACACCCCTTCTCAGGTGCTGTAAACACTTGACTATGCATTGTGCTTCAACCCACCCAAGGTGGGCTGTCATCCCACCATAAGCCCCCCCCCCCACTGCCTGTCTTGCCATGTTGCCTAATTGGAACATAACAGTCATTTAATGGTAATGCTAATTTTTACTTACAATGAAGTATTTTCTCTCTCCAAACTTTGACTTTCCTGCCTGGAACCACAGCTGGTACATTTGTTCATACCAGGCCAGATCCTTCTCTGGCACCTTCCCCAGTTCCTTGATCTTGTAGAACTTCTGTCATAACAGCTTCCGCTTCCTCCTGCACTTCCTCCACCTCTTGTTCTCCAGACTCTTATGTCTGAGATACTTGGCCACCTTCTTCCAGGTCTCTTCTAGAGGCATGTTGGTGCCCCTCATAAGAATTTTGGGGTCACCAATTTTGGTTACAGCTTCCAGCAGCAGAGGCAGCTGTTCTGCAGTCCAATATTTGTTCATTTCTGTAAGAGAAGCAGACAGAAGAATAAAGATTTACATATGGCGATATATGTGTATCTGGATGAGTAAGGCATATACATCAGTAGTAGCATATGTAGCTATATCCATGTGGTATAATACAGTGCTGTCTGTTTAGTTATACAACGGTATGTGAAAATGTTGTGAACTCATTGGGAAAACCATGTCGCATGACTGTGGCTAAATTCTGCACAATGCACAACACAGGAATAACATTCAGAACAAACATAATTTGACACAGTTGCAATTTATTTTACACATTGGACCCACTGTATAATTGTAGTTAGGCACCCCCGGGGTGTGAGTTATTAGGTGATTTGTCCACTTTATGGGCCGTATGCCCCAATGGGGTGGAGTGGCTACTATCTGCCATGCACTTGGGTGTGTAGTGATGGCCATGAGGGTGCATAGGGGATGCAGGTTATGAAAGGGAGGACCCTGCTGTTAATCCTATATGTGACCTGCACACACCCCACTGGACAGGGCAAAAAACCCATCAACCCTCAGGGCATTAGGAAATGGCCACTTGATGCCACCTACTAACCCTAGCACACAGCAGTGAGTGTGGCACCCTCTCCAAATACACACAACACCCATACCCCTTCAAGGGTGCCTCCCCTATCCCTGGTGACAATGATGTCACCCCCCCCACCCACCGCACTTCTGGCAGTAATGTTATCCCCCTCCCCTGCCAACGGGCATGCTCCCTGCACCATGTTGATGCCATGAGAGAGGGCCAATGGCATTGCCCTTCTACCACCCACCACAGCCGCTGGCCCTTGGACATGTTAATGCATGCCACGCCATGCAAGGGATCTACTGTTGGACCCATGCCAGCCATCCAATTGGATGCCTAGCTGTGACTGCGAGTACGCCTGTGCCCACCCTGCACGTACCTGCATGCCGAGGAGGGCTGCAGACAGGTGACCAGCAGTGGTGACTGCCACCAGTGCACACCTGTGTGCAGGTGTGGAGCTGTGTACGTAGGTTACATGCCTTAGGTGCGTAACTTGACCCATATGAGCATAGGGCCCATTGTGTGGTTGTGTCAATTGTATGTACTTCATGAGACACTATGCAAGTTGTGGGTAAATTCTCAATGACCAACACTGTGTACTTTTTGTGTAAAAATGTTTAATGTCTGTCAGAAGTATGTGCCCCCTGTGTTGTTAATAATATGTGCTGTGAATGGATCTTTTTGTATTGCTAGCTTTCTTATTGAATGTCAGTGTTTTTCTGTGTGCATTTGTTTGCCTATTTTTTGACAAAGAATGTTGGCTCTTAAAAGAGCCTTTTGTTCCTTTTGAGCACTTTGCCAAGACGCACTGTTCTTCAGATCACAAACCGGATGCCATGTCGGAGGTCTGCCAAAAAGAGGCAATTGCCAGTGTCTGAGTAATGCACACTGTCTCTTAGATACAGCCAATCTTTAAAATACTTGATTTCAGGGTGACAACCTGTGTGCATTCCCAGATCATGTAAAAATGCAGAGATGTGTATATTTATTTTTTCCTTGCCCTGTCAAACAGATACATGTGTTGATCTGCACGCCCGACCATGCACTCTGTATTGTCTGAATAGATCATTTTACAGGTGGTAACATCTCTGAAAGTGAAGCCATGTCCAATTTAGCTTCAGCAACTAAATTTATCCACCTTTTGTCATCTAAATCATTCCCTCCAAGATGGATCAGCAGTACGTCTGGCACAGAGTGGTTGCTCAGCAGATGTAGCATGGTTGGCATCAGCTGCTCCCATCTCATGCCTCCCTTGCCAAACCAGTAAACCTTGCAATTTGAAAGTCTTAAGTCACTACCAAAGTGACTTATTCAAGCATATTCACCACCTTGATGAATTAAACTGCTGCCTACCATCCATACTATGATTCTGGAGTGTTCTGCCATGCTAACAGTTTCTTATAAAACAGTGACAGAGAGCTCAATAAGATAGTCTGTGTCTGTTGGTGGCTAATGAGATCTAATAAGCAGGGTGAGTAATTTTTTTATGATTGTGCATTCTTCCTGAGATAGATAGTAACAGTGGGTTCAAACAATATTTATTGGCTGATAGTACTTGCTGGGTCCCAATAAAAACATCACACTTCACATATGCCAGCAAAGATTTTTTGATTGGATGTGCCTTAGACAAAACACAGTGGCCTAGATGTTCAGAGCAGTTGTGCATGGTGCAACTGAGTTGCACTGGCGCAACTACAGACTTGCACTGCAGAGCGATACTCAACCAGTGTGGCTGCACAGCACAAGTCCCATTGCACTGTGGCACAAATGTAATGTATGCAGCACAAGTGAAGGAGACATTCCCATGAATATGCAATGCAATGGCATATTCAACAAAAAACCATGGTGCAAATCAGGAGCAAACCAAAAGTTGTGCCATGTGGATCTGAGCCTATAAAAACAGGCTCAAATACAGATACAGCAGATGCGCAACCCAGCAATGGGAGAAAGATGGATGGTACACCATTCATGATGGATGAGGTAATGAGGGGTGTGAGGAGGTAGGAGGAACGCAATGTGGCTGAGGAAGGACCCGTTGGCAGTATGCCCAACACAGGTGGTACCATGCCCAACTCACATTTGATGATAATAGTGAAGTGGAGGTCATGTCTGGTACCGCCTGAACAGCACCATTCTGAGGTAGCTCTGTGAGCTGTACAGTGAGGAGATGCAGGCACCCACTAGACAGAGCAATTCCATGTCAGTGAAGACAAAAGTGACAGCTGTGATGTACCTACTCACCATGGGCACTGTACAGAGACCAATGAGTGACACCACTGACATCACCCAGTTGGCCGTGTCCCATCTCCTCACACAGTTGCTCAGTGCTCTGCTGCCACATGCTTCAGAGTTCATATGATTCCCAAGCACACAAGCTGAGCATACAGCAACCATGCAGGATTTCTACAGGGTGGAACGCATGCCAGGCATGATTGGGGCCATAGACTGCACCCACGTTGCCATACGCACATCACCTGGCCTTGAGGGAGCCGCATACATGAACTGCAAGGGCTACACCTCAATCAACTGCCATGTGGTGTGCAATGCCATGGGGTGCATAATCAATGTCTGAACCACACACCCTGGGAGTGCACACAATGCATTCATCTAGCACAGCTCCATACTGTGCTAGAGATTTTAACATGGGGACATCCCCACGGGGCACCTGTTAGATGATTTGGGCACAGGGCAGGGTGTGGGTGCAGCACAGATGTGGGAAGAAGGAGGGCAAACAGGGTGGACAGGGCACAGGGGGCATTGGGAAGCATAGGCAAGGGGGTGGCAACAACACAGCACAGAGCTAACCATGCCCTTCCTTACACAGGTGACAGTGCATACCCACTCAGGCCCTGGCTGCTTCCCGCCTACCGGTGAGTGTCATCCCCCGCAGAAGAGAGATACAATGAGGCACCCACCTCCATGTGCAGTATCATCGAGTGAGTCTTTGGCATGCTGAAGATGCATTTCCATTGCCTGGACAGGTCAGGTGGTACCCTACACTACAGCCCATTGAAAGTCTCTGGTCTATTCCTGGCCTGCTGCATACTGCACAACATGACCATTGACTGTGGGATAGCTGTCCAGGTGGATGAGGGTGACAGCAGCAGGGATGATGTTGACAATGGGAAAGAGGGCATTGGGCAGCCACCCCTTGGGAGGCAGGACCCCAGGCAGGCAGCAGAATCCAGGAGGCACTGGGCCACAATAACAAAGGAGCATTTCAGAGATTGCAGGTTAGTGCACCGATACGCACTCATACATCACAAAGACCACAACACCACACACAGGTCTGGATGTGCACAGTGGGATGCATGCAGGGAATGGGCCACACAGCAGGCAAAGTGGAGGCAGTGACACACACAGCACAGTCATGGACACACACACATGGGCTGAAGAACATGGCATGGATCAGACACATGACACTGGTGCACAGACACAACTGACGTGGAGCTGCTGTCATCACACAGACACCACAAGGCCCAGCAGCCTGACCAGGACACACAGGGGGCATTGCACAACACATGCATGCCACCACATGCATGCCACACACCACCCCAAAGTGTGCACCAGGCAGCAGTAGCAGATGGCAGGTAAGGGCAGTACACACATATGGGCAACTGCATGTTCCCTCAGCCACCACAGCCACATGGGCATCTGTATCTAGGCCAGAAAGTAGCTGCAGGCTGCACATCAGCCAACAGGGGTGTGTCCGACACACCCACAGGGGTGGATTACCAAAAACCAACCCTGTTCTCATTGGGGTGTACAGGCAGTCAAACAGGCTTGCACTGGGGGTGCCAGGGATGCCAAAATCAGATCCCAGTGTCTGCTGTGCAGGGGTCACCAGACGCTGGGACCATGGAGTTGACAGAGCACTGTGAGGAGTCCTGTACATACAGCCAAGCCCAGAGGCAGCTAGCGATGCAAACCCGGCCGCAGTGGTACTGGTCATGCAGTCCTGTGATGTGGTCGTGACCTCCCGCAGCTGGCGGAGCCCATCAATAAGCTATGCGTGACCCCATCCTGATACTCAACCAGCTGACATACCTCTGCCTGCAATGCATGCATCTCCATGGCAAGCAGTGCCTGGTTATCCATGGATGCCCACAGAAACCAGGTGTGCTCTGCCAGTCAGGTGGCATCCTGCACCTCCTGGGCAGGATGCTGGCCAGCAGGAGTGACATGGCATGCTGTCTGGCACCCCAATCTGGTGGACACTGCACAGGGGACAGTACAGGGGGTACTGTTCCAATGGGTGGACCGGCCGTGGACCCCATGGTGCACTGCCCTGTGTTATCCGCATCCTGCTGCTGATGCCGACCATCCACTGGGCATCACGCTGCCGCATCTACCACAGCACCACCACCCTCACCAGGCACAGCAGTGGTGCCACACAGCAGTGCACTGGTGGGGATGGATAGCAACTGCACAGCCACAAGTGCAGCACTGGGCCCTGATGTTGCCCATGGCAATGCCTGGGGAGTCTCAAGCACGACACACCCAGCGCTGTCCAGGAGCAGTGTGATGTCATCATCAGAGTTGGACACGGCCCCCAACTGAGTGCCAGCACAGAGCACTGGCAGATCAGCATCCAGCAGAAGCTCGGCCAGCACATCATCCGACCCCAGTCCAAGGACGTCCTCCATCCCCACACTGCTGCACAACAGCCGGTCCCTGCCATGGATGCTCATGGATGTGGATGGTTCCTCCTCCAGGACCGTGGCTGTGGCTGCCTCTGCCTGGGCCTCTCCATGGGGATGTAATGATGCTGCCAGAAAGGAACACAGTGTCACTTTTGCTGTAGGCCCCATATACATGTCCCCCCCAGGTGTGCATTGCACCCTTGCCACAGCCACATGGTGCATCATGCATGGTGGCAGGCAACCCAGGCACGTTGCATGCTGCACGGCAGCTGGTACACCTGCATGTGATGTCCCACACATTCCAGGCATGCAGGTAGTGTGCATACTCACCATGCTGTGAGGGGCTGCCACCTGCCTGAAACCCATCACCAAGCACACCTGCAATTGGTATGTGGCAGATGGTGGATGCCACCAGCTCCTCGGTGGCTGACAGGGTGGATACAGTGGATGGGCCCCCACCATTCCTGTTGCAGGATGCCCAGATGGATGCCACTTTCTCCTTCATCCTGTGCTTATCGATCCCGACCTTTTTCTTGTACTCTTGTGCACTGCTCTGATGCCTGCCGTAGGTGTTGACACATGTTGCCACGGCATCCAAACCTGCTGACCTTTCCTGAGGGGTACTCATGGCACCACTTAGCAGGGACTCCCTGTCCAGGTAGGCCTTGAAGAGGTTCTGCTGTTCCTCCTTAGTAAAGTTGGCCCAGTGCTTGTGGGCAGACCCACACCCCTCCTCTCCCTCATTCTCAGACATTCTGCAACATCTGGACTGTGACAGCACATAGGGTTGGTGTCATCATGGGCCAGAGTAGTAGAGTAGCATGTAGCAGTGCTGGTGTTGGCCTCACAATCCCAGCTAGCATTAACATATCTAAATGGCTGCAATACCGATCAATGCCCTGTACTGTTTCATGGCACTTATAAGGCTTATCACATGCATATGGGCTTGTGCACAATGATAATGCTATGCTAATGCACCCTAATGTGCTGCATATAGGCTGATGAGGTGATTTGCATACCAAGGCCAAAGATTGTGATTTTGTACTGTGCTCAATAGTCTTATTCCAGAGCATCCATGTTGTGCAAGTATGGCGCATGTGTATTGCATGTGTGCGCACACTGTAGCATGGTCCTATTATGTGGGCATCCTTCTAGTGCATTGTGGGGCCAGTGCACATGGGATACTGCTTACCCATCACACATGTGTGTGCAGCTGGCTATTGCACAGCTGCAGGACTTGCACAATGCCACATGCCATGCATGCCTGGGTCATGTGTGACACTGCACGGGGTCACACCCTGTGCCTTCAGGGTCGTGTACATGACCCTGTTCACCCACCAGGCCATGGTGCAGTACGCATGCATGTTGCTGGGCAATACACCTACACAGTGCATGGAAATTGCACATCCACGTGTTGTGTGGTTGCATAACATTGTTCCCTGCTGCACATCATCCGTGTGCAGCTCCACATGCCTGCTCTGTCAGCCATTATGCCTACAGCTGATAACACACTAGGTGACATGGTGCACAATGTGGGTTCCAGGAGGGCAGTTAACTGGACTAACATTGAAATTGTTAACTTAGTGGCCATGGTGCAGCCTTTTGAGGGCCAGCTTTTTGACCAGGTACCCCTGCAGCAGGCATGTGGGGATGTGTGGCAGCAGGTGGCCATGACCATGGAGCATCACACTGGAGTGCCACAGACAGTGAAGCAATGCAGGCACCATTATGGGGACCTGCACCGCAGGAACCTGGACAGGTTCAGACACCTGCAGACACACATGCAGCAAGGGGCAGTGCCACAGCCAGGTTAGTATGTGCATATGGCATGCCTGCACAGGGCAATGATATGGTGGGTGTACGGATGCACAGCGTATGCTGCCACTGGGGGTTGTCATGGTCCTGGTGACCACTGTGTATCCAGTATGGCTGCTGTGCATCTTGCAGTCATGCAGGCAACAGGGCCACTTGGCAGCTGGGGTCATGCCCTGCACCATGTGGGCTGTGTGGTGGTGGAGTGGCAGTCTGTGCATGCATGTGTACTCATGTGCACCTCTCTTGTTTCCTTCCACAGGGCCAGATGACCACTAGAGGGCCAGGGTGGCTGTGGCCATGACACAGGGACTGGCTAGGAATGTGGAGGCAGGACCAGCAAGGGGTGCAGTGGCACAACTGGCAGGACTGTGTCGGCCATGTAGGCTTGATCACATTTCTTTACCATGTCACTGTGGGTTACGGGATTGAAGAGGGTTCAGATAAGATTGTCCAAGCCATGTGCTTGCACAGACATAGTGGGCACACAGTCCATTGGGCTTACCAGTGTTGCATAGCCTGTGCTAGCCATGTGCCACCCAGGGGGGATGCGCACAGCTTCCACCGTGTCTGTGGCAATGGGTGCCTGCACTCTGTGCCATGTGCCCATGCCTGTGCACACATGTGCCCACTCTGTGGCACTGTCAGCTTGTCTACACCACCGTGGTGTGCTGTGTGGATGGCTGGTGTGGCCCTCCATGTGCAGGACCCTTATGGTCCATCTGGTGGTGTGTGCCCCCACTGTCCAATGCACACTGAGGCTGGGCTGGGGTTCATTGGAGCATATCACTCAGTGCCTGTCCTGTCCCTTCTCCTAGGTGTTCTAAGGATGGCAGCCTGGAGGGGTTCTGACAGGTTGCTGGGAGCCATGATGAGCCTGATAGTGCACCAGCTGTATTCAACACACCTGTTGCAGAGGCAGATCTGAGAGATGGTGGCAGGCAGGAGGGTCCTGCAGCAGATGGTGGTGGAGCTCCATGGCCATTGTTAGCCCTTTGGCCTTGTAAATAGCCCCTCTTTGGCCTGGACTTACCCTGTTGCCCTGTCCAGCACCCCTTCCCATTGTATAGCCCCTGGATCCTGTCCCCATCCTCCTGTGACCTTCCCCTTGCCTCTCCTTCCTCTTGTATATAGTTGTGTTTGTATTTTGAGTACAGCATTTATTTTGCTACATCACTGTATCTGTGTTTTCTTTGCAGCTGGCATGTGAAGCCATGCTGCAGGTTCCAGTTCGCTATGCATTGCCATGTCTCTGGTGTCCCTCCACTGTCCCCTTGTGCCACTGTTCCTGTGTGCACCAGGCATGTGCTCCTTGTCGCTGTCCTGTGCTTGGCCCTCTGTCGGCTGGCCCATGGTGGCCTGTGGCTGGCCCTGCACCTAGTGTACTTGTCTGCTTGTCCTTTCTTTCACCTGTTGTGCTGCACATCTCCACTGTGGGCAGTGGTACAGTACCCTTCCCCTCTCTGGGTAGTGGTCTGTGTGGCCATGGGTGGCTGGTGCCTTCCTCACCCATGGGCAATGGATCTCTGTGGTTGCTTGTTCTCCTGGTACCATGGCCATGGCACCCTGTGGGCATACCCAGTGGGTGTGTCTTGCATGGCTGTGCCATTTTCATGGTGGTGGTGTCAGTGTGTTGGCCTGGTGCTTATTCCACAGTAGATGGTCTGGGGTTCTTTGTGCACCATCCTCTAGTCCCCTGTGTTGCCTCTGGGATGGTGTATATGTGTACCCAGGTGTGCCATGCTGGTGGTGTCCTATACCCCCTGCCCCTGTACTTACTTGCTTTTGCATCCCTGCTGCCTTTTGCTCTTGCTCAGTTCACTGGGTTTTGTGCTGTGGCATGCTCCCATGAATTCCTGGTTGTGCCAGCACACCTCTGATTAGACAGTGGTACATCTTTGCCATATTCGGCCTGGTTGTGCCGGAGCATTTCGTGGGGTGCATCTTCTGAATATGGCTCCCTTACCCTGTGGTGCATCTGACTTGCACTACACAGGACCTCTGCTCACCTTTGGCACAAGTTTGAATATCTAGGCCAGTATGTTTTGGTGGGAATTAATTGTTTTCTGATTGGATGCTTTGAAATAACACTGCAGAAGTGTCATTCTGATTTGCTGTTAGCTTGCTAGATGTACACGTGCTTGCTGTGGTCTCCCTCCCTTTTGAGCTGACATATGTGGTGGTGAGTACTGCTTCAAGCTGTGTGTTAAACTGTTAAAATTAACTATTATATAAATGATTGTACATGGTGAGACTTATACTAAGCTATGTAGGAAGAAATTAACTTTTAAACAACAATATTTTAAGTAGGAGACAATATCTGAAAGTTAAGTTTTAAAACTGATTTGAGATGGCAGGGAACTACAGGCTTGTCATCCTGACATCGGTGGTGGGCAAGGTGATGGAGGGCATTGTTAAGGAGAGACTGGGGGGGACCTGGAATAGTCAGGATGCCTGGATGATAGGCAGCATGGATTCATCCCGAGGAAATCATGTCAAACAAACCTTGTGGAGTTCTATGACTGGGTAACGAGTGCCTTAGACCAAGGCATTTGACTCTGTTCCTCACGTGGGCCTGTTAGATAAGCTGGGAGAAATGGGGGTGGGGAACCAGATGATCAGATGGCCAGGACCAGACCCAGAGAGTTGTAGTTGGCAGGATAGTCTCATCCCCAAGGAGGGTCATTAGTGGGGTCCCACAGGGATCAGTCCTTGAGCCCCCCCCATTCAACGCCTACATCTCTGACATAAGGACAGGAAGTTATTATCCCTCTGTTCAGACAGCTGATGAGACCCCATCTGGAGTACTGCGTGCAGTTCTGGAGACCCAATCTCCGCAAAGACATAGACAGGGTGGAGGCTGTCCAGAGGAGGGCAACCAAAATGGTGCAGGGTCTGCACCAGAAGACATATGAAAAAAGACTAAAGGAGCCTAAGATGTACAGCCTCAAGGAAAGGAAGGAGTGGGGGGACATGATAGAAAAAGTCCAAGAGGGTAGCATCTTTCACAAAAAGAGGTGTGCAAGAACAAGGGGGCACAATTTGAAGATAGAGGGGGGGCAGCTCAGAGGTAATTTAAGGAAGTATTTTTTCACAGAGAGGGTTGTGGATGTCAAAAACAGTGGTGGAATTTAAGCATGCATGGGACAGTCATAAGGCAATTCTAGGGGTGGGGGTAGGAAGAAGTAGGCTGCTGGCTAACTAGAATCTGCAGCTTATCCATTAGGTAGGGAAATGGGCAGACTGGGTGGGCCAAGCTGTCCTTATCTGCCGTCAAATTCTATGTTTCTATGTTTCTATGTATCAAGAGTGAGATGAGTTTCTTTGCAGATGACTCAAAACTGGAGATGGTGGTGGATGGGGAGGAGGGGAGGGTGGCCCTACAGGGGGACCTGGAGGCTCTGGAAAGATGGTCTAGAAAGTGGAAGCTGAGGTTCAATGCAGGGAAATGCAAGGTACTACACCTGGGGGCCAGAAACCCAGGCCAAGTGTACACCCTTGGGGGGGAAATGCTACAAGTCTCGATGGCTGAGAGGGACCTGGGGGTGGTGGTGGATGTCAAGATGAACAACTCAGAGACTTGTAGGAGGGTAGCAGCCAAGGCCAACAGGATGCTGGGATGCATCACTAAGGAGATCACCTCTAGAAGGAGGGAAGTGATACTCCCTCTGTATAACTGCTTGGTGAGGCCGTACCTCGAGTACTGCATGCAGTTTTGGATGCCACACTTAAAGAGGGACATTAAACTCCTGGAGAGGGTTCAGAGGAGGGCAACCAAAATTATTTGTGGCTTGGGGGACTGGACCTATGAGGAGAGGCTCGAAGAGCTAAATATGTACACATTGGAAGAGAGAAGAGACCGGGGGGACATGATAGAGGTCTTCAGGTACATGAAGGGGGTAAATAGAGGAGGAACAGTCAGGGTGCTTGAAGGAAGGAGAAGGGGGCCACTAGATGGCATGGGTGGAAGCTGGAGGGGGAAGATTCAGGGGAGAAAGAAGGAGGTGCTACTTCACTGAGAGGGTGGTGGAGCCATGGAATGCGCTGCCTAGGGGGCTGGTGGAGGCAGAGATGGTGGAGGAGTTCAAGAAGGGGTGGGACAGGTACAGGGGAAGGCTTCTGGAAGCAAAATCCAATGCTGTGAGAATATCCTGAACTAGGAAGTGAGAAGCCAGAGAAGGTGAGGGGGGCAGCAAGGTCTGCTCCCAGGGTTGGGGCTGACCAAACGAGCAGACGCGAAAGACCGTTAGGCCTATTCTGCTGGCATTTTAGTATGTTAGTAATGTACTTACTGTTAATGCTCTTGAGCTTTGCAGTTTTTCTCCAAATGGTGCTATTTCCTTCTTCTTGACTTTTGTTATACTATGATTGGCTGTGGTAAAGTATTTCCTGTAGTGCCTAAAAAAATTATTTTAAACATTTTAAAGTTGCATGAATTAGTGGTGTGGTGTCATTTGCTATTGTGGACTGTCACTCTTGTTTCACTGTTCTTTGATTGGTTAGATGTGGTATGTGGGTTTTTTTTTTCAGGAAAAAAAACATGGCTGCTCTTAATGGATTTAGTTAATAATTTAGCCTCATTATCACCAATTTCTTAACTAGTATGTTGATTTTGTGTGCTTTTGCCAATATATCTGAGATATGTGACTTTTATTTATGACTTATGTATTGTTTTGTGGTCACTAGCATTTAACCAAGTGATTTTAACTACTTCCTGGCTGCAAAGGATTATGGGAAGCAAAGGTGAAAGTTCAAACTAGCTCGATGAGATAATGTTGGCATGGCAACATTTTTTGATCGCACACACATTGTAATGTTATGTATAGGAGAAGCTAGTGCATTTCCATAGGGCTGGTTCACAGAGTTGAAAACTTTCACAGTTACATTTTTCAGCCTTGACAACCTAGTGTATTTCAATGGGGCTTGTTCAGGGACCTCAAAAAAATTCACAGTTACATTTTTTGGCCTCGGCAACATACTTTATTTAAATGGGGCTCATTCACAGGTCTCAAAAACTTTTGCGGTTAGATTTTTTGGCCTCGACAACATAGTGTTTTTCAATGGGGCTCGCTCATGGACCTCGAATACGTTCGTGATTACATTTTTCAGCCTCGGCAATATAGTGTATTTCAATGGGGCTCATTCATGGACATAGAAATCTTTCATGGTTACATTTTTTTTTACCTTGGTAAGATAGTGTATTTCAATGGGGCTCATTCACGGAGCTCAAAAACTTTCATGGTTACAATTTTCAGCCTCGGCAACATACTGTATTTCAAAAGGGTTCGTTCATGGATGTCAAACACTTTCACGGTTACATTTTTTCTACCTTGATGACATAGTGTATTTCTATGGGGCTGGTTAGCAGAGCTTGAAAACTTTCATGGTTACATTTTCTGCCCCCAACAACACAGTGTTTTTAAATGTATCTCATTGATTAACCTCGCAAACTTTTGAGATAATTTATTTCAACCTCGAAAACATAGTGTATTTCGATGGGGGCTTGTTCTGGTAGCTCAAAAAGTTTCACAGTTAATTTTTTTTGGTACCTCATCAACATCATGGACTTTAATGGGTGCTTTCATGTACATTGAAAACTTCTGTGACAATATTTCTTTTATACGAAAACACCATTCAGTTGAATTGTATACCTTTACAAAGGTCAGACACTTCCTGAGAAAAAAAAACTTAGCTCCAAAGCATGATTTTAGTTTTTTCAGTACATACAGTTGTTGAGAGTTTTTATTGAAACAAAATGTTTTTATTGACTTTAAGGTTATGAGTTTATAAGACACAGGTTTATTTGTTTCATGTGATTTTAATTAACATAGGGATTACAAAAATGATACTCTTTGTTTGGCTTGTTCATTCTTCATAGTAATGTAACGTGTGTATTGTGACACTTTATTTTACTGCCATTTGTTTGAAATGTTTCATGGCAAATTAATAATTATAGTAAACAGACTATTCTTTTTTTTTTTTTATAGGTGTGTGATCCTGTATCATTATATTGCCTGAAAACTGTGTTTCTTAATAGACAGAATGCCTATAAGGCATAGACAACAGAATAAATGCAGGCAGGATAAGTACTGAAGTAATGTTAAGTTAATGAAGAGTAATGTAGGCAGTCAAAATGCCACAAGGCAAGCTAAGGACACTGCAAGGTCTGTTCACAGGAAGAGGTTGCCTGCTGTTTATGAGATGCCTCGCTCAGTTAGTTGTTTAGGAACAACTGCAAAGTGCCCGGCTCCTGATCCGGATGTTGGTAATGTGGAGCACAGGAGAGCTGGTCAGGCTGCAAACATTCCCAATGCACTCCGTAAACAGAAACACACTTCTGGAATTAATGGTTGTCTTAGCAAGTTTACATTTTTCTGAAAATTAGTTTCAAAGGCTAAAGTTGATCAGATTATTTCTGCCATAATGAGATGTCAAGGCAAACGACTCAAGAGTCAACTTGCCTTGATGAAACTACATCTTAGAGTTTGTAGATTTGTGAACATGGCACTTGCTGTACTATCACGTTTGTGGACACAAATGATAAGGGAGACTGAATGGGTCCCTGCTACAGTGAAGTCTGTTTATAGCAGGCTGCACGCTGAACAGAGGAAACTTTTGTGAAGTCTTTCAAGGCATATAGCTACATAAGCAGCAATCAGAGACCTTTTTTTGGCAGGAGTCTTATCATGCAGTTTCTAAGGATCTTGTAATTTCTGTTGACAAGGGTGGTAAGGCTTGTAATTTGTTGCGTGTGACACACAGTGATGAAGTAAGTGTGGCAGATGATGACACACACAACCAATGAGTTGCCGAGGAAAAGTTGTGCATCATGGAGATGTGATGAGACCTGTTACATCAGGCAAGCATCCTTTGATACTGTTGCACAGTTTGTGAATCACTTTCTTGCCACAAAGAAGACACAGAGATGACGATTATTATATAAGATTGATCTCTGTGAAATTCACAAGCATAAAGTATTGCTGGGACATTCCTTGACTTGCTTAGCAAGGTGTGCGACAGTGTATTTCATCACATGTGAATGCTTGCTGTGTACAATCCTGTGATACTCAGCTTTGTGCATAAAATAGACCAGGTGAGAAAAGCTGTGTCAGTATACAAACAGCTAGATGAGTCATTGAAAGGCATGGGGTCATTATGTTGCAAGGCATAATGCCACATGGCACTATCGCACTGCGCGATTAATACCATGAGGCATCATGTCTTTGTTCTGTGGGGGGCTCCACCTCCACACACCCATTATGGGGGGCTGCACCCCCAGACCTCCCCAATAAAGATTCTCAACTATGGGGGGTCCAACTAGGGAAGTGCACAGGTCCAGGTTATGGCATAATGCTGTACGCTATTGAGCGCATGACATTATGACCCGGTACATCATTTGAAAGCAGGAGATATGGAGCTGTAAAAATTGTGATAGAGGATGTGCAACGTAATAGTAAAAGTTATGATGCACAATCTGATGACACTTCTGCTACTGTATCATGTAGTCTCACTCTTTTCGACATACTGAACACATTTGGGAAACCCATTGCCAAGTCTGAACTGGCTAAGAGACAGAAGTTTGACTCTGTATGTGTCTCTCATGACACAGATTAAATCTTTTAATGACATGTGGGCATGACTGTTGGCCTACCTGCTAGTAAAGCATGACTTTGACCTGGACCCAGTGGTTACCATGTGCAACTACTGTTTGATAAAGGTGAAACATAACACTTTGCCACCAAGGTCTGTTTTGAATAATATGGAAGCAGATGTGACACCTACTGAGATTGCTACACTGAATATATTTGAATGGATCCTCATTCAAATAATGAAACCATTCCAGACTATTCTGTGCTTGAATACAAAAACATGAACAATGCCCCAGAAAGAGCTTGTGAAGTCTCTAAAAGGGCTGCTATGTATTTATCACTGACTCTGAAAGAGAATATGGGACAATCTCAAAGGAAAACAGTGTTGTTATACTAATAAACGGTGTCCCAACAAAGTCTAAGGTCATTTGGCAAGATGTTGTCAATGTGCAGAAGGTGAGAAGTGCTCTGCACTATCTGAAGAGCAATAATCCTGTCTATGCTGACACTGACATAGATGAACACTCAGGTATGAGTGTTCAGTTAGGAGTGGTGGACACTAAGAAGCCAGTGATTGAGAAGGTCGATGTTGTAACTCATGAAGATGTGTATGAGCAGTACACAATTCACCTACTACATGGCAGAGATCCAGTTGGTGATAACATTGACCTGTACCTGACGAAACAGGTTGAAGGTAGTCCTGTTAGCATATGGGAAGAAAAACTGGAAGCACTTTGCTTTTCAGATTTATTCCCTCAAGGTACAGGAGGCCTTCTGGATGCATGTGAGGTGCGTGTTCAAGGTGCTGAGTATCATACATTGAGAGTCTTAAACAAGGATGGCAAATTCCATAGGAACATACAATATTTGTTCCACCTGCTATGGGAGAATAAGCTTAGTATCCTCTCTACAGCCATTGCAAATACACTGCGGTTGACTACTCCACTAGATGGAATTACAGCAGTTGAGTTTCTCCAAAAATTGAGTGAAAAGGACAAAATGCTACAGGTGAATTTGACATGTATACTCTCGAGTTTGCATGGCACAAAAGAAATACTGGTATTGTAGACACTCGGAGGTCATGACTATGCTGAGTGAGTATGGTGCAGCTACTTGGTTCATTACTCTGAGCTGTGCAGAGTACAGCTGGGGTGAGTTAGTTGAACTGTTGAGGTGGGCCAATGCTGAAGTTAATGGTATTTTATCAATGACACTTTGTGAGATGTGCTTACTTGATCCAGTTTCTGTGTCCCGACATTTTCACCATCATTTCCATGAGATACTGACATTCATATTGTCAAAGAACAATCTTCCTCTTGGATTAGTCAAGCACTACTTTTGGAGGATGGAATGCCAGGCACAAGGTGCACCACACATCCATATGTTGTTGTGGATTAAAGATGCTCCTCATATTGCTGAGAATGAAGCAGCTGAAGTGTTGAACTTCATTCAGCGTTACATCACTTGCCACATCCCTGACAAGTATGACAGTCCAACACTGTGGAAGCTGGTCCAAAAGTTTCAGTGGTGTCTTTGTGGGAAGTACTGTCACTGACCAGTCAAGAGTAATAATGAGTGGTACACCAGGTGCTGGTTTGGTTTCCCTAGATGTGTCTGCCAGCAAGGACGTATGACTTGTTCTCAGTCATGCATCATCATCTCAAAGCAAAGTCCACTAAAAGGGTCTATGAGTTACCCAGACAGGAGAATGAGGTGTTCATCAATGACTACAACCCTACTCTTCTCCCGATGTGGCAGGCAAACACTGATGTGCAGGTTGTGGCAGATAACTCTCTGTCACTTATTTGTACCTCACGAAACATGAGCAAACCAGTTTGCTTGAGCTTTGGGAAGATAGTGCAACTTCTAGCCGATCATTGAGCTCATAGCTCTGGTCACTGGGATTAAAGACACTCTCACAGGGAGTGCGAAGCATATGAGGCCAGTAAACGTTTGATTGGGACACACTTGTATGGCAAGTCTGATGCTGTATGATTTCTCACTGTTAAAGAGAAACAAAAACGTGTTTTGAAGTCTCATGATGAGATTGAAGAACTGGCTATGAACCACCCAAAATCAAAGAATATTTTTAAGAACAACCTGATTGACACGTACTACTCAAACCAGGCTAGTGTGATGGATGACATGTGCCTGTACCATGTTGCAAAGTGGTATGGCTACAAGACTGATGTAGCACCTGACAAAACATGAGAGATTTACAAGGTCAGAAGCTTTGATGGGTGCCTTGCGAAAAGGAATGAACCCTGGCTGACTGACCACTGTAAATTCAGTCTCTCTACAACTGACAGTATGGAACATTACTACTTTGCTCTAATGTTCCTCTTTACACCATGAGGGGATGAGACCACACTTAAAGGAGACTGTGAAACATATGAAGAACAGTTCTATCTTTCATATGAGACCTTCAAGACTGAACAGTCCAAAACATTCATTCGTAGACTGGAATTAGAGAAGGAGCAGATGGAACAAGCTAAGAAATAGCTTGTGGAAGATACCCTAGGGAATTCTTAGGAAAATGTAGATCCTGAGGGAGAGGGCACTCTTGGAGCTCCTCTCCCAATGAATGATCCTGTGGTTCTGATGAGTGAAGTCGAGAGTGCCATGGAACATTCTTCTCATGCAACAAAGGCTCCTAGTGTACTGATAGACCAGCTGAATAGGCAGCAGTATGCTGCTTATGATGTTGTTACTGAAGCAATAAGACATGACATCCCTCGTGAGAAGAAACAATGTACATGTGGAGACTATGAACCATTGCTAATGTTTGTTAATGGTTTGGCAGTGCTGAGATATACCTCAAGGTATGAGGTACCTCCTCAGCACTGCCAAACTTTTATACAATCACCATGTGAATTTGAGTGCCTCAGGGGTGCAGTATCTCAAGGTATACCTCCACACTTCCAAACGTTTATCCGATCACCGCTGTAAGAGATGCTTAAGTCCAGGTTCTCAAAAATTACAATGACCTTCACTGGTCAGAAGAGTAGTAGATGTAAATGTGGTTTCACTCTGTTTGACACACTCTAGTAGTCATAACAGTGTGCAACCTTCCCTGTACATGTGCAGCTCTTTTCATATCCATTTATGAATAGTAGCAGAAACACATTAGGTACATGCAGATACGATGGAGACAGTTAATGTGGGTGTTGCTGTGGTTCTTGCTAAAATACAGCCTAAGTGGGCCTGAATCAGTGCAGGCTTTGTGCATAGTTACATAACATGCAAGACTTGCTTTGGCTGTGGAGCAATCTTATAAACTGTATACTGACATTTAAGGCCTATGCAATTCTGATGTGCTAATCTGTTCATTTCTTCACTGCTGCACTATGTGACATAGAATGTGCTCTGACTGCTGTCACATCATTGTATGTCAATGCACTGTACATTAAATACATTGAGAAACATAACTATGTTTGTTGGTTAGCAATGTTTCTTGTTCATTGTGTACACTACGTACATGCTTCACATCTGTCCGATGATGCATGAGGACATACTGTGCTAGAATGCAGCCACTACAACTTTACATGTGTTTGCACACATATTGTTGTGCAAAACTTTTTCAAGTACAGTAAGGACATACCTAATACTTTATATATACAGGTTGTCTCTCAATAACACTTGCCTAGTGCCCACTTGAGGTGGCATTTTTGCTGTCAACTTTATTTAGTAGTGAGAACAGCAGATTGCTATGTGGGGCTATCACATAGAAGATTTGTAATAAACTGTTACTGTTAATATTGTGTATGTGTAAAAATCTTACAGCAGTTGCTAGGACTATGCATAACTCTGTAAACTCTTTGTACTGTTTTGTGTCAAAACTGTGATATTAAACATTTTTTTAATGTGGCAGTTATATAATGCTTGCATAACTGTGTTCTTTTTGTGTTGCACATAGCTTAAACATTAGAGCTTGTTAAATTTCATTACTACAGTGTCTGAATGGCATGTTTTCTAATGTTTTATGGAAGGAAGAATATGTAGCATATTTAGTAATCATCTACCATTTTTTTAAATCTTTTCAATTGTTACTGTTTACAATTTTCTTATGAACAATTCTTAGGAAACTTTGAAAATAAGCATATTGCTAATAACAAATATTTAACTGAATAACTATATTATTTGTTTTATAATTGCATTCATTTATTTGAAAGGTTAGTTATATACAATGAAATGTTAATTATTTGTTATTCATGAAAGAGCATTGTAAATCACACACTCTGCTCAATCTCAGTTCAAGGTATGTTCCTGATTTTTTTTTGATTGCCTTTATTAAGGGGTCAGTTGAGGCATTTTTCCAGATGCACTTAATGTTAAAATATTGCAACATAGTAATGCACTACAGCAGCAATCTTAGGATATGTTGTTTTGGTGTCTGTAGCTTGTTAATTGTTTATCGCATTTGGTTTTTGCCCACCTCAGGAACACTGGCTTACTCAGTTTCATATAATTTATTAAAACTTTTTATATACTTCAGGGATGAATTACACTGTAATGTTATGAGATTGAGGTGTACAAATTGGCCTTCTTTAAAAAAGAATTGGCATTTAATAAATATATATTTTTTTAAACTTATTTTCTGTGTCTGTTGCATTTCTTGTTTACTGTATTTGATTCATATATTGTTCAGGTTTGCAAAGAAGTATAAATGAATATAATGAAAAGGTACTACACATATATGTGTGTAGGAGGTATAGCTTTATATGTAAAACAAAGATTTACATACTAGTTGCCAGTAATGAAAGGTACATTTCTAGGGTGTGCTACAGTGCTTTGTGCAGTGGGCTCATGCTCCCACCATAAAAAGTTATGTTTTAAAAGCTATGTACATGTTTAGTTCATCACAATGTCTCAAAAAGGAAGGAAATTGTTTGCAAAAAACTCTATTAATGCAACAGTTTGGATTGCTTCTACAGCGACAAAAGCGAGGAAATTCTTTGTGAGGGTTTTCAGCCCTAACTCTGAATCCCAGCAAGCTGCCCATTTGTGCATAACAATATGCGTCTGTGGGAAAATGGAACATTTTGAGTGCTTGAGTATTTTTTAAAGCACCCCACAACCGAGCAAAAAAGAAGAATTCAAAGTAGCTGGGGGGGGGTTAATGAGACAGGGAGACATAAACTGCACCCCCCCACACACACACACAATCTTACAAGATCAGTAGTGGAAATCTGGAAGGAGAAAAATTTCAAAAGGAACCAGTTAACACAAGAATCCAGGGGTAGAAGGAAAGAGAGATAGAAAGAAGAACAGTGGAGGAAATAAAGGTGGGCAAATAGGAAAAAAGGGGGAGGGTGGCAGTACAATGTGGAGAGCCATGTGTGCAAATGCTTGAAGTCTGTGCAATAAGATTTCAGACCCAGAGGCCACCATGACAGAAGTGGACCTGGAAATAGTCCTGGGACAATGAAAACCAGGACTGTGATGTAGCCATACCAAGTTATACTGTATTCAGGAGGACACAGTATATAAAAAGTGGGGAAGAATGGCTCTTTATATGAGAGAAAACATAAAAGCTATGGAAATGCAGGGGGAGCAGGGAGAAGTAGAGATACTGTGGGTCACTCTGGAAACATGAAAGAAGGCTGCTATTCACACTGGGGTGGTCTACAGACCTCCAGCTTGGGGAGAGGTGGAAAAGTATATGTTAGAAGCAATCCAAAGGATGGCAAGCAAGAGGGAGGTATTGCTGGTGGGGGATTTCACTCTATCAGATGTGGATTGGAGCCTCCCATCTGCAGCAACAGTTAGAAGGAGGGACATCCTAGACTTCTTGCAGGGGACATTATTCAGGCAACTAGTTAAGGAACCTACTCATGGGAAGCAATACTGATCCTGGTACTGACAAATGAGGACAGTGTTGCTAACATCATGATGGGTAGCCACCTGGGGACCAGTGATTGTTGTACAGTTAGTTCAATATAAGAACTGGGCCTATATCAAACCACATTAAAATGAGGATCCTGGACTTCAGGAGGGCCTAGTTTAATAAAATGGGAGAATGCATCAGGGATGCCCTAGCAGGGATAGGGAAACTGGGTGGAGTCAAGAAAAAGTGGGCAGAAATAAAGGAGGGTATTGAGAAGGCAACATACCTCTGTGTCAGAGAGGTTAATGAGGGCAAGAGAAAAAAAGAGACCACTATGGTTCTCTAAAGAAGTAGCACAGAAAGTAAGGGCAAACAAGTTAACATTTAGAAGGTACAAGATGACACATAAGGAGGAGGATACGTAGAGATATCAGGAGAAACAAAGGGAAGCAGGGAAAGCAATTAGGAGTGCAAATTCGCAAACAGAGGAGAATATTGCCAAATTAGTAAAAAAGGGGGATAAAACATTCTTCAGATATTTAAGCAAAAAGAGGAAGACCAAAGGTGGGATAGTAAGGCTAAAAGGGGAAGGAAGATTTTGTGTGGAAGAGGACAAAAAAAAGCAGACATATTGAATAAATATTTTTGTTCAGTATTTACTGAGGAAGGGGTTTGTGATGGGCCAGAAGGGACAAGAGCACTAAAAGAAGGGAGGTGGACACTAGTTCTTTTACAGAGGAGAGAGTCATCAAGGAACTAGCACAACTAAAAGTGGACAAGGTAATGGGGCATGATGAGTTACACCCTAGGATACTGAGGAGCTCAAGGAGGTGCTGGCTGCACCTCTGACAGCCCTGTTCAGCCTTTCACTAGATACAGGGGAAGTTCCAGGGGACTGGAGGAGGGCAGATGTGGTCCCACTTCACAAAAGTTGTAATAGGGAGGAGACAGGAAATTAAAGACCTATCAGCCTGACTCTGATGGTGAGTAAAGTTATGGAATCACTACTGAAGGAAAAGATTGGAGAATACCTTGAGACCAGTTGATTACAGGATCCAAGGCAGCATGATTTCATGGGGGGGGGGAGATCTCGTCAGACAAACCTGATAGAATTCTTTCACTGGATGACCAGGGAAGTGGATCAGGGTAGAGAGGTGGATGTGGCCTATCTGGATTTCAGGAAGGCCTTCGACACTGTTCCACACAGAAGACTGGTGAGCAAGCTGTGCAGCCTAGGAGTAGGTCCAAACGTAGTAAAATGGGTAAGAAGCTGGCTAAGCAACAAGAGTCAGAGGGTAGTGGTAAATGGTGTTCACTCTGAAGCAAGCAAGTTGATCAGTGGGGTGCTGCCTGGGTCAGTACTAGGCCAGTCCTCTTCAATGTCTTTATCAGCAACATTGCAGGAGGGTTGGAAGGGAAAGTATGCCAATTCATAGATGACACAAAAAATGCAACAGAGTGGACACACGGGGGAGGGGTGAAAGAAAATTAGAGACAACCTAAAACAGCTGGAAAACTGGTCAATGGTTTGGCAACTGGGTTTCAATACAAAAAAGTGCAAAATCATGCACTTGAGGTACAGAAATTAGGGGGCAACGTACCAATTGGGCAGGGAGGTATTGGCAAATGCAAAACAAGAAAGGGACCTGGGGGGTAATCATTTCTGATAACCTAAAGGTAGCAAAGCAGTGTGATAAGGCAGTGGGGAAAGCTAGCAGGATGCTCAGGTGCATAGGGAAGGGTATCACCAACAGAAAGATGGAGGTAGTGTTAACACTGTATAGATCGATGGTGAGGCCCCTCCTCAAGTACTGTGTCCAGTTCTGGAGGCCCCATCTCAGGAAGGACAGAGATAGAGTAGAGGTGGTACAGAAGAGGGCAACCAAAATGGTGCATGGCCTGCATCAGAAGCCCTACAAGGAAAAGCTCAAGGAATTAAATATGTACTCTCTAGAACAAGTGTGGTCAATCTAAGATAATCAGAGGGCCACAGGTGTGGCCCTTAGTCGCCCCTGAGGGCCACAAGACCCCTAATTACCATAACCCGATTAGCATGGTCACAAGTCACATTTATACATTTGAATTAATTATGAGCTCTATATAACATGTCCATCACAGCCTTCAACCTATCTCCCTTGTTTAGCGTTGCACAGAGAACCTCCTGGTGTATTTTTGTATGGATGAGGGGGCCACAGGTTGACCATTGGGCTGCAGTGTGCCCACCACAGCTCTAGAGGAAAGGGGAAAAAGGGGGGAAAGGAGGGATATGATAGAAACATTCAAATACCTCACAGATACTAATAAGGTACATGCAGGTAGCATTTTACATAGAAAAGATGCTTGAGTACAAGGAGTTATGTTATGAAGCTTGGGGGGAGACACAGAGAACATGTAAGAAAATACTTCTTCAAGGAAAGGGAGCTAGACACTTGGAACAGCCTCCCAGTGGAGGCGGTGAGCGCTAAAATGGTAACAGGATTCAATCATGCATGGGATAGACACAAGGGGATCTTAGAAATAAGGCAAGGAGGGAAAGACCAAAGATCGAGCATGGGATGTGGTGGCACAGTAAGTAGAGAAAATAGGACAGACTAGATGGGCCAAGAGGCCTTTCTCTACCAACAGCTTCAATGTTTGCCACTTTATTTCTCTGTCACTCACAGCTCCTTCCCATTTTCTTTCTTCAGTCCATCTGATTCAGCACTTTATCTTTGATGTTTTCAGTAAAAAATCATTTTCATTTTTTTCTTTTCCCTTTCTCCTCTCTCCTCCCTTCTCCTCCTTTCCTTTATTCAGTAAATGTATTTATAACTTTTCTTTTAGTATTAGGGTTGCATGTTGTTTCCACAGACTGTCAGACGTCACTCATGCAGCATTTATATGCAGTCAAGCCCTCCTTCCCCTTATTCCTCCCTTTTTAATATTTTCCAGTTTTACTTACAGCTTTCTGATTGCATGTTGCATACTATCAGACCTCTGTGATGGAGTGTTTACATGCTTTCAGAGTAGCACCACTTTTTTCCACTCCACTTCCCCTTCCCTGCCTTTTCTTAACACCTTTTTATCTTTATTAATTGGATTGCTTGGCGTTTCTACACATTTATAGATTGTTATATATACAGGGTGGGATATTCAGAAATGCGCCAGAGTCAGGCACAAGAGTGGCACAGCGCAAATCCAGTGCACCATGATGCACTGAATGCAATATTCAAAGGTTGCGCATGATGGCATGCACCAGTGCAACATGGCTGAATATCACTGAGATTTGCCATAGCGCAACCAGGGCTGAGCCAGGGAGCAAGCCAATATCACAGTAGCGCAACCAGGGCTGCACCTGGGAGCAAGCCAGCATGCACAATAGCACAACCAGGGATGTGCAAGGGGCAGAGGTGCATGCACCAGGACACAGATGGAAGAGCAACAGGCACAGCAAGGAGCAAGCCACTGGAGCAGGATGTCCGATCACCAGGGTGCAGAGGGTGCCAGGAGTGAGGCATGGCAGGCACATGATGGAATACTGCCCATTGTGCATGGGGAAGCAGCAGGCCCCCAACCACATGCACCACAGTGGTGCACGGAGGCAGGGTGGTACCAATGGTCACTGGTATACAGCCACCTACAACCCCCCACAGAAAGGCATGAGACACACCACCTGGACCACAGCCAGCAACACACTGGCAAACAGCACACAATGCACACACCACACAACCCAAACAGAGAGCCCACAGCCACACCAGGGCACAGCCACCATCCAATGGGTGCACACCAACAGGCACAACCCCCTGGCCACCCCAGTTGTACCACACTGCTGCCATGCACACCACTGCAGCTTGACTCCTCACACCAGCCACAAAGCAGACATGGACACAGATGGCCAGCCATATAAAAGTGTATTGAAACAGGCATTAAATAACTATATACAATTACACACATAACAGGGGACAGGGAACAAGGAATGGGGAGGCCACATACAAAATGAGAGGCTGGGAAAGGGAGGTGGGGGACAGGGGTCATGGCTATACAAGGGGACAAGGGAGGGCAAGGGAAGGGGGACAGGAAAGGGTAACAGTCACAAGCCAACAGGTCCTATGGCCATCCACACCCCACTGGTGCCTGACGCCGATGTCTGCACTGCGGCCTGCGCACCATGCGATGTATTAGCTGTGCCACCTGGAGTGTGGCTCTGGAGAAATGCAGGATCTGTCGCAGGAGCCTGGTGTTAACATCAATATGACGGACACCTAGGACAAAGGCAGGAACATGGTATGAGTGCATGTCCGGAAGACTGTAGCCCACCCACCGTGCACAGCCGACAGGGGTGCCATGCACCCCTGGGATAGCACCCAGCCACCTGCAGTGTGTGCGCCTACATGTGCCACCTACCCGGCAATCCACAGCCATGCAGAACGCTGTACACCAACACCACCCATGTGCCACATACCACCACCATGGCATGCAGGCAACATGACTAAGTAGCAGGATGGCAGTGGCATAGCTTGAATCCGGGTTCACCCAAAGCCCACCTGCAGCAGTTACACATATATGTGATAGCCACTGCACAGTGCAACAGTCACTGTGGGCAGTGCACAGCTGGAAAGGCCATGTGCACAGGGGGTGGTGGCCCACCCACATCTCCACTGCCCACCCTGAACAACATTGTAGCATAGAACAGTGCCTACCTGCATGCTGCAGCACACCTTGTGCCTGTTCAGCAGCACTGCCCATGAGGCTTGCAGCCTGCACACAGGCCCCTGCAGTGGCCTGCCCTGGCCCACATGCAGCAACAGCCATTTGGGCCCTCCTCCTATCCTCATGGCCTAGGAAGGAAACATGGGGAAAAATACATCAGCACCTGGCAACACCTTATGCCCCCCCAGCACAACGTGCTCCCCAGCCCAGCACAGCAGCAGTGCGGATGCACAGAGCACCCATGGTACACCATCCCAGCAAACAGGATGTGCAGCCCCAGCCCCCCCAGCAGCACGGTGTGTCATCCTGCTTGCCCCACAGAACACTGGCTGGGCATGGACATGGGTGTAGCATACTTACCTGGCCATAGCACGGCACCCCTCCAGACACGTGCCAGTAGTGACCGTAGCCTCTGAGGATCCCTCTGCTGCAGGTCCCCATAGCAGTGGTGGCAATGCTCCCTGCTGTGCTGTGAACCAGTAGCCTCCTCCAGCCCATCAGTGACCTCCTGCCACACCTCTGTCCATGGCCTTGTCAGGGGCACCTGGCCAAACAAACAGCCAGCATGTGGTTCCACAAGGGCCACCAGGTTTACAAGTTCCAAATGGGACCAATTAGGTGCCCTGTCACTGCTGTGGCACAGCATGGCTATTTTGCACCCACAAATCCAAAAAGGCACCCAGTAGCACATGAGCCACATGTGCTGGAGATGCGTGGCTTGCACGGAGATGCACTGCCATCAGCAATTGCACAGCCATGGAGATGCATGACACGGGCAAAGCAGCACTAGCACATGCTGCAGGGCTCCCAGGGAGCAAAAGGCAACCATGGGGTCAAGGGTCGGCACGCGAACTGTGCACGACTATGCTACTGGGCCCGCCACACATAGGGCGCAGTAGGGGCATAAGGACACCATGGTTCATGGCCCAATAGCACTCAGGCATCATTGCACCCATAGCCCATGAGCGTTATCTGCCACATGGTACCACAGCGCCATCAGCACTATTTCGCCCAGGCACCATAGGCCATACAGTGCACGAGTGCCATATGCCCAAAAGCAGACGGGTGCTGTAACACGTAGTGCGCAGTGTGCGTAGGTGTGCCAGTGGTATATGTGCCGGCAGCGCATGCATGCGTACTGCCGGGCCTACTGCACATGTCACAATGTTGCGCCATGACTTGAGCATGTGCAAGTCCATTGCGCAATGCGCAATTTTGCGATATTCAGCTGGCATATGCAGATGAGCTAATCCACATATCCGCGGTGCATTGGAGGCATTTGCATTCCATTACAGTTGCGCAATCCCTCATTTGCATGCAATGCACTATAAAGGTGCCACAGGGCTGCACAGGATATGGACTGGTATTGCATCCTTCAGAGGTAAGATGCGATGCAGTGGGGCTTCCGGCACAGTGGATTGGGAGGGTGGTGTGGGTAACAGCCATCAATGACCACATATCTATTCTCACAGGACACAGTATGATGGAACAAGAGAAGACTGAGGAGCATGGGCCTGCACGGAGGTGTAGGCCCAACTTCATGAGGGCAGAGACAGATGCTCTATTCGAGTCTTACCTGGACCAGGAGCCTCTACTGAGTGGCTCGACAGGCATTCTACAGGCCCGGGCTACAGCATGGGAGGGTGTGTTCCAAGCCATAAATCAGCAGGGCATCCATCAAAGGTCTGTGCAGGAGTGCAAGAAAAAGGTCGGCACAGACCAGAGGCAGATAAAGGAGAAGATGGCAGCCGTCTGGGCCGCACGTGCTGCTATGGGCAGTGGGCAGCCTGACGTGCTGCAGCTGACGCCACAGGAGGAGTTGGTGGTGACTCCCATCAACACACCACCATCAAGGGGTTGCCCAGTGGCAGCTTTCAGACAGGTAGCAGCCCATCATTGCATGGTAGGTACGGCAGCACCCGGGGCAGGGGGGCAGGGAGGTGTGCCTGTAGCACTAATGCGACTGTTTTCCTTTTCAGTTCCTGAGCACCTGCATACAGTGGCAGAGGTGGGGGTGTCCACTTTGGGGGTGGTCCTGGACCCGGAGGACCGTCCTTCCACCTCCACCGATGACCAGGGGCCAGACCACATGCAGCCCAACACTGTTGACCATCTGGATGCCTGTGGCATGGTCATGGATGAGGCCCTGTCAGTGTTTCAGCATGACACCAGGCATGGCGTCCAGTATGCCGAGACACAGGTCAGGGTGGGGTCTGGGACTGATGACAATGAGACCATCATTACGGATAGCGATGTTGCTGTTGTGGGGCAGGCACCCATACCACACACCAGCCACGGTAGTGCAGACAGTGCCCTGGAGGCAGTTGTCCACCCACTGGCCACTGCCCCGACATCGTCGTGGGTGCCACCGGTGCGGCCACACTGGCACTGCTCGACACACAGTGGATGGAGGGGAAGCAGCGGCAATTGGATGGTGTTGAAGGGGGGCTGGGTGCAGCGCCCGCCCCCAAGAGGGCCCCACTGTGTAGCACCCACCTGCTTGGGGGGCTGGGCTGCGGGGTCAAGCAACACATGTGGGTCGGCACAATGCCCATGCACCCCAGGGTGCTGACCCCTTGGCTGAGCACACCCACCTGCTATGGATCTCCGTTGAGCAGCAGGTGACAGTCATGGCAGGGGTGCATGCATTCCGTGCAGAGCTGCACCAGGCCACAGTGCGGAATGACAGATACTTTGAACAGCTCCTTGCCGAGAACACTCGTATGCGGGAGGACACGACCGCAGCCCTGGATTGACTTACCACTGCAGTCATGGCTGGCCTAGCACCACTGGCCACCGTGGTGCATGGCCGGCCACTGCAGACCCCATAGAGTGCATTCTCCACCCCTTGGTCATGGCATCATGTGACCCTCACTGTGTCGATGCCGGGGTCTGCTGTGGGCATTCCGGGCATGCCTGGAGGGGGCATGTTCTGGAGTCTGCAGATACCTGTAAGGACCCGGTCGTGTTCCTATAGTAACACCCCTGGGAGACCATCACAGACTCCCCCTGTGGCCATCACACAGCCTGTGTCTACTGCTTATTACAAACTTGTGATTTAGCCTTGATGTTTTACACCTGGTTAAACCCTGATTAATGAACTAGTTATCAACATTATATCATTAACCACATCTTCATTAAGTACCCATTTCTTAAGTGTGTGTGTGCGCGCGTGTGCATGCGGCAGAACTCACTGATTAATGGGCATAGACTATCTTGACAGTGAAGATTGTATGCCACCTACAGTCACTTTACTTGATGGCCATGACAATAAAGACTAAATATGAGCATTTTCTTTTCAATCATTTAGACGGCACTTCCTGGGGGCTCTGATGTATTGTGACAAATCTGTGTTTTTATTTTTTTTTTTTGTTGTTGTTGTTTCAGATTAATACATTTGAGTCAAGGACTCATTTTAAAAGGTTCCATGTCAGTGTTGAGCAAACACTACAAAAATACAAGGTTTACAGAGAAAAAAAAAGAAAAACATTGAAGTATATACACAGGCAGTAATAGTAAAGTTTGAACTTGTGCACATCAAGTTAGTACATATTAATAGATATACTGATTAGACAAGAGGGGGTTGGGGGTCAGCCAGAGGTGGCATCATCAGAGGTGGGAGAAAGGTAGATCTTTTAACCAAGTGAAGCCATCATCAGGTAATTGGGGGTAGGGGAGCAGGTTAGGAAAAAGTGGTATATAGCAGAAAGATATAGAGGGGATAGGTAAATGGAAAACTGGGGGCAAGGTACTATCACATTAGTGCAGGCAGGTACAATTCATTTTAGAGCCAAGGAGAGATTTGAGCCCAGCTTTGCATGTACTAATCTTGGTAGTAGTATCAGTGAGGTCAGCAGGTAGTTCATTGTACCATTTCAGTCCTTGATACAGAATGGAGTTCTAGGCAAGTTTCGTCCTTTTGAAGGGAATCACCATCTTGTCAGTGACTGCACTATGGGTAGATTACATTGGGATGGCCAGCTTAAAGTGTCCACCCAGTGTAGGGGATGTCAGTCCAAGTTGTACTTTTTTTAGAAGTACACAGGTTTGGTATTGTCCTCTAAGATGGAGTGGGATCCACCCAGTTTCAGTGTACAGCGAGCAGGTGTGGGTGTTGAGAGTAGCCCCCAAAGTAAGATGACAGGCCTTATTGAGGAATGTGTTAATCCTGTTAAGGGCAGTTTTTGTGCCCGGCCCATATATAGGCAACCCATAGTCAATGGTAGATAGTATTGAGCTACTGGTGGCTAGTTTGAGTACATCCAGTGTCATTGAATGTCTGTGATGATAAAGTATACCAAGTTTTATATTTGCAGTCTTGATAACAGAGTCAATGTGGTTTGCGAAAGTGAGCATGTCATCAAAGGTAATGCTGAGATAGTTGAAGTTAGATACTTGATCTAGGATCTCACACTTTTGGTTATGAATACGCAAGGGCAGGTATTTCTTTTTGCTTTGGGAGGTGGTAAAGTGTATATTCTGTTTTTCTGATGTTTTATAGTAGCTTGTTTTCCATAAACCATGATTCAAGTTTATGGAAGCTACTTTGGAGTTCGGTTGTGATGGATTGTCGGTCTTTGCCAATGACTGAGATCACTGCATCATCAGCATAGAGAACTGTGCCTGCTGAGCAAGCCATTGGGGCAGAGTTGATGAAAAGGCTAAAGAGTAGAGGACCGAGGATTGACCCCTGTGGAATCCCGAGCTGCACCTCCTTAGCTGCAGACAGGGTATCACCAATTTTGACTCGTTGTGATCTATTAGAGAGGTAGCTTCCAAACCATAGTACCATATATGGAGATAGACCTGTAGACAGAAGGCAGCTTAGGAAGAGATTGTGATTAACAGAGTTGAAAGCCTTTGTAAGGTTGATGAAGACTGATCTAACTGCCTGACCACTATCCAAGGTGCTATATAGTTGGGATGAATAATCAAACAGTGAGTGTGGAGTGCTTTTTACAGAAGCTGTGCTGTTATGGGCAGAGTAGATTATGGTTACTATTTATTATTTATTTATTAAATTTTGTTAACCGGGTAAGCCCACTGGGCCCCAAAGGTCCCTTTTTCTGGGGCAACCCGGAGTTAGTTACATACAGTTTTCATATACAGGCTGGTGATACATAGTAGGAGATATCACACAGGAATTACAATGACAGTATACAGTTTTCATGGAGGAGGGCAACTAAGCACATCACATTTACAGAGTACAACAGTGTTAGATTTAGGACAGGAGCCATATTGGGTGCATACAAGTGATACAGTGTAAGACAGAGTACAGGGTTACAGTCTTCCTTTGCGCAACACATAGACACTGCTAATCGGTGATGGTTTTTATCCATTGATACAGGAGCAGGGACTAGGGTTAAGGAGGTGAATGAGCAGTCCCTTCCGGAATGTGGCTAGGGAGGGTGCAGCCTGTAGGTGGGGAGATTATTCCACAGTGTGGGTGCCGTGTGGGCAAAGGATTTACTGCCAGCTCCTAAGCATGCCTTGGGGCTTTCAAGGAGTTTTTTGCCTGAGGTGAGGAGTGGCCTGCTAGTCCACTTTGGGGCAAGTAGCCTGATTAACCCATCCGGAGGTTGGGCATCTAGGATATTGTAGGTCTGGCATAGTAGGGGGTACTAGAGTCTTTTGTTAAGGGTAGGCCAGTTGAGAGAGGTGAGGGCTTCACAGTGGTGGGTCCTTGGGTGGATTTTTGTGGCAAAGCATTCAGTTTTGTGGTACAGTGTTTGCAGTCAGCTGTGGTCAAGTTTTGCTATGCCGAGTAGGGTTGGGGCAACATAGGTTAGGGTGGGGAGGAGAATGCTCTGTGCAATTGCCAGCCTTGTCTCTGGTATCATGTTATCACTTAGACAATAGAGTAGGCCCAGTTTTTGGTGTAGGTTTTTTATTACTAGGTCCACATGAGGCTTCAGTGTGAGCCCTTGATCTAGTGTGAGGCCTAGGTATTTGAAGGGTTGTACCACCTCGATTGTAGAGCCAGAAATGGTAGCAAGTAGGAGAAGATAAGCCTGGGAGGGACCCAGGGATTTTGGCCTGAACAGTAGCATCTTTGTCTTATTGGGGTTGAGAACCAGGTAGTTCTCAACTAGCCATGTTACTGCTTTAGTGAAGTATGCCTGGAGCAGGGGCCCTAGATCATCCAGATGTGATGCTGTTCTATATAGTACTACATCATCAGCGTACTGTACCACAGAGCTGCTCCCACAGTGGCAATGGAGGTCATTGATAAATAGGGAGAATAGGAGTGGGCCCAAGAGAGAGCCCTGTGGGACCTCTTCAGTTAAGGGTATGGCTTTGGAGGTGGCCCCTCTGCACCTGACCTGCTGAGAGTGGCCAGTCAGGTAATTGCAGAACCAGTACAGGGAGTGTTGGTCAAGTCCAAATTGGCTTAGCCTAGTTAGTAGGAGTGGGTAGTCTACCAGGTCTAAGGCCTTGGTAAGGTCAATGAAGACAGCCCCAGTAGGGGTATCCTTGTCCAGGGCAGCTAGGACATCAGTGGTGAATCGAATGAGGGTGGTGTCAGTCTCATGCTTTTGCCGAAAGCCATGTTGCAAGGTGGCCAGGAGCCTGTTAGCTTCCAGGTAGTCCCTTAGTTGACAATACTCTAGCCGCTCCTGGATCTTTGCCAGGTGGCATAAGATAGAGATGGGTCTTTAGTGGCATATTGTATCCCTAGCTCCACCCTTGTGGATTGGGACAACATGGGTAAGTTTCCATATTTTGGGATAACTCCATCCCACAGGAATCTGTTTATGAGCAGAGCGAAAGGCCGGGCTATGGCCAGGGTGGTGGCCTTGAATAGCCTAGGGTCCAGTCAGTCTGGTCCTGGAGAACCAGTGGGTTTTAAGGGATATAGGAGGGGTAGCACTACTTTGGCACTCACAAGCCTGAGATGGAAGTGGGGTTTTGGTGGGTCCTGGGATTCTGTGGCTGGGGGGCCCTGTGTACCATGTAGGGGTCTGGTTCTGTATGCACCCAGGTCAGTGAAGAAGCAGTTAAAGGCTAGTGCGGCCTCCCCTCCATCTGCTAGGGTTTGTCTGTTGCAGTTTATGTTACTCTGCTGGGGTTTGCTAGTGCCTTTTAGTAGGGAATTGATGCTAGACCAGAAGGATTCAGTAAGCTGCTCCAAGACCATTCTTTCAAGTACTTTCGAAAAGGGGGGAAGGATGGCTATAGGTCTGTAGTTGGATGTTTGGGTTTGATCCCCCACTTTAAAGACAGGCATTACATTAGCTGACTTCCATGCATTTAGAAATACTCCTGATTTTAGAGAAGCATTAAACACCATGGAGCTCTATGATAGACCCTTTGCTCCATCACTTTTTCAGGACATACATCTAATTTAGTTACTTTAGAAAGGTACTTAACTGAGATGTATCTCTATATTTTAGACATATGATATGTTTTAAAGAACTAGCGTACTGCCTAAAACTAATATTAGACTTTGAAAGCAGGCAACCATTACCTTTTATATCTGAAGTACTTTTTCTTATCCCTTTGTTTAATTAGAAGATTGTTTACCTGATGTTGGTAGGTATGATGTGTGGAACAGCTGTTAGCTTGGTAGCTGACATATCTTACTCTACTGTCCCACACTTCATCATCAACATTGTGACCTCACTTACTGTGACTTCACTGCTACTTAGGAACAGCAGGTGAGTGAGTGACTGCCAAATCATTCACCTATGATGTCACTGTTAGTGAGATCATAATGCTGATGGTGTAGTGTGGGGCACTAGAGTTAGATATGTCAGCTGCCAGGCTAAGAGCTGTTCCACACATCCAGTGCAATATTATCACATAGAAGACTTTCTGATGAGCAAAAGGAAAAAGAAAAATACTTCAGAAATAAAAGGCCACATCTGATTACTACTTAGACTTTGCATTATGCTCCTGTCTGCCTGTTTTGGCTCCACTAGCTCTTTAATAATGTGTCTTAAAGACTTATCAGAACATCTTTCTTTTGTGTCAGGGTGTTAAAGGACCAGATTGAACAACCCCACTAAAATACTGTTAGTAGTAGTTAGTTAGCTGTTAGCAGTAGTTAGATGGAAAAAATATGCACACATTTTTAGCACTGCAGATTATTTTTTCTTGCATGTGGATACTTTTAATAGAATGATCTAATTATTACTGTAATATCCAGTTCATTTAGTCTTCACACTATCTTCTGGAATCATACAAGTTCCATTCCATTCAGGTCAACGTTCACTGCAATAGCAGGCAGCATTATAAAACACTTTAGGGAAGATGTTTGAAGGCTTTTAGGTGCCTTACATCATGATTCTGGTGCAAGTTAGACTAGCTAAATGGAACTGCTAAAAAGTGCACTCTGAAAATTATGCATGGGTCAAATTTATAACATATGTATCATTTCTTTGCCATAGACCACAGAAAATGTTACAAATCCATCTTAACCTTAGAAAATAGTATTCAAAGATGCACACATATCTGACATGACACAGGCTGTGTTGGAAATTGGATGCCATGCCTGGATCATGCCTACTAAAAACCCTGTCCTGGCTCTTTCACATTTTAACTCTACATGTTCTGTCACCCAAACCTCCCAGAGGAAACAGAGAACCTGTGGGCCACAGTAATTTATGCATCAAGTGACCCACTAAAAGATCATGTTGCATAAGACTCCTGACCTCCACTTTCTACCATGCAGGACCTCCACAAGGAAAATGCCAGATGAGGCTTAATGAAAATAAAGGGTTTGCTTATTCTCCTCCATTATCAAAAGGCACTGTATTACAGTTATTCTTCCTTTTTGTTCTGGGAGGTGAAGCATTTGAAAATGTTTTTGTTTCTGAACAGTGAGTACCTATAGTGCCTAACTTGTAGCCTATTACACCCCTCCTGGCTTCCTCAAGAGGACAAAGACACAGCAGGCACCAGTACACAGGTGTAGGCATCTGGCAACCTTGAGGGGAACCATGGGCATGAGCAAGCTCCATTGGCCACCCTCAACCTCATTGCTCCCCATGTGGTGAGGATCCCACAGGAACAGACCAGAACTTTACATTGCTGGGCACCACAGTGCCTTGTGCTTAACAGTGTCTCATAAAATTATCAAAAGCGAGCAGAATCATACAGGACTTTCTAAGTGGCTACTTCAAGTTCAAAACCCCCTTGAAGAATATCCAGTGAATGGCTTTTTCCACTTTACTTCTTCCTGTGTCTGACTCTAATCAAGGTAAAAAAATTGTGAGTTTCTTAATATATATAAGGGGAGAGCTTCCTCTCCTGGCCCTTGAGCCTACATCCTCCTCTCACTCTCTTCTCGTATCTCTCCAACTCTATTTAGCTCTAGTCCCTCAGTGATAATGCAGCAGTGATGACCACTATAGCTTCCCCTGCACAACTTCATTTTCAGAGCACTGCATAGAAGGAATTCCCCACTTAACCCTTGGGGTAACAAAGTAACCATGCACCCAGGGTTACCCACAGTGTTCACAAGTGACATATATACATATATATCCCTGTTCATGAAATATATCACCAATTGCTTAATCTGGTTCCATGTTCCCTTGGACGAGGCTGAAAATAGGCAGAATTGTCTAGTTCTCCTTTCCCAGTCAACAAAAACTATATATATATATGGCAAAAAAATGCATTTAATGCATCAGTTAGGGTTAAAGCAACAAAAGTGAGGAATGGAGCGTTAGGGCTGAGCCCCTAACCCCCCCCACACCACACACACACCCTTTCTCCATGGACTGACAGATGCCGGAATGTGCCATGAGGTTGTGTGGCCCAACTCTAACCCCATTCCTTGTGTAAACAGGTTGACATGCTACAGTAAAGGAGAATGGGGTGAGAGTTAGGCCTCATGACCCCATGGCACACATCAGCTTCTGTCAGTCTGTGGAGGATGGGGGTGTTTGGTGTGGGGGGGTTAGGGGCTCAACCCTAATGTCTCATTTCCTCATTTTTATTGCTTTAACCCTAACTGATGCATTAAACACAGTTGTTTGCCATAAATTTCCTTACTTTTTGAAAAAGTGTAATATAAGTAGTAAATAGCATGCATTGGTGGGGGCCCGCCAAGCTGCCCATTTCTGCATAACAATATGCATCTGTGAGAGCGCAGGCCCTCTGGGTCCTACACTTCCACTTACACATAGCTACAGAGCCATGCAGCAGCTCTATAGGGCAAGGAACCCTTGTAACACTAATTTGCCAATATCTCAGGAACTGTAGCAGCTAGAAATAAATTCAAGTGTCATTGTAATCATGACAATGAGCACTGCTCATGACATAAATCGACCAAATCCATATCTTGCATCATTTCTGAGATATGGCCACCAAAAAACACAATGGGTGGCACAATGTAATCCTTTGGGGGAAAATCTGAACTTCATGATGGCATATCTATGGAACCACTTAATTCCCCAACATCTAAACAGCATAATTCACACCCGTAGGGCATCCCCTCAATACCCTGAACATTTCAAGTAAAAATATCAGACCATTCTTTAGCAATGCAATGGTAAAATTTTTAAAATCCTAGTCTGCGAGGTTGCAAAATCCTTGACCTAGGATTGTTAGCGAGTCAGAGTGAAAGAATTTTTAAATTTTAAAAAGCTATTTTTGATCAAAATGAGCCAAACCAAATGCATGGCTTTGTAGAAGGAGGTCACCCTGAACAAAACCAATGCCTCATTTGGCCCAAAAGTCACCTGTGGAGAAAGCTACAACATTTTGCTTTGAGGAAAAACTGAGAAACAAGATGGTGGCTTGTGGACAAGGAATTTCCTGGTGGACTAGGATCCCAGTCCCCAACCTATAAAATCCTTCACCATGAGCCCAATCTTTGTCTGAAAAATAACCATATAAATCTTGGAGTGAACTGAGCATGCTCAGAACCCCCCCCTCCCCAAATAAATTTTATAACTTTGGAACAGAGTAATATTTTTTTTACCAAACCATTGCTGGATTGTTTCTTGACCCAACCTCTTTCAACATTCCAAATTTCAGACCAAAAGATCACATGATGTGGTTGCAGCACCATGGGTAAAAAATTAGTCAAAAGTGGCAAAGACAGCACTTTTTAGCATTTTGCTGCACAGAAACTGTAATTCTGGCCAAAATGTAACTTGGTAAATCAAGAGATCTACCATACCAGACCACACATTCCAAATTAATTTTGTGCAACTCCATTGAATGGTTGCAAAGTTATTAATACATAAAAATTGAGGTTTAACATTAAAGTGCCCACTCAACCCTAACTATAGGGGCATGACCCCATATAGGGGATACATGATGTGCAGGAGTGGGATATGGAAAATATTCTCACTCCTGCAGAGTGAGATATCCATGTCTCACGATGCAGGAGTGGGAATATTTTCCATATCCCACTCCTGCCCATCATGTGTGTGATTTATGAAGTAAGGGTGAGGTAAAACACAGTGGAATAAAACTGAGAAAATGTTAAGTTTGGGTGATTACTTGTGTGCTTGTTGGTTTATGTTGTTGGCTGTCCATTCTGTGACTCAGTATGTTGATTGACAGTTGTCGTCTGATGTTTGATTGGTTGATGTTGGCTTCTCTTTCTTGTGGTTGGCTGTTTTGTGCTTTGCTGTTCGACTGATTACTGTGTCGTTGTGTCTCTTTTGGTCAGTTATGTGTTGTGCAGTTGTTTATGTGATGGCCAGTTGTTTCGTGTGTTGGTATTGGTTGGTGCTGGCTGCCATGTGTTGTGATTGGATGGGATTAGTGCATGGGCGGGACTATGTTGAAACGGCTGTTATTACTTTAGTATGTTGCTACAAGTTTGGTTGACGAGGGTTTGTTTGAGAAAGTTTATTTTCAGGGAGTTTTATTCTAATTTTTTTTATTTTTGTGGCGGAACATCATTTATTTAATGAGATTTCATGGTATGTGGTGCTTTCGCAAACTTTCATCCGGTTTCTTTCATCGGATATTGTGCATTTTCAAGATGTATATATTCAATGTTGTCACTGTTGTAGCATATTTTCTTGAACTACTTCTCAGCAGAATTTCAAAAAAAGTATAATACTTTGGTGACTGGTGGTCATCAGTAGGTATTTCAATCTGAATCACTATTTGACTGTATGACTTTGAGTCTCTTATGGCTTTGGTTCTCATATTTATGACCTGTGGAAAGAAAAACAAATGTTAATTATGCATTCTGAAGTGTTTTAAATGTATATCGATATTGCATGATAATAGCACTTTATGTTACCTTGGACTATATTAAATGTAATATTTGTGGCATGTATCGTAAGATTGTTAAAGGAAACAGACATTATTTCTGGGCAGCTTGTAGTGCACTCTTTTCCTGTGTCTGGAGGAGCTGCATTTTTAGATGTTCCCAGTTCATTATCAGAGGTGCTCAGTATGTGGGAATTTTTTTTTATGTTTCTCTTCATTAAATTTAGAATAATCATTGAGAGACTGTAATTTCTTGTGGCCAGAAACTTGTATTATGTCATTGGGGGACACATTAGAATCAATCAGTTTTTGCACTAAATGCTTGTGAATAGAATGATTGGTGAGCCATTTATCAGTGTTGATACTAGCCTTGTCAATCATTTTTAACTATTTTACTCAGACAATTAATTCCAAGTGATTGCTTTTTGTACCAACCTGTAGGAGATTGTGCAGTTGGAGTATAATTAATAACTAAGAAAAATTATGCATCTGGAATGTTAGCTTTCTCTGGACATTTGTGACAGTATAGTTTGTAGTTTAATACAGGGCATTTGTTAGGGTCTTTTGTCTCATAAGCTTGAGGTTTTACTGCTCTAGCATCTTTCGGATTAGTACCAGTTCTGTTTTTTGTTTGTCTTTCCTTTGTATACTCCAAATACTGATTATTTTGCTAATCTTTTTTCAGTTGGTTATCTCCCCATTTCAGGTTTCTTGACTCGGTATTACCTCTAATGCCAAAATAGAGTGTTACTGTTAGCCACGTTATATTCAGAAGGGCTTGAGGGCCATCATGTCCAGGTTGTTTAACTGCATACAGTTGGTTAATTATATTATCTGTTAACTCGTCTGCAGCCTGAGGATGATTTCCTCTTCCTTTCTGCTGGAGTTGCTTTTGTTTAGATGGTAACACTTGTCTCGTTTTAAAAAATTTCTGGGATGTGCTTATTGATTCAGGGTAATTGTAGTCCTTCAGATATCTCTCGATGCTTTGTAATCTCAATCTTAGTGTCAGTGGTTCATAGTCACTACCATCTTGGCATTGAGAAGTCATAAAATAATGGCAAAGTATTTGGTCTAATTGTGCAGGAGGTATATGCTGAATTGCAGTTTGAATGCATATTGTTTCATTCATAAATTTTTATAAGTTATTAATGTCAGCTGTTATTTTTCACGTTGTAGTTTCATTTCTGGAACTTTTAATGAACTGGTCTATAACTTCAGTGTCGATAGGTATCTTATAACTTGTGCCTTCACCTGGATTTTTTGTATCACGAATATTGCAGCTCTCTTTGTTATGATTTAAGAGTGGATCTTCATCTTGTTCAAACTGAATAAAATGAAGTATGACTTCAGGAATATTTATAGGCTTCTTATGTCATTTTAGAGATAATTTGTTATAATTCTGATGTTCTCCAGTTTTTGGTAATGACTGATTTGAGTTTCTGACATGCATATTTGAAAGCATGCTGAAACTGTTTTCTTTTATGTAAAATGTGAGTAAGACAGGATGCGGCTTCTCAGATGTGCGAGATGTTCATGTGAAAGAGAAACTGGAACTGCAGGTCAGTCACTTGTGTTGCTTTTCAGGTGTACCTAATTGTTAATTTAATTAATTCATCACACATTTGTGTATACTGCAAGTAATGGTTAAAGAATCATGACATATGCAAACAAGAGATATCTGATGTATGACATATCAAGTGTATGTATAAATGCTACAGAATGCTACTGTGCATACGTCAGTACTGATTTATTCAATGGGGGTGAAAATACACAGTTTTATTCCACTGTGTATCACCTCATCCATATTGTATAAATATATATATATATATATATACACACACACACACATATATAGGGGATACATGATGGGCTTGAGTGTAATATGGCAAATATTGTCACTTCTGCATTGTGAGCTCTGGATATATCTCGCATGAGTGCGAAGGCACGGTGAGATATCCAGAGCTCACGATGCAAAGAGTGACAATATTTGCCATAGCACACAATCTGTCCGTCATGTATTCAATATATACAATAGGGCCAAGAGTTTTAGAAGTTTTGTTATGCTGTTTTGTGTTCTGTTCCTGTTTATGTGTTTGCTCATTCTGTGTGTGAGCTTTTCTGAATGGGCTAGCAGTGTTATTAACTCTGGGAGACACAAGAGTGTGTTTTCCAATGCTAAATGAGTTAGCTTTAGGTAGGAGTAAGAAACATAATTTTGTGAGGGTGTATTGTCTAGAAGTCTGGCTGCAGTGAAGCTGAGAGCAACACAGTAATTGTAATGAGCTGAGAGGCAGAGTGTCAGAACAGCTGATACTGTTTTCAGTGGTAATTAAGTTAGCTGCAGGCAGAGTGCAGAGTGTTCTGTGAAATTGTGCTCTTTAGGATTCTGGCTGCAGTCAAGCTCAAAGTATCACAGTAATTGTAATGGGTGAGAATCAGAGTTTGAGGAACAAGTGAGAGTGTGTTTCAGTGGTAGTTGAGTTAGCTGCAGGCAGTACTTTAGACTGTTCTGTGAAGCTGTGCTGTTTAGAATTCTGGCTGCAGTCACAGTAATGAGCTGGAAGTTGGTGGGGGGGTAGGTGTGTTTTGTAATGCTCACTGAGTTAGCTGCAGATAACAGTGAGACCGATGAAGTAGTTCTGCATTTGTGTCTATAGTAGCAGCACAGGTGTTTCTTGCATGCTAAGGGGAAAGCAGCCTAGAGTGATGACCTTTTGTGACCTATGTGTGTAAATGGCTGGTATCATCACAATAGAGCAGAGGATAAAAATATCACATTGCAGTGGATGATACACTGTTTTATCTCACTCATTTATCACTCACCCCTATTGTATGTGTATATATATATATATATATATATATATATATATATATTCTTGGCAAAAAACTCTGTTAATGCATCAGTTAGGGTTTATAGCACAGTGACAAAAGCATGGAAATGTGGTGTTAGGATTATCACCCCTACCATCCCACCCCCACCCCCACATCCTCTACACACCAACAGGCATTGGGGTGTGCATTGGGGTCATTGGCCTAACTCTCACCCCATTCCATGTGTAACTAAGCTGAGGTAGTGCAGTATAGGAGAATGGGGTGAGAGTTAAGCATGATGATCCCAAAGCACACCCCGATGCCTGTTGGTGTGTGGAGGATGAGGGGTGAGGGTGGGGTGGTAGGGAGAAAGTGTAATGTAACTGGTAAACAATATGTGTTAGTGGGAGTGTGGGCCCTCTGGTCCCTGCACTCTCTTCACATTGTCTATTTTTTTCATAATTGTAGGCATATGTGGGAGTGCCGTCCCTCTGGGCCCTGTGCTCCCATACACACATAAATAATTTATTTTATTTTATTTAGTTTTTGTTGACCGGGTAAGTGCACTAGACAAATTCTGCCGAATTTCAGGCATGACCTAGGGGAGGGGGATACAGATGAGTGCCAACTGACCTTGAACCAGATGAAACTGTTGGTGGCATTTTTTCAGTGAATGAGGGAAATTTGGCCAGGACACCAGGGAAATTCCTCTACTCACTGGAGGCAGAGAGTGCTGTGTGGCTGAGCAGTGTTACTGCTCAGTGGCATCTGGAGCTTTGCAGAGATGGATGTGCGGGAGGCTGAGGAGAAGGTTTCCTCCTTGGTTCCCTTTGGTAGTGCTATGGAGGCCTGTGCAAATGGAGAAGTGATGGCAAGAGAAATGATGATAATGGAGACAAGAGATGATGAGGAGGACTCACTGGGGGATGCAGTTTCCCGAGTCCAGATGCAACAGCAGGAAGTACGGCTCAAAGAGCAGGTTACAGAGCAGGCATCATGGTCCCAAGTCAACAAGGCAGAACGCTGCTATCAGGCAGTGAGGATGCATTTACAGGAAGCACTGGAGTGGAGGACAGAAGGAGCAGTGGTGCAGGAAGTGGGAACACAGGATGGAATGATGGCCACAGACATGGAAGAGGGAGAAGCTATGAGTGAGGAAATGGTGAGTCAAACTGGTGATAGTTTGAAGATGGATTGTGCAGACAAGACAGGGTAACCCTTGTTACAAGGGGAGATGGAATACTGGAGCAGCAATTAGTAAGTTTGGGGGTGGACAGGAGGGAAATGGACATGATAGCTGGACAAACGGCAGACACAGGCATTATAGGAGCTTCTGCTTAGATTGTGTTGCCAGCTGTAACTTTTACTATTGGGTCCTCCGTAGGAGGCTCGAAGAGACTGCTAAAAGAGGGGGAAAGAGCAGGAAGCTACAGAGCCATGTTGTGGATGGGCCCAGGCAGGGGCAAGACCAGCTGCAAGTAGAAAAAGACCCAGATAACTGGGTGGCAACAGCCTTGCAAGCTGCAGGCTGGGAGAAAAACCCTACAGGGAATGGGTGGGATGCAAATCTAAATAAAGAAGATTCTTCTGCTGGATTAAAAAGTTCTGGAGCTCCAGAAGGCCCCCCAAGGTTACAGTGACTCCCTCATTACCCCCAGGACAGCTCTCCCCTTTAGGGGAAGAAGTACTTCAACAACAAGATGAGCCTCATCTCTTGCTAAGTATTATTAGAGACCAGGAATCAGAAGGTTCCAGTGTTTTGGTAGAGGGAGCTGAGAGAGTACAGGAGGTGGTGCACCAGGGAACCAGTTCTGTGGATGCATCAGAGCATGTGTCTCTGGTTCCAACTCCTGATAAAGTCTAGCATGGGAAGGTAACACATCATTTATTTTCAGCTGATAAAGGCCCTTTGATGGAACCTGAAGAAAGAAGGAACACTGTATGATTAAAATACAGGGGTGATGTTGCCACAGTCTCAGACCAGAAATTTGTTGGTAGAGTTTTGTTAAAAGATAGTATGAAGTATTATGCATATTAAATTTATGCTTTAATACATGTGCCAGGAGATGTGATATTTGATGTTAGTTTTAAGCACCCTGCAGGATTAGAAAGATTCTGGAGGCATACCGGATTATGAAGATTTCACCCTTACGGAGGCCTTTCTTGGCTATACCTCTAATGAAACCCCTAACAAAAGAAATTATACTTTTATTTTGTAATGAAGGGGTAAATGTTGCGGATATCACATATTGGTTACAGCAGCACTGTACTATTAAAGGTTTCCCTGAACCTATTGTGGACGAGAAACAATTATGGATGGGGGGGTGGAACTATCAAGTGGTTCTGAAGTTAGTGAATGGTCAGACTAATCACTTACCAAATTGTTTTTTTCTGAGTCAGGATAGGGGAGTGATTTTCTGTCCTGGGCAACTGAGGGCCTGTTTCAGATGTGGAGATGTGGGTCACCTCAGTAATGTGTGTGATAAGCAAAAATGTGGATTATGTGAGAATTTGTGGCATGTAGGGGCTCATTGTCGGCAACCCTGAATACCTTCAGACCACAAACCAAAGTGACTGCCCTTGACACCTGACCTGCCGGTGCCTCCCCCAAAAACCTCTAGTAGCAGGCCACCATACCTAAAGGTATCTGTGAAACTATATGACTACAAATCTCCTACAGTATCTTCCTGTAATTTTATTTTTTTCTCTTTTTTCTCTGGCTGTGCTAATGTACCTGAATCTCTGTTAGCCATCTACTAATATAGCTATGTAACTTATTGTGAATGTTATCTGTAATGTGCTGCAATCTGTTTCTCAAGTCTCGTCCCTGTACCATTTTATATATGATGTGGAACCTTTGTAAATGAATCCCTGACTCAAAGGTCTTTCCGAATATTACAATAAATAAATAAATAAATAAAACCCTTAAAATGTAACTTATGTGAGGAACAGGGGCACTCTTTTCATACCTGCTCATGGGCCTCGCATAACAATGTAGATAGTACTGTTAGAGCTGAGCAGGATATATATGTAGCTACAGCGCAAAAAGAGAAAATGAAGATGGTTGAGTTGTTGGCGATAGTTCCTGATAGAAATCCATTACCACAAAGGGTTCCAAGGAAGACAGGGAAGGCTGTGACTTTGGAAAATGAAGTAGGGGAAGAACGTTTAGAGTGAAACAATCAAAATGGTGTACAAGATTTAGGTGGGGAAATGGGAACAGAGGAATTAGTAGAAGTAACAAGACACCCTTGTCAGGTGGAAGGAGGTGACAGGGAAAAGGAGGAGGTAGATCAGGTAGAAGAAATAGTAGAGGAAGATGTTTCCATGCCCCCCCTCCAGTGCAGTTAGAGTCAGATTTCCAGAGGGTGACCAGATCCAAAGCAGGAAAGTTACTAGCAACTGCCTCGATGCAGCCTAAAAGAATGGATGAGGTAGCAGTACAAAATTTGTATGCACTGTTGTTTGAGGAAGGGATGGAGGAGGATGGCTGTGATGCAGATTTTTCCTCAGTGGCCTCCTCTCAGGCAGATGGAGTTTCAGAGTCTGGTCCTCCAGAAAAACTGAAAACTAGGAAGAGGAAAAAGAAAAAATGAGTAAAGTGGACATTTTCTATTTTTTTATGAAGTGGTTATGGCGCTCTCCTTTCTTACGGTTAATGTCAATAGCATAAAGTCCTATGAGAGGAGATAGAGCACTTTTCTGAGTCTCAGCATTGGGGTGGGCAAGTTATCTTGTTACAAAATACTTGGTTACATTCTTTATTTGAAGTACAAGTTGCGCAAAAAGATTGGAGGTGGAGTGTATCATATTGGTCGGTAGGAGAAGAACAGTGCTCTGGGATAGGGGTGCTCTTTACAGGGGTTGTTAAGGGGTTACATGTTTATGATATAATACCAGAAAGGGTCATGGTTATGGATGTGATACTACAGAAAGAAGTATTTCGGATTATAAACATATATGCCCCGCAGACTAAAGCAGACAGGTCTGATGTGTTTAAACAGGTAGAACCTTATTGAAACCCTTCTAAATTGGTGTTATGGGGAGGAGATTTTAATTGTGGGCTTTCACATAGGGATTGGGGAAGGGCTACACAGAAAGTCTTTTGTGATACTAATACTTTGTTAGCAGTCTTACGTAGGAATAACTTAAAAGATGTATATGATGTTTTACAGCAGGAGTCAAAGCATACCTTTTTTAAAGGAAAACTATCTACCAGGATAGACTTTTGGTTTGTATTAGCAAGGATGACTTGTCAAGGGGTGGAAGTGTCACCTTTGGAAACATCAGACCATCTGGTAGTTAAAGTAAAGCTGGGAGAAAGACAGAAGTTAATGGTAGGGAGTGGTTGCTGGAAAATGAATACTTCAATGTTGCAGGAGGCCGTGGTAGAAAAATCTATAATGGAGTTATTTCAGGTAAGGAAGGATATATGCTTTATGTATGAGAGCTCAATAGAATGGTGGGAAGATACAAAGAGGGATCTGCAGTATTGGTATGTAACTTTTACAAAAAAGCAGGCTAAGGATAGATACATTGCATATTTGGGACTTAGGGCAAAATATCTGCAAGTCTTAACACAAGCGGGGGATAGAGAAAATAATAGTACAGTAAGGTTACAGAATTTAAAAGACCAAATGAGACAATATTTACAGGAAACAGTGAGGAAAATGGCATGTCAGCAGAAATATAGGTTGAGAGGCACAAAAGAGGAAGTAAATCCTTATGATGGAGACATACAAGGTGGGCAAAAGGTGACCATGACAGGCCTCTGAGATAAACAAGGTAATTTGAAGGACCATAATCAAGATATAATGCTTATTATACAACAGCGCATGGTAGACACCTTTCAAAAAGAAAGGAAGGAAGGAAGGTCAAGATTTCTTTGTTAAAGAGATAGATATACCGGCATTGTCAAGTGAGGAGAAAGAAGGTTTAGTTGCTCCCATTTCTGTGCTAGAAATTAGGGATGCTATTTTGAAATTATCTGCTAAGACGACTCCTGAACAAGATGGGTTACCAAATGACTTCTATAAGCATTATATTGATATTTTGGTTCCCTGTTTAGAAGTGCTTTATAATGCCATTTTGGAAGAAAGAAGGATTGCTCCCTCAATGCAGATGGGAATGATGTTTTTTCTATGTAAAAAAGGTGATCCATATGAGTTAAAAAATTGGAGGCCATTAACGTTACTGAACACTGATTATAAAATACTTGCAAAATTACTTACAAAGAGGTTGACAAAAATAGCACACAAAGTAATTGTCCAGGAGCAGACTTGTGCGGTCCCATGTAGGAATGTTGTGCAGAATCTGGCATTTATTAGGGAGATTGTGGAGCAAAGTTTAGGCAATAAGTTAAGTGGTTATTTAGTGTCAGCGGACCAAGAAACTGCTTTTGATACAGTCGGACAGGAATATCTTTGGAAGGTACTGCACCATTATGGGATACCACAAGGTTTTATAGAGCTAGTTAAGGTGTTGTATGATGAGGCTCAGGCTATACCATCGGTAAAATTTTTTTAAGGATTCCAATTTATTTGAAAATGGGGTAAAGCAAGGTTGCCCAATGAGCCCCTTATTATACTTTTTTGGTTTGGACCCATTATTAAGGAAAATTGGTCAAACCAGGGACATTAAGGCTATAATCAACAATGATGGATATGAATTTCAAAAAGTCTCAGCTGATGTGGATGATTGTGTTTTTACTGAAGCAGACATAGAATCAGCAGTTAAAGTGTTGACTATGCTGCAAGAGGTTTATAATATGACAGGTATTAGAGTTAACATGAGGAAAAGTATTGTTTTGGTTTTAGGGAAGAGTAGGAAAATAGAGAATTTTCCTATTCTGATGACCACTGATCAAGTTAAAATTTTGGGAATATTTTTGGGGAAAAAAAGAGTCAGAAGAACAAAACTGGAATGAGGTTTATGATAAAGCGAAGCCTAAGGTGCAGGCATGGTTATCTTGGAAGATGTCAAGGAAAAAGAGGGTTTATCTCTTGACAGCATACATAGAGCAAATTTTTTGTATGTATCTCATGTGTTCCCCTTGCCCTATAAGATGCACACAAAAGTTTTGGGTTTATTTTTTCACTTTTTATGGGGTAGTAGGTTGAATCCAGTCAAGATAAATCACACCAATAGGGTAAGTAAAGAAGGAGGGCTGAACATGTTACATCCTCTAGTTTATTTATTTGGTAACTTCTTTTTTAGTTCAATTTACCCTTTGTTGTTGCAGGCACCAGGTATGGGGCAAGTTTGTATGCAACTCTGGGGCAAACCTTTCTTAGAAGCATGGGGGAAAGGAAAATGGCATCCTACAGAAATAATGCTCCCTGATTATGTACAGACTACAATCCGTTATGTTAGAACCTGGAAGATAGAGTTGGCATGGTGCATAGGGAAAGGAAAGAAATTGTTTTATAATACAATTTTGCATACTTGGTATCGAGAGGATCCAATGTTTAAGGTATCTCCTCTAATTAATATTACTTTGCTGCTGGTTGGAATGATTGACCCGAGAATACCTCTGAAAATGCAGGATTTTGCATGGATCTGTGATCATCAGAAATTGCAAGTAAAGGGCAAGCAGACGCATAAGCAGATGGATGAGAGAAGATGTGGAGAAACAGCTTGTGCTGGAGTTGTGGAGAAAATGCAGCATCTTTTTTTTGACTGTATTCATGTTCATGGTTTTTGGAAATTACTGTCGGATTTATGGGGGGAAAATTAATTTTGTTAATAAATTACAATGTTTTGGTTCTAGGACAAATTCCAACTACTTGGGTGAAGTGGGCAAAAAGTACAGTCCATATTTTATTGGTATGTATAAAATGGTCCATTTGGCAGGCGAGATGCCTTAGTGTTCTGTAAGGTAAAGTAGTTCAACAGCAAGATTTTTTTTAGACTACACCAAGAACTTGATAATATTTATGAATATGAAAACTGTACCCTGGGGAAAGTCATACTTGCTAAATTATGGAGAAATGTTGGTTGGGTAGGGTAAGGGTGTTTATGTTAAGGAATGGTATCTTTAAAGCAGCAGTGCAACGAAAATTGGTCAAAATTTGACCCCACCTTTTTTGCTTCCTAATTGATGCCAGATGTCTTCCAGTTTATTTTGGTGGTGAAATTTTTAGTTTTCATTATCATTTAAGAATTTTATGAATGTTTTAAAGTAATTATTTCTCAAGAAAAAAGATGGCTGCCTCGTTTTTGCATAGAAATCATACTGAGGACCCGGGGAGGATAAAAGTCTGGACAAAAATGTAAATGTACAGAACACAGCACAGGAAGCATCCAGAAAGACCAAATCAACTGTTCTGCCAACATCTTTTATTACCATAGCAGAAAATTAGCTTTTTGGAATAACTTTTTTCGTTGCACTGCTGCTTTAATGTATGGAGAGTCATGAGAAGAAATATGACAAATGTTAGTAGTGCTATGCTTTTCCTTTTTCTAATTTGTTTTGGTGATGTTTTTTTATTTTTGGGGGATTTAGAAAGAGGGAGAAGGGTTAGTTACATGAATAATTGTCTGAAAGTGCTTTTGTTTTTTTTCTTTGAGCCAATAAGAAGACTCAGTATGATTTATTTATATCACAGGTATTGATGATGTGTTCATTTGTATTTTGTTTTTGAACATTGAATAAAAATTTCCCCTACTCTTTTCAATAAGTGCCATGGGATCTTTAACATACACCAGAACTACCACCAATCCAGGCAGATGGGACCTCTGTTTAATGTCTCATCCAAAAGATGGCACCTCAGAAGTGCAGCACCCCCTCTCATGCTGCACTACAATGTCAGTACTGGGATATTAACCCAAGTGCCAGATGTGGTAACTGAACCCACATCCCTCTGATCTCCCAACCCTAAGAGGTGAGTGTGCTACCTACTGAGCCACTGACACTACCAAGGAGCCATACAGCAGCCCTATAGGGTAAGGAACCCTTGTAACAGTAATGTGCCAATATCTCAGCAACCATAGTGGCTAGAAAAAAATTTCAAGTGTCATTGTAATCATGACAGTGAGATGCCTCTGCAACATCCATTGACCAAATCTATATCTTGCATAGTTTATGAGATATAGGCACTGAAATGCAGTGAAAAGGCACCCTTGGAACCCTTGGAACATGTTTTTGCCAATTTCTCCGTAATCATAGAAAGTAGGAAAAAAAATCCACTGCTGGTGTAATCTATGATTTCAAAACTTGTTTCTGCAGATTAGTTCACCTAAAGGTGAATTAAGCTGTAGGTAACAAAAACTCCATATCTCACTTTGTTTTCAAGATACGGGCGCCGAAAGGCATACCGGATGCTGCAATGTTATCCTATGCAAAATTTCTCAACTTTGGAATGCTGTAAATGTGAGCCCTTTGAATGTTTTGGCACCAAAAGGCACATCTGTGGGACCAGGGCTTGCCACCCTACAAATTTCAGCCGAAAAGACCCAACCGTTTTGCTGCAGGAGGATGGCAAAGATTTGCAGATTTTTTTTCTTCCACAAATCATGAATGGTTCACAAAAAACAGCATGGAACTTTCAGATTTGCAAAAGTGTCACAGACATTTTTCCCACAATTTGTGAAAGTACTGGGGCTTCAAGTTTGAAAATAACATTTCTGGGGGGTTTTACTCCCAAAAAAGATAGGGCTGGCATCCTCAGGACCTGACTAGGTAAACCTGACAGTCAGTGTTTACCTAGAATGTCCCAAATTTAAACGCCAGGCATTTTACACTCTCACTAACTGAAAACAAGATGGCAGCAGCATGAAAGTAAGAGCATTTGCTAAAGGAAAATTGCATGACACTTTTATGTGAACATATATTTTTTCCCCTTTGACTATAATGGGAAATTTGTTTTTAATAACTTTTGAACAGTTTAATATTTTTACACCAAATCTTCAAAAGGCACATCAGTGACCCAGACTGCATCTTCCCTGAAGAGTACAGACCAAACAAACAAATTGTGTGGGCTGTAGATGCGAGAAAAGAACCTCACAAAACGTCCTTTTTTTTTTGCACATTGTGGCACTCTGCAGTTCTGCAACCATAAATCAACCCATAATACAACTTGCTGAATCCAGAGATCTATGGTACTAGACCATGCATGCAAATTTTAAAGCAAATCTGTCATACTGTGGCAAAGTTATTAAGGTGCAGATTTTGAGATTTAACATTAAAGTGCTTACTCATCCCTAACTATAGTGCCACTGCCATGGCACTAATATATATATCTATATATTCATGACAAAGAACTCAGTTTAATGCATCAGTTAGGGTTGTTCCACAGCAACAAAAGCAAGGAAATTTGATGTTAGGGTTGCTGCTCTCCCTTGCATCCCACCCCACCCACCGCACCAACAGGCATTGGTGTGTGCATTGGGGTCTTCGGTCCTACGACCCCAATGCACACACTGATGCTTATTGGTGGTAGTTGGGTGGGGGTGGGGTGCAAGGCGGGTGGCAATCCTAACATTGAATTTCCTCACTTTTGTTGCTGTGGAATAACCCTAACTGATGCATTAAACAGAGTTTTTTTGCCATGAATTTCCCTTCTTTTTGAGAATGAGGACTATAAATAAAGAATGTAATGTGGTGGTGGGAGCAAGGGCCCTGCCTCTCACCATGTGATTTTTTGTCACATAGTAATGGTAACTGTAATGCAAGTGAAAACGGTAATGCACATGGTGACACAAGCATAAATGGTAATGCAAACAGTAAAAGAACACAAGCGCAAACATTAATGACAACAGACATAGTAAAGCAAACAGTAATGGCGACAGAAATGCAAACGGTAACAAAAACAGTAACATAAACGGTAATGCCAATGGTAAAAGAAATGCAAATGGTAACAGAAAGGCAAATAGAAATGCAAATAGTTAAGGCAATGGCACCACAGAAAGAAACAGTGACGCAATCGACAATGGAAATACAACCGAAAATGCAAATGCTAAGGGCAACAGAAATGCAAATGGTGAAGAAAATGCAAACAGTAATGGTAATGCAATTGGAAATGCCAACAGTTACAGTAACAGCAATGATGACACCAAAGTGAACAGTAACACAAATGAAAATGCAAGCACATATGGAAATGCAAATGGTAATGCGCACAGTGACGGTACCACAATTGGAAATGCAAATGCTAACGGTAACAGCAACAATAATGCCAAAGGAAACAGAAATGAAAATGCAAATGCAAGCATGTATGGAAACGCAAACCATTAAAAGCACGGTCACGATAACGCAGTTTGAAATGCAAATGGTAACAGTAACAGCAACGATGATGCCAAATGAAAGAGAAATGCAAACGGAAACTGAAGGGCAGCAGCAAACACAAATGGAAATGCACTCAGTGACGCAAATTGAAACCCAGACAGAAACAGTAGTGGAAACTCAAATGGTAACAGTAATGCAAGCGAAAGCGCAAAGGAAAATGCAAAGGGTAATACACATGGTGGCGTACACAAGAACACTAACGCAAATGGGTAAGAAAATGCAAGTGGAAACTCTAACTGTAATTGTAACAGTAACGGAAGTGCACGCCCTGGTTTTCCCCAACAGCTCCGTAGAGAAACACAGTGAGTACAAAGAATGTATGCATAATAATGGGCCTCGGAGCAAAAAATTAGCACTTGGAATACTAAATTGCTTATATCTCAGGAATAGTACGACAGGGAAAAAAAATTAAAATTTCATAATATTTATTACTTTCATGGTTAGTTTCGCACTTAGCCCCCTAGTGGGATGCTAAGCATTTTTCCAATGGAAAGTCTGTATTTTGAAGCATTTCTGAGATGCGGGCCCCGAAAGGCGTGGCAGATGCTACAGGGTTAGTCTATGGGAAGAAGCATCAACTTCAGAGTACCGTAACTTTGCATCCCTGCATTATTTTGTCACTAAACCACCAAAAAGCACATCTGTCGGACATTGGCTTTTTTCCCTCCAAATTTCAGCCCAATCGAGCAAACCACTGTTTTGCAGCAGGGTGGCAAACAATTCCTGTTATTTTGGCCATAGTGTCAAAAGTAGTGTTGCAAACGCTTTTGCTAAAAAAAATCACAAAAGTGTTGCAAGTTCAACACTAATTCGCAACACTACTTTTCCTAAAAATTTCAAAAACATATTTCTGGGGAGTTTAACCCCCCAAAAAAGACATGGCTAGTACCCTCAGGGCTCGACTAGGTAAACAGAAAAAGAATTGTGTCCCTAGAGGGTCTCAATTTTAAATGCCAAGCATTTCTGTGATCAGTAACTGAAAAAAATGACTAACTCATGACACTACAGGGGTAATTTGTGACACTAAAAACCGCATTTGCGACAGTGTTAAACTTTTTGTTAACTTTTCCCATTGACCATAATGGGAAACTTCATTTTCGAATAACTTTCGAACAGTTCAATATTTTTTCACGAAATCTTCAAAAGGAACATCGGGGAACAGAAAATGTAAGGGTTATGTGCCATCAGCTAAGAGTAGGTTATGATTTTTAACAATTTTATTACACTGCTTTTCACTTACTAATCTTCTTCTGATGAGGAATCGTGGATTATTGCCAATCTACATATCTTTTGTGGACCATAGTGATTGTGTACGTTGGCTGTTATTCCTGATCCAAAAAGACTGAAGTTAATTCCAAGATCGCTGAGAGGGGGGTCTTACATCTGGGAATGTTGGATGCTCAGTTTGGGTGATTGATATTGCAGCTGCAGAGGTACTGGTAGTGGGGTGAGTGTTCTCAGAGTGACTTTGAGCACTGAGAATGGTTGAGATCTTTTTTTGTTTGGCAGCAGTAAGATAGCTGTAATTATTTATTAACTGGAGCAACTTGTGACCAGAGACTTGCTGGACTTCTGCTGGGAATATGTCACTGTCAACAAGGCACTGAATTGAAGTCTTGCGGGTTGAATGGTTGGTTATGCACTTTTCTGTGGGGAGGCCTGCTGAGTTTTTTATTGAGCTCATTATTGAACGCATTTTGTTCTCGCTAAGTGGCATGTTTCTGAACCAAAGGGAGGTGCTTGAATTAAAGTTTATGTATGGGGTTAAGTAAAATAGGGCATCTGGGGTTAGTTAACATAGATGGGCAGCCTCTGCAGCCTGTATAGTTTGTAAGCAGCAATTGGGTCTCTTTCTGGGAAAGCTGAGCTCTGATACATTCTTGGTTTGACTGTGTGTATAACTTGGGTTTTCTCCGGTTCGTGTTTTTGTCTGCCTCTCAGAATACTCTATGTACTCCTGGTCATTCGGTGTCTTTCAGCAGGATCAAATCAGACCATCTGAGGCTATAATGCTCTGCCATTCTAAGTGCAAAATATAACCCATTGTTAAAGAAAATCATATTCATTAGTGCAGTTGGGCTGTGGAGGCCAAGGGTTCGAGTCTGGTACAGTTTATCTATGTCAGTGGGCGTTAGAGCGTCAGCCCTGTTAGGTTTGTTGCCTTTACCTTGTTTCTTTAAGAATTTCTGATTGGCAGCTAACATTGCAAGAGTTTCTTTAAAATCAGAGGTGTTGCTATGGAAAATTGAGTGCCCATATCTGTTTTTGATTAGATGTCTGTCTATGCTTCCCAGGATGCCCCTTAGTGTGCTTGGCTCACAATCTGAACTATCATTTTGTTTTATCTTATAGATGAATTCTGCTACATGCGTGTCAAGATCATCTACTGGGAGTTCAGTGATGCAGCACTGCTCCTCCATATCTGTGAGGTACAATTTTAACAATCTTATTTTGGATTCTGTTTTTCTAATCGTACGTTTGTTTTCTTGCTCATCTATGAAGTGCCTGCCGTCAGAAAAAGTCACTAGTTTTTACGTTTACTGACGCCATTATAACTGATTCTCTTGGTGAACGTGAATTGGCGGTAATAGAAAAAATCTTTTTAATTTTTTACCCAAGAATGATGCTCGCGATCTGTGGGGCTGGAATATTGCAGCAGTCATGGTTCCTTTTTGTTATGCCACTGCTTAGACGTTCCAATCTGTGGTTAACAGCTTTTAACATTCTGAACAGTGGCATGACAAGGCTGTGCTGCTGCTGCTGATTATGATGGTTAATAGGGCTACCCATACATTATATATATATATATATATATATATATATATATATATATACACATATATATACTGTGTGTATATATATATATATATATATATATATATATATATATATATATATATATATATATATAGTGGCACGGTAGTGCCACTGTAGTTAGGGTTGAGGAGCCATTTACATGTTAAACCCTAAATTTTGCACCTTAATAACTTTGCAACTATTTTATGGATTTGCCTGAAATTTGGAATACACTATCAAGATCCATATGCCTTGGGATCAGCCAAGTTTCGTACTAGTCGCATATATGACTGCAGAGTTATTAAGCATGATCTGCGTGTGCATTTTATGCTTTTCTGGAATTTTACTGTCGTCTCTACAGGTTGCACGGTTTGAGCGACTGGTCCGAAATCTTCAGACCGGGGTCTCCGAAGTGCCTTTTGTAGATTTTGTGAAAAAATATTAAACAGTTCAAAAGTTATTCAAAAAACAAGTTCCCATTATAGGTCAATGGGAAAAGTTAACAAAAAGTTCGATAGTGTCGCAAATGCAGTTTTTACTTTTGCAAATGCTCTTTTACTGTCACAAATCTGCCATTTTGTTTTCAGTTAGTAATCAGAAAAATGCTTGGCATTTAAAATTGGGACCCTCTAACAACCTAATTCTTTTTGTATTCACCTAGTCGGACCCTGGGGATGCTAGCCATGTCTTTATTTTGGGGTAAAACACCACAGAAATATGTTTTCCCAATATCTGGAAAAAGTACTTTTGCTAAGTACTGTCGCATTTGCGACACTGTCGAATGAATTTGTGAAAGCTTTCACAAACTTCAACAATATTTTTCTAGGCTGTGGGAAAATGACAGCAATTCTTTGGCACCCTGCTGCAAAAGAACGATTTGGCTTTTGGCCTGAAATTTGGAGGGAACGCAGCCAACATCTCACAGATGTGCCTTTCAGTGTTTTGTTGAAAAAATATTACATGGCGGCAAAGTTACGGCACTCCAAATTTGATGCTTTTTCCCATAGGATAACATTATGGCGTCCGATGCATTACAGGAATCCTTTGGTGCACTGCTGCAAACTACCAGTTTGATCTTTTGGGCTGAAATTTGGAGGGAACACAGCCAACATCTCACACATGTGCCTTTTTGTGGTTGGGTGAAAACATTTTGCAGGAAGCCAAAGTTATGGCACTCTGAACTTCTCTTTTTTCCCCATAGGATAACATTACAGCATTCGCCACGCCTTTCAGGGCCTGTATCTCAGAAACGGTGCGAGATACGGACTTTTCATCAGAAAAACACTTAGCCCCCTACTCAGGGCTAAGTACAAAACTAGCCAGGAAAGTCATAAATCACATGACTTTTAAATTTTTTTTCTACATCGTATGGTTCCTGAGATATAAGCAATTTAGTATTCCAACTCCTCATTTTCTGCTCCGAGAACCATTATTATCCATACATTCTTTGTACTCGCTGTCTTTCTCTGTGCAGCTTTTGGGGAAAACCAGCCTGTGCGCTTACATTACTGTTACCATTACAGTTTCCACTTGCGGTTCCATTCCTGTTTCACTTAACACTCACGTCTACGCCACCATGTGCGTTGCCCTTTGCGTTTTCATTTGTGCTTGCTTTTGCACTGTTTTTAACATTTCTGTCTACACTACTATTTCTCTTTCTGTTTCACTTTGCATCACCATGTGCATTACCTTTTGTGTTTGCAGGCACAATGGTACTATGTGAAAAGAAGGCCCCGTGCTCCCGCCGCCGCATTACATTCACTATTTCTCGTTATCATTCTCAAAAAGATGGGAAATTAGAGGCAAAAAACATAGTTTAATGCATTAGTTAGGGTTGTTCCACACTGACAAAAGCAAGGAAATTTGGTATTAGGGTTGAAAGCAGCCCTTGGGCACCCACGGCCACACCCCCAACTGGCATCGGGGTGTGCATTAGGGTTGTCAGTCCTAACTCTCACCCCATTCTCCTATACCTCTGCTTCTTTACACATGTGATGGGGTGAGAGTTATGGCCGACAACCCTAATGAGCACCCCAGTGCCGGTTGGGGGTGTGGGCAGGGGGGTCCAAGGGGCTTTCAACCCTAACACCGTATTTCCTCACTTTTGTCAGTGTGGAACAACCCTAACTGATGCATTAAACAGAGTTTTTTGCCTCTAATATACTCTGTTTAATGCATCAGTTAGGGTTGTTCTACAGTGACAAAAGTGAGGAAATTCAGTGTTAGGGTTGAAAACCTCCCTTGGGCCCCCAAGCCCACCCCCCAACCAGCATTGGGGTGCGCATTGGGGTCATCGGCCATAACTCTCACCCCATCACATGTGTAAAGAAGCAGAGGTAGAGGAGAATGGGGTGAGAGTTAGGACTGAAGACCCCAATGCACACCTCAATGCCGGTCGGGGGGTGGGCTGGGGGTCCCAAGGGGGGTTTTCAACCCTAACACCGAATATCCTCACTTTTGTTGCTGTGGAACAACCCTAACTGATGCATTAAATGGAGTTTTTTGCCTCTAATTTCCCATCTTTTTGAGAATGATAACGAGAAATAGTGAATGTAATTCGGGAGCGCGGGGCTCCGCCACATGATGTCTTGTGACATAGTAACAGGAACAGCAATGCAAACAGAAGTGCTAACAGTGGTGCACATGGTAATGCAAGTGCAAATGAGAACAGAAAGGGTAATGTACACGGTGGCATAGACGGGAACGGTCCACCACGTGATGTCTTGTCATATAGTAACATGGTGCCCCCAAACGCAAATGGTAATGGGCATAGTGACACAAAGCGAAGCAGAAAGATAAACAGTACTGTAGACACAAATGGTAAAAAATAATGGAAACGCAAGCACAAATGAAAACACAAAGGATAACGAACATGGTGGCGTAGACGTGAACGGTAAGTGAAACGGGTACGGAACCGCAAGTGGAAAGGGCAATGGTAACAGGAATGTAAGCACACAGGCTGGTTTTCCCCCAAAAGCTTCATAGAGAAAGACAGTGAGTACAAAGAATGTATGCATAATAATGGGTCTCGGAGCAGAAAATGAGGAGTTGGAATAATAAATTGCTTATATCTCAGGAACCGTACGATGTAGAAATAAAATTTAAAAGTCATATGATTTATGACTTTGATGGCTATTTTCTAATGGGGCCTAAGCATTTTTCTAACAAAAAGTCCATATCTTGCACCGTTTCCAAGATACGGGACCTGAAAGGCGCGGCGAACGCCGTAATGTTATCTTATGGGAAAAAAAGAGACATTCGGAGTGCCATAACTTTGGCTCCTTATAATATTTTTTCACCAAACCATTAAAAGGCACATGTGTGAGATGTTGGCTGTCTTTGCTCCAAATTTCAGCCCAAAAGACCAAACTGTTATTTTGCAGCAGGGCACCAAAGGATTGCCGCAATGCGTCCGACGACGTAATGTTATCCTATGGGAAAAAATGTCAACTTTGGAGTGCTGTAACTTTACCACTGTGTAAAAATTTTTCAATGAAACACTGAAAGGCACATTTTTGAGATGTCAGCTGTGTTCCCTCCAAATTTCAGCCCAAAACACCAAACCGTTTTTTTGCAGCGGGGTGCCAAAGAATTGCTGTCATTTTCCAACAGCCTAGAAAAGTACTGTCACAATTTGTGAAAGCTTTCACAAATTCATTCTACAGTGTCACAAGTGCGAAAGTACTTTGTGAAAGTACTTTTTCCAGAAATGTGAAAAACATATTTCTGAGGTGTATTACCCCAAAATAAAGGCATGGCTAGCATCCTCAGGGTCCGACAAGGTGAATACAATAAGAATTAGGTTGCTAGAGGGTCCCAAATTTAAATGCCAAACATTTTTCTGATCACCAACTGAAAACAAAATGGTGGATTTGTGACAGTAAAAGAGCCATTTGCAAAAGTAAAAACTGCATTTGTGACACTGTGAACTTTTTGTTAACTTTTCCCATTGACTTATAATGGGAAATTGTTTTTTTGAATAACTTTTGAACCGTTTAATATTTTTTCACGAAATCTTCAAAAGGCACATTGGAGACCCTGGCCGCATGTTCCCTGAAGATTCTGGACCAGTCGCACAAACTGTGTGACCTGTAGGCGTGACTGTAGAATTAAAAAAAAAGCGTAAACGCACACGCAAATCATGCTTAATAACTCCGCAACTATGCGTCTGACCAGTACAAAACTTGGCAGATCCCAAGGCATATGGGTCTTGATTATGTATTCCAAATTTCAGGAAAATCCATTGAACAGTTGCAAAGTTATTAAGGTGCAAAATCTTAGGTTTAACATGTAACTGGCTCCTCAACCCTAACTATGGTAGCACTACCGTGCTATGATAATATATATAGATAGATATAGATACAGATACAGATATAGATATAGATATAGATATAGATATAGATATAGATATAGATATAGATGCAGATACAGATATACATATAGATATAGATATAGATATATATGTATATATATTTATATTATAGTGGCACCGTAGTGCCACTATAGTTAGAGTTGCACAGCCTCTTCTACGTTAAACCTCAAAGTTTGCACTTTAATAACCTTGCAACTGTTTTTCCAATTTGCCTGAAATTTGGAATGTAGAACTGCCTACCATAGATCTCTACATCTAAAATGTTTATTTCCTGTCAGATGTACACTTGTGGAACCATAGAGTGCTCAAAAAGTGAAAAATCATGCTTGTTGCAAATTCTTCAGTAAGCCATAATGGACTGAAGAATTCCTTTCAGTGGCTTCAGATTTGTTGTTCTATATGTGGCCTAGGTTGAACTGGTGCCTTTTGAAGATTTGGTGAAAAGATATTGCTCCATTTGAAAGTTATTCAATTTTTTTCATGTCCCATTATAGCCTATGGAAAAATGTATATGTGCACTGTGAAAATGTTTGCGATCACATTTTTGTTGTTGTGCTTCCTGGAATCGTTTTCATGCTGCCACCATCTTATTTTTCAGTTAGCGACACAGAAAAAAATACTTAAATTAAAAAAATAATGCAGTTTGGTAAACACCAAGAGTTGTGTTCACCTAATCAGGCCCTGATGTACATGACCCTGGCTTTACTTTGTCTTTGTCTTGTCTGCAAATATGTTTTTCATGTTTTTACCATATTTCGATCGTGGCAACATTTTTTGTTGCTGTGCAAACATTTGAGCTCAGTAACAATAGTAGCCACAGCAACATTTTTGTGTGTGCGATAACATTCCCATTATAGAGATAGGAGTGTTGCGATAACATTCAAGTAATCGTGGTAACACTGCACAAACACATTTTGCTATGTGTTCTTTTCTTTGTCACTTCATTGTGGCAAGGCGGAATGTGCTATTGGCCTGAAATTTTCAGGGTTGCAAGCCCTAGTCCCACAGGTGTGCCTTTTGGTGGTTTGATATGAAAACATTGAACAGGCCCATAGTTACAGCATTCCGAAGTTCAGATATTTTCCCATAGGATAACATTGCATCGCCCGTGACGCCTTTTGGTGCCCATATCTCAAAATCCGTTCAAGATACAAATTTTTCATTGCAAAAATTCTAGGGGACTAAGGGCAGAAGTAGGCTGGAAAGCCATGAATGCCATGAAATTATCATTTTTTTTCTACCTTGTACGTTTACTGAGATATTTGGGAATTAGTGTTCCAATTGCTCATTTTCATGTCCATAGGACACTATTATGCCCCCAGAGTTAGCACTCACAGCGCTTTTCAGTGCCCATATCTTATAAATGATGCAAGATATGGATTCACTTGACTTATGTTGTGAGAACTACTCACTGTTATGATTACAATGACACTTGAATTTTCTTCCTAGCTGCTATGATTCCCGAAATACTGGCAAATTACTGTTACAAGGGTTCCTTGCCTTATAGGGCTGCTGTATGGCTTCATACTTATGTGTGAGTGGGAGCGCAGGGCCCTTCCCACATCCCCACAAACACATATCATTATGCACAGATAGGCAGCTTGCTGGGAGTGCAGGGCCCGAAGGGCCCCACGTTACCATCAACACATACCATTTACTACTTATATTACACTTTTTCCAAAAGAAAGGAAATCCTTTGCAAAAAAAATCTTCGTTAATGCATCAGTTAGGATTGTTTTCACAGTGACAAAAGTGTGGAAATTCAATGTTAGGGTTATCACTCCACCACCCCACCCCAACGCCCCTTCCTCAAAACCCTAACTCTACATTCCCCCACTCCATCCCCCCACACACACACGCACACATGAAAGACATGTACAAGATTGTAAGACACTATAACACTCTGGGACATCTGTAAGCACAATAATCACAGCACTGTACTGATTTCACATAACACTATGTAACAAAAAACAAATACAGTATAATCGACTCTATACTGCCTGCACACTATGATGACACATTACTGCTGGCATATCTTCTTCATACAATGACACTTACTCTGTGCACATTTTCAAAATATTGATTTATATGTGTTATAATTCAACATTTGGGTTGCTGCAATTATCGCTGCTACCACATAGGCAAGTGGAAGCAGGAAAGCTAGAACTGACACATACACGGTAGTTTGGAGATACTACTCAGGTGGGAAACTACCACCATCACATGTTGCTATACTGCTGCATTTCCTGGAAATACTCATTAACAGTATGTATTAGTTACTTTTGCATGTTACACATGTTGCTTTTATATCTTACTTGTAAACTATACTATAAAAAATTACTTTTCTTATTGCCACTGTTTGTTATTAGGACTAACTTACTGTATCAGAAAAAAATGCAAAGATACAATGACTGGTCCTAGGCTCACACAAACTGTAATTTCTAATACACTATGTGTGGATAACATACTGTGTGTTTCATCAGTTGTTAACTATTGAAATATGGGCATCTGCTTAAATCTTGTTATTGATGTTTGTAATGCAAAATGCTTACTGTGAGCCATCACCCATGATTGCCCAACATCTTTGCGTCTACCCCCAAGGCACTATGATGGTAGCAGAACTCATACAGTTGGTGGACTGTGATGATGCCTGTGTCTTGTGGAATGTTTAGAGTTGTATGTTACTTCTGTTACCTGATCCTGCTTGTCTCTGTTTGGTTATCTTGCCTTGGCCCTTCCCTTGCTTGCATTTGTGAGTGTGTGGAGGGGTTGGTGGTGAGGAGCAATGCAGAGTTAGGGTTTTGAGGAAGAGGCGTGGGGTGGGGTGGTGGGTGGAAACCTAACACTAAACTTCCACACTTTTGTGCTGTGGAAACAACCCTAACTGATGCTTAGCGATGTTTTACCAAAGAAAATATATATATATATATATATATATATATGCTATAAATAGTGAAGTAACAAACAAATGCAAGCACAAATGCTGACGCACATGGTGATGCAAACTCAAATGACAATGCAAATGGTAATAGAAACGCGAGTGCAAATGTTAATGAAAACAGAAATGCAAACGCAAGTGCGTACAGAAATGCAAACCGTAATGTGCACAGTCACGGTAATGTAATTGGAAACACAGACACTTATGGTAATAGCAACAATGATGCCAAAGGAAATACAAACAGAAATGGAAACACAAACGGAAGTGCGTACGCAAACGGAAATGGAAATGCACATGGTGATGCAAAAGGAAACACAATAAAAACAGTAAGGGAAATGCAAATGTTAATAGTAACGCAAACAAAAATGCAAAGGGAAATGGACACGGTGGCATAGATGGGAATGCTAACACAAACAGTAACAGAAATGCAAGTGGAAACGCTAACTGTAACAGTGACGAAAATGCACAGCCTTTTTTCCCTAAAAGCTGCATAGAGAAACACACTGAATACAAAGAATGTATGCATAATAAGGGCCCTCAGAGCAAAAAATGAAAACTTTGAATACTAAATTGCTTATATCTCAGGAACCTTACAACGTAGAAAAACATTTAAAATTTCACATGATTTATGACTTTCCTGGCTAGTTTTGTACTTAACCCCCTAGTGGGGGGCAAAGCATTTTTCCAACAAAAAGTCTGTATCTTGAAGCGTTTTCGAGATACAGGCCCCGAAAGGCACGGCAGACACCGTAATGTTCGTCTATGGGAAAATAGTAAACTTCAGAGTGCCGTAACTTTGCAGCCCTGTAATATTTTGTCACCAAACAATGAAAATGCACATCTGAGTGATGTTGGCTTTCTTCCCTTCAAATTTCAGTCCAAAAGACAAAACCATTCTTTTGCAGCAAGGTGGCAAAGATTCCCTACTGTTTTGGGCATAGTGTCACAAATCACAACATTTTCGCCAAAAAAATCACAAAAGTGTCACAAGTGCAACACTACAGTTGACAAAAATTTGAAAAACATATTTCTGGGGTGTTTGACCACCCCAAAAAGACATGGCTAGCATCCTCAGGGCTCGACTAGGTGAACACAAAAAGAATTGTGTCCCTAGAGGGTCCCACATTCAAATGCCAAGCATTTCTGTGCCCAGTAATTGAAAAAAAAAATGGCTGACTCACAACACTACAGGGGTTATTTGCGACACTCCATAAACTGCATTTGCAACACTGTCAAACTTTTTGTTAACTTTTCCCATTGACTATAATGGGAAACTTGTTTTTTAAATAACTTTTGAACTGTTTAATATTTTTCTTGAAATCTTCGAAAGGCACTTCAGGGAACAAAACTTCTGAAACTCTTGGCCCTATTGTATATATCGAATACATGATGGGCAGATTGTGTGCTATGGCAAATATTGTCACTCCTGCATCATGAGCTGGGATATCTCACGCATGCCGAGTGACAATATTTGCCATATCACACTCATGCCCATCATGTATCCCCTATATATATGTGTATATATATATATAAGGGATATGCAGCGGTTCAGTGTGTGATAATGCATTTATCTTGTACAGTTTCCAGTGACCTCAAGTAAACCTCACGAGTGCCGAAGGCACGAGTGAGAGTTACGAGAGGTCACTGGAAACTACAAAATAAATGAATTATCACATACTGAACTGCTGCATATTCCATTTATGCAACAGGTTTAGATGTTGTGTGAACATTTTGATTTTGGTAGGTGTAAATAATTTGTCAAAAAAGGGAAAAGGAAATTGAATTTTATGCTGTTTTTTGTGAATTATAAAAGAACGAAATGGTATCTATAAATGAAACACCACTTATTTTGTAGATATTTTTGAGCTGAACATTTTTCGTGCTCACAGTACCATGCTATCATTTTTTGTTTTAAAGTTATTTATATTTGTTTGTCAAAAAAGTGAACAAAAAATTACATTTTCTTCTGTTTTCTTGCTAATCATATATGATATACAGGGTTTATATAAATGAAACAGTATTCATTTTGTAGATAATTTTGTGCTGAACAATTTTCGTGCTCACAGTATCATGTTATCTTTTTTCGGTTTTAAGTTATTGATATTTAAATATGGTTAGTACTGCTTCTGAGGCCGAACATTCTAAATGAATTCTGAAGAGAACTGTGTAGATAAATGAGCTAGTGATGTAGTTACTGTGTGAATAAATGGGTGACGATGTAGTTACTATGTAGATAAATAAATTTATTACCATAGTAGCGAAGATAAATGGTTTTATTCTACAGTTTTTATCCTGACCCCCTGTTGCATATATATATATATATATATATATATATATATATATATGTGTGTGTGTGTGTGTGTCTATAGGGGATACATGATGGGCATGAGTGTGATATGGCAAATATTGTCACTCCTGCAGAGTGAGCTCTGGATATCACAGTGAGATATCCAACCTCACGATGCAGGAATGACAATATTTGCCATAGCACATGATCTGCCCATCATGTTTTTGATATATACAATAGGGCCGGGAGTTTCAGAAGTTTTGTTATGCTGTCTTGTGTTCTGTTCTTGTTTATGTGCTTGCTCATTCTGTGTGTGAGCTGTTCTGAATGGGCTGGCAGTGTTATAAACTCTGAGAGACACATGAGTGTGTTTTACAATGCTAAATGAGTTAGTTTTAGGTAGGAGTGAGAAACATACTTTTGTTGTGAAGCTGTATTGTTTAGCAGTCTGGCTGCAGTGAAGTTAAAAGCATCACAGTAATTGTAATGAGCTGAGAGGCAGAGTGTCAGAACAGCTGATACTGTTTTCAGTGGTGATTATGTTAGCTGCAGGCAGAGTGCAGAGTGTTCTGTGAAATTGTGCTCTTTAGGATTCTGGCTGCAGTGAAGTTGAGATTGTCACAGTAATTGTAATGGGTGAGAATCAGAGTTTGAGGAACAAGTGAGAGTGTGTTTCAGTGGTAGTTGAGTTAGCTGCAGACAGTAGTTTAGACTGTTCTGTGAAGCTGTGCTGTTTGGAATTCTGGCTGCATCAAGTTGAGAGCATCACAGTAATGAGCTAGAAGTTGGGGGGGATGTGTGTGTTCTGTAATGCTCACTGAGTTAGCTCGAGGCAGCAGTGAAACCTCTCATGTAGTTCTGCATTTGTGTCTATGGTAACAGCAGAGGTGTTTCTTGCATGCTGAGGTGAAAGCTGCCTAGGGTGATGATCTCAGTGACCTTTTGTGACCTGTGTGTGTAAATGTCTGATATCATCAAAGTAGAGCAGAGGGTAAAAATATCACACTGCAGTGGATGATACACTGTTTTATCTCACTCATTTACCACTCACCCCTATTGTATATGTATATATATACAGTATATATATATATATATCTGTATGTAACGCCCCGAACCCCTGCCTTTTTGCAAAATGACAGGTGGTATGCTGTTGAAGCTGACAGCGTACCTGATGGGGACTGGGTTCGGGAGGACTAGGTTACTTGGCACAAGGGGCCTAGGTTTGACTACTCTGCACAGGGGCACCCAAGTAAATCCGAACACAGGAAGCAATAACTGTAATGTCCAATACCAGGAATGGGATTCTAAAGTGTGGCTTTTATTCACATCCAAACTGAACAAACAAAGCATAGACAGACCCCCACAGAGCTACATTCCTGGTAATGCAGATAAGAGATACAGAACACTTCTTCACTATTTCAGCCCCATGGCTCTGAAACCACCAGGCACACAGCCTGGACCTGCATGCAGCTTTGGGTACACAGCCCTACTTGTACACTATTTGGGTTTTTCCCAGCCCAGCTCCCCTGCCAGCCTCTCAATCCCAGTCCATGTGGCAGTGAACCAAATTTTCTGTTGGTGGCTCCCCAAACCACCTTAGAGCCTTCAGCTCCTTAAGGGAAATTTCCTTCCATCCCACATCTGGGTACTTCTCTCAGCACTGGCCAAGTGCATGAGGCAAAGTAGAAATCCACAGAACAAATCTGTAGAGGTGGACCTGGTTACTAAAGATGGGGGGTCTCCCACCTCCAGCTCCCACAATCCATATCCAGCCATTTCTCTGGACATTAAACAACTCTTTTGAAAGCTTGGCAATATAGATTAAAGGGTAGATGTATAGCACATCTCCTCTACATGTCTTGACTTTCCCTTTGTGCTGGACTTGAACATACTTTTACCTTGGCTAAGCCTATTCCTCTAGGCCTCCCACTAATTCAGCAGTCCAAACCCCACTTGAACACAGTTCAGGTGAAACATAGGCCCTTTGACAAGAGCAGAACTCACCCTTTGGTTGCAGGTGCCCCACAGGTGAATCTTGACAGCTTCTGGTATCCAACACACTTGGAAAAAATAAAGCAGTTTCTTCTCTAGCAGTAGCCAGAGGGTTGTCCCTGGAATAGCAGGCAAACCTTCCACCCCCATCCCCTCAGGGATGGGGCACAGAAACCAGTAACAGCAGTCTCCACCACTTCAAGAACAGCTTACTATGTTCCTCTTTAGGCGGAAACACACACCTTTCCCTTAAAGTAGCTCTATAACAGAGCTTAGGCTCCAAGAGCCTGTGCACAGACTGCTGTGCTCCTCTCTTCAAGACAGCTCACACACAACTATCTTTCAAAAACTCCCAACTTTCTAATCTAACTCCCTTCTGCAGATTCCAATGTGGCTCATGCAGCTGCGATAGTTCTATGGTGATGTCATCCCTCAGTCTCAGCTGAGACTGAGAACAGAGTGAGACACTGTGAAATCCATTTAACTGGAGTTTCACTAGCTTCCTTCCCTGCCTACCACTAGGTCTTACTGGGATTCTAGTAACCCCAGGTAACAGGGGGGGCTACACTCACCCTGGGCCATGAAAATGACTGTCCGCAGTCATTATTTTACCCGGCTTAGGCCATCCCACCATATGTGCTACCTGCAGAGGGGGGTGATCAGGCCCCCTTCTGCCATGTGCGAGCACAGACAGGCAACACTCAGGGCCTAGAGGCCTTTGGCTGACATATCAGCCTCTACTCTACCCACTAACTATGGGTGCCTAGTGGCTCTGGTAGAACTGTCCAGAGCATAGCCCTAACAGATCAGCACTGCAACCCCTACTGCAGGTCAGGACCACAGCTTGTCTGTCACCTCTAGCCCTCTAGGGAAAACCTATCTGCCTCTAAATTAATACCCCAAAAACAAAAACAACCCGGGGACCTCCCTGACCTTGGGCAACCTGCAACCACACACTAAGAACTAATACCATCTATTACATTACTTTACTGCCTCCCCCCCCCCACAACCACACCTGTGGAAGGAAAGGGTTACTATAGTAACAACAACAATAACAATAACAGTACTTTAAATACTACACACTAAAGTACTAATTAGGAACTCCGATGAGCCCTCCTCCTCTTCTTGTCCTCTATTCTATCTTCTTCAGGACCACCTGCAAGAAAAAAAGAAAGACAACACACACTCCTAATCTGCATACACAGTCTACCTAATCCCTATCATCAAAACACTGGAGAATCCCAAAAATATTTTTTTTTTAAGAAAAGGTAGAAAAACAGTATATACACTAGAAAACAGTAGAAAAACAATTACATTATTTACAATACACATTTGGGGGATGGAATGCACTAAAAGTCCCATCTAGTGACCACAGTGCCCGAAGGCTAGTCCATTAAAGAGTCTCTCCTGGGCCGGAGCCCGGTGAAGCACAGTTCTAGCAGGCCAAAGTCCCAAAGGGGAGAGTCTTTGAGGACAGTTCACACATTCTGGAGTCTGCTAGTGTAGGGTGTGTACTGCAATGTCATAAAGATAGAAACGTTTGGACTTACCAGCCCCTTCTAGAATGAAAAATCGGCACCGACCTGCTCCTTAGCCGAAGACTCTCCCTGGCAGCATGCTTCTGATACAGCTGGGCAGACATCTTCCAGGAACTACAGGATGGCACATCTGGGAACTGCTGGGATGATGTCATCTCTGGAGATGGAACCTTGGAACAGGAACAAAAAGGAAAACAGCTGGTCTGACGTCATCCAATTACCAGGCGATGAAGCAGGATACAGCTCGGCTGGTGTCCTCTCTGGATCTGAAGTCATCTGGCAGGCCAGTCGATGGATTCTGGAAAGGCCAGTACACTTTAGAACTGATGAATGTGGGGCACTTGAGTCCTGGATGTCCATACTGGTGGATCAACAAAGGTACTGCAATGGCTGGTGTGGCAGTATTGACTACCACTGCTCTGCCTTCCATCTGGTAGGCATGGGCACATTTGCAGGGAGGTCCTTGCATTGAGGCCAATAGAATGGGGGTCAGGAGCTTGAATTATTACCCCATCTGGGTGCACATAATTCACACTGTAGAAGGTTTCACATCCCTCTCCATCCACTATTCGAACAGTGTCCATAAACAGTGTCCTGCCTCTTTTCCACTGGGTGTATTTTTCATGAAACAGTCTGTTTCTGACATGCTTGTTTGCACCAGGATGCACACCTTTCATTGCTTGGGCCCAGATCCAGGATTTTCTGCTGTTCTCAATCTCCTCTCAGACTCTCCGAGGAAAGGTAGGAAAGGACATCCCATAGATTTCATTTGCCTTCCTACGAACCAGTCTCTCCTCTTTACTAGCTATGGTCAACCTGATACTGCTGGCCTGGCTTGGGGGTGGCCAGTCCTGGTTCTGCCAGCTACGCATTCTCAGCAAGATGAAAAACAGATCCCTGACTTCTTCTTCCTGCACAGCCAGGGCAGTGGCATCACCACTCTCTTCTATGCATTCTTCCAAGGCAAGAGCTTGAGGCTCTGTACCCGTTCCTTTTTTGCAAGGCCACATAGGTTCCCCCTCTTCTTCTTCCTCACTGAGAATCTGTGCCCAGGAGTGAGCAGTTGTCCTCACTCCTGAGACTACCCACTCATCACTAGGCGCAGAGGTCGACACCTCCCATTTAAAGGCCTCTCTCATCTCATCTTCTCCTATGAAACTTGAGCTAGGCCCTCCCTCCAGGGGTCTACTGATGCTCTGTCTGAATTATCCTTCTGTGATCCAGCATCCAAAACATCAGCATACTGTTCTGCTTGCAAATCTGCAACCTCTAGCTTTGTGCCACACTTCCCCGAGAGGCCTCCTTCAACATGCTCTGCCTGGTGCTGTGTGCTGCCAACAACAGATTCTTGAACCTTTGTCCATGTGGGAGCCAAACGAATCTGGGGACACTTTATACAAGCCATATTTCTCTAGGCACCCAGAACAGTGAGGTACCATGAAGACGTCCCTTCCAGCATTTAAGCATATTTGACACACTTGCACTGGATATCCAGGAATTGCCACATGAGAAGACAGTTGTCCTCCATAATAACACCTTTCAATGTCCCTTAACCTATTTACTTCTGCTGTTACTGCAGCCCGGGCATGATCCGGGTAGTGAGCTGGTCCTGAGGCCATAACTGCAGGGAAAACAAACAAATGCTCACTGATACTAAAAGTCCCACTTCGCTGAATACTTTCTTTCATTTTTAAAATGGCTCCTCTGCTGCTGTGTTTACTTTACTACCCCACCCTGTAATGGCAACCGCAGCACTCCTGTGCATCAACATTCAGAAATTGGGTCAAGCCACTGCGCATCCGATTTACACACACTACTGATAACTTTGCTCAAAACTGCACAAACTTGTACTGTTCTTTTTCTAGCACATTTATATGATTTGCCATGGACTTTTCACTTGCTGAAAACATTTCTTTAGCTCACCGTCCCTTAAAGCCTCAGGATTTCAAGCACAGGATTGCCTGTAACTAGTGCTGCACATCTGGCTACAACTCACAGTCTCTGTCTGGTTTTGAAACATTAAACTGATGCTGAACTCATAACTATGCTCACAGTCAATGGCTTAACAGACTTGCTTTTGGTGGTAAAACTTGACACAGTCTTTATTTGCAAAGCGACTACACTGCTGCACACATATTCAGCTGGCTTTTGGCAGAAAATCACTGTTTGAGCAATTATTACTGTTGGTACTCACTGTTATCAGTAGCTGTTTACTGCTATGGAAAAATGGCCTGCAGCCAGTCTTGGAGGCCTCCAGCAGTCATGCCGATCATCTCTCCGATCATCACACTCACAATCCAGTCAATCGAGATATGGGTTGAGCCCGATTTTAAACAGCAAAGTCTATTTTTAAAAGTTTTACAGTGCTTTTTAATCACCGCGATGATCTTCCATCAAGCCAGTACACGCACTCCACTCACACTCCCTCTCGAATGCTGGGCAGTCACTGTAGAGCTGGCTGGGGGACGGGACTGATTGCAGCCTCACCAATCACACTACGCCATGCAAATGAGCCTCTTTTCCCTCGCGAGTGCTCTTCTCGGTGATCGTCAAGCAGGCAACTTTAAACTGCAAGAAACACTTTTTTTTTCTTCGAACTGACTCCATGGCGGGAGCCCATTTCAGCCATTTAGCATGGCCATTCACACAGCAAGTCTCTCAGTTTACTCAAAAGCATTTCCAACGTCCAGGGCACAATTTTCCTGTTGCTACCCCTAGTCTTCCACACACTTTTCTTTATCACACACAGTTCTTTAAAAAGCTGGCAAAAATGCTGTAAATATTTGATACATTACAAGGGCATACTCTTTAAGCTTTACTGCTCCTTGGTAAACAGTTGGCATTTTAACAGCAGCATATGAAACACAGCACACAGCAACACACTAGTTAAACTTGCTTCAGCTTTTTGGGCTGCCCACTGCCAGACAGCCAAAATGCTATCCCCCTGTCTGAGCACCTTTACTCCCTAAATTGTAAATCCAAAGCAGTGCCTCCATTTCATAACACCCCGACCCCCTGCCTTTTTGCAAAATGACAGGTGGTATGCTGTTGAAGCTGACAGTAGTACCTGGTGGGGACTGGGTTCAGGAAGGACTAGGTTACTCAGCACAAGGGGCCTAGGTTTGGCTACTCTGCACAGGGGCACCCAAGTAAATCCGAACACAGGAAGCAATAACTGTAATGTCCAATACCAGGAATGGGATTATAAAGTGTGGCTTTTATTCACATCCAAACTGAACAAACAAAGCATAGACAGACCCCCACAGAGCTACATTCCTGGTAATGCAGATAAGAGATACAGAACACTTCTTCACTATTTCAGCCCTCAAGCTCTGAACCCACCAGGCACACAGCCCAGACCTGCATGCAGCTTTGGGTACACAGTTCGACTTGTACACTATTTGGGTTTTCCCCAGCCCAGCTCCCCTGCCGGCCTCTCAATCCCGGTCTACATGGCAGTGAACCAAATTTTCTGTTGGTGGCTCCCCAAACCACCTTAGAGCCTTTGACTCCTTAAGGGAAATTTCCTTCCATCCCATGTCTGGGTACTTCTCTCAGCACTGGCCAAGTGCATGAGGCAAAGTAGAAATCCACAGAGCAAATCTGTAGAGGTGGACCTGGTTACTAAAGATGGGGGGGTCTCCCACCTTCAGCCCCCACAATCCATACCCAGCCATTTCTCTGGACATTAAACAACTCTTTTGAAAGCCTGGCAATGTAGATTAAAGGGTAGACGTATAGCACATCTCCTCTACATGTCTTGACTTTCCCTTTGTGCTGGACTTGAACATACTTTTACCTTGGCTAAGCCTATTCCTTTAGGCCTCCCACTAATTTAGCAGTCCAGTCCCCACTTCAACACAGTTCAGGTGAAACATAGGCCCTTTGACAAGAGCAGAACTCACCCTTTGGTTGCAGGTGCCCCACAGGCGAATCTTGACAGCTTCTGGTACCCAACACACTTGGAAAAAATAAAGCAGCTTCTTCTCTAGCAGTATCCAGGGGGTTGTCCCTGGAATAGCAGGCAAACCATCCACCCCATCCCCTCAGGGATGGGGCACAGAAACCAGTAACAGCGGTCTTCACCACTTCAAGAACAGCTTACTGTGTTCCTCTTTAGGTGGAAACACACACCTTTCCCTAAAAGTAGCTCTATATCAGAGCTTAGACTCCAAGAGCCAGTGCACAGACTGCTGTGCTCCTCTCTTTCAGACAGCTCACACACAACTATCTTTCAAAAACTCCCAACTTTCTAGTCTAACGCCCGTCTGCAGATTCCAATGTAGCTCATGCAGCTGCGATAGTTCTATGGTGATGTCATCCCTCAGTCTCAGCTGAGACTGAGAACAGAGTGAGACAGTGTGAAATCCATTTAACTGGAGTTTCACGAGCTGCCTTCCCTGCCTACCACTAGGTCTTACTGGGATTCTAGTAACCCCAGGTAAGGTTACATATATATATATATATATATGTATGAGATATGAGCACGGTTGTGCCCGTATAGGGTTGAGTAGGCACTTCAATGTTAAACTCAAAATGTTGCACTTTAATAACTTTGCAACTGTAGAATGGATTTACATGAAATTTGGTATGCACCTTCCTGTGGTACACATCTCTTGATCTGGCAGGTTGCTTTGTGATCAGATGTGCAATTTCTAGGTTACAGAGAGGTGAAAAAACATGTTTTTACCCATGACTTTGCTGGGATTTTTCTTTGAACTTGCCTACAGCCCAGAGGGTTTGCTTGCTTGGTATGACATTTAACAGGACAGAAAGTAACTGCCCAACAGATGTACCTTTTGCTAGTCTGGTAAAAAAACAATAAACCGTTTTTGAGTTATTGCAATTTTAAAATTTGAAGAAATAATTTCTGAGCATGCTCAGTAGGCATGTCAATATAGCTGTATGATGCGAAAGAGGAATCTTGCATTGTATGAGAAAATTTTTCTTTCGCATGGCCGCCATCTTGTTTCCAGTTTGCCTGAAATTCAAATTTGGAAACCTCCGAAAATTATATTCTGTGGAGGAACCAACACATGTAGCTTGTTAATTGTGATGCCATGGGTACATTCTGCACTTTATTGTTCTGAAAATGCCCTTAAAATGTGTGTTATTTAAGATTTAAATTCTTTGATCATATCGGCGTCATACAAAGTAGGATCCTAGTTCATATGATGAGATGTAAACTAGGATCCTACATCGTGAGTCATACAACGTAGGATCTTAGTTCCTATCTCATCATACAAATTAAGATCCTACTTCGTATGACTCTTATCAAAAGAATTTAAATGTGGATCTCAACCATTTTTATGTTTGCTTGCATGCATGTGCAAGAAACATAGTGCCATCATCCGAGTTTTCCAGAGGTGTGTCAGCCTCTTCCAATTCAGTCAGTGTATTTGCAGGTGCTGTCACAGTGCGCTAATCACTATGACAGCTGAAAATGCAGTGGCATACAGTTGGAAGGGAGAGCTCCACTTCAGTGGTGAGCTCCCCCTCAACATGCGCACATTGTGCTGATCGCTCCCCTTACTGTATGGCCGGTGGAGATAACCCCACCCAACAACTGCAGCTGCCATGCTGGAGCCCACCCACGGCATGGCCTGGCCCATTGGCTGGACGGGGCCCTAACTCTCCAGCTGCAACCCCCCAAACAGCCTTAGAGCTGCCATGCTGGGAGCCCACCCCAGTATGTTTGTAGTTCATTTACATCACCAGATAAGGAAAAAGGTCTGGCTCCCCATATGATGCACAGGGGAAAAGCCGCAGCTTGCCCCCACAACTGACACACTGAAATCTGGCCAATGGAAGATCATGTACACAAATGCCTGCAATCTGGGAAACAAGATTCCAGATGTGGAGGCAACAATGACAGAGGCTAAACTGGATGTGGTAGCCATTAGCAAGACATGGTTCCCCAGTAACCACACTTGGGAGACTTCAGTTCCTGGTTATGTACTGTTCAGATGAGACTGAAGTGCAAAAAGGTGGTGGGGGAGTGACCCTTTATATCAATGAAAATATAAAAGCTACAGAAATTCAGAATACACATAAGGAGCCAGGAGAACTGTGGGTCACCCTGGAAACAGGAAATGGGATAGCCATATGAACTGGGGTTGTCTACAGGCCTCCATACCAGGGGAGGACATGGACACATTACTGTTCGAAGATATACAGTACAAAACATGACAGCTAATGGGGAGGTTCTGATAATGAGAGACTTCAACATGCCAGATACAAATTGGTCAATGCCAGCAGGAACATCCACCAGAACTAGACACATAGTGCATTCCCTGCAGGGGGAAGACCTCACAAAATTGGTACAACAACACACAAGACACAGGGCTATCCTGGATCTAGTACTGACTAATGGAGAAAGGATAACAGATCTCCAAGTAGAAGGTGACCTGGGTCCCAGTGACCATCACATGGTATGGTTCAATATGGCCACTAGAACTAAATCATCCTATTCCAAGGCAAAAATATGATATGTCAGAGGAGCTGACTTTGATAAGGTGGTCAACAGAGTTAAGCTAGCCCTGACAAGAAGAAATACAGGTGAGGGGGTACAGGCAATGTGGGCAAGCATTGAAGATGCAATACTTGAAGCAACCTCCCATTGTATTAGGGAAAAAAGCAAGAGCAAAAGAAGGAGGAAACCACTTTGGGTCTCAAAATCAGCAGAAAAGATCAGAGCCAAAAGGTTGGCCTTCAGGAAATCTAAGGCAACGTAGCAGGATGAAGATAGGGAGGCATACCAAACTTCTCTAATGCAAGCAGGAAAGGCAGTAAGGTGGGCAAAGGTTCAAAATGAGGAAACACTAGCAGGAACAGTAAAAGAAGAGGACAAGACTTTGTATAGATACATTAGTAAGGAGAAAGTCCAGAGGGGGTATTGCTAAGATCAAAGGGGATAAGTGGGAGTGTGAGGAGGAGGACCAAGGAAACGCATCTATCCTAAATTGATACTTCAGCTCAGTATTTACCGAGTAGAAGGTAGGGCAGAGCCCGCAACTCAGCACCATGGACACGGGGGGGGGTGTTCACAAGTCCCTTCACACAAAAAAAGGGTCCGACAAGAGCTCACTTAGCTCAGGGTGGATAAGGCAATGGAACCTGATGGCATACATCCCAGGGTACTAAAGGAGCTAAGGGTGGAACTAGCAGAGCCATTAGCAGAACTATTTAGTGAGTCTGAGCAGAGAAGAGGTCCCAGGAGACTGGAGATGGGCTCATGTGATCCCGCTCCACAAGAGTGGCAACAAGGAGGTGGCAGGGAACTACAGACCAATCAGTCTTACCTCAGTAGTGGGCAAGATTATGGAGGCACTCCTTAAGGAGAGGATAGTACAACACCTAGAATCCATAGGAGCACAGGATCCAAGACAGCATGGGTTCATAACAGAAAGGTCCTGTCAAACTAATCTCATAGATTTCTTTGACTGGGTAACCAGAGTGGTGGACCAAGGGGGTGCAGTTGATGTCATCTACCTTAACTTCAGCAAAGCTTTCGATACCGCTCCACATAGAAGATTGATTAAAAAGCTGGGGAGGCTCAGGGTGGATCGAAATTGGTCAACTGGGTGGCAAACTGGTTGGCAGGCAGAAAACAGAGAGTGGTGGTAAATGGTATACAGTCAATAGAGATGCAAGTCACAAGTGGGGTACCTCAAGGATCAGTCCTGAGGCCAGTCCTCTTCAATATCTTCATCAGTGACATTGCAGATGGATTGTAGGGTAAGGTTTGCCTGTTTGCAGATTACACCAAGATTTGTTGCAACAGAGTAGATGATCCAGATGGGGTGAGCAGAATGAGAAGAGATCTGGAAAAACTGGTAAAATGGTCATAAGAGTGGCAACTGGGGTTTAGCACAAAGAAGTGCAAGATCATGCACATAGGAAAGAGAAACCCTGAAACTACCTATAGGTTGGGAGGGGAGTTTCTGGCAATCACAAGGGAAGAAAGGGACTTGGGCATCATCATCACAGATGACCTGAAATCATCCAAGCAGACCACTAAAGCAGTAGATAAGGCTAGAGGGATGTTGGGGTGTATTAGTAGGGGTATCACAAGTCATAAGACAGAGGTAATAATCCCTCTTTACAAAACACTGGTTATGCCCCATCTGGACTACTGCATGCAGTACGATAGGTTATACCTGCACAAGGACATTAACAAAATGGAGGCAGTCCAGAGAAGGGCAACCAAAATGGTGCAGGGACTGCATCAGAAAACATATGAGGACAGATTAATGGAGCTCAGTATGTATACCCTAGAGCAAAAGAGGGAGAGAGGTGATATGATCGAAACATTCAAACATCTTAAGGGCATTAACAAGGTGAAAGAGTCTAGCATGTTTCAATATAACAAAAATAGCAGGACAAGAGGACACAGCATGAGATTAGAGGGAGGCCAATTAAGGGGTAATATGAAGAAGTTATTTTTCACAGAAATGGTGGTGGATGCATGGAACAGCCTGCCTCAGGAAGTAGTGGATATGAATACAGTGCAGGGTTTCAAACAGGTATGGGATAGGCATAAGGGGGCAATACAGATGACTATGAATAGATAGGCCATTGACTGAGTAAAGGCCTATGGCACATTCATAAGGTAGAAAAAATAAGCAGATTGGATGGGCTTTGCAGTCCTTATCTGCTGTCAACTTCTATGTTTCTATGTAATGGGTAGTGTGAGAGGAACGCAGGGCCTGGAGGGCATGTGTTCCCACAGCCACATACCAGTTACATTACACGTTCTTAAAAAGAAGGAAAAGTCTTTGCAAAAAACTATGTTAATGCATCAGTTAGGGTTTTTATCCAAGTTTCAAAAGCTTGGAAATTCGATGTTAGGGTTACCAACCCTACCACCCCACCCCCACCCTACACACACCAACAGGTGTTGGGGTGTGCCTTGGAGTCATTGGGCCTAACTCTCACCCCATTCTCCTATACTATACCATCTCATCTTATTTACACATGAATGAGGTGAGAGTTAGAGCCAACAACTCCAAGGCACACCCCAATGCCTGTTGGTTTGTGGAGGGTCGGGTTGGGGTGGTAGGGTTGGTAACCCTAATGTCAAATTTCCCAGCTTTTGATGCTTTAATAAAAACCCTGACTGATGCACTAACATAGTATTTTGCAATGAATATATATATATATATATTAGATTGACAGATAGATAGATAGATAGATAGATAGATAGATAGATAGATAGATAGATAGATAGATAGAAAGAGATATAAATATATATACAGTGATGCCGATCAGGATGAAGCCCAACTCTGCAGAATTCTGCAGTAGACTTACTACAGCAAACAATGCAATTTCAATGGGAGTCACTGCGCTTCATCCTGGTGGGCTTCACTGTATAGATAGATACAGAAGATAGATAGATAGATAGATAGATAGATAGATAGATAGATAGATAGATAGATAGATATTCTTTGCAGAAAACTTCATTAATGCACCAGTTAGGGTTCAAGTTAACACCACCCAACCCTAACTACCCCCAGCCCCCAAGCAGCAAAATTAAAAAAAATTAGGGTTTTTGTTCTCCAGAGTCTTGGTGAGTCAGTGGTGGTATCCTTCTTGGGATTGTCAACCCTAATGCTCACCCATCCCCCCAGTCCATAGTCTCGTGCCAAAGTAGAAGGTACAGCTACAAGTCAGTGCCTCATAGTGATACACTCTTCAAAGGTAGAGAAGTATGTCTCACCACATGTTGCCAACTCTGTCTGTTGTAGCTTTCGTCATGCAGAGCCCTGCATGAAGAAAGTAGATCATGTCTGATGTTTGTTCAGGGAATGGGGTGGGCATTAAGGATGACAACCACAAGGAAGACCCCAACACTAGCATGCCAAGAATCCAGAGACCCCAAACCCTAATGTTTTTTCCTTTTGCTGCTTGTGGAGTGGGGGTGGGGAGTTACAGTTGGAAACCCTAATGTCACATTTCCCTACTTTTGTGGTATTGACGTGAACTCTAACTGGTGCATTATTGAAGTTTTTTGCACAGAATTTCCTTTCTTTTTGAGATAGTACAGTCATATTCTCATTCATGCAGGTCCCTTTGGGAGCAGTGTGAACAGGCCCTGTGCCAAGGGAAGACTCAGTCCACCTACAGAAGTGCAACAACAGTGTCAAGAATTCATGGGGCTGTCTGGTGGGCTGCAGAAATGCAGGGCCCTCCGGTCCCTGAGCTTCCATGTGGCTGGAAATACAGACACACAGGGTGAAGAATCCATCTGTCAACTAATGCACTGGGTCCTCTGCCACCAATGGGTGCAGAGGTGCAGGTCCCTGTGCCAAGATAAGCATTGTCTTCACTATATGGTACCAGGGCCCATGCTGGCAATCCTGCAGCTTTCATCCCCTGGTTGGGGAGGGTGTAGCAAAATGCCATCCCAGCACCCTCATCTCATGTTGCCGGGTCACTGAGCTTGTCCGTGAACTCAGCTCACCAGCAAAGAATCACAAAGCATACCCACTGGAGTGAAGACTGGCACTACACACAATGTTTCTTGCATGTGAATAAATTTTAGTAGAATGAGCAGAATCAGTACCGTAAATTCCAGTTCATTTAGTCTTCACAGTATGGGTTAGGTTTTTTTTTCTTTATTTTGACCACAAATTTTCATGATAATCATTGTATGACTTCCCTTAGAAATATGATGTGTGACAATTATAGTATATTGTCCAAAATGTCATTTCACACCACAAGCATGAAGACATATCTCACCCAGGATTAAAAAGAAATCACACCTGCCACATTTATGTGGTGGTGTGGAAGAATGGCTATGTTGAAAGTTTGGAGTTAAAATATTGAAAATTAGCCATGTTATGAGTAAATGTTAAAATACTGCAATGTCCACGCATAACTTGGGCATCTTACCATATTTTTACACCACATTTTCAGGATAGCCTTTTTATTTTACCACCTCATGAACCCAGTAGGTGAAAGTTTTCAAATCCCCACCGGAACATCATTGCACGTCATAGGTGGGAAAACACATTTTGGCCAGGATTTGAAAAAGGAGAGCTATCACATTCATGAGGAGGTGTGAAAAAATGGCTATGTTGAAAATTAGGGATCAAAAGATACGAAATTACTGAGCTGATGATCTAGCACAGAAACATTTCAATGTATGCTCATAACTTTGTTATATTTCAATATTTTGACTACAAATGTTCAACATAGTCATGTTATAACCCCACCTCATAAACCTGGTAGGTGAAAATTCTCAAATCTCAATTGAAATGGAGGCAGTATAGTGTAGTGGTTTAAGGTTCTGAGCTGCAAATCTGGAGACCTAGGTTTGAATCCCACAGCCCTACCTGCATACTGTGTGACCCTGAGCAAGTCACTTAACTTCCCTGTGCTCCTAGGTTGTACCTGTAAACAAGTTTT